>CM071686.1:42948299-44198299 GCA_036553675.1 Solanum okadae
CGACCTCATGAGGTCGGTATTTTAATTACATACTATTTAATTTTTACCGACATTCGGAAGTCGGTATTATGAAATATTTAATTGAGAAAAAATTCCGACCTCAGGAGGTCGGAATTTTTAATGAATTACAATAAAAACCGACCTCTTGATGTCGGTATTATTTTCTCAATTAAATATAAAAAATACCGACCTCATGAGGTTGGTATTTTATATTAATTTATTTTTACTATTTAATATTACCGACATACGGAAGTCGGTATTATAATTTTTTTTGTTTTTTATTTTACACAAAACCTATTGAGAAAAAATAAAATATTGTTATATATATAAACTCACCTCTTGAGGTTGATTTTATTAGTTAAACATATATAATTTAACTACACATCAACATATAATATATATATATATATATGTAATTTATTAAATTTACATATATATATAGATGTATATATGTATATATATGTATATATATATATAGATGTATACATATACATATATATACATCTGTACATATATACATCTCTCTCTATATATATATACATATATATACATATATATATATATATATATATATATACATATATATATAAATTTATTAAATTAAAATTCTGTTGATGTGTAGTTAAATTATATATATATATATACACACACACACATATATATACATAATTATTTTAATATAAACTCACCTCTTGAGGTTGATTTTATTAATTAAACATCTATATATATATATATGTATCACATTAAATTTTAAGAACACAAAATGGTCCTCCGGAAAACGATTTAAATAAAATTAAATCAAAATAGAAAATAATACCGACATCAAGAGGTCGGTTTTTATTGTAATTTATTTTTTGGGAAAAATTCCGACTTCTTGAGGTCGGAATTTGGTTTACCCGCAAACCGCAAACCGACCTCCGGATGTCGCTTTTAAAAGTAATTAGATGAAATAAAAATACCGACCTCCGGATGTCGCTTTAATTAATAGTCGAAATAAAAATACCGACCTCATGAGGTCGGTATTTTAATTACATACTATTTAATTTTTACCGACATTCGGAAGTCGGTATTATGAAATATTTAATTGAGAAAAAATTCCGACCTCAGGAGGTCGGAATTTTTAATGAATTACAATAAAAACCGACCTCTTGATGTCGGTATTATTTTCTCAATTAAATATAAAAAATACCGACCTCATGAGGTTGGTATTTTATATTAATTTATTTTTACTATTTAATATTACCGACATACGGAAGTCGGTATTATAATTTTTTTTGTTTTTTATTTTACACAAAACCTATTGAGAAAAAATAAAATATTGTTATATATATAAACTCACCTCTTGAGGTTGATTTTATTAGTTAAACATATATAATTTAACTACACATCAACATATAATATATATATATATATATATGTAATTTATTAAATTTACATATATATATAGATGTATATATGTATATATATGTATATATATATATAGATGTATACATATACATATATATACATCTGTACATATATACATCTCTCTCTATATATATATACATATATATACATATATATATATATATATATATATACATATATATATAAATTTATTAAATTAAAATTCTGTTGATGTGTAGTTAAATTATATATATATATATACACACACACACATATATATACATAATTATTTTAATATAAACTCACCTCTTGAGGTTGATTTTATTAATTAAACATCTATATATATATATGTATCACATTAAATTTTAAGAACACAAAATGGTCCTCCGGAAAACGATTTAAATAAAATTAAATCAAAATAGAAAATAATACCGACATCAAGAGGTCGGTTTTTATTGTAATTTATTTTTTGGGAAAAATTCCGACTTCTTGAGGTCGGAATTTGGTTTACCCGCAAACCGCAAACCGACCTCCGGATGTCGCTTTTAAAAGTAATTAGATGAAATAAAAATACCGACCTCCGGATGTCGCTTTAATTAATAGTCGAAATAAAAATACCGACCTCATGAGGTCGGTATTTTAATTACATACTATTTAATTTTTACCGACATTCGGAAGTCGGTATTATGAAATATTTAATTGAGAAAAAATTCCGACCTCAGGAGGTCGGAATTTTTAATGAATTACAATAAAAACCGACCTCTTGATGTCGGTATTATTTTCTCAATTAAATATAAAAAATACCGACCTCATGAGGTTGGTATTTTATATTAATTTATTTTTACTATTTAATATTACCGACATACGGAAGTCGGTATTATAATTTTTTTTGTTTTTTATTTTACACAAAACCTATTGAGAAAAAATAAAATATTGTTATATATATAAACTCACCTCTTGAGGTTGATTTTATTAGTTAAACATATATAATTTAACTACACATCAACATATAATATATATATATATATATGTAATTTATTAAATTTACATATATATATAGATGTATATATGTATATATATGTATATATATATATAGATGTATACATATACATATATATACATCTGTACATATATACATCTCTCTCTATATATATATACATATATATACATATATATATATATATATATATATACATATATATATAAATTTATTAAATTAAAATTCTGTTGATGTGTAGTTAAATTATATATATATATATACACACACACACATATATATACATAATTATTTTAATATAAACTCACCTCTTGAGGTTGATTTTATTAATTAAACATCTATATATATATATGTATCACATTAAATTTTAAGAACACAAAATGGTCCTCCGGAAAACGATTTAAATAAAATTAAATCAAAATAGAAAATAATACCGACATCAAGAGGTCGGTTTTTATTGTAATTTATTTTTTGGGAAAAATTCCGACTTCTTGAGGTCGGAATTTGGTTTACCCGCAAACCGCAAACCGACCTCCGGATGTCGCTTTTAAAAGTAATTAGATGAAATAAAAATACCGACCTCCGGATGTCGCTTTAATTAATAGTCGAAATAAAAATACCGACCTCATGAGGTCGGTATTTTAATTACATACTATTTAATTTTTACCGACATTCGGAAGTCGGTATTATGAAATATTTAATTGAGAAAAAATTCCGACCTCCCGAGGTCGGAATTTTTAATGAATTACTATAAAAACCGACCTCTTGATGTCGGTATTATTTTCTCAATTAAATATAAAAAATACCGACCTCATGAGGTCGGTATTTTATATTAATTTATTTTTACTATTTAATTTTACCGACATACGGAAGTCGGTATTATAATTTTTTTTGTTTTTTATTTTACACAAAACCTATTGAGATAAAAAATTTTTTTTTTTTAATACCGACATCAAGAGGTCGGTTTTTATTGTAATTCATTTTTTCGAGAAAATTTCCGACCTCCAGAGGTCGGAATTTGGTTTTCACGCTTTCCGCAAACCGACCTCCGGATGTCGCTTTTAAAAGTAATTAGATGAAATAAAAATACCGACCTCCGGATGTCGCTTTAATTAATAGAAATTAGATGAAATAAAAATACCGACCTCCGGATATCGCTTTAATTAATAGTAATTAGATGAAATAAAAATACCGACCTCATGAGGTCGGTATTTTAATTACATACTACCGACATTCGGAAGTCGAAATTATAAAATATTTAATTGAGAAAAAATTTCGACCTCAGGAGGTCGGAATTTTTAAAGAATTATAATAAAAACCGACCTCTTGATGTCGGTATTATTTTCTCAATTAAATATAAAAAATACCGACCTCATGAGGTCGGTATTTTTATTGTAATTTATTTTTTCCGGGAAAATTCCGACCTCCGGAGGTCGGAATTTGGTTTTCCCTCTTTATTTTGCATAAAAACCGACTAGTTGTAAATACCGACCTCCGGAGGTCGGAAATTACCGACCTCCATTTGAGGTCGGAAATTTTTAGGTCGGTATTCACTGTTTTTTTAGTAGTGTTGCCCATTATGTACATCTCCACTAATTAAGCATGCTTGAATAGAATCAAATAGGACTTTAACAGGTTGTAATGTAGGCTAGGGGACGGGTAGGAAAACTATATAATAGTGACTTACACTTTCTTAAGCACTTTGCAATTTTAGACTTCATCACCCATTATTTTCTTCTCTTTATTTTCAACCCTCTCTTCAACAATTATTTCACAAGTAATTCTTATCCTCTCAAGAATATTTCAATCATTTTTTAAAAAGTTTTCCTTCATAATAACTACCCTCAACTAACATATTTTACATGCGTTAAGGTGCACAATGTCCTTGGAAGGACCAGGGTCATCATCAAGGTAACTTTTTTTTTTTTTTTTCATGTCACCTTTTTTTTTTCTTTCATATCACATTCTTTCAAAGAGGACTTTTAAGCACTTTGTAGCTATCATTGATTACCTTTTCACTCAACCATCCCTTTTTCTCAAAATTGATAATTAAAATAAGTCTATGCTATAATGCCCAAGGAAGAAAGGTGCAAAAACTAGGGATTCAACAAAATAATCAATGGCAAAATTTGGCTACCAATAAAAGGCTACAGGCTCAAAAGGGTTAACTAGTGATAAAATATCTAAAAATGCTAAAATTTACTAGACAAAGCAAAGAAAGTCTATTATCATCTCCTAAACAAAGCAACACTTTTTATTTCGCTTCAATAACATGCAGGGCAAGTTCTAGACTAAGATGCAAAACATGGAACAAAATCTCACCACACATGGCACAAGTATCAATCAAGATGGATCAATTCCACTTCTAAGAGAGACAGGATCATAACAAACCATAAAATAAAATAAGGTATATACAAAGTCGCAACCATGAACCTAGATGTCAAAAAGTTTGCAATTTCACTAGCAATCAAGCATTCACAAGAAACTACTACTCAAATTTAGGCACAAATAGTAAGTATCACATAACTCAAAAGGGTCTTTTCTTTTCTCTCCCAAAAAAAAAAAAAAAAAAAAACTAAAAATAAAATTTATTCCTTAAAAAAATAAAAAACACTCGGTTCAAAGGGACTATCCTCAGGAAAAGAACCGAAAACAAAAGCCAAGGAACCCATCCTAAAAAAAAACTCAATAAAACGGTAAAAACTAAGAATTCATTCCTCCACCCCACACTTAAAAAGATGCTATGTCCCCAAAGCATTAAATAAAATTTAAAACAAGGGTTAGGAAAACTCCCTGAGGCCTTTAGGCCTAGCTAGTAGCATGCTCTCTTAATTTTCATCAAGGGTCGTCACCCCACACTTAAGCTCAAACAGGCTCCTCTTTTTTTTTTTGGATACTCAGACTTCCCCTAATCTGCAAAAAACAAGAAAAGAAAAAAAAAGTGATACTAATAAAATAAAAATAAAATAAAATAAGAAGTTACACTACTAATTGGGTTGCCTCCCAATAAGCGCTTAATTTAACGTCGCAGCACGACACCATCAATTTTACTATTTTTCCTTCCACTTTGAAGATATGAATTGCACCCCTAATTTTACATCACTTTTTCTATTACGCTCAAGGGGTAGTGGTACAAAAATAAAGGTCCCAAGCAATAGATATCGCATTGTGCATTTCTTGGATCCTAAGTGAGGAATGTAATTCTCCGATATTGGAACAATAAATTCAAGAATATAGACACAATTTTCCTCCTCCATACATTCTTCTATAGGCTCATATGGCTCGATTAATTTCTCATCATCTAAACATAATCTGGAAAAATGATTGGAATGAGGTCTAGTGCGCCCTAACTTATGAATTGTATTATTATTTACACCCTCATATTTACACATACTAGAGTTTTTAAAAATAATATTATCTACTTCATTACATAACTCTAGTGTACTCTTCTAAACAATGACAACATCAATAAAAGTATGATCAAGCAATTGGCCCTCAACTTTTAGCTCTTCAAGTAGACTTATAAGTACTTTTTCTTCCTCACACATATTAAATTGTTGGGTGTCATATGATTTAATCTTTGCACTCAACTCCAAATCTAAATAATAGAGGTCAAATTCAAATTTATATTCACCACTGCGCTTACATATTGATTTATAGCAAAGTATTAACAAATCTTCCATGTCCCCATACAACTTATCTTGTTGAGAAAAAATTAACCTATAAGAATCCATAATGTCAAAAGTGCAAGAATTGCAAGAACACTTAGCACTACGTACGTTTTCAGATGACATCTCAAGAAGAGTATATGATACTATTAAAAAAATAATTTAAAACTAATCCTAAGAAACAAAAAAGGACTACAAGTCAAAATAAATACTAAAGACAATTTCTAAGCCACATTCCCCGGCAACGGCGCCATTATTTGCTAACGTTCAAATATACTTCTTGAAAAGAAATATAAACGATCGTATGCAATATATTTACCCATCTATGAGTCGAGGTCGATCCCACAGAGAATATGGAAGAATATTGTCAATAGCAAATATTTAACTCAATAGTCGTTATATAAAAATGGGGGTTTTTAAATTGAAATAAAATAAAGACAATAAAAAGATAGCTTTGAACTAAGTATTTATTTATATTCAGATTATTAAAAGTAACTAGGAATGTGTTCCCCATAAGTTCATAACGCAGTAATCCTAATAATAGTAATCATTTTCTAGTGTATTACATGCAAAGTGATAAGTTAGGTATCTCTAAATCCTTGGTCCGGCATCTAGAGAATTTCACCCCGCACCTTGGTCCGGCTACGTGTGTATAATTTACTAACCCTTACCTTTACCTCATATTAGATATCATAATCGATGTTTGGCTTAGTTATTACTTCGCACCAATAGACACTAGCCTATTAGATAGTATCACACTAAATCTATGTTGATAATTCTTTTCTTGTTGATTACCTCCTTGGTCCGGCAAGTAGCAACAAGGCGACTTCTAACGTTGGCCACCGTTAAAAAGACTTCTAGACGAAAGAATTATCAATGCATGCTTCAACACTATTCAAGAATTACTTAGTTATTATTCATACTTTGTTAATTGTTTATGGTTCCCACAACCCTAGTTATGAAAGTTAGCTACTCATTATCTCAAAAACACAATCAAAATTTATTAAAATAAACATGTTTGTGTTAATCATAAAAAGTTAAGAACAATAGCTAAACTATCTTTTATTAATCACGAATACAAATAAATAATAAAGGAGAAGAAAGAATAAACCACAATTCTCCGGACTCCATGGCGGCTCTTCCAAAGTTCCTAAGCTAGAAGAAAATTTATATTATGTCTTGTATCTTGGTTCTTGGCATCCCTCCTTCCTCAAATAATTATTTCTATGCACTATTTATAGATGTAGGAAACCCTAAATAAAATAATCGAGTCCAAATTAAATTAGAAATCCAAAATCAAAAGGAATTGAATTCCTTTTATTTTTTTCCGACCGCGTGAGCTATGTTGCTGCCGCCTCAATATAAATTGTATGTTATTCACTTGCTGCCACGTGGCAGCAGCAAGCATCAAATTTCAATTTCCTCAATTGCAGCCGCCGTTTCCTTACATATATAAATATATTATTTTATTAAATTTTATTCATTAAGCGCTTGATTTCCTTCTTCAACCTTCCATCTTTAATTCGTTTTAGCTCTAAACTTTTTCATTTTTCAACCAATTTAATCCTACAAATAAATTATCCAATTTAGCACAATTCATAAAATTCATGCTCCAAAAAGACAAATATAAATAATAAATGTGAGGAAATAATGATTAAAAATATGTATTTTTAGCCTCACATCAGTAGGGAAAAATGGTTACGTCCTACACAAAGGGGGACAAGAATAGGTATGGCACCAGGAGTGAGATGCAGAAGGTTATGTGAAGTGCCATAGAAGCAAATATAATTCAAACGGAAAGGGCTAGGAAGAGAAGAAAGGAAGGCCATCTGCCTGAAGAACCCACCTCAACCCCTTTGCCTGCTGGGTCCATTGATACAAAGTCTTATGATGCTGATGTGTATGTGGAAAAAAGAAGGAATGAAGTAGAGGTTGAGAGGGTCAAATCAAAGGGGGTTCAGAAATCAACGAAGAAATCTCCTGTAAAGAAAGTGAGTAAAAGGGCTATTGAGCAGTCAAAACCAATCAAGGTACCAGGTACTCGTATTCAAAAGCCATTAGAAGAAAAAGAGCTGACCAGGGAAGCACGAATAGCAGAAATTGAGAACCAAAAGGTGCTAAACGGTAGAGTCTTCGATCCTGATATTCTTACAGAACCTGGAATGTCCACTCTTTTTGTTTCAGTTTCCCGGCAAAGTTGGGATCATTTATTTGAACCCCCAGCACCATACTTGAATGAACCTAAGGTGCGTGAATTTTACTATAAGATGGAGCTTCTAGATGATGGAGGAATCAGAACTATTGTCAGAGATGTCAAAATCCATCTCGATGAGGAAACCTTGGGGATTATTCTGGGTGTGCCTGTGAAGGGGATCTGGTAAATTGAAGGATGTAAACCCTTCAGTGAGTTCACTACACATGCTACAAAGAAGGGGGGACATAAAGTGAGCAGGTCTGCCAAAGAAGTTTCTGAAGGGGGAATATCAACAATTCTTTGAGTTCGTCAATAAGATACTGGTACCAAAGACGGAGAAGAGAATTGTAGCATCTGGTGCTGACCTATTTATCATGGAAAAGCTGGATGAATTCGAGGAAATCAATCTCCCTACTATAATGCTTGAACATATGCACATGGTGATGACTTGGAAAATAGCCAAACATGGCATCCCTTATGGCTACTTGCTAAACTATGTGTTTAAACATTTCGAAGTGCCTTTAGGGAGAGGAGTACCTGGTACCACCAAGCAAATGTTTACTGATGTTACCCTGGTAGAATGTGAATATGTTGAAGGGTAGGTCTTAGGTAGCAGATCTCCTAGAGCAGCAGGCTTCTCTCAAACGAGAACTGACTGATCTAACAGTGGTCCTCAATGACAAGGAGGTTGAGATTGCGCAACTTAAGTCTCAGTTGCAGAAAGCTTTCTCAAAGGGACTAGGTACCAACGGTGTGGATGAGCAAGTAATGCAGAAGCTGAGAGCTGAGAACGAACGTTGCTAAAGACAAATGCCTCACTCAGTGAGGAAGTCAAAGCTCTCAACAAGCAAGTCATTCAGGCTCATGAGGCTGCAAACGAGCTGATTTCCTTGCTAATGTGAAACCTTACTCCCCTTCCCCCTCCGTCCTAAACGAGTCTTGTCTCCCTGGTTTCTTCATCCTTGTGTCAAAACTCTAGTGGTTATGTGTACTGTTTTGGATGATTCATGTGGTTAGCTTTAGTGATCTAATGCTATTTGTTACTGTGCCCTGTTCAGTATGTTTTTCTATTCTCTTTTAAGCTTACTTGTGCATGCTCTGTGTGGCACATGTCCCTGAGTTCTTAAATGCCTTGCATACAACTTGCATATGTTTACTGCTATTCCTTTTCAATGATGTCAAAAGAGGGAATTGAAGGTGAACTGTGTTGTGAAATTAGAAGGGAACTAAACTAAGGGGGAAGAACAATGACAGGGGGAGTTATTGTATCTTTGAATGAATGCTAAACACTCATGTGAGGCTGTGCGTGTAGATTGTTTGTCATCATCAACAAGGGGGGAATTGATAATTCTTAATGCTCCCAGATGTTTTGATGATCTCCTCACAAGTGCAGGACCCGGTCCTCTGCAGAGTATGTTCATCCAGGACCATATGCTATACAGCTGGAAAGCTGTCTGCGTCAGAAGTTGGTGAGGTCGTCAGAGTACTATACCAACCAGACGGGACGAGGTTGTTTGTCCAATGGGTATTAACTCTTGATGTTTGATATATAATCAAGACAACAAACAACAAATCAATTCATTCATTCAAATAGAGAGATTCAAGCTTCAAAACAGCAAGGGACCTAATAGTTTACATTATTGCTTCCTGAACTAGTTGTTACCGTGATTGGTTGTATTTGTGCTTATATTGTAGGAATCGTTTCGCTTGTGATAGAAACGTTTCAACCTTGGGTGAATTATTGTAAGAACTTAGTTGAGGGAAACTTAGTGTCTTACGTCAAAGTCTATATTAGTCAGTTGGGTTAGTATAGTGGGCAATGTAGGCATTGCTTTGACTCATTGAGTGATAGTGTATTACTCAAATAGAGATTAGGAGGTTAATCTCGTGTGTGTTGTAAACTGGGTTTTACTTTGGCTTGTGAAGTTTAGTAAAAGCAGTTTGAAAATCCTGTGAGACAGGTCATGGCTTTACTCCCTTGAGCAAGGAGGTTTCCACGTAAAGTACGTGTGCCATCATTACTTTCTGTACTTATTTTCTGTTCATTATAATTGTGTTGAGGACCTGGTCCTATCGTACTTAGTGGACTCATACATTCCAACAACAACCAAGCAAATACACTCTACTGTTACATAGGAACCACCCCAGCAGACAATGGATTTTAGGATTTACTTCTTTGATTTCAATTACTTAAGTGTTTTCTAAGCTGAATTACTTGCTCCCTTACATGGATTGACTATATTTTTTCTGCATAATTTACAGCCCCTGCAAGTTAATATTGATGCAGTTAAGTTACTTTATAACACTAACTTGCACAACTCTTAAATTTTGGATATGATTGCAGGTGCCTCTTCCGGAGGCTGAGTATTCCAAAGGTGATCCATATCTATGGAGAACATAACAGACAAGTTGATCAATGGCCACCACCATGTAGGAAGCTCCTTTCTAAGGCATTTTTTCAGGACACTCGTGCATCCTTGGAAGATATTTTGAGCGGGTTAATGCACTGACATTCAGCCCTACTTAATTCTATGTGTAATATTAGCAGAAATGGTGGCACATCCACAAATGGACATAGCATAATATGTTGGACGTGGATTTGTACTGTTACTGCTCATAAATATTCTATTCTATATTTTGAATATTAACTGTTAAAATCTTTAGGTACGGTTGTGTTTCACCGAGGGAAAGATGAAAACCATTGTTTAATGCATTTCAAGTGTTGATCTATTCGTCAAGCTATCAACTATCTGTTGTGATATTATGAAAAAGTGACCATAGCCAAGACAAATGCATGGTATTTATCTAGGGAGGAAGGATCATTGTTCGTCCTATCAACCATGGGGATTTCTTGATTATCAAATAAAATAAAATATAGCTTCTTAAATCCACACATAGTATGTGTTTTTTTCCCATACTGCTAATAAATGATTGTATATTTTGTTGTTGAACTTGCTTTGGTGTTTTTCTTCAAAGTAATATTGACATGATCAGCAAGACTGTAAATTACTCTTATCTTCGTTTCTAAATAACATGCAAATTGTACTTTTTCTAGTATGGACATTTTTTCACTTGTTTCGAGCGTGTTTTAAGAGGGCATGTCCTGCCTCTAGACAGAGTTAGAAGAACGCCTAGGACGTGAAAATCATGGTAGGTGAATGCGCCTTATATACACGCTATAAAAAGAACTAGGTTTTATGGTTAGGTTGTGTATCACAAAGTAAGACATGAAAAGCCTTGTCAAGTAAATCATTGTGAAAATTTGATTCAGTCAAATATAGTCAAGTAACAAATGAGTAAAAACGTTATTAGATGTAAGAAAACAATGTCAATATATAGTTTACGCATGTTATTGTAGTTATGTTTGTTGATTTCCATCCTATGTGAGACATTTTGAGAAGCTTAGTATGTTTAACACGGATCAATATATTATTCCTTATGACTTCAGCCTTAATTTATAATTTCTCTTGGTATATTTATGATAGGCTACATATACCACTCGACGTTGCAATATCTAGCCATCATATTATTTATCTATTATCCCTTATTCGCGATGAAGCAGATTTAAATATCTTACATTTGTCAATGTTCACTACTTCGAAATTGAACGGAAGCAACTTAGCCCTGCCTCAAGTTTAGTTCGTAGGGGAATTAGTGTTGAACATTTATGATGAAAATGATTTCAGTTGAATGTGTAGTATGTCGAGATTGTCGTGTCAAAATGTTGAAAAAACGTCTTCAGTGCTTGAATTCCTTTTGTAGGTAGTATCTATAGATTGATTGGAACAACAAGTTGAATCTTCCCTCCGTCCTACCCTTGGTAGACAATAAATTGTAGTTATGGAGCATAATTTTCTCATGTTTGATTGACTTAAATATTTTCCAAATCAACTTATTTTTCTCAATTTTAAGGAAAATGACTCCCTTTAAAAATTAAGGAAAATATTTCCAAAACTCTCTTTCAACCTCAAATAACAATTTTTTTTCTTACCCATCCTTCCCCATTCAAAAAATAAAATAAAATAATTCTTTTTAAAAAAAAAATCATTTTATTTTGTCCCTACCCCGCCCCCTACCCAAATCAGTCCCCTCCCCCAACCAAAAAAAAATAACTTAAAATTTTATTTAAAATAGTTAGAATTTTAAAATTTTTGGTTTGTTTAACAAATTTCAAATTTTCATTTTTTTACCCCACCCGACGCCCTACCAGCCCCCCTCGAAAAATAATAATTTAAAAGTTAATTTTTTAAAAATATTTTCAAATTTAAAAAAAATATTTTTTCACCCCGACCTCCCCTACCAGCAACCCCCCCCCCCCACACACACACACAAAATAAATTATAAAAAAATCTTAGTTTGAAAGCTAGGTCCCCAGTCAGGTGTGGTTGGATCCCTGTTCGAAAGTTGGAGTCGAAATTTTGATTTGAAAGTCAAATCTTGGGTCTCACATCGATTATTGGTTGTCGGGGTCGAATTCTGATTTGTAAGTCAGGTCTCAATTCGAGTGTCGAAGTCGAAACCCCGATTGATGGATCGTTGTTGAAGTTCGAGTGACGGGGTCAGGTCCTAGGTTGGATATCCAATCCTAAATTCAATGTCAAATGTTGGGTTTCGGATCGAAAGTCGTGGTTAGATACTGGGTCAGATCTCAGGGTCGAATTTCAGATCTATCGTCGAGGTTGTGTCCTAGTTCGTGTGTCAGGGTCATGTCCTAGATCGATTATCGATGTTAGTTTTCGGGTCAAAAATTAGTTTCTATTCTCTAGTAAAAAGTAAAAAGATACTTTCTTTAAAATGATAGTTTTTCATTCACAAACCAAACACAAAAAATATTTTTCCGGAAAATATTCTCTGCTCACCAATCAAACATGAGGAAAACAGTTATAAATTCACTTGTTTCCCAGGATAACATTTTCCTTCATACCAAACACACCCTAAATCAATATTAGTTAATAAAACATCTTGTATTTATCTCAAATTATACCAATCTATCATTAATTAGATATTAAATTAAGATAAAAATAACTATTTTACTATGTTTTATTGATCATTGTGTATTTGAAGTGACATACAATTATTGGAGTGTGGTAAATAACAAATGTGAATTTAAAAAACTCACTATATTTCTTGAGTTCTTTATAGATTTTTTTTAAAAAATTCTGGGTAAATTGCTCTCTATTTACCCAAATAAGCAAACCAATCGTGAATGAGAAAATAGGTTCATCGGCGTTAGACTAATACTTTGCATCTAGCAATTGATACTAGTAAACCTAATATGAACCAATACCATTAGTAGTTATTAATTATCATTTCCTTAGAACTGCTTAAAAGTTACTAGATAAAAAGGGGATATTAAGGAAATAATTATATTTAGCGGGCCATAATTTATATTTTTTTTTTAAAATAAAATAAATTGATAGTATGTGTATATTATTGCCAGCATACGAAAATTTGATAGAAATAAAATATTGGTCGGTAGCAAAGCATCCACTTCCCTTGTTTTCAATTAAGATTCCTCCCATCAAATCTAGACCGCACATAATGGTGTGACTTAACAATAATTAACGAAGTTGGTAAAATCAATTCCAGGGGATTAATATGTAAGTGATTTTAGTTTATATGTTTAAATTTTAGTTAATAGAGTTATATATATATATATATATATATATATAAAGATATTGTAGAAAATATGCACAAGTTGTCCGTCCACGTATGGATAAATTTATGAAGAGAAAAGACATTAAGCCACCACTAAAGTTGTCCCGAATTTTCAAAAAGACACTTTAACTTTGCAACCGTTCTATTACCCCACTAAACAATTTTGAACAGATATTATTATATCATTTTTCGATCAGACCCAGATTTTAAGAAGCAAGTGTGTTCACACACCAATCATTACATGACACGTGTTAATTTGATTTAAAATGATTTTTTTTTCATTTTCAGTTATTTCTTTATCTTTTTTTCTTTATTTCTCTCTCTTACTTTTTGACTTATTTTAATTTTGTTTTTTTTTTTTATAAAAAAAGAATTCATACTATTTTCTAGACTTTATTGAATTATTGATAACAAAACTAATTATTTTTCTAAGAAAAGTTAAAAATTTGAAGGTATCATCAATTACTCCTTTTCATATAACTTCAAAATTAGAAATGATAATTTTAAAAGAATCAATGAATTCCCCAAAAATTGAAAGAAGTTAATTGAAATAGGATAAAAAAAAACTATATGATACTTTCTAATCATCTTGAAATTTAATGGGTTTATCAAATTGTTTGAAATGTAAGAAAATATTTAGATAAAGTTTTAAAATTAAAGAGAGTAAAACTAATAGTAGTAAAAAAGGAAGGTGAAGTTGTGGTAAAAATGGTGACCTTGAAATTGAGAAGTTTCAATGGAGATGACAATGAATTTTTGAAGAAGAAAGAAGAAAGAAAGAGAAAAAACAATAAAAAAGGAAAAAAAGTTAAAATAATAAGAAAAATATGAAAATATACTTTATAATAAAATACTTGTAAAAATAAAATTATATTAGTTATTTTAGGTTGCACACACTCTCTTTGAGAGAGTGCACATGTGGACAAAAAATGATGTAATAATATCAGTTCAAGATTGCTTAGTGGGATAATAGGACGCCTGCATAGTTAAGGTGTCTTTTTGAAAATTCGGGACAAGTTCAGATGTCACTTTATGTCTTTTTTCATTTATGAAATATAACTTTAGAGCATGAATTTCCAAAGCATAAGCTAAGTAAATTTCTATAAGTGAATGAAAATAAGACGAGAACAAAATTTGCGCATCAAGCCTCATGAAACCTATTAATACACATTATTGCTACTCACTAATCATGAATTTCCTTAAAATGGTTGAACTTCAAATTTACCTTATCTGATTTGTGTCTCGTATCTAATGATGCATCTTCGGAGCTAGGTGGGCTCACATTGTGGTGTCAATCTCTTAGTCATGCCTGACTTGTCGCTTATGCCATATGTCACTTTCTGATTCATCTATCTATCGATCTTGATCAGTTTTACCCTATATAGATTGTCACGCCTCTATCCTACACCCCATACATTGCCGGTACTCAGAAACCATTGTTGGTCCCAAGCGAACCCTTGGCCTGGCTGACTACTGAGCGGAAGACTAAACATACATGCATAAGCCTTATAAAATGAACATTTAAAATCAATTAAATATATCTCATACAAAAGTCTGAAATAAATTTGAATATGAATAATGATAATAATGCTTAAACTTCTGAATACAAAAGACTAAATTGACTCATTGACTTTGTCTATCTATGGAGCCTCTACTAACTAAACATAGGTGTTGGGACAAGACTCATGACTACCTGACTATTCAACTAACGATGACTACAAATTAAATAAACTATACTAACTAAATTAGAGCCCCTAGGAAGTGAGGAGGTCTCACCAAATGCTAGTGGAAAGTGATCTTATTGAACATCTGCTATCAAGAGTACCTGAAATTGCATCATAAAATGATGCAGCGTCAAATGGCGTCAGTACATGGAATGTACGGTATGTAATAAGACTGAATGAAATAAATTATTGAACTGAAAAGAAACTGAAAGTAAAGCATGAACATGAGGTGAAATCATTAAATCTCTACAATGAGATATGCAATAATAGCAAAATACAAAAATAATATACTTTACTTTTGTTTGAGAGTTTCTTTTACCGAAAACCATCACTATGAGCCTCGTGATAATACAATGTCTAGCCCATGTTGCCAGTCATCCTATACCTTGCCGGAGTATACGACAACAAAACTTAACCTATGGATTCATCTGCAAAGCCGTCAACAAGGTTGTGAGGAGTTTCCCGAATCAACAACATGATCTTATCTACGCTAGCGACACAATTTATGTGTTTTGAGTTGTTAACTCTTACCCAAATCGGTGCTCAATACTGTTGACCATATCAGATATGATTCCAAATCATGTCTGTTATGATTCCAAATATCTGATATGATTCTAAAATATCCGGGACAATATTCTAATTTAAATAAGCACAATCACACAATTGATATTGTGCAAGATATGATATGATATTGTGCTAGAATCATGCTTGTACCTTTGTATATAAATAGTGGATAGTTTACCAATTGTAAAGGATAGAAATACAAAATAGTTTTCAACTCTTTTTGGTCTCTGATTTCTCAGTTGTTATCATGGTATCAAGAGCCTAAATTTTTTTTCCTCAGAAACTAGTTTAATTTGCTCCTTATTGTTGTTTGATTTCTATCATCGAATATCTATGTTCTTTCTAATGGAGTCACATTCTCACGACATTTTGTCTACCAAATTTGATGGAAAAAATTATCCGATGTGGGAATTTCATTTCCGAATCTTTGTTCAACGGGAAAACTTGTTCGGAATCCTGGATGGATCAACAACTGAGCCAAATGAAGACAAGGAAAAACAAGTTTGGCACGCTAACAATGCTCATGTAATTTCATGGATCCTCAATTCTGTACATGCAGATGTTGCACTCAGTCTGCGTCTGTTCAACTTGGCAGTAGAGATGTGGAAGCATCTTAAAAAGGTATATTATCAATGTAATCATGCTCAGGATTTTGAGTTGGAGCATACTCTTTCAGAATACAAACAGGGAGATAAAGACATTTAGAGTTATTATTCGGGACTTATGGCAATTTGGTCAGAACAAGACCAAAGCTTTGGAGGAAACCTTTCTTCCACAGGCATCAATGAAGTTATGTTGGAGAGGAAGAAGACTATAATTTTCCAATTTCTCATGAAATTGAGACCAGACTTTGAGCTTATTAGAGCTAACATTCTTAACAGAGAAACTCTTCCAGATATCAATGTAGTTTTTGGAGAACTCATTCGTGAGGAGACACGCATCAATACTCTGGCATCCATGGATCCGTCCTACATAATTGACACAGCTATGTATACATCAAAAGGTACCCATAAATCATATATACAGAGCTCATTTCAAAAGTCTGGACCACAATGCTTCGAGTGCAAAGAGTATGGCCATATTGCGTCACATTGCAAGAAAAGAAACATATGCAATTATAGTAAGAAGCCTGGCCATATAATTCTAGAGTGCAATCGACGCCCAAACACGTGTAAATGAAAGCACAAAGCTTATCAAGCGTCTGAAGCTTATGTGAGTCAAGCAGAGATCACGCCATCTTCTTTGGATCCGAAAGCACTTCAAAAGATGATACAAGATTCAGTTGCAGTTGCTCTCCCCGGGGCTATTTCCAGTGCTCTCACGGTTGCCTATCCTGGTAAGAATTTAAATAAGAATTCAAAAGTTTGGCATATAGATTCGGATGCGTCTAATCATATGCCAAGAGATATCCATAATTTACACTCTTTATCAACCTCATCAGAAAATCATCTTATTTTCACAGCCAATGGTAATACTTTTCCTACCTTTAAGATTGGAAAATCATCTTGCTTCACTAATGTCCTTTTTGTCCCTAAACTTACTGTTAGTCTTATTTCGGTTGGATAGTTGGTGGAACAAAATTGCCTTGTTGTTTTCTCACGTCTTGGTTGTGTTGTTCAAAATCTGGAGACAGGAAAAGCGATCGCCAAGGGTCGTAAAGTTGGGAGAATGTTCCAGTTATCCATGTCTAAAACACCTCATTATGCATGTTATTTGTCTTCCAGTAAAGGAGACATCACTAACTCAAATAAATTGTGGTACTTGTGGTATCATCATCTTGGACATCCACATGGTCAAAAACTTTCTTCCATGTTACAATATTGTCTTCATTTGAATAAGAAATCATGGGTTTTGTCATCAAAATTGCCTTGTGAAAATTGTGCTAAATCCAAAAGTCATAAACTGTCTTTTCCTTGTAGTACTACTTCGTACACCTCTACTTTTGATTTGATTCACAGTGATGTATGGGGTCCTGCACCAATTTTATCTAGATTGGGGTATCGATATTTTATCTTGTTTATTGATCATGTTTCTCGATATATGTGGGTGTTCTTTTTTAGAAACAAAGGTGAAGTTTCTAAAATCATACAACAATTTGTCACCTATGTTGAGACTAGTTCAATAAACAAATAAAAAAAATTCGATCTGATTCAGGTGGGGAATACATGAAGTCAGAACTCATAGATTTTTTCAAAGAGAGAGGCATTACTTCGCAACACTCTTGTACACACCTCAGAAAAATGGGGTTGTAGAAAGAAAAAAATAGGCATATTATGGAAACCACATTAGCTCTTCTTGATACATTATCCTAAAATATTTTGGATTTAAGCCATCCAAACTTCTGTCTATTTGATAAACAAACACACCATTACCATTAACAAAGATGATAGTCCATAGTCCATTCTTTTTGGTAAACTCCCTGATTATTCTCATCTAAAAGTTTTTGGTTGTGTGTGTTTTGTCCATTTACCTAGACATGAACGTCATAAAATATCTGCTAAAATTGTGAGGTGTGTTTTCTTGGGTTATAATGATGTTCAAAAGGGCTATCTTTGTTATGATTCTTTTAGACGACAGTTGCGGGTTTCCAGACATGTAATTTTCTTTGAGCATATGTTTGTTTACCCTATTACCTCTTCAACAAAATCAGACTATGTCTCATTTCTGTACAAGTTTGAGAATCAGTAGGTACAAAATCCTACATCTCCCAACGAAGACCTTAATGGCATTACTGATGATCCTGGTCAATCAGATGCATTTCCTACGGATAATTCAGGCAATAGTACTTTGTCACATAATTCATTGAATACCTCTTTCACAGACTCATCTAACAACAATGATTATTTAGATGGTGAATCTGTACCAAGTGACCAAATAATTTCTTCCATTCCTTCTCTTCGTCACTCTGAACGTAAAACATCTGCCCAGATCGATATCGGCTACTTTGAATTCTATTTTTGTCCCAACTACTTACCAACAAACATCAAGTCATGATTGCTGGAAAAAGGCAACGGAAGAGGAACTTTCGGCTTTAGAAAAAAACCATACATGGGATTTGATATCTAAACTGGCTGAAGCTTCTGTTATTTGGAGCAAATGGATTTATTCTGTGAAAATGAAGTCTAATGGCACATTGGAGAGGTAGAAAGCTCGAATAGTAGCTCAAGGATATAAACAAGAATATGGCTTGGACTATGAGGAGACTTTTGCTCCCGTTGCAAAGATGACGACAATTCGTGTGTTGCTCACTATAGCATCCATCAAACGGTGGAAACTTCATCAAATGGATGTGAAAAATGTATTTTTGCATGGTGAACTACATGAGGTAATATACACGAAGCCTCCCCCAGGGTACAACCAAGCCCAACATGATATGGTTTGTCATCTTGGGAAATCTCTTTATGGTCTCAAGCAAGCACCACGTGCATGGTTTGAGAAGTTTAGATCTACCATCATAAATATTGGATTTTCTCAATGTGTTTTTGATTATTCATTATTCATCCAGCACTCCAATACTGGTACGAAAATTTTACTATTGTATGTGGATGATATGATTATAACCGGTAATGATGAGAATGGAATTGTACAACTCAAGAATCTTCTTAATGCAACTTTCAAAATGTAGGACCTTGGCAGGTTAACATATTTTTTGGGGTTGGAGGTTGAATATTTGCAGGATGGTATCATGCTAAGACAAAGGAAGTATGCAAAGGATCTTGTCACACAAGCATGTCTAAGTGATCAGAACTTCATATCTCTGTTGATGGCTCCACTACATTACATACTGACAATACTAGTGCAATACAAATAGCAACAAATGCAGTCCACCATGAGAACACAAAGCACATTGAAGTGGACTTCCATTATATTCGAGAACTTGTTGTTGATCAAGTCATTAGTCTTCGACATATCACGTCGCATGATCAATTAGAAGACTTGTTTACAAAAGTGATGACAAGGAGCAAACACCAATTCCAATTATCCAAATTAATGCTTCTTCATAAGTAGCATCAATTTTAGAGGGGATGTTCACCATATCAAATATAATTTGATTCCAAATCATATCTAATATGATTCCAAATCATATCTGTTATGATTCCAAATATCTGATATGATTCTAAAATATCCCGAACAATATTCTAGTTTAAGTAAGCACAATCACACCATTGATATTGTGCAAGGTATGATATGATATTGTACTAGAATTATGCTTGTACTTTGTATATAAATAGTGGATAGTTTATCAATTGTAAAGGATAGAAATACAGAATAGTTTTGAACTCTTTTTGGTCTCTGATTTCCCAATTGTTATTAAATACTAATCCCAAAACATGCAGGCCCATACTATAAAGATGTCCCCCTTTAGGGGAAAACTGAAAATCTGATACTTTGAGTCTATGCTCAATAATACTTCTTTAAAACTGAACTGAACTTAAATGACTTGACTATGCTTTTCTGAAAATCTTATTTTGACTCACTGTTATGCATACTCTTTTATCAATGCATTGAACTTACTTTAAAGACTGATTGAAAATCCTTTCTCTAAAATTGATTATGCTTTCTTTAAATTAGTCTTGTTTTCTTCTTGAAGATAATGCATAAGAACTGATATATTAAGGCTTTCATAAAATTCATAATTAAATATGGTTCATGGGGTGAAATAAGCATGATCAATGATTAAGAATCGTCCAATCAATTAATATATTGAAATAGACACAACAAAATCTAGAATTCATGATAAGAAAGTAAGTAGAACCCTCGAATGTAGTAGGCCTTGGGTTTGAAATCCTAGTTGAACCTTGCTAACTGAAATCTAGATGTAGGGCATGAGGAAGAACTCGTTATCTCACTATGATAGCCTTACATACCTTAAATCACTTTAATCGAAACTCTAAGTTCGAAGAGGAGCCCTAGAAGTCTCTTCTTGAATTTTAGGATGAGTTCTTGTTTTCACTAGATATGAGAGAAATATTTGATGTAGAATCTTATTAAGAATTTGTGATTAGAGATTGAAATTTTTTAGAACTAATTTAGATACATGAGAGTAACATACTTTGGTATTAAAGATGCAAGAGATTAGAGAATTTGAGAGAAAATAAGCCCAGGTCGTCCAAGATGAATTTTATTATGACCCACTGTCTTATCTTAATAAATAGAGCATTTTGAAATCTAGACTCTAGAAAAAAAATTTAGTGCGTGCGGTGCGCCCACCCGGGCTGCTGGAAAAATGGCCTAGAGTGATGCGCCCACGCTACCAAGCACGTGGAGCGCACGGTCAATTTGACATCTCTCTAGTAAAATCAGATAACGTTTTACTCAAGAGTCGGGTTGACGAGCGGTCAGTGACGTTGAAAAGAATTATTGTAGACCATTAATTCGATAGGTCACAAGTCACCTAAATCTTACTATTTTGAGAGGTATGGTCGTTTAAAGTTGACCCTTGTAGGAACTCATGTGAAAACATAGCTGATAGAAATGTTTTGAACTTGGCTTGGTGTTTGAGTTTCCGTATGACCCTAAACCATATCTGATATACTTACTACAATTTTTAAAGGACCTTAATATATATGCACAACCAAGAATTCATTGGGTTCAAACCTATACACATACAAAGGATGATTCAAATCTTTGCTTAGAAGTTGTTGGACATTACATAGATTGTCCTGCATTTTTTTGGGTACTCAAAGAATTCTGATAGAAAGATGGAAAACAATTCAATTCTAGGCCAAAAGCTAATGAAAATTCCTCTGACATTTTTTGACGTGACACATGTCCCTCCACTTTTAATGCTCTGAGTACGTGTCTTCCTGTGATTGGTTAAAAACCATGGACAGCCATCCAAGCAATGCTGGCGTTTCTTTTCTAAAATCTATAAATGTTCCTCCATTTTCAATTTACTTCTTTCACACCTTCTCCTTAGAACTTTCTTGTCAATCTTCCGACTTTCAAGTTTTACCTGAGTTTCATCAAAGATTACCACCATCTTAACTATCTTTTGACTCGATTAATCTAGAATCTACGACATAATTACAAGTTAATAGGGGAGGGTGGGTGGACAAAGTCAACAATAGCAATTTGAAGGCACAACCCACAATTGAGGATGAGGATCATTGGTTGAGAATGAAGATGTTGGGTGAATCATTTTACAAATGACCCATGAATATTTACAAATGATCCGATTTAGATATTTATCCAAAAATGTTAACCCCCTTAAGTTTTAAACTAAAAATTATTTTAGTTCTGCATAAATGGAAATATTTATTCATGTGGACTGTTACTTGACATCTTTTTGTAATACAATTAGAGAGTGCACACTATATACAATCATCTATTAAATGATGTGTGTTTTAATACATATATGGTTATAGTTTAGGTAGAAAAAAAGAACAACTGATAATGGAAGTGTGACTTTGACCATTTAACTTTACTAGTATACATACCCGCACGTTGCGCGGATATTTTAAAATATAATAATTTTTAAACTTAAAAATAATTAATATGAATTATTATTATTGAGTAATAAAAGTGCATGTATATAATAGTAGGATATAGTTTTTAAAGTTTTAAATTAATTTTATATAAATAATTAATATATTTTTTATAATATTAATTAGAAAAAGTTTAGACATTATAAATGCCACCGACATGATATTATGAATATAACGTGAAAACATACATGGTAATTCATTTCAAATCAATTTTAATTTAAAATTTGAAAGCAATGATATCAATTATTATCTTTAAATTGAAATACATGTGGAGAGATTTTATATGATAGAATGAAAATTTTGAAATGATAAAATAAAGTTGATCAAGATGAAAATCTAAAAATAACACTTTGCAAGTTATCATTCATTATTTTGAAATCTTCTGATCTTGTTAAATTGCTAAAGAAATAAGAATTACAACACAAATTAAGCTTGACTATATAAATTCTCACTAATCTAAATCCTCACTTTTCTCAACGTGAATCTCATCCATTTTATTCCATTTTCAAATGTTATTTATCTAGTATAGTAAGATAAGCCATATATTTATAAAATTGTCCATATGTCTTTTATTTTGTATGTACAATTCAACGTTAGCTTTAATTATTATATTTTATTTATAAAGGATAAAAAGCTATAATAATTTTACATTATGACAATTTAGTTTACACGATTATTAAAAGATATAATAGGGAATACTTCTTATTCTAAGTTAGCCTATATATTAAAATAAATTATTATTTTAAAATTATTTAATTTATTATTTTGGCTAAAGAGGAATTATTATTTTTTTAAATCAATTTATTATTATAATTTATAATAAATAATAAATTTGAGTTATTAAATTTTATAAAAAGAAGAAGAAATTTCTTGTCAAAGGCTATGCAACCCTTCAATCCTCAACATTCTATGCAATCCTTCAATCTGGAAAAAAAATCACACTATTTTAAGTCATTTCGTCATAGTGCATAATAAAGATAATCATTAATAAATATGAAATAATTAAGAAATAGAACTTACTGAACATTTTCGGCAAAATTATGTGAATCATCTTCTTCAGTTATAAAATCCCAGATGATAGCATATATGTTAGCACATACTATGTCTTCATTGCAATATTTTTTAATAGTTCGTCAATTTATTTTTGTATCCAGCATATATTTTTTCAAATAATAGCATAAAACATCATTTTCTATAATGCAAATAGCATCTCCAAACTAAAATGTAAAAGATAAGGCAAAAACTAATAGAAATTGATAGAAAATTAGGAAAGCAAAATAAGTTTCCTACATGAAAAATACGATAGCACAATCTCTTAAAATGTAAATTTGAAAGTAATATGAAGTGAACAACAGATCTGCCTACTCTTAGCAAGAATGCTATATAATGATTTCTTCCTTTAGTTTTACCATTGAAAATACAACACATTGTACCTCGTGACAATTTTATTGATATATTTATATTAATATTTTAAATGGTAATGTGTTGCTTAAAATTGTTTTGATTCTTTTTAATTTATTTTATGTAGCGTGAATTCAATTGTACAATCTTATCATTAGAATGACTTTTTTCCCATAAATTGTAAAACTTTTTCTTCTTTAATTAAAATAAGTCTGAAAAATTAGTACTTGTAAATTTAACAAATGACATAGTAGATTTTGATAAGTGCTTATGCTTCTTGATGTTTTGATGATCTCCTCACAAGTGCAGGGACCTGGTCCTCTGCAGAGTATGAATACTCGTCCAGTGGTCAAAGTGCTGTACAGCTGGAAAGCTGTCTGCGTTAGAAGGTTGGTGAAGCTGCAGAGTACTCCACCAATCAGAAGCAACGAGGTTGCTTGTTCATTGGATAATAACTTTTCATGTCTAAATATATCCAAGAACAAACAACAAATTATTCATTCATTCAAAGAGAGAGATATTTCAAGCTTCAAAACAGCAAGGACCTGATCAATTGCTTCAAGTGCTTCCTGTACCAGCTGTTACTTTGTTTGTTTGTAATAGTGCTTATATTGTAGGATTCGTTTCACTTGTGAAAGAAACGTTTCAAGTTTGGGTGAATCATTGTAAGAACTAGGTTAAGGGTCACTTAGTGTCTTACTCTAAAGTCTATATTAATCGGTCAGGATTAGTATAGTGGGCAGTGTTGTATCTTCTTAGTCAAAGTCTAAATCATCTAGGAGCTAGTTGATTTAGTGGGCGGTGTAGTATCCGC
Organism: Solanum okadae; assembly: GCA_036553675.1. Lineage (NCBI taxonomy): Eukaryota > Viridiplantae > Streptophyta > Magnoliopsida > Solanales > Solanaceae > Solanum > Solanum okadae. Next base: position 42,973,194 of record CM071686.1, read on the forward strand.
TTAGCAAAGTCTAAGTTATCTAGGGGTGATAGCTTAGTGGGCAGTGTTGTATCTGCTCTGGCACATCTAAGTAATAGGTTTATTGCTTAGAGTTGGGATTAGTAGGCTAATCTCAGTTTGTAAACTTGCTTTTACTTTTGCTTGAGAGGATTAGTGAAAACAATTTTTTTGAAAAGTCCTGGCAGACCAGGTCGTGGTTTTACTCCCTTGAGCAAGGAGGTTTCCACGTAAAGTTGTTGTGCGATCTTTACTTTCAGCACTTTGTTTATTTTCTGTTATTGTAACTGTGCTGAGGACCTGGTCCCATCTAGACCAGTGGACGCATATATTCCAACAGATTTCCTCACAAAAGCAATATACACACAAACACATGCCACCACTTTCAACTTGACATTTTCATGTTGTGGGGATCACATCAACTCAAATCTGCAAGTTATAAAACAATTTTAGTGCATGATAATTTTTTATATTAAAAACTCGCATGATAGATAAAGAATTATATTTATTATAATATAAATAATCAACGACCATCCATACTCCTTTATACAACAATTTTTCCTTTCAAACTATTATTTTATTAGAAGAAGAACAATAGACTATAAATAATTAATCAATTGTAACAACTATCAACCATATTGATAGTTGATAGAAGTCCACATTTTTGGTATGTAATTTAAAAAAATCTTGGATAGTTTTTCATACCTGATTTTAAATTAATGCATATGATAATTCATTGCTTGAAGCAATACATCTGTGCATTGAAGGTGAATTTCTCACTCCGAAAAATGATTGTTCTAAAGGATAATACTAACAAAATGAATAAATTTTTTCTGAAAAAAGAAGACATATATTTATAGAATGAATGAAGCAAATGATTAAAGTAGGTGGTTTCCTTTATTATAGGAATTCAAAAATAAAAGGTGGTTACATATTTGAAAAATACCATTTTCAGATATGTTTTTTTTTTCAGATTTAAATTAAACCGTATTTGATTATCCTTTAAGCAAATTTTCAGATTTAAATGGGAAGTTAGATAAACATGGAATTTATTAGATTTTATCTTCTTCTTTTTTTGGGTCTTTTTTTTATATACATTTTCTTTTTTTTAAAAGTAAATAAATTCGTGAGTTGGTTATTTGTTTGAAAAATTCACATTTAATTAGTGGCCATTTTACTTTTTATTATTATTATTATTATTATTATTATTATTAGTAGTAGTAGTAGTAGTAATAGTAGTAGTAGTAGTAATAATAATGTCTGATTAAAAGGATTTTAAAATTTAGTGAATTATTACCCACTTTTCCATCGGCAATACAATAAAAAATATGACAATAAGTTCTTTAAAAAAAAATCTGATTTTTAAAAATCTGTTTTAAATTGTTATTTTGTTTTAAAATGGAATTTATTATTTAAATTAACTAAAGACAATTAAGTTACTGAATTTGAATTTATTATTTAAAATAACTAAAAATAATAAAATTCAAGAATAATTGTGTTGCTGACACGTGTCGTTTTTTCCTCTCCTTTTATATATTTTTATATATAGATAGATTATTATTATTATTAGTAATAATAATGTGATTAAAAGGATTTTAAAATTTAGTGAATTATTACCCAGTTTTCCATTGGCAATACAATAAAAAATATGATAATAAGTTCTTTAAAAAAAAATTGATTTTTAAAAAAATGTTTTAAATTGTTATTTTGTTTTAAAATGGAATTTATTATTTCAATTATTTAAATTAACTAAAGACAATTAAGCTATTGAATTTGAATTTATTATTTAAAATAACTAAAAGTAATAATATTCAAGAATAATTGTGGTGCTGACACGTGTCGTTTTTTCCTCTCCTTTTATATATAGATAGATTTACACATATTTTTGAAATTTAATTATTATTATTAGTAGTAATAATGTCTGATTAAAAGGATTTTAAAATTTAGTGAATTATTACCCACTTTTCCATCGGCAATACAATAAAAAATATGATAATAAGTTCTTTAAAAAAAAATCTGTTTTAAATTGTTATTTTGTTTTAAAATGGAATTTATTATTTAAATTAACTAAAGACAATTAAGTTAGTGAATTTGAATTTATTATTTAAAATAACTAAAAATAATAAAATTCAAGAAAAATTGTGGTGCTGACACGTATCGTTTTTTCCTCTCCTTTTATATATTTTTATATATAGATAGATTATTATTATTATTAATAATAATAATTTCGGATTAAAAGGATTTTAAAATTTAGTGAATTATCACCAGTTTTCCATTGGCAATACAATAAAAAATATGATAATAAGTTCTTTAAAAAAAAATCTGATTTTTAAAAAACTGTTTTAAATTGTTATTTTGTTTTAAAATGGAATTTATTATTTCAATTATTTAAATTAACTAAAGACAATTAAGTTATTGAATTTGAATTTATTATTTAAAATAACTAAAAATAATAATATTCAAGAATAATTGTGGTGCTGACACGTGTCGTTTTTTCCTCTCCTTTTATATATAGATAGATTTACACATATTTTTGAAATTCAATTATTATTATTATTACTATTATTATTATTATTATTAGTAATAATAATGTCTGATTAAAAGGATTTTAAAATTTAGTGAATTATTACCCACTTTTCCATCGGCAATACAATAAAAAATATGATAATAAGTTCTTTAAAAAAAAATCTGATTTTTAAAAAACTGTTTTAAATTGTTATTTTGTTTTAAAATGGAATTTATTATTTAAATTAACTAAAGACAATTAAGTTATTGAATTTGAATTTATTATTTAAAATAACTAAAAATAATAAAATTCAAGAATAATTGTGGTGCTGACACGTGTCGTTTTTCCTCTCCTTTTATATATAGATAGATTATTATTATTATTAGTAATAATAATGTCTGATTAAAAGGATTTTAAAATTTAGTGAATTATTACCCAGTTTTCCATTGGCAATACAATAAAAAATATGATAATAAATTCTTTTAAAAAAAAATCTGATTTTTAAAAAACTGTTTTAAATTGTTATTTTGTTTTAAAATGGAATTTATTATTTAAATTAACTAAAGAAAATTAAGTTATTGAATTTGAATTTATTATTTAAAATAACTAAATATAATAATATTCAAGAATAATTGTGGTGCTGACACGTGTCATTTTTTCCTCTCCTTTTATATATAGATAAATTTCCATCGGTAATACAATAAAAAAATATGATAATAGGTTCTTTAAAAAAATCTGATTTTTAAAAAACTGTTTTAAATTGTTATTTTGTTTTAAAATGGAATTTATTATTTAAATTAACTAAAGACAATTAAGTTATTGAATTTGAATTTATTATTTAAAATAACTAAAAATAATAAAATTCAAGAATAATTGTGGTGCTGACACGTGTCATTTTTTCCTCTCATTTTATATATAGATAGATTATTATTATTATTATTATTATTATTATTATTATTATTATTATTATTGTAATTAAAAAATCAAAATTTTATGGTGGTTTCTATAAGTTTACACATATTTTTGAAATTCAATTATTATTATTAGTAATAATATACTCTGATTAAAAGGATTTTAAAATTTAGTGAATTATTACCCACTTTTCCATCGGCAATACAATAAAAAATATGATAATAAGTTCTTTAAAAAAATTCTGATTTTTAAAAAACTGTTTTAAATTGGGTTTTTTTAAAATGGAATTTAATCATTTAAATTAACTAAAGATAATTAAGTTATTGAATTTGAATTTATTATTTAAAATAACTAAAAAAAATAAAATTCAAGAATAATTGTGGTGCTGACACGTGTCATTTTTTCCTCTCCTTTTATATATAGATAGATTTTTTAAAAATGTTTATTTCACTTGTCGAATTAAAAAATCAAGGATTATTTATGAATTAGTTCTTGATAAATTAGACCTTCACCAACAAGATGAACAAAAGTTCATGTAATCAACCAACTTTACTATTAAGATTTGTTCCCTCTAGTCCATATTAAGTGAACTGTCATAAGTTTTTTTATATAGTTCAAAATAAGTGAATTTTTCAAAGTTCAAGATATTTGTTAATTGGATTTTTTTTTCTTCATATTTATCCTTTCTTTTAATGATGTTGTTAACTACCTTACATTTTTAGGAGAATAGTTTAGGAATAATCTATCTATATATAAAAGGAGAAAAAAAATGACACATGTCAACACCACAAATTTTCAGTATTTTAAATAAATTTTAAATATTTAATAATCAATAATTAAATAAATAAATATAGACACATGTCAATAATTAGATTTAGAATGACACATGTCAACACAACAAATTTTTTAAATAAAATTTAACTAATTTTTAATAATCAATAATTAATTAAATAAATATAGACACATGTCAGCACCACAAAATTTGTAGATATATTAAATAATAAATAACAAGTTAAAAAATAAAACATTTAAAACACATAAATAAAAAACAGTTTTTAAAATTTGTTTAAGTAAAAAAACTGATGTTTTGATCTCTTTTTTTTTTTTACAAAAAATAATAATAATTTGAATGTGTTTGTTCCTAATTCAAAGCTAACTGCCTAACTATTTTTTTTAAATAGTGGGATCATTTTTAAATTTTTGTAAATGTTAAGTATTATTTTTAAAAATTTTAGTTACGTAAAGGAAGTAGTGGATTCCTAAACTATAGGTAACTGATTAAGTATTTTCTTCTTCTATTCATAATTTAAATTATTTTAATTTATAAATTGAAATTTATCCAAAAAGTAATTCAATCAAAATTAGAAATATTTTTTGCATTTTAAAAAAGATTGAAAATTAATTAAAAATCTATGCAAAATAATGAAATTTTTTTTATAGTAATTAAAAAAATTCAAATTAATTTTATAGTAATTAAAATTCTCAATTATTAGTGAAAAAAATCAACTAACTACCTACTAACTTCCCAATTCTATATTAAATTAAAAACTGCGAGATTTTTTTTTTTATAAACTAATTAAAAAAATTCAAATTGCCCTTGCCCCGATTTCGGAGTAAATTTAATGTATTTATAACTTGTCAAGTTTTTATCTTTAAATCTATCTCCTACAATTTTTCACTCTCCTTTTCTCTTTGTTCTCAAATTTCAATAATGGTGAAGAAATGGCTCGATACATACTCATATTGATCTTCTTAACATGTTAATGGGACAAACTAATATTTCTACAACCACACTTCTTTAAAGGTATAATGTCAATTTTCTCTCTAAATTTACTTTCATATTTCTTAATAGTTTTAAATTTGAAACTTCTTGCTTTAGTTTTTACTTTGACATTGATAGATATTTGTGAAAAAATTCAAGCAACATTTTTGGATTTCTTTCTAAAAAGTTGAATTGCTTAAAATTTAACCTTTTATATCAATTCATGTGCCTTTTTATGGAGTTGTTTTAAACTATTTGGAAAATAGTTTTGCAAGGATTAAATTCAATTCACCTTCATAGTTTATGGAGTATATTATAATGCATTTATGATATATGTAGTTTTGCAAATTTACGATGTTTAATAGTTCATAGGACTTCATGTGAGATGTTCAACAATAGTAATTAGACTTTTGTTGTTTATGAAAAATTTAGGTTGTATATCTCTTTCATATATATATATATATATTTATTTATTTATTTATTTATTTTTATTTTTTTATTTGTTTGGTGTTTGATTCATCTTTTATCTATCTTTATTTTTCCTTTTTAACGGATTGTAGTCATAGGATCAGAGGGGCATTGTTGGCTCTGCGATATGCAAGGCTTTAGTGTCAAAGGGTACAGAGACCATAAGTCTGAGAAGGTATTTGTAAATTTGACCCAGTAGTATAACAAGGATTTCAATTATTAAAATCAGTTTGTATTAATTTATGTGATAGATCTTCTACATTTTTTGTTTATTCAAAATAATCCATATAATTATTCTATCCTCTTATGCTATTTTTACGTATTATGAGTTCTCAAATTTGAGTATTCTTACTCGGGTTCGGACATCCCTATTACTTGGACTCATGAATAGATCAAGGCACTTGGATAACAATCATGTTCATTTCTTCATCATACACTTGAATAGATTGAGTGAACACAAATGAACATTTGGATTGGTGAAATCAATGTAGAAATTGATTGTAGGTTATTGCTACTCTAATCAGTATTTGCTATTTTTTAATATACTTGCAATTCATCAAATGCAATGAAGGCATCGAATTATGAGTAAAATATATTAACATTTTACATTGATTTGTAAATTTGTCTAAAATCAATTAAGACTTTTGAACCATTTTTTCGGTGCGAAACTGGTAGTTGAGGGATTCATGGAAGTGGTAGTGTGGTAGGTGAGTAATTTATTTTAAAGATTTTATTATAATATTCTTTTGCTAAGTGTCTTATACAATTTTTCGGTGCGGAATTCATGGTAAAATGTAATAATATTTATTGTAATATTCTTCCGATAGTTGTTTTAATCTGAATATTTCTTTAATATTATTTATGATATATTCTAGATATAACATATCTTGGGTTCTTTGGTACATATATAAATTTCCTTCCATTAATTGTTCTAATAGTTTTATATCTTCCATAGATTCTGTCCAATATCGTAAATATTCGTAGTTCATTTTAATCTGAATTTATTTCTAAATCATACCATTCTATTCTTTCGAGGTCTAAATCATGTAGGTCTATTTCATACCATTCTTGGTTTAATATATATTCTGATTCGTTATCTTCAAATATTTTTTCCCATATTATTCTTCTTAATTCAATTATTTCTATATTTTTAAGTATATATAGGATTAAAGTTTCGTAGTTTTTTATCATTTCATCATGCATGATGTAGTCATGTTCGTTGTTATGCATTTTTTTTATTTTCAATTATTCCTTCCTATCATATTCATAATTGATTAAATTCATATTAGATCATTATGAACTAGATTATTTGTTTATCATGTTCTCCTGTCACTACTAGCATCGTACTTTAGCGGATACTTCCTTCTTATCAGCGCCTCAGCTTTGTTTACTTATCAGTTTTTATTACTTCAATTGTAAATGTAAAATTTAATATATTTAATACCAATCTCCTTATTTCTTTTGTTGTTACCGAATCTTGTATTTTTCTTGTTAGCCACCATTTTACTTGTGTATTATCTGTTCTTATAATGAATTTGTTATATACAATATATTGTTCAAATGATAACAAACACTTATATACTGAATATAATTCTTTTCTATTTATTTCCCATCTTATTTCTATATTGGTAAAGGTTCCTGAATAATATCTTCAATGATGTTCTATTTCTTCTTTATCATATCTATATTTTAAGACTCCTCCATAACTTTTTTCCCTGGCGTCCGATTCAACTATATAAGTAATTTTTTTGTTTTCGTCAGGAAAATATAGTTTAGGTAGGTTCTTACATAATAGTTTTTTTTTTTGTATTTGTGTTTGGTCTTTTTTATCAAACTGGTATTCTACATCTTTCTTTAATTTTTGTTGTAATAGTTTTAAATTCTCTGCTAATTTTGGTATGTATTCTCTTACTTGGTTTACTGGTCCTAGAAATGATTGTAATTTCTTTTTTGTATCTAGTTGTTCATTTGAGTTAATTATTTTTTGTACTATGTGTGTTTGCATTTTTATCTATTTGTATTCCTAAGAATTCTATTTGCTTTTTCATTATGTCTGCTTTCTTTTTACTTAGACTTATGCCTGAATATTCTATAATATGTATAAATTTTTCTAATAATTTTATAAGTTCATCTTGTGTTTTGGAATATAGTAATATATCATCAATATGTACTACACAATTTTCTAGTTGTTAAAAATAGTTATCCATAAAGTATTGATATCTACCTGGTGCATTTTTATATCCAAATGGTAATACATTCCATTCATAAAATCCTTGTGGTACTGTAAATGCCGTAAGTTTTTTAGATTCTTCTTCTAACTTTAAGTGGTAAAATCCTGATTTGCAGTCAAATTTACTCAAGTAATTATATCCTTGTATTTGTCTTATTTTTAATATTTTATTTGGTATTGGGTAATTATATATTTTAGTTTTTGCATTTAAATTTATATAATCAATAACCATTCTAGTTTTTCCTCTTTTTTGTTCACTATGTTTATTTACTATAAATGTTGGGCTGTATGCTTGCTATTGCTTTCTTGTATGTACCCTTTTTCTAGTAATTCAGTTATATCTATCTTAAATTCTGTTAAATCATTAAAATTATATTTTAATGGTTTTTGGGTTATTATATTATTATTATTATTATTATCAATTAGCTCAATTTTTGTTTTTGTTTTATGTTTTTCCCATCCTTGTAAAGGATCTTCACTATATAATAATTCTAACTTATCTTGGATTATTTTTACTTTATCTATAGAGAATATAATTAATTCTATTTTAGGGTCTTCTTCTTTTATATTTTCTAATTTTTGTGTAATTTTTTCACTTCCTTTTATCCATTCTGTCGTTTTTCGTTTTTTGTTATTTATTCTTTTTGCTCCTATTTTTTGTTTACATGGTGTTGTGAACCACCAGTGTGTTTTTGTTATTATATGTGGTATAATTTTTCTAAAAATGGCATTCCTAATAGCATATCTTTTGTAGTCAATTCAAAGTTATATATTTCTTCTATAGTTAATATCTTATCACATATTTGTATTTTTATATTTTTTGCCTTATAAGAGCTTTCATAAAAAATCACTCTCTCAAGATACTAAATACTTAAAAGTTAATGGATAAATCTGAAATCCAATCAGATAGTAAACAAAGTTGAGGCGCTGATAAGAAGGAAGTATCCGCTAAAGTACGATGCTAGTAGTGACAGGAGAACATGATAAACAGATAATCTAATTCATATTAGATTATTATGAACTAGATTATCTGTTTATCATGTTCTCCTATCACTACTAGCATCGTACTTTAGCGGATACTTCCTTCTTATCAGCGCCTCAACTTTGTTTACTCCCCTAAACGACTTTCCTCGCCTACCAGTTTCAACATTAGGATGGCATAGTATAAAAGTTTTCTCCCTGTTTCCAGTGTGCTAATAAACTAGAAATCATGATTCAAATAATTCTAATACATAATAACTAACATAAATTTACTCAATCATATATATGATATTCAGGAATATATGAAATTAGTTCCGCATATTTTTTGAACAATATAACTTTGCCTCTTGCTTATTCATGTTATCTGAAATATCTGGTTTGATTTCAGATTGTTGCTCCATTATCTTTTAAAATATTAGTTTTTAGTTGAGAGAGTTTTTGAAAAAGGGTTTTTATATATTAGGCATTGCTTTATATGTGATCATGCTTGCTTCATTATTAAATCCTGTTACTATTATCGGTGTGTTTAATTTTTCCCAATTTTCTTTTGGTAAACAATTGTATTTACATATATTAGCTTCTGCTCCTGTGTCTATCATTGGTGTATAATATCTATTGTAATATCCTTCTATTATTATCTTTGCAAGTATATATATTTTCATATTTTTATCATACTAAATTTCTTTTTATTATTACTCTTTTATTTTCATAATTTATTGTCAACTGTTTGTCTTCTAGATTATATGGTTTTACTTGTTCTAGCCATTTTATTCCTAAAGTGATATTTTCATTTCCTTGATATACTTTAAACTTTATTATTATTGATATTCCTCCAATGATTATTTCCTTTTCCGTAGTTTCTTCGGTATATATTAATGCTTTTGGTAGTTCGGGGCATGATTGTTCAGTAGTTATTATTTCATATTCTGTCACTAATTCTCTTGTAATGTAGTTTTCTTCTTGTCATGTATTTATTAATATCAAATATTTTTGTTGTTCCATTACTCCCGTTATGTAGTAATGATGTGGTTTTATTTCTTCTTCCATTGATTTTTGTGGGGTTTTATCTATTCTTCTTGAGGTACTCATTTTTGATGATATTTAGGGTATCTCATTGTTTATTCTTTTCGATGTACTTAGTCTTTCTTTTACTATTTCTAAATCTTCTTCTATATCGATTTCATTATAACTATAATCATTATTATCTATGACTGTAACTATCCTTTCAAAGGGATCTTCTATTTTTATTTTATCTATTTTATTTTTTGATGTTATTTTATGTTTTGGTGTTATAACATATAAGTTTTTACATCTAGCTGTAAATATTTTACTTCCTGGGTTAGTTTTATCCCTGACATTCTCCAATATAATCCTAGTGATTTGTCTATATTTCTGTCATTTATTGCTACTGAGTAGTTAGAACTTATTATAAATTTAAATTTTTGGTATATGAGGTTACCTTTTACTGCACTTGTTATGCTTTTTTCTATGGATTGTATGATTCTGTCATCCGCTAAGTATATTTCTATGGATGTATCTATTCCTTCTCTAAAACATGCTTTTATTAATATTTCCGTTCCTCCTAGATGTACATATTTAATTGGATTTTTAGCCTTAATATCTTGTATTTCTTTATTTATTATTCGTTTGTTTATTATTGGTATTTTAGCCTTTCCTTTCGTCTATTTGCAATCTATGATATGTTTTCTTTGACTTACTACATAATATTCTTCTTTTTGTCGTTTAAATCAGTTTCTTATTGTTGGTATTTCGAATATTTTTGCTACGCTTAGGTCTAATTCTTTTCCTTTTATTTGATCAAATATATTATTATCGAATATTATTTTTTGTTTTGAAGATTCTTCATTTTGGTATTCTTCTTTAGTTATTATTTGTATATCTGTTTCAGTCATTTGTTATATTATAGAATTCATTGTTTGATTCTATTTCTATATCATTATCTATTTCATTTTCTGATATTTCATATATACTATCTTCACTTTCTAATTCATAATCTATATATTCTATCGGCGTATATTTTTCATCGTTTATTATTATTTCTGATATTTGTTTTTTCATTGGATTTTTAGGTAATTTACAATCTCTAGCTTTGTGTCCTAATTTTCCACAATTATAACAAGTACATTCCGTCAGTTTTCTTTTTGGTCTATATGGTCTTTTGGTTTTGTAGTTTTTTACATAGTATCTTCTTCTTGGATTTTTATATTTATATTTTGATCTATATTTTTTATTATATTTCTTTCTATTTTTATAATACCTATCCGTACAACCAAATTGAGGTGTTGTTTTATTTTTGCAACATGCCAAATTTTTTACTAATATTTTTTCCATTTTTATTTCTTCTTTATGTTTTTCACATAGTTCTATAAACCATCGTTGCAAGAATTTCATTCTAGCTCCTAAGGTATCTGTTAATTCTGCTTCATTCCAACTTTTTATTATTTTTGAATTATAAGGTTCTGGTAATTTTGTAAAATATAATTTTCTTATTTCTTTACTTTCTTATGTGCTATATGTTCCTTTATAATAGTATTCTCTAAATGCACATGTATATTCATCTATGTAACACATATTACATATTGCTAATTTTGTCATTAGATTTCGATTTATGCTTTTTTCTTTATTTTGTTCTTCTACCTTTGTTGTCATACTACTAAATTCATTTCTTATAGCTACTTCGTATTTATATAATATTTCCATAGTTGTAGTAGCTAATTCGCCATTAGATTTTTTATTACTTTTTAGAGTTTTTACACTTTCATCTGATAAATTTTATAGCCATAATTTTACTGTTCCTATAAGCGTTCTTTCTATATATCCTGGTGTCTTCGTTATTACTACTTTGTTATATATTAATTGTTTTGATATATATCCTATCCATAATTGGATTGTTTTATTTATATCTGCTACACACTCTAAATCTAAAAAATCATGTCGTTCAGTTATTGGTTTAGGTGTCCATCTTTTATTTAATCTTTTATCCCATATAGTTTTTTCTCTATCATATTGTTCATAGTTTTTATTATAATATTTTGGATTTAAATTTTTTGGATTATTTACTCCTGATGTGCTAGGTTTTTCATCTATGTCTACGTATCCTGTATTTATTTCTAAATCATTTGTATTATCTATGTTTGCTAAAAGTTTCGGATATGTTTCGCTTGTTTCCGAATGTTGTTCTAGATCATCGTCGTTTATTTCATCAATTCTTATTTCGGGTAGATTATCTTGGTTATTTTCTTCTTTTTCTTCTAATTCATCTTCTGGTTGCAATTTTTCTTTAAATTTAATTATCTCATTTGTTAATTTTGTTTTTTGTTCTTTTTCCTTTTGTTTAATTTCGTACATTTCTTTCAATATTGCCAGCTCTTTTTCTAGTTCTATTATTTTAGTATTTTTTACTTCTTCTAATTGTTGTACTTTCTTTTTTGCCTTTTGTTTTATTCTTTCAATTTCCTTTTGTGTATCTATTTCTTCATTTTCTTTTGTTATTCTTATCATAGCAGTTAAACTATCTTCTAGTTTTACCGTTTCTTTTTCTAACATTAAACTTATATTGTCACCTATTTTCTTGTATCTTCTTCCTAGATTAGAAAATATTATCTTTATTTTTAATCCGTCATAGTTTTCATATGTTTTTTCATCTATTGCGTATTCTTCCTTATTCATTTATAGATTGTGTTGAAGTTTATATTCTAAACTTTCTATTTGTATTTCTAGATATAAAATAGTTTTTCTCTTTGCTATTATAATTTTTTTGCAAATTCCTGCGAATATGTTATTATTAAGTTTACCTTGCCTATGTTCTATTTCTTGCTTTTTCGCTATAATTATTTCAATAAGTTTTTCTTTATATTCATTATTCTCGCTATTCATTGTATCTTTAAATATTGAATATATTTATATTCTATTTTAGATATATTATCTATTAATTGATCTAATTTTTCGTTATCAGTTTTTGTGATATTAAGTTGTTTATATTCTGGATATAATTTGTTTAATTTTCTCCTTATTTTTCTTAACTTTCTACTAGTATATTTCTTACTAAGCTTCTTATTATCTATAGCTCTGATACCATTTTTCGGTGCGCAATTCATCTCTTTGGTAGGTGAGGGATTCATTATATTTTTGGTAGTGTGGTAGGTGTGGAATTCATGACTTTTTTGGTAGGTGTACCACTGATGTGTCATATTGTAGATATACTATATTATATTATATATTAGGGACATTATTAAGTAGTAGGGGTACGGGTAGTATTATGGAGGATTGTAAAGTAGCAATTCCTTTCTATATAAAGGGAAGTATATGTAAATGAAAAGGGAGGCAACAAAAAAAAAATAAAAAAAAATCGATGCGGAGTTGATGACTGAGGAATTAATAGTGTAGTAGGTGGTAGTGTGGAATTCATATACTTTTTTCTAAGAATTATTTTCGGTAGGTGAGGAATACTTCTGGTAGGTGAGGAGTTCATGCTTTTATATTTTTACAATATTAATTTTTACTAAAGCTTTTATTGTAATAGTCTTTGGCTAAGTGTTTTAATCTTGATATTTCTTTAATATTATTTATGATATATTCTAGATATAACATATCTTGGGTTCTTTGGTACATATATAAATTTTCCTCCATTAATTGTTCTTATAGTTTTATATCTTCCATAGATTCTATCCAACATTGTAAATATTCGTAGTTCATTTTAATCAGAATATATTTCTAAATCGTACCATTATATTCTTTCGTAGTCTAAATCATGTAGGTCTATTTCATACCATTGTTGGTTTAATATATCTTCTGATTCGTCATCATTAAATATTTTTTCCCATATGATTCTTCTTAATTCAATTATTTTTATATCTTTAAGTATATATAAGATTAAAGTTGCATAGTTTTTTATCATTTCATCATGAACGTATGTAGTCATGTTCTTTATCATGCAGGTTTTTTATTTCAAATTATTCCTTCCTATCATATTCATAATTGGTTAAATTCATATTAGATCATTATAAACTAGATTATCTGTTTATCATGTTCTCCTGTCACTACTAGCATCATACTTTAGCGGATACTTCCTTCTTATCTGCGCCTTGACTTTGTTTACTCCCCTAACGGCTTCCCTCGCCTACCGATTTCAACATTAGGATGGCATAGTATAGAAGTTTTCTCCCTGTTTCCAGTGTGCTAATAAACTAGAAATCATGATTCAAATAATTCTAATACATAATAACTAACATAAATTTATTCAATCATATATATGATATTCAGGAATATATGAAATTAGTTCCGTATATTTTTTGAACAATATACCTTTGCCTCTTGCTTAGCCATGCTATCTAAAATATCTGATTGGATTTCAGATTTTTCCATTAGTATTTTAAATATTTGTCTTAGTTGAGAGAGTGTTTTTATGAAAGAGGATTTTTATTATCTTAGGCGTTGTCTGCCTTTTTATTTACATATACTTTCCTTTATATAGAAAGAAATTGCTACTTCACAATCCTCCATAATACTACACGTACCCCTACTACTTAATAATGTGTCTAATATATAATATAATATAGTATATCTACATTATGATACATCTACCACTTTATGACACAATGACACACTTTATGACGTTTTACATATATAATACACCTACTTTATGACACATTTCATGACTTTTTACATACTAATACTATTTACTTTTGCCATATGTCTTTTTTTTCTTCATCTTTTGCCATATGTCTTCTTTTTCTTCATCTTTATCTTCTCATCCTCTTCTTATCTTATCTTTTAGGCTTCCGTATTTATCTCTTATTCCAGCTGGACGTCTGAAATTATATTATCTTCTCCGTTGCATTTCGAACATATGTGGTCAGGGTATTTGTGATTAATTAGCTTACAATATCTGGTTAATAATTCTGCCGAAATAAATCCTACTTTAGTTCTCGTATCGTAGGTCATTTTTCTGGCTTAAGTAATGATAAAATCCATCTTTGGACTTCATCCATATCTGCTTTCCTTAGCTCTCTTGAATTGGAATAAATAATTAACTGGTCTCTTGCATAGTAGCTCCATATAGCATTTCCGTTTAAATAATTATTTGCTAGTTCTTGTATAATGGTTGATATACCAATTATTCTCTTATTGGCATAAAAACTAGGTATCTCGCTTTTTTGTATCTCTTGTTGTTGTTCGATATCTTCCGGTATTATCATATCTTTTGTTAGTCCTATCTTTACCACTTGTAACAGAGGTTTTATTTCCTCGTATAATATCTCTGCTGTTGCCGTATAAAATTTTAGATATAATAAATTTCCCTTAGTAACTCTCTTATATGTAATAAATGCTTTATGTAGTTCCGGTATTCCACTTAGTTCCTCTCCGTCATATGTATATACTATATTTAATAGTCCATAGTTGTAACATATCCTTACTAAGTTGGCGTTAGTTTTGGGTTGTGCAGTCAGTTTATTATAACCTTGTAATTTTTGGGTTAAATAATCCTGGTTGGGTTCTTGGGTTGTAGTAGATATGGGGTTAAGGTTTAAAAATGTTTGGATTTTGTATATATTTCGCGTAATATGGTTATATGTTCTTTTGTCATGGTGTAGGCTATCCGCATATGTAGAAGTTTGTGGTTCTATAGCTAATGTGTTTTTTGGTGTTAGCCTCGGGGTAAATGGTTTTTCGAATAACTGGTTTAAGTTTGATTTCTTATGTTTTTCACTAACTCGTTGGCTTGTACCTGCAGCTGTATTTAAACAAATGTTATGGGTTTTTAGGTGTTTCCCAACGTCACCTTTTAGCTCTGGATTTTTTCTGTCTTCCGATCGACATAGCTCCGCATTTTTATAGTCATGCTGCTGACTTATACTAGCTTTAGACTTCAGATTATCTTCATTAGTCTTTAGCTTTTGTATCTCGTTGTCCATACTTTCCACTTTTGTACAAAGTGTAGTAATGGCTTTGAGTACTTTTTCAATTGTATCTTCTTCCTCAGTCTCAGTCTGAGTAGCTTTGTCGTGATAGGTAATCTGCAATAACATTCTTATCAGTTTTTATTACTTCAATTGTAAATGTAAAATTTAATATATTTAATACCAATCTCCTTATTTCTTTTGTTGTTACCGAATCTTGTATTTTTCTTGTTAGCCACCATTTTACTTGTGTATTATCTGTTCTTATAATAAATTCGTTATATACAATATATGGTTCAAATGATAATAAACATTTATATACCGAATATAATTCTTTCCTATTTGTTTCCCATCTTATTTCTGCATTAGTAAATGTTCCTGAATAATATCTACAATGATGTTCTATTTTTTCTTCTCCATACCTATATTTTAATACTCCTCCATAACTTTTTTCACTGGCGTCCGATTCTACTATATAAGTAAATTTTTTATTTTCATTCAGAAAATATAGTTTAGGTAGGTTCTTACATAATAATTTTATTTTTTGTATTTGTGTTTGGTCTTTCTTATCAAACTGGTATTCTACATTTTTCTTTAATTTTTGTTGTAATGTTTTAAATTTTCTCCTAATTTTGGTATGTATTCTCTTACTTGGTTTACTAGTCCTAGAAATGATTGTAATTTCTTTTTCGTATCTAGCTGTTCATTTGAGTGAATTATTTTTTGTACTATATGCGTTTGCATTTTTATTCCATTTCTATCTATTTGTATTCCTAGGAATTCTATTTGATTTTTCATTATGTCTGCTTTCTTTTTACTTAGACTTATGCCTGAATATTCTATAATATGTATGAATTTTTCTAATAATCTTATGTGTTCATCTTGGGTTTTAGAATATAGTAATAAATCATCAATATATACTACACAATTTTCTAATTGTTTAAAGTAGTTATCCATAAAGTGTTGATATCTACCTGGTGCATTTTTATATCCAAATGGTAATACATTTCATTCATAGAATCCTTGTGGTACAATGAATGTTGTTAGATTTTTAGATACTTCTTCTAGCTTTAAGTGATAAAATCCTGATTTACAATCAAATTTGCTAAAATAATTATATTCCATTTTTTGTGTTATCTTTAGTATTTTATTTGATATCGGATAATTATATGTTTTAGTTTTTGCATTTAAATTTCTATAATCAATAACCATTCTGCTTTTTCCTCTTTTTTGTTCACTATGTTTATTTACGATAAATGCCGGGCTTGTGTGCTTACTATTGCTTTCTTGTATATATCATTTTTCTAGTAATTCATTTATATGTATCTTAAATTTGGTTAAATCATTAAAATTATACTTTAATGGTTTTTGGGTTATTATACTATTATTATCAATTAGCTCATTTACTTTTGTTTTATGTTTCTCCCATCCTTGTAAATGATTCTCACTATATAATAATTCTAACTTATCTTAGATTATTTTTTACTTTATCTATAGAGAATATAATTAATTCTATTTTAGGGTCTTCTTCTTTTATATTTTCTAGTTTTTGTGTAATTTTTTCACTTCCTTTTATCCATTTTGTTGTTTTTCGTTTTTTGTTATTAACTCTTTTTGCTCCTATTTTTTGCTTACACGGTGTTCTGAACCACCAGTGTATTTTTGTTATTATATTTGTATATAGTTTTTCTAAAAATGGCATTTCTAATAGCATATTTTTTGTAGTTAATTCAAAGTTATATATTTCCTCTATAGTTAATATCTTATCCATATTTGTATTTTTATATTTTTTGCCTTATATGTGATCATGCTTCCTTCATTATTAAATCCTGTTACTACTATCGGTGTTTTTAATTTTTGCCATTTGTCTTCTGGTAAACAATTGTATTTACATATATTAGCTTCTGCTCCCGTATCTATCATTGGTGTATAATATCTGTTGTAATATCTCTCTATTATTATCTTTGCAAGTATATATATTTTCATATTTTTATCATACTAAAGTTCTTTTTATATTACTCTTTTATTTTCATAATTTATTATTAAGTGTTTGTCTTCTAGATGATATGGTTTTACTTGTTCTAGCTATTTTATTCCTAAAGTGATATTTTCATCTCCTTGATATATTTTAAATTTTATTACTATTGGTACTCCTCCAATGATTATTTCCTTTTCTGTAGTTTATTCGGTATACATTAATGCTTTAGGTAGTTGGGGGCATAATTGTTCCGTAGTTATTATTTCATCTTCCGTCACTAATTCTCTTGTAATATAGTTTTCTTCTAGTCTTGTGTTTATTAGTATTAAATATTTCCGATGTTCCATTACTCCCGTTATGTAGTAATGATGTGGTTTTATTTCTTCTTCCATTGATTTTTGTGGGGTTTTGTCTATTCTTCTTGAGGTACTCATTTTTGAAGATATTTGGGGTATTTCATTGTTTATTCTTTTTGATGTACTTAGTCTTTCTTTTACTATTTCTAAATCTTCTTTTATATCGATTTCATTATAACTATAATCATTATTATCTATGACTGTAACTATCCTTTCAAAAGGATTTTCTCTTTTTATTTTATATATTTTATATATTTTATTTTTTGCTGTTATTTTATGTTTTGTTGTTAGAACATATAAGTTTTTACATCTACCTGTAAATATTTTACTTCCTGGAGCTAGTTCTATTCCTGATATTTTCCAATATAATACTAGTGATTTATCTATATTTTTGTCATTTATTGCTACTGAGTAGTTAGAACTTATTATAAATTTAAATTTTTGGTATATGAGGTTACCTTTTACTGCACTTATTATACTTTTTTGTATAGGTTGTATAATTCTACCATCCGCTAAGTATATTTCTATGGGTGTATCTATTCTTTCTCTAAAACATGTTTTTATTAATATTTCCGTTCCTCCTAGATGTACATATTTAATTGAATTTTTAGCCTTAATATATTGTATTTCTTTATTTATTATTCGTTTGTTTATTATTGGTATTTTAGCCTTTCCTTTAGTGTATTTGCAATCTATGATATGTTCTCTTTGACTTACTACATAATATTCTTCTTTTTGTCGTTTAAACCAGTTTCTTATTATTGGTATTTCGAATATTTTTGCTACGCTTAGGTCTAATTCTTTTCCTTTTATTTGTTCAAATATATTATTATCAAATATTATTTTTTATTTTGCCGATTCTTCATCTTGATATTTTTCTTTAGTTATTGTTTGTATATCTGTCTCAGTCATTTATATAGTGTTCATTATCTGATTCTATTAAAGAATTATTTTCCATTTCCTCTGTTTCGTTTTCTGATAATTCATAGATGCTATCTTCACTTTCTAATTCATAATCTACGTATTCTATTTGTGTATATTTTTCATTGTCTATTATTAATTCTGATATTTGTTTTATCTTTGGATTTTTAGGTAATTTACAATCTCTAGCTATATGTCTTAATTTTTCACAATTATAACAAGTACATTTCGTTAGTTTTTTTTTTGGTCTATATGGACTTTTGGTTTTGTAGTTTTTTACATAGTATCTTTTTTTTGGTTTTTATATTTATATTTTGATCTATATTTTTTTATTATAATTCTTTCTATTTTTATAATACCTATATGTACAACCAAATTGAGGTGCTATTTTATTTTTGCAACATGCCAAGTTTTTTACTAATATTTTTTTCATATTTATTTCTTCTTTATGTTTTTCACATAGTTGCATAAACCATCGTTGCAAGAATTTCATTCTAACTTCTAAGGTATCTGTTAATTCTGCTTCATTCCAACTTTTTATTATTTTTGAATTAAAAGGTTCTGGTAATTTTGTAAAATATAATTTTCTTATTTCTTTACTTTCTTCTGTGCTATATGTTCCTTTATAATAGTATTCTCTAAATGCACATGTATATTCATCTATGTAACACATATTACATATTGCTAATTTTGTCATTAGATTCCGATTTATGATTTTTTTCTTTATTTTGTTCTTCTACCTTTGTTGTCATACTACTAAATTCATTTCTTATAGCTACTTCGTATTTATATAATATTTCCATAGTTGTAGTAGCTAATTCGCCATTAGATTTTTTATTACTTTTTAGAGTTTTTACACTTTCATCTGATAAATTTTATAGCCATAATTTTACTGTTCCTATAAGCGTTCTTTCTATATATCCTGGTGTCTTCGTTATTACTACTTTGTTATATATTAATTGTTTTGATATATATCCTATCCATAATTGGATTGTTTTATTTATATCTGCTACACACTCTAAATCTAAAAAATCATGTCGTTCAGTTATTGGTTTAGGTGTCCATTTTTTATTTAATCTTTTATCCCATATAGTTTTTTCTCTATCATATTGTTCATAGTTTTTATTATAATATTTTGGATTTAAATTTTTTGGATTATTTACTCCTGATGTGCTAGGTTTTTCATTTATGTCTACGTATCCTGTATTTATTTCTAAATCATTTGTGTTATCTATGTTTGCTAAAAGTTCCGGATATGTTTCGCTTGTTTCCGAATGTTGTTCTAGATCATCGTCGTTTATTTCATCAATTCTTATTTCGGGTAGATTATCTTGGTTATTTTCTTCTTTTTCTTCTAATTCATCTTCTGGTTGCAATTTTTCTTTAAATTTAATTATCTCATTTGTTAATTTTGTTTTTTGTTCTTTTTCCTTTTGTTTAATTTCGTACATTTCTTTCAATATTGCCAGCTCTTTTTCTAGTTCTATTATTTTAGTATTTTTACTTCTTCTAATTGTTGTACTTCCTTTTTTGCTTTTTGTTTTATTCTTTCAATTTCCGTTTTTGTATCTATTTCTTCATTTTCTTTTGTTATTCTTATCATAGCAGTTAAACTATCTTCTAGTTTTACCGTTTATTTTTCTAACATTAAACTTATATTGTCACCTATTTTCTTGTATCTTCTTCCTAGATTAGAAAATATTATCTTTATTTTTAATCCGTCATAGTTTTCATATGTTTTTTCATCTATTGCGTATTCTTCCTTATTCATTTATAGATTGTGTTGAAGTTTATATTCTAAACTTTCTATTTGTATTTCTAGATAAAAAATAGTTTTTCTCTGTGCTATTATAGATTTTTTGCAAATTCCTGCGCGTATGTTATTATTAAGTCTACCTTGCCTATGTTCTAATTCTTGCATTTTCAAAATAATTATTTAAGTAAGTTTTTTTTATATTCATTATTCTCGCTATTCATTGTATCTTTAAATATTGAATATATTTATATTTTATTTTAGATATATTATCTATTAATTGATCTAATTTTTCGTTATCAATTTTTGTGATATTATGTTGTTTATATTACAGATATAATTTGTTTACTTTTTTCCTTATTTTTCTTAACTTTCTACTAGTATATTTCTTGTTATGTTCCAAATATAAAAGCATGAACTCCTCACCTATCAAAAATAATTCTTAGAAAAAAGTATATGAATTTCACACTACCACCTACTACACTATGAATTCCTCAGTCATCAACTCCGCACCGAAAAATGGTATCAGAGCGGGAATTATATCCGAAATAGAAACAACTCAATATCACAAAAATTGATAACGACAAATTAAATTAATTAATAGACAATATATCTAAAATAGAATATAAATATATTCAATACTTAAAGATACAATGAATAGCGGGAATAATGAATATAAAGAGAACCTTACTGAAATAATTATAGCGAAAATGCAAAATTAGAACATAGGCAAAATAGACTTAATAATAACATATTCGAAGGAATTTGCAAAAAATCTATAATAGCACAGAGAAAAACTATTTTATATTTAGAACTACAAATAGAAAGTTTAGAATATAAACTTCAACAAAATCTATAAATGAATAAGGAAGAATACGCAATAGACGAAAAAACATATGAAAACTATGACGGATTAAAAATAAAGATAATATTTTCTAATCTAGGAAGAAGATACAATAAAATAGGTGACAATATAAGTTTAATGTTAGAAAAAAAAAGGGTAAAACTAGAAGATAGTTTAACTGCTATGATAAGAATAACAAAAGTAAATGAAGAAATAGATAGAAAAACGGAAATAGAAAAAATAAAAAAACAATCAAAAATGGAAGTACAACAATTAGAAGAAGTAAAAAATACTAAAATAATAGAACTAGAAAAAGAGCTGGCAATGTTAAAAGAAATGTATGAAATAAAACAAAAACAAAAAGAACAAAAAACAAAATTAACAAATGAGATAATTAAATTTAAAGAAAAATTGCAACTAGAAGATGAATTAGAAGAAAAAGAAGAAAATAACCAAGATAATCTACCCGAAATAAGAATTGATGAAATAAACTACGATGATCTAGAACAACATTCGGAAACAAGCAAAACATATACGGAGCTTTTAGCAAACATAGATAATACAAATAATTTAGAAATAAATACAGGAGACGTAGACATAGATGAAAAACCTAGCACATTAGGAGTAAATAATCCAAAAGATTTCAATCCAAAATATTATAATAAAAACTATGAACAATATGATAGATAAAAAATTATATGGGATAAAAGATTAAATAAATAATGGACACCTAAACCAATAACTGAACGACATGATTTTTTAGATTTAAACTGTGTAGTAGATATAAAAAAAACAATCTAATTATCGATAGGATATATATCAAAACAATAAATAGATAACAAAATAATAATAACAGAGACACCAGGATATATAGAAAGAACGCTTATAGGAACAGTAAAATTATGGCTACAAAATTTATTAGATAAAAGTTTAAAAACTCTAAGAAGTAATAAAAAATCTAATGGCGAATTAGCTACTACAACTATCAAAATATTATATAAATACGAAGTAGCTATAAGAAATGAATTTAGTAGTATGACAACAAAGGTAGAAGAACAAAATAAAGAAAAAAATCATAAATCGGAATCTAATGACAAAATTAGCAATATGTAATATGTGTTACATAGATGAATATACATGTGCATTTAGAGAATACTATTATAAAGGAACATATAGCACAGAAGAAAGTAAAGAAATAAGAAAATTATATTTTACAAAATTACCAGAACCTTTTAATTCAAAAATAATAAAAAGTTGGAATGAAGCAGAATTAACAGATACCTTAGAAGCTAGAATGAAATTCTTGCAATGATGGTTTATGGAACTATGTGAAAAACATAAAGAAGAAATAAAAATGGAAAAAATATTAGTAAAAAACTTGGCATGTTGCACAAATAAAACAGCACCTCAATTTGGTTGTACAGATAGGTATTATAAAAATATAAAGAAATATAATAAAAAATATAGATCAAAATATAAATATAAAAAACCAAGAAGAAGATACTATGTAAAAGACTACAAAACCAAAAGACCATATAGACCAAAAAGAAAACTAACGGAATGTACTACTTATAATTGTGGAAAATTAGGACATATAGCTAGGGATTGTAAATTACCTAAAAATCCAAAGAAAAAACAAATATCAGAAATAATAATAGGCAATGGAAAATATACACAAATAGAATATGTAGATTATGAATTAGAAAGTGAAGATAGCATATATGAATTATCAGAAAACGAAATAGACGAAATGGAAAATAATTCATTAATAGAATAAGATAATGAACACTATATAAATGACTGAGACAGATATACAAACAATAACTGAAGAAAAATATCAAGATGAAGAATCGGCAGAACAAAAAATAATATCTTTAAACAAATAAAAGAAAAAAGAATTAGACCTAAGCATAGCAAAAATATTCGAAATACCAACAATAAGAAACTGGTTTAAACGACAAAAAGAAGAATATAGTGTAGTAAGTCAAAGAGAACATATCATAGATTGCAAATACACTAAAGGAAAGGCTAAAATACCAATAATAAACAAACGAATAATAAATAAAGAAATACAAGATGTAAAGGCTAAAAATCCAATCAAATATGTACATCTAGGAGGAACGGAAATATTAATAAAAGCATGTTTTAGAGAAAGAATAGATACACCCATAGAAATATACTTAGCGGATGATAGAATTATACAACCTATAGAAAAAAATATAATAAGTGCAGTAAAAGGTAACCTCATATACCAAAAATTTAAATTTATAATAAGTGCTAACTACTCAGTAGCAATAAATGACAAAAATATAGATAAATCACTAGTATTATATTGGAAAATGTCAGGAATAGAACTAGCCCATGAAGTAAATATTTACAGCTAGATGTAAAAACTTGTATGTTCTAACAACAAAACATAAAATAATAGCAAAAAATAAAATAGATAAAATAAAAATAGAAGATCCCTTTGAAAGGATAGTTACAGTCATAGATAATAATGATTATAGTTATAATGAAATCGATATAGAAGAAGATTTAGAAATAGTAAAAGAAAGACTAAGTACATCAAAAAGAATAAACAATGAAATACCCCAAATATCTTCAAAAATGAGTACCTCAAGAAGAATAGACAAAACCCCACAAAAATCAATGGAAGAAGTAATAAAACCAGATCATTACTACATAACCGGAGTAATGGAACAGCGGAATTATTTAATACTAAAAATCACAGGACTAGAAGAAAACTATATTACAAGAGAATTAGTGACGGAAGATGAAATAATAACTACTGAACAATTATGCTCCGAACTACCAAAAGCATTAATGTATACCGAAAAAACGACAGAAAAGGAAATAATCATTGGAGGAGTACAAATAGTAATAAAATTTAAAATATATCAAGGAGATGAAAATATCACTTTAGGAATAAAATGGCTAGAACAAGTAAAACCATATAATCTAGAAGACAAACACTTAATAATAAATTATGAAAATGAAAGAGTAATAATAAAAAGAACTTTAGTATGATAAAAATATGAAAATATATATACTTGCAAAGATAATAATAGAGGGATATTACAACAGATATTATACACCAATGATAGATACGGGAGCAGAATCTAATATATGTAAATACAATTGATTAGCAGAAGACAAATGGGAAAAATTAAAAACACCGATAGTAGTAACAGGATTTAATAATGAAGGAAGCATGATCACATATAAGGCAAAAAATATAAAAATACAAATATGGGATAAGATATTAACTATAGAGGAAATATATAACTTTGAATTAATGTAATGACCCTCCAGGTCATTTTTAAATTAAAGCAGTCATTGCGTCGTTTAGAGCGTTCCTGTAGCGACCCCAAGTCATTTATGACTTGCTGGCACTGACTGTTCGGTCGCTTGGTCGTTCGTTTGGGTTTTAGGCCCGTTTCCCTGTTTTGGAGATTTTTATAACTTGAAAAGTTGACTTTGGTCAACCTTCTTGGGAGTCGTGCTCAGATGAAAATTCTGACAGCTAGGTTAGCTTCGGAAGATCGATTTTGGTCTAGAACGACCCTTTGTTCACTTCCCGAGGCTTTAGATGGCAGTTGTGGAATCTGGCTCAAATGATACTGGGTGTGGGACCCACTTTTCATCGAAGCGAGCTCCAAATGGAAATTCCGCCATCACCGTTGAGTCCGAAATATCGTTTCCAATCAGATTCCATATAAGGTTTGTATTTTTCCGACTCCGAACGAGTCCGAAACATCGAAATTTAAGTTTGAAGGGTTGTAGAATTTTGACGCGGCGGTGACGTGGCAGAGCCACGTGACGCCACGTGGCAGAGGAGTGGAAATCTGGAAATTTCCAGATTATAGGACGAATTTCGTCCAAATTTTTCCCTCAACTTCAACTTAAGATTGCTCCTTCATTTTGAGTCCAAATTAAGTGATTCAAGAGGCAAACTTCAAGAGAATTTCGAGGGGAATCTAGCGGTGATCTCAGAAACGTGAGGGGAGGCTTCATTTGAGGTAAGCAATCGATTTTTAGCCACTGCCAGGGTGGTTTCCGGATTGATTTGTTGTTGAATTTTGAAATGTGAGATCTTGATCATCGTAAGTCCGTTTTGAGTCATTCTTGAGGCTAACTTGTAGAGTTTTTCGCAAGGATCGTCGTGGTATAATCTGTTTGGATTGGAAGGGTCTCGTTTTTCCGGAAATTTGTGATCTAGGGGCTGCTACTTTTAATTGTTGTGGCTGATTTGCGGTGTTTTAAGCATCTGTTTGTGCTATAATTTTGGGGTATTAGTTTAGTAAGGTAGTTGGGACGTTTCCACGGATTCGATTTCGAGATTCTAATTGTGGGCCCCACAATCCCGTTTTAGACCCGATTTTGGGTCTGTCTCCGAAAAATATAATTTTAGTGTCAATATATTCGTAATGACGAGGTGATTAACCTTTTGTTAGTAGGGAAGCATTTGGAGACCGTTCGGAGGGGAAAAGATCCGGTATCGTGAGTTGGAGCACGCGTGATCGGCTTTCAGGTAGGCTATGGTTTTCTCTCGTGAGATTGAGCATGTTTAGGCATTTGTTTATTGATTTGCTTGAGTATGGAGGGGTTCGGGTGTCGAGCATGCTAAATTTCTATAATTCCTGCCTTAGACCTTATTTCGGGAAAGTGTTGGATTATGACAGCATGTCTCTTGATATTATTGAATATCCATATCTTGTGGTGTATATGATAATATTGATTTGAAGTATGTTTGGCCTTAGTCTAGGTTTAGACTAGAGTTGCCATAGACCTGCGAGATTTCGGATGTCGTTGGGCAGTAGAACTTTTTCCGACGTCGTTTCGGACGGTCAGCTCCTTGTAGACTGATATAGCAGACTTGAGTCTGATAGTCGGTAACTCAGCTTATGACCTTGTATCCATAATGCCCTTCTTTTCTATCGGCTACAGATACCCGGTTAAAGTCCGTGGTCTAGCTTACTCACTTGTGGATACTTCCTCGGCGATTTGGGGTATATGAGGGTCGGACTGAAATGATTATTTATGGTAATCGGTTTGGTGATATTTCCCGCGACGTATGGTTGGATATTGATTCTTAGCTACAGCACCCGGTTAGAGTCCGTGGTCCAGCTTACTTATGTCCAGGCTTAGCTACACTACCCGGTTAGAGTCCGTGGTCCAGCTTACCTGTGATCTGGTTTTGGCTACAGTACCCGGTTAGAGTCCGTGGTCCAGCTTACTTATGTCCAGGCTTAGCTACAGTACCCGGTTAGAGTCCGTGGTCCAGCTTACCTGTGATCTGGTTTCGGCTACAGTACCCGGTTAGAGTCCGTGGTCCAGCTTACTTATGTCCAGGCTTAGCTACAATACCCGGTTAGAGTCCGTGGTCCAGCTTACCTGTGATCTGGTTTTGGCTACAGTACCCGGTTAGAGTCCGTGGTCCAGCCCACCCGTGCCCGACCTTTGGCTACAGCACCCGGTTCGAGTCCGTGGTCCAGCCCATATAGGTTTACTCATTAGCTATAGTACCCGGTTCGAGTCCGTGGTCTAGCTTGCACGTGGTGTATTCCCAATTCCTCACTAAAGCTTCAGTTTAGTCTTGATTACTCTTATCTGTAGGTTGAGGTTTTGGAGGTTGGAGAGATTCATATTAAAGTCCGGGACGTAATGAGATCTTGGAATATAATTGGGAATGGTTCAGTTAAAAGTCCGGAAATTGGTAATATTGTGACAGACCTTCTAGCTCTATTATTTTACTTTAACTGCTAATGCATCTGCCGGGCTTATGGGGGTCCGTGCAGGTGGTTTCTTTTATTGTGCACGAGCGTAACTGTCGGGTTTATGGGAGCCCGACAGAGTTAGTTAGATTACTTGTCTTTGTTGCCTGTACGCTCGTGTACATACCCCCATTTACTACTCTTTGCACTTGATGTGACCCTTTAGTTGCATTTCAGTTCGCTTTTGCTTATCTTGCTCAGTCGGCCTATGATGCCTACTGGGTACCTGTTGTTTTGGTACTCATGCTACGCTCTGCATCTATTTTGTGATGCAGGTCCAAGCACTAGTAGCCAGCGTTGATCGAGCTTGGAGTAGACTTATCCGGAGACGGGGGTGAGCACACGGCGTTTTGTACTATTTCAGTCTCCATCTGTATATATAGACTTGTCTCTTTCCTTTTGAGACAGTCCAGTCTCTGTTGTCCAGTTTTGGGACTTGTACTCATTTTGTAGTAGCTCTGTACTAGTGACTTCCAGGTTCTGGGAGGGATCTTTATTTGTATATATGTTTTTGGTTTGCTTCCGCCTGTTTATATTGTTATTTTCCTACTTTTGTTTGATTTCTACCCTCAGACCCATTACTTGTTGTTCCGGGTTACGGGTTGGCTTACCTGCTGGTGGGTTATAGTAGGTGCCATCATGACTTGATAAATCGGGTCGTGACAAATTGGTATCAGAGCCCCAGGTTCGTCGGTCTCACTTGTACAGAGCTAACGTCTAGTAGAGTCCTGCGGATCGGTGCGGAGACGTCCGTAATTTATCTTCGGGAGGCTACAGGATGTCTTTAGGAAATTTCCTCTTTTGTTTCACTTTCGTGCAGCGTGTGTCTTATTGGTTTCGGGAAATATCACTTGTTTCACTCTTTTATTGGGATGGCTCGCACGCGTGGTAGGGCCCCAGCTAGGGGTAGAGGCCGACCTCGAGGTCGTGCCAGAGCTACAGCACCAGCCCAGGACCGAGAGCAAACTCCGGAGCCAGTGATAGAGCCACCAGCAACTCCAGCACAGCAGCAGCCGATGGGCTCGGGACTAGCCCAGCCACCGCCCGAGCCTGTGGCAGCTCCAGATATACAGGCGATGCTCGTACAGATACTAGCTGCCATTGGGGGTATAGAGCAGGCCCCAGCTCCAGCCGTTCCAGTACCGCAGGGTCAGCCTACACCAGCGGTACCAGTTGTTCAGCAGCTAGTGGCACCGGTTGTTCAGCCTGACGATTTGGAGGGCGTCATGCCACTACGGGAGCAGAAGATGCTCGGGGTGTTCCTTAGACTATCACCGCCGAGGTTTTCTGGGGCAGTGGGGGAGGATGCCCACGAGTTTCTAGTTACTTGCCGCGAGCGGCTACAGACTTTGGGTTTAGTGGAGTCGAGAGGAGCAGATTTCACCGCCTACCAGTTAGACGGTCCCGCTAGGCAGTGGTGGCGTACATACTTAGAGACCAGGCCAGCTGGGTCTCCACCGGTCACATGGACTGAGTTTTCAGAGGCCTTCTTGGCCCGATTTATTCCCAGGAGCATCAGAGATCAGCTCAGAGATCAGTTTGCTCGGTTAGAGCAGGGCTCCAGACAGTATCAGAGTATGAGGCCCGATTCCACGAGCTCTCCAGGCATGCCGCCATGATATTACCTACTGAGGAGGAGAGGGTTCGTTGTTTTGTTCGGGGTTTGAGACTACAGTTGCAGATTGAGACTCAGTCTTTAGTCTCAGCGGGCCGCTCATTTCTGGATGTAGTGGACCATGCCCGCACTATCGAGCAGCTCCGTCGCGAGGCCCAAGGGGGCAGCGGCAAGAGAGCTAGACAGGAGGATAGCCATGATAGGCGCCGTTTTAGACCCCGAGAGTCTTATGATAGATCTCAGCAGAGGTTTCAGTCAGATCAGTCTAGTAGCCCCTTCCAGGCCTCTCTCCAGGCATCGGAGGGTGATCAGCACCGCCATATTAGTTTTAGTGCCGGTCCTAGTCGAGGCCGAGATAGTTAACAGATGGGTTCTTCTGGCCAGGGTAGCCGACCTCCAGCTCTCAGTCGGCAGTCCCAGGGGTGCTATGAGTGTGGGGAGTTAGATCATTGGGCCCGCGAGTGTCCCCATCGCAGGTTAGCCTTACCCGCTCCACAGGCAGCTAGGCATGCGCCAGCGCCAGCACCTCCAGCTAGAGGTAGAGGCCAGGGACAGGACCGTAGGGGTGATCATCAGGGTATACGGGGTGGTCCCCGAGGAGGCAGGTTAGCGGGCAGAGCCGATGCACAGGGCAGGGGAGTCCAGGCCCACTTTTATGCAGCTCCAGCTAGAGCAGATGCTGAGACCTCGGACGATGTGATCACAGGTACAGTGTTATTATGCTAGCAGCCCGCCTTGGCTTTATTTGATCCAGGCTCTACTTTTTCGTATGTTTCTGTTTACTATGCCTCTCGATTGAGTATGATGTCTGAGCCTCTGGTAGCACCGTTGCGTGTGTCGACCCCCGTGGGTGAGTATTTAGTAGTGGATCAGGTATTTCGATCTTGCTTAGTTACTATCCAGGGGCGTGACACCCGGGCTGACCTTATATTGCTTGACATGGTTGATTTCGATGTGATTCTGGGCATGGATTGGTTATCCCCTTATCGCGCTGTTTTAGATTGCTTTTCTAAGACCGTTACCTTAGCCATTCCCGGTATTCCTCCGGTGGTGTGGCAGGGATCTCGTGGTAGCACACCAGTTGGGGTTATCTCTTTTATTCGTGCTAGGAGACTAGTGCCTAGCGGATGCTTATCATATTTGGCCTATGTACGTGATGTGAGTAGGGAGGTTCTTCCGGTTGAGTCAGTTCCTGTTGTTCGTGACTTCATAGATGTGTTTCCTACTGATCTACCTGGCCTACCCCCAGAGCGTGACGTTGATTTTCCGATTGAGCTGAGCCAGGTACTCGGCCTATTTCTATTCCGCCATATCGGATGGCTCCTGCAGAGCTCAAAGAGCTCAGTGTTCAGCTTCAGGATCTCTTGGGTAAGGGATTCATTCGGCCTAGTGTATCGCGTTGGGGTGCCCCAGTCCTCTTCGTGAAGAAGAAGGACGGTATTATGCGATTGTGTATTGACTACAGGCAGATGAACAAGGTGACGGTGAAGAACCGTTACCCCATGCCTCGTATTGATGATTTGTTTGATCAGCTTCAGGGTGCCGTGGTATTTTCTAAGATTGATTTAAGATCCGGCTACCACCAGTTGAGGATTAGGGCAGCGGACGTCCCTAAGACTGCATTTAGGACTCGTTACGGCCACTATGAGTTCCTAATGATGTCTTTTGGGGTTGACTAACGCCCCTGTCGCGTTCATGGACTTGATGACACGTGTGTTCAGGCCATACCTTGATTTATTTGTCATTGTCTTCATCGATGACATTCTAGTATACTCGCGGAGCCGGAGTGAGCATGAGCAACATTTGAGGATAGTGCTCCAGACTTTGAGAGATCAGCGGCTTTATGCCAAGTTCTCAAAGTGCGAGTTTTGGCTTGAGTCTGTAGCCTTCTTGGGGCACGTGGTGTCCAAGGAGGGTATTAGGGTTGATCCGACGAAGATTGAGGCTATTCGTGATTGGCACAGGCCCACCTCTGTGACTGAGATTCGTAGCTTCGTCGAATTGGCAGGCTACTATAGGCGTTTTGTTGAGGGATTTTCTACTATAGCAGCGCCTTTGACTCGGTTGACTCGCCAGGATGTTC
Organism: Solanum okadae; assembly: GCA_036553675.1. Taxonomy (NCBI): domain Eukaryota; kingdom Viridiplantae; phylum Streptophyta; class Magnoliopsida; order Solanales; family Solanaceae; genus Solanum; species Solanum okadae. The sequence goes on from CM071686.1 coordinate 43,004,294, forward strand.
CGTTTGTGTGGTTGGAGGAGTGTGAGAGGAGCTTTCTGAGGCTTAAGGAGTTGCTTACCACCGCTCCTATATTAACTCTTCCAGTTGAGGGCGAGGGGTTTACTGTTTATTGTGACGCATCCGGCATTGGTTTGGGTTGTGTACTGATGCAGCAGGGCCGCGTTATTGCTTATGCGTCGAGGCAGCTTAAGATTCATGAGCGCAACTACCCCACTCATGACTTAGAGTTGGCGGCGGTGGTTTTTGCGCTTAAGATTTGGAGGCATTACCTGTATGGAGTTCGATGCGAGATCTATACTGATCACAGGAGTCTTCAGTACATCATGAGCCAGAGGGACCTTAATTCGAGGCAGCGTCGTTGGATTGAGCTCCTGAAGGACTATGACCTATCTATTCTCTATCATCCGGGCAAGGCGAAGGTAGTAGCGGACGCCTTGAGTCGGAAGGCAGTGAGTATGGGTAGTCTAGCTTTTCTTTGTACTACGGAGCGACCATTAGCTTTGGACATCCAGTCCTTAGCTAACCGGATGGTACAGCTTGATATCTCTGATTCCCGGTGTGTACTAGCTTATGTGGATGCTCAGTCATCTCTGCTGGATCGGATTCGCAGCCATCAGTTTGAGGATGAGGACTTAGTGGCACTTCGAGATCGAGTTTTGGGAGGTGACACTGGCCTGGCTACCTTAGATTTAGATGGGGTCTTAAGATTTGGTGATCGACTTTGTGTTCCAAGAGTTGGGGGTTTGATTCAGTATGATGCAGTTGACTTGGATGACAGTTTGAGATACATAGAGGAGCCAGTTGCCATTCTAGCCAGAGATGTGAGGAGATTGCGCTCGAGAGCCATTCCTGTTGTTAAGGTCCGTTAGAGACATCGTCCAGTTGAGGAGGCTACCTGGGAGATCGAGCATGAGATGCGGGCACAGTTCCCCGGCTTATTTGAGCATTCAGGTACTTCTTGACTCTTACTTTCGCGGACGAAAGTTCTTTTAGTAGTGGATATTGTAATGACCCTCCAGGTCATTTTTAAATTAAAGCAGTCATTGCGTCGTTTAGAGCGTTCCTGTAGCGACCCCAAGTCATTTATGACTTGCTGGCACTGACTGTTCGGTCGCTTGGTCGTTCGTTTGGGTTTTAGGCCCGTTTCCCTGTTTTGGAGATTTTTATAACTTGAAAAGTTGACTTTGGTCAACCTTCTTGGGAGTCGTGCTCAGATGAAAATTCTGACAGCTAGGTTAGCTTCGGAAGATCGATTTTGGTCTAGAACGACCCTTTGTTCACTTCCCGAGGCTTTAGATGGCAGTTGTGGAATCTGGCTCAAATGATACTGGGTGTGGGACCCACTTTTCATCGAAGCGAGCTCCAAATGGAAATTCCGCCATCACCGTTGAGTCCGAAATATCGTTTCCAATCAGATTCCATATAAGGTTTGTATTTTTCCGACTCCGAACGAGTCCGAAACATCGAAATTTAAGTTTGAAGGGTTGTAGAATTTTGACGCGGCGGTGACGTGGCAGAGCCACGTGACGCCACGTGGCAGAGGAGTGGAAATCTGGAAATTTCCAGATTATAGGACGAATTTCGTCCAAATTTTTCCCTCAACTTCAACTTAAGATTGCTCCTTCATTTTGAGTCCAAATTAAGTGATTCAAGAGGCAAACTTCAAGAGAATTTCGAGGGGAATCTAGCGGTGATCTCAGAAACGTGAGGGGAGGCTTCATTTGAGGTAAGCAATCGATTTTTAGCCACTGCCAGGGTGGTTTCCGGATTGATTTGTTGTTGAATTTGAAATGTGAGATCTTGATCATCGTAAGTCCGTTTTGAGTCATTCTTGAGGCTAACTTGTAGAGTTTTTCGCAAGGATCGTCGTGGTATAATCTGTTTGGATTGGAAGGGTCTCGTTTTTCCGGAAATTTGTGATCTAGGGGCTGCTACTTTTAATTGTTGTGGCTGATTTGCGGTGTTTTAAGCATCTGTTTGTGCTATAATTTTGGGGTATTAGTTTAGTAAGGTAGTTGGGACGTTTCCACGGATTCGATTTCGAGATTCTAATTGTGGGCCCCACAATCCCGTTTTAGACCCGATTTTGGGTCTGTCTCCGAAAAATATAATTTTAGTGTCAATATATTCGTAATGACGAGGTGATTAACCTTTTGTTAGTAGGGAAGCATTTGGAGACCGTTCGGAGGGGAAAAGATCCGGTATCGTGAGTTGGAGCACGCGTGATCGGCTTTCAGGTAGGCTATGGTTTTCTCTCGTGAGATTGAGCATGTTTAGGCATTTGTTTATTGATTTTCTTGAGTATGGAGGGGTTCGGGTGTCGAGCATGCTAAATTTCTATAATTCCTGCCTTAGACCTTATTTCGGGAAAGTGTTGGATTATGACAGCATGTCTCTTGATATTATTGAATATCCATATCTTGTGGTGTATATGATAATATTGATTTGAAGTATGTTTGGCCTTAGTCTAGGTTTAGACTAGAGTTGCCATAGACCTGCGAGATTTCGGATGTCGTTGGGCAGTAGAACTTTTTCCGACGTCGTTTCGGACGGTCAGCTCCTTGTAGACTGATATAGCAGACTTGAGTCTGATAGTCGGTAACTCAGCTTATGACCTTGTATCCATAATGCCCTGCTTTTCTATCGGCTACAGATACCCGGTTAAAGTCCGTGGTCTAGCTTACTCACTTGTGGATACTTCCTCGGCGATTTGGGGTATATGAGGGTCGGACTGAAATGATTATTTATGGTAATCGGTTTGGTGATATTTCCCGCGACGTATGGTTGGATATTGATTCTTAGCTACAGCACCCGGTTAGAGTCCGTGGTCCAGCTTACTTATGTCCAGGCTTAGCTACAGTACCCGGTTAGAGTCCGTGGTCCAGCTTACCTGTGATCTGGTTTTGGCTACAGTACCCGGTTAGAGTCCGTGGTCCAGCTTACTTATGTCCAGGCTTAGCTACAGTACCCGGTTAGAGTCCGTGGTCCAGCTTACCTGTGATCTGGTTTCGGCTACAGTACCCGGTTAGAGTCCGTGGTCCAGCTTACTTATGTCCAGGCTTAGCTACAATACCCGGTTAGAGTCCGTGGTCCAGCTTACCTGTGATCTGGTTTTGGCTACAGTACCCGGTTAGAGTCCGTGGTCCAGCCCACCCGTGCCCGACCTTTGGCTACAGCACCCGGTTCGAGTCCGTGGTCCAGCCCATATAGGTTTACTCATTAGCTATAGTACCCGGTTCGAGTCCGTGGTCTAGCTTGCACGTGGTGTATTCCCAATTCCTCACTAAAGCTTCAGTTTAGTCTTGATTACTCTTATCTGTAGGTTGAGGTTTTGGAGGTTGGAGAGATTCATATTAAAGTCCGGGACGTAATGAGATCTTGGAATATAATTGGGAATGGTTCAGTCAAAAGTCCGGAAATTGGTAATATTGTGACAGACCTTCTAGCTCTATTATTTTACTTTAACTGCTAATGCATTTGCCGGGCTTATGGGGGTCCGTGCAGGTGGTTTCTTTTATTGTGCACGAGCGTAACTGTCGGGTTTATGGGAGCCCGACAGAGTTAGTTAGATTACTTGTCTTTGTTGCCTGTACGCTCGTGTACATACCCCCATTTACTACTCTTTGCACTTGATGTGACCCTTTAGTTGCATTTCAGTTCGCTTTTGCTTATCTTGCTCAGTCGGCCTATGATGCCTACTGGGTACCTGTTGTTTTGGTACTCATGCTACGCTCTGCATCTATTTTGTGATGCAGGTCCAAGCACTAGTAGCCAGCGTTGATCGAGCTTGGAGTAGACTTATCCGGAGACGGGGGTGAGCACACGGCGTTTTGTACTATTTCAGTCTCCATCTGTATATATAGACTTGTCTCTTTCCTTTCGAGACAGTCCAGTCTCTGTTGTCCAGTTTTGGGACTTGTACTCATTTTGTAGTAGCTCTGTACTAGTGACTTCCAGGTTCTGGGAGGGATCTTTATTTGTATATATGTTTTTGGTTTGCTTCCGCCTGTTTATATTGTTATTTTCCTACTTTTGTTTGATTTCTACCCTCAGACCCATTACTTGTTGTTCCGGGTTACGGGTTGGCTTACCTGCTGGTGGGTTATAGTAGGTGCCATCATGACTTGATAAATCGGGTCGTGACAATTAACTACAAAAGATATGCTATTAGGAATGCCATTTTTAGAAAAATTATACCCACATATAATAACAAAAACACACTGGTGGTTCATAACACCGTGTAAACAAAAATAGGAGCAAAAAGAGTTAATAACAAAAAAACGAAAAACAACAGAATGGATAAAAGGAGGTGAAAAAAATTACACAAAAACTAGGAAATATAAAAGAAAAGACCCTAAAATAGAATTAATTATATTCTCTATAGATAAAGTTAAAATAATCCAAGATAAGTTAGAATTATTATATAGTGAGGATTCTTTACAAAGATGGGAGAAACATAAAACAAAAGTAAATGAGCTAATTGATAATAATAGTATAATAACCCAAAAACCATTAATGTATAATTTTAATGATTTAACCGAATTTAAGATACATATAAATGAATTACTAGAAAAATGATATATACAAGAAAGCAATAGTAAGCACACAAGCCCGGAATTTATCGTAAATAAACATAGTGAACAAAAAAGAGGAAAAATCAGAATGATTATTGATTATAGAAATTTAAATGCAAAAACTAAAACATATAATTACCCAATACCAAATAATATATTAAAGATAAGACAAATACAAGGATATAATTATTTTAGCAAATTTGATTGTAAATCAGGATTTTATCACTTAAAACTAGAAGAAGAATCTAAAAAACTAACAGCATTCACTGTACCACAAGGATTCTATGAATGAAATGTATTACCATTTGGAAATAAAAATGCACCAGGTAGATATCAATACTCTATGGATAACTACTTTAAACAATTAGAAAATTGTGTAGTATATATTGATGATATATTACTATATTCTAAAACCCAAGATGAACACATAAGATTATTAGAAAAATTCATACATATTATAGAATCTTCAGGCATAAGTCTAAGTAAAAAGAAAGCAGACATAATGAAAAACCAATTAGAATTCCTAGGAAAACAAATAGATAGAAATGGAATAAAAATGCAAATGCATATAGTACAAAAAATAATTAACTCAAATGAACAGCTAGATACGAAAAAGAAATTACAATCATTTCTTTGACTAGTAAACAAAGTAAGAGAATACATACCAAAATTAGGAGAAAATTTAAAACATTACAACAAAAATTAAAGAAAAATGTAGAATACCAGTTTGATAAGAAAGACCAAACACAAATACAAAAAATAGAACATCATTGTAGATATTATTCAGGAACATTTACTAATGCAGAAATAAGATGGGAAACAAATAGGAAAGAATTATATTCGGTATATAAATGTTTATTATCATTTGAACCATTTATTGTATATAACGAATTTATTATAAGAACAGATAATACACAAGTAAAATGGTGGCTAACAAGAAAAATACAAGATTCGGTAACAACAAAAGAAATAAGGAGATTGGTATTAAATATATTAAATTTTACATTTACAATTGAAGTAATAAAAACTGATAAGAATGTTATTGCAGATTACCTATCACGACAAAGCTACTCAGACTGAGACTGAGGAAGAAGATACAATTGAAAAAGTACTCAAAGCCATTACTACACTTTGTACAAAAGTGGAAATTATGGACAACGAGATACAAAAGCTAAAGACTAATGAAGATAATCTGAAGTCTAAAGCTAATATAAGTCAGCAGCATGACTATAAAAATGCGGAGCTATGTCGATCGGAAGACAGAAAAAATACAGAGCTAAAAGGTGGCGTTGGGAAACACCTAAAAACCCATAACATTTGTTTAAATACAGCTGCAGGTACAAGCCAACGAGTTAGTGAAAAACATAAGAAATCAAACTTAAACCAATTATTCGAAAAACCATTTACCTCGAGGCTAACATCAAAAAACACATTAGCTATAGAACCACAAACTTCTACATATGCGGATAGCCTACACCATGACAAAAGAACATATAACCATATTACGCGAAATATATACAAAATCCAAACATTTTTAAACCTTAACCCCATATCTACTACAACCCAAGAACCCAACCAGGATTATTTAACCCAAAAATTACAAGGTTATAATAAACTGACTGCACAACCCAAAACTAACGCCAACTTAGTAAGGATATGTTACAACTATGGACTATTAAATATAGTATATACATATGACGGACAGGAACTAAGTGGAATACCGGAACTACATAAAGCAGTTATTACATATAAGAGAGTTACTAAGGGAAATTTATTCTATGTAAAATTTTATACGGCAACAGCAGAGATATTATACGAGGAAATAAAACCTCTGATACAAGCGGTAAATATAGGACTAACAAAAGATATGATAATACCGGAAGATATCGAACAACAACCAGAGATACAAAAAAGCAAGATACCCAGTTTTTATGCCAATAAGAGAATAATTGGTATATCAATCATTATACAAGAACTAACAAATAATTATTTAAACGGAAACGCTATATGGAGCTACTATGCAAGAGACCAGTTAATTATTTATTCCAATTCAAGAGAGCTAAGGAAAGCAGATATGGATGAAGTCCAAAGATGGATTTTATCATTACTTAAGCCAGAAGAACGACCTAAAACACGAGAACTAAAAGTAGGATTTATTTCGGTAGAATTATTAACCAGATATTGCAAGCTAATTGGTCACAAATACCCTGACCACATATGTTCGAAATGCAATGGAGAAGATAATATAATTTCAGACGTCCAGCTGGAATAAGAGATAAAGACGGAAGCCTAAAAGATAAGATAAGAAGAGGATGAGAAGATAAAGATGAAGAAAATGAAGACATATGGCAAAAGATGAAGAAAAAGAAGACATATGGCAAAAGTAAATAGTATTAGTATGTAAAAAGTAATGAAATGTGTCATAAAGTAGGTGTATTATATATGTAAAAAGTCATAAAGTGTGTCATTGTGTCATAAAGTAGGTAGATGTGTCATAATGTAGATATACTATATTATATTATATATTAGGCACATTATTAAGTAATAGGGGTACGTGTAGTATTATGGAGGATTGTAAAGTAGCAATTCCTTTCTATATAAAGGTAAGTATATGTAAATGCAAAGGCAGGCAATGCATAAGATAATAAAAATCCTCTTTCATAAAAACACTCTCGCAACTAAGATAAATATTTAAAATACTAATGGAAAAATCTGAAATCCAATCAGATATTTCAGATAGCATGGCTAAGCAAGAAGCCAAGGGTGTATTGTTCAAAAAATATGCGGAACTAATTTCATATATTCCTGAATATCATATATATGATTGAGTAAATTTATGTTAGTTATTATGTATTAGAATTATTTGAATCGTGATTTCTAGTTTATTAGCACACTGAAAACAGGGAGAAAACTTCTATACTATGTCATCCGAATATTGAAACCGGTAGGCGAGGAAAGCCATTTAGGGGAGTAAACAAAGTTGAGGCGCTGATAAGAAGGAAGTATCCGCTAAAGTACGATGCTAGTAGGGACAGGAGAACATGATAAACAGATAATCTAATTCATAATAATCTAATATGAATTTAATCAATTATGAATATGATAGTAAGGAATAATTGAAAATAAAAATCTGCATGATAAAGAACATGACTACATACATACATGATGAAATGATAAACAACTATGAAACTTTAATCTTATATATACTTAAAGATATGGAAATAATTGAATTAAGAAGAATAATATGGGAAAAAATATTTAATGATAACGGATCAGAAGATATATTAAACCAATAATGGTATGAAATAGACCTACATGATTTAAACCTCGAAAGAATAGAATGGTATGATTTAGAAATAAATTCAGATTAAAATGAACTACGAATATTTACGATATTGGACAGAATCTATGGAAAATATAAAACTATTAGAACAATTAATGGAGGAGAATTTATATATGTACCAAAGAGCCCAAGATATGTTATATCTAGAATATATCATAAATAATATTAAAGAGATATCAAGATTAAGACACTTAGTAAAAGAATATTATAATAAAATCTTTAAAATAAACTACTCACCTACCAAAAAAGTCATGAATTCCACACCTACCACACTACCAAAAATATCATGAATCCCTCACCTACCAAAGAGATGGCATTTTTCGGTGCGAAATTCATTTTGTTGGTAAGTGATAAATTCATGATCTACTTTTGGTAGTATACTATTTTTGGTAGGTGAGGATAGTGTGGTAGGTGAGGAATTCATCTTATATTTGGCTAAAGATTTTATTATAATATTCTTTTGCTAAGTGTCTTAATCTTGATATCTCTTTAATATTATTTATGATATATTCTAGATATAACATATCTTGGGTTCTTAGATACATGTATACATTTTTCTCCATTAATTGTTCTAATAGTTTTATATCTTCCATAGCTTCTGTCCAATATTGTAAATATTCGTAGTTCATTTTAATCTGAATTTATTTCTAAATCATACCATTCTATTCTTTCTAGGTCTAAATTATGTAGGTCTATTTCATACCATTGTTGGTTTAATATATCTTCTGATCCGTTATCATTAAATATTTTTTCCCATATTATTTTTCTTAATTCAATTATTTCTATATCTTTAAGTATATATAAGATTAAAGTTTCATAGTTTTTTATCATTTCATCATGTATGTACGTAGTCATGTTCTTTATTATGCAGGTTTTTTATTTCAAATTATTCCTTCCTATCATATTCATAATTGATTAAATTCATATTAGATCATTATGAACTAGATTATATGTTTATCATGTTCTCCTGTCACTACTAGCATCGTACTTTAGCGGATACTTCCTTCTTATCAGCGCCTCAACTTTGTTTACTCCCCTAAACGACTTTCCTTGCCTGCCGATTTCAACATTAGGTTGGCATAGTATAGAAGTTTTCTCCCTGTTTTCAGTGTGCTAATAAACTAGAAATCACTATTCAAACAATTCTAATACATAATAACTAACATAAATTTATTCAATCATATATATGATATTCAGGAATAGATGAAATTAGTTCTGCATATTTTTTGAACAATATACATTTGCCTCTTGCTTATCCATGATATCTGAAGTTTGTTCCATTATCTATTAAGTATTAAATATTTGAGAGAGTTTTTAAGAAAGGTTGCTTCGTTTTATTCAAAGCCTCCTTCTTATGTTACATATACCTTCCTTTATATAGAAAGGAATTACTGCACACGTACTATACTACACACTTAATTTACAATCATCGCTCCCCACTACTTTCACACTTGTCTTCTTAATAATTCACTCCACCTACTACTTTTACACTTGTCCAATGCACACCACCTACCACATTTGCCCACTTTACACTTGTCTACTTACTACACTTTACAATAATTTATACAATTACTACACTTTACAATAATTTACACAATAAGTCAAAAAACTTTGACTTTACTTTATCTTTTCACTATTTATTTTAGGACTTTTCATGACTATTTACTTTACTTTTGGCCATATGTCTTCTTCTTTATCTTCTTCCGTCTCTATCTCATTTAATCATTCCAGCTGGACATCTGGAATCACATTATCTTCTCCATTACATTTTGTGCATAGATGATCAGGGTATTTGTGTCCAATTAGCTTGCAATATCTGGTTAATAATTCTGGTGAAATAAATCCTGCTTTGAGTGCTCTTGTCGTAGGTCTTTCTTCTGGTTTAAATAATGATAAAATCCATCTCTGGACTTCATCCATATCTGCTTTCCTTAGTTCTCTTGAATTAGAATATATCATTAACTGGTCTCTAGAGTAGTAACTCCATATAGCATTTCCGTTTAAATAATTGTTTGCTAGCTCTTGTATAATAGTTGATATACCAATTATTCTTTTATTGGCATAAAAACTCGGTATCTCTATTTTTTTGTATTTCTTCCTGTTGTCCAATATCTTTAGGTATAATCATATCTTTGGTTAGCCCTATTTTAATAACTTGAATTAGGGGTTTTATCTCTTCGTATAATATCTCTGCTGGTGCTATATAAAACTTTACATAAAATAAATTTCCCTTGGTAACTCTTTTATATGTAATGAATGTCTTGTGTAGTTCTAGTATTCCACTTATTTCTTCTCCGTCGTATATGTATACGGTATTTAATAGTCCATAATTGTAACATGTGCTTACTAAATTGGCGTTAGTTTTTTGCTGTGCGATTAGCTTGTTATAACCTTGTAATTTTTGGGTTAGGTAGTCTTGACTTGGTTCTTTTGTTGTAGTGGATCTAGGATTACGGTTTAAATATGTTTGGATTTTGTATATATTTTCAATATATGTTCTCGTGACATGGTTATATAATTTTTTCTCATTTTGTAGGCTATTTGCATAGGTAGAGGTTTGTGGTTCCATAGTCAATGTGTTTCTTGACATTTTTGGAGTAAATGGTTTTTCAAATAGCTGGTTTATACAGTCATGCTGTTAATCTGTATTAGCTTTAGACTTCAGATTATCTTCATTAGTCTTTAGCTTTTGTATCTCATTGTCCATACTGTCCAATTTTATACAAAGTGTAGTAATGGCTTTGAGTATATCTTCAATTGTATTTTCTTTTTCAGTCTGAGTAGCTTTGTCTTGATAAGTAATCTGCAATAACATTCTTATCAGTTTTTATTACTTCAATAGTAAATGTAAAATTTAATATGTTTAATACCAATCTTCTTATTTCTTTTGTTGTTACCGAATCTTGTATTTTTCTTGTTAGCCACCATTTTACTTGTGTGTTATCCGTTCTTATAATAAATTTATTATATACAATATATGGTTCAAATGATAATAAACATTTATATACTGAATATAATTCTTTCCTATTTATTTCCGTATTAGTAAATGTTCCTGAATAATATCTGCAATGATATTCTATTTTTTCTTCATCATACCTGTATTTTAAGACTCCTCCATAACTTTTTTCACTTGCGTCTGATTCTACTATATAAGTAAATTTTTTATTTTCATTCGGAAAATATAGTTTAGGTAGATTTTTACATAATAATTTTATTTTTTGTATTTGTGTTTGATCTTTTTTATCAAACTGGTATTCTACATCTTTCTTTAATTTTTGTTGTAATAGTTTTAAATTCCCTGCTAATTTTGGAATGTATTCTCTTACTTGATTTACTAGTCCTAGAAATGATTGTAATTTCTTTTTTGTATCTAATTGTTCATTTGAGTTAATTATTTTTTGTACTATATGTGTTTGCATTTTTATCTATTTGTATTCCTAAAAATTCTATTTGCCTTTTCATTATGTCTGCTTTCTTTTTGCTTAGACTTATGCCTGAATATTTTATAATATGTATGAATTTTTCTAAGAATCTTAGGTGCATCTTGGGTTTTAGAATATAGTAATATATCATCAATATATACTACACAATTTTCTAGTTGTTTAAAGTAGTTATCCATAAAATGTTGATATCTACCTGGGACATTTTTGTATCCAAATGGTAATACATTCCATTCATAAAATCCTTGTGGTACCGTAAATGCTGTAAGTTTTTTAGATTCTTCTGCTAACTTTAAGTGGTAAAATCTTGATTTACAGTCAAATTTACTAAAGTAATTATATCCTTGTATTTGTCTTATCTTTAATATATTATTTGGTATTGGGTAATTATATGTTTTAGTTTTTGTATTTAAGTTTCTATAATCAATAACCATTCTAGGTTTTGCTCTTTTTTTATCACTATGTTTATTTACTATAAATGTTGGGCTTGTATGCTTACTATTGCTTTCTTGTATACATCCTTTTTCTAGTAATTCACTTATATGTATCTTAAATTCGGTTAAATCATTAAAATTATACTTTAATGGTTTTTGGGTTATTATACTATTATTATCAATTAGCTCAATTTTTACTTTTGTTTTATGTTTTTCCCATCCTTGTAAAGGATCTTCACTATATAACAATTCCAACTTATCTTGGATTATTTTTACTTTATCTATAGAGAATATAATCAATTCTATTTTAGGGTCTTCTTCTTTTATATTTTCTAATTTTTGTGTAATTTTTTCACTTCCTTTTATCCATTCTGTTGTTTTTCGTTTTTTGTTATTTACTCTTTTTGCTCCTATTTTTTTATTACATGGTGTTGTGAACCACCAATGTATTTTTGTTATTATATGTGTGTATAATTTTTCTAGAAATGGCATTCCTAATAGCATATCTTTTGTGGTCAATTCAAAGTTATATATTTCTTCTATAGTTAATATCTTATCCCATATTTGTATTTTTATATTTTTTGCCTTATATGTGATCATGCTTCCTTCATTATTAAATCCTGTTACTACTATCGGTGTTTTTAATTTTTCTCACTTATCTTCTGGTAAACAATTGTATTTACATATATTAGCTTCTGCTCCCGTATCTATCATTGGTGTATAATATCTGTTGTAATATCCCTCTATTATTATCTTTGCAAGTATATATATTTTCATATTTTTATCATACTAATGTTTTTTTTTATTATTCTTTTATTTTCATAATTTATTGTCAACTGCTTGTCTTCTAGATTATATGGTTTTACTTGTTCTAGCCATTTTATTCCTAAAGTGATATTTTCATCTCCTTGATATATTTTAAATTTTATTACTATTTGTACTCCTCCAATGATTATTTTCTTTTCTGTAGTTTCTTCGGTATACATTAATGCTTTTGGTAGTTCGGGGCATAATTGTTCAGTAGTTATTATTTCATCTTCCGTTACTAATTCTCTTGTAATATAGTTTTCTTCTTGTCTTGTATTTATTAATATTAAATATTTTCGCTGTTCCATTACTCCCGTTATGTAGTAATGGTGTGGTTTTATTTCTTCTTCCATTGATTTTTGTGGAGTTTTATCTACTCTTCTTGAGGTACTCATTTTTGATGATATTTGGGGTATTTCATTGTTTATTCTTTTTGATGTACTTAATCTTTCTTTTATTATTTCTAAATCTTCTTTTATATTAATTTCATTATAACTATAATCATTATTATCTATGACTGTAACTATCCTTTCAAAAGGATCTTCTATTTTTATTTTATTTATATTATTTTTTCGCTGTTATTTTATGTTTTGTGGTTAGAACATATAAGATTTTACATCTAGCTGTAAATATTTTACTTCCTGGAACTAGTTCTATCCCTGACATTTTCCAATATAATACTACTGATTTATCTATGTTTCTGTCATTTATTGCTACTGAGTAGTTAGCACTTATTATAAATTTAAATTTTTGGTATATGAGGTTACCTTTTACTGCACTTATTATATTTTTTTCTATGGGTTGTATAATTCTATCATCTGCTAAGTATATTTTTATGGGTGTATCTATTCTTTCTCTAAAACATGTTTTTATTAATATTTTCGTTCCTCTTAAATGTACATATTTAATTGGATTTTTAGCCTTAATATCTTGTATTTCTTTATTTATTATTCGTTTGTTTATTATTGGTATTTTAGCCTTTCCTTTGGTGTATTTGTAATCTATGATATGTTCTCTTTGACTTACTACATAATATTCTTCTTTTTAACGTTTAAACCAATTTCTTATTGTCGGTATTTCGAATATTTTTTCTACGCTTAGGTCTAATTCTTTTCTTTTTATTTGTTCAAATATATTATTATCAGATATTATTTTTTGTTCTGCCGATTCTTCATCTTGATATTTTTCTTTAGTTATTATTTGTATAACTTTTTCAGTCATTTATATAGTGTTCATTATCTGATTCTATTACTGAATTATTTTCCATTTTGTTTGTTTCGTTTTCTGATAATTCATATATGCTATCTTCACTTTCTAATTCATAATCTACGTATTCTATTTGTGTATATTTTTCATTGTCTATTATTATTTCTGATATTTGTTTTTTCTTTGGATTTTTAGGTAATTTACAATCTCTAGCTATGTGTCCTAATTTTCCACAATTATAACAAGTACATTCCGTTAGTTTTTTCTTCGGTCTATATGGTCTTTTGGTTTTGTAGTTTTTTACGTAGTATCTTTTTCTTGGTTTTTTATATTTATATTTTGATTTGTATTTTTATTATATTTCCTTTTATAATATTTGTCTGTACAATCGAATTGGGGTGCTGTTTTATTTTTGCAATATGCTAAGTTTTTTACCAATATCTTTTACGTTTTTATTTCTTCTTTATGTTTTTCACACAGTTCTATAAACCATCGTTGAAAGACTTTTATTCTAGCTCCTAAGGTATCTGTTAGTCCTGCTTCATTCCAACTTTTTATTATTTTTGAATTAAAAGGTTCTGGTAATTTTGTAAAATATAATTTTCTTATTTCTTTACTTTCTTCTATGCTATATGTTTCTTTATAATAGTATTCTCTAAATGCACATGTATATTCATCTCTATAACACATATTACATATAGCTAATTTTGTCATTAGATTCCGGTTTATGATTTTTTCTTTATTTTGTTCTTCTACTTCTGTTGTCATACTACTAAATTTATTTCTCGTAGCTACTTCGTATTTATATAATATTTCCATAGTTGTAGTAGCTAATTCACCATCAAATTTTTTATTACTTCTTAAAGTTTTCAAACTCTCATCTGATAAATTTTGTAGCCATAATTTTACTGTTCCTATAAGTGTTCTTTCTATATATCCTGGTGTTTCCGTCATTCCTATTTTGTTATCTATTAATTGTTTTGATATATATCCTATCCATAATTGTATTGTTTTATTTATATCTTCTACACAGTCTAAATCTAAAAAATCATGTTGTTCAGTTATCGGTTTGGGCATCCATTTTTTATTTAATTTTTTATCCAATATAGTTTTTTCTTTGTCATATTGTTCATAGTTTGTATTATAATATTTTAAATTTTTTGGGTTTTTCAATCCTGATGTACTAGGGTTTTTATCCATGTCTACATCTCCTGTATTTACTTCTAAATTCTTTGTATTGTCTATGTTTGCTAAAAGTTCCATATATGTTTCGCTTGTTTTCCGAATGTTGTTCATCTAGATCATTGTCATTTATTTCATCAATTCTTATTTCAGGTAGATTATCTTGGTAATTTTCTTCTTTTTCTTCTAATTCATCTTCTAATTGCAATTTTTCTTTAAATTTATTTATCTCATTTGCTAATTTTGTTTTTTGTTCTTTTTCTTTTTGTTTAATTTCATACATTTCTTTTAACATTACCAGCTCTTTTTCTAGTTCTATTATTTTAGTATTTTTTACTTCTTCTAATTGGTGTACTTCCTTTTTTGCTTGTTGTTTTATTTTTTCTATTTCCGTTTTTCTTTCTATTTCTTCATTTTCTTTTGTTATTCTTATCATAGCAGTTAAACTATCTTCTAGTTTACCGTTTCTTTTTCTAACATTAAACTTAGATTGTCACCTATTTTCTTGTATCTTCTTCCTATATTAGAAAATATTATCTTTATTTTTAATCCGTCATAGTTTTCATATGTTTTTTCTTCTATGGCATATTCTTCCTTATTCATTTATAGATTGTGTTGAAGTTTATATTCTAAACTTTCTATCTGTATCTGTAGATATAAAATAGTTTTTCTCTGTGCTATTATAGATTTTTTACAAATTCCTGCAAATATATTACTGTTAAGTCTATTTTGCCTATGTCTTAATTCTTGTCTTTTTGCTATAATTATTTCAGTAAGTTTTTGTCTATATTCGTTATTCTTGTTATTCATTGCATTTTTAGATATTGAATATATTTATATTTTATTTTAGATGTATTATATATTAATTGATCTAATTTGTCGTTACCAATTTTTTTTATATTGAGTTGTTTATATTCCGGATATAATTTGTCTAGTTTTCTTCTTAATTTTCTTATCTTTCTACTAGTATGTTTCTTCTTATATTTCTTATTATCCATAGCTCTGATACCATTTTTCGCTGAAGTACGACGCTAGTAGTGACAGGAGAACATGATAAACAGATAATCTAGTTCATAATAATATAATATGAATTTAATCAATTATGAATATGATAGTAAGGAATAATTGAAAATAAAAATCTGCATGATAAAGAACATGACTACATACATACATGATGAAATGATAAAAAACTATGAAACTTTAATCTTATATATACTTAAAGATATGGAAATAATTGAATTAAGAAGAATAATATGGGAAAAAATATTTAATGATAACGTATCAGAAGATATATTAAACCAACAATGGTATGAAATAGACCTACATGATTTAGACTTCAAAAGAAAAGAATGGTATGATTTAGAAATAAATTCAGATTAAAATGAACTACGAGTATTTACGATATTGGACAGAATCTATGGAAAATATAAAAACTATTAGAACAATTAATGGAGGAGAATTTATATATGTACCAAAGAACCCAAGATATGTTATATCTAGAATATATCATAAATAATATTAAAGAGATATCAAGATCAAGACACTTAGTAAAAGAATATTATAATAAAATCTTTAAAATAAACTACTCACCTACCAAAAGTGGTACACCTACCAAAAAAGTCATAAATTCTACACCTACCACACTACCAAAAATATCATGAATTCCTCACCTACCAAAGAGATGAATTCCGCTAAGAAGAAGAAGACAAAAAAGTAAAATAGACACGTGTGCAAAGAAAGTCATAATGGGGAAGACAAGGAGATAAGAAGAGGAGAAAAAGAGATACATTTGGACGACAAAACAAAAAGCAAATAGTAAAGTGTATAGTAGTTGGACTCAAGAGTCATAAAGTGTATTATATATGTAAAAAGTCATAAAGTGTGTCATTGTGTCATAAAGTAGGTAGATGTGTCATAAAGTAGATATACTATATTATATTATATTATATTATATTATAGGCATATTATTAAGTAGTAGGTGTACGTGTAGTATTGTGAAGGATTGTAAAGTAGCAATTCCTTTCAATATAAAGGGAGGTATATGTAAATGAAAAGGCAAGCAACGCCTAACATAATATGAGCTTTCATAAAAAATCACTCTCTCAAGATACTAAATACTTAAAAGTTAATGGATAAATCTGAAATCCAATCAGATATTTCAGATAGCATGGTTAAGCAAGAAGCAAAGGTATATTGTTCAAAAAATATACAGAACTAATTTCATATATTCCTGAATATCATATATATGATTGAATAAGTTTATGTTAGTTATTATGTATTAGAATTATTTGAATCATGATTTCTAGTTTATTAGCACACTGGAAACAGGGAGAAAACTTCTATACTATGTCATCCTAATGTTGAAACCGGTAGGCGAGGAAAGCCGTTTAGGGGAGTAAACAAAGTTGAGGCGCTGATAAGAAGAAAGTATCCGCTAAAGTACGATGCTAGTAGTGACAGGAGAACATGATAAACAAATAATCTAGTTCATAATGATCTAATATGATACCATTTTTTCGGTGCGGAACTGGTAGTTGAGGGATTCATGGAAGTGGTAGTGTGGTAGGTGAGTAATTTATTTTAAAGATTTTATTATAATATTTGTTTGCTAAGTGTCTTAATCTACCATTTTTTGGTGCGGAATTCATGGTAAAATGTAATAATATTTATTGTAATATTCTTCCGATAGTTGTTTTAATCTAAATATTTCTTTAATATTATTTATGATATATTCTTGATATAACATATCTTGGGTTATTTGGTACATATATAAATTTTCTTCCATTAATTGTTCTAATAGTTTTATATCTTTCATAGATTCTGTCCAATATCGTAAATATTCGTAGTTCATTTTAATCTGAATTTATTTCTAAATCATACCATTCTATTCTTTCGAGGTCTAAATCATGTAGGTCTATTTCATATCATTCTTGGTTTAATATATCTTCTGATTCATTATCTTCAAATATTTTTTCCCATATTATTCTTCTTAATTCAATTATTTCTATATTTTAAAGTATATATAGGATTAAAGTTACGTAGTTTTTTATCATTTCATCATGCATGTATGTAGTCATGTTCATTGTTATGCAGATTTTTTATTTTCAATTATTCCTTCCTATCATATTCATAATTGATTAAATTCATATTAGATCATTATGAACTAGATTATTTGTTTATCATGTTCTCCTGTCACTACTAGCATCGTACTTTAGCGGATATTTCCTTCTTATCAGCGCCTCAACTTTGTTTACTCCCCTAAACGACTTTCCTCGCCTACCGGTTTCAACATTAGGATGGCATAGTATAGAAGTTTTCTCCCTGTTTCCAGTGGGCTAATAAACTAGAAATCATGATTCAAATAATTCTAATACATAATAACTAACATAAACTTATTCAATCATATATATGATATTCAGGAATATATGAAATTAGTTCCGCATATTTTTTGAACAATATACATTTGCCTCTTGCTTAGCCATGCTATCTGAAATATCTGATTGGATTTCAGATTTTTCCATTAGTATTTTAAATATTTATCTTAGTTGCGAGAGTGTTTTTATGAAAGAGGATTTTTATTATCTTAGGCGTTGCCTGCCTTTTCATTTACATATACTTTCCTTTATATAGAACGGAATTGCTACTTTACAATCCTCCATAATACTACACGTACCCCTACTACTTTATAATGTGCCTAATATATAATATAATATAGTATATCTACATTATGACACATCTACCTACTTTATGACACAATGACACACTTTATGACTTTTTACATATATAATACACCTACTTTGTGACACATTTCTTGATTTTTTACATACTAATACTATTTACTTTTGCCATATGTCTTCTTTTTCTTCATCTTTTGCCATATGTCTTCTTTTTCTTCATCTTTATCTTCTCATCCTCTTCTTATCTTATCTTTTAGGCTTCCGTCTTTATCTCTTATTCCAGCTGGACGTCTGGATTTATATTATCTTCTCCGTTGCATTTCGAACATATGTGGTCAGGGTATTTGTGACCAATTAGCTTGCAATATCTGGTTAATAATTCTGCCGAAATAAATCCTACTTTTAGTGCTCTGTCGTAGGTCGTTTTTCTGGCTTAAGTAATGATAAAATCCATCTTTGGACTTCATCTATATCTGCTTTCCTTAGCTCTCTTGAATTGGAATAAAACATTAACTGGTCTATTGCATAGTAGCTCCATATAGCGTTTTCGTATAAATAATTATTTGTTAGTTCTTGTATAATGGTTTATATACCAATTATTCTCTTATTGGCTTAAAAATTGGGTATCTCTCTTTTTTGTATCTCTGGTTGCTGTTCGATATCTTCCGATATTATCATATCTTTTGTTAGTCCTATCTTTACCACTTGTATCGGAGGTTTTATTTCCTCGTATTTGCAATCTATGATATGTTCTCTTTGATTTACTACATAATATTCTTCTTTTTGTCGTTTAAACCAGTTTCTTATTGTTGGTATTTCGAATATTTTTGCTACACTTAGGTCTAATTCTTTTCCTTTTATTTGTTCAAATATACTATTATCAAATATTATTTTTTGTTTTGCCGATTCTTCATCTTGATATTTTTCTTTAGTTATTATTTGTATATCTGTCTCAGTCATTTATATAGTGTTCATTATCTGATTCTATTAATGAATTATTTTCCATTTCGTCTGTTTCGTTTTCTGATAATTCATATATGCTATCTTCACTTTCTAATTCATAATCTACATATTCTATTTGTGTATATTTTTCTGTAATGACCCTCCAGATCATTTTTAAATTAAAGCATTCTTTCCCTCGTTTAGAGCATTCCTGTAGCGATCCCAAGTCATTTATGACTTGCTGGCACTGACTGTTCGGTCGCCTGGTCGTTCGTTTGGGTTTTAGGCCCGTTTCCCTGTTTTGGAGATTTTATAACTTGAAAAGTTGACTTTGGTCAACCTTATTGGAAGACGTGCTCAGATGAAAATTCTGACAACTAGGTTAGCTTCGGAATATCGATTTTGGTCTAAAACAACCCTTTGTTCACTTCCCGAGGCTTTAGATGGCAGTTATGGAATCTGGCTCAAAACGATACTGGGTGTGGGACCCACTTTTCATCGAAGCGATCTCCAAATGGAAATTCCTCCTTCACCGTTGAGTCCGAAATATCATTTTCAATCAGATTCCATATATGGTTTGTATTTTTCCGACTCCGAACGAGTCCGGAAAATCAAAATTTAAGTTTGAAGGGTTGTAGAATTCTAACGCGGTGGTGACGTGGCAGAGCCACGCGATGCCACGTGGCAGCGGATGGAAATCTGGAAATTTCCAGATTTTAGGACGATTTTCGTCCATTATTTCTTTCACATCTTCAACATAAGATTTCTCCTCCATTTTAAGCCCGAATTAGGTGATTCAAAAGGCTAACTTCAAGAGAATTTCGTGGGGAATCTAGAGGTGATCTCAGGAACACGAGGGGAGGCTTCGTTTGAGGTAAGGAATCGAATTTAGCTACTGCTAGGGTGATTTTTCGGAATGAATTGTTGTTGAATTTTGAAATGTTAGATCTTGATCATCTTAGGTCCGTTTTGAGTCATTCTTAAGGCTAACTTGTAGAATTTTTCGCAAGGATCGTCGTGATATAATCTGTTTGGGTTGGAAGGGTCTCGTTTTTCCAGAAATGGGTGATCAAGGGGCTGCTAATTTTAATTGTTGTGGCTGATTTGCTATGTTTTAGGCATTTGTTTGTGCTAAATTTTGGGGTATTAGTTTAGTAAGGTATTTGGGACGTTTTCACGAATTCGTTTTTGGGATTCCAATTGTGGGTCCCACAATCCCATTTTAGACCCGATTTTGGGTCCGTCTCCGAAAAATATAATTTTAGTGTCAACATATTCGTAATGACGAGGTGATTAACCTTTTGTTAGTGGGGAAGCATTTGGAGACCGTTCGGAGGGGAAAAGCTCCGGTACCGTGAGTTGGAGCACGCGTGGTCGGCTTTCAGGTAGGCTATGGCTTTCCCTCGTGAGATTGAGCATGTTTAGGCATTTGTTTATTGATTTGCTTGAGTATGGAGGGGTTCGGGTGTCGAGCATGCTAAATTTCTATAATCCCTGCCTTAGACCTTATTTCGGGAAAGTGTTGGATTATGACAGCATGTCTCTTGATATTATTGAACATCCATACCTTGTGGTGTATATGATAATATTGATTTGAAGTATGTTTGGCCTTAGTCTAGGCTTAGACTAGTGTTGCCATAGACTTGCGAGGTTTCGGATGTCGTTGGGCAGTAGAACTTTTTCCGACGTCGTTTCGGACGGTCAGCTCCTTATAGACTGATATAGCAGACTTGAGTCTGATAGTCTGAGCCTTAGCTAGGCGGTAACTCAGCTTATGACCTTGTATCCATAATGCCCTGCTTTTCTATCGGCTACAGTACCCGGTTAGAGTCCGTGGTCTAGCTTACTTATGTCCATGCTTAGCTACAGTACCCGGTTAGAGTCCGTGGTCCAGCTTACCTGTGATCTGGTTTTGGCTACAGTACCCGGTTAGAGTCCGTGGTCCAGCCCACCCGTGCCCGACCTTTGGCTACAACACCCGGTTCGAGTCCGTGGTCCAGCCCATATAGGTTGACTCATTAGCTATAGTACCCGGTTCGAGTCCGTGGTCCAGCTTGCACGTGGTGTATTCCCAATTCCTCACTAAAGCTTCAGTTTAGTCTTGATTACTCTCATTTGTAGGTTGAGGTTTTGGAGGTTGGAGAGATTCCGATTAAAGTCCGGGACGTAATGAGATCCTGGAATATAATTGGGAATGGTTCAGTTAAAAGTTGGGAAATTGGTAATATTGTGATAGACCTTCTAGCTCCATTATTTTACTTCAACTGCCGGTGCATCTGCCGGGCTTATGGGGGTCCGTGCAGGTGGTTTCTTTTATTGTGCACGAGCGTACCCGTCGGGTTTATGGGAGCCCGACGGAGTTAGTTAGATTACTTGTCTTTGTTGCCTGTACGCTCGTGTACATACCCACATTTACTACTCTTTGCACTTGATGTGACCCTTTATTTGCATTTCAGTTCACTTTTGCTTATCTTGCTCAGTCGACCTATGATGCCTACTGGGTAACTATTGTTTTGGTACTCATGCTACGCTCTGCATCTATTTCGTGATGCAGGTCCGAGCACTAGTAGCCAGCGTTGATCGAGCTTGGAGTAGACTTATCTGGAGACGGGGGTGAGCACACGACGTTTTGTACTATTTCAGTCTCCATCTGTATATATAGACTTGTCTTCTTCCTTTCGAGACAGTCCATTCTCTGTTGTCCACTTTTGGGACTTGTACTCATTTTGTAGTAGCTCTGTACTAGTGACTTCCAGGTTCTGGGAGGGATCTTTATTTGTATATATGTTTTTGGTTTGCTTCCGCCTGTTTATATTGTTATTTGCCTACTCTTGGTTAATTTTTACCCTCAGACCCATTACTTGTTGTTCCGGGTTACGGGTTGGCTTACCTGCTGGTGGGTTATAGTAGGTGCCATCATGACTTGATAAATCGGGTCGTGACATTTTCATTGCCTAATATTATTTCTGATATTTGTTTTTTCTTTGGATTTTTAGGTAATTTACAATCTCTAGCTATATGTCCTAATTTTTCACAATTATTACAAGTATATTCCGTTAGTTTTCTTTTTGGTCTATATGGTCTTTTGGTTTTGTAGTTTTTTACATAGTATCTTCTTCTTGGTTTTTTATATTTATATTTTGATCTGTATTTTTTATTATATTTCTTTCTATTTTTATAATACCTCTCCGTACAACCAAATTGAGGTGCTATTTTATTTTTGCAACATGCCAAGTTTTTTACTAATATTTTTTCCATTTTTATTTCTTCTTTATGTT
Organism: Solanum okadae; assembly: GCA_036553675.1. Lineage (NCBI taxonomy): Eukaryota > Viridiplantae > Streptophyta > Magnoliopsida > Solanales > Solanaceae > Solanum > Solanum okadae. Next base: position 43,027,177 of record CM071686.1, read on the forward strand.
TTTCACATAGTTCCATAAACCATCGTTGCAAGAATTTCATTCTAGGTCTTAAGGTATCTGTTAATTCTGCTTCATTCCAAATTTTTATTATTTTTGAATTAAAAGATTCTAATAATTTTGTAAAATATAATTTTCTTATTTCTTTACTTTCTTCTGTGCTATATGTTCCTTTATAATAGTATTCTCTAAATGCACATGTATATTCATCTATGATTGAAATTATTATTAGATAATATAACAATAATGTGCAAAAAATGATTCCTTTTTTTAGTTTATTCAAAAGTTATGAGCATGATATTAAGAAAAAAATATTATAATAATTAGTAATGATGAATTTAGAGAAAAAAACTTTAAAATGATTATTTTCATCCAAGTGGCAGTCTAATATCAATTCATTTGGTAGTGTTAGAACAAAACTAAAACAAAAGAAAAACAGTTAATAAACAACAAAATTAACTATTTGGAAAAACTTTAAAAATCTCATGCTACAAAATAAATAAAAAAATAAAATAATTAACGAAAAAGTAAGAAAAAGAAAAACATTAACAAAGGCATAGCTATAAATACGTAGACAATTTTTTCTTTTAAAAAAATAATGATAGAAAACAAAAACTAATCTAAAGAATCTCCTAAAATTCCTCACCACTTACCTAGCTATCCTTATCTCTCAAAACTCAATTATATATTTTAATCTTCTACCTATATAATAGGAAAGACAAAAGTGTCACCCATCACAAAAAATCTCAATTCAAATTTTGAGTTTATATAAAATGAATTTAGTTTTTCAAATAAATATTTTGTAGGGCTGGGCATTCGGTAATTCGATTCGGTTTCGATTTTTTTTTTTTTGATTTTTTTCGTTTTCGGTTCTTGTACCATGTGTACCGAACACCGAATCGAATTATTTCGATTTGGTTTATGTTATTTCGATTCAGTTTTTATTAGTTCGATTTTTTGTTATGGGCCTGCTTAGTGAGCTTTTAAAAATATTAAGCATTTCAAGCAACAGAAGAAGGTTTCCTCTCTATTGTGACTAGACAATGGCCGACGAAACCACATATTGCTGCTGTTGGATCATGCTATCGCCTGTCTTGTTGGAGTTATCTGCAGTGTAACCTTATATGTAGCCAACCTTGGTAACTCGAGGGCAGTCTTAGGGAGACTTGTCAGATAAACTGGAGGCTGGCGGCTGGCCGGCTGCTGCCTGCTGGTCGATGCGACGACGCCGGTCGCGGGAAGTGGGAAAGCGTTAAGGGACGGTGAAAGGCTGAAAGCGGAGCTGTTAAGTCGGTTGAAGAAAAAAGAATACTGAAAAGTGAAGCGTAATACCTAATTGACTAATTCAATTATGCATATAAAATTTATTATTTAATAATTAATATTAATAATTAATATAATATTAATATATATTATAATTTAATATATTTCGGTAAATCGAAATACCGAATAATACAAAAGTCACATATCGAAAACCGAATTGAAAAATACAAAAATTTACACCGAATACCGAATCGAAAACCAAAATACCAAAAAAATTTGATTCGGTTCGGTATATCGGTTTTTTGGCATTTTTGCCCAGCCCTAATATTTTGTAATAAGAAAATAGCATCAACATAAATATATTTAAATTATAATTTCTTAAAAACAATAAATTTAAAATATTGGAAATTCGTATTTTGCAAAATATTGGAACATTCTTCATCAGAATAGTTCTAAAATTTTCAGTTTGAATATTCTTTTTTAAAAATTCTCTCCAAAAAAATATAATTTAATTCGATAAATAATTATGTAAAAATTTGTCAAATAAATTGCCAAAAACAAAAATGGGTAGTTATATTATTTTAATAATTTTGAGATTTTCTCAAAAAAAAAATCTTAATTAAAAAATGCTAACAAATTACAAAACACCTGTATCATGTAGTGTTCTCTTCTATGTCTCTCCCACTTCGTATAAACTTTACTTATATTACTTAATTTGTAGATTTATCAAACCTTTTAAGCTTATCATTAAATAATATTATATGTTAGAAAATTCGCGCAACGCGCGGGCATGTATACTAGTAATAATTAAAAATAGCCTTTCATATTTGTCCTTAATATTTTTCTTTAAGAGGAGTGTTATATCCCAACAATTCACCTAATATAGACTAGAGGAAGTACCATTCATTTCCCCAATATATTTGTCAAAATATTGAATTAATTATATTCAAAGAAGGGAAAATGCATAAGTACCCCCTCAGCCTATGCCCCAAATCCCTGAGACACACCTAACCTTTACTAAGGTCCTATTACCTCCCCGAACTTATTTTATATATAATTTTCTACCACTTTTTGGCCTACGTGGCACTATCCTTGAAAAAATTGTCAACACGCGCTTGGGCCCACAAGATAGTGCCACGTAGGCCGAAAAGGGGTAGAAAATTATATATAAAATAAGTCCGGGGGGGGGGGGGGGTAATAGGACCTTAGTAAAGGTTAGGTGTGTCTCAGGGATTTTGGGCATAGGTTGGGGGGGGGGGTAATTATGCATTTTCCCTTCAAAGAATAATATAGTAAAATTAGGGAAAAGGTACAAGTACCCCCCAAACTATGTCCGAAATCCCAGAGACACACCTTAACTAAACTAAGATCATATTACCCCCGTGAACCCATTTTGTTTTTAAAATTTGTACACCTTTTTGGCTTACATGGAATCCAAATATCTCCCACACGCCTCAATTGCGTGGAGTCACGGAGTGTGCCACGTAAGACAAAAGGTGTACAAAATTACAAAAAAATAAAACGAGTTTGGGGGGCGGGGCGGTAATAGGACCTTAGTTTAGTTAAAGTGTGTCCCTGAGATTTCGGTCATAGTCTAGGGGGGGTAATTATGCGTTATCCCAGTAAAATTACTCTTTTATTTATTTCTCGTTAAGGAATGTGACAGGTGTGTACCAACTCAGACATGAAGAGTATAAAAGTTCTTAAATACTAAAAAAAAAATACTTATTTCAACCATAGCATTTCACAAGGTTTTAGGGTTTTGATTTCCCTTTTTCCTTTGCTTTTGAATTTTCAATTTTTCGTCTTCGTCTTGGATTACCAGGATACCGAGTTTATTCAAGTCCTTAATCTCCTCAGGTATATACCCAAATTCAATCAGAGCTTCTCATGTTAATCGATATACACGTCCTCACTATATATGATATTGATTTATACTATTTTTTTTCTCTTAAAGTAGGTAGATATACTCATTTGTGTCAGAAGCATTTTTATTGTGTTTTTTACTCTATGTTAAGGCTGGCAAGGGGACGGGGACGGGGACTGGGGGACGGGACGAAGGGGGACGGGACGGGACGGGGGACGGTTCTGGGGGGACCGGGATTGGGGGGACAAAAATAAGTCCCATCCCGTCCCACTATATATACGGGATGGGACGGGTTTTGGGGGGACGGGACGGGACGGGACGGGGGATTTTTTATTTTTTATATACTTATTTATTTGTATTGAAGTTATATGTTATTGAATAACATTTTTAGTTTATTTGATTTTTTTTCAATAACATTTTTAGCTAATAAATAATGCTTAAGTTTTCAAATTTCAAAATTCAAATTTCAATTTCAAACTTCAAATTTCAAACTTCAAATTTCAAATTTCAAATTTCAAATTTCAAATTTCAAATTTCAAATTTCAAATTTCAAATTCAACTTTCAAATTTCAAATTTCAAATTCAACTTTCAAATTTCAAACTTCAATTTTCAATTTTCAATTTTCAATTTTCAATTTTGAAATTACAAATTTGGGAAGTTCAAATTTGTCTTTTAAATATTTTAAAGTAATTTAAACTTGAAATTTTGATTTTGAAGAAAAGGCCCCAAAAAAGGACATTATGTGCAATACTTTGAATTTTCCTTCTTTTTTTTTTTTTTTTAATAATCTAGGTGTTAGTTGATGTATTAAAGTTCCATTTTTTAATATTTGTTCCTTATTATAAAATTTTGTAATAGCTAGTTCTCTTTTTATTATGTTCAACTATTTTCAAACAAATTAGTATATATGTAAATATGTATGAATATATTAAAATTAAAATGCAAGACAATAGTTATATAAAAAAGACTTAATAAAGCCTTCAAATTTATTCAATAAAATCTAATTGCAACTTAGAACTTAAAAGTTACAATTTACAAATATTAGTGGAGTAACTAATCTACGCAGCCACCTTCTAGGAAGGGTTCTGTTTCAATAAGTTCTCATATGTAAAACTAATATTTGTTACAAATATTAGATGAGTAACTAATTTGCGCAGCCACCTTCTAGGAAGGGTTCTGTTTCAATTAGTTCTCGGATGTAATCTAATATTTGTATTTTCCTTTAAAATTCAATTCTAATTGTCGCATCATATCGACGGTAACATCCTCCGGTGTTGGCAAACTTGCTAGAAACTCTTGTGACTCTAATTCATCATCACTAGATCCAAGTACCGCATTAATCCAAGCTTCTTGTTTGGAACTTAACTTTGGCAAATTATCATTTCTCCTTTCGGCGTTGACCCAATCTCTAAATAAAACTGATATTTCCAAACTGTCTTCCGCCAATGAATGTCTATGATCGCCAAGTTGAAACCTTGCCGCACTAAAATCAGCCTCTGATGCAACTGATGAAGCTTGAATAGCTAGAACATCACAAACCATTTTGCTTAAAATTGGAAATGCAACGCTCCGCCTCCTCCACCATGCTAATAAATCTTCATTGCCATCTTCGTCTTCCACTGTTTCTAAAGATTGATTAAGATATTCTTCAAAATCATCACGGTTAGTAGAATTAAGACCAAGAAAATCTCGCATATAACTTGAAATTCGAGCTTTACTCTGAGGATTAGAAGTTTGACCAACTTCTTGAATATTTCCTGTAGTTCTATATTTTTCATACAAAACTTTTGCTTCTACTTTTATGCTACACTTACACATTTGACTAGTTGGATTTATTTCCGGTGAAATTTCTAAGGTATTATAAAAAGTGTCAACAAGTCCCTGCACACCTTGTAATTTATAGTCAGGATGAAGTAAAGTAGCAGTTAAAAAAATTTGAGGAATAGGAAAAAAATATTTTTAAAATTTTTCAATCATACCTTCAATTGCAACTCTAAATTTTTCAATATTTTTGTATTTAGAAAATTGAATTGAAATAGCACAAATATTTATTAATACTGATGAAATAGTAGGATAATAAATTCCAGAAAACATGGTTGTTGCATCATAAAAAAGTCTTAAAAATTCTAATAGTTCATTACTTTCTTCCCAATCTTCTTCACAAATTCTGTCTAATGGGTCAACATTATGAGCATTAAACACCATTTGTATGGGTCCTCTATATTCGTAAGCAACTGAAAGCATTTCGTAAAAAGAATTCCACCTTGTTTTAATATGTCTTGGAATTTTTCTTGGTGGCAACTCACATAGTACACAACGCTCATTAAATTCCCTAATTCTAGCAACTCTATTAGCATAAAAAATCCAGGCAACAGCATATTCAATTTTCATACAACCACATTCAAATAATGAAATACCATCTTGTACAACTAAATTTAATACATGTGCAACACATCTAACATGAAAAGAATTATCATCAATTGGACATAATCTAGTTTTTAACATACTAGCAGCGTTTACATTATTAGATGCATTATCTAATGCGACAGACATTACTTTATCTATAAGCATGTAATAATCTATAACACTCAAAATATTTGAAGCTAAATATGCACCAGTTTTTTTCTCTACACATTCTTTATAACTTAAGATTCTTTTTTGCAAATTCCAGTTATGATCAATCCAATGTGCTGTAACAGTTAAATAATCATGTCCATTAACACTACGACCCATGTCCGAAGTTATAGACACTTTACAATCTAATATGCTAAACACACAACGAAGATATTGACAATGTTTACCTTGATATACAAAAACATCAGATTTAACAGTATTTCTTGAAAAACCTCTATAATTAGGATTATAAGTTTGTTGAATATATTCAATAAAACCGGGATGTGAAGGAAAACTATAAGGTAAACCACAAACAGAAACCATTTTAGCTAAATTTTCACGATCTCTTTCCTTATTATATTTACGTTGTGTTAGTGGACCACTGGGGTTAGAAGGATCTAATGTTCCTTGAACCATGTTAGAAGCCCCTACCGATTCATTAACATTAATATCAAAATCATTAACTGGAATTCCTTTTTTTCTATCGGCTAATGATTTAGCTTCTTTATATTGAATCGGCACACAAGATAACAAATGTCTATTTAAGCCCCCCGTCCCACCTTGACCTCCACCTTGTTTATGTTTAAAAAGTTGCTTACATTTATTACAAATAGCAATAGAATTTTCCTTATCTAAAGTCATAAATTGCCACACAACAGAAGTTTTAGGGCGTTGATACTTCACCTTCTCCCTTGTAGGAGGTATAAGGGGTGGGCGTCCAGAATTTTGCTCCGTTGAATTTGTAGTTTCATTTGGAACATTTGTCACCGGACTAGTAGGTGTATCTTCTAATTCATCTTCTCCCGAACCAACTTCTACTTCTTCACCTGAATTTTCATCAAGATAAGGATTAATATCACCATAAATTTGTTGTAAAAGTTCATGATCGAGTTGAGCATTTGAATCAATATCATAAGAAGTATCATCAACATAAGTAGAATCATTTGTATTAAATCTAACTCTAGAAGTACCACCACATTTACTCTTATTTTTTTCCTTACTACTTTTTTTAGTAAAATTAAATAATCTACTAATGCCACTTGGTTCCTTCTCTTTTCCTTTACCGGTATCTTTTTTGTTAGAACTCATATTTAATTATATGTAAAGTATAATATAAAAATAATAATAACACAAAAATTAATGACGAAAAATAAAATATAAATATTATGAAACGAATGTACCAAACGTCTGCGTTAATAGCAGACGTTATAACCGATTCTTGAAGCTTGTAGTTTGTTGTAACTTGTAACTTGTAACTTGTAATTTGGAACTCCAATATTTGATAGCAAATATAAAATGAAAACTTAGATATATATATATAATGATATATAATATAAAAACTTAGAATTGAAATATATGTATTATGATATAATATGAGACTTAAATGAAATAAAATATTGAGATTTGAGACTTAAGATTGAGAGTTGAGACTTGAAAGAATATAAAAAATAGATGAGAGAATATATAATTTTGTAAGAAATAATAAGGGATAGAGGGGTATTTATAATATTAAAAGTGGGTTAAAGTGTATTTATAATAACTTGAGGGTTTAAAGTAAATTATTAAAAGTAGGGATGGTAGGGGGTGTTGGTTGGGGGAAAAAACTGCCAAAATATCCGTTGGGGGGGGCCCACTAGCCGTTGCCCAACGGATAGAAATTTAAAAAAAATAAAAAATAAAAAATTGTTAGGGGATCCCGTGAACCGGCCGGTTCATCCGGGCCGGGACCGGGTCGGGTCGACCGGGACCAACGGGTGAACCGGACCGGTACCGGTCCCCTATCCCGAAAGCCCCCATCCCGCCAGCTTCAAACGGGACCGGGTCCAGCGGGCCGGGGCGGGCCGACCCGGTCCCCCTGCCACCCCTACTCTAAGTTATTTCATGTTCTCCTTGATTGTATCGATGATATGAGAGTCATATCCATCACCCTTCGTGTCCACCGTTCCAGGAAGGCGCTGACCACCCAACTCGAAAAGGGCTACCTCAGAAAAAGCTGCGTACTTGTGGTAGTGTGAATACTACCTAGTGTGGAGCCGTCAAGGCTCTCCCACATTAATAGCTAGCTTTTTCAGTGTGGAAGAATGGATATTTAGAGTCCCCAAATTTTTTATAAGAAAGTTATTGTCTATATATATGGTCTTGAGAAATGGATAACTTTTGAGTCGAGTTAGGTGCAAATGTTCATTAATTTCTTTGTATGATAAAGAGTAACATGGAAGCAGAATGTATCGGTTGCTATTTATAAATAGTTAATCTAGAGTTGGAAGATGGTTTAAACAGGACTCTCGGTGAAATTATAGTAGTGGCGGAAGGAGATTCAAAATATAAATTTTGAGATAAATACAGAATGTATACCAAAGATTTAAATATATGATCTAAAACAGATTTTGAACCCCATTTGCCACTACACAAGTATCTTCCCTTATGTCAAATGGGATTTAACAATTTACACATAACTAGGAAGATTATGTTTGCCTTAATTACACAGTATAATTTCTTAACGAAGTGGATCAAATTAACAACATTGCCAATACCTAGTTCCACCACTTAATAATAGTGCTAACTTCTAACTACCTATTCTAAATGGAACTGTCTTCTATAAATAGTACTTAATAAGTTTAATAAAATATATAGGCTAAGTTGATTGTTTTCTTCTAAAATTAGGGGGAAAGTAAATTCAATAATAGTGCTAACTGCTAACTAACATTTCTAAGAAATTAGGGGTGAAGTAAATTCAAAAATAACATTAATGGGTTGAAACCAAAAATGTGTTGTATAATTTTTTACAGAGATTGTTTGTGCATTTCTGAAAGGAGATTTTTTTTCTTTTATTCTACTTTCTAAACTCATGAGAACCTTAAATTTGTACCTACTGAAAGGATTTGAGACCATACTAGGACTGGCCTGTTGTGGGATCTACTAAAAAGAACCCTTCAAGGCCACAATTTATCTGATGCCACGAGTAATTGTTGGGTTTTAAAAGATGTGAATGAAAAAGAAGAGTTGTGACTTTTATAAAGAGTTTTGACTTTTTAGAAGAGTTGCGACTTTTTAGATGAATTGTGACTTTTCTGAAGAGTTGTGACTTTTATGAAAAGTTATGACTTTTTTGTAAGGTTGTGACTTTTCTGAAGGGTTGTGACCTTTCTGATAAGGCACAATAAACAACTATTCACACTACCATCTATTGTCTATAAATAGAGGGGTTCCTCTTATGTTTCAGTAACAAATTTTTGAACTTCTTTCTTTTCTACTAAATCTAGTATTATAAGTGTACTTTAGTTTTGTTGAGTGGTTTGCTGACACTGTGATTTTAAGTATTAATACACCGATGAGTAAGATTATTCTATTCTGAGAGGATATATTCCATTAACCTCAGGTACTTGAGGGGACTAATTTCCTTAAGAAAACATTGTGCTTTCAATGGGCTCAATTTTCTTTTTAGAGAAAATATTTGTTTATTATTTTTAATTTGTTTCAAATTCTATTTTCTTTATCGGTTTTAAGTTTCTAGTTTTGAAAATATTCTTTAAATTTTGTTGTTTCTTACCAAGCTCTTCAAAATTATTGTTCTAAGTATCTTAGTAATTATTTCACTCCAAAGGTGGCTTTGAACTTTAGGTATTTATGTCAAGCAAGCTGCATTATACACAAACATTCTGCTGATCATCTTTGATGTTTCCTTGGAAGGAGAGTGTTTTTGTAGCTCATGCTGAAAGGTCTGACATTTATCTTTATCTGAAGCATAACTTCTTCAGGTCGAAAATTAGCTATCATATTTTGCTGGAGAATATGCCCAACTTTTGGCTTTTCTCCTTTAGTTGTTTTTTTCTCCAATATTTTATAACCAAAAATGGTTTGCTTTCTATTGTGGACTTCTGACGTTTCTTTATTTTTCTATGGTTTCAGACTTCCATTGGTATCAACAGAGTTAGAGATTTCCAGCTAAATGTCTGCCAAGGAGGAGGTTGGGGAGAGTCGAGCGCATGTTGTATATAATGGGAGTGCTTCTAGAATCAATGAAATTGGGCTTCAACTTTATCCAGTTTCTGAGTATGACTCTGGTGAAGGCTTACCATATGCTCCTGTAGATTGGCCAAATGCTGGTGCTAAGTGGGGCTGGCCGGCAGGGAAAAGAGTTACAAGTTCAGGTACCTTTAGAGATAGATATTTGTATCTTCCAAAGCATTTTAAGGCTCCAAAAGGTGGAAAGAAAAATTCTTTTCGAAGTAAGATATCAGTTAAAAAGTATCTCCAGTCTGAGTATCCTAACATAGATATAAACCAATTTTTTGCCTCATTTAGTTGGATGATTCCTTCGAAGCAGTCGCCAAGCTCAAAAGGTTAGCTTTGACAGGGATCATTGTTATATAGCATGTAGATATTTATTCGGTTGTTTGCATCAACTAAAAAAAACACTTACCACATTTTTTTATTAACCTGATGCCAATTTTTTTTTATTTTTAATTAGATATTGATTTTGACTCAGATTTGAAAGAGAGGACTACATCTTTAGGGACAGAATTGCACTCTTTACTGTCTGATTCTCTTATAAGAGCCATTACTTGTAAGGCTGGTAACAAAATTTGTAGCAGTTTAACAACAGAAAATCCTTTTCCGGCCATACTGTGTGATATCTGTTGCAGTAAGCTTGGTTTTTGCCGAGACTGTTGCTGTATCCTTTGCTGCAAAACTATCAGTTCGGACTATGATAAGTACAGTTACATTCGATGTGAAGCAACAATAGATGGCTACATATGTGGACATGTTACCCATCTAGACTGTGCTCTACGAGCTTACATGGCTGGGACAGTTGGAGGAAGCATCAATTTGGATGCACAGTATTTATGTCGATACTGTGATTCAAGGATGGATTTGGTTCCACATGCTCTGAAGCTTTTAAACACCTGCACATCTATTGCTTCTCGTGCTGACATCAAAAAGATTTTGAATGTTGGCATTTGTATTTTGCGTGGCTCACAAAAAAGAAGTGGAAAAGAGTTGTTGCATCGTATTGAATCAATCAAGGCAAAGGTATAACTAATTGATGAATTGTACTATTTATCCTTATGATGCTATCTATTTTCCATTTGAGGTTTACAATTACCAGAATGACCAATTTGATAGTCATATATATCAGCTTACGAAAGGATTCTGCATTGAAGATGCATTCAAAATTGAAAGTTCTGTGGATAGCACTGGTAATTTCTCTGCCCTCTCATCATCTTGTTTGTGTTGATCTGTTACTTTGACTTGAATATATGCATCTGAGCAAGACATTTCAGTATATGCAAATGTGGTTCTCTTTCTATAAATATTGTTTATTTTAGGACGGAAAAATATGCATTTTTTGATTTTTTTCAAGTCAACTACACTACAGTTTAGACGATTAGATAAAAAAAACATATTATATAAGGAGTAAAGAGATAAAAGACACAATTGATACAAAGATTTTTATACTTGTTCGAATCACCAATGTGGTGCCTAATCCAGTACCTTTGGTTTCCTTAGAGCTTGAATGTTTCTGATTAGACAAATAGCCTATTGTGAACTCCTTGAGATGAAAGATTACCGTTCACTTGTCGGTAACATCCTCTACTCGTATAGTTTTCAAATCTCTCCTTTTCTTTTCTTTTCACTAGTTAACTATATTAAATACAATGTTTTTACAAGATGAAATAGTGACTAGGATAAGCGTGTGCTAACTTGTTTCCATCTTTAGAAAAATCATTCTTCCTTGATGCAAATCAATCTTCCTGTATTCTGATAGGGTGTGCTTTCTTTCTAGTAGGTTACTGACTCGTCTTGATTTCATTTTTACGCTAGTCAATCTCCTCGATTCTGGTACAATTATTTAGCAATCTTTCTTAATTCTGGTAGAGTGTGACTTCCTTCCGTGTTTAGATTTATGCTTTCTTTCCACAAATTTTGGATGTATCTCATTTTTTTCCTGCACAGATCATTTAGGATTAGTGTCATCATTACAATATAGAGTTGATAGAGCTAACAATACATGTTATTTGGTTTTGCCTTTAGCTATACTACTTAGATTTACTGGAGCGTATCTGTTAGGCTGATATATCTAGATATTGTTGTTATTGTGCTTGTGATTCTTTTTACTGGGCTTGGAGTGCAACCATATTTTCTAAGGGGGGAAATGCAAGTTTAAATTGATTAATGGTGAGCTTAGTCAATTGACTTAGTTGTTGAGTAAAAGATGTTTAGATATTATTTGAACAATTAAATTTAGTAGTAAAACTATAATGATATTCAACTTTACCTTTTGATTGATTATTTTATATTTCAACGACACATAGTTTATATGTGAATAAGTGACGTCGGCTAGCTAGAGATACTTTACGTCTAATAGTTTTATATAGTGTATCTTCAAGAAATTGTTCCCTCCTTTTTTGTAAAATGATCAATTTTCTGTATATAAGGAAAGCTGAAATCAATTCTCAGCATGCATAAAAACTTTTCAGTAAGATTTTGAGACTGTCGATAAAGGAAGATCAATAGAAGATGCAGAGTGATTATGGCACAAGAAAAATAATTTAACCACCCTGATACTACAATACAAAAAACTTCCATATGTAAAGTCCAATATCCATATCGATTCCAAACTTGTTCAAGGTTCCTCCTTAGAGAAATAACTATGTTGTAGGAAAAATTCTTCCTCCTGAATTAGGATTTTAGTGTCCAAGTTGTAGAAGTGATCCAGCAGCTTCAAAATATCATCAGGAGAAAATTACCTATTGAAGTTTCTATCTATATTAAGTTGTAAAAGAAAAAATAATGATGGATGTGTAATGTCTCATTTCTTGTGATTTTGTTTTTAATTGTGAAATGACCATTTTGCCTTTCCGCATAGCGTTTTCATGCTTATTTTGTGTTTCGAGAGTGATTGGTGACTGGTGAGGTCCCTGATGCGATCGGGTGTGTTTTTGGTAATTTGATCCCTCTTGAGCAGATAGTTCTTGATAGGGTTGACTTTGGTCAACATTTTGAGTTCTGAGCGTCGGATGGGAATTTCGTCAGTTTGATCGCTACCGAAACGTCGAGTTTGAGCTAGTAGAGTGGTTGGTAAGGTTTTCGAGGCCTTAGGTTGAGAGTTGGGCGTTTAGGAGAGAAGTTGATCTTTAGGCATAAAGAAATGTCCTAGAGGGTATTTTTGTCTAAATGATCTTTCTTTGGAAATCCAAAGATTTTATTGAGTCCGGAATGTCGAGTTTAGTGGGGTAGCATATTTGATTTATTTTTATCGGGTCTCGAATAAATCCTAAGGGTCCGTTTGGAGATTTTAATAAGTTGGAGATTATATTGTGTTGCCCATCTGGGGGCTTGATTATATTGTGTTGCCTGTGTGGGGGCTTGATTTTATTGTGTAGCCTGTGTGGGGGATTGTATGTGTTGCTTAACCTATGTTGAGACCTTAATTGTTGTTCTATTTGCTTTGAGAGCATGTGATTCATGAGTTGCATGTGAGAGAGGCTTGTAATGCTATTTTACCTGTTATTCTTGAGTGAGGGGCTCAGTTGGAAACATTATAATGCTCTGAGTAAACAAAATGCTTTCGAAATGGAATTCACTTATTTCAAATGAACTATTTCTCACTATTTTTCATATGAGGGTGTATATCATGATTCAACTGAGTTTTGAGAAATTTAGACTATTGATACATGTTGAGTTGATTATTGCATCCATGTTATATATGTATTGTAATGCATCCATCCTCATTCATCATATCATGTTCTTGGGAAATTGAGAAATATGTGGAGATTCCTTTTGAGAAAGAAAATGAGACACCGTTTTATATCCTTAACCACGCTAAGGTGGCGTGTTAATGGGATATTGAGATTGTGATTTGGTATATGAACTGTGAGTCCCCCATGGGTCCTTGTCTGGAAGCCTTAGCTCGACAGGGTGTATATGATAAGTTGTGCGAAAACCTTGATTCAACTGTACCACCACATCATTGTATCATTGCATTGCGTTAATCATTTGAGTTGCTTGACTTGTCTGTGTTATGGGAATTGTTGTGACCTTATGCGTTTACTTTACTCGCGCCGTTCTTTATAAATTGGCGGCACTAATGCCAGAGTGGGACTTTTTTGTATGCAGGTGGAAGCGTTCCTTAGTTAATTTATAAGCTGATTAATTCCTTTTGCTCAGTTGGCCCAGCCTACTGACTATTTGTGGGTTGTTCTCACCACTACTTCTGAATCATTTTTTATGCAGATTCTTGTTAGGGTACTCCTCGCGGTGGCTGATCATTTCTAGCTTTGGAGATCTTTTCGCAGTGGTGGTGAGATCCAGTTTTTGGATCACCATTAGTTCCATCTGATATTTTCAGTCTCTATTTATTATCGGAGACTTATGATGTGTTTCATACTCTAAAGTTGTATTAGATGCTCTTTATACTTATGCTACCTGGTTTTGGGATATTCTTTATTGTTCTTTTCTATCGTTTGTGGCCTGACCACCCTTTTGGAGTCTCGTATGTGTGTTATTTTTGGATTACACACTTTTTTTGGGGGTGGGGGTGGGGTGTGTGGAGTTGGAGTGTATGCCATCATAACCTCGACTTTTGGATCGTAACAAAAGGCCTCTCAATTTGACAAGGGGACATATTTCAAGATACTCGAACAATCTTATCTCCAATTCCACCTGTCATTATTCCTTGAGAAGAGCATATCTTGTATTGTTTATTTAAAGTATAATAAATACCAAAGCTCCATTCAACTATAGAATTTCTTTTAATTCTAATATCCAACTATATCTCACTTTCATTAGGATGCAAATAGCATCAATAAAATATGAAATATTAAATACTAAATAATTGCAGGTAGAGGTGTTCACGGGTCGGTTTGGATCATTTATTGGTAAAAATCAAAATCACACCAAATTAATCGATTTTAAAATTATCAAGACCAAACCATATAAAATATAATATACATTTATCGGTTTAGTTGTTATCAATTTGGTTCGGTTATTTAGTTATTGACCATACAAAATAAAATAAAATAAACAATTCATTCAAAACGTGATAAAGGTGACAACAATCCATTCAAAACCAAAAATAGTTAGAATGACTGACATTATAGAAATTTCAATCATTGAATTTAGGAATAAAGTTTTAAAATTCCCCATTTTTGCCTAGTCTAGAAGGGAAGGACAGTGACATTTTCAATCCCACAAAAAAATTGTCATAGACACTAAAACCCTACGCGTTTTTTAGAATTGTGTAAACTGATCTAAGTCAGTTTAGACCTCTAAAATATTACTAAAAATGTTACCCTTGAAACTGATAACACAAGCCGTCAACATATCTTCTATAGCCTCAACATAATAATTAATTATAATTCTAAGATTATGTCGGGATAAAAAAATTATACGATAATTTAATCCTAGATATCTCACCTTATCTTGCGTAGCAAAATAAATTGATTGAAGGAGTTTTATACCTGGATTATGGTCCATATTCCATTCTTTTTGGTAAACTATCTGATTATTCTCATCTAAAAGTTTTGGTTGTTTGTGTTTTGTCCATTTACCTAGACATGAACATCATAAATTATCAGCTAAAGTTGTGAGGTATGTTTTCCTGGTTTATAATGATGTTCAAAAGGGATATCTTTGTTATGATTCTTCTAGATGACAGTTGTGGGTTTCCAGACATATAATTTTCTTTGCGCATATGTTTTCTTACCTTATTACCCCTTCAACAAAATCAGACTCTGTCTCCTTTCTGTACAAGTTTGAGAATCAACAGGTACAAAATCCTATATCTCCCAATGAAGACCCTAATGGCATTACTCATGATCCTGGTCAATCAGATGCATTTCCTATAGATTATTTAGGTAATAGTACCGTGTCACATAATTCATTGAATACCTCTTTCACTGACTTATTTGACAACAATGATTATTCTAATGGTGAACCTATACCAAGTGACTAGATAAATTCTTCCATCCTTCTCTTCGTCACTTTGAATATAAAACATCTACCCCAGATCGATATGGATACTCTCCAGGTAGATACAGTCGATCGTATGCCTTACTTGCTACTTTGAATTCTATTTTTGTCCCAACTACTTACCAACATGCATCAAATCTTGACTGCTGGAAAAAGCAATGAAAGAGGAACTTCCGGCTTTAGAAGAAAATCACACATGGGATTTGATATCTAAACCGGCTGAAGCTTTTGTTATTGGGAGCAAATGGATTTATTCTGTGAAAATGAAGTCTGATGGCACATTGGATAGGTACAAAGCTCGACTAGTAGCTCAAGTATATAAACAAGAATATGGATTGGACTATGAGGAGACTTTTGCTCCTGTTGCAAAGATGATGACAATTCGTGTGTTACTCACTATAGCATCCATCAAACGGTGGAAACTTCATCAAATGATGTGAAATATACATGTTTGCATGGTGAACTACATGAGGTTATATACATGAAGCGTCCCCCAGGGTACAACCAAGCTCAACGTGATATGGTTTGTTGTCTTCGTAAATCTCTTTATGGTCTCAAGTAAGAACCACGTGCATGGTTTAAGAAGTTTCGATCTACCATCATAATTGCTGGATTTTCTCAATGTGTTTCTGATTATTCATTATTCATCCGACACTCCAATACTGGTATGACAATTTTACTATTGCATATGGATGATATAATTATAACCGGCAATGATGAGAATGGAATTGTACAGCTCAAGAATCTTCTTAATGAAACTTTCAAAATGTAGGACCTTGGCAGGTTAACATATTTTTTGGGGTTGGAGGTTGAATATTTGCAGGATGGTATCATGCTAAGCCAAAGAAAGTATGCAGAGGATCTTGTCACACAAGCATGTCTAAGGGATCAGAAGGTAGCTCACAAACCTATGGAGATCAATGTGAGGTACAAAAATGATGATGGTGACCCTCTTGCAGAACCAACATTGTTCATGAAGCTCATTGGTTGTCTAATTTATTTGACAATAACAAGACCTGACATCTCTTATTCGGTTCAAGTCTTGAGCCAATTTGTTACAAATCCTTGCTAGCATCATTTTTCTGCCCTCCTCAGAATCATGCGCTAAGTTTAGAGTACAATTAATTAGAGTACAATTAATCGAGGTCTTTTCATTCATTCAACATCATCTCTAAATCTTAGAGGGTATGCATATTCGGTAGGATGTCTAAACTCTTGGAAGTCTACGACAGGATGTTGTATGTTAATCAGATCATCACTTGTCTCATGGAAGTGCAAGTAGCAGCCAAAAATTTCAAAATCATCAACGGAGGCAGAATATAGATCAATGTCAGCTACTTGTTCTGAAATTGTGTGGATACGTCGATGATGGCAGAACTTCATATCTCTGTTTATGGCTCCATTACATTACATGCTGACAATACTAGTGAAATACATATAGCAGCAAATTCGGTCCACCATGAGAACACAAAGCACATTGAAGTGGATTGCCATTATATTCGAGAACTTGTTGTTGATCAAGTCGTTAGTCTTCGACATATCACGTCGCATGATCAATTGGCAGACTTGTTTACAAAAGTGATGACAAAAAGTAGACACCAATTCTAATTATCCAAATTAATGCTTCTTGATAAGTAGCATCAATTTGAGAGGGGAAGTTGACCATATCAGATATGATTCCAAATCATATCAGATATGATTCCAAATCACATCTGTTATGATTCCAAATCATATTTGATATGATTCTTAAATACGCGGAACAATATTCTAATTTAACTAAGCACAATCACACCATTGATATTGTGCGAGATATGATATGATATTGTGTTAGAATTATGCTTGTACCTTTGTATATAACTAGGGGATAGTTTATCAATTGTAAAGGATAGAAATACAGAATAGTTTTGAACTCTTTTTGGTCTCTGATTTCTCAATTGTTATCAAATACTACTCCCAGAACATGCAATAATGCTCATTCCGTAAAGATGTCTCTCTTTACGGGAAAATTGAAAATCTGATACTTTGAGTCTATGCTCAATAATACTTCTTTGAAACTAAACTGAACTGAACTTAAATGACTTGACTATTCTTTTCTGAAAATCTTATTTTGACTCACTGTTCTGCATACTCTTTTATCAATGCATTGAACTTACTTTAAAGACTGATTTTAAATCCTTTCTATAGAACTGATTGTGCTTTCTTTAAACTACCCTTGTTTTCTTCATGAAGATAATGCATAAGAACTGATATATCAAGGCTTTCATAAAATTCATAATTAAATATGGTTCATGGGGTGAAATAAGCATGATCAATGATTAAGAATCGTCCAATCAATTAATATACTGAAATAGACACAACAAAATCAATAATTCATGATAAGAAAGTAAGTAGAACCCTCGAATGTAGTAAGCCTTGGGTTTGAAACCCTAGTTGAACCTTGCTAACTAAAATTTAGATGCAGGGCGTGTGGAAGAGCTCATTAACTCACTATGATAGCCTTACATACCTTAAATCACTCTAATCGAAACTCTAAGTTCCAAGAGCAGCCCTAAAAGACTCTTCTTGAACTTTAGGACGAGTTCTTGCTTTTGCTAGATATGAGAGAAAGATTCGATGTAGAATCTTATTAAGAATTTTTTATTAGAGATTGAAATTTTTTAGAACTAATTTAGATACATGAGAGTAACATACTTTGGTATTAAAGATGCATGAGATTAGAGAATTTGAGAGAATATAATTCCCAAGTCGTGCAAGATGAATTTTATAATGACCCACTATCTTAACTTAATAAATAGAACATTTTGAAATCTAGACTCTTGAAAATTTGTTTGGTGCGTGCAGTACCCCCACCCGGGCTGCTGAAAAAATGGCCTAGTGTGGTGCACACTTGCTACCAGGAACGCGGAACACATGGTCAATTTGACATCTCTCTAGTAAAATTAGATAACATTTTACTAAAGAGTCGGATTGACGAGCGGTTACTGACGTTGGAAAGAATTATTGTAGACCATTAATTCGATAGGTTACGGGTCACCTAAATCGT
The DNA here is from genome assembly GCA_036553675.1 of Solanum okadae. Taxonomy (NCBI): domain Eukaryota; kingdom Viridiplantae; phylum Streptophyta; class Magnoliopsida; order Solanales; family Solanaceae; genus Solanum; species Solanum okadae. The sequence continues at coordinate 43,045,936 of CM071686.1, forward strand.
AATATTCTGAGAGGTATGGTCGTTTGAAGTTGACCCTTATAGGAACTCATGTGAAAACATAACTGATAGAAATGTTTTGAACTTGGCTTGGTGTTTGAGGTTCCTTACGACCCTAAACCATATCTGATATACTTACTACACTTTGTAAAGGACCTTAATATATATGCACAACTTAGAATTCATTGGGTTCAGACCTATACACATACAAAGGATGATTCAAATCATTGCTTTGAAGTTGTTGGACGTTACATAGATTGTCCCGCATTTTTTTGGGTACTCAAAGAATTGTGATAGAATGATGGAAAACACTTCAATTCTTGGCCGAAAGCAAATGAAAAGTCCTCTGACATTTCTTGATGTGACACATGTCCCTCCACTTTTAATGCTCCGAGTACGTGTCTTTCTGTGATTGGTTAAAAACCATGGCCGACCATCCAGGCAATGCTGACATTTTTTTCCAAAATCTATATATGTTCTTCCATTTTCTGTTTACTTCCTTCACACCTTCTCCTCAAAACTTTCTTGTCATTCTTCCGACTTTCAAGTTTTACCTGAGTTTAATCAAATATTACCATGTTCTTAACTATTCTTTGACTTGATTTATCTAGAATCTACGACATAATTATAACTTAATAGGGGAGGTCGGAGGGACAAAGTCGACAATAGCAATTTGAAGGCACAAACCACAATTGAGGACGAGGATCATTGTTGGAGAATGAAGATGTTGGGTGAATCATTTTACAAATGACCCATGAATTTTTACAAATGATCCGATTTAGATTTTTATCCAAAAATATTAACCCCCTTAAGTTTTAAACTAAAAATCATTTTAGTTCTGCATAAATGGAAATATTTATTCATGTGGACTGTTACTTGACATTTAAAAAAATAATACAATTTGAGAGTGCACACTACATACAATCATCTATTAAATGATGTGTGTTTTAATACATATATGGTTATAGTTTAGGTAGAAAAAAAGAACAACTGATAATGGAAGTGACTTTGACCATTTAAGCTTATTTTTTAAAAATGTCTACTTTCACTTGTCGAATTTAAAAATCAAGAGATAATTTATCAATTAGTTCTTGATAAATTGGACCTTCCCCAACAAGATGAACAAAAGTTCATGTAATCAGCCAATTTAAATATTAAGATATGTTCCCTCTAGTCCATATTAAGTGAACTGTCATAAGTTTTTTTTATAGTTAAAAATAAGTGAATTTTTCAAAGTTCAAGATATTTGTTAATTGGATTTTGTTTCTTCATATTTATCCTTTCTTCTAATGATGTTGTTAAGTACTTTACATTTTTAGGAGAATAGTTTAGGAATAATAATAATTAAAAATATCCTTTAATATTTTTCTTTAAGAGGAGTGTTATATCCCAACAATTCACTTAATATAGACTAGAGGAAGTACCATTCATTTCCCCAATATATTTGTCAAAATATTGAATTAATTATATTCAAAGAATGATATATTAAATTTATGGAAGAGGAACAAGTACCCCCCCCCCCCCCAAACTATTACCGAAATCCCAGAGACACACCTTAACTAAACTAAGATCCTATTACCCCCCTGAACCCATTTTTTTAATTGTAAATTTGTACACCTTTTTGGCTTACTCCAAATCCGAATATCACCCACGCGCCTTAGTCGCGTGGAGTCACGGAGTGTGCCACGTAAGACAAAAGGTAAACAAATTTACAAAAAAAAAAATTGAGTTGGGAGGGGGGGGGGGGTAATAGGACCTTAGTTTAGTTAAGGTGTGTCTTTGAGATTTCGGTCATAGTCTAGGGTTATCTGTAACACCCCGTATCCGAAACGGACCAAAAATGCAGATTTTGGAGAAGTTGCAGGTGCAACTTACGATCACCATCCACGGACCGTAGGTCAGACCACGGCCCGTGCTGGTAGTCCATGGTTCACCACTGCAACCCCTCCCCAAACCAGCTCAGAAAATTTGGCTAAGTCCCGACTCACGGACAGACCCACGGTCCGTAGATCAGACCACGGTCCGTGGTCTGTGTCCGTGGATCGAGACTTCCCCTACCCAGCCTCTGACACAAACTACGATCGACCAGCATGGACTGTCAATAGATCCACGGTCCGTAGGTCTGACCGTAGATGAAGGTCAACAGCCAGTTAGGTGAAAAATTATTGATAGGTCAACTTCAGATGGTCATAACTCTTAGCACAAAATGAATTATGTGTCCCATGACCTATGGTTAGATAGATAATTGAATTATCTTTCCAATTCCACCGATTTTGCTAAATTCCGACCTCCAAGTAAAAAGTTATTCCCGTTTTAGTGAAGCCCTGTCGGGCAGACTCGAACTACGGACCCAATCTACGGACCGTAGATTGACCTACGGCCCGTAGGTCCATTCCGTCGATCGCTCCGACAACAGTTAATTCAGGGGTCTTTTAGTATTTTCCTATTTCGTTTAACCCCTAAGATACGTCGTTTAGACCCTAAATCATGTGATTTTAATCAGTTTAAACCTAGAAACATAACTAGAACTTACCTAAGTCAAATCATTAATCAAACTTAGAAGAATTAGAAGCAAGAAAGAAGAAAAAGGTCAAGAACCCTAGTTCAAGAACGCAACAAGGTTTCTTCAGTTCCAGCCCCGAAATCGAAAGATTTCTCCGTGGAATTCGACACCAGGTATGTGGGATTTCACTAGTGGGTTCCTTTCGCCCATTAGGTCCCTAGAATTCAGTCAGATTCTTGATTCCATGATTTTGAACAGACATAGGGTTTCTAGAATTACAGCAGATCATCATGAATTAGTTATTTAAATGTTCCAAATCAGGTTATCATGTTATTGCTCAGTTTATCGCATGAATTTCAGAACCCTAGCTATGTATTTCTTTAGTTCTTGAATTACACATGCTAGGTCAGATATTTCAGTATTTAGTTTTACATGCCTCAGTTTATGAATGCATCATTATCAGATTAATTGTTGCATTCTCAGTTTGCATGTTCAGTTTCGAGCTATCCAGTATTTACAGAAATTCAGTCATAACCAGTTAACCACTTAATTCATTGGGAGTAGCATAATACCGAGTTGGACTAGGGTTCAGCGTACCCATATAGTCCCAGAACTACGAGCCACGTAGGTGTAAGTCCCCTCTTTGGGCAACATCAGTTTAGTGATCACGCCAGCATGCCTCTATACCTCTGGCAGGGTATATTGGGTCCTCTCGATGAGGCGTATACATCATACTCCACATTTAGCTCATGTGGTTTTATGTCGGTTATTAGTAGCTCCCACAGTTCAGTCAGACTCTATTGCATTGACCATTTATCAGTATATTCAGTATTCAGTCTCAGCATGTTATAAATTGGTCATTGCATCAGTTAGCTCAGTACTCAGTATATTCAGTATCTATATCATGTTCAGATTATTTCATTGCTCAGTATGCTTTGTTCAGTTATATGTTATTTCAGCTTTACTCTATCCTGCATGCTCAGTACCTTTCAAGTACTGACGCATACATGCGCTACATCTTCTCGTGATGTAGGTTCAGGTTCTCAGAACCAGATCACGCTTAGATCGGTTCCCGATCTTCAGTTCAGCAGCATCAGTGGTGAGTCCTCATTCTTCGAGGACTAGTGACATGTTTACCTTTATCCCTTTAAGTCTTTAGTTTCAGTTTTGCTAGATCTAGTTGGGGCATGTCCCAACATTTCTAGTCAGTTTAGAGGTTTATTTCAGACATAGTTAGATTCAGCTTAGTACTTGAGTTTGATATTTCTTTTGTATTAAACTCTCAGATTTGATATATTCAGTTATAGTATATGGGTATTCCCCATCTTTTTAGATTTATTTATGATTTAGCTTCCGCATCAGTTTCTTATCTTTAGTATGCTCATGATCATGCCAGCAGGGTTAGCTTGGGATCACTTGTGGTCCTAGGTCCCGTGTCCGCGTCTCGGGGGTAAATTGGGGCGTGACAAACGTGGTATCAGAGCATTAAGTTTAAATGTCCTAGGATGTCTGAAAAGCCGCACTAGGTAGAGTCCTTTACATGGTTGTGTAGTGCGCACCACATCTAATGAGAGGGAGGCTACAAAGTGTCTTTAGGAAAAATCTTCATTTTTCTTGTTACTCTTATCGTGCGTAAGGTATGATCTAATTCTATTCTAACTCGACGTTCTACGTTTCAGTGATCATGCCTCCTCGTAGAGCTTATGTCAGTAATGCGAATGCCAGGAACGCAAACGCAGCTCCTCCAGTTCCAGATCAGGAAGTCTCAAATGCTGAATTCAGGAATGCCATTTAGATGTTGGCTCAGAGTGTGGCCAACCAGAACAATCAGTGTGTTCAAGCTCCTGCAAATGCAAATGTTGGGTCAACTGCAGTCAGGGTGCGAGACTTTGTTAGGATGAATCCGCCTGAGTTCTTAGGATCGCAGACTGGTGAAGATCCCCAGAATTTCTTGGATGAGATCAAGAAAATCTTTGAGGTAATGCAGGTCACTGGGAATGATCGGGTTGAGTTAGCATCTTACCAACTGAAAGATGTAGCTCATATCTGGTATACTCAGTGGAAGGAGAATAGGGGTACAGATGCCGCTCCTATTACTTGGGAATATTTTAGCGAAACCTTTCTGGACAGGTTTTTCCCCATAGAGTTGAGAGAAGCAAGGGCCCAGGAATTTATGAACTTGAGGCAGGGTAACATGACTGTCCAAGAGTATGGGCTCAAGTTTAACCAACTCTCCAGGTATGCTCCTCACATGGTTGCTGATTCCAGGGCACAGATGAATAAGTTTCTGTATGGAGTGTCAGACTTAGTGAAAACAGAATGTAGGAATGCTATGTTGTTGGGAGACATGAACATCTCTAGGCTCATGACTCATGCTCAGCAGGTTGAGGGTGATAAGCTTAAGTAACGAGCTAATGAGACTAAGAAAGCCAGAACAGGTAACTATGATTATTCTCAATAGAAATCGAGTGGTGAAAATCGCTCGCAGTTTCAGCAGAAATCTTCGACTCCAGCCCCTTCATTAGCTAGTGTTCCATCTCCCAGGTTCCGTAATGATCAGAAAGGTAGGGCGTCAGGCTCTAAGTCTCAAGGTAGTGTTTCAGGCACCAAAACCTACCCGACTTGCCCGAAATACAGTAAGAACCACCCGGGTGAGTGCCTTGCAGGTAAGGAAGGATGCTTTGGGTATGGTCAGTCTGGTCATAGATTAAAGGATTGACCTTCGAGACAAGGTCAATGAGGAAATAATGGTAGAGCTCAGTCTACAACTTCAGCAGCACCAGCAGGTCGCCCGACTCAGCAGGGTAACTCTTCTGGTACTGGTGGCGGACAACGCCAAAATAGGCTCTATGCTCTTCAGGCTCGTCAAGATCAGGAAGATTCTCCTGATGTAGTCACTGGTACGTTACGAGTCTTGGATCTTGATGTTTATGCGTTGTTAGATCCAAGGGCTACTTTGTCTTTTGTAACTCCTTATTTAGCAGTCCAATTCAGTGTTAGCCCAGAAACTCTTTCAGAACCTTTCTCAGTCTCTACTCCAGTCGGTGACTCAGTTATAGCTAGACGGGTATACAGAAATTGCCCTGTCACAGTCTCTCAGAAAGTCACCTCAGCAGATCTTGTAGAGTTAGAAATGGTAGACTTCGATGTCATTCTAGGTATGGATTAGTTACATTCATGTTATGCTTCAGTTGATTGTAGAACTAGGATTGTTCGTTTTCAGTTTCCAGACGAACCAATCCTAGAATGGAAGGGTAGTAGCTTAGCGCCTATGGGTCGATTCATTTTTTTACCTTAAGGCCAGAAAGATGATCTCTAAGGGTTATCTCTATCATCTAGTTTGGGTTAAGGATTCTAGTTCCGAAACCCCAACTCTTGAGTCAGTTCCTGTAGTCAGTGAGTTTCCAGAAGTGTTCCCAGAAGATCTTCCTGGAGTTCCTCCCGAAAGGGAAATAGACTTTAGAATAGATCTCCTTCCAGATACCCAGCCTATCTCTATCCCTCCTTATAGAATGGCTCCAGCTGAGCTTAAGGAATTGAAAGAGCAGTTGAAAGACCTTCTAGATAAGGGTTTCATCAGACCTAGTATTTCGCCATGGGGTGCACCAGTGTTGTTCGTGAAGAAGAAAGATGGTTCTCTCAGAATGTGTATTGACTATAGGCAGTTGAACAAAGTCACAATCAAGAATAAGTATCCTATCACCAGGATTGATGACTTGTTTGACCAACTTCAGGGTGCTAGTCATTTCTCAAAGATAGACCTCAGATCAGGTTATCATCAGCTTAGAGTCAGAGATAGTGACATTCCGAAGACAGCCTTCAGAACTCGGTATGGTCATTATGAATTTGTAGTCATGTTATTTGGACTAACCAATGCTCCTGCAGCTTTCATGGATTTGATGAACAGAGTGTTCAAGCAGTACTTGGACTTGTTCGTTATCGTCTTTATTGATGATATCCTCATTTACTCTAGGAATGAGGAAGAACATGCAAGTCATTTGAGAGTTATTCTGTAAACTCTCAAAGATCGCCAGTTATTTGCAAAATTTAACAAATGCTAGTTTTGGTTACAATCAGTTGCCTTCCTTGGGCATATTGTGTCTAGTGAAGGAATTCGAGTAGATTCCCAGAAGATAGAAGCAGTGAAACAATGGCCCAGACCTACCTCTGCTACAGATATCAGAAGTTTCTTAGGTCTAGCAGGTTATTACAGAAGGTTTGTAGAAGGATTTTCATCCATAGCCTCTCCATTGACTAAGTTAACTCAGAAAAATGTTAAGTTCCAGTGGTCAGATGATTGTGAGAAAAGCTTTGTAGAACTGAAAACTAGGTTGACTACAGCTCCTGTCTTAACTTTACCAGAGGGTTCAGATGGTTATGTGATCTATTGTGATGCATCCAGAGTCGGCCTAGGTTGTGTGTTGATGCAGCGAGGTAAGGTTTTAGCTTATGCTTCTAGACAACTTAAGGTACATGAGAAAAATTATCCCACTCATGACCTTGAGCTTGCAGCAGTGGTGTTTGCACTCAAGATTTGGAGACACTACTTGTATGGTGTTCACGTAGATGTGTTCACAGACCATAAGAGCCTTCAGTATGTATTCACCCAGAAAGAGTTGAATCTTCGCCAGAGAAGGTGGCTTGAGTTCCTCAAAGATTATGATATGAGTGTGCATTACCATCCGGGTAAGGCGAATGTAGTAGCAGATGCCCTTAGCAGACTATCTATGGGTAGTGTAGCACATGTTGAGGAAGAAAGGAAAGAGCTAGCAAAGGATGTTCACAGACTTGCTCGCCTAGGAGTTCGTCTTATGAGCATATCAGATGGTGGTGTAACGGTTCAGAATGGGGCAGAATCTTCTTTGGTAGTAGAGGTTAAGGAAAAGCAAGATAGTGATCCAATCTTGCTTGAACTTAAGGGTGCAGTCCACAATCAGAGAGTGGAGGTTTTCTCCCAAGGGGGAGATGGTGTACTTCGCTATCAAAGTAGATTGTGTGTTCCTGATGTGGGTGAATTGAGGCAGCATATTCTCGCAGAATCCCACAATTCCAGATATTCTATTCATCCAGGCGCCACTAAGATGTACCGCGATCTGCGGGAAGTCTACTGGTGGAATGGTATGAAAAGAGATATAGCAGATTTTGTGGCTAAGTGCCCCAATTGCCAGCAAGTCAAGGTAGAACATCAGAAACCAGGAGGTATGACTCAAGAGATTGACATTCCTACTTGGAAGTGGGAAGTGATCAACATGGACTTCATCACAGGTTTACCTCGTACTCGCAGGCAACATGACTCCATTTGGGTGATTGTTGATAGGGTTACTAAGTCTTCTCGCTTTTTGGCGGTCAAGACTACAAATTCGGCGGAGGATTACGCCAAGCTTTACATTAATGAGATTGTGAGGTTGCATGGGGTTCCTTTGTCTATCATCTCAGATAGAGGTCCTCAGTTTACCTCTCATTTTTGGAAGTCATTTCAGAAAGGTCTTGGTACCCAGGTTAATCTTAGCACACCATTTCATCCACAGACGGATGGTCAGGCAGAGCGTACCATTCAGACCTTAGAGGACATGTTGAGAGCTTGTGTGATCGATTTCAAGGGTAGTTGGGATGATCACCTTCCTCTTATTGAGTTCGCCTACAATAACAGTTACCATTCCAGTATTCAGATGGCCCCTTATGAGGCATTGTATGGGTGTAGATGTAGATCTCCAGTTGGTTGGTTTGAAGTAGGTGAAGACGCCTTGAGAGGACCAGATTCAATCCTTGATGCTATGGAGAAAGTGCAACTCATTAGAGATAGACTTAAGACTGCCCAGAGTCGCCAGAAGTCTTATGCAGATGTGAGAAGAAGGGAACTAGAGTTCCAAGTTGATGATTGGGCCTTCCTGAAGGTGTCACCCATGAAGGGGGTGATGAGATTTGGCAAGAAAGGGAAGCTCAGTCCCAGATATGTAGGCCCTTACCGAATCTTGAAAAGGATTGGTAAAGTGGCTTATGAGTTAGAGTTGCCAGCAAACTTAGCAGCAGTACATCCAGTCTTTCACATTTCTCTTTTGAAGAAGTGTGTGGGTGATCCAGCATCCATAGTGCCATTAGAGAGTGTGGCCGTAAAAGATAGTATTTCTTATGAGGATGTACCAGTTGAGATTCTCAATCGTCAGGTTAGAAGGTTGAGAAATAAAGAAGTCGCTTCAGTCAAGGTTTTGTGGAGGAGTCAGTCAGTAGAGGGAGCTACTTGGGAAGCAGAAGCAGCCATAAAGTCCAAGTATCCTCACCTCTTTCCTTCCTATTCCATTCCATCTTGAGGTAATAGTTCCTCTTCAGTTTTTCAGTCATTCATGCGTAAATTCAGTCTAAGATTCATGTTCTTTCAGTTTGTACTTGCATTTTCAGCGTATTTGCATGTTCTTGGAACTCAGTTCAGTCAGAAATTTAGTTCTCAATATTCAGTGGTAGGGATTGCAGCCCTCTCCCTCCATTTCAGCTAGTTTAGTCTTCATTCGAGGAGGAATGGTCCCAAGGGGGAGATAATGTAACACCCCGTATCCGAAACGGACCAAAAATGCAGATTTTAGAGAAGTTGCAGGTGCAACTTACGATCACCATCCACGGACCGTAGGTCAGACCACGGCCCATGCTGGTGGTCCGTGGTTCACCACTGCAACCCCTCCCCAAACCAGCTCAGAAAATTTGGCTAAGTCCCGACTCACGGACAGACCCACGGTCCGTAGATCAGACCACGGTCCGTGGTCTGTATCCGTGGATCGAAACTTCCCCTACCCAGCCTCTGACACAAACTACGATCGACCAGCACGGACCGTCAATAGATCCACGGTCCGTAGGTCTGACCGTAGATGAAGGTCAACAGCCAGTTAGGTGAAAAATTATTGATAGGTCAACTTCAGATGGTCATAACTCTTAGCACAAAATGAATTATGTTTCCCATGACCTATGGTTAGATAGATAATTGAATTATCTTTCCAATTCCACCGATTTTGCTAAATTCCGACCTCCGATTAAAAAGTTATTCCCGTTTTAGTGAAGCCCTGTCGGGCAGACTCGAACTACGGACCCAATCTACGGACCGTAGATTGACCTACGGCCCGTAGGTCCATTCCGTCGATCGCTCCGACAACAGTTAATTCAGGGGTCTTTTAGTCTTTTCCTATTTGGTTTAACCCCTAAGATACGTCGTTTAGACCCTAAATCATGAGATTTTAATCAGTTTAAACCTAGAAACATAACTAGAACTTACCTAAGTCAAATCATTAATCAAACTTAGAAGAATTAGAAGAAAGAAAGGAGAAAAAGGTCAAGAACCCTAGTTCAAGAACGCAATAAGGTTTCTTCAGTTCCAGCCCCGAAATCGAAAGATTTCTCCGTGGAATTCGTCACCAGGTATGTGGGATTTCACTAGTGGGTTCCTTTCGCCCATTAGGTCCCTAGAATTCAGTCAGATTCTTGATTCCATGATTTTGAACAGACATAGGGTTTCTAGAATTACAGCAGATCATCATGAATTAGTTATTTAAATGTTCCAAATCAGGTTATCATGTTATTGCTCAGTTTATCGCATGAATTTCAGAACCCTAGCTATGTATTTCTTTAGTTCTTGAATTACACATGCTAGGTCAGATATTTCAGTATTTAGTTTTACATGCCTCAGTTTATGAATGCATCATTATCAGATTAATTGTTGCATTCTCAGTTTGCATGTTCAGTTTCGAGCTATCCAGTATTTACAGAAATTCAGTCATAACCAGTTAACCACTTAATTCATTGGGAGTAGCATAATACCGAGTTGGACTAGGGTTCAGCGTACCCATATAGTCCCAGAACTACGAGCCACGTAGGTGTAAGTCCCCTCTTTGGGCAACATCAGTTTAGTGATCACGCCAGCATGCCTCTATACCTCTGGCAGGGTATATTGGGTCCTCTCGATGAGGCGTATACATCATACTCCACATTTAGCTCATGTGGTTTTACGTCGGTTATTAGTAGCTCCCACAGTTCAGTCAGACTCTATTGCATTGACCATTTATCAGTATATTCAGTATTCAGTCTCAGCATGTTATAAATTGGTCATTGCATCAGTTAGCTCAGTACTCAGTATATTCAGTATCTATATCATGTTCAGATTATTTCATTGCTCAGTATGCTTTGTTCAGTTATATGTTATTTCAGCTTTACTCTATCCTGCATGCTCAGTACCTTTCAAGTACTGACGCATACATGCGCTACATCTTCTCGTGATGTAGGTTCAGGTTCTCAGTATCCAGATCACGCTTAGATCGGTTCCCGATCTTCAGTTCAGCAGCATCAGTGGTGAGTCCTCATTCTTCGAGGACTAGTGACATGTTTACCTTTATCCCTTTAAGTCTTTAGTTTCAGTTTTGCTAGATCTAGTTGGGGCATGTCCCAACATTTCTAGTCAGTTTAGAGGTTTATTTCAGACATAGTTAGATTCAGCTTAGTACTTGAGTTTGATATTTCTTTTGTATTAAACTCTCAGATTTGATATATTCAGTTATAGTATATGGGTATTCCCCATCTTTTTAGATTTATTTATGATTTAGCTTCCGCATCAGTTTCTTATCTTTAGTATGCTCATGATCATGCCAGCAGGGTTAGCTTGGGATCACTTGTGGTCCTAGGTCCCGTGTCCGCGTCTCGGGGGTAGCTTGGGGCGTGACATTATCCTAGTAAAATTACTCTTTTATTTATTTTTCATTAAGGAATGTGACTGTTGTGTACCAACTCAGACCTGAAGAGTATAAAAGTTCTTAAATACTAAAAATTAATACCTATTACAGCCTTTGCATTTCACAAGGTTTTAGGGTTTTGATTTCCCTTTTTCCTTTGCTTTTGAATTTTCAATTTTTCGTCTTCGTTTAGGATTACCAGGAGACCGAGTTTTTTCAAAGTCCTTAATCTCCTCAAGTATATACCCAAATTCAATCAGAGCTTCCCATGTTTATTGATATACACGTCCTCACTATATATGATAATGATTTGTACTATGTTTTTTTTTCTTAAAGTAGGTAGATATACTCATTTGTGTCAGAAGCATTTTTATTGTGTTTTTTACTCTATGTTGTTTCATGTTCTCCTTGATTATATCGATGATATGAGAGTCATATCCATCACCCTTCATGTCCACCGTTCCAGGAAGGCACTGGCCACCCAACTCGAAAAGGGCTACCTCAGAAAAAGCTGCCTACTTGAGGTAGAGTGAATACTACCAAGTGTGGAGCCGTCAGGGCTCTCCCACATTAATAGCTAGCTTTTATAGTGTGGAGGAATGGATATTTTGAGTCCCCAAAATTTGTATAAGAAAGTTATTGTCTATATATATGGTCTTGGGAAATGGATAACTTTTGAGTCGAGTTAGGTGCAAATGTTCATTAATTTCTTTGTATGATAAAGTGTAACATGGAAGCAGAATGTATCGGTTGCTATTTATAAATAGTTAATCTAGAGTTGGCAGATGGTTTAAGCAGGACTCTCGGTGAAATTATAGTAGTTGCGGAAGGAGATTCAAAATATAAATTTTGAGATAAATACTAGAATGTATACTGAAGATTTAAATATATGATCTAAAATAGATTTTGAACCCCATTTGCCACTACACTAGTATCTTCCATTATGTCAAATGGTATTTAACAATTTACATATAACTAGGAAGATTATGTTTGCCTTAATTACATAGTATAATTTTTTAACGAAGGGGATCAAATTAACAACATTACCAATACCTAGTTCCACCACTTAATAATAGTGCTAACTTCTAACTACCTATTCTAAAGAACTCTCTTATATAAATAGTACTTAATAAGTTTAATAAAATATATAGGCTAAGTTGATTGTTTTCTTCTAACATTAGGGGGGAAGTAAATTCAATAATAGTGGTAACTGCTAACTAACATTTCTAAGAAATTAGGGGTGAAGTAAATTCAAAACATAACATTAATGGGTTGAAACCAAAAATGAGTTAATAATTTTTTACAGAGATTAGTTGTGCATTTCTGAAAGAAGAATTTTTTTCTTTTATTCTGCTTTCTAAACTCATGAGAATCTTAAATTTGTACCTACTGAAAGGATTTGAGGCCATATTAGGACTGGCCTGTTGTGGGATCTACTAAAAAGAACCCTTCAAGGCCACAATTTATCTGATGCCATGAGTAATTGTTGGATTTTAAAAGATGTGAATGAAATTGAAGATTTGTGACTTTTATAAAGAGTTTTGACTTTTTTGAAGAGTTGCGACTTTTCTGACGAATTGTGACTTTTCTGAAGAGTTGTAACTTTTATGAAAAGGTACGACTTTTCCGTAAGGTTGTGACTTTTCTGAAGGGTTGTGACCTTTCTGATAAGGCACAATAAACAGCTATTCACACTACCATTTATTGTTTATAAATAGAGGGGTTCCTCTTATTTTTCAGTAACAAATTTTTGAACTTCTTTATTTTCTACTAAATCTAGTATTATAAGTTTACTTTACTTTTGTTGAGTGGTTTGCTAACATCATGATTTTAAGTATTGATACACCGGTGAGTAAGATTATTCTATTATGAGAGGATATATTCCATTAACCTCAGGTACTTGAGGGGACTAATTTCCTTAAGAAAACATTGTGCATTTAATGGGCTCAATTTTATTTTAGAGAAAATATTTGTTTATTATTTTTAATTTGTTTCAGATTCTATTTTCTTTATTGGTTTTAAGTATCTAGTTTTGAAAATATTCTTTAAATTTTATTGTTTCTTACCAAAGTTCTTCAAAATTATTGTTCTAAGTATCTTAGTAATTATTTCACACCAAATGTGGCTTTGAACTTTAGGTATTTATGTCAAGCATGCTGCATTATACACAAACATTTTGTTGATCATCTTCGACGTTTCCTTGGGAGGAGAGTGTTTCTGTAGCTCATGCTGAATGGTCTAACATTTATCTTCATCTGAAGCATAACTTCTTCAGGTCGAAAATTAGCTATCTTATTTTCCTCGAGAATATGCCCAACTTTTGGCTTTTCTCCTTTAGTTGTTTTTTTCTCCAATATTTTATAACCAAAAATGGTTTGCTTTCTATTGTGGACTTTTGACGTTTCTTTATTTTTCTATGGTTTCAGACTTCCATTGGTATCAACAGAGTTAGAGATTTCCAGCTAAATGTCTGCCAAGGAGGAGGTTGGGGAGAGTCGAGCACATATTGTATATAATGGGAGTGCCTCTAGAATCAATGAAATTGGGCTTCAACTTTATCTAGTTTCTGAGTATGACACTGGCAAAGGCTTACCATATGCTCCTGTAGATAGGCCAAATGCTGTTGATAAGTGGGGCTAGCGGGCAGGGTAAAGAGTTACAAGTTCAGGCACCTTTAGAGATAGATATTTGTATCTTCTGATGCATTTTAAGGCTTCAAAAGGTGGAAAGAAAAATTCTTTTCGACGTAAGATTTCAGTTAAAAAATATCTCCAGTCTGAGTATCCTGATATGGATATAAACCAATTTTTTGCCTCATTTAGTTGGATGATTCCTTCGAAGCAGTCGCCAAGCTTAAAAGGTTAGCTTCGACAAGGATCTTTGGTATATAGAATGTAGATATGTTTTCGGTTGTTTGCATCAACTAAAAAAAAACTTACCACATCTTTTTATTGACCTGATGCCAAATTTGTTTTTATTTTTAATTAGATATTGATTTATACGTAGATATGAAAAAGAGGACTACATCTTTAGGGGCAAAATTGCAGTCTTACTATCTGATTCTCCTATAAGAGCCATTACTTGTAAGGCTGGTAACAAAATTTGTAGCAGTTTAACAGCAAAAACTCCTTTTCCGGCCATGCTATGTGATATCTGTTGCAATGAGCCTGGTTTTTGCTGAGACTGTTGCTGTATCCTTTGCTGCAAAACTATCAGTTCGGACTATGATGGGTACAGTTACATTCGATGTGAAGCAACAATAGATGGCTACATATGTGGACATGTTTCCTATCTAGGCTGTGCTCTACGAGCTTACATGGCTGGGACAGTTGGAGGAAGCATCAATTTGGATGCACAGTATTTATGTCGATACTGTGATTCATGGATGGCTTTGGTTCCACATACTCTGAAGCTTTTAAACACCTGCACATCTGTTGCTTCTCGTGCTGACATCAAAAAAATTCTGAATGCTGGCATTTGTATTTTGCGTGGCTCACAAAAAAAAAGTGGAAAAGAGTTGTTGCATCATATTCAATCAATCAAGGCAAAGGTATAGCTAATTGATGAATTGTACTTTTTTTCCTTATGATGCTATCTTTTTTCCATTTGGGGTTTACAGTTACCAGAATGACCAATTTGATAATCATATATATCAGCTTACGAAAGGAGTCTGCATTCAAGATGCATTTAAAATTGAAAGTTCTATGGATAGCACTGATAACTTCTCTGCCCTCTCATCATCTTGTTTGTGTTGATCTGTTGCTTTCACTTGAATATATGCATCTGAGCAAGACATTTCAGTATATGCAAATGTGCTTCTCTTTCTATAAATATTGTTTATTTCAAGACAGAAATATATACATTTTTTGTTTCTTTCAAGTCAACTACCCTACAGTTTAGACGATTAGATAAAAAAATAAATTATATAAGGAGTAAAGAGATAAAAGACACAATTGATACAATTATTTTTATACTTGTTCGGATAGCCAATGTGGTGCCTAATCCAGTCCCCTTGGTTTCCTTAGAGCTTGAATGTTTCTGATTCGACAAACAGCCTATTTTGAACTCCTTGACATGAAAGATTACCGTTCACTCGTTGGTAATATCCTCTACTCATATAGTTTTCTAATCTCTCCTTTTCTTTTCACTAATTGACTTTATTAAATACAATGTTTTTACAAGATGAAATAGTGACTAGGATAAGCGTGTGCTAACTTGTTTCGATCTTTAGAAAAGTCATTCTTCCTTGATGCAAATCAATCTTCCTTGATTCTGATAGGGTGTGCTTTCCTTCTAGTAGGTTGCTGACTCGTCTTGATTTTATTTTTACGCGAGTCAATCTCCTCGATTCTGGTACAATCATTTATCAATCTTTCTTAATTCTGGTAGTGTGGACTTCCTTCCGTGTTTAGATTTATGCTTTCTTTCCACAGATTTTGGATGTATCTTTTTTTTTTCCTGCATAGATCATTTAGGATTAATGTCATCATTACAACATAAAGTTAATAGAGCTAACAATACATGTTATTTGGTTCTTCCTTTAGCTATACTACTTAGATTTACTGGAGCATATCTATTAGGCTAATATATCTAGATATTGTTGTTATTGTGCTTGTGATTCTTCTTACTGGGCTTGGAGTGCAACCATATTTTCTAAGGGGGGAAATGCAAGTTTAAATTGATTAATGGTGAGCTTAGTCAATTGACTTAGTTGTTGAGTAAAAGATGATTAGATATTATTTGAACAATTAAATTTAGTGGTAAAACTATAATGATATTCAACTTTGCCGTTTGATTGATTATTTTATATTTCAACGACACATAGTTTATATGTGAATAAGTGACGTCGGCTAGCTAGAGATACTTTACGTATAATAGTTTTATATAGTGTATCTTCAAGGAATTGTTCCCTCATTTTTTGTAAAATGATCAATTTTCTGTATATAAGGAAAGCTGAAATCAATTCTCAGCATGCATAAAATCTTTTCAGTAAGATTTTGAGACTGCCGATAAAGGAAGAACAATAGAAGATGCAGAGTGATTATGGCACAAGAAAAATAATTTAACCACCCTGATACTACAATACACAAAACTTCCATATGTAAAGTCCAATATCCATATCGATTCCAAACTTGTTCAAGGTTCCTCCTTAGAGATATAACTATGTTGTAGGCAAAACTCTTCCTCCTGAATTAGGATTTTAGTGTCCAAGTTTTAGAAGTGATCCAGCAACTTCAAAATATCATCAGGAGCAAATTGCCTATTGAAGCTTCTACCTCTATTCAGTTGTAAAAGAAAAAATAATGATGGATGTGTAATGTCTCATTTCTTGTGATTTTGTTTTTAATTGTGAAATGACCATTTTGCTTTTCGGCATAGCGTTTTCATGCTTATTTTGTGTTTCGAGAATGGTTGGTGACTGGTGAGGTTCCTGATGCGATCGGGTGTGTTTTTGGCAATTTGATCCCTCTTGAGCAGAGAGTTCTTGATAGGGTTGACTTTGTTCAACATTTTGAGTTCTGAGCGTCGAATGGGAATATCATTAGTTTCATCGCTTCCGAAACGTCAAGTTTGAGCTAGTAGAGTGGTTGGTAAGGTTTTCAAGGCCTTAGGTTAAAAGTTGGGCGTTTAGGAGAGAAGTTGATCTTTAGACCTAAAGAAATGTCCGAGAGTGTATTTTTGTCTAAATGATCTTTCTTTGGAAATCCAAAGATTTCGTTGAGTCCGGAATGTCGAGTTTAGTGGGGTAGCATAGTTGATTTATTTTTATCAGGTCTCGAATAAATCCTAAGGGTCCGTTTGGAGGTTTTAATAAGTTGGAGATTATATTGTGTTGCCCGTCTGGGGGCTTGATTATATTGTGTTTCTTGTGTGGGGGCCTGATTTTATTGTGTTGCTTGTGTGGGGGATTGTATGTGTTGCTTAACCTATGTTGAGGCGTTAATTGTTGTTCTATTTCCTTTGAGAGCATGTGATTCATGAGTTGCATGTGAGAGAGGCTTGTAATGCTTTTTGACCTGTTATTCTCGAGTGAGGGGATGAGTTGGAAACATTATAATGCTTTGAGTTAACAAAATGCTTTCGAAATGGAATTCACTTATTTCAGATGAACTATTTCTCACTATTTTTCATATGAGGGTGTATATCATGATTCAACTGAGTTTTGAAAAATTTAGACTATTGATACATGTTTAGTTGATTAATGTCTCCATGCTATATATGTATTGTGATGCATCCATCCTCATTCATCATATCATGTCCTTGGGAAATTGAGAAAAATGTGGAGATTCCTTTTGAGAAAGAAAATGAGACACCATTTTATATCCTTGACCACGCTAAGGTGGCATGTTGATGAGATATTGACATTGTGATTTGGTATATGAACTGTGAGTTACCCATGAATCCTTGTTTGGAAGCCTTAGCTCGACATGGTGTATATGACAGGTTGTGCCACAACCTTGATTCAATCGTACCACCACATCATTGCATCATTGCATTGCATTAATCATTTGAGTTGCTTGACTTGTGTGTGTTATGGGAATTATTGTGATGTTATGCGTTTACTTTACTTGCGCCGTTCTTTATAAATTGGCGGTACTAATGCTAGAGTGGAACATTTTTGTATGCAGGTGGAAACGTTCCTTAGTTAATTTATAAGCTGATTAATTCCTTTTGCTCAGTTGGCCAAGCCTACTTACTACTTGTGGGTTGTTCTCACCACTACTTCTGAATCATATTTTATGCAGATTCTTGTTAGGGTACTCCTCACTGTAGCTGGTCATTTCTAGCTTTAGAGATCTTTTCGGAGTGGTGGTGAGATCCAGTTTTTGGATCACCATTAGTTCCATCTGATATTTTTAGTCTTTATTTATTATCGGAGACTTATGATGTGTTTCATACTCTAAAGTTGTATTAGATGCTCTTTATACTTATGCTACATGGTTTTGGGATATTCTTTGTTGTTCTTTTCTATCGTTTGTGGCCTGACCACCCTTTGGAAGTCTCGTATGTGTGTTATTTTTGGATTACACACTTTTTTGGGGGGTGGGGGGGGGGGAGGTTGGAGTGTGTGCCATTATAACCTCGACTTTTGGATCGTAACAAAAGGCCTCTCATTTTGACAGGGGGACATATTTCAAGATACTCGAATAATCTTATCTCCAATTCCACCTGTCATTATTCCTTGAGAAGAGCATATCTTGTATTGTTTATTTAAAGTATAATAAATACCAAAGCTCCATTCAACTATAGAATTTCTTTTAATTCTAATATCCAACTATATCTCACTTTCATTAGGATGCAAATAGCGTCAATAAAATATGAAATATTAAATACTGAATAATTGCAGGTACAGGTGTTCACGGGTCAGTTTGGATCGTTTATTGGTAAAAATCAAAATCACACCAAATTAATTGATTTTAAAATTATCAAAACCAAACCAAATTAAATATAATATACATATATCGGTTTAGTTGTTGTCGATTTGGTTCGGTTATTTATTTATTGACCATACAAAATAAAATAAAATAAACAATTCATTCAAAATGTGAAAAAAGGTGACAACAATCAATTCAAAATCAAAAATAGTTCGAATGACTGACATTATAGAAATTTCAATCATTGAATTTACTAAGAATAAATTTTTAAAAGTCACCATTTTTGCCTAGTCTAGAAAGAAAGGATAGTGACATTTTCAATCCACAAAAAATTGTCATAGACACTAAAACTCTAAGTGTTTTTTAGAATTGTGTAAACTGATCTAAGTCAGTTTAGACCCCTAAAATATTACTAAAAACATTTAAAGATAATGGGGTAAGGAAAAGACCAAAATACCCCTCATTAATTCGGATGAACTTTCCTTAATCGAACAGGCTGAACTCAAACGAGCATATCTCCCCCATCTGGACTCGGAACTTAGCAAACTCGGTGGCGCTGGAAAGCGGACTCAGAGACCTTTCATTTAATACATTATGTGCCATCTAACTCATTATGTACCGAAAGTTATGCTCATTTGAAGGCTCAAATTAGCTCTTTCCAATTTAGTTCTTTCTAAAAATAGCTCTTTCTAAGATCGAGGTGTTACACTATCTCTCCCATGGGAGCATTCGTCTTCAAATGAGTTCACTCTAACTAGAACCAAGAGTGGAAACATCTAACACCTAGGTCAAACACCAATATGCAATTTAACACAACATACCATATCAACATAAAGAGTGTTTTACAAAAAGTTATTACCTTGGTCTGGAATTTCTCCGGAAGAGAAGAGATGTGGGTATCTATTTTTCATATCCTCCTCAGCCTCCGAAGTAGATTCTTCAACAAACTGATTCCTCCATAGGACCTTGATTGATGCAACCTCCTTGGTTGTCAACTTGCGAACCTGAAGATCAAGTATTTCAATGGGTATCTCCTCATAAGATAGGTTGTCCTTAATACCAATATTTTCATTAGGTGTAATAAGTGAAGGATCGCCCATATACTTCTTAAACATTGAAATGTGAAACACCGGATGGACTGCTGCTAACTCTAACGGTAGCTCCAACTCATAGGCTACATTGCCAATCCTCTTGGATATGTTATAACAACTAACATACCGGTGACTAAGCTTCTCCTTCTCATCACATCTCCTAACACCCGGGTGACACCTTCAAGTAAACTCAATCATCCACCTCAAACTCCAAGTCTCTTCTCCTAACATCAATATAGGATTTCTGAAGACTTTGTGCTATTTTCAACCTTTCTTGAATAATCTTCACTTTCTCCATAGCTTGATGAACCAAGTCCGGTCCTATCAATCCAACTTCACCAACCTTAAACCACCTAATAGAAGATCTACATCTTCTCTCATAGAGAGCCTCATAAGGAGCCATCTGGATTCTAGAGTGATAACTGTTGTTGTAAGCAAACTCAATGAGAGGTAAGTGATCATCCCAATTACCCTTGAAATTGATAATACAAGCCCTCAACATATCCTCTGTAGCCTCAGTATAATAATTAATAATAATTCTAAGATTATGTCGGGATAAAAAAATTGTACGACAATTTAATCCTAGATATCTCACCTTATTTTGTGTACCAAAATAAATTGATAGAAGGAGTTTTATACTTGGATTATTGTCCATATTCCATTCTTTTTGGTAAACTACCTGATTATTCTCATCTAAAAGTTTTTGGTTGTTTGTGTTTTGTCCATTTACCTAAACATGAACATCATAAATTATCTGTAAAGCAGTAAGGTGTGTTTTCTTGGGTTATAATGATGTTCAAAAGGGATATCATTGTTATGATTCTTCTAGACGACAGTTGTGGGTTTCCAGACATGTAATTTTCTTTGAGCATCTGTTTGCTTACCTTATTACCTCTTCAACAAAATCAGACTCTGTCTCCTTTCTATACAAGTTTGAGAATCAATAGGTACAAAATCCTACATTTCCCAATGAAGACCCTAATGGCATTACTGATGATCCTGTTCAATCAGATGCATTTCCTACGGATTATTTAGTTAACAGTACTATGTCACATAATTCATTGAATACCTCTTTCACTGACTCATTTGGAAACAATGATTATTCTGATGGTGAACCTATACCAAGTGAATAGATAAATTCTTCCATTCCTTCTCTTTGTCACTCTAAACATAAAACATCTGCCCCAGATCGATATGGATACTCTCCAGGTAGATACAGGTTGATCGTATGCCTTACTTGCTACTTTGAATTTTATTTTTGTCCCAACTACTTACCAACAGGCATCAAATTGACTGCTGGAAAAAGCAATGAAAGAGGAATTTTCTACTTTAGAAGAAAATCATACATGGGATTTGATATCTGAACCGGTTGAGGCTTTTGTTATTGGGAGAAAATGGATTTATTCTGTGAAAATGAAGTCTGATGGCACATTGGAGAGGTACAAAGCTCGAGTAGTAGCTCAAGGATATAAACAAGAATATGGATTGGACTATGAGGAGACTTTTGCTCCTGTTGCAAAGATGACGACAATTCATGTGTTACTCACTATAGCACCCATCAAACAGTGGAAACTTCATCAAACGATGTGAAAAATGCATTTTTGCATGGTGAACTACATAAGGTTATATACATGAAGCCTCCCCAATGGTACAACCAAGCTCAACGTGTTGCCCGTCTGGGGGCTTGATTATATTGTGTTGCCTGTGTGGGGGCTTGATTATATTGTGTTGCCTGTGTGGGGGCTTGATTATATTGTGTTGCCTGTGTGGGGGCTTGTATGTGTTGCTTAACCTATGTTGAGGCCTTAATTGTTGTTCTATTTTCTTTGAGAGCATTTGATTCATGAGTTGCATATGAGAGAGGCTTGTAATGCTATTTGACATGTGTAATGCCCAAGTGAGGGGTTGAGTTGGTGTCACGCCCTGAGCCTACACCCTGGACGTGGGCAGCACTCGAAGACCATTGTTGGCCTCAAGCGAACCCTTGGCCTGGATAACTTAACTCAGCGGAAGACTATAAGCATTAAGAAAGAGATCCACATGCTAAATAACTCAACTGTCTCAAAACTGAACTTACTCAAATAGCTTAGAATGTTTAAAAGTCAACATTCAACTTGGCCAAAATGGCAACTCAAGTTTTAACATATGAAATGACAATGTAAAGACATTCGATTACTAACTGCCTATGAAGGCTCTAAAACAAAGAGGGATGTTGGGACAGGACCCACGATCATCCTAACTTCTGAAAGACTAGAAAGTAAATAAAGGAGTCCTCCGGAATGCAAGGAGGCTCACCAACAGACTCTGAATGCTCAAGCTGGATCAAGAGGCACTGGATGCTAATCTTGGTTACCTGCGTCTGCATCATAATACGATGCAGGCCAACTGGCATCAGTACATTGAATGTATGAGTATGCGAGTTGGAATGCTAAAACAAGATATAGGCTTGAAAGGATTCTGAAAAGAAACACTTACCTGGCTCTTCTCGACTTCTGAATAACTTAACTCAAAATGCAGTGTAAAAAAACAATAATAGTGCAATTTATACAAAGCATTTAAAATAGTAAGAAACAACTTAGTTCGTTAAAGAAAATGCAATAACAAACTCAACTTTACTCATATAATAAAGTAATATAGTTTCTGTGGGAGTTTCTCTAACCGACAACCAACACTATGAGCCTAAGTGGTGATACAACGTCTTGCCCACGATGTCAGAATTGTCATATACTTTGTCGTTGTATAGAATGCTTAACTTAGTGGATCCACTAGCTTAACTTATGTGATCATCTAAAACGTATGACCCATTAATACCCATGATGGCTACATAGTTTATGGAGACTTGAGTTACTATGAACTCGTATCCCCATATTGGTGCTCAATAGAACTCCCAAAAATATACTTAGCTCAATGTTTTAAAACAAATTATTTCTTTGGTTTGAGATAATTACTTAAAACTTAGCTTAAAAGGTCACTTGGAATCGATGTTCCTTTTTCTTGCTCAAATGTGAAAACATTTATGAACTCTTTGGGAATACTTAGTTCCCTTATAGATTTTTGAGAAATAAACTCAACTCTTTAATCTTTGCTTAAATTGAAACTTAAGTCTTAAAACAAAGTTAAAACATTCGTTAAAGACTTTTGAAAAACTTTATAAACTTTACTTTGACTTGCATCTTAATTTCTAGACTTGACTCTTAACTTCTCTCGACTTTGATCCTAACTTTCCTTGAATTGAATTATAGATTCAAGGTTCATGATCTCATGCTTATGGATGATTTCATTATGTTTAGATGTACCTTAGAGTGTTGGAATCAACTAGAAAACATAGGTACATTGCTAAGGAATTAGTACGAAAACATGGGGGAAGAATGGGAAGAACTAGCGTCCCTGGCGCTCTGAGAGGCGTGGGGTACTAGCCCTTGAGATTCAGAGACCAAGTTGGGGAGCTCTAGCTAGCGCGGATCCCCAGAGCTCAACATTCAGAGACCCCTTTTTGGGGCTTTGAGAGGCGCGACGCGCTAGGACCCTCCCCAGGTGTTCCCTGACTTTTCTTCTTCGTTTTCCAACTCTAAACCCTCCCAATACACTTAGTTCTTTCCCCAAACACTTAGAATCGATTATATCCTCAATATATACCAGATTCAACTCAAAATTTCACCCGAAAACATGAATCAAACATTAAGCAAACTTCAACAACACAACCCACAAGAATTCAAATAAATTTCATCAAGAACTCAAAGGATTTACTTTCAAATCAATATAATCTTGCTGAATTGAATCATGTTTGGCGCGTGGGTGAACTAACCCAATGCTTTGTGATCTCACATACCTGGTAGGAATAAATCCTTGGCGAAAACAACAACTAAATGGATCGATATTGATGAATCTTTCCCTTTCTTCTTCTTTCTCCTCTTTTCTCCTTTCTCCAAGCCCTAGCGTAAATTTCCAATTTCTAAAGCTGACTAAAATCTCATTTGACCCATATTAAACTCCTATAAATGGATCAAAATAATAGGGCAAGGAAAAGACTAAAATACCCCTTAAAAATCCAGATTCGACATTTCCTTATTTGAACGGCCCAACTTCCAAAGGGCATATCTCACTCATACGACCTTGAAATTGCGCAAACTTGACAGCCTTGGAAAGATCATTCCAACATCTTTCCAACAAAATCAACAAATACGCCTAAATCATCATGAGCAAGGAGTTATGGCCATTTCAAGTTGACCAAAAACTCACTTTTCCTGACTTAAACAAATTTCCAGATTTGTCACTATTTCCAAAAACCATTATTTCAAGTTCTTAGCTTTTTCCTAGCTATTTCAAATTGCGAGATGTTACAATATCTCTCCCTTGGGAACATTCATCCTCGAATGAGATTACTCCTACTGGGTTAAGGGTAGTAACATCAATTTCAAACACCCCACAAGCAAATGCAACAAACAACATGCTCACTCATAATTTAAAGAGTACTTAGAAGAGAATTAGTACCTTGGTCTGCATTTTCTCCTCATTCAAAGAGATGTGGATATCTATTCTTCATATCCTCTTCATCTTCCCAAGTAGGTTCTTCAACAAATTGGTTACTCCAAAGGACTTTGACTGATGCAACCTCTTTTGTCCTCAACTTGCGAACTTGGCGATCTAGAATCTGAACCGGAATCTCCTCATAAGAAAAGCTATCCTTGATCTTAATATTTTCAGTTGGTATGATCAATGAAGGATCGCCTATGCACTTCTTCAACATGGAGATGTGAAACACCGGATGAACCGCGGCTAGCTCTTGTGGTAGCTCCAACTCATAAGCTACATTGCCCATCCTTTTGGATATTCGATAAGGCCCAATATACCGGGAACTAAGTTTCCCCTTCTTACCAAACCTCATAACACCCTTCATGGGTGAAACCTTTAGATATACCCAATCATCTACTTCGAACTCTAACGCCTTTCTCCTAACATCAGTGTAGGATTTCTGATGACTCTGTGCCGTTTTCAACCTCCCTTGAATCACCTTAACCTTCTCCATAGCTTGATGAACTAAATCTGGTCCTACTTCACCAACTTCAAACCATCCAATAGGAGATCTGCATCTTCTCCCATAAAGAGCTTCATATGGAGCCATTTGGATGCTAGAGTGGTAACTATTGTTGTAAGCAAATTCAATGAGAGGTAGGTGATCATCCCAATTACCTTTGAAATCGATCACACAGGCCCTCAACATATATTCTAATGTCTGAATAGTGCGATCTTCTTACCTATCTGTCTGAGGATGAAAGGCAGTACTTAAGTTCACCTTCGAACCCAAACCTTTCTCGAAAGATTTCCAAAATTGTGCAGTAAATTGTGCACCTCTATCTGAAATAATGGAGACTGGGACTCCATGAAGTCTTACCACCTCTTGAATATATAATCTGGCATAATCTTCTGTTGAATGGGTAGTCTTTACCGACAGAAAATGGGTTGATTTGGTCATTCTGTAGACAATCACCCAAATAGAATCATGCTATTTGCGAGACCTTGGCAAGCCTCTGATGAAATCCATATTAATCATCTCCCAGTTCCATTCCGAAAGTTCTATATTCTGCGCCAAACTACTGGGCCTTTGGTGCTCTACTTTAACTTGTTGGAAGTTTGGACACTTAGCAACAAATTCTGCAATCCCCTTCTTCATACTATTCCATCAATAACTTTCTTTCAAATCACGATACATTTTGGTGGAACCCGGATGAATGGAATATCTGGAGCTATGAGCTTCTTCCATGATCCTTTCTTGGAGTCCATCCACCATTGGTACACACAACCTACCTTGATATCTCAATACACCATCTCCCCCTTGTTCAAAAGCTAATACTTTTTTATTATGAACATTTGCCTTCAATTCAAGCAAATTAGGGTCTTGGTCTTGCTTGCCTTTTATTCTGACACTAATGATGACCCAGCCCCATTCGTCACCACTATTTCTCCTTCTGTGGAATCCATAAGTCTGACTCCCAGGCGTGCCAGTTTGTGCACATATTTTGCTAACTCTCTCTTTTCGTCTTCAACATGGGCGGTGCTACCTATAGACAACCTTCTTAAGGAATCAGCAACAACATTAGTCTTACCTGGGTGGTAAAGAATACTCATGTCGTAGTCCTTGAGTAACTCTAACCACCTTCTCTGTCTGAGATTAAGATCTTTCTGAGTGAACACATATTGAAGGCTCTTGTGACCAGTGAACACATCCAGATAAACACCATACAAATAATGGCACCATATCTTCAAAGCGAAAACTACAGTAGCCAACTATAGATCATGGGTTGGATAATTCTTCTTATGAACTTTCAACTGTTTGGAGGCATAAGCTATAACTTTGCCATTCTGCATTAAGAGACAACCCAAACCAACTCTAGATGCATCACAATACACCACAAAATTTTGAGTACCTTCTGGTAAGGTCAAACCTGGGGCAGTAGTCAACCTCTTTTTCAATTCATGAAAGCTTTTCTCACAAGCTTCTGACCATTAAAATTTCACTGTCTTCTGAGTCAACTTGGTCAAAGAAGACGAAATAGACAAGAACCCCTCTACAAACCTTCTATAATAGCCAGCTAAACCCCAGAAACTCATAATATCAGTTGGAGATGTGGGTCTAGGCCAATTCTGCATTGCCTCAATTTTTTGAGTATCAACTTTAATTCCCTCTCCAGACACAATATGGCCTAAGAATTCCACAAACTTAAGCCAAAACTCACACTTAGAGAACTTGTCATACAACTCCTTATCTTTCAAAGTCTGAAGAACTATTCTGAGATGGCTAGCATGATCCTCTTCATTCCTTGAATAGATTTGTATGTCATCAATGAAGACGATAACAAACATATCTAAATAAGGTTTGAAGACTATATTCATAAGGTCCATGAATGTTGTTGTTGCATTAGTTAAACCGAATGACATGACCAGAAACTCATAATGACCATAACGGGTCCTGAATGTTGTTTTGAAATGTCACATTCCCTTACTTTCAACTGATCGTAACCTGATCGGAGGTCAATTTTTGAGAAACAGGAAGCACCCTGAAGCTGATCGAAAAGATCATCAATCCTCGGAAGAGGATACTTATTCTTGATGGTAACCTTGTTCAACTGGCGGTAGTCTATACACATCCTAAGGGAACCATCTTTCTTTCTCACAAACAAGACCGAAGCGCCACAAGGTGAGACACTTGGTCGAATGAAACCCTTATCTAGGAGATCTTTCAACTGCTCTTTCAACTCTTTCAACTCTGCTGGTGCCATTCTATATGGCGGAATAGAGATAGGACGAGTATCTGGAATGATGTCTATGCCGAAGTCTATTTCTCTCTCAGGAGGGACTCCAGGTAGATCATCAGAAAAGACTTCTGGAAACTCTCTTACTATAGGAACTAACTGAATGGGTGATATCTCAACACTAGAGTCAGTAACTCGGACTAAGTGATAGATACAACCCTTTGAAACTAAATTTCTCGCCTTAAGGTACAAAATGAAATGACCCTTAGGCACTACTGAACTACTACTCCACTCTATGACTGGCTCATTAGGAATCTGAAAGTTGACAACTCGAGTTCTACAATCTATTGATGCATAACAGGCATGGAGCTAGTCCATACCTAGAATGACATCAAAAACCACCATGTCTAACTCAACTAAATCAGCCATGGTGCTCTTATGATTGATGGAAACGGGACAATCACGATAGACTCTTTCTGCTAGAATAGACTCCACAACAGGTGTACAAATACAGAAGGGTTCACAAAATTTCTCAGGAAGAACATCAAACTTATTTGCAACATAAGGGGTTGTAAAAGATAAACTTGTTCCCGGGTCTAGCAAAGCATAAACATCAAAAGTAAAGACTTTGATCATACCAGTGACAACATCTAGAGAGTTCTTTTACTCTTGGCGAATCGTGATCGCATAGAGGCAGTTTGCTCCTCTACCAGTACCGAAAGTAGCTCCTCTAGGTGCAGCCCTATCTGGTGGAGCAACTGATGAAGATTGGGCTCTATTGCCCTGATTTCCACTACCTTGCCTGTACTTAGGACACTCCTTTATGAAGTGACCCTCTTTCCCACACTTGAAACAACCTATATGGCCATCACGACACTTACCTGGGTGGATCCTACCACACTTAGTACATGCAGGATCCCAGTTACCTCCTTGTGCCACACTACCTTGAGACTGTGCAGGTCTAGCTCTGAAGTTCTACGAGTTCTGGACATTATACTTACCTTTGTTTCAGGGTGCAGGTGCACTAGAAGATGATGGAGCAAGTCCCTTTTGCTTTTGCTTAAAGGACGAACGGTTCACATTACCTTTCTGCTGCCCAGACTCATTCCCTGTCTTCGCTTTCTTACTTCTGAACTCTTCCCTGTCCCTCAGCTTCTCTTCCTCAACCTGTTGCACATAAACCATCAACCTTGATATGTCTATGTCACCTATCAGCATCGCTGCCCTGCCCTCTTTGCTTGATAGACAGGCTAACCTAACAACAATCAAACTCAATCTACTCCTCATATCCTTAACCATTTCCGAAGCATAATGAGATAGTTGGGTGAACTTCAACCCATACTCATGTACATAGAGAATCCTGCTTAAGTGTAAGGAATTCCCGTACCTTAGCCTCTTTCAATTCTCAGGGAACGAAACGTCCCAAGAAAGCTTCCTCAAAATAGGCCCAGCTCGCAGGTGGTGCATCATCATCTCTACCCTCTTTCCACTGATCAAACCAAGTCCTAGCAACATTCTTCAGTTGATATGCAGCTAGCTCAACTCTCCCAGCATCAGCAACATGCATCACATCAAATACCTTTTTCAGTTCTTCAATGAAGTTCTCTGGATCCTCAGTAGTGCATGAACTAGTGAAACTTGGAGAATTCATCTTCAAGAACTCACGAATCCTTGAAGTGTCAGCCTCTTCTTGTCGAGCTCCTCTTTTCTGCCCGATCTGGTTAGTCACAACTTGGCTCAACATTCGGATAGCCTCACGGAACTCAGCATTAGGGACTTTTCCTTGAGGTTGCACTTCAGGTGCATTGGGTAACTCTTGTTCCTCAACATTGCATCTCGCACGACGACCTCTGACAGCTTTTCGTGGATGCATGATTATCTAAAAACATGCACAAGCACGAATTAGAAGAAACATTTTAGAGATCAAACTCTAACGCATGAAACGAGTGTGAAATAAGTGAGATAATTTCCTCAGTGTTACAGCCTCCTAATTATAGATGTGGAGCGTTTCACACCGATAACTATGACTCTACAAACACGGCTTCATAGACTCCCTAGGACTCTTGAAATCTAGGCTCTAATACAAAGTTTGTCATGCCCCGAGCCTACACCCTGGATGTGTCCGGCACTCGAAGACCATTACTGACCTCAAGCGAACCCTTGGCCTGGCTTACTTAACTCAGCGGAAGACTATAAGCATTAAGAAAGAGATTCACATGCTAAATAACTCAACTGTCTTAAAACTAAACTTACTCAAATAACTTAGTCAAATAACTTAGAATGTTAAAAGTCAATATTCAACTTGGCCAAACTGGCAACTCAAGTCTTAACATATGAAATGACAATGTAAAGACATCCGACTACTAATTGTCTATGAAGCCTCTTAAACAAAAAGGAATGTCAGGACAGGACCCCCGATTATCCTAACATCTGAAAGACTAGAAAGTAAATAAAATAGTCCTTCGGAATGCAAGGAGGCTCACCAACAGAAACTGAATGCTCAAGCTGGATCAACGAGGAGCTTGATGCTAATCCGGGTTACCTGAATATGAATCATAATACGATGCAGGCCAACTGGAATCAGTACATTGAATGTACGAGTATTCGAGTTGGAATGCTAAAACAAGATATAGGCTTGAAAGGATTCTGAAAGGAAACACTTACCTGGCTCTTCATAACTTCTGAATAACTTAACTCAAAATGCAGTGTAAAACAACAATAATAGTGCAATTTATACAAAGCATTTAAAACAGTAGAAAACAACTTAGTTCGTTAAAGAAAATGCAATAACAAACTCAACTTTACTCATATAATAAAGTTATATATTTTTTTGGGAGTTTCTCTAACCGAAAACCACCACTATGAGCCTAATTGGTGATACAACGTCTTTCCCACGCTGCCAAAACTGTCCTATACTTTGCCATCATATAGAATGCTTAACTTAGTGGATCCATTAGCTTAACTTATGTGATCATCTAAAAAGTATGACCTATTAATACCCATGATGGCTACATGGTTTATGGAGACTTGAGTTAATATGAACTCGCATCCCCATATAGGTGCTCAATACTACTCCCAAAAATATACTTAGATCAATGTTTTAAAATCACTTCTTTCTTTGGTTAGAGATAATTACTCAAAACTTAGCTTAAAAGCTCTCTTGGAATCGATGCTCCCTTTTTTTACTCAAATGTGAAGATGCTAATAAACTCTTTGGGAATACTTAGTTCCCAGCTTTTTGAGAAATGAACTCAACTCTTCACTCTTTGCTTAACTTGAAACTTAAGTCTTAAAACAAAGTTAAAACATTCATTAAGGACTTTTGAAAAACTTTATAAACTTTGCTTTGACTTGCTTCTTAACTTCTAGACTGGACTCTTAACTTCTCTTGACTTTGATCCTAACTTTCCTTGAATTGAATTATGGATTCATGGTTCATGATATCATGTTTATGGATAATTTCATGATGTTTAGATGTACCATAGAGTGTTGGAATCAACTAGAAAACATAGGTACATTGCTAAGGAACTAGTATGAAAAGATGGGGGAAGAATGGGAAGAACTGGCGTCCCTGGTGCTCTGAGAGGCGCGGGGCTCCAGCCCTTGAGATTTAGAGACCAATTTGGGGAGTTCTGGATGGAATAGTGCCCCAGAGCTCAACATTCAGAGACCCCTTTTTGGGGCTCTAGGAGGCGCGATGCGCCAGGACCCTCCCCAGGTGTTCCCCGACTTTTCTTCTTCGTTTTCCAACTCTAAACCCTCCCAATCAACTTAGTTCTTTCCCCAAACACTTAGAATCGATTATATCCTCAATATATACCAGATTCAACTCAAAATTTCACCCGAAAACATGAATCAAACATTAAGCAAACTTCAACAACACAACCCACGAGAATTCAATTAAATTTCATCAAGAACTCAAAGGATTTACTTTCAAATCAATATAATCTTGCTGAATTGAATCATGTTTGGCGCGTGGGTGAACTAACCCAATGCTATGTGATCTCACATACTTGATAGGAATAAATCCTTGGCGAAAACCACACCTAAATGGATCGATCTTGATGAATATTTCCCTTTCTTCTTCTTTCTCCTCTTTTCTCCTTTCTCCAAGCCCTAGCGTAAATTTTCAATTTCTAAAACTGACTAAAATCTCATTTGACCCATATTAAACTCCTAAAAACGGATCAAAATAATAGGGCAAGGAAAAGACTAAAATACCCCTTAAAAATCCGGATTGGACATTTCCTTATTTGAACAGCCCAACTTCCAAAGGGCATATCTCACTCATACAAACTCGGAATTGCGCAAACTTGGTGGCATTGGAATGATCATTCCAAGATATTTCCAACCATATCAACAAGTATGCATAACTCATACTGATATAGAATTTGTGGCCGTTTGAAGTTGACCAAAAACTCACTTTTCCTAACTTAAACAAATTTCAAGATTTGTCACTATTTCCAAAAATGATTATTTCAAGTTCTTAGCTTCTTACTAGCTATTTAAAATTGTGAGATGTTATAGTTTGAAACATTATAATGCTTTGAGTAAACGAAATGCTTTCTAAATAGAATTCACTTATTTCAAATGAACTCTTTCCCACTATTTTTCATATGAGGGTGTATATCATTATTCAACTGAGTTTTGAAAAGTTTCGACTATTGATACATGTTGAGTTGATTATTTACTCCATGTTATATAGGTATTGTGATGCATCCATCCTCATTCATCATATCATGTTCTTGGGAAATTGAGAAAAATGTGGAGATTCCTTTTGAGAAAGAAAATGAGACTCCTTTTTATATCCTTGACCACGCTAAGGTGGAAAGTTGATGATATATTGACATTGTGATTTGGTATATGAACTGTGAGTTACCCATGAATCCTTGTTTGGAAGCCTTAGCTCGACATGGTGTATATGACAGGTTGTGCCACAACCTTGATTCAATCGTACCACCACATCATTGCATCATTGCATTGCATTAATCATTTGAGTTGCTTGACTTGTGTGTTTTATGGGAATTGTTGTGACCTTATGCGTTTAATTTACTTGCGTCGTTCATTATAAATTGGCGGCAGTAATGCCAAAGTGGGACTTTTTTATATGCAGGTGGAAGTGTTCCTTAGTTAATTTATAAGCTGATTAATTCCTTTTGCTAAGTTGGCCAAGCCTACTGATCATTTCTAGCTTTGGAGATCTTTTCGGAGTGGTGGTGAGATCGTGTTTTTGGATCACCATTACTTCCATCTGATCTTTTTAGTCTTCATTTCTTATCGTAAACTTATGATGTGTTTCATACTCTAAAGTTGTATTATATGTTCTTTATACTTATGCTACATGGTTTTGGGATATCTTTGTTGTTCTTTTCTATCATTTGTTGCCTGACCACCCTTTTGGAGTCTCGTATATGTGTTATTTTCGGCTTACACACTTTTTTTCGGGGGTGGGAGGGTTGGAGTGTGTGCCATCATAACCTCAACTTTTAGATCGTAACAAAAGGCCTCTCAATTTGATAGGGGGACATATTTCAAGATACTCGAACAATCTTATCTCCAATTCCACCTGTCATTATTCCTTGAGAAGAGCATATCTTGTATTGTTTATTTAAAGTAGAATAAATGCCAAAAATCCCTATAGAATTTCTTTTAATTCTCATATCCAACTATATCTCACTTTCATTAGGATGCAAATAGCATAAATAAAATATGAAATATTAAATATTGAATAAATGCAGGTAGTGGTGTTCACGGGTAGGTTTGAATCGTTTATTGGTAAAAACCAAAACCACACCAAATTAATTGATTTTTAAATTTTCAAAACCAAACCAAATCAAATATAATATACATTTATCGGTTTAGCTGTTATAGATTTGGTTCGACTATTTAGTTATTAACTATACAAAATAAAATAAAATAAACTATTCATTCAAAACGTGATAAAGGTGACAACAATCCATTCAAAACCAAAAAATAGTTAGAATGACTGACATTATAGAAATTTCAATCATTGAATTTACTAAGAATAAAGCTTTAAAATTCACCATTTTGGCCTAGTCTAGAAGGAAAGGACAGTGACATTTTCAATCCCACAAAGAATTGTCATAGACACTGTCACTCCTCGAGCCTACACCCTGGACGTGGTCGGCACTTGAGAACCATTGTTGGCCCCAAGTGAACCCTTGGCCTGGCTAAACTCTTAGCGGAAGACTTACTCAAGAATAAAGAAACCTCAAATATAACTTAACTCATAAAGACATCATTACTAAAATTAGTTTAGCTCAATATAGTCTGAAATGTTCAATAACATAACTGTTTAACTCAAGTCTTAAACATTTAACAAAAGAAATGGAAAAGACTACTCAAAACACTACTATCTATGAAGCCTCTACTGACAATGATGGAGGTCGGGACAAGACCCATGATATCCTAACAAAACTAAAAGTAAATGGGAATCCTCCGGAAGCAAGGAGAATCACCAAAGCAACTCTAAAACTGTATGTTGTATCAACGGTGCGTCTGATGACCCTGAACTCCTGTATCTGCATCATAAAATATGCAGGCTAAATGACGTCAGTACATGAAATCTACGAGCATGCAAGGGGAACTCTAAAGCACAGACATAATCTTGAACTAATAACAATGAAGAACATACTCACCTCATCTCAACTCAACTAAAGGATACTCAAACTCAGAATTACTTAACTCAGTTCAAAATAAAAGCAACAATAAAGATGCATTATAAAGAAAGTTTTTAAAACAGTAGATAGTAACTAAATTTATTTAAAAATACAATAATAACTCTTTTACTCTTATTTAGGAGATTCTCTAACCGACAACCATCACTATGAGCTATGTGATGATATAACGTCTCGCCATACTTCCAAAATTGTCCTATACCTTGCCAGAGTATAAGACATCGTCAACTAAGTGGATCCACTAAGCTATGCTTAAAAAACAATAAGGAATCATCTAAAAAGTATGACAATTTCTACCCACGTTGGCATACATGGTTTATGGGGACTTTGAGTTGTCTGAACTCGTCCCCATATTGGTGCTCAATACTACTCCCAATAATATAACTCATGCTCATGTGTTTAAAAACATTTCCTCATCCTCAAACTTTGAGATTATTACTCAAAAGGTTCTCTTTAAAGAGATTATACTCAAAAACTCCTCATGAACTCATTTGGAAATCGATGTTTCCTCTGATTTTAAATGTAAAAACATTTACTCTTGGGAATACTTAGTTCCCATATATTCATTTTGAAAAATGAAACTCAACTCTCTTTATCCTCATACTCAAGTACTCAAGTCTTAAAACAAGTTTAAAAGTTTTGCAAAAAGACTTCTCAATTGACTCAAAGAACTTCCTCGAACTTTACTCTTAACTCTATCTTGAATTTGAATTATGAATTCAAGAGCTATGACTTGGATATGCATGATCTCTCAAGGTTTAATGAAGATTTTAAGTATGGATATCAAGTAGATAACATAGGTACGATTCGAGGGAACGCACACGGAAAGAAGGACGGTAGGGTAGGGACTTGGCGTACTGAGTGGCGCAGGGCACCAACCCCTAAGCTACAGAAAGTGGTTTGGGGCACACTGAGTGGTGCGGCGGCCCACCCCTATACCCAGGTTTTGATGAATTTTCTTGCTTCAATTTCATCTCTAACTCCCCTAGAATCGAACGGTTTCCCTCAAACACTTTTAAATTCTTAGACCCAACATAATTACAATGAAATCCACTCTAAATTACTCAAGAACAATATTGAGCCACAAGATGCTCATCGCAAGAACTCAACGAAACCTCATATCACAGAATGAACCACAAACTTCAAGAGAATCATCAAGAACTTAATATACCCAATCTTATGGATGAAATTCGTAAAAGAAACTCATGATTGGAGTGTGTGTGAATGAACTCATCACTATGAAAACTTAAATACCTCGTTAGGATCAAATCCTTGACGAAATCCCTCGACGATTTGCAAGAAAACCTTGAACGCTCGAATATTCTCCTTTCTTCTTCCTCTTAAATTTTTCTCTAAAACCCTAAGCATATTTTAGAATTGTGAAAACTGATCTAAGTTAGTTTAGACCCCTAAAATATTACTAAAAATGTTTAAAGATAATGGGGTAAGGAAAATACCAAAATACCACTCTTTAATTCGGATGAATTTTCCTTAATTGGACAGGCTAAACTCAAACGGGCATATCTCCCTCATCCGGACTCAAAACTTAGCAAACTCGTGGCATTGGATAGAGGAATCAGAAACCTTTCATTTAATACCTTATGGGCCACCATAATCATCATGTACCGAAAGTTATGGTCGTTTGGAGTTGACCCAAAACTCAAATTAACTCTTTCCAATTTAGTTCTTTCTAAAAATAGCTCTTTCTAAGATCGAGGTGTTACAATATCTCCCCCTTGCGAACATTCATCCTCGAATGAGATCACTCTAAGTAGAACTAAGGGTGGCAACATCTAACACCCAGGTCAAACACCAACATACAATTTAACACAACATAGCATATCAACTTAAAAAGTGTTTTACAAAAATTCATTAACTTGGTATGGAATTTCTCCGAAAGAGAAGAGATGTGTGTATCTCTTCTTCATATCCTCCTCAACCTCCCGAGTAGCTTCTTCAACAAATTGATTCCTCCATAGGACCTTGACTAAAGCAGCCTCCTAGGTTCTCAACTTGCGAAACTGACGATCAAGTATTTCAACGGGTATCTCCTCATAAGATATGTTGTCCTTAATACCAATATTTTCAGTAGGTCTAATAAGTAAAGGATAGCCCATATACTTCTTCAACATGGAAATGTGAAACACCGAATGGACTGCTGCTAACTCTAACGGTAGCTCTAACTCATAAGCTACATTGCCAATCCTCTTGGATATCTTGTAAGGACCAATATACCGGGGACTAAGCTTCTCCTTCTTATCACATCTCATAACACCCGAGTGACACCTTCAAGTATACTCAATCATCCACCTCAAACTCCAAGTCTCTTCTCCTAACATCAATATAGGATTTCTGACGACTTTGTGCTGGTTTTAACCTTTGTTGAATGATCTTCACTTTCTACATAGCTTGATGAACCAAGTCCGATCCTATCAACCCAGCTTCACCAACCTCAAGCCAACCAATAAGAGATCTACATCTTCTCTCATAGAGAGACTTATAAGGAGCCATCTGGATTCTAGAGTGATAATTGTTGTCGTAAGCAAACTCAATGAGAGCTACGTGATCATCCCAATTACCCTTGAAATTGATAACACAGGTCCTCAACATATCTTCTAGAGCCTCAATATAATACTTAATAATAATTCTAAGATTATGTCGGGAAAAAAAATTTATACGATAATTTAATCCTAGATATCTAACCTTATCTTGCATACCAAAATAAATTGATAGAAGGAGTTTTATACTTGGATTATGAATAGTGTATATATGGGTTAATTGTGTAACGATGGGGTATATATGAGTTATTTTTATAATAAGGGGTATATCAGTTATAAATCGCAAAGTTTAGGGTATATCCAAGACCGTGTTCATATGCAGGATGTTTTAGATTTAAATATAATGTCATCGAAGAATTGCCAAATGTTTGTGAATTCTATTGCATTCAATTTGTAAAGGTCCCCTATTTTCAGCTCCCCGCTTCTGAGTTCCACAAGATGCCAGCTCTCATTCTTCCCATCAAATTTGTAAGCTTTTACTTCTTTTAATTGACTAAGTTGAGGCTTGCTTCCATGAGAAGTAGAATGAATCGAATTCTTCATATACATTAATCGGTCGATGAAACATATAATCATTTTGATTGTTTATGATATGTTGAGTATCCTAGGATAAAGAAAGCTTTCTCAAAGAATAACAAATAGCCACATGACTAGCAGATAATGAAAGATCACACTCAGTCAAGACCAGTTCTCTTAAAGAGTTTGAAGCCCGGAATTTAAAAATAGGGAAGGGGTAAGATGAAAGATGTGTATAATTTTTATAGACAATATCTTTTACTCCATTCTGAAGAGCAATACCAAGGCACTTATCAATAAAAGGGGACCGAGCACCCTCAGATCTTGCAAAATTGAGAAATTCAAACTTGTCAATTGAAATTTTCTCATCCCTGTATCTCTCAATAATTTTATCCACTATTTTGATATTTTCATGAGTAGAACGAACTGCAAATTTCAAGTTGGGATGAGTTAACTAGGCCTGTAGCCATATTTTGGAGAGAATTATCATCTGTGTTGCTTCTATATAATTAAGATAACAGAGTATTTTGTGAATAACAGGTTCATGCAATATGTCAACAATTGTTGTTTCACTTTTACTCTAATGTTGTTTCATTGATCGATTAATGTATATGAAGAATTTGAGTCATTCTACGTCTCATGGAAGCAAGTCTTGGCTTAGTCAACTAAAATAAGTAAAAGTAAAAAAGCCTACAAATTTAATCAGGAAAGCAAGAGATATACCCCTCTCGTTCTACTTTTGGTTCAAATATACCATTTTCATTATATTGTCGGTTCAAATTAGATTGGAAGTGATTGTGTTGGACTTATTAAATTTTGGTGAAGGGACATGATCCAGAAGCCACCAGGTATGTTGCCTGTTCGAATTTTGCACTTGTTGTTGATCTTGTTAGGGAAGAAAAGAGCATTGATCTCACAAAGCTCCTCTGGACTGCACAAATGATATTGGAGGAACGATAGGATGCAAGAACGGTAGGCACAAAGGTATTCAATTACAAGTGACTATTTTTCACTGTTTGGTAACCAAGCTAAACCGGATGTGTAACACTAGGGGTATAT
This sequence comes from Solanum okadae, assembly GCA_036553675.1. NCBI lineage: Eukaryota > Viridiplantae > Streptophyta > Magnoliopsida > Solanales > Solanaceae > Solanum > Solanum okadae. Next base: position 43,083,689 of record CM071686.1, read on the forward strand.
ATGAGTTATTTTTATAATACGGGGTATATTAGTTATAAATCTCAAAGTTTAGGGTACATTAGAATCCCTTTTTCCCTAGAATAAGTGTCAATCGGAAAAGTCAGGGAACATATGCAAGCAATTAAGAAAAAGAGAAAAAATTATGCAAACACGTTTGAATTATGTTTTAACGAAGCTATAAATTCAAGAATCACGTAATAGGACAAACCCTAATAATTTTTCCAGAGATATCAACCAACTAATCATGATGAAAGCCACATCTGACATATTGTCTGATTGTCTCATTCACAAAATACTCTGTTTTCTCAGTTTTAAAGAAGAAACCAAGATGAGCATTCTCTCCAAAACATGGCTACGAGCCTGGTCGACTCATCCCAATTTGGAATTCAGAGTTGATTATCTTAATGGTAATATGAAAAAATTGGATAGCATCATAGAGAGATATCGGGATGGAAAAATCCCTATAGAAAAGTTTGAATTATCATACTCTAGTTATTCTGATGAAGTTTTCCCTTTGTTTGATAAATGGCTTCACATTGCACTCCAGAACAGTGTAAAAGATATCGTATTTGGTGCAAAAGATATCGTATTTGGAGTTCCTCGGTATACATCATACACCTTACCTATTTTCACAATCTTGGCAGCGAAATCTTTAAGAGAATTGGTTCTGAGGGGTTTTAATTTGAAGCACGTTTCGTTATCTAGTGGTGGTGTGGCGAACTACAATTCATTGAGAAAGCTTTGTCTTTCTTTTATAAGTTTAGACGATAACATGCTTCAGACACTACGTAATAGATGTTCTTTGATTGTCAATCTCGTCCTTGAGTATTGTTATGGGTTAGAAAAGATTGAGTTGTTGAATCTTCAAAGGATCAAGCCAGTTACTATTAGGACATTTAGAAACCAGCGTGTTAAAATTGATGGCCCAACTCTTGAACACTTGTACTATTTAGACGCTGGGGAAGCGTACCATATGTTGGATATTATCAATGCTCCAAATTTGGTATCACTAGAGTATATTGCTAGAGAGACAAAAGATATTCTCAAAAATAGTTTTCTGTATTCATCAATGATAAAGTAGAAAGCAAATATTTATAGCTATAAAATTGGAGGGTTAGAGTTCTATTCTAGGAAGGAGTATATATGGTTATAAATGTATATTCTGTAAATCAGTCATATTCTAAGAAAGAATATATTTTCTTATTACTATACAATTATAGTTTTTCCTAACATCCCCCCTCAAATTGATACCGGTGATCACAAAGTAGCAATTTGGAGATAAGATATTGATGTCGCGCTCATGTCATTGCCTTTGTAAACAAATCAACAAGTTGATCATGAGAAAGAATGTATTGTAGAGTGATGAGACGATCGATAACCAATTCTCGAATGTAATGGCAGTCCACCTCTATATGCTTTGTGTTTTTGTGTTGCATCGGGTTTGTGGTTATTTTAATCGCACTAGTGTTATCAACATGTAACATTGTAGGAGATATAATAGCGACACTGAGCTCAGATAATAGCCATTGTAGCCAAACAATTTCTGAACTTGCTGCCGATATAGCACGATACTCAGCCTCTGTAGATGATTTAGATGTACGGGACTATTTCTTACATTTCCAAAATATCAAGGATATGCCAAGAAACATGCACCAACAGTAACAGAGTGACGAGAATTAGGACAACCAGCCCAATCTGCATCAGTATATCCTTCAAGATGTATAGAAGAATCAGAACGGAAAAGAACACCTTGACTCATAGAACCACGAACATATCGAATGACACGAAGTAATGCAGTGTGATGTATACGGTAAGGATTAACCACAAACTGACTTAGAACTTGTACTGCATATGAGATGTTTGGCCTTGTCATAGTGAGATAAACTAATGATCCCACTAACTTCCGATACAATGTTGGATCATTGAATGGTTCTCTATCAACCTCCTTGTACTTCGTATTAATCTCCATTGGGGTGTACACAACCTTGTCAACAGTAAGACCAGCCCTTGCAACAAGATCATGAGCATACTTTTGTTGTGTAAGCATGATCCCAGTAGACAAGTATAGAACCTCAAGTCCAAGAAAGTATGTCAGTCGTCCCAAGTCATTCATCTTAAATGAGGTATGCAAGAATTCTTTCAACTTAGTAATATTCTCTGGAACATTTCTTGTGATAATGATATCATCAACATAGATGAGAAGTATTGTGATACCTACTGGAGAAGTACGAAGAAACAAAGAATGGTCTGAAGAACTCTGAGAGAAGCCCGCAGTTTGAATCGTGGATTGAAATTTGTCAAACCAAGCTCGAGGAGCTAGTTTTAAGCCATAAAGAGATTTTCGAAGATGACAAACTGCATTTGGTCTTGGCAGAACACACCCAGGTGGTGGTTTCATAAACACCACTTCTTCTAGATCGCCATAGAGAAATGCTCTTTTCACATTCATCTGATGTAAGGTCCAGCCTTTCATTGAAGCCACAACTAATAATGTCTGTCCCGTTGTCATCTTAGCAACAGGTGCAAAAGTCTCCTCATAATCCACCCCATACTCCTGTTTGTACCCTTGAGCAACTAATGAGCTTGGTAGCGATCAATTGTATCATCTGCCTTAAGTTTAATGGAATACACCCACTTACTTCCAATGAGAACTCTAGCTATTGGTTTATCAACAAATTCCCAAGTAGAATTTTCATTCAATGCAAGAAGCTCTTCTGATATTGCCTATTTCCAACAAGTTTGTGTAGAAGCCTGAGATTAAGATGTAGGTACATTAACAGAATGTAGTGCGGTATGCATGGCATAAGACTTACCAAATTTCCCTGGAGAGTAACTGAGCCGTTCAGGAGCATGGCGATCTATCCGACTAGATCGGCATGGGGGAGTAACTGGATAAGACGATTCCTTTTCGAGAGATGAGGATGCATATGTAGAGTCAATAACTGAAGAACAAGACAGATGGAGATCATCATGATCATAGTTCATGGGCTGCTCCGGAAGATCAGTAGCTACCACATCATCATCAAACTTATGCAAAAAGGAAACAGATTATGAAGCATGTTTAGAATTGTGTTTGTAAGAAAATTATCCCTAAAAAAATAACATGTCTAGATACACGAAGCTGGCGACGAGATGCATCATAACATAGATACCCCTTTTGTGTGTCACTGTATCCCACAAAAATACATTGTGCTACCTTTGTTGAATGTTTTTGTCGTTCATGTGCTAGAAGATGGACAAAGCAAACACAACCAAAAACACGCAAGTGAGAATAATCAGGCTTCTTATGAAATAATTTGAAGTACGGTGTCTCATTAGCAATGACTGGGGAAATTTGTCTATTAATCAAATATACAGAAGTATGTACTGCTTCAGGCCAGAAACTCTTAGGCATATTAGATGTGCCCAACAAAGCCAATGTAGTTTCCAAAACATGCTGATTCTTCCTTTCTACGACTCCATTTTGTTCCAGAGTATGAGGACAAGTGCGTTGAGAAATAATTCCTTTGTTTTTGAAAAACTCAACAAGATTATTCTTAGTGTACTCTCCTCCAGAATTAGAACGAAATATTTTTATAGTTTTATGAAACTGTGTATACACACACTCAACAAAATTCATAATAAGAGTTGAAATCTCAGATTTATTTCGAATAAAAAACACCCATGTGTATCTAGATACATGATCAATATATAACACAAAGTACTTATATCCCATCCTTGACAAAGTAGGAGAAGGACCCCAAACATCACTATGCACCAAATCAAACAGATCGTCTTAAGAAGATGCACTGGATGGAAAAGGGAGATTGTGACTTTTCGAACCGGCACAATTAGAACATGTCAAAGGGAGACTTGAATGAATGCCATATGTTGTTGGAATACATGATTTGAGCATGTACTGAAGTCGAGAGGAATGAGGATGACCCGTCCTATTATGCCAAAGAGTGAGCAACTTATTCGAGTGAGTAACATCTGCGGCAGAAACTGAAAGAAAAGAATGATGCAAATGATGATGAACGGACTCTAGAAGAAACATTCTGCCAACTCTACGCCCCTTGGCCATGGTTATCCCAGTTTTCAGATTCTGAACAACACAATCATTGGGTGAGAATTTTACAACACAATTCTGATCAACTAGCTGACCTACCAAAACCAAATTAGCCTTCAATTTAGGTACATAAAGAACGTTAGATAAATTTCCAACAGAACCAATACCCGAAGCGGGCAATGTATGCCCGTTTGTCGTATGAATAATATGTTTAGAAACATCATCATACAATGAAGAAAATTGGGACAGATCTCCGGTCATATGATTGGAAGCGCCCGAATCTAGATGCCAAGTAGTTTTAATAGAATTACTTGTACCAGAGGATGTCAAAAGTGCACTTGAGATGGCTCCGGGAAGGGCAGTTGCTATAGAATCTTGAATCAGCCTTTCAAGATCATGTCCAGAACGAAAGGAACCAGCCGATTTAGTGACATCCGTCTGGTGTGCTTGGTGAGCAAGCCGTGAACAATTTGGACGACGACAACAGTCCGAAAAATGATGGCCAGTAATCTTACAGTAAGCACAAAATTTCTTCTTCTTAGGACAATTGGTTGCTATGTGACCAAAGTCGTTGCATTCATAGCACTGGACACTTCTCTTAGTATTTCCTGATGAAGTACCGATAGTTGATTTTTGTGCAAGTAATGCAACAGTGGGTAATGGTATCGACTCCATGGCCGCCTAAGTTCCAAGCCTAGTCTTTTCACGCAAGATGGCTTCCAACACAACATCAAGACCAAGTGTGACTTATCTGTTCAACACACTACCACGAATTGACTTGAATTCAGGCCGGAGTTTCATTAAGAACTGTACCATCCTTATCCTTTGTCGTTCTCCCAACATTTCCTTGAACCCTGCGGTAGACATATTTCACCTAGAAATTTGATCCTGTTCTGACCAAAGCAGCTGCAAGCCAGCATAAAGGGAATGAACATTCTTGTCCCCTTGTGTATATTCAGCAATGTTGCGTTCCACTTCAAACTCTCATGCTAGATTGCTTTGTTGGTAGACGTTACGCAGGTGGAGCCACATCGCTGAAGCTGAACTAAATGGTCTAAGTCCCATAGCAATGCTAGCATGTACCGAATTCAGCATCCAAGCGATTACCTTTGCATTATTCAAATTCCAGCGATCTAACTCTTTTTCATCTATTGGCAAACCAACAGAACTATCTAACCACCCAAAAAGCCCCTTTCTTTGAACAAAAATTCCAAAGTGGAATTACCATAGAGAAAAATTGGAACCATCCAATTTTGTGGAGAGAAAATCGTGCGAGGATGATTGTGAATTCATTGAGGAGACAAAATACAAGAGAGAAAGAGAAAAAAAAGGGGCAGATGCGTGTGTATAGAAAACAAAGAGACAAGAGGAACGCATGAAGGTAACAAGGTACCTGTGTAGAGAAAGCAAAGAGCACGGAAAAAATTTTAAACGATGGCTCTTGATACCATGCTAGAGAGGCAAAAGATATTCTAAAAAATAGTTTTCTCTATTCATCAATGATACAGTAGAAAGCAAATATTTATAGTTATATAATTGGAGGGTTATAGTTCTATACTAGGAAGGAGTATATAAGGTTATAAATATATATTCTGTAAATCAGTCCTATTCTAAGAAAGAATATATTTTCTGATTACTATACAATTATAGCTTTTCCTAACATATATAGGAGATCAAATTCCTAAGACTTTTGTGGATGAGAATTTGCAATGGAATTGCCATCCTAGAAAAGTCATCCTTTACACAACTAATAAAATGATTTCATGTTTTATGGATCGTTTTATGAATATGAGGACTTCGAGTCATGCAAGCAAGCCTTTGTGTGATAAATTACAAGAAGTAACAACCTACAAATTTGATTGGGAAAATCAGAACTGGTAACTGGTAGAGTTCGGAAGTGGAAAATTGGCTCTTTCTAGGGACAAATTTTATTTTTTATTGGATTGGTGATGCAGTCAATTTATTCGAAATGCACTGTTTCATTTTTCAGGCTAGATTCTAGATATTTAAGAACTTTGTCAAATATGTTCAAATTTGAAATATCATTGCACGGAGACACTACATTCGGTGTTCTATTTTTCTCTTCAGTTCATGTGACTTTACTATTATAGTTTCATTTTAAGGCCTCAAGGTAGGTATGTTGTGTGTCGAAAAGGGAAGTTAATTTGCATATAGAACCATAAAGCATCCTTTTAAAAGCTCTCTTGATCAGTCCATTGCTTTTATTAACTTCAAAAACTCTGTTTTTCTTGTATTAACTTCAGGATGTTCATAGATCATTAACTTCAGCAATGCAACTCTCCTTTTCGTGCATTCCCATTTTCCATTTCATTTTTTTAATAATTCCACTCATAATAGATTCAAAAGGAGCATAACTTCTCTGTCTCACCGCAAAATTAGCCAGTTGACAGCCACCATATTGCCTTCCCTATAAATATGAACAAAAGAGAATTGATCAATAATGTCCGTAATCTGCCAAGGGCCATGCATTTTGTTGTTAATCAGGTTAACCATCAGTTAGGAGTTACTGTATATACCGATGATACAGTTAAGGCCCTTGAGCATACATAACTTCAAAGTTACCATGTATACGATGACACGAGTCGTGGTTGCTATATATACAACTTAACCCTATTGGTGCTTGGTAAAAAGTAGATAATAGATACTTCATCCGTTCCTTGTTAGTTGTGATGTATACATAAAAAAATATTTATTCAAAAATAGTTGTCAATTTAAACAATTTATCACCCCAAATTATGATGAGTGTAAGTCCTAATACAACTTTAGAGCTTGTAGTCTTAGCTCTTTATTTAATGAGTCTAAACCGATGCAAAAGACCTGGATTATTTGCAAGCAAGTTCCATGTTGTGTTTCAATTGAAGGTTTTGTCAATGGATTGATTTGTCTGGTCAATTAGGACTCAGGACACAAAACATTTTCTATGGAATCCATCAATTAGAAACTACAAGAAACTGTCTTATCCTAAAACTACTTTGGGATATTGCCTTGGGAGAATATATGGTTTTGGATATGATGCTTATAAGGTGGAGGTTATCTTTAGCATTCACAGACATGCAGTTCAATTCAAATTGAGGTGAAAAAATATAGTCTAAAGAGTGATTCACGGAGAACTGTTGATAATTGTGGAGGTTTAGTGCCACAACAACAGTCAGGTAAGTTTGTCAATGGGAAACTTCATTAGACTACTAGTAGGTAGAATATCCTTGTTTCATTTGGCTACCAACCCGTGGAGATCATTGGATCCCATCTTGTTTGGAACGGAGGCATAGTAATAGTTGTTGTTGTGATGTGCAAAAATTGAACCAACAGATAAATCGAACTGAAAAAGTGTTATTGGGTTAGCGGTTTCTTAATGGTTGAAATATCATTTTACCCTTATCCTAATTTAAAATATTATTAAATGTCTAATAAGTTAATATTAATTAATCAAAATGTTTTTACAACCTTCTCACCTCCTAACTTAATTGCAAGCTAAAGAGTCTTATAGCTAATTTAATTTATTTTTTAATCATATTCATATATATTATATTTTATATTATTATTATTATTATTATTATTATTATTATTATATATATATATATATATATATATTATTATTATTATTATTAAAAGTGGGATTAATCTAAGTCAAAAGTTGAATTACGAAAATACCCCTCACCTATTAATTTATTTTCTTCAAATCATTTAAAAAAATTATTTTCCATTTAAAATCAGCTTCATAACCACACCTCTTCATTTTCCTAACTTATCATCTTATGATCATAAATAAACAATAAATAATAAAGAATAATAATAATAAAAATCATATATCATATCATATCATATATTACTAAAAGTGGGAACAAAAAAAGTTAAAAGTTGAAATACCAAACACTAGATTAAAATATTATAAATATTTAGTTAATTACATGTTTAAATATTAGTGATAATCAATTATTACATTGAGTAAATGGAGAGTTCATGTATTCAACGGAGGATTGTTTACTCTCTAGATTTTAATGGAGGTTCATTGCATATATTTAATATTCTTAAAGTTGTTCTCTTTTATCCATTTTGGCCCTTTGAAACCTTCAAATAGTATTTAATTTAAAACTTTAAGATGTTTTTTTGGTATTCCTCTATTTTTATCTATATAAATTCATTTGTTTCATGAAACTCACATCCAAAATTATCCTTTTCATTTTATAGTTAAAGTAGTGAAGCCATCAACATCTAAAGTATATGATATATCTACCTTAGTCTGATTATACATCACTTTACGAAAATAAAGTGATTTTTCTATTTGATTCATGTTTTAGTTTGACTCGATGGAGAAGACTTTTGAATTTTAATTGGATATGAGAGAAGGTGTCGACAAAAAACTTTGAAAATTATGTACCGATTTTGTATTTCTTTTTTCATTTATATAATGTTATGATTAAAGTCTTAAGAAGGATGCGTATGTTATTTTTTTCTTCTATGTTTATTTTTTTTTATATTTGTCTATTAGCCTTCTTTAATTTAATTTTCTATAAATTATTATCATAACATTTATTTGAGATTGTTGCATTTTAGTACTCATTACACGCATATTTTCATTGAATTTTAATCGTCCTAACGAATTTATAACATTTTACATGAGACTCACGTGTAGAAAGCTCAAAAATTTAAAGTTGGATTACCATTTTACCTCTATACTAAATAAAAAAGTTATAAATATTTTATTAATTAAATATTAAATAATAATTATAAATTAATTTGTCATTTTTCCTTAACATAAAAAAGAGAAATAAAACTTCTATTAAATTAGTAAATAGTAAGTATATATATAAGTGGAACTAAAATATTTTAAAAATTGAATTATCAAAATGTCCATAAAATATTGAATGACATCGATATCCTTCAACCAAAAATTATTCCTACAATAATATTGTACAAGAATATAACTATACACTTAGTTCAATGCATCAGACTATTGAATATATATACATGAAAATACTCATTAATGTTTTGTCATTTATTTAACTCCTATTTATGTTTTTCTTTCTAAAAAGTAAGTCTATCTTCTAATAAATATAAATAAATAATAATATAGCAAATGAATGACCTAGATAAATAAAAGACATGGGGTTAGGTGTATTCAATTTCTGTAAATGCTTTATCTTCCTATTCCAAATGCAAAAAGTAAAACATCTCTTTGTAATAATAAACATATGGAGAATTGAAAAAGTTACTTGGTATATTCAATGTGGAGTAATTTTTTTTATCAATTCAATACAATATATTCATTTACAAATGTTATATATTGTGTATATATATAGTGAAAATCACAAGACAACTATTCCAATTCATTAAATTATTAGATTATCAATCCTACTTTGTGTAGGCGACATTTTTTCATATTCATTTTGTGTTGGTGTCTCTCTTTTCTACTTCTGCTTATGCTCTCTATTTTTTCTATTCACGTTATAAGTTAGTTGTTAATTCGACTTATTCATATATGTTTTCTGATTAGTTGAAAGTTCATCTTACTTGAGTACGCAAACGTTTGTATCATAGTTATTTCACCTCTTGCAACATAGAAATTTGTCATGGAAATATCAAAACTGGTAAGATTACTTTCTTTTTAATTATAACTTCTTGGAATATCATAAAACTGTATATTCTTGTTTGTGTAAATTTTGGTTAGGAATCAATTTACATAATTTAACTAATAATTTTTTGTTAAATTCACAGATGATAGAACTAATAATTTTGAATCAGGCAAGGCGTACATGTACCTATATATTGTATTGAATTGAATGTTCTATACATGACTTTCATGTTTTAATTGAATGTTCTTGAAATCGATTTCTTAATCAAGTATAAGATCTATAACGAAAGCAATGTTAGAACATGATAGGATCATATTTTTCCCTAATAAAGAAAACTCATTCTAAAAAGATAATCATCATGTTTTATTATAGGATGTTAAGATTATTATATTTGATAAGTATGTTTAAATCTATTTTTGAATATTATGTAAAAAAAAAATACAAATCACAATAAATTGTTAATTTAAAACGTATGAAAAATTATGATAAAAAAAAAACAACTCGTTTAAATCTAAAAATTCATAAAATGTATTTTGAATTAACAAAATACCCTCTGGTATGGCCGTGAAGATGAAAGAAACTTATTGGAACTAAGGAATTGCGCAAAACCTTTTTCATGGCAAAACCAAATTTCAAATACCCAAATGGGATCTGAAATCTGTGCTGAATTTTCATCAATAAATTCAATTAAAGATTCAATTTTGACAATACCCATTCGTCCATCAGTGAAATCCCTCTCGCAATTCAGGGCTGTTTCAAAATCTTGGCTTTCTTCAATTTGTATCCCCAAATTTATCAATACCCATCTTAGTGCACTCATTGTAGCCTCATGATAAAACTGGATTGGCCTATACTTAATAACAATCTTAAAGACTCTTCTTTTATTGAGGGTCTTGGTGTATCTTTCCGGATTGTGGGTTCTGTTAATTGAATGATTTAAAATTGTCTCATTCTCTATGTATATTAACGAGTAATTCCGATTTCATATATGGTTTTGAATGGGATGAGTTTCGTGATGATTATAAGGTAGTGTGTGTAGTCACAATTTACCAAAATGGCAGTCTGTGTACTGTTGTGGTCAAAATATATAGTTTAAAGAGTGAGTCTTGGAGAAATATGGATGAGTTTGGGGATAGGATGCGTTCCGCTAGTTTTATTGGACCTGGAGCATCTTTTCTATTGATATGGCTGATGAGAAATGGGGAAAGGTGGAGCCGCCTTGCGTAGGAGAAGAAAATTTTCGTTTTAAGCTACGAGTGCTGGGAAATAAAGGTGATATTCTGCTTGTTTTTGGAGCACCCGGGATAAGATAGAATCAAGAGGAGATACACCACTGGTTATCAAAAAGATATACAATCAAAGGAATGATATAGAACCTAGAGGAGATACACCACCGGTTATCAAAAAGATGTATGATCTAAAGGATGATTCGATTAGATATGCACAAGTTACTAACTTTGGTGCCTGTTTCTCCTAAGAAAACTACAATGAGAGCCTTGTCTATCCCCTTTCATAAAACCAGCAAGGATTAATCAACAATGAAGGTTGCATATGCTCAGATAAATGACAATTGTGTAACTAATGATTTGTAAGTTCACTACTTCTTCTAGTAACTATAGAAAAATACATTGCGTGTTTAAGGGACATGTTCTCTGTTCTTTCTTTTCTGCATATTCTATGAAGCAACTTTTAGCGAAAACATTTATTTGGTCATAGGGACATGGAAATCATGCCAGGTGAAAACACCAATAAAGACTAGGACTAGCCCTTGCTGGGATTATTGTTTGGTATATACTATCTTCATTGTTGGAATATTTAGATGAAATTGGTTGAAGGAAAAAGCAAATAAGGACATATTTAGATGCTATGAAATACGATCATGTGAACAGAGTGTGCTAAACAGGGGATTCTTTGAGAAATAGCTTTGGTATGACACTTTGTTAATAAGGTCCTCTCTACTCTAGAGTACATGAAAGTGAATTTTTGTCATCTGTTATTTCAAACAAAAAAGTTCCTACTAGAATTTGTTGTTATCTTGTTCCTTAATAGAGTGGAAAAATATTATCTAAGTTGAAATTTTTAAAGAATTCATTGTGATTGATCTTCAAATATTGAAACTTCACAAAGAACTAGGTGCAATGGTAATGTATCACCGAGTGAGATAAAAAGTCATGTCTTATGTTGTTTCAAATGAAGCTCTATTTGACTCAAGGATCAAGTCAATGTAGCAAGGCAAATACAGATAAATAAAAACTGCTAATCCATGCAAAAACAATGTCATCAATCTTACTCTTCATAAAAAAAATGTCATTAGTTTGACAAATAACATGTAGTATTTACTAATGCTGTTGTTTTAGACTAGTTTGTTTTTTATTGATATTTAAACAATCACAACATCACTCATAATTGAAGTATTTGTAAGCTTCAACAACAATAATTTCTAAGGGTAAATGGGAAAGTTTATTAATTTTTACCTTGAACTTCTAAAACAATTCATTTTACTTGTCATGTTTTTTGTGTGTCCCTTAAAAAAGCATTAACTAAAAAGGTAACTTGACTAAAATATCCTTATTTTGATCTCTTTTAATATTACTACTCCTGTTCTCACCACATTAATCTCTCTCCACAATACTTCGAAGTGTGTTTACTAAAAGAGTTGATGGTCAAAAATACACTTAAAATATTCCAATTTTTTTAGTTCCTATATGAGTAATTAATTCTAGTGGTAAACTATGAAAAAAATAATCGTCTTTTCTTGATATGTTAAAAGTAACAAGCAAAACTGAAAATCTATTTTTCAAATAGTGGACAAGGGAAAGTGAACGAAGAGAGAATTTTTTTAAAATCACGAGAGATAATTTAAGATTGAGTGAGTATTATTGGAGGGTTAAATCTGAAACAATCCACAGTAGATTTAGTACAATTTGGGGAAAATTCATTAAACAAGTAAAAACGTGTAGGAAACCTAAGAATTTTCCACAATTACAAAGCAAGACAATCAAACCTTCTTCTCCAAAAGCTAAAAAAGTTCTGCAACCAAAACGGAGTCGGAGGGAAATGAAAACACCCATCAAACCCAAAACAGAGCAAACCCATTAACCACCATTCCCAATTTCCATCAACTTCGGTGCGAGATCTCTTTTTTTATATAAGGTAAAGGTTTATTGACTAAGTACCAAGAAGGTACCAAAACCAAAAGTTATAAAAGACTGCTGGAATATCCATACAGTCAATTACAACATCTCCCTAGCAGCTCCAAAAACTCCATATATTGATCGATATTATCAAGGAAACTACTTTTACACCAATAAAACAAATTGTGTAAACACTTGTTTTTAATTCTAGAAATATGATCTTTTGACCCATCAAAACAAATTTTATTTCTTTCTAGCCAGATAGTCCAGAATATGCACAAAGGTATAGCTCTCCAGATTTGCTTCAAAGCTTTGTGTGTTCTCTGGTGCTGCCACCTCTCCAATAATTCCTTCACACACTGAGGCATGATCCAAGAGATCGCGCAAATACTGAAGAAAAATTCCCAACTTCGGTGCGAGATCTCTAATACCCAAAATGAAATCTGAAGCCTCGGATCCACCGATGCATGGGAGCAAACCCACAAACTTTGTTGAATTTTCACCAACGTCAATGAACAATTCAATCTTGATAATCCCTGTTTTGTCGACAGAACTCGTCATTGAAATCCTCTCAAGGCTTCCCATGAAATCTCTCTTGAAATATAGGTCTGTTTCGAAATCTTGGATTTCTATAATTCTAGCCCTAAATTTATCAAAACTCATCTTAGGGTATCTGTTGATAACAAGGAGTGTACTCACCATAGGCTCTTGATGAAATTGGATTGGGCTAATAGCAATCTTAAGGACTGTTCTTTTAGCTCTTTACTTTACAATGAATCTGTTATTGAGACAAATGACTTGAATTGTCCCATGGAAAACTCTGGTGTATCTTTCTGCATTGTGGGTTCAATCAATGGATTGATTTGTCTTGCCGACGGGACATGAGACTTGTTCTTATGGAATCCAACAATTAAAAAGCACAAGAAATTGTCTCATTCTATACGTAGATTGACGAGTAATACCAATTTCATATATGTTTTTGGATATGATGTGTTATGTGATGATTATAAGGTAGTATGTATTGTTGCAATTTACCAACATGGCAGTTATTCTACTGTTGAGGTCAAATTATATAGTTTAAATAGTGATTCTTGGAGAAATATAGATGATTTAGGGGATAGGATGCGCTCTAAGACTTCGGCTACGTTTTTAATTGGGAAGCTTCATTGGACTACTTCTTGTGGTCTTGGCGAGCATAGAGGTCGAGGGACCTGGAGCATCGTTTCTATGGATATGGCTGATGTGAAATGGGGGAAGATAGAGCCCCCTTGCTTTGGAAAAGAAGATTTTGGTTTTAAGCTAGGAGTGTCGGAAAATAACCTTTCTGTACTTAGTATGAACGCCCTCCTCACTCGTGTAAATATATGGGTTATGGAGGAGTATGGGGTTAAAGAGTCTTGGACAAAAATGTATACCATCAAGTGTCTCAACGATCTTGACAGGCATTCTTTACCCATCATGTTACATGTCAAATAAAGGTGAAACTTTGCTTGTTTATGGAGCACCTGGAATGATACAGAATCAAGAAGATACACCATCTGTTATAAAAAAGATATGCAATGATCTGATTAGATATGCAGAGGTTACTAACTTTGGTGACTGTTTGTCGAATGAAATCTACATTGAAAGCCTTGTCTGTCATACTTCTCTTCCTAGACCCCATTTGTGAGAGTTTGTTGTTGTTGTTGTTGTTGTTTTTATTGTTGTTCCTACTTTGCATGTTTAAGGTACATTGTCACACAAGGTCTGCTTGATCTTCTTTTTGCATATTCTATGAAACAACTTTTCTTAGAACATTTATTTGGTTGTAGAATTTGGTGTCTTCAAAACTCAAAAAAACTAAATAAAGTTGGAAATTGATTATCTTTTCAAGCTGCATTTTAAGGGAATGAGACATATCTTTAGTGTGACTGTGTGAGTGACATGAAAATCATGCCAGGTGGAAAATGCTCCAATAAAACTACGCATAGCCCTTTCCGGGATTATTGTTTCATGTAGGATCTTCATTACTAGTGCTCTTTAAAATACCGTTAATACGGTAAAGGAATCATGGAATAAGAGTCTTTGTCTAGTATAGTATCTAACTTCAGTGGTTTTCTTTGTTGTTAATAGCTTTATATCATTTCTTAATTTTATTTATTTGGTCTGTCAAAGGCCAAGAGTTCTTTCAGTTTAGCAGTAACTCGAATCTGCAAACTTGGTTTGATGGAAAAACCTATTGAGGAAATATTTGGATGCTATGAATTATGGTCATGAGACTAGTGTGGGAGGTTACGTACCAGTATTTGAATGACAGTGAATATGTTTGTATCTCTGTTATTTCTAACAAAAAGGTTCCTACTATAATTTGTTCCTATCTATGGTTCATTTGGACACAACGTAACCAGTTCATATTTGAGCAAAAACCACTGATCATTAATTACTGTGCTGTTAAATATCTAGCATGTACAACCAAGTTAGGACACTCTAAAATTTCCGTCTGTGACATAGGAACCACCCCAGGAAACTATTTATATGGTCAATACAGATGCAAGTTGGACAATAACATGATTTTTGTTGGAACGGAGTATTTAGGATAGGAGCGGACGATGGAATTTAGGATTTACTTCTTCGATTTCAATTACAAAGATGTTTTCTAAGCTCAATTACTTGCTCCCTTACATAGATTGACTATAACTTTTCGAAGGCTGAGTATTCCAAAGGTGATCCATATCTACGGAGAACAGAACAAACAAGTTGATAGCTTAGCAGCAATGGCCGCCACCATGTAGGAAGCTCCTTTCTAAGGCCTTTTTTCGGGACACTGTGAAGTTATGTCTGTTAGGAGGATCAATGCACTGACATTCAGTCCTACTTAATTATGTGTGTAATATTAGCAGAAATGGTGGCACAGCCACAAATGGTTAACTCATCACCCATTTTTGGTAGCATAATATGTTGGACGTGGATTTGTACGGTTACTGCTCATAGATATTCTGTCCTATATTTCAAATATTCACTGCTAAAATCTTTAGGTGCAATGGTTGTGTTTAACCGAGGGAAAGATGAAAAGAATTGTTTAATGCATTTCAAGTGTTGATCTATTCGTCATGCTATCAACTATCTATTGTGATATTATGAAAAAGTGACTGTAGCCAAGAAATGGAAACAGGAAAAGGTAGCTAATCTTGAATGGCAGGTCAAGATCAGCCTCGTGAAAACCTTAACAATGTTAATAGTTTAACACAACCAGTGATTGATATTTGTGGTTTTACTATTGATTTGCATATAGCTATAGCCTATACAATTGTGGAAGCAAGGGAGAGAAGCCAACGGGGTGTGTGCGCGCTTTGTTGCCGATCTTCGTACTCTGATACGCACCCGTGGACAATTTTTAAATCTGAGCAACATAGTGTTTGTGTCTGGGAATTCTTGTGAGCTGTATCTGTTTAAGTAAGAGAGGGTCATGGTTTCCATGTAAAACAAAACTGAAACTTAGTAAGAATTGAGCGGATTAAGTTCTGGTTTGCTTTTAGTTCATTTTAAGCCAGCTCATTTGTTAAAGCCTGAACATAAATTTGCATTTGTTAATTCAATTAATTTTACGTCAATTTAATTTAGTTTACTCGATTTTAGATTTGAATTGAACATAGAAAAAAAAAACAATATAAAAAGTTATCAGAGTTTCTAACTAAGCATTTTAAAAAATAAAAAATAATAACACTTTTCGTTTTTCAGAAACTTAGCAAAACAGAAGCGCCAAGTGTTTTAAAATTTTCTTTGCCAATGCAAATGTTAGCTCTTTTTTAGACAATTTTTCTATCTTAACTATTACCATCTATATATTAAAACACACCTAATTTTCAATCTTTAAAGTTCTCAACATTATACAAATTGGCTACAATAAATGTAAAACATTAGTTCTTTTCCAACAGAGATTGATAGGAGTGTGCATCGGTCGGTTTGATTCGATTTTATGTATTATCGATTCGGTTTATCGGTTTTCGGTTTTTAAATATGTCAAACCAATTACCAAATCAATAAGATATTTTTTTATCGTTTTTTGGTTTATCGATTTTGGTCCTTAACAATTCGGTTTTTGGTTTAAGCAATTAGAAAATACTTATAAAACAAAGGCAAAAGGGTTTGGTGGACCCTTGTACTTGTATGAGTTTGTATTGTGAACCCTTCTACTTACCCCTTAAGTTATCTGAACCCCTAAACCCATTTAAACTCAACCTGTTGAACCCTTTCAACTCATCGTGACTCTCAATCGCACTGATGTCACACTCTATCTTAGATAAAATTTGCCACATCATTTTTTTTATTTTTATAATAAATTCGTTTTGGACAAAGAAAATCATAAAGTTTTGATGCAATTTTTACAAAATAAAATTTTAATTTATTCTTTTAAATTAAAATTTTGGGTCTCCCCTCATCATCTGCCATTTTCACCATGAAATGGCCCAACCGCCAGAGAAAGTCACTGCTGCCACCACTCCTCTTGGCGTCGAGACCACAAATACTCTCTCCCTCATCTGTCTCCATCTTCGTCGCACACTCTCGCCATTTTTCTCCTTCTCCAACATCCACAAATCCAGAAACCCAAAGCCGCCGCACCAGCTCCTTGCCCCTCACCCGCCTCGTTCCCCTCTCCACTGTCTTCCTTTCTCTGCACCATTGGCGGCTCTTGTGAACCACTAAGGACCCCCTATGCTCTCCATCCTCTCTAGCGTACCAGAAGGCCAGGAAACTCCTCGCTGCCTCTGGCGTACCAACATGTTAGAAGGCTCCTCGCCGCCTCTAGTGTACTAGACCACCTGAAGAAGATGAAAGAAAGAAAAAAAAAGGGTTGGGCAAAAATGGGGATGGCTGAAAAAGTAGGTGGGTTGGGTGAAGAAGAAGGGTTTCTTTTTTCTTTTTTAAGTTTACTAGTATATGGACACGTGCATTGCACGTGTACTTCATAACGATAAATATGAACTATTAAAAAATCACATAATTTCCTTTAAAATAGTATTTCAGTTACAATAAAAATATGAAAAGTAAAATGATAAATGTTTGTAGTGTATAGTTAATTCATAGAAGAATTTTTTTTGCATTTAGTCCTCCTCTTATTATAATTTTGATATATAAATTTTATATTTATTTAAAAAGACAAAATAAAGTAGCAAAAGCAAACATAGAGGCACACTACCTTATGATTAACTTCCTTAAAATGTCTTTCTTGTCTCATAGAATAGAGTAAAAATATTGAAATTCTTCCTTAAAATGTCTCTCTTGTCTCATAGAATAGAGTAAAAATGTTGAAATTAAATTAATAGTTACATAATACACATTTCAAGAAGATAAAATGTTTGACATTAATTAGTAAAAGAT
This sequence comes from Solanum okadae, assembly GCA_036553675.1. NCBI lineage: Eukaryota > Viridiplantae > Streptophyta > Magnoliopsida > Solanales > Solanaceae > Solanum > Solanum okadae. Next base: position 43,101,823 of record CM071686.1, read on the forward strand.
GAAATTCTCCTTTCTCATTAAGTAGAATGCAATTAAGTAATTCAAATTTATAAATAAGGAAACTTAATTAGAAGGAAATAACTAAAGAATTAAAGTGCAACGATTGGTATTTAAATTCTGTCATTATATAATTAAAATATTAATATTTAATTAAATAAATCAGATTTTAATTTAGTGGAGAGCCAAAATGACAATATTAATATTTTTACAATTAAAAGTTTGTTAAAATATATTTTACATTTTTTTGTTAAAAATATAATAGGAACAATATTTGGTCAGAGGTTAAAAGATCTTCTAACTTCTTAAGCATTTTGGTGTGTAATTTTTTTTTAATTTGGGATTTGAATCTCAGGATAATTTTAATAAAAATTGTCTAAAAAATATAGATTTTATCCACAAGCACATGTAAGAATAATTCTTTACAAATATTTAAAATTTAAGGTGCAAAAAATGTAATTATTAATAATTTGAAATTAGAATATCTTGTAGGCATTAATTGTCTGGTTTTACATGCCTTATACACTATTTTTATGATTCTATTTGTTTTATTTTCTATAGCAAAAAATACACCCTTCAATCAAATACATTCTTAAAACGAAATTACAAATACAAAGAAAAAAATATCATATATAGGAGCAAGTTTAGCATAAGGCTACCAACAAAAATAGAAAAATTCTAAGACAATCTTTACCCTGCCTTTTATTGATAATGCAAATTAAAACAAATCTATAGTAATAAACAGTCCACCTTTGACCATAAAAAAAGAGTTAAAAATTTTGGAAGACAAGTTAACGGAAGTGACATTCAACTACATAAATGGAGGGGTCTTATAATAGTTCTAATCTCGGCAAATAATTAAAAACAAATACATCAAGCTCCGATATTCTAGTAATTGAAGTGTTATTCATCCCTCTAATCACATTATGCCTTGTAATCTTGACACAAATCCTCTTGTCTTGAAATTTTGTTCACTTGATTAAAGCTTCTCTAGTCTTCCACACACAAAAATTGTATCACATATAAATCTTTCTATGTAAATACTATTGAAAGACTTGTATTTATAAGAAAAAATATAGCTTTGGAATATGAAGATTCACTTACAAAGTTGAAAGGTCAAGTATTTCAAAAATTAAAGACAAATATTAATTAAGAACATAAATTAATTTGGAAGATGAAACACATACATGTATCTGTTTAAAGGCATAGCTATTATTTTTATTTTTATTCTATTTAATTTACTCACATTTTTACCAACGATATAGAAATTCTACTATTTACTATTTAATTAATTAAATATTTTATTAACATTTGGATTTAGCATAAGGGTAAAATGATAATTCAACTTTTTTACCTTGAATTTTTCTTCACTTGATTAAAGCTTATCTAGTCTTCCACACACAAAAAATGTATCACGTATAAATCTTTCTATGAAAATACTAATTGAAAGATTTGTATGTAAAGGAAAAATATAGCTTTAGAATATGAAGATTCACTTACAAAGTTGAAAGGTCAAGTATTACAACAAATTAAAGACAAATATTAATTAAAAACATAAATTAATTTGGAAGATGAAACACATACATGTATATATTTAAAGGGATAAATACATGTATCTATTTAAAGGGATAAATTTTATTTTTAATTTACTCACATGTATACCAACTAAAAATATTATAGAAATTCTACTATTTACTATTTAATTATTTAAATATTTTAATAACATTTGGATTTAGCATAAGAGTAAAATGGTAATTAAACTTTTTTACTTTGGAGCTTCCCACTTATAATAATATATGATAATGTTATTCTCTTGTAATTTAAATATTTTTTAAATTTAAATATGGTATTCACTTTCCATAACATGCGTGTAGTCTCAGCCTCTTGCCAACTCAACCATCTTAATGCCACATAAGCATGGTCAAAGGTCAGAGGGGTTTGATATATTGTGTTTTACTATGCGTGAGGGTTCAGTTGGTAAACCCTTTTTGCCTAAAACAAATATATGACTTCTCTAATAAATTTTACTCGACAACACAATAATGTAACTTTACAAATGCTCATAAAATAGAAACATACATGAAAAGAACTATACAAGTGTAACACAAAGAGAAATTAAGAGGAATATGGTTCTTACTTTAGATTTTGTCATTTTGTATGATGTGAAGTTGTGAATTCAAAGTCATTGTGAAGTGTGAATTGAAGGCTAAAGGATAAAGACAATAACTAGTAAGGTATTGCGATTAATCATACATTACTAATTACTAATTACTAATTACTATTACTAATTACTAATTATAACTATTACTAATTACTATTACTAATTATTACTCCCTCCGTCCCTATTTACTTGTCCATATTTCCTTTTTTAGTTGTCCCTATTTAGTTGTCCATTTTGACAAATCAAGAAAGGACAACAAATTTTTTCCTATTATACCCTTATTTACACTTCTTGAAAATTGTAAAAGTGTATGTTGTTTCCCTCCAATTTATTTCACTTGAATTCAAATAAGTGGTTGTAATTTTGAAGTGAAAAGTTGTCATAAGGGTAAAATTGTAACTTCACTGTGCTAATCATTGTTGCCTTAATCTGTGTGCCATTTCTAAAGTGGACAACTAAAAAGGGACAGAGGGAGTACTAATTACTAATTACTATTACTATTACTAATTACTAATTACTATTACTAATTACTATTTACTTTTACTAAATACTAATACTAATACTAACTAATACTAATACTAATACTATACTAAATACTAATACTAATACTAAATTACTAAAAGTGGGAAGCTCCTAACCTGAAAGTTGGATTACCATTTTGCCCTTCCACTTATCCTAACCTAAAAGTTGGATTATCGTTTTGCCCTTCCACTTAATAAAAATGATTAAATGTCCAATTAAATAATAATATTTTAATTACATAATAACATAATTTGAATTCCAAGAGTTGTACTTTAATTCTTTAGTTATGACATTACAAATTTCTTTTGTTTTCTACTTCTTTTTAGCTTCCATATGTTAAAAAACTTTTCATATCCTTTTACCTTCTATAAAACCAATAGTTGTAGCCTTTGGTCCATTGCCAATTTATTTTGATGCTTTGTTCTTTAAAATGCTCAAATTTTGGTGTATGCATAACACTCTCTGGATAAAGGTACATATTCTTTTTATATTAGTTTCTTCAATTAACTTTCCTTTAAGTTGTGTAGACCTCTGGTTTGCTTTTAATAATTTCTGTTATCTTTTGCTCTTTGTTGTTCATTGCTTGCATCTTCAATCTTCAAATTTTGTTTTATATTAATTACATGACTTATTTTGCTTGGTCTTCTTTAGAAATTCTTGCATCTACTCAATTTTTTTCTTTTTTCTTTTTATTTTTTATATTTTAAGAAATTTATAATAATTAACATAGAATACTCGTGCAACGCACGTGTTCGAAATGAGTCGTTAAGTTCTATGTATTGTTGGTGTAAAAATATTTATACAATCAGGCTATGTAGCTCGAATCCTTCAAAAATAGTCTTTTTTTGGAGAATCCAACACGATTGTGGCAACAATTTTGAAGTGTTCAAGCAACATAGCTTGCTTGTGTGTATATTTTTTACATCGACGATAGCTAACGCTTAAGAATAATTCAAGAAATAAACATTTTTCACATAGCACTCAAGAATCATTCAAGAAATCAACATTTTTCATACAATGTCACGGCTGTGTGTCAAATCCTCCAAAAAATATTGATTTTTTTGAGGATCCAACACGAATGCAACAACAACATATTAGTCAAGTCATTAATCAGATAATAACATATAAATTACTACAACATACATGAATTGATAACCTTCAAAAAATATTACTATTAACCTGATAGTATAAAAATTATTTTCACTGATGATATATATAACTATTACTCTTTGAGTACTAAGAACCAACTAGCAAATTCTCACAAATATATATAGGTCTAGTTAGGTTTTCTTGGAAATCATCAAACACAAGACCCTTCCTTCACTTTTGGACAAATAGCTCTTAAAAAAAGGGAAACTTTTTTATCCTTTTTTCTAAAAAAATGGTACACTGAATTGAATAGCATATTCCACTAAGATCCCAGAAATTATTTTATTGTGGATTTTAAGAAATTCCAAAAAATAAAATAAAAAATACACAGATTTCAAATTCTTATATTATAAGGGAAAAAATGGCAAAAACAGAGAGATAATTAATAACAACAACAAACATACTCAATGTAATTTCAGAAGTGAGGTCTGAAAATGTAGGGTATATGCGTGCTGTCGTAACTCCTATTTAGTGATGGTAGAGATGTTATTTATGATAATCAGCAACTTAAATAATAACAATATATAATACAATTATTGAAGTGAAGAAAACAATAGTAGTATTAAAGTGAAGAATAAAATAATCCCACGAATGAAACGTGGGAAGATAAAGTGCATTCCAACCTTTCTCGTAGCTTGTGGGGTAGCTCACGAGAAAAAAAAGTTTTTGAAGTAGAATTGCAAGGAAAATACAAAAGCGAAAATAAGAAAGGTACAAAATATCATATATTACTAAAAGTGGAAAGCTCCTAACCTCAAAGTTGGATAACCATTTTTCCCTTCCACTTATCCTAACCTCAAAGTTGGATTACCGTTTTGCCCTTCCACTTAATTAAAAACATTAAATTTCTAATTAAATAATAATATTTTAATTACATAATAACATAATTTGAATTCCAAGAGTTGTAATTCTTTAGTTATGACATTACAAATTTCTTTTGTTTTCTACTTCTTTTTAGCTTCCATATGTTTAAAAACTTTTCATATTCTTTTACCTTCTATAAAACCAATAGCTTTAGGCTTTGGTCTATTGTCAATTTATTTTAATGCTTTGTTCTTTAAAATGCTCAAAATTTGGTGCATGCACAACACTCTCTGGATAAAGGTGTCACGACACAGAACGCTGTCATTGGCACCCATACTAACCCTCCGGTGGGAGAACCATTAATACTAACCAACTAAACTACAACAGAGACATTTAAAGATACAATAGCAGGTTTAAATGCAGAAATATATTGTAGTTTCCATAAACTTCAGAAGTCTAACAAAACAATTGCGGAAAAGCAATGCCTAGAACCTGAAAGTCAATGTACCAAAACTCTAAAGTTCAACAAGTCTAAGAACAAGGGGGTACAACCCCAAAACTAAACAAAAGAATATATAAAGTACTAGTCTAAGTCCAAAGAAAATGGACTAAACAGAATGAGAACTCATAGCAGCCTGGAAGAATTGGCTCACCCTTGAATTCGATCTCGATCAGTGATATCCTAATTGAGGTCTGCTAGTAGCCACCTGAAGATGCCCTGTACTCAACAAAGAAAGAGCAAGTGCAGTATCAGTACACAATCACAGTGTATTGGTAGGATCACACGGCTACTCCCATAAGCACAATATACAATGAATAATCACAATATCATAAGCACACATATACAAAATATATATATATATATATATATATATATATATATATATATATATATATATATCATCTCAGGAACAATGTACAATTTCACATTCTCAATAACAAGTATATACGACAATACAATGGTCCTCTCATGGAACCCATACCCAAACTGTTAGTGTGCCGGAACGTGACACCTTATCCTAATTAGTATGTCAGAACGTGACACCCGATCCAAATTAGTGTCAGAACTGACACCCGATCCAAATTAGTGTGTCGGAACGTGACACCCGATCCAATCAGTACATCCACAATCACAATCACATCCATAATGTACGATACTCAAATCATATGGTCAAGTACACAAGTTTATGGCATGCATTGTTCATAGTCATTTCATTATAAACGCTTCCATAGTTTCTTATTCGTATACATGGATGCATACAACATAACAATCAGTCGACACACAAATAGGAAATCAAACCATCACCTACCTCGAAACCAAGCTTGAATCCCCCTAAGGCACTTGAATCTTCCATTTCCGGATTCTTTCCGCTTGTTCGTGGTCTAAAAACATACAATTAACGCAAGGATCAATAATTAAGGTCTAATTTACCCCGATTATGACAAACCTAATAGCCCAAGACCAACCCATGATCCAAATACCTAATTTAGGGCTTTTTCCACCATTAACTTCAGATCAAAACCTTCCCCCAATAATAATTACCCAAGAATGTAAGTTCTACGGATCAAAAAATGGATTAAGGGGAGTAAAATCCTACCTTTAGTGCTAGAAGAGGTGGAAAACCTTCAAGAAATAGCATTGGGTCGTCTCTTAGCTCTCAAGAACGAAACTTGCAGAAAAATAACAGTTTTGGGGTTTAATCCTGACTTAAGTCACGACTGGCCCGCTACAACAGACCCTGTCCCACCACAGTGGCCCCGTCCTGGTGTGATAAATCCCGCCCTAGTTGCTTGCACGGAGACAGAACGTTAGAATTAGAGTTTCAAACCCCCCATTTCTCAACACACCTTCAACTCATGACATTCAAAAACTACACGTTCACGCTAGGGTCAGTTTCGGGAGTTCTCCTCGCCTGAATTCAATTTTGTAAAGTCGTACGGGTTCCTTAACGTTTTAGCTATCAACTCATGTGATTAAATTCATAATTAGATCTCTCATTCATTACTAGATTCCCCTAAACCTCACTGACTCAGATTTCGTCCAAATCTGGACTAGGCTAGGAATTTCCAAGTTACTACTCAAAAGTTTTCTGACCCCAATTATATTCTTTTCCATTGGCTTTTCCTCAACGACGGAGGTCTTTACAAAAGGTATATTCTTTTTTATATTAGTTTCTTCAATTAACTTTCTTTTAAGTTGTGTAGACCTCTGTTTTGCTTTTAATAATTTTTGTTCTCTTTTGCTCTTTGTTGTTCATTGCTTGCATCTTCAATCTTCAAATTTTGTTTTATATTAATTACGTGACTTATTTTGCTTGGTCTTCTTTTGAAATTTTTGCATCTGCTCAATTTTTTCCTTTTTTAATTTAAGAAATTTATACTAATTAACATAGAATATACATGCAACGCACGTGTTCGAGAACTAGTATACAATATGTATGTATAAGTAAAATTAGTAAATTATTAGTCTTAATGGGTTATAGGTTTACCCAATAACCCCATACTAAAAATTAATATCGAACCGATAACTCGATAATTTTTTTATAAAACCATTAAAAAATCATTAACCCAATAACAATAAATCAATATCACTTTTTCGATTCGGTTTGTCGGTCGGTTCATTTTTGCACACCCCTAGAGATTGATGTGTATAATTAAAAAAAGTGGTATATTTTAATTAGTTAATTTATATATGTAACAAATACTTGAGAACACACAACATTTTTTTCAAAAAGGGTCTAATATAGGAGCATTTTCATGTGTTTGGATGTTGAATTAACACAAAATATAATTTGAATATCCAAATAAATTTGTTAACAAGTTTAAGAGGCGACAATGGATTAAACCTTAAGTTTATTTTATTAAATAGTACAAAATTAAAATCATAGTTGATCATAACTAATGACCCAAAATGTTATTCCCCTTTATTATTCAAAGGTTAGGATAGGAGAGTTCATTATTTTTAGGGCCAAAAGGATTGTTATTCCCGGTTGTTAAATTATGATAAATGCATATTATATTTAAATTAATATTTTAAAAATTGATTAAATTGGTTTGGTTGTGATTTGAATCAATAATCAATCTAAATCGATGTGGAGGGTGATTTGTTTTTTCTTCATCAATTATATTCTTTTATTTTGTTGATGTCTTTAACTTGGTCATGCTATTCCTTGATGTTTTCTTCTATGTTTGACAGGATTTTGAGTCCTGCTCTGGCAGTCGGAGACTCCATGAAATCTGCCTTTTCCGTTTTCAAGGATGTGAATATAGCGTAGGGATGTTTTTGGTCAAAAACTCGAAGAATTACATATGTATGAAGGCAGACAAACATGCATAAATAAAGTTCCCTTGAACATTTCATTGTATTTTGATTATTATCGATTCACTCCAAAAAAGCATATTATTCCCCACACAAAATTCGAACTAAAGAGACAAGTAACAAAGTATCAATGTCTTCATTTGGTGGTTCATAAATCATATTATCTATTCAGTTGATCTACATCATCTTGAACAGTATTTTGCTCATTAGCGCCTAAATCTTGATCATTAGCGCCTGCCTACATCTTGTTCATTAACGCCCCAATCGTGATCAACAATTTATTCATTCGCGCCTCCAACTTGTTCCTCGTAATGCTGAAGTAATGTTACATCATTCCAGTAAGCACATCAACATATCTCTGCCACAAAATACTTATTCATATAAACACCTTACAAGTCTCAATTCACAATTTTGTTAATTAGAACCTTACAATTTCATCAAAAATCTTCCTACTTTATCTCGTCTCTTCTCTACTTTGCAGGCAAAATCATATACTTCTTACAATTTCGCACTCCACATCGGGTACAATAAGCATCGACTAGAACATGGTCATGTATATACAACATGTGGTGCATGAACATTAAACTTGCATATGCATACACAGACCGCGTAATCAGTTGTAAAACTCAATTCCCAGATTAAGTATACAAAATTCAGACTATACTAGTTTTCTGATAAAAAATGAAGCAGAGAGGGTGAGAATATCCATACAAGGCTAAAAAAATCCTCAACGAATGCAACTCGAGTTTTGCAGACACAACAACAGATGTAATAATGAGCAGGGAGATCACTGTATTCAAGTTTAAAGGGACTTTCCATCGTATCAACTTTGTTGATTGAATCAAGAAGCTGTTGTTGAGTTATAAAAGACGTGATTGGAAAATGTTGTGACTTTAAAGATACTGAATTTTTGGATGAGTTGTGACTTTATCGAAGGTTGTGATATTAAAAAAATGATTTTAATATCATTTTTATTTTAGTCTATTGAATCTAGAAAAAAATAATTAATAGTGGGAGTAAAACCTAGAGCTATATATAAAAAAATATTTTAGGGTTTTCAATATTGTAAGTAGGGGTTTTCACGATTTGGATAAAAATCGGTCCAAATTGAAAAATCGAACCAAACCGATTAAATGAATAGATTTTATTTAGGGTTTGGTTTGGTTTGGTTTTAGACTTTTAAAAAATCGATAGTATTTGGTTTGGTTATGGTTTTGTTAGAAAAAAATCGAAGAAATAATCGAAGCAAACTGATAAATAATATACATAAATTTTATTATTATACATACATAATATACTATTTTATAAACAATTTTAAAAATCTTATATATGTATTCATCAAAATTTATTTATAATTTTCTTATGAAAGTAAAAATGCCCAAGGTAAGAACATTTATCTTATTGGTTTCATGTCTATGAGTGTCTATGATAATTATTTGTGGGACTGAAATTGTCTCTTCCTTCTAAGACAAAATTAGTGAATTTTGAAGCTTCATTCATAGTATATTCAATGATCGAAAATTTCGTAATGTCAGTCATTTTAACTATTTTTCGTTTTGAATGGATTATTGTCACTCTTTTCACGTTTGAATGAATGTTTCTTTTAATTTTATGCATATGGTTAATAACCGAATAACCGAACCAAACCAAACTGAATCTGATAACAACCAAATCGATAAATGTATATTATATTAGGTTTGGTTTGGTTTTGATAATTTTAAAATCGATTAAGTTGGTTTGGTTTTGGTTTTGACTAATAACCGACCCAAACCAACCCGTGAACACCCCTAATTGTAAGGAACTCTCAAAATAAATATAAAAAAGACTTTTGTGACTTTACCAATAAATTCCATTTTTCAATTTTCATCAATTCCAATGAAAGAATCAATCTTGAGAATCCCTACTCTTCCATCAGAGCTCATCACGGTAATCCTCTCTAGGCTTCCGGTGAAATCCCTCTTAAAATTCATGTATGTTTCAAAATCTTGGCTTGATTTGATATCTAGTCCTGAGTTTATCAAGTCTCATCTTAACTTATCAGCTAATAACAAGGACAGCACTCACCATAGGCTCATGTGGTGTAACACCCCGTATCCGAAAATAGACCAGATTGCAGATTTATGGTGTTGCAGGTGGCACTCACGACACCATCCACGGACCGTAGATGGACTCACGGTCTGTCCTGCAGGTCCATGGTTCGTGAAAGAAAACTTCTCCAGAACTCAGTCAAAATTTTTTGCTAAGTGTTGACCCACGGCCGGATTTACGGTCCGTAGGTCAGGTCACGGACCGTAGTTCGTGTCCGTGGATCGATGCCCTAAAAGCCCAACTTCAGTCCCGATTGAGGGTTGACTAGCACAGACCGTCAATCGATCCACGGTCCGTAGGTCTGACCGTAGATGAGGACCAGCAGCCAGTTATCTGAAAATTATGATTGGGTCAACTTCAGATGGTCATAACTGTTAGCACAAAAATAATTGTGTCCCATGACCTATGGTATGATAGATAATTGAATTATCTTTCCAACGCCACCGAGTTTGCTAAAATCCGACCTCCGAGTAAAAAAATATGCCGTTTTAGTGAAGCCTTGTCGGGAAGACTCGATCGACGGTTCCAATCGACGGACCGTCGATTGAATGACGGCCCGTCAGTCACTCCGACAACAATTAATTCATGGGTCTTTTGGTCTTTTCCTATTTTTGTTTAACCCCTAAGATACGTCGTTTAGACCCTAAATCATGAGATTTTAGTCAGTTTAAGCCTAGAAACATAACTATAACTTACCTTAGTCAAAATCATTAATCAAAACATAGAAAATTAGAATCAAGAGAGGAGAAAAAGGTCAAGAACCCTAGTTCAAGAACGCAGCAAGGTTCCATCAGTTCTAGCCCCGAAATCGAAAGATTTCTTCGTGGAATTCGTCACCAGGTATGTGGTTTTTCACTAGTGGGTTCCTTTCGCCCATTAGGTCCCTAGAATTCAGTTAGATTCTTGATTCCATGATTATGAACAGAACTAGGGTTTCTAGAATTACAACAGATCATCATGAATTAGTTATTTAAATGTTCCAAATCAGATTATCATGTTATTGCTCAGTTTATCGCATGAATTTCAGAACCCTAGCTATGTATTTCTTTAGTTCTTGAATTACACATGCTAGGTCAGATATTTCAGTATTCAGTTTTACATGCCTCAGTTTATGAATGCATCATTATCAGATTAATTGTTGCATTCTCAGTTTGCATGTTCAGTTTTGAGCTATCCAGTATTTACAGAAATTCAGTCATAACCAGTTAACCAATTAATTCATTGGGAGTAGCATAATACCAAGTTGGACTAGGGTTCAGCGTACCCATATAGTCCCAGAACTACGAGCCACGTAGGTGTAAGTCCCCTCTATGGGTTACATCAGTTTAGTGATCACACCAGCATGCCTCTATATCCCTGGCAGGGTATATTGGGTCCTCTCTATGGGGCGTATACATCGGACTCCATATTTAGATCATCTGGTTTTATGTCGGTTATTAGTAGCTCCCACAGTTCAGTCAGACTCTATTGCATTGACCATATTTCAGTACAGTCAGTATTCAGTCTCAACATGTTATAAATTTGGTCATTGCATCAGTTAGCTCAGTATTCAGTATTTTTAGTATCTATATTATGTCCAGATTATTTCATTGCTTTATTGCTTTGTTCAGTTATATGTTATTTCAGCTTTACTCTATCCTGCATGCTCAGTACCTTTCAAGTACTGACGCATACGTGCGCTACATCTTCTCGTGATGTAGGTTCAGGTTCTCAGCATCCAGATCATGCTTAGATCGGTTCTCGATCTTCAGTTCAGCAGCATTAGTGGTGAGTCCTCATTCTTCGAGGACTAGTGACATGTTTATCTTTATCACTTTTAGTCTTTAGTTTCAGTTTTGCTAGACCTAGTTGGGGCATGCCCCAACATTTCTAGTCAGTTTAGAGGCTTATTTCAGACATAGTTAGATTTAGCTTAGTATTTTGAGTTTGATATTTCTTTTGTATTAAACTCTCAGATTTGATATATTCAGTTATAGTATATGGGTATTCCCCATCTCTTCAGATTTATTTATGATTTAGCTTCCGCATCAGTTTATTATCTTTAGTATGCTCATGATCATGTCAGCAGGGTTAGCTTGGGATCACTTGTGGTCCTAGGTCCCGTGTCCGCGTCTCGGGGGTAGCTCGGGGCGTGACATGTGGTGTCATCATGATGATTATAATCTTAAGGATTAGTCTCTTAGGTTTGTACTTTATGAGTTTGATGCGATGGAGGCATCTGACTTTAATTTTCCCATGAAATAACCACAACAACATATTCGTTATATAAATAATGTCAATGGATTATTTTTTGTTGATTGGTCAAGCAATTTGTTTCTATGGAATCCATCCATTAGAAAGTACAAGAAACTACCCCATTGTACAACTATTTAGAGGGATGTTATCTATGTCATATATGGTTTTGGATATGATAAATTTTGTGATGATTATAAAATAGTTACTATAGTGAACAATATCCATATGATACTAAGGTCCATATATATAGTCTAAAGAGTGATTCTTGGAGAAACATTCATTGTCTTGATGGGGATCTTTTAAAAAATTAAGGTAAGTTTGTTAATGCGAAGATTTATTGGGTTAATGTTGACTCTAGTGATCCTAACATATTTTATATTGATTTGGTCGAAGACAAATTGGGAAAGATGGAGCAACCACCTTACGGAGAAGGAAACTACTATTTGCAATTGGGACTATATGGCAGTGATCTTTGTGGCTATGTTAATAATTGGGGATGTGTGTCTCTTTGGGTTATGAAAAAATAACCATCAAGTATGATTATTCCCCATTTTCGTACGTTCTTCCATTTTTCATATCAAATAAAGGTGAAATTGTGGTTGGTTTTGCATCAACTAATATCATGATATACAATCCAAAGGATGATTCACTCCGTCTTACCGCTATTGACTTTAATAACTCTTAAACGAAAATCTGCTGCTACGCAGAAAATCTACGTTGAAAACCTAGTGTCTCGTTTTTCTACCGAAAGGACTATTGATGCAACAATTTTTGGATCTTATTATTGATTCTTCTTTTAATTTTATTTTTCTTCAATGTAACTATATATATAAACAAAATTATCATGCTCCGGGGCTTTGATATATATATAATTTGTTCTTATCTTGTTCCTAAGTAGAGTGGTAAATTGTATGTAAGTTGAACTCAAAACTAGGTACAATGGTTGTGTATCACCAAGTGAGATGAAAAGCCTTGTCTTATGTCGTTTCAAGTGAAACTCATCTTATGTCGTTTCAAGTGAAATTCTACTTCGTTACCGGTAGTTATATGTGAATATTGGATGTTGTAGGTACAACCAAGCAAAGACACTCTGAAATTCCCGTCTTATGTGACCCCAGCAGACAATGGATTTTAGGAATTACTTCTTTGATTTCAATTACAAAAGTGTTTTCTAAGCTGAATTATTTGCTCCCTTACATGGATTGACTATAACTTCTCTTCATAATTTACAACCACGTGCACAACTCTTCAATTTTGGATGTTTGCAGGTACCTCTTCTGGAGGCTGAGTATTCCAAAGGTGATCCATATCTACGGAGAACAGAACAAACAAGTTGATAGCTTAGAAGCAATGGTCACCACCAAATATTCTTCACTTTGACAGTAACATTGACATGATCAGCAAGACTGCAAATTACTCATATATTCGTTTCTAAATAACATGCAAATTGTACTTTTTCTAATATGGACATTTTTCCTATTCTTTTGAGCGTGTTTTAAGAGGACATACCCTGCCTCTAGACAGAGTAAGAATAACTGGACATGTCCTGCCTCTAGACAAAGTAAGAATAAGTGGACATGTCCTGCTTCTAGACAGAGTAAGAATAAGTGAATGGAAGCAACTTAGACATGCCTCAAGTTTAGTTGGTAGGGGAATTAGTCTTTTTGTTGAGTTGAATGAACCCATTTTTCAAAGTGTATGATATGGGTATTGTTATTTCTGGAATCTTAACCGTACAAAAATTATATACTCTAATATAGATATACATGCAAAGCGCGTATACTAAGGGTGTGTTTGGTATGAAGTAAAACATTTTCCAATTTTCTCATGTTTGGTTGGCTTAAATGTTTTCCAAATCAACCTATTTCCTCAAATTTAAGGAAAATGACTTCCCTTCAAAAATTAAGGAAAATATTTTCCAAAACTCTCCTTCGACCTCAAATAACAATTTTTTTTCTTACCCGACCCTCCCCATTAAAAAAAATTAAATTTTTTCTTTTTTTAAAAAAAAACAATTTATTTTGTCCCTACCCCGCTCCCTACCCAAATCAGCCCCTCCCCAAACCAAAAACGAAATAACAACTTAAAATTTTATTTTGTTGTACAATATATGCAACATACTACAAATAGTATAGACAAGATATATGGATAGTAAATCTTATTTTTGTCTTCTTGTCTCATCATGTGTGTCTTTTTAATGGTGAAAGAACAATCCTATTTATAGGTTGAGAAGTCACTCCAAAAGTCACCATATTAAGTGTCATAATAAATAGATACATTCTTATCCAAAAAAGTTCATAGAACCTAGGGAATATGAATAGTTGTTCATGTATTAACTCAATGGACAATCCACTCATTCAATGAATTTATAACTGCTCCCTTGAACGTCCATAGATAATGTGTCTCGTTAAAACCTTACTAGAAAAAATCCAATGGGAAAAAGCCTAGTGAAAGAAAAAAAGTACACACTTCTCATAATACGCCTTGAGTGCTGCCTCATTAAAAACCTTACCAGGAAACCCAATTGGGACAAAATCATGGTTAAGGAAAAGAGTATAACGCGTATTTCACTCCCCCTGATGAAAGTTTTACTTGATATCTTGGAGACGATGCATTTCAATCTCATATTTCAACTTCTCAAATGTTGATATTAGCAACGCCTTAATAAGTAAGTCTGCAAGATCATTACTTGAACTGATCTGTTGAACTTCTATCTCACCATTTTGTTAAAGATCACGTGCGAAGAAGAACTTTGGTGAAATGTACTTTTTCCAGTCTCCTTGATGTACCCTCCCTTCAATCGAGTTATACATACAACATTATCTTCATACATGGTGGCTAGAATATCCCATTTCAAGAAATAATCACATAGTTTCAGGCATCTGTATAATCAATAATCTGTATGTGCACTCATTGCACTAATACATGATATTTTTCAATCATTTTTATGAGATCAGAATTGATCCTTCTTTATGTTAAGAAATCTCACAACCATTGGGGTACTCAATGAAATTGCTTTAAGACATTTTGAATCCTTCAAGGATTTTCATATAACCTTCTTCGTCTAGCTAGACATGATAATCATTCATTACACATATTCAAGAATTTCATCAATTGCCAGATTGAAACAAGCCTCGTTGCATCCACGACGTGAGAGCATATCTCTATTTAATAATGTTAGGACTTTTGCGAAAAACTCTTTATGCCCCAAGGTACAAATCACACTTTATATCTTATGGTTATACTTTCGCACAATAATTTATTTGTACCCCACTGAAATTATATCTTGATCCATGGACTATAAGTCCAAAACATCACTTTTCAAAGTGAAACATAATATACTTGAATTGTGCATTTCATTTGGCCAATCATTTATTTGTCCACATTATATGACATATATGAATTCAAGATCCTCGTCATCATCTGTAGCATTGAGTGCTACTTCATATCAAAGATACCATCAATGGTCTTTTGACTCGATTCCAATACGACATAACTTATCGAGATCTCTTCATAGTTCATCATTTCAGGTACCTGAACCTTTGCCAAGGTTTTATGGAATGTTATTGTAACGACCTGATTCCATCATTAGGAAAAAGTCAATGAAGAAAGAATTGGGGCCAGAAAACTTTTTCGTAGTAACTTGGAATTTCCCAACCTAGTCCAAATTTGGACGAAATCAGAGTCACTAAGGTGTAGGAAAATCTGGTAATTAATGAGAGATCTAATTATGATTTAGATCACATGAGTAGATAGCTAAGATGTTAAGAAACCTGTACGACTTTATGAAATCGAATTTGGGCGAGTAGAACTCCCAAAAATGATCTTAGTGTAAATGGGTAACATTCTGTCTCCGAGATTGGAGCTGCCAGAGTGGGGCCTCTGTAGTGGGATGGGTCCGCCGTGGCGGGCCAGACGTGACTTAAAGTCGTTAATAAACCCCTAAACGACCTTATTTGGCGCTTTTCAATTTTCAGAGTTAAGGACACGACCCCAGGCGACTTCTTGACCGCTTTTCACCATTTTTGAGGCTAAAGGTAAGGTTTTAACTCCCCGAATCCATTTTTTGATCCGTAGAACATAATCTAATGGGTCATTATCGATGGGGGAGGGTTTTGATCTAGAATTTATGGTGGAAAAAGCCCTAAATTGGGTAGTAGGATCTTGGATTTGGTCTAGGGATATTGGGTTTGTTATAATCCGGATAATTAGACCTTTTATTGTTGATCCTTGCATATAAATTGTTGTTTGTAGACCTAGAACAAGCGAAAAGAATTCGGAAAGGTAAGATTCAAGTGCCTTAGGGGATTCAAGCTTTGATTCGAGGTAGGTGATGATTGTGATTCTATGATTGTGTGATGTATGTTTGTTCTTGCTTCATTATGATACATGTATGTATGCGAATGTTGCATTATTGATCACACTTTTTATAAATGAGGATAATTGAATAATTGTATGCCATGAATCACCTCTTGTTGTATGATTGTGAGAATATACATTGTGATTGTGATTGTGGTTTGTTTAATGGAAATGTGTCATGATCCGACACACTAACTGGGATCGGTTGCCATGTTTCGGCATAAATATGGGATCGGTTGCCATGTTCCAGCATAAATATGGGATCAACTGCCATGTTCTGACACACTAACTTGGATCGGGTATATGAACCGGTATGCTAACAATTTGGGTTTAGGTTCCATGAGAGGACCATTGAATTATGTTGTGTATCTACTTGTCATAAGTTCGTTCATATCTAATGATGATTGATATTGGAAGATGGTATGTTGCTCTAAATTGATATAACTGTGATATGTGAGAATCGTGAAGTTGTTCATTGTTCGTATATGTTGATGATATTATATATGTTCGATATATGCATGTGATTATATTATTGTATTGACTAATGTATGTTACAGTTAGTGGGATAGCCGCGTGATCCTACCAGTACACTGTGATTGTGTATTGATACTGCACTTGCTCTTATTTTTATTGAGTACAGGACATCTTTCGACAGCTATTGACAGACCTCGTTTAAAAGATCAGTGATCGCCGATTCGAATTCAAGGGTGAGCCAGTTCTTTCGGGCAGCCTTGAGTTCTCTTTTTGTCTAGTCCATCATATTCGGACTTAGACTAGTTCTTTAGATGATTTTCTCATTTAGAGTTTTGGTACATTGACTTTCAGGTTCTAGGGATTGAATTTCCGCATTAGTTTGGTTAGTTATTTGTTTAAACCTTGGAGTTTATGGGAACTCTATATAATTTCTGCATTTAAACCTACTTCCGTATTTGTAAATGCCTTAGTTTTCATAAAATTTGTTAGTTTGGGTTGTAGTAATGGTTCTCCCACCGGAGGATTTGTGTGGGTGCCAATCACGACGGTCTGGGTCGTGACAGTTATGTCATTGTGCTCCTTTTAAAGCACTTGCCTTATTATCATGATCATTTGATCCTCTCCTTCCTTAAGAAGTTTTTCATTTGGAATCGATTGGTTTATCACGCTTCAGACGTACCATAGACCCTGTCTTTCAAGGACTCTCATTGGAGCATTTACAGCTGCATTATAACATAGGGTCATCAAATTCATCTGGAAACTAATTTGCAACATTATGCAAATGAATTATCTCTTGAACTTCAAGTTCATTTTTTTTAACGAGGATCTAAATAATTCATCTCATAAGTTTCAGCTGTCAATCATCTCTCCCCCTAATGTTAGAAAATCTAACATTCACCCCAACCTCATTTGGAGATCCATCTTTGTGCGTGGCGGAGCAATCAGATCAAATATTGCACGTTCAAATTTTAGATAGAAATTATTTGGTTCCTGACCCTGAACCAATTATGATGGGGAAACCTTGTTGGTGTGATGCATACATGTGCTGCTACATGTTAAATAAACTCATCTCATATCAAATCTTGTTTTGGAGTTTTGTTCTCATACCCATGGTTTAGCTATAATTGGAGGCATACAATTTCTGTTAAACCAACCAGCATTATCAACATAATTTCATAGTTTTGAACTGTGATCTTAATTTAATAATTTGAGCAAACAATCTTACAAAAATCAATTTGTAAGTTGGCAACAAAGCACATGTGACTATCCCATAAATGCAACCATCATATAGATGCAAACGGTCCACATGGCAGGTGAACGGACCCACATTCACCTTTTTTATATGTTCCAAAAATCTCAGGGAATACAATTCCAACCTTAATTGGTATAATGATACAATGATCAAATTATCAGAGAACAAGCAACACAAGAGAATTCTTGAAGATTTTTTTTAATTTTTTTCTTCATCATATAAGCCACATGAATTCTCAATTACTTTTGCATCACATTTAAACCAGAATGGCCAACCGGTCATGCCAACTCATCTTTATTTTAGTACACGTATAATTTACTTTCGAGTGTGATTCCATCAACATGCTCATGTTTGTGTGCAAGAAAAAAGAGAGGAAAAATTTGGGTAATCTTTTATATAAATATTTATAACTCGCTCCGGTTGTAGTAATATTAAATCTTTCCATAATTTTTAGTCTCAATATAATACTTTTTTTCTTTTGAATTCATCTGAAACTTTAAAGTTTCTTTTGAGACTTACTACAACCTCATTATTCCTCCGATAATAACACAACTCGTTAGAGCTTACAATTAATTTTGTGTACTAGCACATATTCCATGACACCATCCGTATGGTGAGCATCTCCTTCAAGGAGGAAATTACATCATTATTGTCATGGTCAAAATTATTACAAGCAAGACATGTTTCTTGCTTTACTTTTGTCATATCATAGGTACACAATCAATGATAAATTTGTATTGCCACACAATAATATTATTTTGGTCAAGACAACTACCTTTATCGGAAAGAATTATTTTTTCTTTTTCCCTTTCGGTATTTCAGAATAAACATACCATAATATTTATGACGTATAAATGTACACGATCACTGACCAATTCTTCCAAATAAAAGTTTATTTATTTCCCTCAAACCTCCTGTAAAGGTGAGTTGTGACATATTTTCAACCATACATGAATATGTTCTTATTCATATTTTTTCTTCATATTTTTCCATATTCACTTTCAAGAATGGGCGAACATTCACATGTTTATTACAAGTCACAATCTCTTCATGAGTTGACCATAACCATTTATACATGTCATATCTTTATATTTGACATATTTACATGACCAACCTCAACATCATTTTGAAAGATAAAGTGCATCATCACTTTATATTCTTTTATTTTGACGGAGGATTCATAAAATTTATTAGATTAGGTCCGCAAAAATTGAATGTCAAATGACCTTTCATACCAAATCACGATAACTATTTTCAACCTTTGAAAGACCGTTTTGAGATGATAATAATTAGCTTCACATTTTTAAGGACTATTTGGAGAACCTATAATGTTCTTCCTTTCATAATTTCCACAATGATGACTATTATAATTCTGTCCTTTCACATCCTTATTCATACATTTAATCACTTTTCATCTTTCATACTTATTATTCATTGCAACCACATTCGTATGATAGAGTGGAGCATTTGGGCGAATTTCAAACTTATCATATACTGGTACCACATTCGTTTAAGGAAATGAAGAAAATTCATTGGGACAAATTTCAAGACTTTTCATCAAAAATATATTATTTTTGCCTTAGCCATTATTTTATCACCATTATGGTGCATTGACACTCAAACTCAATGTCTTATCCATATAAGACGTGTTAGGCCATAATTCTATGTGACTCGAACCCAATACCTTATCATCATGGTGCATCAAAACTCAAATTGATGCCTTACCCTCTTGGTACGATAGTACTTGAATCTAACGTCTTATCCTCGAACACTTTTCATTATGTGCATCCGGACTTTAACCTGATGTCTTACCCTTTTGGTGCGATAGGACTTGAATCCATCGTCTTACCCTCTAGTAATTATAGATATTAATAAGTTCCTCATAACTAACACTTAGAAAATCAACATGAAAATTTACTTCTTTATTCTTCAATTCCTTTCTATTCCTTCTCACAAGTGTTTCAAGTACAACTCTTTTGCGAAGAACTAATATTTTTAGAGCATATTCGTGTTGAAAATGTGTTATAAAATACAAGCTCATAATAATATAATATAAAGAGAAGAAGACAAGAAATGTAGATGAAGAAGATGACTTTTCTTCTATTCAAGTGTCTTACAATGATGAATGCTATCTCTATTTATAGGTTGAGAAATCACTTCAAAAGTCACCATATTAAGTGTCATAATAAATAGATACATTCTTATCCAAAAAGGTTCATAGAACCTAGGGAATATGAATAGTTGTTTATGTATTAACTCTGTGGACAATCCACTCATTCAACGAATTTATAACATATTTAAAATAGTTAGAATTTTAAATCTTTTTGTTTGTTTTACCCTGTCCCAACCCCCGACTACCCCTACCCCTGCCCCTGCCCCCAAAGAAAATATAATTAAAGTTTATTTTTGAAAAAAATTCAAATTTTCATTTTCTTTAACCCACACCTATCCCAACCCCCTACCAGCCTTCACCCCCCCTCCCTCCCTCCCTCCCAAAAAAAATTAAAAGTTTGTTTTTAAAAAACTTTGTTCAAATTTTAAATTTTCGTTTTTTTACCCGACTCCCTACGAGTCCCCCTCAAAAAATAATAATTTAAAAGTTATTTTTTGACAAAATATTTTCAAATTTTAAAAAATTATTTTTTCACCCCACCCTACCTCGACCTCCTCTACTAGCCCCACCCCCCCTCCAAAAAAATAATAATTTTAAAGTTTGTTTTTGAAAATATTTTTAAATTTTTATCCCCCCCCCCACACACACACAAAAGAAATTTAAAATTTTGTTTTTAGAAAAAAGAAAGAAATTCAAATTTTGTTTTTTTTTTTGAAAAAAAATCGTATTTTAAAAGTTAGGTCCCCAGTTAGGTGTGGCTGGATCCCTGTTCGAAAGTTAGAGTCGATATGAAAGTCAAATCTTGGGTCTCACATCAATTGTTGGTTGTCGGAGTCCAATTCTAATTTGAAAGTCGGGTCTCAATTCGAGTGTCGAAATCGAAACCCGGATTGATGGATCATGTACAAGTTCGAGTGTCGAGTTCAGAGGTCAGGTCCTAGGTTGGATATCCAATCCCAATTTGAATGTTGAATGTTGGGTCTCGGGCCGAAAGTCGGGGTCAGGTCCTGGGTCAGATCTCAAGGAAGGATTTCAGATCTTTCGTCGGGGTTTTGTCCTAGTTCGCGTGTGAGGGTCATGTCCTAGATCAATTATCGATGTTGGTTTTCGGGTAAAAAATTAGTTTCTACTCTCTAGTAAACAATTAAAAAGATATTTTCTTAAAAATGTTAGTTTTTCATTCACAAACCAAACACTAAAAAATATTTTCCGGAAAATATTTTCTACTCTCCAACCAAACATGAGAAAATAAGTCATAAGTCCACTTGTTTGCCAGGAAAACATTTTCCTTTCATACAAAACACACCCTAAATCAATATTAGTTAATAGAACATCTTGTATTTATCTCAAATTATACTAATCCATCATTAATTAGATATTAAATTAAGATAAAAATAACTATTTACTATATTTTATTGGTAATTGTGTATTTGAAGTGACATACAATTATTGGAGTGTTGTAAATAACAAATGTGAATTTAAAAACTCAGTATATTTCTTGAGTTCTTTATAATTTTTTTTTTTTTTTTTTTTTTGGGTAAGCTGCTCTCTACTTTTCCTAATAAGCAAACCAATCATGAATGAGGAAATAGGTTCATCGGCGTTAGATTAATACTTTGCATCTAGCAATTGATACTAGTAAACCTAATATGAACCAATACCATTAGTAGTTATTAATTATCATTTCCTTAGAACTGCTTAAAAGTTACCATATTAAAAGGGAACATTAAAGAAATAACTATATTTAACGGGCCATAATTTATATATATTTTAAAAATAAATTGATAGTATGTGTATATTATTGACAGTATACAAAAATTTGATAGAAATAAAATATTGGTCGGTAGCAACGCATCCACTTCTCTTGTTTTCAATTAAGATGCCTCCCATCAAATCTAGACCGCACATAATGGTGTGACTTAACAATAATTAATGAAGTTGGTAAAATCAATTCAAGGGGATTAATATGTAAGTGATTTTAGTTTATTTGTTTAAATTTTAGTTAATAGAGTTTATATATATATATATATATATATATATATATATATATATATATATATATATATATATATATATATATATATATATATATATATGATAACAAATATTGTAGAAAATATGCACAAGTTGTCCGTCCACGGATGGATAAATTTATGAAATATAACTTGAGAGCATGAATTTCCAAAGCATAAGCTAAGTAAATTTCTATAAGTGAATGAAAATAAGACGAGAACAAAATTTGCGCATCAAGCTTCATGAAACCTGTTAATACACATTATTGCTACTCACTAATCATGAATTTCCTTAAAATGGTTGAACTTCAAATTTACCTTATCTGATTTGTGTTTCGTATCTGATGATGCATCTTTGGAGCTAGGTGGGCTCACATTGTGGTGTCAATCTCTTAGTCACGCCTGACTTGTCACTTATGCCATATGTCACTTTATGATTCATCTAGCTAACGATCTTGATCAGTTTTACCCTATATAGATTGTCACGCCTCTATCCTACACCCCTAATATTGCCGACACTCAGAAACCATTGTTGATCCCAAGCGAACGCTTGTCCGGCGCTGACTAGTGAGCGGAAGACTAAACATACATGCAGAAGCCTTATAAAATGAACATTTAAAATCAATTAAATATATCTCATACAAAAGTCTGAAATAAATTTGAATATAAATAATGATAATAATATTTAAACTTTTGAATACAAAAGACTGAATTGACTCATTGACTTTGTCTATCTATGGAGCCTCTACTAACTAAAGATAGGTGTTGGGACAAGACTCATGACTACCTGACTATTCGAATAACAATGACTGAAAAATTAAATAAACTATACTAACTAAATTAGAGCCCCTCGAAAGTGAGGAGGTCTCACCAAATGCTAGTGGAAAGTGATCTTACTGAACGTCTGATATCAACAGTACCTGAAATGGCGTCAGTACATGGAATGTACGGTATGTAATAAGACTGAATGAAATAAATTATTGAAATGAAAGTAAAGAATGAACATGAGGTTAAATTATTAAATCTCTACAATGAGATATGCAATAATAGCAAAATACTAAAATAATATACTTTACTTTTCTTGGAGAGTTTCTTTAACCGAAAACCATCACTATGAGCCTCGTGATAATAATGTCTAGCCCATGTTGCCAGTCATCCTATACCTTGCCGGAGTATAGGACAACAAAACTTAACCTATTGATCCATCTGAAAAGCACTCAACAAGGTTGTGAGGAGTCGCCCGAATCAACGAGATGATCCTATCTACGCTGGCGACACAATTTATGGGTTTTGAGTTGTTAAGTCTTACCCAAATCGGTGCTCAATACTGTTGACCATATCATATATGATTCCAAAAATCATATATGATATGATTCCAAATATCTGATATGATTCTAAAATATCCGGGACAATATTCTAATTTAACTAAGAACAATCACACCATTGATATTGTGCAAGATATGATATGATATTGTGCTAGAATCTTGCTTGTACCTTTGTATATATATAGTGGATAGTTTATCAATTGTAAAGGATAGAAATACAGAATAGTTTTCAACTCTTTTTGGTCTCGGATTTCTCAATTGTTATCATGGTATCAAGAGCCTAATTTTTTTTTCTCCAGAAACTAGTTTAATTTGCTCCGTATTGTTGTTTGATTTCTATTATCGAATATCTCTTGTCTTTCTAATGGAGTAACATTCTCACAACATTTTGTCTACCAAATTTGATGGAAAAATTATCCGATGTGGGAATTTAATTTCCGGATCTTTGTCCAAGGGAAAAGATTGTTTGGAATCCTGGATGGATCAACAACTGAGCCAAATGAAGACAAGGAAAAACAAGTTTGGCACGCTAACAATGCTCGTGTAATTTCGTGGATCCTCAATTCTGTACATGCAGATGTTGCACTCAGTCTGCGTCCGTTTAACATGGCAGCAGAGATATGGAAGCATCTCAAAAAGGTATATTTTCAATGTAATCATGCTCGGGATTATGAGTTGGAACATACTCTTTCAGAATACAAACAAGGAGATAAAGACATTCAGAGTTATTATTCGGGACTTATGGCAATTTGGTCAGAACAAGACCAAAGCTTTGGAGGAAACCTTTCTTCCACAGGCATCAAGGAAGTTATGTTGGAGAGGAAGAAGACTCGAGTTGCCCAATTTCTCATGAAATTGAGACCAGACTTTGAGCCTATTAGAGCTAACTTTCTCAACAGATAAACTCTTCCAGACACCGATGTAGTTTTTGGAGAACTCATTCGTGAGGAGACGCGCATCAATACTCTAGCATCCATGGATTCGTCTTACACAATTGACGCGGATATGTATACATCAAAAGGTACCCATAAATCATATACTCAGAGCTCATTTGAAAAGTTTGGACAATAATGCTTTTAGTGCAAAGAGTATGGCCATATTGCGTCACATTGCAATAAAAGAAACACATGCAATTATTGTAAGAAGCCTGGCCATATAATTCTGGAGTGCAATCGACGCCCAAACACGCATCAAAGCAAGCACAGAGATTATCAAGCAACTGAAGCTTATGTGAGTCAAGCAGATATCACACCATATTCTTTGGATCCGAAAGCACTTCAAAAGATGATACAAGATTCAGTTGCAGCTACTCTCCCCAGGGCTATTTCCAGTGCTCTCACTGTTGCCTATCCTGGTAAAAATTTAAATAAGAATTCAAAAGTTTGGCATATAGATTCGGTTGCGTCTAACCATATGACAGGAGATATCCATAATTTACACTCTTTATCAACTCCGTCAGAAAATCAACTTATTTTCACAGCCAATGGTGATACTTTACCTGCTTCTAAGATTGGAAAATCATCTTGCTTCACTAAAGTCCTTTTTCACTAATGTCCTTTTTGTCCCTAAACTTACTGTTAATCTTATTTCGGTTGGACAGTTGGTGGAACAAAATTGCCTTGTTGTTTTCTCACGTCTTGGTTGTGCTGTTCAGAATCTGGAGACAGAGAAGGTGATCGCCAAGGGTCGTAAAGTTGGGAGAATGTTCTAGTTGTCCATGTCTGAAACACCTCACCATGCATGTTATCTGTCTGCCAGTAAAGGGGACATCACTAACTCAAATAAATTGTGGTACTTGTGGCATCATCGTCTTGGACATCCACATGCTCAAAAACTTTCTTCCATGTTACAATATTATCTTCATTTGAATAAGAAATAATGGGTTTGTCATCAAAATTGCCTTGTGAAAATTGTGCTAAATCCAAAAGTCGTAAACTGCCTTTTCCTTGAAGTACTACTTTATACAACTCTACTTTTGATTTGATTCACAATGATGTATGGGGTCCTGCACCAATTTCATCTAGATTGGGGTATCAATATTTTATCTTGTTTATTGATCATGTTTCTCGATATACATGGGTGTTCTTTTTTAGAAACAAAAGTGAAGTTCCTAAAATCATACAACAATTTGTCACCTATGTTGAGACTCAGTTCAATAAATGAATTAATTTTTTTTTGATCTGATTCAGGTTGGGAATACATGAAGTCAGAACTCATAGATTTTTTCAAAGAGAGAGGCATTACTTCGCAACACTCTTGTCCATACACACCTGAGCAAACTGGAGTTAGAGAAAGAAAAAATAGGCATGTTCTGTAAACCACATTAGCTCTTCTTGATACATCAAATGTTCCTAAAATATTTTGGGTTGAAGCCATCCAAATTTCTGTCTATTTAATAAACACACACCATTATCATTAACAAAGATGATAGTCCATATTCCATTCTTTTTGGTAAACTCACTGATTATTCTCATCTAAAAGTTTTTGGTTGTGTGTGTTTTGTCCATTTACCTAGACATGAACGGCATAAATTATCTGCTACAACTGTGAGGTGTGTTTTCCTGGGTTATAATGATGTTCAAAAGGGCTATCTTTGTTATGATTCTTCTAGACGACAGTTGTGGGTTTCCAGACATGTTATTTTCTTTTAGTATCAATTTGATTACCCTATTATCTCTTCAACAAAATCAGACTCTGTCTCAATTCTGTACAAGTTTGAGAATCAGCAGGTACAAAATCCTACATCTCCCAACGAAGACCCTAATGGCATTACTGATGATCCTGGTCAATCAGATGCATTTCCTATGGATAATTCAGGTAATAGTACTTTATCACATAATTCATTGAATACCTCTTTCATTGACACATTTGACAACAATGATTATTCTGATGGTGAACTTGTACCAAGTGACCAAATAAATTCTTCTATTCCTTCTCTTCGTCAATCTGAACGCAAAACGTCTACCCCAGATTGATATGGATACTCTCCAGGTAGCTCGGTCGATCGTATGCCTTACTTACTACTTTGAATTCTATTTTTGTCCCAACTACTTACCAACAGGCATCAAGCCATGACTACTGTAAAAAGGCAATAGAAGAGGAACTTTTGGCTTTAGAAGAAAATCATACATGGGATTTGATATCTAAACTGGCTGAGCTTCTGTTATTGGGAGAAAATGGATTTATTCTGTGAAAATGAAGTTTGATGGCACATTGGAGAGGTACAAAGCTCAACTAGTAGCTCAAGGATATAAACAAGATGACGACAATTCGTGTGTTGCTCACTATAACATCCATCAAACGGTGGAAACTTCATCAAATGGATGTGAAAAATGCATTTTTGCATGGTGAACTACATGAGGTTATATACATGAAACCTCCCTCAGGGTACAACCAAGCTCAACCTGATATGATTTTTCATCTTCGAAAATCTCTTTATGGTATCAAACAAGCACCACGTGCATGGTTTAAGAAGTTTCGGTCTACCATCATAAATGCATGATTTTCTCTATGTGTTTCTGATTATTGATTATTCATCCGGCCCTCCAATACTGGTATGATAGTTTTACTATTGTATGTGAATGATATGATCATAACCGGCTATGATGAGAATGGAATTGTACAACTCAAGAATCTTCTTAATGCAACTTTCAAAATGAAGGACCTTGGCAAGTTAACATATATTTTGGGGTTGGAGGTTGAATATTTTCTGGATGGTATCATGCTAAGCCAAAGGAAGTATGTAGAGGATCTTGCCACACAAGCATGTCTAAGTGATCAGAAGGTAGCTCACAAACCTATGGAGATCAATGTGAAGGTACAAAAATGATGACGGTGACCCTCTTGCAGAACCAACATTGTACAAGAGGCTTATTGTTTGTCTAATTTATTTGATAGTAACAAGACCTGACATGTTTTATCAAGTTCAAGTCTTGAACCAATTTGTTACAAATCCTTATCAACATCATTTTTCTTCCCTCCTCAAAATCATTTGCTATGTTCGAAGTACAATTAAGCGAGGTCTTTTCTTTAATTCAACATCATCTCTAAATCTCGAAGGGTATGCAAATGCAGATTGGGAAGGATGTCCAAACTCTCGAAAGTCTACGACATGATGGTGTATGTTAATCGGATCATCACTTGTCTCATGGAAGTGCAAGAAGCAGCCAAGAATTTCAAAATCATCAACAGAGGCAGAATATAGATCAATGTCAGCGGCTTGCTCTGAAATTATGTGGATACGTCGATTGATAGAAAAACTTCATATCTCTTTTGATGGCTCCACTACATTACATGCTGACAATACTAGTGCAATACAAATAGCAAAAAATCCGGTCCACCATGAGAACACAAAGCATATTGAAGTGGACTGCCATTATATTCGAAAACTTGTTGATGATCAAGTCATTAGTCTTCGGCATATCACGTCGCATGATCAATTGGCAGACTTGTTTACAAAAGCGATGACAAGGAGCAAACACCAATTCTAATTATCCAAATTAATGTTTCCTGATAAGTAGCATCAATTTGAGAGGGGATGTTGAATCATATCTGATATGATTCCAAATCATATCTGTTATGATTCCAAATATCTGATAAGATTCTTAAATATCTGGAACAATATTCTCATTTAACTAAGCACAATCACACCATTGATATTGTGCAAGATATGATATGATATTGTGCTAGAATTATGCTTGTACCTTTGTATATAAATAGTGGATAGTTTATCAATTGTAAAGGATAGAAATACAGAATAGTTTTGAACTCTTTTTGGTCTATGATTTCCCAATTGTTATGAAATACTACTCCCAAAACATGCAATAATGCTTATACTGTAAATATGTCCCCCTTTAGGGGAAAACTGGAAATCAGATACTTTGAGTCTATGCTCAATAATACTTCTTTAAAACTAAACTAAACTGAACTTAAATGACTTGACTATGCTTTTCTGAATACTCTTTTATCAATGCATTGAAATTACTTTAAAGACTGATTGAAAATCCTTTCTCTAAAACTAATTATGCTTTCTTTAAACTAGCCTTGTTTTCTTCATAAAGATAATGCATAAGAACTGATATATCAAGGCTTTCATAAAATTCATAATTAAATATGGTTCATGGGGTGAAATAAGCATGATCAATGATTAAGAATCATCCAATTAATTAATATACTGAAATAGACACAACAAAATCAATAATTCATGATAAGAAAGTAAGTAGAACCCTCGAATGTAGTAAGCCTTGGGTTTGAAACCCTAGTTGAACCTTGCTAACTGAAATTTAGATGCAGGGCGTGAGGAAGAGCTCATTAAATCACTATGATAGCCTTACATACCTTAAATCACTCTAATTGAAACTCTAAGTTCGAAGAGGAGCCCTAAAAGTCTATTCTTGAACTTTAGGATAAGCTGTTGTTGTTGCTAGATATGAGAGAAATATTTAATGTAGAATCTTATTAAGAATTTGTGATTAGAGATTGAAATTTTTTAGAACTAATTTAGATACGTGACAGTAACATACTTTGGTATTAAAGATGCAGGAGATTAGAGAATTTGAGGGAATATAAGCCCTAGGTCGTCCAAGATGAATTTTATAATGACCCACCGTCTTAACTTAATAAATAGAGCATTTTAAAATCTAGACTCTCAAAAATTTGTTTGGTGCGCGCGATGCGCCCACCCGGGCTGCTGGAGAAATGGCCTAGCGTGGTGCGCCCATGCTACCAGACAGGCGGAGCGCATGGTCAATTTGACATCCCTCTAGTAAAATCAGATAACGTTTTATTCAAGAGTCGGGTTGACGAGCGATCAGTGGCGTTGGAAAGAATTATTTTAGACCTTTAATTCGATAGGTCATGGGTCACCTAAATCTTACTATTCTGAGAGGTATAATCGTTTGAAGTAGACCCTTGTAGGAACTCATGTGAAAACATAGTTGATAGAAATGTTTAGAACTTGGCTTGGTGTTTGAGGTTCCTTACGACCCTAAACCATATCTGATATACTTACTACACTTTTTAAAGGAACTTAATGTATATGCACAACTTAGAATTCATTGGGTTCAGACCTATACACATACAAAGGATGATTCGAATCTTTGCTTAGAAGTTGTTGGACGTTACATAGATTGTCCCACATTTTTTTGGGTACTCAAAGAATTGTGAGAGAAACATGGAAAACACTTCAATTCTTGGCCAAAAGCAAATGAAAAGTTCTCTGACATTTCTTGATGTGCCACATGTCCCTCCACTTTTAATGCTCTGAGTACGTGTCTTTCTGTGTTTGGTTAAAAACCATGGCCGACCATCCAGGCAATGCTGATGTTTCTTTTCCAAAATCTATATATGTTCTTCCATTTTCAAGTTACTTCCTTCACACCTTCTCCTTAGAACTTTCTCGTCATTCTTCCAACTTTCAACTTTTACCTGTGTTTCATCAAAGATTACCACCTTCTTAGCTATCCTTTGACTTGATTTATCTAGAATATACGCATAGTTACAACTTAATAGGGGAGGGTGGGGGAACAAAGTCGACATTAGAAATTTGAAGGCACAAACCACAGTTGAGGACGAGGATCATTGGTGGAGAATGAAGATGTTGGGTGAATCTTTTTCAAATGACCCATGAATATTTACAAATGATCCGATTTAGATTTTTATCCAAAAATATTACCCCCCTTAAGTTTTAAACTAAAAATTATTTTAGTTTTGCATAAATGGAAATATTTATTCATGTGGACTATTACTTGACATCTTTTCTTTTAATACAAAGTGCACACTACATACAATCATCTATTAAATGATGTGTGTTTTAATACATATATGATTATAGTTTAGGTAGAAAAAAAGAACAACTGATAAATGAAGTGTGACTTTGACCATTTAACTTTATTTTTTTAAATGTCTACTTTGAGTTGTCGAAATTAAAAATCAAGAGATAATTTATCAATTAGTTCTTGGAAAATTGGACCTTCACCAACAAGGTGAACAAGAGTTCATGTAATCAGCCAACTTAACTATTAAGATTTGTTCGCTCTAGTCCATATTAAGTGAACTGTCATACGTTTTTTTTTATAGTTCAAAATAAATGAATTTTTCAAAGTTCAAGATATTTGTTAATTGAATTTTTTTTCTTCATATTTATCCTTTATTTTAATGATGTTGTTAACTACTTTACATTTCTAGGAGAATAGTTTATGAATAATAATAATTAAAAATAGCCGTTAATATTTGTCCTCAATATTTTTCTTTAAGAGGAGTGTTATATCCCAACAATTCACTTAATATAGACTAGAGGAAGTACCATTCATTTCCCCAATATATTTGTCAAAATATTGAATTAATTATATTCAAAGAATGATATAGTAAAATTAGGGAAAAGGTATAAGTACCCCCCAAAGTATGACCAAAATCCCAGAGACACACCTTAACTAAACTAAGGTCCTATTACCCCCTGAACCCATTTATTTTTAATAAATTTTTACACCTTTTTGGCTTACATGGAATCCAAATATCTCCCACGCGCCTCAATTGCGTGGAGTCACGAAGTGTTCCTCATAAGACAAAAGGTGTACAATATTACAAAAAAAAAAGAGTTCAGGTGTGTCTCTGAAATTTCGGTCATAGTCAAAGAGGGGGGGGCTTATGCCTTATCCCAGTAAAATTATTCTTTTATTTATTTCTCGTTAAGGAATGTGACAGCTGTGCACCAACTCAGACATGAAGAGTATAAATGTTTTTAAATGCTAAAAAAATAATACTTATTATAGCCTTTTCATTTCAAAAGGTTTTAGGGTTTTGATTTCCCTTTTTCCTTTGCTTTTGAATTTTCAATTTTTCGTTTTCGTCTAAGATTACCAGGAGACCGAGTTTATTCAAGTCCTTAATCTCCTCAGGTATATACCCAAATTCAATCAAAGCTTCACATATTAATTGATATACACATCCTCACTATATATGATAATGATTTATACTATGTTTTTTCTTAAAGTAAGTAGATATACTCATTTGTGTCAGAAGCATTTTTATCATGTTTTTTTACTCTATGTTAATTTCATGTTCTCCTTGATTGTATCGATGATATGAGATCCATATCCATCACCCTTCGTCTCCACCATTCCAGGAAGGCGCTGACCACCCAACTCGAAAAGGGCTACCTCACAAAAGCTGCCTACTTGTGGTAGAGTGAATACTACCTAGTGTGGAGCCGTCGAGGCTCTCCCACATTAATAGATAGCTTTTGTAGTGTGGAAGAATGGATAATTAGAGTCCCCAAAATTTGTATAAGAAAGTTATTGACTATATATATGGTCTTGGGAAATGGATAACTTTTGAGTCGAGTTGGGTGCAAATGTTCATTAATTTCTTTGTATGATAAAATGTAACATGGAAGCAGAATGTATCGGTTGCTATTTATAAATAATTAATCTAGAGTTGGAAGATGGTTTAAACAAGACTCTCAGTGAAATTATAGTAGTGACGGAAGGAGATTCACAATATAAATTTTGAGATAAATACTAGAATGTATACCTAAGATTTAAATATATGATCTAAAACAGATTTTGAACCCCATTTGCCACTACACTAGTATCTTCCCTTATGTCAAAGGGGATTTAACAATTTACATATAACTAGGAAGATTATGCTTGCCTTAATTACACAGTATAATTTTTTAACGAAGGGGATCAAATTAACACCATTGCAAATACCTAGTTCCACCACTTAATAATATACTGCTAACTGCTAACTACCTATTCTAAATGGAATTGTCTTCTATAAATAGTACTTAATAAGTTTAATAAAATATATAGGCTAAGTTGATTGTTTTCTTCTAAAATTAGGGGGGAAATAAATTTAATAATAGTGGTAGCTGCTAACTAACATTTCTAAAAATTTAGGGGTGAAGTAAATTCAAAACATAACATTAATGGGTTGAAACCAAAAATGTGTTGTATAATTTTTGACAGAGATTGTTTGTGCATTTCTGAAAGGATATTTGTTTTTTATTCTGCTTTCTGAACTCATGAGAACCTTAAATTTGTACCAACTAAAAGGATTTGAGACCATATTAGGACTAGCCTTGTAATGACTTGAAAAGTTGACTTTGGTCAACCTTCTTGGAAGACGTGCTCAGATGAAAATTCTGACAGCTAGGTTAGCTTCGGAAGATCGATTTTGGTCTAGAACGACCCCTTGTTCACTTCCCGAGGCTTTAGATGGCAATTGTGGAATCTGGTTCAAAATGTTACTGGGTGTGGGACCCACTTTTCGTCGAAGCGAGCCCCAAATGGAAATTCCGCCTTCACCGTTGAGTCCGAAATGTCATTTCCAATCAGATTCCATATAAGGTTTGTATTTTTCCGACTTCGAACGAGTCCGAAACATCGAAATTTAAGTTTGAAAACGAATTTTGTCCATATTTTTCATCCAACTTCAACTTGAGATTAATCCTTCATTTTGAGTCCAAAGTAAGTGATTCAAAAGGCAAACTTCAAGAGAATTTCGAGGGGAATCTAGCGGTGATCTCGAAAACGCGAGGGGAGGCTTCGTTTGAGGTAAGAAATCAATTTTAGCCACTGCCAGTGTGATTTTCGGATGTGTTGTTGTTGAATTTTTGAAATGTGAGATCTTGATCATCGTAAGTCCGTTTTGAGTCATTCTTGTGGCTAACTTGTAGAGTTTTTCGCAAGGATCGTCGTGGTATAATCTGTTTGGGTTGAAAGGGTCTCGTTTTTCCGGAAATTGGTGATCAAGGGGCTGCCCTTTTTAATTATTGTGGCTGATTTGCGGTGTTTTAAGCATCTGTTTGTGCTATAATTTTGGGGTATTAGCTTAGTAAGGTATTTGGGACGTTTCCACGGATTCGATTTTGAGATTCTAATTGTGGGCCCCACAATCCCGTTTTAGACCCGATGTTGGGTCCGTCTCCGAAAAATATAATTTTAGTGTCAATATATTCGTAATGACAAGGTGATTAACCTTTTGTTAGTGGGGAAGCATTTGGAGACCGTTCGGAGAGGAAAAGATCCGGTACCGTGAGTTGGAGCACGCGTGATCGGCTTTCAGGTAGGCTATGGTTTTCTCTCGTGAGATTGAGCATGTTTAGGCATTTGTTTATTGATTTGCTTGAGTATGGAGGGGTTCGGGTGTCGAGCATGCTAAATTTCTATAATTCCTGCCTTAGACCTTATTTCGGGAAAGTGTTGGATTATGACAGCATGTCTCTTGATATTATTGAATATCCATATTTTGTGATATATATGATAATATTGATTTGAAGTATGTTTGGCCTTAGTCTAGGCTTAGACTAGTGTTGCCATAGACTTGCGAGATTTCGGATGTCGTTGAGCAGTATAACTTTTTCCGACGTCGTTTCGGACGGTCAGCTCCTTGTAGACTGATATAGCAGACTTGAGTCTGATAGTCGGTAACTCAGCTTATGACCTTGTATCCATAATGCCCTGCTTTTCTATCGGCTGCAGATACCCGGTTAAAGTCCGTGGTCTAGCTTACTCACTTGTGGATACTTCCTCGGCGATTTGGGGTATATGAGGGTCGGACTAAAATGATTATTTATGGTAATTGGTGTGGTGATATTTCCCGCGACGTATGGTTGGATATTGATTCTTAGCTACAGATACCCGGTTAAAGTCCGTGGTCTAGCTTACTCACTTGTGGATACTTCCTCGGCGATTTGGGGTATATGAGGGTCGGACTGAAATGATTATTTATGGTAATCGGTTTGGTGATATTTCCCGCGACGTACGGTTGGATATTGATTCTTAGCTACAGCACCCAGTTAGAGTCCGTGGTCCAGCTTACTTATGTCCAGGCTTAGCTACAGTACCCGGTTTGAGTCCGTGGTCCAGCTTACCTGTGATCTGGTTTTAGCTACAGCACCCGGTTAGAGTCCGTGGTCCAGCTCACTTATGTCCAGGCTTAGCTACAGTACCCGGTTCGAGTCCGTGGTCCAGCTTACCTGTGATCTGGTTTTGGCTACAGTACCCGGTTAGAGTCCGTGGTCCAGCTCACTTATGTCCAGGCTTAGCTACAGTACCCGGTTCGAGTCCGTGGTCCAGCTTACCTGTGATCTGGTTTTGGCTACAGTACCCGGTTAGAGTCCGTGGTCCAGCCCACCCGTGCCCGACCTTTGGCTACAGCACCCGGTTCGAGTCCGTGGTCCAGCCCATATAGGTTGACTCATTAGCTATAGTACCCGGTTCGAGTCCGTGGTCCAGCTTGCACGTGGTGTATTCCCAATTCCTCACTGAAGCTTCAGTTTAGTCTTGATTACTCTCATCTGTAGGTTGAGGTTTTGGAGGTTGGAGAGATTCCGGTTAAAGTCCGGGACGTAATGAGATCTCGGAATATGATTGGGAATGGTTCAGTTAAAAGTCCTGAAATTGGTAATATTGTGATAGACCTTCTAGTTCCATTATTTTACTTCACCTGCCGGTCCATCTGCCGGGCTTATGGGGGTCCGTGCAGGTGGTTTCTTTTATTGTGCATGAGCGTACCCGTCGGGTTTATGGGAGCCCGGCGGAGTTAGTTAGATTGCTTGTCTTTGTTGCCTGTACGCTCGTGTACATACCCCCCATTTACTACTCTTTGCATTTGATGTGACCCTTTATTCGCATTTCAGTTTACTTTTTCTTATCTTGCTCAGTCAGCCGATGATGCCTACTGAGTACCTGTTGTTTTGGTACTCATGCTACGCTCTGCATCTATTTTGTGATGCAGGTCCGAGCACTAGTAGCCAGCGTTGATCGAGCTTGGAGTAGACTTATCTGGAGACGGGGGTGAGCACACGGCGTTCTGTACTATTTCAGTCTCCATCTGTATATATGGACTTGTCTTCTTCCTTTCGAGACAGTCCAGTCTCTGTTGTCCGGTTTTAGGACTTGTACTCATTTTCTAGTAGCTCTGTACTAGTGACTTCCAGGTTCTGGGAGGGATCTTTATTTGTATATAAGTTTTTGGTTTGCGTCCGCCTGTTTATATTGTTATTTGCCTACTCCTGTTTAATTTCTACCCTCAGACCCATTACTTGTTGTTCCGGGTTACGGGTTGACTTACCTGCTGGTGGGTTACAGTAGGTGTCATCATGACTTGAGAAATCGGGTCGTGACAAATTGGTATCAGAGCCCCAGGTTCGTCGGTCTCACTTGTACAGAGCTAACGTCTAGTAGAGTCCTGCAGATCGGTACGGAGACGTCCGTTACTTATCTTCGGGAGGCTACAGGATGTCTTTAGGAATGTGTCGCTTTTGTATCACTATCGTGCATTGTATGTCTTATCGGTTTCTGAACATCTTACTTGTACCACTCTTTTATTGGGATGGCTCGCACGCGTGGTAGGGCCCCAGCTAGGGGTAGAGACCGACCTCGAGGTCGTGCCAGAGCTACAGCACCAGCCCAGGACCGAGAGCAAACTCCGGAGCCGGTGATAGAGCCACCAGCAGCTCCAGCACCGCAGCAGCCGATGGGCTCGGGACTAGCCCAGCCACCGCCCGAGCCTGTGGCAGCTCCAGATATACAGGCGATGCTCGTACAGATACTAGCTGCCATTGGGGGTATG
Source organism: Solanum okadae (assembly GCA_036553675.1). NCBI lineage: Eukaryota > Viridiplantae > Streptophyta > Magnoliopsida > Solanales > Solanaceae > Solanum > Solanum okadae. Next base: position 43,138,209 of record CM071686.1, read on the forward strand.
CAGCAGGCCCCAGCTCCAGCCGTTCCAGTACCGCAGGGCCAGCCTACACCAGCGGTACCGGTTGTTCAGCAGCTAGCGGCACCGGTTGTTCAGCCTGACGATTTGGAGGGCGTCATGCCACTACGGGAGCAGAAGATGCTCGGTGTGTTCCTTAGACTATCCCCGTCGAGGTTTTCTGGGGCAGTGAGGGAGGATGCCCACAAGTTTCTAGTTACTTGCCGCGAGCGGCTACAGACTTTGGGTTTAGTGGAGTCGAGAGGGGCAGACTTCACCGCTTACCAGTTAGACGGTCCCGCTAGGCAGTGGTGGCGTACATACTTAGAGACCAGGCCAGCTGGGTCTCCACCGGTCACATGGACTGAGTTTTCAGAGGCCTTCTTGGCCCGATTTATTCCCAGGAGCATCAGAGATCAGCTCAGAGATCAGTTTGCTCGGTTAGAGCAGGGCTCCATGACAGTATCAGAATATGAGGCCCGGTTCCACGAGCTCTCCAGGCATGCCGCCATGATATTACCTACCGAGGAGGAGAGGGTTCGTTGTTTTGTTCGGGGTTTGAGACTACAGTTGCGGATTGAGACTCAGTCTTTAGTCTCAGCGGGCCGCTCATTTCTGGATGTAGTGGACCATGCCCGCACAATCGAGCAGCTCCGTCGCGAGGCCCAAGGGGGCAGCGGCAAGAGAGCTAGACAGGAGGATAGCCATGATAGGCGCCGTTTCAGACCCCGAGAGTCTTATGATAGATCTCAGCAGAGGTTTCAGTCGGGTTAGTCTAGTAGCCCCTTCCAGGCTTCTCTCCGGGCATCGGAGGGTGATCAGCACCGCCATATTGGTTTTAGTGCCGGTCCTAGTCGGGGCCGAGATAGTTCACAGATGGGTTCTTCTGGCCGGGGTAGCCGACCTCCAGCTCTTAGTCGACAGTCCCAGGGGTGTTATGAGTGTGGGGAGTTAGATCATTGGGCCCGCGAATGTCCCCATCGCAGGTTAGCCTTACCCGCTCCACAGGCAGTTAGGCATACGCCAGCACCTCCAGCTAGAGGCAGAGGCCAGGGACAGGACCGTAGGGGTGGTCACCAGGGTATACGGGGTGGTCCCCGAGGAGGCAGATTAGGGGGCAGAGCCGATGCACAGGGTAGGGGAGTCCAGGCCCACTTTTATGCAGCTCCAGCTAGAGCAGATGCTGAGACCTCGGGCGATGTGATCACAGGTACAGTGTTATTATGCCAGCAGCCCGCCTTGGCTTTATTTGATCCAGGCTCTACCTTTTCGTATGTTTCTTTTTACTATGCCTCTCGATTGAGTATGATGTCTGAGCCTCTGGTAGCGCCGTTGCGTGTGTCGACCCCCGTGGGTGAGTCTTTAGTAGTGGATCAGGTATTTCGATCTTGCTTAGTTACTATCCAGGGGTGTGACACCCGGGCTGACCTTATATTGCTTGACATGGTTGATTTTGATGTGATTCTGGGCATGGATTGGTTATCCCCGTATCGCGCTGTTTTAGATTGCTTTTCTAAGACTGTGACCTTAGCCATTCCCGGTATTCCTCCGGTGGTGTGGCAGGGATCTCGTGGTAGCACACCAGTTGGGGTTATCTCTTTTATTCGTGCTAGGAGGCTAGTGGCTAGCAGATGCTTATCATATTTGGCCTATGTACGTGATGTGAGTAGGGAGGTTTCTCCGGTTGAGTCAGTTCCTGTTGTTCGTGACTTCATAGATGTGTTTCCTACTGATCTACCTGGCCTACCCCCAGAGCGTGATGTTGATTTTCCGATTGAGCTTGAGCCAGGTACTCGCCCTATTTCTATTCCGCCATATCGGATGGCTCCTGCAGAGCTCAAGGAGCTCAGTGTTCAGCTTCAGGATCTTTTGGGTAAGGGATTCATTCGGCCTAGTGTATCGCCTTGGGGTGCCCCAGTCCTCTTCGTGAAGAAGAAGGACGGTACTATGCGATTGTGTATTGACTACAGGCAGCTGAACAAGGTGACGGTGAAGAACCGTTACCCCATGCCTCGTATTGATGATTTGTTTGATCAGCTCCAGGGTGCCGTGGTATTTTCTAAGATTGATTTAAGATCCGGCTACCACCAGTTGAGGATTAGGGCAGCGGACGTCCCTAAGACCGCATTTAGGACTCGTTATGGCCATTATGAGTTCTTGGTGATGTCGTTTGGGTTGACTAATGCCCATGCCGCCTTCATGGACTTGATGACACGTGTGTTCAGGCCATACCTTGATTTATTTGTCATTGTCTTCATTGATGACATACTGGTATACTCGCGGAGCCGGAGTGAGCATGAGCAACATTTGAGGATAGTGCTCCAGACTTTGAGAGATCAGCGGCTTTATGCCAAGTTCTCAAAGTGCGAGTTTTGGCTTGAGTCTGTAGCCTTCTTGGGGCACGTGGTGTCCAAGGAGGGTATTATGGTAGATCCGGCGAAGATTGAGGCTATTCGTGATTGGGCTAGGCCTACCTCAGTTACTGAGATTCAGAGCTTCGTCGAACTAGCAGGCTACTACAGACTCTTTGTTGAGGGCTTTTCTATTATAGCAGCACCTTTGACTCGGTTGACTCGCCAGGATGTTCCCTTTGTTTGGTCAGATGAGTGTGAGGCGAGCTTTTTGAGGCTCAAGGAGTTATTGACCACCGCTCCTATATTGACTCTTCCAGTTGAGGGCGAGGGCTTCACGGTATAGTGTGACGCATCCGGCGTTGGTTTGGGTGGTGTATTGATGCAGCAGGGCCGGGTTATTGCTTATGCGTCGAGGCAGCTTAAGATTCACGAGCGCAACTACTCCACTCATGACTTAGAGTTGGTGGCGGTGGTTTTTGCACTTAAGATTTGGAGACATCGTCCAGTTGAGGAGGCTACCTGAGAGACCGAGCATGAGATGCGGGCACAGTTCCCCGACTTATTTGAGTATTCAGGTACTTCTTGACTCTTACTTTCGCGGACGAAAGTTCGTTTAGTAGTGGATATTGTAATGACTTGAAAAGTTGACTTTGGTCAACCTTCTTGGAAGACGTGCTCAGATGAAAATTCTGACAGCTAGGTTAGCTTCGGAAGATCGATTTTGGTCTAGAACGACCCCTTGTTCACTTCCCGAGGCTTTAGATGGCAATTGTGGAATCTGGTTCAAAATGTTACTGGGTGTGGGACCCACTTTTTGTCGAAGCGAGCCCCAAATGGAAATTCCGCCTTCACCGTTGAGTCCGAAATGTCGTTTCCAATCAGATTCCATATAAGGTTTGTATTTTTCCGACTTCGAACGAGTCCGAAACATCGAAATTTAAGTTTGAAGGGTTGTAAAATTTTGACGCGGCGGTGACGTGGCAAAGCCACGTGACGACACGTGGCAGAGGAGTGAAATCTGGAAATTTCCAGATTTTAAAAACGAATTTTGTCCATATTTTTCATCCAACTTCAACTTGAGATTAATCCTTCATTTTGAGTCCAAAGTAAGTGATTCAAAAGGCAAACTTCAAGAGAATTTCGAGGGGAATCTAGCGGTGATCTCGAAAACGCGAGGGGAGGCTTCGTTTGAGGTAAGAAATTAATTTTAGCCACTGCCAGTGTGATTTTCGGATGTGTTGTTGTTGAATTTTTGAAATGTGAGATCTTGATCATCGTAAGTCCGTTTTGAGTCATTCTTGTGGCTAACTTGTAGAGTTTTTCGCAAGAATCGTCGTGGTATAATCTGTTTGGGTTGAAAGGGTCTCGTTTTTCCGGAAATTGGTGATCAAGGGGCTGCCCTTTTTAATTATTGTGGCTGATTTGCGGTGTTTTAAGCATCTGTTTGTGCTATAATTTTGGGGTATTAGCTTAGTAAGGTATTTGGGACGTTTCCACGGATTCGATTTTGAGATTCTAATTGTGGGCCCCACAATCCCGTTTTAGACCCGATTTTGGGTCCGTCTCCGAAAAATATAATTTTAGTGTCAATATATTCGTAATGACAAGGTGATTAACCTTTTGTTAGTGGGGAAGCATTTGGAGACCGTTCGGAGAGGAAAAGATCCGGTACCGTGAGTTGGAGCACGCGTGATCGGCTTTCAGGTAGGCTATGGTTTTCTCTCGTGAGATTGAGCATGTTTAGGCATTTGTTTATTGATTTGCTTGAGTATGGAGGGGTTCGGGTGTCGAGCATGCTAAATTTCTATAATTCCTGCCTTAGACCTTATTTCGGGAAAGTGTTGGATTATGACAGCATGTCTCTTGATATTATTGAATATCCATATTTTGTGATATATATGATAATATTGATTTGAAGTATGTTTGGCCTTAGTCTAGGCTTAGACTAGTGTTGCCATAGACTTGCGAGATTTCGGATGTCGTTGAGCAGTATAACTTTTTCCGACGTCGTTTCGGACGGTCAGCTCCTTGTAGACTGATATAGCAGACTTGAGTCTGATAGTCGGTAACTCAGCTTATGACCTTGTATCCATAATGCCCTGCTTTTCTATCGGCTGCAGATACCCGGTTAAAGTCCGTGGTCTAGCTTACTCACTTGTGGATACTTCCTCGGCGATTTGGGGTATATGAGGGTCGGACTAAAATGATTATTTATGGTAATTGGTGTGGTGATATTTCCCGCGACGTATGGTTGGATATTGATTCTTAGCTACAGATACCCGGTTAAAGTCCGTGGTCTAGCTTACTCACTTGTGGATACTTCCTCGGCGATTTGGGGTATATGAGGGTCGGACTGAAATGATTATTTATGGTAATCGGTTTGGTGATATTTCCCGCGACGTACGGTTGGATATTGATTCTTAGCTACAGCACCCAGTTAGAGTCCGTGGTCCAGCTTACTTATGTCCAGGCTTAGCTACAGTACCCGGTTTGAGTCCGTGGTCCAGCTTACCTGTGATCTGGTTTTAGCTACAGCACCCGGTTAGAGTCCGTGGTCCAGCTCACTTATGTCCAGGCTTAGCTACAGTACCCGGTTCGAGTCCGTGGTCCAGCTTACCTGTGATCTGGTTTTGGCTACAGTACCCGGTTAGAGTCCGTGGTCCAGCTCACTTATGTCCAGGCTTAGCTACAGTACCCGGTTCGAGTCCGTGGTCCAGCTTACCTGTGATCTGGTTTTGGCTACAGTACCCGGTTAGAGTCCGTGGTCCAGCCCACCCGTGCCCGACCTTTGGCTACAGCACCCGGTTCGAGTCCGTGGTCCAGCCCATATAGGTTGACTCATTAGCTATAGTACCCGGTTCGAGTCCGTGGTCCAGCTTGCACGTGGTGTATTCCCAATTCCTCACTGAAGCTTCAGTTTAGTCTTGATTACTCTCATCTGTAGGTTGAGGTTTTGGAGGTTGGAGAGATTCCGGTTAAAGTCCGGGACGTAATGAGATCTCGGAATATGATTGGGAATGGTTCAGTTAAAAGTCCTGAAATTGGTAATATTGTGATAGACCTTCTAGTTCCATTATTTTACTTCACCTGCCGGTCCATCTGCCGGGCTTATGGGGGTCCGTGCAGGTGGTTTCTTTTATTGTGCATGAGCGTACCCGTCGGGTTTATGGGAGCCCGGCGGAGTTAGTTAGATTGCTTGTCTTTGTTGCCTGTACGCTCGTGTACATACCCCCCATTTACTACTCTTTGCATTTGATGTGACCCTTTATTCGCATTTCAGTTTACTTTTGCTTATCTTGCTCAGTCGGCCGATGATGCCTACTGAGTACCTGTTGTTTTGGTACTCATGCTACGCTCTGCATCTATTTTGTGATGCAGGTCCGAGCACTAGTAGCCAGCGTTGATCGAGCTTGGAGTAGACTTATCTGGAGACGGGGGTGAGCACACGGCGTTCTGTACTATTTCAGTCTCCATCTGTATATATGGACTTGTCTCCTTCCTTTCGAGACAGTCCAGTCTCTGTTGTCCGGTTTTAGGACTTGTACTCATTTTCTAGTAGCTCTGTACTAGTGACTTCCAGGTTCTGGGAGGGATCTTTATTTGTATATAAGTTTTTGGTTTGCGTCCGCCTGTTTATATTGTTATTTGCCTACTCCTGTTTAATTTCTACCTTCAGACCCATTACTTGTTGTTCCGGGTTACGGGTTGGCTTACCTGCTGGTGGGTTACAGTAGGTGCCATCATGACTTGAGAAATCGGGTCGTGACAAGCCTGTTGTGGGATCTACTAAAAAGAACCCTTTAAGGCCATAATTTATCTGATGCCACGAGTAATTGTTGGGTTTAAAAAGATGTGAATGAAATTGAAGAGTTGTCACTTTTATAAAGAGTTTTGACTTTTCTGAAGAATTGTGACTTTTCTGAAGAATTGTGACTTTTCTGAAGAGTTGTCACTTTTATAAAAAGTTATGACTTTTTCGTAAGGTTGTGACTTTTTTGAAAGGTTATGAGCTTTCTGATAAGGCACAATAAGCAGACATTCACACTACCATCTATTGTCTATAAATAGAGGGGTTCCTCTTATATATCAATGACAAATTTTTGAACTTCTTTCTTCTCTACTAAATCTAGTATTCTAAGTGTACTTTACTGTTGTTGAGTGGTTTGCTGACACCGTGGTTTTATGTATTGATACAATGGTGAGTAAGATTATTCTCTCCATTAAACTCATGTACTTGAGGGGACTAATTTCCTTAATAAAACATTGTGCATTCAGTGGACTCAATTTTCAATTTTTTGAGAAAATATTTTGTTTATCATTTTTAATTTGTTTCAGATTTTATTTTCTTTACTAGTTTTGAAGTTTCTAGTTTTGAAAATATTCTTTAAATTTTGTTGTTTCTTGCCAAGTTCTTCAATATTATTGTTCTAAGTATCTTAGTAATAATTTCATACCAAAGGTGGCTTTGAACTTTAGGTATTTATGTCAAGCATGCTGCATTATACACAAACATTCTGTTGATCAGCTTTGATGTTTCCTTGGGAGGAGAGAGTTTTTGTAGCTCATGCTGAAAGGTCTAACATTTATCTTCATCTGAAGCATAACTTCTTCGGGTTGAAAATTAGCTATCTTGTTTTCCCGGAGAATATGCCCAACTTTTGGATTTTCTCCTTTGGTAGTTTTTTTCTCTAATATTTTATAGCCAAAAATGGTTTGCTTTCTATTGTGGAATTTTGATGTTTCTTTATTTTTCTATGGTTTCAGACCTCCATTGTTATCAACAGAGTTACAGATTTCCAGCTAAATGACTTCCAAGGAGGAGGTTAGGGAGAGTCGTGCACATATTGTATATAATGGGAGTTCTTCTAGAATCATGAAATTGGGCTTCAACTTTATCCAGTTTCTGAGTATGACTCTGGCGAAAGCTTACCATATGCTCCTGTAGATTGGCCAAATGCTGGTGATAAGTGGGGCTGGCGGGCAGGGAAAAGAGTTACAAGTTCAGGCACCTTTAGAGATAGATATTTGTATCTTCTAAAGCATTTTAAGGCTCCAAAAGGTGGAAAGAAAAATGATTTTCGAAGTAAGATTTCAGTTAAAAAGTATCTCTAGTCTGAGTATCCTGACATGGATATAAACCAATTTTTTGCTTCATTTAGTTAGATGATTCCTTCGAAGCAATCGCCAAGCGCAAAAGGTTAGCTTCGATAGGGCTCTTTGGTATATAGCATGTAGATATTTATTCGGTTGTCTGCATCAATTAAAAAAAACACTTACCACATCTTTTTATTGACCTGATGCCAAATTTGTTTTCTTTTTAATTAAATATTGATTTTGACTCAGATATTTAAGAGAGGACATTTTAAAGAAAAAAATTGCAATCTTTACTGTCTGATTCTTCTATAAGAGCCATTACTTGTATGGCTGGTAACAGAATCTGTAGCAGTTTAACTGTAGAAAATCCTTTTCCGGCCATGCTTTGTGATATCTGTTGTAGTGAGCCTTGTTTTTACCGAGACTGTTGCTGTATCCTTTGCTGCAAAACTATCAGTTCGGACTATGATGGGTACAGTTACATTCGATGTTAAGCAACAGTAGATGGCTAGATATGTGGACATGTTTCCCATCTAGACTGTGCTCTACGAGCTTACATGGCTAGGACAGTTGGAAGAAGCATCAATTTGGATGCACAATATTTATGTCGATACTTTGATTCAAGGATGGATTTGGTTCCACATACTCTGAAGCTTTTAAACACCTGCACATCTGTTGCTTCTCATGCTGACATCGAAAAGATTTTGAATGTTGGCATTTGTATTTTGCGTGGCTCACAAAAAAGTAGTGGAAAAGAGTTGTTACATCATATTGAATCAATCAAGGCAAAGGTATAACTAATTGATGAATTGTACTTTTTTCCCCTTATGATGCTATCTTTTTTCCAATTGAGGTTTACAGTTACCACAATGACCAATTTGATAATCATATCAGTGTACGAAAGGAATCTACATTCAAGATGTATTCAAAAAGGAAAGCTGTGTGGATAGCACTGGTAACTTCTCTGCCCTCTTATCATCTTGTTTGTGTTGATCTGTTACTTTGACTTGAATATTTGTATCTGAGCAAGACATTTCAGTATGTGCAAATGTGGTTCTCTTTCTATAAGTATTGTTTATTTCAGGACACAAATATATACATTTGTTGATTTTTTTCTAGTCAACTACCCTACAATTTAGACGATTAGATAAAAAAACATATTATATTAGGTCTAAAGAGATAAAAGACACAATTGATACAAAGATTTTTATACTTGTTCGAATCACCGATGTGGTTCCTAATCCAGTCCCCTTGGTTTCCTTAGAGCTTGAATGCTTCTGATTAGACAAATAGCCTATTGTGAACTCCTTGACATGAAAGATTATAGTTCACTTGTTGGTAATATCCTCTACTCGTATAGTTTTCAAATCTCTCCTTTTCTTTTCTTTTCACAAGTTAACTATATTAAATACAATGTTTTTACAAGATGAAATAGTGACTAGGATAAGTGTGTGCTAACTTGTTTCCATCTTTAGAAAAGTCATTCTTCCTTGATGCAAATCAATCTTCCTTGATTCTGATAGGGTGAGCTTTCCTTCTAGTAGGTTGCTGACTCGTCTTGATTTTATTTTTAAGCGAGTCAATCTCCTCGATTCTGGCACAATCGTTTATCAATCTTCCTTAATTCTGGTAGTGTGTGACTTCCTTCTGTGTTTAGGTTTATGCTTTCTTTTCACAGATTTTGATTATTTAGGATTAGTGTCATCATTACAACATAAAGTTAATAGAGCTAACAGTACGTGTTATTTGGTTCTGCCTTTAGCTATACTACTCAGATTTACTGGACCGTATCTGTTAGGCTGATATATCCAGATATTGTTGTTATTGTGCTTGTGATTCTTCTTACTGGGCTTGAAGTGCAACCATATTTTCTAAGGGGGGAATGCAAGTTTAAAATGATGAATGGTGAGCTTACTCAATCGACTTAATTGTTGAGTATAAGATGATTAGATATTATTTGAACAATTAAATTTAGTGGTAAAACTATAATGATATTCAACTTTACTGTTTGATTGATTATTTTATATTTCAACGACATATAGTATATATGTGAATAAGTGACGTCTTCTAGCTAGAAATACTTTACGTCTAATAGATTTATATGGTGTATCTTTAAGAAATCGTTCCCTCCTTTTTTGTAAAATGATCAATTTTATATATATAAGGAAAGCTGAAATCAATTCTCAGCATGCATAAAAACTTTTCAGTAAGATTTTTAGATGGCTGATAAAGGAAGATCAACAGAAGATGCAGAGTGATTATGGCATAAGAAAAATAATTTAACCACCTTGATACTACAATACAAAAACTTCCATATGTAACGTCCAATATCCATATCGATTCCAAGCTTGTTCAAGGTTCCTCCTTAGAGAAATAACTATGCTGTAGGCAAAACTCTTCCTCTTGAATTAGGATTTTAGTGTCCAAGTTGTAGAAGTGATCCAGCAACTTCAAAATATCATCAGGAGCAAATTGCCTATTGAAGATTCTATCTTTGTTAAGTTGTAAATGAAAAAATAAGGATGGATGTGTAATGTCTCATTTCTTTTGATTTTGTTTTTTTAATTGTGAAATGACCATTTTTCCTTTGCCCATAGCGTTTTCATGCTTATTTTTTGTTTCGAGAATGGTTGGTGACTGGTGAGGTCCCTGATGCGATTGGGTGTGTTTTTGGTAATTTGATCCCTCTTGAGTTGAGAATTATTGATAGTGTTGACTTTAGTTAACATTTTTGTAACATCTCGCAATTTGAAATAACTTGGAAGAAACTAATAATTGGAAATAGTCATTTTTGGAAAAGAATGAAAATCTGGAAATTTGTTTAAGTTTGGAAAAGTTGAGTTTTGGTCAACTTCAAACAGCCATTACTCCTAGCTAAATATTAGTTAGGTGTACTTCCAGATATGGTTGGGAAGCTCTTGGAATGATCTTACCAACGCCCCCGAGTTTGCGCGATTCCGAGTTCGTATGAGTAAGTTATGCCCTTTGGAAGTTGGGCTGTTGGATTAAGGAAAGTCTAATCCGGAATTTTGAAGGGTAATTTAGTCTTTTCCTTAGCTAATTATTCTAATTCGTTTTTATGAATTTAATTGGGGTAAAGTCAGATTTTAGTCAGTATTAGAAAAGTGAATTTCACGCTAGGGCTTGGAGAAAGGAGAAAAGAGGAGAAAGGAGAAGAGGAAGCAAGATTCGTCAAGATCGTCGAGTTTAGCTTGTGGATTTCGTCGGGGGTGATCCCTACAAGGTATGTGAGATCACATAGTGTTGGGTTAGTTCACCCACATGTCAACCATGATTCAATTCAGTGAATTTAAGTCTTTGAAAGTTTAGAAATTGAGTTCTTGATGAACATTGTTGAAAGTTTTGTTGAATTTCTTGTGGGTTGTGTTGTTGGAGTTTCTTGCGATTTGATTCATGTTTCCTAGTGTAATTTCTGGTTGAATCTATCATGTATTGAGGGTATAAGTGATTTGAAGTGTTTGGGGAAAGAACCAAGTGAAATTAGAGGGTTTAGAGTTGAAAAACGAAGAAAGTTTGGATTTTTCTGGGGAGAGAGCTGGGGCGCTGCGCCTCCCAGAGCGCCACAAAAGTTCCTCTGAACTTTGAGTTTTGGCACGCTTCACCAGACAGAGTGCCCCAGCAAGCTCTCTGAATTTTGAGGGCTGGCGCCCCGCGCCTCTCAGAACGCCAGGGACGCTAGCTCTCCCCATTTCTTCGTCACCTTTCCATACGTGTTCCTTAGCAATGTACCTATGTTTCTTAGTTGATTGCAACACTCTAAGGTACATCTAAACATCATGAAATCATCCATAAATATGATATCATGAACCTTGAACCCATAATCTAATTCAAGGAAAGTTAGGATCAAAGTCAAGAAGTTAAGAGTCAAGTCTAAAAGTTATGAAGTAAGTCAAGAGAAGTTCAAAAAGTTTTTCCAATGTCTTTAACAAACGTTTTAACTTTGTTTTAAGACTTAAGTTTCAAGTTAAGCAAAGAGTAAAGAATTGAGTTCATTTCTCAAAAATCTATAAGGGAACTAAGTATTCCCAAAGAGTTTATAAATGTTTTCACATTTGAGCAAAAAAAGGGAACATCAATTCCAAGAGAGCTTTTAAGCTAAGTTTTGAATAATTATTTCAAACAAAAGAAAGAAGTTTGTTTTTAAAACATATGAGCTAAGTATATTTTGGGAATAGTATTGAGGACCGATATGGGGATGCGATTTCATTTAACTCAAGTCTCCATACAACATGTAGCTATCATGGGTATTAATGGATCATACTTTTTAGATGACTCCTTAAGATGCTTTTAGCATAGACTAGTGGTTCCACTAATTTAAACGTTCTATATGACGGCAAAGTATAGGACAATTCTGGCAGTGTGGGCAAGACGTTGTATCACCACTTAGGCTCATAGTGGTGGTTGTCGGTTAGAGAATCTCTCACAGAAACTATATTACTTTATTATATAAATAAAGTTGAGTTTGTTATTGCATTTCTTTAACGAACTAAGTTATTTTCAATTGTTTTATAAAGCTTTTCATATATATTGCATGTGTTTTATTGCTTTATATTGAGTGAGTTATTCATGAGTTGAGAAGAGCCAAGGTAAGTGTTCTTTCAGATTCTTTTCAAGCTTAAGTTGTGTTTAGAATTCCAATTCGCATACTCATCATTCAATATAATGATGGCAATTGGCCTGCATTGTCTTATGATGCAGAGATAGGTAACCAGGATCAGCATCCAACGCCTCGTTGATCAGGTTCAGCACTCAGAGTCAGTTGGTGACCCTCCTTACATTCTGGAGGACTCTTTTTATAAGTTGCTTTCTAGTTTTTAGTTGTCTAGTCTTATTCATTTCAGTTGTATACGTTTAAGTCTTTGGTTGCCATTTTGGCTAAGATTTTTATTTCTTAAAGTTATTGCATGAGTAATACTTCTTGTGTTTAAGTCTTCCGCTGAGTAAGTAAGCCAGGCCAAGGGTACGCTTGCGGACAACAATGGTTCTCGAGTGCCAGCCACGTCTGGGGCGTAGGCTTGGGGCATGAAAAACTTTGTATCAGAGCACAGAGTTCAATAGTCCTAAGTAGTTTATGAAGCCGTTTCTGTAGAGTCCTAGTTATCGGTGTGACGCACACCACATCTATAATTAGGAGGCTGCAACACTTAGGAAAATTTCTCACTTCTTTAACTCTCATTTCATGCATTAGAATTTGATCTATAAAATTTTTCCTTCTAATTCGTGCTTGCGCGTGTTTTCAGATAATCATGCCTCCATGAAGAGCTGTCAGAAGTTGCCTTGCTAGGTGTAATATTGAGGAGTAAGAGTTACCGAATGCATTTGAAGTGTAACCTTAAGGAGAAGTTAGCAATGCTGAATTCCGTGAGGCTATCCGGATGTTGAGCCAAGTTGTGACCAATCAAGCTGGGCAACAAAGAGGAGCTAGACAAGAAGTGAATGATACTTCTAGGATTTGAGAGTTCTTGAGGATGAATCCTCCAAGTTTCACAGGTTCAAGTACTACTGAGGGTCCGGAGAATTTTATTGAGGAACTAAAGAAAGTATTTGAAGTTATGCATGTTGCCGATACTGAACGAGTTGAAGCAATTGCATATACACTGAAGAATGTTGCTAGGACTTGGTTTGATCAGTGGAAAGAGGGTAGAGCTGAGGATACACCACCTGGGAGTTGGGGTTGTTTTGAAGAGGCTTTCTTGGGGTGTTTCTTTCACCGAGAATTGAAAGAGCCTAAGGTACGAGAGTTCCTCACACTTAGGCAAGATTCTTTGAGTGTGCATGAGTATGGATTGAAGTTCACCCAACTATCCCGTTGTGCTCCGGAGATGGTTGCGGATATGAGGAGTAGAATGAGTCTTTTTGTTGTGGGATTGTTTCGTCTATCAAGCAAAGAGGGAAGAGCATCTATGCTAATTGGGGACATAGAGATATCAAGGTTGATGGTCTATGTGCAGCAGGTTGAAGAAGAAAAGTTGAGGGATAGGGAAGAATTAAGAAAGCTAAGACAGGGAATGAGTCAGTACAACAGAAAGGTAGTGTGAATCGTTCGTCCTTTCAGCAAAAGCAAATGGGACCTGCTCCATCATCTGCTAGTGCACCTACACCCAGAAACAAAGGTGAGTATAATGGTCAAAATTCTCAACACTTCAGAGCTAAACCGACACAGTCTCAAGGTAGTGTGGCACAATGAGGTAGTTTGGCTCCTGCATGTGCGAGAACCCACCCAGGTAAGTGTCGTGATGGCCAGACAGGTTGCTTCAAGTGTGGACAAGAGGGTCACTTCATGAAAGAGTGCCCAAAGAATAGGCAAGGTAGTGTAAATTAGGGCAATAGGGCCCAATCTTCATCGGTTGCTCCACCAAACAGGGCTGCACCTAGAGGACCTACTTCCGGTACCAGCAGAGGAGCAAACTGTCTTTATGCGATCACTAGTCTCCAAGAGTAAGAGAACTCTCCAGATGTTGTCACTGGTATGATCAAAGATTTTGCTTTTGATGTTTATGCATTGCTAGACCCAGGAGCAAGTTTATCTTTTGTAACCCCTTATGTTGCAAATAAGTTTGATGTTCTTCCTAAGAAACTCTGTGAACCCTTTTGTGTTTCTACACCTGTTGGGGAGTCTATTCTAGCTGAGCGAGTTTATCGTGATTGTGTCATTCCATCAATCACAAAGACACCATGGCTGATTTAATTGAGTTAGGCATGGTAGATTTCGATGTCATTCTAGGTATAGACTGGCTTCATGCTTGTTATGTGTTAATATATTGTAGAACTCGAGTTGTCAAGTTCCAGATTCCTAATGAGCCAATTTTAGAGTGGAAATGTAGTTCAGCAGTGCCTAAGGGTCGTTTCATTTTGTACCTTAAGGCAATAAAGTTAGTTTACATGGGGTGTGCCTATCACCTAGTCCGAGTTAATCACTCAAGTGTTGAGATACCTCCAATTCAGTCAGTTTCTATAGTAAAAGAGTTTCGAATAGTCTTTCCAGATGATCTACCCGGAGTGCCTCCTGAGAAAGAGATAGACTTCGATATAAATGTTCTTCCGGATACTCGTCCTATCTCTATTCCGCCTTATATGATGGCACCAACATATTTGAAAGATCTTAAAGAGTAGTTAAAAAATCTTCTAGATAAGGGCTTTATTCTACTAAGTGTCTCACCTTGGGGTGGTCCGATCTTGTTTGTGAGAAAGAAAGATAGGTCCCTTAGGATGTGTATAGATTATCGTCAGTTGAAAAAGGTTACCATCAAGAACAAGTATCCTCTTCCAAGAATTGATGATTTATTCGATCAACTCTAGGGCACTTCTTGTTTTTCTACGATTGACCTTAGATCTGGCTACCATCAGTTGAAAGTAAGGGAGTGTAATATTCCCATAACAGCATTCAGGACCCGTTATGGTCATTATGAGTTTCTGGTCATGTCATTCGTTTTAACTAATGCACCTGCAGCGTTCATGGACCTTATGGACAGAGTATTCAAATATTATTTAGATATGTTTGTTATCATCTTCATTCATGACATACTAATCTATTCAAGGAATGAAGAAGATCATGCTAGTTATCTTAGAATAGTCCTTCAGACTTTGAAAGATAAGGAACTATATGCTAAGTTCTCTAAATGTGAGTTTTGGCTTGAGTTTGTGGCGTTCTTGGGCCCATAGTTTCCGGTGATGGAATTAGAGTTGATACCCAAAAGATAGAGGAAGTTCAGAGTTGGCCTAGATCAACATCTCCAACTGATATTAGGAGTTTCTTGGGTTTTTCTGGCTATTATTTAAGATTCGTAGAGGGGTTCTCATCTATTTCATCCCCTTTGACCAAGCTGACCCATAAAACAATAAAGTTTCAATGGTCTGAAGCTTGTGAGAAAAGCTTTCAGGAATTGAAAAAGAGGTTGACTACTGCCCCAGTTTTGACCTTACCGGAAGGTACTCAAGGTTTTGTGGTGTATTGTGATGGATCTAGAGTTGTATTAGGTTGTGTCTTAATGCAGAATGGCAAAGTTATAGCTTATGCCTCCAGACAGTTGAAAGTTAATGAGAAGAATTACCCAACCCATGACTTATAGTTCGCTGCTGCAGTATTTGATTTGAAGATATGGCGTCATTATTTATTTGGTGTTCATGTTGATGTATTCACTGATCACAAGAGTCTTCAGTATGTGTTTACTCAGAAAGAGCTTAATCTCAGACAAAGGAGGTGGTTAGAATTACTTAAGGATTATGACATTAGTATTCTTTATCACCCAGGTAAGGCTAATGTTGCTGCTGATGCCTTGAGCAAGTTGTCTATGGGTAGTACCGCCCATGTTGAGGAAGAAAAGAGAGAGTTAGCGAATGATGTGCATAGACTTGCACGTTTAGGAGTCCGACTAATAGATTCCACAGAAGGAAGAGTAGTGGTGATGAATGGGGCTGAATCATCCTAAGTGTCAGAAGTGAAAGAAAAGCAAGACCAAGATCCCATTTTGCTTGAATTGAAGGCAAATGTTCATAAGCAAAAAGTATTAGCTTTTGAACATGGGGGAGATGGCGTATTGAGATATCAAGGTCAGTTGTGTGTACCAGTGGTGGATGGACTCCAAGAGAGGATCATGGAGGAAGCTCATAGCTCCAGATATTCTATTCGTCCAGGTTCCACGAAGATGTATCATGACTTGAGAGAGGTCTATTGGTGGAATAGTATGAAGAAGGGAATTGCATAATTTGTTGCGAACTGAAATGCCAACAAGTTAAAGTAGAGAACCAAAGGCCCGGTGATTTGACTCAGAATATAGAACTTCCGAAATAGAAGTGGGAGATGATTAATATGGATTTCATCACAGGTTTACCAAGATCTCGTAGGCAGCATGATCCTATTTGGGTGATTGTCGATAGAATGACAAAATCAGCCCACTTTTTGCCGGTAAAGACTACCCATTCAGTAGAAGATTATGCTAAGTTGTATCTTCGAGAGGTGGTAAGACTTCATGGGGTTCCGGTCTCCATTATTTCAGACAGAGGTGCACAATTTACTGCACAGTTTTGGAAGTCATTCCAAAAAGGCTTGGGTTGAAAGGTGAACTTAAGTACCGCATTTCATCCTCAGACTGGTGGGCAAGTAGAGCGCACTATTCAGACCTTAGAGGATATGTTGAGGGCGTGCGTGATCAATTTCAAAGGTAATTGGGATGATCACCTACGTCTCATCGTGTTTGCTTACAACAATAGTTACCACTCTAGCATCCAAATGGCTCCTTATGAAGCTCTCTATGAGAGAAGATGCAGATCTCCTATTGGATGGTTTGAAGTTGGTAAAGCATGGTTGATAGGACCATATTTAGTTCATCAAGCTATGGAGAAGGTGAAAGTGGTCTAAGAGAGGCTGAAAATGGCACAGAGTCGTCAGAAATCCTGCACTGATGTTAGGAGAAGAGAGTTAGAGTTTTAAGTAAATGATTGGGTATATCTTAAAGTTTAACCCATGAAGGGTGTTATGAGGTTTGCTAATAAGGGGAAACTTAGTCCCCGGTATATTGGACCCTATCGAATATCCAAGAGGATTGGCAATGTAGTTTATGAGTTGGAGCTACCACAAGAGTTAGCCATGGTTCATCCCGTGTTTTACATCTCTATGTTGAAGAAGTGCATGGGAGATCCTTCATTGATCATACCAACTGAAGATATTGGGATCAAGGATAGACTATCTTATGAAGAGATTCCGGTTTAGATTCTAGATTGCCAAGTTCGCAAGTTGAGGACTAAGAAAGTAGCATCAGTCAAAGTCCTTTAGAAAAATCAATTTGTTGAGGAAGCTACTTGGGAAGATGAAGAGGCTATGAAGAAGAGATATCAACATCAATTTGAGTCCGGAGAAAATGTAGACCAAGGTACTAATTCTCTTCTTAGTACTCTATAAATTATGAGTGAGCATGTTGTTTGTTTGCATTTGCTTGTTGGGTGTTTTAACTTGATGTTACCACCCTTAACCTAGTAAGGGTAATCTCATTCGAGGACGAATGTACCCAAGGGGGAGATATTGTAACATCTCGCAATTTGAAATAACTAGGAAAAAGCTAATAATTGGAAATAGTCATTTTTGGAAAAGAATGAAAATCTGGAAATTTGTTCAAGTTAGGAAAAGTTGAGTTTTGGTCAACTTCAAATGGCCATAACTCATAGCTCAAGATGAGTTAGGTGTACTTACAGATATGGTTGGGAAGCTCTTGGAATGATCTTTCCAACGCCGCCGAGTTTGCGCGATTCCGAGTTCGTATGAGTAAGTTATGCCCTTTGGAAGTTGGGCTGTTGGATTAAGGAAAGTCTAATCCGGATTTGGAAAGGTTAATTTAGTCTTTTCCTTACCTAATTATTCTAATTCGTTTTGAGGAGTTTAATTGGGGTAAATTCAGATTTTAGTCAGTTTTAGAAAAGTGAAATTTATGCTAGGGCTGGGAGAAAGGAGAAGAGGAAGCAAGATTCGTCAAGATCGTCGAGTTTAGCTTGTGGATTTCGTCGGGGGTGATCCCTACAAGGTATGTGATATCACATAGCATTGGGTTAGTTCACCCACACGCCAACCATGATTCAATTCAGCGTATTTAAGTCTTTGAAAGTTTAGAAATTGAGTTCTTGATGAACATTGTTGAAAGTTTCATTGAATTTCTTGTGGTTTGTGTTGTTGGAGTTTCTTGCGATTTGATTCATGTTTCCGGGTGTAATTTCGGGTTGAATCTATCACGCATTGAGGGTATAAGTGATTCAAAGTGTTTGGGCGAAAGAACCAAGTGAAATTAGAGGGTTTAGAGTTGAAAAATGAAGAAGAAAGTTCAGAGTTTTCTGGGAGGGAGCTGGGGAGCCGTGCCTCCCAGAGCGCCACAAAAGTTCCTCTGAACTTTGGGCTCTGACACGCCGTTCCAGTTAGAGCGCCCCAACAAGCTCTCTGAACTTTGAAGGCTGGCGCCCCGCGCCTCTCAGAGCGCCAGGAATGCCAGTTTCCCCATTTCTTCCTCACTATTTCATACGTGTTCCTAAGCAATGTATCTATGTTTCTTAGTTGATTCCAACACTCTAAGGTACATCTAAACATTATCAAATCAGTCATAAATATGAGATTATGAACCTTGAATTCATAATCCAATTCAAGGAAAGTTAGGATCAAAGTCAAGAAGTTAAGAGTCAAGTCTAAAAGTAAAGAAGTAAGTTAAGAGAAGTTCATTAAGTTTTTCCAAAGTCTTTAAAAAATGTTTTAACTTTGTTTTAAGAATTAAGTTTCAAGTTAAGCAAAGAGTAAAGAATTGAGTTGATTTCTCAAAAAGTTATAAGAGAACTAAGTATTCCCAAAGAGTTTATAAATGTTTTCACATTTGAGCAAGAAAAGGGAACATCGATTGGAAGAGAGATTTTAAGCTAAGTTTTAAGTAATTATCTCAAACCAAAGAAAGAAGTTTGTTTTTAAAGCATATGAGCTAAATATATTTTGGGAGTTGTATTGTGCACCTTTATGGGGATGTGAATTCATTTAACTCAAGTCTCCATAAACCATGTAGCCATCATGGGTAGTAAAGGATCATACTTTTTAGACGACTCATAAAAATGCTTTTAGCATAGACTAGTGGATCCACTAAGTTAAGGTTCTATATGACGGCAAAGTTAGGACAGTTCTGGTTGTGTCGGCAAGACGTTGTATCACCACTTAGGCTCATAGTGGTGGTTGTCGGTTAGAGAATCTCCCACAGAAACTATGTTACTTTATTGTATAAATAAAGTTGAGTTTGTTATTGCATTTCTTTAACGAACTAAGTTGTTTTCCACTGTTTTATAAAGCTTTTCATATATCTTGCATGTATTTTATTACTTTATATTGAGTGAGTTATTTATGAGTTGAGAAGAGCCAAGGTAAGTGTTCTTTCAAATTCCTTTCAAGCCTAAGTTGTGTTTAGCATTCCAACTCGCACACTCGTACATTCAATGTACTGATGCCAGTTGGCCTACATCGTCTTATGATGTAGACACAGGTAACCAGGATCAACATCCAGTGCCTCGTTGATAAGGTTCAACACTCAAAGTCAGTTGGTGAGCCTCCTTGCATTTTGGAGGACTCTTTTTATCTGTTTCTTTCTAGTTTTTAGTTGTTAGGATGATCGGGGGTCCTGTCCCGACATCCCTCTTTGTTTTAGAGGCTTCATAGACAGATAGTTTTAGTTCTCCAGTCTTATTCATTTCAATTGTATACGTTTAAGACTTTGGTTGCCATTTTGGCTAAGATTTTTATTTCTTAAATTTATTGCATGAGTAACACTTCTTGTTTTAAGTCTTCCGCTGAGTAAGTAAGCCAGGCCAAGGGTTCGCTTGAGGTAAGCGATGGTTCTCGAGTACTAGCCAAGTCCGGGGTGTAGGCTCGGGGCTTGACAATTTTGAGTTGTGAGCATTGGATGGGAATTCTTTCAGTTTTATCCCTTCCGGAACGTCAAGTTTGAGCTAGTAGAGTGGTTGGTAAGGTTTTCGAGGCCTTAGGTTGAGAGTTGGGCATTAGGGCGAGAAGTTGATATTTACGCCTAAAGAAATGTCCGAGAGGGTATTTTTGTCTAAATGATATTTTTTTGGGAATCCAAAGATTTCATTGAGTTCAAAATGTCGAGTTTAGTGGGGTAGCATATTTGATTTATTTTTATCGGGTCTTGATTAAATCCTAAGGGTCCGTTTAGAGATTTTAATTAGTTGGAGATTATATTGTGTTACCCGTGTGGGGGCTTGATTATATTTTGTTGCCTGTGTGGGGGATTGATTATATTGTGTTGCATGTGTGGGGGAATGTATGTGTTGTTTAACCTATGTTAAGGCCTTAATTACTGTTCTATTTGCTTTGAGAGCATGTGATTTATGAGTTGCATGTGAGAGAAGCTTGTAATGCCCGAGTGAAGGGCTGAGTTGGAAACATTATAATGCTTTGAGTAAACGGAATGCTTTCTAAATGGAATTCACTTATTTCGAATGAACTATTTCCCACTATTTTTCATATGAGGGTGTATATTATGATTCAATTGAGTTTTGAGAAATTTAGACTATTGATATATGTTGAGTTAATTATTGTCTCCATGTTATATATGTATTGTGATGCATCCATCCTCATTCATCATATCATGTTTTTGGGAAATTGAGAAAAATGTGGAGATTCCTTTTGAGAAAGAAAATGAGACACATTTTTATATCCTTGACCACGCTAAGGTGGCAAGTTGATGAGATATTGAGATTGTGATTTGGTATATGAATTGCGAGTCCCCCATGGGCCCTTGTCTGGAAGCCTTATCTCTACAAGATGTATATGACAGGTTGTGCAACAACCTTGATTCCACTGTACCACCACATCATTGCATCATCTCACTACATTGCATTAATCATTTGAGTTGCTTGACTTATGTGTGTTATGGGAATTGTTGTGACCTTATGCATTTACTTTACTCGTGCCGTTCATTATAAATTGGCGGCACTAATGCCAGAGTGGGACTTTTTGTATGCAGGTGGAAGTGTTCCTTAGTTAATTTATATGCTGATTAATTCCTTTTACTCAGTTGGCCAAGCCTACTAAGTACTTGTGGGTTGTTCTCACCGCTACTTCTGAATCATTTTTTATGCTGATTCTAGTTAGGGTACTCCCCGCGGTGGCTGATCATTTCTAGCTTTGGAGATCTTTTTGGAGTGGTGGTGAGATCCTGTTTTTGGATCACCATTAGTTCCATCTGAAATTTTTAATCTTTATTTCTTATGGGAGACTTATGATGTGTTTCATACTCTAAAGTTGTATTAGACGCTCTTTATACTTATGCTACCTTGTTTTGGGATATTCTTTGTTGTTCTTTTCTATTGTTTGTGGCCTGACCACCCTTTTGGAGTCTCGTATGTGCGTTATTTTCGGCTTACACACTTTTTTTGGGGGGGTGGGGGTGCCGGGGGGAAGGGGGGGGGGTTGGAGTGTGTGCCATCATAACCTCGACTTTTGTATCGTGACAAAATGCCTCTCAATTTGATAGGGGGAGATATTTCAAGAGACTCGAACAATCTTATCTCCAATTCCACCTATCATTATTCCTTGAGAAGAGCATATCTTGTATTGTTTATTTAAAGCAGAACAAATACCAAAACTCCATTCAACTATAGAATTTCTTTTAATTCTCATATCCAACTATATCTCACTTTCATTAGGATGCAAATAGCGTCAATAAAATATGAAATATTAAATACTGAATAATTGCAGGTAGAGGTGTTCACGGGTCGGTTTGGATCGGTTATTGGTAAAAACCAAAATCACACAAAATTAATCAATTTTAAAATTATCAAAACCAAACCAAATCAAATATAATATACATTTATCGGTTTAGTTGTTATCGATTTGGTTCGGTTATTTAGTTTTTAACCATACAAAATAAAGTATAATAAAATAAACAATTCATTCAAAACATGATAAAGGTGACAACAATTCATTCAAAACCAAAAAAAGTTAGAATGACGTACATTATAGAAATTTTAATCATTGAATTTACTAAGAATAAAGCTTTAAAATTCTCCTTTTTGGCCTAGTCTAGAAGGAAAGGACAGTGACATTTTCAATCCCACAAAGAATTGTCATAGACATTGTCACGCCCCGAGCCTACACCCTGGACATGGCCGGCAGTCGAGAATAATTGTTGGCCCCAAGTGAACCCTTGGCCTGGCTCAACTCTTAGCGTAAGACTTACTCGACAATAAAGAAACCTCAAAAATAACTCAACTCATAAAGACATCATTACTAAAATTAGTTTAGCTCAATATAGTCTGGAATATTCAATAACATAATTGTTTAACTCAAGTCATAAACATTTAACAAAAGAAATGGAAAAGACTACTCAAAACACTACTATCTATGAAACCTCTAATGACAATGATGGAAGTTGGGACAAGACCCATGGCATCCTAACAAAACTAAAAGTAAATGTGAATCCTCCGGAAGCAAGGAGAATCACCAAAGCAACTCTAGAACAACACGTTGTATCAACAGTGCGTCGGTTGATGACCCTAAACTCTTGTATTTGCTTCATAAAAGATGCAGGCTAAATGGCATCAGTACATGGAATATATGAGCATGCAAGGGGAACTCTAAAGCACATACATAAGCTTGAACTAATAACAATGAAGAATGTACTCACCTCTTCTCAACACACTTCAATTTAACTCATGGGTTCTCAAACTTAGAAGTACTTAACTCAGTACAAAATAAAGCAACAATAAAGATGCATTATAATGAAAGGTTTTAAAATAGTAGATAGTAACTCAATGTATTTAAAATTACAATAATAACTATTTTACTCTTATTTGGGAGATTCTCTAACCGACAACCATCACTATGAGCTATGTGATGATACAATGTCTCGCCCACGCTTCCAGAATTGTCCTATAGCTTGCCGGAGTATAAGACATCCTCAACTAAGTTGTAACACCCCGTATCTGAAAGCAGACCAGATTTCAGATTTTCAGAAGTTGCAGGTGCAACCTACGGTCGCCACCCATGGACCATAGTTTGACTCACGGCTCGTGCTGTGGGTCCGTGGTTCACCACTGCTACCCCTCCCCAAACTCAGCTCAGAAAATCGGTTAAATCTCGACCCACGGACAGACCCACAGTCTGTAGGCTAGACCACTGTCCATGGATTGAGGCCCCCTTTAGCCAGCCTCTGACGCGAACGACGGTTGATCAGCACAGACCGTTGTTCGGTCCACGGTCCGTAGGTTTGATCGTTGGTGAAGGTCAGCAACCACTTAGTGGGAAATTGCTGATTGGGTCAACTTCAAATGGTCATAACTCTTAGCAAAAAAGGAATTATGTGTCCTATGACCTATGATATGATAGATAATTGAATCTTCTTTCCAACGCAATCGAGTTTGCTAAAATAACATCTCGAAGTAAAACATTATGCTCGTTTTAGTGAAGCCCTGTCGGGCAGACTTGATCTACGACCCAAACCTACGGACCGGAGGTTGACCTACAACCCATAGATCCCG
The DNA here is from genome assembly GCA_036553675.1 of Solanum okadae. NCBI lineage: Eukaryota > Viridiplantae > Streptophyta > Magnoliopsida > Solanales > Solanaceae > Solanum > Solanum okadae. The sequence goes on from CM071686.1 coordinate 43,161,686, forward strand.
TCCGTCAATCACTCCTACAACAACTAAGTCAGGGTCTTTTGGTCTTTTCCTATTTTGTTAGACCCTAAATTATGAAGTTTTAGTTAGTTTAAGCCTAGAAACATAACTTGAACTTAGCTAAGTCAAAGAATTAATCAAAACTTAGAAAATTAGAAGCAAGAAAAGGGAAAGAGGCGACCAACCTTAGCTTCAAGAACGCAACAAGTTTCCATCAGTTCCAGCCCCGGAATAGAAAGATTTCTCCGTGGAATTTGTCACCAGGTATGTGGTATTTCACTAGTGGGTTCCTTTCACCCATTAGGTCCCTAATTTACAGTCAATTTCTTGATTCCCTTATTATGACTAGACCTAGGGTTTCTTGAATGTTGGAATTATTGGGTTCTTAGCTGTTAGAATGATCCAAATCAGATTAGTATGTTAATATTCAGTTTATTGCATTAATTCTAAAACCCTAGCTATGTATTTCTTTAGATCTTGAATTACACATGCTAGGTAAGATGTTTCAGTTATTCAAATATACATGCCTCAGTTATTAATGCATCAAAATCAATTTAATTGTTGCATACTCAGTTTGCATGTTCAATTTGAGCTATCCAGTAACTTACAGAAATTCAGTCATAATGTGTTAATCACTTAATCTATTGGGAGTAGCATAATACCGAGTTGGACTAGGGTTCAGTCTACCCATATAGTCCCAGAACTATGAGCCACATAGGTTGTAAGTCCCCTCTGTGGGAATCATTTTAGTTATCACGCCAACATGCCTCTATACCTTTGGCTGGGTATATTGAGTACTCTCGATGGGGCGTATACATCGTACTCCCACAGTTCAGTCAGACTCCATCGCATTGACCACATTTTAGTACAGTCAGTATTTAGTCTCAGCATGTTATAAATTTGGTCATTGCATTCAGTTAGTTCAGTATTCAGTATCTATATTATGTTCAGATTATGCTATTGCTTTATTGCTCGTTCAATTATATGTTTATTTCAGCTTTATTCTATCTTGCATGCTCGGTACCTTTCAAGTACTGACACATACTCTGTGCTACATCTTCTTGTGATGTAGGTTTAGGTTCTCAGCATCCCGATCACGATTAGATCAGTTCCCGATTTTCAGTTCAGCAACATCAGTGGTGAGTCCTCATTCTTTGAGGACTAGTGACATGTTTATCTTTATCACTTTAGTCTTTAGTTTCAGTTTTGCTATATTTACTTGGGGCAATGTCCCAACATTTTTAGTCAGTTTAGAGGTTATTTCAGACATATTTAGATTCAACTTAGTATTTAGTTAATATCTTCTTTCTATTAAACTCATTAGTTTTCATTATCTTAGTTATAGTATATGGGTATTCCCCATCCCTTTCATTTTATGTATGATTATAGCTTCCGCACAGTTTTTATTATTCAATTTATCTTTAGTATGCTTATGATTATGCCAGTAGGGTTAGCTTGGGATCACTTGTGGTTCTAGGTCTCGTGTCTGCGTCTCGTGGGTAGCTCGGGGCGTGACAAACTTGGTATGAGAGCACTAGGTTTAAGAGTCCAAGGATGTTTGAAAAGCCGCACTAAGTAGAGTCATTTTTATGGGTGTGAAGTGCACCACATCTAATGAGAGGGAGGCTATGAAGTGTTTTTGGAAAACTTCACTTTCTTGATATTCTTATCGTGTGTTGGTATGATCTCCTTTCTAATCTATCATTATGTGCTTAAGATCATGCCTCATCGTAGAGCTTTCGCAAAGAATGCGAATACCAGCAATGCAAACCTAGCTCCTCCAGTCCCAGATCAGGAATTTTCAAATGATGAATATCGTAACGCTATCCAAATTTTGGCTCAAAGATGACCAACCAGAACAAACAGAAGGTTCCAGTTCCTACTAATAGAAATGATGGATCAATGGCAGCTAGAGTTTGAGATTTTGTTAGGATGAATCTGCCTGAGTTTTTAGGGTTGCAAGTTGGTGAGGACCCACAGAACTTCATTGATGAGGGTAAGAAAGTCTTTGGAGTGATGCAAGTGACTGATAATGGTAGGGCTGAGTTGGCATCCTACCAGCTTAAGGATGTGGCTCACATATGGTACACCCAGCGGAAATATTCAGGGGATACTTTATCTTTTGTGACTCCCTATATAGCAGTAACTTAGATGTCAGTCCAGAAACTCTCTCAGAATCTTTCTCAGTCTCTACTCCAGTCGGTAAACCAGTTATAGCTAGACGAGTATACAGAAATTGCCCTGTAAGAGGCACCCAAAAAGTCACCTCAGCAGATCTTGTAGAGTTAAAAATGGTCGACTTCGATGTCATTCCAGGCATGGATTGATTACATTCATGTTATGCCTCAGTCAATTGTAGAACTAGGATTGTTCGTTTTCAGTTTCCAGACAAACCAATCTTAGAATGGAAGGGTAGTAGCTTAGCGCCTATGGGTCGATTCATTTCTTACCTTAAGGCCAGAAAGATGATCTCTAAGGGTTATCCCTATCATCTAGTTTGGGTTAAGGATTCAATCTCCAAAACCCCAACTCTTGAGTCAGTTCCTGTGGTTAATGAGTTTCCAGAAGTGTTTCCACAAGATCTTCCCGGAGTTCCTCCTGATAGGGAAATCGAATTTGGAATTGATCTCCTTCCATATACCCAGCCTATCTCTATTCCTCCTTACAGGATGGCTCCATCTGAGCTTAAGGAATTGAAGGAGCAGTTGAAAGACCTTCTAGATAAGGGCTTCATTAGATCTAGTATTTCGCCATGGGGTGCACCAATGTTATTTGTAAAGAAGAAAGATGATTCTCTCAGAATGTGCATTGACTATAGGCAGTTGAACAAGGTCACAATCAAGAATAAGTATCCTATCACCATGATTGATGACTTGTTTGACCAACTTCAGGGTGCTAGTCATTTCTCAAGGATAAACCTCAAATCAAGTTATCATCAGAGATAGTGACATTCCGAAGACAACCTTCAGAACTCGGTATTGTCATTATGAATTTGTAGTTATGTCATTTGGACTAACCAATGCTCCTGTAGCTTTCATGGATTTGATGAACATAGTGTTCAAGTAGTATTTGGACTTGTTCGTTATCGTCTTTATTGATGATATCCTTATTTACTCTAGGAATGAGGAAGAACATGCGACTCATTTGAGGGTTGTTCTGCAAACTCTTAAAGATCGCCAGTTATTCGCTATATTTAACAAGTACGAGTTTTGGTTACAATCAGTTGCTTTCCTTGGGCATATAGTATCCAACGAAGGGATAGGTGGATTCCCAGAAAATAGAAGCAGTGAAACAATGGACCAGACCTACCTCTCCTACACATATCAGAAGTTTCTTGGGTCTAGCGGTTTATTACAAAAGGTTCATGGAAGGATTTTCATCCATAGCCTCTCCGTTGACTAAGTTGACTCAGAAAAAGGTCAAGTTTCAGTGGTCAGATGATTATGAGAAGAACTTCGTAGAACTGAAAAATAGGTTGACTACAACTCTTGTTTTGACTCTACCAGAGGGTTCAGACGATTATGTGATCTATTGCGATGCATCCATAGTCGGCCTAGGTTGTGTGTTGATGCAGCGAGATAAGGTTATAACTTATGCTTCTAGACAGCTTAAGGTGCATGAGAAGAATTATCCAACTCATGACCTCGAGTTTGCAGCAGTGGTGTTTGCACTTAAGATTTGGAGATATTACTTTTATGGTGTTCACGTAGATGTGTTCATAGACCATAAGAGCCTTCAGTATGTGTTCACCCCGAAAAAAGTTGAATCTTCGCCAAAGGAGATGACTTGAATTCCTCAAGGATTATGATATGAGTGTGCATTACCATCCTAGTAAGGCCAATGTAGTAGCAGATGCCCTTAGCAAACTGTCTATGGGTAGTGTAGCACATTTTGAGGAAGAAAGAAAGGAACTAGCGAAGGATGTTCATAGGCTTACTCGTTTAGGAGTTCGTCTTATGAGCATATCAGATGGTGGTGTGACAGTTCAGAATGGGTCAGAATCTTCTTTGGTAGTGGAGGTTAAAGAAAAGCAAGACAGTGATCCGATATTGCTTGAAATCAAGGGTGCAGTCCACCTATAGAGGGTTAAGGTATTCTCCCAAGGGGGGAGATGGTCTGCTTCGTTACTAGGGTCGACTATGTGTTCCTAATGTGGGTGAGTTGAGACAGCAGATTCTTTTAGAAGCCCATAAATCCAGGTATTCTATTCATGCAGGCGCTACTAAGATGTATCGTGATCTGCGGGAAGTCTTTTGGTGGAATGGCATAAAGAAGGATATAATAGATTTTGTGGCTAAGTTCCCCAATTGTAAGCAAGTGAAGGTAGAACATCAGAAACCAGGGAGTAGGACTCAAGAGATCAACATTCCTACTTTGAAGTGGGAAGTGATCAACATGGATTTCATCACAGGTTTACCTCGTACTCGCAGACAGCATGACTCCATTTGGGTAATAGTTGACAGAGTTACTAAGTCTTAACACTTTTTGGCGGTTAAGACTACAAATTCGGCAGAGGACTACACCAGGCTTTACATAACTGTGATAGTCAGGTTGCATGAAGTTCCTTTGTCTATCATCTCAGATCGAGGTCCTCAGTTTACCTCTCATTTCTGGAAGTCATTTCAGAAAGGTCTTGGTATTCAGGTTAATCATAGCACAACATTTCACCCACAGACGGATGGTCAGGCAAAGCGTACCATTCAGACCTTAGAGGACATGTTGAGAGCTTGTGTGATCGACTTCAAGGGTAGTTGGAATGATCACCTTCTTCTTAAAGAGTTTGCCTACAATAATAGCTACCATTCCACCATTCAGATGGCCCCTTATGAGGCATTGTATGGACGTAGATGCAGATCTCCTATTGGTTGGTTTAAAGTAGGTGAAGCAGCCTTGATAGGGCCAGATTCAGTCCTTTATGCTATGGAGAAAGTGCAACTCATTAGAGATAGACTTAAGACAGCCCAGAGTCGCTAGAAGTCTTATGCAGATGTAAGGAAAAGGGAACTACAGTTCCAAGTTGATGATTGGGTTTTCCTAAAAGTGTCACCTATGAAAGGGGTGATGAGATTTGGCAAGAAAGGGAAGCTCAGTCCCAGATATGTAGGCCCTTACCGTATCTTGAAAAGGATTGGTAAAGTGGCTTATGAGCTAGAGTTGCCAGCAGATTTAGTAGCAGTGCATCCAGTCTTTCACATTTCATTATTGAAGAAGTGTATGGGTGATCCAGCATCTGTGGTGCTATTAGAGAGTGTGGTTGTAAAAGATAGCCTTTCTAATGATGATGTACCAGTTGAGATTCTTAATCGTCAGGTTAGAAAGATGAGAAACAAAGCAGTCGCTTCAGTCAAGGTTTTGTGGAGGAGTCAGTCCATAGATGGAGCTACTTGGGAAGCAGAAGTAGCCATGAAGTCCAAATACTCTCACCTCTTTCGTTCCGATTCAACTCCAGCTTGAGGTAATAGTTCCTCTTCAGTTTTTCAGTCACTCATGCGCAGATTTAGTGTCAGTATCATGTTCCTTCAGTTTGTAGTTAAATTTCCAGCATATTTGCATGTTCTTGGGACTTAGTTTAGTCAAAAATCAGTTTCCAGTGTTTAGTGGTAGGGTTTGCAGCTCTCTCCCTCCATACTCAGCTAGTTTAGTCTTCATTCGAGGATGAATGGTCTCAAGGGGGAGATAATGTAACACCCCGTATATGAAAGCAGACCAGATTTTAGATTTTCAGAAGTTGCAGGTGCAACCTACAGTCGCCACCCACGGATCGTAGTTTGACCCATGTCCTGTGCTAGGGTTCTGTGGTTCACCACTACAACCCTTCCCCAAACCCAGCTCAAAAAATCGGCTAAGTCTAGAGCCGCGGTCCATAGGCCAGACCACGGTTCGTGGTCTGTGTCCATAGATCAAGGCCCAGTTTACCCAGCCTCTGACGCGAACAATGGCCGACTAGCACGGACCGTCGTTCGATCCACGGTCCGTAGGTCTAATTATTGGTGAAGGTCAGTAGCCAGTTAGGGGGGAATTGCTGATTGGGTCAACTTCAAATTGTCCTAACTATTAGCATAAAAGGAATTATGTGTCCCATAACCTGTGATATGATAGATAATTGAATCCTCTTTCCAACGCCACCGCATTTACTAAAATTGGATCTTGTAATAAAAAGTTATGCTTGTTTTAGTGAAGCCTTGTCGGGCAGACTTGACCTACCACCCAAACCTATGGATCGTAGGTTCGTAGGTCCCGTCGGTCAGTCACTCCGACAGCAGTTATGTCGGGGGTCTTTTAGTCTTTTCCTATTTCTTTGGACCCCTAAACTACGTCGTTTAGACCCTAAATTATGATGTTTTAGTCAGTTTAAGCCTAGAAACACAACTAGAACTTACCTAAGTCAAAGAATTAATCAAAACTTAGAAAATTAGAAGCAAGAAAAGAGAAAGAGGTGACCAACCCTAGCTTCAAGAACACAACAAGTTTCCACCAGTTCCAGCTCCAAAATCGAAAGATTTCTCCATGGAATTCGTCACCAGGTATGTGGAATTTCACTAGTGGGATCCTTTCACCCATTATGTCCCTAGTTTTCAGTCATTTTCTTGATTCCCTTATTATGACTAGACCTAGGGTTTCTTGAATGTTAGAATTATGGGGTTCTTAGCTGTAGAATGATCCAAATCAGATTAGTATGTTAATATTTAGTTTATTGCATGAATTCCCGAACCCTAGCTATGTATTTCTTTAGTTCTTGAATTACACATGCTAGGTAAGATATTTCAGTTATTCAATTATACATGCCTCAGTTATTAACGCATCAATATCAGTTTAATTGTTGCATACTCAGTTTGCATGTTCAGTTTGAGCTATCTATTAACTTACAAAAATTCAATCATAATGTGTTAATCACTTAATCTATTGGGAGTAGCATGATACCGAGTTGGACTAGGGTTCAGCGTACCCATATAGTCCCAGAACTACGAGCCACATAGGTTGTAAGTCCCGTCTGTGGGCATCATTTTAGTGATCACGCCAGCATACCTCTATACCTTTGGCTGGGTATATTGGGTCCTCTCTATGGGGCGTATACATCGGACTCCAAATTTAGCTCATGTGGTTTTATTATTGGTTATTAGTAGCTCCCACAGTTCAGTCAGACTCCATTGCATTGACCACATTTCAGTACACTAAGTATTCAGTCTCAGCATGTTTAAATTTGGTCATTGCATTCAGTTCGTTGAGTATTCAGTATCTATATCATGTTCAAATTATGCTCTTGCTTTATTGCTCATTCAGTTATATGTTTATTTCAACTTTATTCTATCCTGCATGCTCAGTACCTTTCAAGTACTAACGCATACTCTGCGCTACATCTTCTCGTGATGTAGGTTTAGGTTCTCAACATTTAGATCATGATTAGATCAGTTCCCAATCTTCAGTTCAGCAACATCAATGGTGAGTCCTCATTCTTCGAGGACTAGTGACATGTTTATCTTTATCGCTTTTAGTCTTTAATTTCAGTTTTGCTAGATCTAGTTGGGGCATGTCTCAATATTTGTAGTTAGTTTAGAAGTTTATTTCAGACATAGTTAGATTCAACTTAGTATTGAGTTAATATCTTCTTTGTATTAAACATATCAGTTTTCATTTATCTCAGTTATAGTATATGGGTATGCCTCATCCCTTTCATTTTATGTATGATTATAGCTTCCGCACAGTTTTTATTTTTCAGTTTATCTTTAGTATGCTCATGATCATCCCAGCCGGTTTAGCTTGGGATCACTTGTTGTCCTAGGTCCCGTGTCCGCGTCTCATGGGTAGCTCAGGGCGTGACACTAGTGGATCCACTAAGCTATGCTTAAAAAGCAATAAGGAATCATCTAAAAAGTACGACCCTTTCTACCCACGTTGGCATACATGGTTTATGACGACTTTGAGGTGTCTGAACTCGTCCCCATATCGGTGCTCAATACTACTCCCAGTAATATAACTCATTCTCATATGTTTAAAAACATTTCCTCGTCCTCAAATTTTGAGATTATTACTCAAAAGGTTCTCTTTAAAGAGATTATACTCAAAAACTCTTCATGAAGGAAATCAATGTTTCCTCTGATTTTAAATGTAATAACATTTATTCTTGGGAATACTTAGTTCCCATATATTCATTTTGAAAAATGAAACTCAACTATCCTCATCCTCATACTTGTACTCAAGTCTTATTTTGACTCACTGTTCTGCATACTCTTTTATCAATGTATTGAACTTACTTTAAAGACTAATTGAAAATCCTTTCTCTAAAACTGAATATGCTTTCTTTAAACTAGCCTTGTTTTCTTCATGTAGATAATGCATAAGAACTGATATATCAAGGATTCCATAAAATTCATAATTAAATATGCTTCATGGGGTGAAATAAGTATGATCAATGATTAAGAATCGTCCAATCAATTAATATACTGAAATAGACACAACAAAATCAATAATTCATGATAAGAAAGTAAGTAGAACCCTCGAATTATAGTAAGCCTCAGGTTTGAAACCCTAGTTGAACCTTGCTAACTTAAATTTAGATGTAGGGCATGAGGAAGAACTCATTAACTCTCTATGATATCCTTGCATACCTTAAATCACTCTTATTGAAACTCTAAGTTCGAAGAGGAGCCCTAAAAGTCTCCTCTTGAACTTTAGGATGAGTTCTTGTTTTCGCAAGATATGAGAGAAAGATTTGATGTAGAATCTTATTAATAATTTGTGATTAGAGATTGAAATTTTTTAGGACTAGTTTAGATACATGAGAGTAACATACTTTGGTATTAAAGATGCGGGAGATTAGAGAATTTGAGAGAAAATAAGCCCAGGTCGTCCAAGATGAATTTTATAATTATCCACAGTCTTAACTTAATAAATAGAGCATTTTGAAATCTAGACTCTCAAAATTTGTTTGGTGTGCGCGGGGCGCCCACCCGGGCTGCTGGAAAAATGGTCTAGCGTGGTGCGCCCACACTACCAGGTACGAAGAGTGCACAGTCAATTTGACATCTCTCTAGTAAAATCGGATAACGTTTTACTCAAGAGTCGGGTTGACGAGCAGTCAGTGACGTTGGAAATAATTATTGTAGACCTTTAATTCGATAGGCCACGGGTCACCCAAATCTTACTATTTTGAGAGGTATGGTCGTTTGAAGTTGACCCTTGTAGGAACTCATGTGAAAACATAGCTGATAGAAATGTTTTGAATTTGGCTTGGTGTTTGAGGTTCCTTACGACCCTAAACCATATCTGATATACTTACTACAGTTTGTAAAGGATTTTAATATATATGCACAACTTAGAATTCATTGGGTTCAGACCTATACACATACATAGAGGATGATTCGAATCTTTGCTTAGAAGTTGTTGGACGTTACATAGATTGTCCCGCATTTTCTTGGGTACTCAAAGAATTGTGACAGAAAGATTGAAAACACTTCAATTCTTGGCCGAAAGCAAATGAAAAGTCCTCTGACATTTCTTGATGTGACACATATCCCTCCACTTTTAATGCTCCGAGTACGTGTCTTCCTGTGAATGGTTAAAAACCATAGTCGACCGTCTAGGCAATGCTGAAGTTTCTTTTACAAATCTATATATGTTCTTCCATTTTCAATTTACTTCCTTCACACCTTCTCCTTAGAACTTTCTTGTCATTCTTCCGACTTTCAAGTTTTACCTGAGTTTCATCAAAGATTATAACCTTCTTAACTATCATTTTACTTGATTTATCTAGAATCTATGACATAATTACAACTTAATAGGGGAGGGTGGGGGGGGGGGGAAGAGTCAACAATAGAAATTTGAAGGCATAAACCACAATTGAGGACGAGGATCATTGTTGGAGAATGAAGATGTTGGGTGAATCTTTTTACAAATGACCCATGAATTTTTACAAATGATTCGATTTAGATTTTTATTCAAAAATATTAACCCCCTTAAGTTTTTAACTAAAAAATATTTTAGTTCTGCATAAATGGAAATATTTATTCATGTGGACTGTTACTTGACATCTTTTTTTTAATACAATTAGAGAGTGCACACCACATACAATCATCTATTAAATGATGTGTGTTTTAATACATATATGGTTATAGTTTAGGTAGAAAAAAGAACAACCGATAATAGAAGCGTGACTTTGACCATTTAACTTTTTTTTTTTAAATGTCTACTTTCACTTGTCTCATTTAAAAATCAAGAGAGAATATATCAATTAGTTCTTGATAAATTGGACCTTCACCAACAAGATGAACAAAAGTTTATGTAATCAGCGAACTTAACTAGTAAGATTTGTTCCCTCTAGTCCATACTAAGTGAACTGTCATAAGTTTTTTTTTATAGTTCAAAATAAGTGAATTTTTCAAAGTTCAAGATATTTGTTAATTGGATTTTTTTTCTTCATATTTATCTTTTCTTTTAATGATGTTGTTAACTATTTTACATTTTTAGGAGAATAGTTTAGGAATAATAATAATTAAAAATAGCCTTTAATATTTGTCCTTAATATTTTTCTTTAATAGGAGTGTTATATCCTAACAATTCACTTAATATAGACTAGAGGAAGTACCATTCATTTACCCAATATATTTGTCAAAATATTGAATTAATTATATTCAAAGAAAAATATAGTAAAATTAGGGAAAAGGTACAAGTACCCCCACCCCCCAAACTATGACCGAAATCCCAGAGACACACCTTAACTAAACTAAGGTCCTATTACCCCCTAACCCAATTTGTTTTTGTAAATTTGTACACCTTTTTGGCTTACATGGAATCCAAATATCTCACACGCACCTCAATTGTGTGGAATCATGGAGTGTGCCACGTAAGACAAAAGGTGTGCAAAATTACAAAAAAAAAAAAGAGTTCACAGGGGTAATAGGACCTTAGTTTAGTTAAGGTCTGTCTCTGAGATTTCTGTCATAGTCTAGGGGGGTACTTATTCCTTATCCCAGTAAAATTATTCTTTTATTTATTTCTCGTTAAGGAATGTAACAGGTGTGTACCAACTCATACATGAAGAGCATAAAAATTTTTAAATACTAAAAAAAATACTTATTACAGTCTTTACATTTCACAAGGTTTTAGGGTTTTGATTTCCCTTTTTCCTTTGCTTTTGAATTTTCAATTTTTCTTCTTCGTCTAGGATTACCAGGAGACCAAGTTTATTCAAGTCCTTAATCTCCTCAGGTATATACCCAAATTCAATCAGAGCTTCCCATGTTAATTGATATACACGTCCTCACTATATATGGTAATGATTGTATTGATGATATGAGAGTCATATCCATCACCCTTCGTGTCCACCGTTCCAACAAGGCGATGACCACCCAACTCGAAAAGGGCTACCTCAGAAAAAGTTGCCTACTTGTGGTAGAGTGAATACTACCTAGTGTGGAGCCGTCGAGGCTCTCCCATATTAATAGCTAGCTTTTGTAGTGTCGAAGAATGGCTATTTAGATTCCCCAAAATTTGTATAAAAAAGTTATTGTCTATATATATGGTCTTGGGAAATGGATAATTTTTTAGAAGAGTTAGGTGAAAATGTTTATTAATTTCTTTGTATGATAAAATGTAACATGGAAGCCGAATGTATCAATTGCTATGTATAAATAGTTAATCTAGAGTTGCCAGATGGTTTAAACAGGACTCTTAGTGAAATTATAGTAATGGCGGAAGGAGATTCAAACTATAAATTTTGAGATAAATACTAGAATGTATACCTAAGATTTAAATATATGATCTAAAACAGATTTTGAACCCTATTTGCCAGTACACTAGTATCTTCCCTTATGTCAAAGGGGATTTAACAATTTACATATAACTAGGAAGATTATGTTTGCCTTAATTACACAATATAATTTTTTAAGGATGGGGATCAGATTAAAAACATTGCCAATACCTAGTTCCATCACTTAATAATAGTGCTAACTGCTAACTACCTATGCTAAATGGAACTGCCTTCTATAAATAGTACTGAATAAGTCTAATAGAATATATAGGCTAATTGATTGTTTTCTTCTAAAATTAGGGTGGAAGTAAATTCAATAATAGTGCTAACTGCTAACTAACATTTCTAAAAAATTATGGCACGACCCTGGACGTGGCCGGCACTTAAGAACCATTGCTGGTCCCCAAGAGAACCCTCATCCTGGCTGACTACAAGCAGAAGACTAACTTAAGCATGCAAAAGTTTAAAACTGAATAAAATTCAAATAAACTCAACTTTTCAAAACTTTAACTCAAATGAACAACTTAGAATAAAAATAATATATTCAACTGGCCATAAATAGGCACTTAACTCTTTAAAACATTTAATAAAATAAATGAATAATACAGACTTCTCAACTATACTGACTATCTATGAAGCCTCTAACTGATAAAGATGGAAGTCGGGACAAGACCCACGACATCCTGACTAAATTGAAAAGTAAATGAAATCCTCTGGAAAATAAGGAGGCTCACCATAGCTAACTCGAACTCTCAGATGTATCAACGAATCTCCTGTTGATGATCCTGAATACCTGTGTCTGCATCATGAAAAGATGCAGGCCAAATAGTTCAGTACGTGGAATGTACAAGCATTTAAGAGGAATTCTAAAGTATAAACATAAGCTTGAAACTTGATAAAAAGGAAACATACTTACCTCTTCTCAAACTTACTCAACTCAGGGAATACTTAAGGATAAGATACTCAAGTCAAAGATATTATATTCGACTCTGGGTACTCAACTCTGGATACTTAACTCAAGATGACTGAACTCATTGTAATATAAATCAATTTAAAACAAGTGCAATATAAAGAAACAAACTGTTTAAAAACATGTTGTCAACTCTGTGTGTATGCAAGGATACAACATAACTCTGAAATGTATGTAAAATTACAATTAACTATGTATATAAGAATATAATAACTTATGTGGGAGATTCTCTAACCGACAACCATCACTATGTGCCTAAGTGATGGAACAACGTTTTATCTCACGTTGCCAAGGACCGTCCTATACCTTGCCATCGGTATAGAACCTGAACTACTAAGTTGATCCACTAGTCTATGCTAAAAAGCACTAAAGAATCATCTAAAAAGTATGATCCTTTTTCTACCCATGATGGCTACATGATTTATGGAGACTTGAGTTATCTGAACTCACATCCCCATATCGGTGCTTAATACTACTCCCAAAATATACATAGCTCATATGTTTGTATAAACAAAACTTTTTCTGTTATTTGAGATAATTGCTCAAAAACATAGCTCAAAGGTTATCTTGGAAATCTAGGTTTCCTCTCTTGCTTTATTGTGAAAGCATTTACTCTTAAACTGAAAACTAGCCCAAAGGCTCTTTACTGAAAAACTAGCTCAAATGCTCTTTTGAAAATCTCGGTTTTCCGTTTTCAATTAAATGTGAAAACATTTTAAAATCTTTGGGGAATACATAGTCCCCATATACTTTTGAAGAAATGAACTTCAACTTTATTGGGAATACTTAAGGATAAGATACTCAACTCAGAGACTAGATACGCAACTCAAAGATATTATATTCGACTCTGGATACTTAACTCAAGATGACTGAACTCATTGTAATATAAATCCATTTAAAACAAGTGCAATATAAAGAAACAAACTGTTTAAAAACATGCTGTCAACTCTGTGTGTATGCAAGGATACAACATAACTCTGAAATGTATGTAAAAATACAATTAACTGTGTATATAAGAATATAATAACTTATGTGGGAGATTCTCTAACCTACAACCATCACTATGTGCCTAAGTGATGGAACAACGTTTTATCTCACGTTGCCAAGGAGCGTCCTATACTTTGCCATCGGTATAGAACCTGAACTACTAAATGGATCCACTAGTCTATGCTAAAAAGCACTAAAGAATCATCTAAAAAGTATGATCCTTTTTCTACCCATGATGGCTACATAATTTATGGAGACTTGAGTTAACTGAACTCACATCCCCATATCGGTGCTCAATACTACTCTCAAAATATACATAGCTCATATGTTTGTAAAAACAAAACTTTTTCTGTTATTTGAGATAATTGCTCAAAAACTTAGCTCAAAGGTTATCTTGGAAATATAGGTTTCCTCTCTTGCTTTATTGTGAAAGCATTTACTCTTAAACTGAAAACTAGCCCAAAGGCTCTATACTGAAAAACTAGCTCAAATGCTCTTTTGAAAATCTCGGTTTTCCATTCTTAATTAAATGTGAAAACATTTTAAAATCTTTTGGGAATACATAGTCCCCATATACTTTTGAAGAAATGAACTTCAACTTTATTGGGAATACTTAAGGATAAGATACTCAACTCAGAGATTAGATACTCAACTCAAAGATATTATATTCGACTCTGGGTACTCAATTCTGGATACTTAACTCAAGATGACTGAACTCATTGTAATATAAATCAATTTAAAACAAGTGCAATATAAAGAAACAAACTGTTTAAAAACATGCTGTCAACTCTGTGTGTATGCAAGGATACAACATAACTCTGAAATTTATGTAAAAATACAATTAACTATGTATATAAGAATATAACAACTTATGTGGGAGATTCTCTAACCGACAACCATCACTCTGAGCCTACGTGATGGAACAACGTTTTATCTCACGTTGCCAAGGACCGTCCTATACCTTGCCATCGGTATAGAACCTGAACTATGTAACATCCGACAATTTGAAGTGGCTTTGATGAAATTAAAAATCTGGAAATTTGACTAAGTGTGGAAAAACATGAGTTTTTGGCCATCTTTGAGTAGTCGTAACTCCTGGCTCAGGATGAGTTAGGAGTAGTTCCAGTTATGGTTGCGAAGCCCTTGGAACGACCTTTTCAACGCCGCCAAGTTTGCTCAATTCCGAGTTCCTATGAGGGAGTTATGCCCGGTAGAAGTTGGGCAGTTGAAAAGGATTTTCGTCCGGAAATTTAAGGGGCATTTTGGTCCTTTCGCAAATTATTTATTTTGAGCTCTTTTGTTGTATTAGAATAATCTTTGGATCATTTTTGTCCCTTTTTGAAAGAGAAGGAGTTAAGGCTTTTGAGAGTGAAGAAGAGAAGAAGGAGAAGAAGAAGAAAAGAAGAAAGAGGAGCTTAGTCAAGATCGTGTGGACTTTCGTCGGGGGTGATCCCTACTTAAGGTATGTAAGTTTTTAGTGTGGGTTGATCCTTTCCCCCACACACACCTAGTTTATTCATGATTGAGAAAAGATTGGAATTGTTGTTGAAGTTGTTAAAGTTGGTGAAGTTGTTAGTTGTTGTTGATGTTGTGGATTGTGTAGTGAAACCTATTGTATGTTGAGGGAATTATGATTCTAAGAGTTATGACCCTTAAAAGTTGATTCACCATCAAATTGCAGAAAGTTCTGGGCTGTCGATCCCCATCTACGGGACTGACCTACGGACCGTAGATCGATCGACGGTCCGTACTGGTCAACCGTAGATCAAGACAGAAGTTGGTTTTTGGGGCGTCGATCTACGGGCACGACCTACGGTCCGTAGATCGATCCACGGACCCTAAGTCAGGAACGTAGGTCAACACTTAGTTTTTTTCAAAAAAAACCATTTTTTGGGGAAAAATCTCTGACGCGATCTACTGACCTGCAGTACGGACCGTAGGTCCATCTACGGTCCGTCGATGGCTTCCATGGATGCCGCCTGTGTCACCAGAAATCTAAAGTCTCAGCCAAGTTTCCCCATTCCTTTTCTCACTTTCTCAAGCAAGTTCCAAAGTATTATACCTTTGTTTTATGGTTGTTTCCGACACTCCAAGTACGTCGAAGAGTTCAAGAATCCCTACATGATATGTGATCGAACACCTTGAAATTTATAGTTCCGATTCAAGGAAAGATAGTCCAAGTCAAGTGAAGTTAGCAGTCAAGTTAAGTCAAGAGTTTAAAGTTGAGTTCATTTCTCAAAGTTATTAGGGAACTATGTATTCCCAAAGAAGTTTTAAAGAAATGTTTTACATTTAAACTAGGTTGGAAACTGAGATTTCCAAAAGAGCCTTCGGGTTAGTTTTTGAGTAATTATCTCATATCAGAAGGAATAAATATGTTTTAAAAACATAAGAGCCAATACATTTTTGGGAGTAGTACCGAGCACCGAATTGGGGGAGCGTTCAAAGAACCCACAGCCCCCATAGAACCATGTTAGCCACCATGGGTAGAAAATGATCATTCTTTTTAGATGAACCCTTTTCAGATTAGACTAGTGGATCCATTAGGCAGTTCAGGTCTTATATCTTTGGCCGGGTATAAGATGCTCTGGCAGCGTGAGGACGATCGCTGTATCATCACTATAGCTCTTATGTGATGGTTGTCGGTTAGAGAAACTCCCACAACAGTTATTGTATTTTCATACTCAGAGATTACTGTATTTTTATATACATCAGTCACTGTATTTCTATATACATTTCAGGCTTATTGTATCTTTGCATACACACAGAGTTCATAGCATGTTTTAAACAGTCTTTCTTTATATCACACTTGTTTTAAATTGCCTTATATTGAAAGAAGTCAGTCAGGTTGAGTTGAGTTGAGCCAGGTAAGCTATTCAGTTTCTCCCAGATTTTCCTTCTAGCCGTTGTTGCTTAGCATTCCAGCTTGCATACTCGTACATTCCATGTACTGATGCCAGTTGGCCTGCATCGTTTCATGATGCAGATCCAGGTATCCCAGATCAGCAGCCTGCACGTCGTTGATCCAGCTGAGCACTCTAGAGTCAGTGGTGAGCCTCCTTGCTTTCCGGAGGACTCAATTGTTTTTGTGTTCTTAGCTTTGTTTTATCAGGATGTTGCGGGGCCTGTCCCAACATCCATCTCAGTAATTTAGAGGCTTCATAGATAGACAGACAGTCAGTCAGCTAGTTATTAGTCTCTTATCTATGTATATATGTAAATATCCTAGTTTGAGACTCGGGTTGCCTTATGGCCATATTTTTATAAGTTAAGTTGTTTTGAAATCTTGCATTGCTTTGAGTTAATCTGTTGAGTAGGTTTCCGCTGAGTTAAGAAAGCCAGGCCAAGGGTTCACTTGGGGCCAGCAATGGTCTCCGAGTGCCGGTCCCGCCCAGGGTGTAGGCTCGGGGCGTGACATACTTGGTATCAGAGCAAAGAGTTCAAGAGTCCTAGGGAGTCTATGAAGCCGTGTCTGTAGAGTCCTAGTTATCGGTGTGAAGCGCGCCACATCTATAATTGGGAGGCTGCAACATTTAGGAAGATTTCTCATGTCTTTCACACTCATTTCGTGCGTTAGAGTTGATCTCTAAAAAGTTTCTCTCTAATCCGTGCTTGCGCGTGTTTCAGATAGTCATGCCTCCACGAAGAGTTGGCAGAGGGCGTCTTCCTAGACGCTATGTTGATGAGCAAGAGTTACCTGATGCACCTGGAGTGCAAGATCAAGGGGAAGTTTCTAATGCCGAGTTCAGAGAGGCAATTAGAATGTTGAGTCAAGCTGTAGCTAATCAAATTGGTCAGCAAAGGGGAGCTCGACAGGAAGGAGCTGACACTTCTAGGATTCGTGAGTTCGTGGGAATTAATCCTCCGAGTTTCATGGGTTCGAGCACTACCGAGGATCCAAAGGATTTCATTGAGGAGTTGAAGAAGATTTTTGATGTGATGCATGTGGCAGATATTGAGCGGGTTGAACTAGCTGCTTATCAATTGAAAGATGTTGCTAGAACTTGGTTCGACCAGTGGAAAGGGGGTAGAGTTGAGAATGCACCACCTGCGAGTTGGGCCTGTTTTGAAGGAGCTTTCTTGGGGCATTTCTTTCCTCGAGAATTGAGAGAGGCCAAGGTACGTGAGTTCCTCACACTTAAGCAGGAGTCCTTGAGTGTTCATGAGTACAGTCTGAAGTTCACATAATTATCCCGCTATGCTCCGGAGATGGTTGCGGACATGAGGAATAGAATGAGCTTGTTTGTTGCTGGGTTGTCTCGGTTGTCGAGAAAGGAAGGTAGGGCTGCAATGCTTATCGGGGACATGGACATATCAAGGTTGATGGTTTATGTGCAGCAGGTTGAGGAAGAGAAGCTGAGGGACAGAGAAGAGTTCAGAAATAAGAGAGCTAAGACCGGGAACGAGTCCGGGCAGCAGAGAGGTAATTCAAACCGTTCCTCCTTTCAGCAAAGGCAACAGGGACCTGCTCCATCTTTTGCTAGAGCACCTGCACCCAGATACAGAAGTGAAATTAATGTTCAGAATTCGAAGGACTTCAGGGCTAGACCAGCACAATCTTCAGGTAGCGTGGCGCAAGGGAGTAGTAAGCCTCCTGTCTGCGCCAAATGTGGTAGGAACCACTCAGGTATTTGTCGAGAGGGCTCCATTGGTTGTTTTAGGTGTGGTCAGAATGGACATTTCATGCGAGAGTGTCCAAAGAATAGGCAGGGTAATGGAAGCAATAAAGCACAGTCCTCTTCAGTTGTTCCCCCAGACAGGACGGCACCTAGAGGAGCTACTTCTAGTGTAGGTGGAGGAGCAAACTGCCATTATGCTATCACCAGTCGCCATGAGCAGGAGAATTCTCCGAATGTTGTCACGGGTATGATCAAAGTCTTTGCTTTTAATGTGTATGCTTTGCTAGACCCAAGGGCAAGTTTATCGTTTGTAACTCCTTATGTTGCAAATCAGTTTGAGGTTCTTCCTGAAAGACTTTGTGAACCCTTTTGTGTTTCTACACCTATTGGGGAGTCTATTCTAGCGGAAAGAGTCTATCGTGATTGTCCTGTTTCCATCAGTCACAAGAACACCAAGGCTGATTTGGTTGAGTTAAACATGGTAGATTTTGATGTCATTCTAGGTATGGATTGGCTTCATGCCTGTTATGCATCATTAGACTGTAGAACTCGAACCGTCAAGTTTCAGTTTCCGAATGAGCCAGTCATAGAGTGGAGTAGCAGATCATTAGTGCCCAAGGGTCGTTTTATTTCGTACCTTAAGGCAAGAACGTTAGTTTTGAAGGGTTGTATCTATCACTTAGTCCGAGTTCATGACTCTAGTGTTGAGATACCTCTTTTCCAGTCAGTTCCTATAGTAAGAGAGTTTCCAGAAGTGTTTCCTGATGATCTACCCGGAATTCCTCCTGAGAGAGAGATAGATTTCGGCATAGATCTCATTCCAGATACTCGTCCTATCTCTACTCCGCCATATAGAATGGCACCAGCAGAGTTGAAAGAGTTGAAAGAGCAGCTGAAAGATCTCCTAGGTTAGGGTTTCATTCGACCGAGTGTCTCACCTTGGGGTGCTCCGGTTTTGTTTGTGAAGAAGAAAGATGGTTCCCTTAGAATGTGTATAGACTACCGCCAGTTGAATAAGGTTACCATCAAGAACAAGTACCCTCTTCCGAGGATTGATGATCTTTTTGATCAGCTTCAGGGTTCCACTTGTTTTTCAAAGATTGACCTCCGATCAGGCTATCATCAGTTAAGGGTAAGGGAATGTGATATCCCAAAGACAGCTTTCAGGACCAGGTATGGTCATTATGAGTTTTTGGTCATGTCCTTTGGTTTGACCAATGCACCGGCAGCTTTCATGGATTTGATGAATAGAGTCTTCAAACCTTATTTAGATATGTTTGTTATTGTCTTTATTGATGATATACTAATCTATTCAAGGAATGAAGAAGATCATGCTAGTCATCTCAGAACAGTTCTTCAGACTTTGAAGGAGAAGGAGTTGTATGCCAAGTTCTCTAAATGTGAGTTTTGGCTCAAGTCTGTGGCGTTCCTAGGCCACATTGTTTCCGGTGATGGAATTAAAGTTGATACTCGAAAAATTGAGGCAGTGCAGAATTGGCCTAGACCCACATCTCCAACGTAAATTAGGAGTTTCTTGGGTTTGGCTGGCTATTATAGAAGGTTTGTTGAGGGGTTCTCGAGTATTGCATCTCCCTTGACGAAGTTGACTAAGAAGACGGTGAAATTTCAATGGTCTGAAGCTTGTGATAAAAGCTTTCAGGAATTGAAAAAGAGATTGACTACAGCTCCGGTTTTGATGCTGCCAGAAGGTACTCAAGGTTTTGTGGTGTATTGTGATGCATCTAGAGTTGGTTTGGGTTGTGTCTTAATGCAGAATGGCAAAGTTATAGCTTATGCCTCCAGACAGCTGAAGGTTCATGAGAAGAACTACCCAACCCATGACTTAGAGCTAGCTGCTGTAGTATTTGCTTTGAAGATATGGCGTCATTACTTGTATGGTGTGCATGTCGACATATTCACTGATCACAAGAGCCTTCAATACGTGCTTACTCAGAAAGAGCTTAATCTTAGACAGAGGAGGTGGTTAGAGTTACTCAAGGATTATGACCTGAGCATTCTTTACCACCCAGGTAAGGCTAATGTTGTTGCTGATTCTTTGAGCAGGTTGTCTATGGGTAGTGCCGCCCATATTGAAGAAGGAAGGAGAGGGTTAGCAAAAGATGTGCACAGATTGGCATGCCTAGGAGTCAGCTTTACAGATTCCGCAGAAGGAGGAATAGCGGTGACGAGCAGGGCCAAGTCATCATTAATGTCAGAAGTGAAAGAGAAGCAAGATCAAGATCCCATTTTGCTTGAGTTGAAGGCAAATGTTCAGAAGTAAAGAGTATTAGCTTTTGAACAAGGGGGAGATGGTGTATTGAGATATCAAGGTAGATTGTGTGTACCTATGGTAGATGGACTCCAAGAGAAGATTATGGAAGAAGCTCATAGCTCCAGATATTCAGTTCATCCAGGTTCCACCAAGATGTATCGTGATTTGCGAGAAGTTTATTGGTGGAATGGCATGAAGAGGGGCATTGCTGAGTATGTTGCTAAGTGTCCAAATTGCCAACAAGTGAAAGTTGAACACCAAAGGCCTGGTGGTTTGGCTCAGAGGATAGAACTTCCAGAGTGGAAGTGGGAGATGATCAACATGGATTTCATCACAGGGTTGCAAAGATCTCGCAGACAGCATGATTCCATTTGGGTAATTGTCGACCGAATGACAAAGTCAGCTCATTTTCTACCGGTAAAGACTACCAATACAGCAGAAGATTATGCCAAGTTGTATGTTCAAGAGATAGTAAGACTTCATGGAGTCCCAATCTCCATTATTTCAGATAGAGGTGCACATTTTATTGCACAGTTCTGGAAATCTTTTCAGAAGGGCTTGGGTTCAAAGGTGAACTTAAGTACTGCCTTCCACCCTCAGACTGATGGGCAGGCAGAGCGCACTATTCAGACCTTAGAGGATATGTTGAGGGATTGTGTAATCGATTTCAAAGGTAGTTGGGATGATCACCTACCTCTAATTGAATTTGCCTACAACAACAGTTATCACTCTAGCATCCAGATGGCTCCATATGAAGCTCTTTATGGGAGGAGATGTAGATCTCCTATTGGATGGTTTGAGGTTGGTGAAGCACAGTTGATAGGACCAGATTTAGTTCACCAAGCTATGGAGAAAGTGAAAATGATTCAAGGGAGGTTGAAAACGGCACAGAGTCGTCAGAAATCCTACACTGATGTTAGGAGAAGGGCATTAGAGTTTGAAGTAGATGATTGGGTATATTTGAAGGTTTCACCCATAAAAGGCGTTATGAGGTTTGGTAAGAAGGGGAAACTTAGTCCTCGGTACATTGGACCTTACCGCATAGCCAAGAGGGTTGGCAATGTTGCTTATGAGTTGGAGTTACCACAGGAACTAGCATCGGTTCATCCGGTATTTCACATCTCCATGTTGAAGAAGTGCATAGGCGATCCTTCATTGATCCTGCCGACTGGAAGTGTTAAGATCAAGGATAACTTATCTTATGAGGAGGTTCCTGTTCAAATCTTGGATCGTCAAGTTCGTAAGTTGAGAACGAAAGATGTAGCCTCAGTTAAGGTCCTATGGAGGAACCAATTTGTTGAGGAAGCAACTTGGGAAGCCGAAGAAGACATGAAGAAAAGATACCCATATCTCTTTGAATCCGGAGGAAATGAAGATTAAGGTATTAATTTCCTTCTTAGTGCTCTTTAAATTATAATGAGTCTGTCGTGATTGTTGTTGCGTTTGCATGGTTGTTTGTTGGGTGTTGAGTTTATGTTACACCCGTAGTCTTATAAGAGTAACCCCATTCGAGGACGAATGTTCCCAAGGGGGAGATATTGTAACATCCGACAATTTGAAGTGGCTTTGATGAAATTAAAAATCTGGAAATTTGACTAAGTGTGGAAAAACATGAGTTTTTGGCCAACTTTGAGTAGTCGTAACTCCTGGCTCAGGATGAGTTAGGAGTAGTTCCAGTTATGGTTGCGAAGCCCTTGGAATGACCTTTTCAACGCCGCCAAGTTTGCTCAATTCTGAGTTCGTATGAGGGAGTTATGCCCGGTAGAAGTTAGGCAGTTGGAAAGGATTTTCGTCCGGAAATTTAAGGGGCATTTTGGTCCTTTCGCAAATTATTTATTTTGAGCTCTTTTGTTGTATTAGAATGATCTTTGGATCATTTTTGTCCCTTTTTGAAAGAGAAGGAGTTAGGGCTTTTGAGAGTGAAGAAGAGAAGAAGGAGAAGAAGAAGAAAAGAAGAAAGAGGAGCTTAGTCAAGATCGTGTGGACTTTCGTCGGGGGTGATCCCTATTTAAGGTATGTAAGTTTTTAGTGTGGGTTGATCCTTTCCCCCACACACACCTAGTTTATTCATGATTGAGAAAAGATTGGAATTGTTGTTGAAGTTGTTAAAGTTGTTGAAGTTGTTAAAGTTGGTGAAGTTGTTAGTTGTTGTTGATGTTGTGGATTGTGTAGTGAAACCTATTGTATGTTGAGGGAATTATGATTCTAAGAGTTATGACCCTTAAAAGTTGATTCACCATCAAATTGCAGAAAGTTCTGGGCTGTCGATCCCCATCTACGGGACTGACCTACGGACCGTAGATCGATCGACGGTCCGTACTGGTCAACCGTAGATCAAGACAGAAGTTGGTTTTTGGGGCGTCGATCTATGGGCACGACCTACGGTCCGTAGATCGATCCACGGACCCTAAGTCAGGAACGTAGGTCAACACTTAGTTTTTTTAAAAAAAAACCATTTTTTGGGGAAAAATCTCTGGCGCGATCTACGGACCTGCAGTACGGACCGTAGGTCCATCTACGGTCCGTCGATGGCTTCCATGGATGCCGCCTGTGTCACCAGAAATCTAAAGTCTCAACCAAGTTTCCCCATTCCTTTTCTCACTTTCTCAAGCAAGTTCCAAAGTATTATACCTTTGTTTTATGGTTGTTTCCGACACTCCAAGTACATCGAAGAGTTCAAGAATCCCTACATGATATGTGATCGAACACCTTGAAATTTATAGTTCCGATTCAAGGAAAGATAGTCCAAGTCAAGTGAATTTAGCAGTCAAGTTAATTCAAGAGTTTAAAGTTGAGTTCATTTCTCAAAGTTATTAGGGAACTATGTATTCCCAAATAAGTTTTAAAGAAATGTTTTACATTTAAACAAGGTTGGAAACTGAGATTTCCAAAAGAGCCTTCGGGTTAGTTTTTGAGTAATTATCTCATATCAGCAGGAATAAATATGTTTTAAAAACATAAGAGCCAGTACATTTTTGGGAGTAGTATCGAGCACCGAATTGGGGGAGCGTTCAAAGAACCCACAGCCCCCATAGAACCATGTTAGCCACCATGGGTAGAAAATGATCATACTTTTTAGATGAACCCTTTTCAAATTAGACTAGTGGATCCATTAGGCAGTTCAGGTCTTATATCTTTGGCCGGATATAAGATGCTCTGGCAGCGTGAGGACGATCGCTGTATCATCACTATAGCTCTTATGTGATGGTTGTCGGTTAGAGAAACTCCCACAACAGTTATTGTATTTTCATACTCAGAGATTACTGTATTTTTATATACATCAGTCACTGTATTTCTATATACATTTAAGGCTTATTGTATCTTTGCATACACACAGAGTTCATAGCATGTTTTAAACAGTCTTTCTTTATATCGCACTTGTTTTAAATTGCCTTATATTGAAAGAAGTCAGTCAGGTTGAGTTGAGTTGAGCCAGGTAAGCTATTCAGTTTCTCCCAGATTTTCCTTCTAGCCGTTGTTGCTTAGCATTCCAGCTTGCATACTCGTACATTCCATGTACTGATGCCAGTTGGCCTGCATCGTTTCATGATGCAGATCCAGGTATCCCAGATCAGCAGCCTGCACGTCGTTGATCCAGCTGAGCACTCTAGAGTCAGTGGTGAGCCTCCTTGCTTTCCGGAGGACTCAATTGTTTTTGTGTTCTTAGCTTTGTTTTATCAGGATGTTGAGGGGCCTGTCCCAACATCCATCTCAGTAATTTAGAGGCTTCATAGATAGACAGACAGTCAGTCAGCTAGTTATAAGTCTCTTATCTATGTATATATGTAAATATCCTATTTTGAGACTCGGGTTGCCTTATGGCTATATTTTTATAAGTTAAGTTGTTTTGAAATCTTGCATTGCTTTGAGTTAATCTGTTGAGTAGGTTTCCGTTGAGTTAAGAAAGCCAGGCCAAGGGTTCGCTTGGGGCCAACAATGATCTCCGAGTGCCGGTCCCGCCCAGAGTGTAGGCTCGGGGCGTGACAAACTACTAGGTGGATCCACTAGTCTATGCTAAAAAGCACTAAAGAATCATCTAAAAAGTATGATCCTTTTTCTATCCCTGATGGGTACATGATTTATGGAGACTTGAGTTATCTGAACTCACATCCCCATATCGGTGCTCAATACTACTCCCAAAATATACATAGCTCATATGTTTGTAAAAACAAAACTTTTTCTGTTATTTGAGATAATTGCTCAAAAACATAACTTAAAGGATATCTTGGAAATCTAGGTTTCCTCTCTTGCTTTATTGTGAAAGCATTTACTCTTAAACTGAAAACTAGCCCGAAGGCTCTTTACTGAAAAACTAGCTCAAATGCTCTTTTGAAAATCTCGGTTTTCCGTTCTTAATTAAATGTGAAAACATTTTAAAATCTTTTGGGAATACATAGTCCCCATATACTTTTGAAGAAATGAACTTCAACTTTATTGGGAAAACTTAAGGATAAGATTCTCAACTCAGAGATTGGATACTCAACTCAAAGATATTATATTCGACTCTGGGTACTCAATTCTGGATACTTAACTCAAGATGACTGAACTCATTGTAATATAAATCAATTTAAAACAAGTGCAATATAAAGAAACAAACTGTTTAAAAACATGCTGTCAACTCTGTGTGTATGCAAGGATACAACATAACTCTGAAATGTATATAAAAATACAATTAACTGTGTATATAAGAATATAATAACTTATGTGGGAGATTCTCTAAACGACAACCATCACTATGTGCCTAGGTGATGGAACAACGTTTTATCTCACGTTGCCAAGGACCGTCCTATACCTTGCCATCGGTATAGAACCTGAACTACTAAGTGGATCCACTAGTCTATGCTAAAAAGCACTAAAGAATCATCTAAAAAGTATGATCCTTTTTCTACCCATGATGGCTACATGATTTATAGAGACTTGAGTTATCTGAACTCACATCCCCATATCGGTGCTCAATACTACTCCCAAAATATACATAGCTCATATGTTTGTAAAAACAAAACTTTTTCTGTTATTTGAGATAATTGCTCAAAAACTTAGCTCAAAGGTTATATTGGAAATCTAGGTTTCCTCTCTTGCTTTATTGTGAAAGCATTTACTCTTAAACTGAAAATTAGCCCAAAGGCTCTTTACTGAAAAACTAGCTCAAATGCTCTTTTGAAAATCTCCGGTTTCCGTTCTTAATTAAATGTGAAAACATTTTAAAATCTTTTGGGAATACATAGTCCCCATATACTTTTGAAGAAATGAACTTCAACTTTATTGGGAATACTTAAGGATAAGATACTCAACTCAGAGATTAGATACTCAACTCAATGATATTATATTCTACTCTGGGTAGTCAACTCTGGATACTTAACTCAAGATGACTGAACTCATTGTAATATAAATCAATTTAAAACAAGTGCAATATAAAGAAACAAATTGTTTAAAAACATGCTGTCAACTCTGTGTGTATGCAAGGATACAACATAACTCTGAAATGTATGTAAAAATACAATTAACTGTGTATATAAGAATATAATAACTTATGTGGGAGATTCTCTAAACGACAACCATCACTATGTGCCTAGGTGATGGAACAACGTTTTATCTCACGTTGCCAAGGATCTTCCTATACCTTGCCATCGGTATAGAACCTGAACTACTAAGTGGATCCACTAGTCTATGCTAAAAAGCACTAAAGAATCATCTAAAAAGTATGATCCTTTTTCTACCCATGATGGGTACATGATTTATGGAGACTTGAGTTATCTGAACTCACATCCCCATATCGGTGCTCAATACTACTCCCAAAATATACATAGCTCATATGTTTGTAAAAACAAAACTTTTTCTGTTATTTGAGATAATTACTCAAAAACTTAGCTCAAAGGTTATCTTGGAAATCTAGGTTTCCTCTCTTGCTTTATTCTGAAAGCATTTAATCTTAAACTGAAAACTAGCCCAAAGGCTCTTTACTGAAAAACTAGCTCAAATGCTCTTTTGAAAATCTCGGTTTTCCGTTCTTAATTAAATGTGAAAACATTTTAAAATCTTTTGGGAATACATAGTCCCCATATACTTTTGAAGAAATGAACTTCAACTTTATTGGGAATACTTAAGGATGAGATACTCAACTCAGAGATTAGATACTCAACTCAATCATATTATATTCTACTCTGGGTACTCAACTCTGGATACTTAACTCAAGATGACTGAACTCATTGTAATATAAATCAATTTAAAACAAGTGCAATATAAAGAAACAAACTGTTTAAAAACATGTTGTCAACTCTGTGTGTATGCAAGGATACAACATAACTCTGAAATGTATGTAAAAATACAATTAACTGTGTATATAAGAATATAATAACTTATGTGGGAGATTCTCTAACCGACAACCATCACTATGTGCCTAGGTGATGGAACAACGTTTTATCTCACGTTGCCAAGGACCTTCCTATACCTTGGCATCGGTATAGAACCTGAACTACTAAGTGGATCCACTAGTCTATGCTAAAAAGCACTAAAGAATCATCTAAAAAGTATGATCCTTTTTCTACCCATGATGGCTACATTATTTATGGAGACTTGAGTTATCTGAACTCACATCCCCATATCGGTGCTCAATACTACTCCCAAAATATACATAGCTCATATGTTTGTAAAAACAAAACTTTTTCTGTTATTTGAGATAATTGCTCAAAAACTTAGCTTAAAGGTTATCTTGGAAATATAGGTTTCCTCTCTTGCTTTATTGTGAAAGCATTTACTCTTAAATTGAAAACTAGCCCAAAGGCTCTTTACTGAAAAACAAGCTCAAATGCTCTCTTGAAAATCTCGGTTTTCCGTTCTTAATTAAATGTGAAAACATTTTAAAATCTTTTGGGAATACATAGTCCCCATATACTTTTGAAGAAATGAACTTCAACTTTATTGGGAATACTTAAGGATAAGATACTCAACTCAATGATATTATATTCTACTCTGGGTACTCAACTCTGGATACTTAACTCAAGATGACTGAACTCATTGTAATATAAATCAATTTAAAACAAGTGCAATATAAAGAAACAAACTGTTTAAAAACATGCTGTCAACTCTGTGTGTATGCAAGGATACAACATAACTCTGAAATGTATGTAAAAATACAATTAACTGTGTATATAAGAATATAATAACTTATGTGGGAGATTCTCTAACCGACAACCATCACTATGTGCCTAGGTGATGGAACAACGTTTTATCTCACGTTGCCAAGAACCTTCCTATACCTTGCCATCGGTATAGAACCTGAACTACTAAGTGGATCCACTAGTCTATGCTAAAAAGCACTAAAGAATCATCTAAAAAGTATGATCCTTTTTCTACCCATGATGGCTACATGATTTATGGAGACTTGAGTTATCTGAACTCACATCCCCATATCGGTGCTCAATACTACTCCCAAAATATACATAGCTCATATGTTTGTAAAAACAAAACTTTTTCTGTGATTTGAGATAATTGCTCAAAAACTTAGCTTAAAGGTTATCTTGGAAATCTAGGTTTCCTCTCTTGCTTTATTGTGAAAGCATTTACTCTTAAACTGAAAACTAGCCCAAAGGCTCTTTACAGAAAAACTAGCTCAAATGCTCTGTTGAAAATCTCGGTTTTCCGTTCTTAATTAAAAGTGAAAACATTTTAAAATCTTTTGGGAATACATAGTCCCCATATACTTTTGAAGAAATTAACTTCAACTTTATTGGGAATACTTAAGGATAAGATACTCAACTCAGAGATTAGATACTCAACTCAATGATATTATATTCTACTCTAGGTACTCAACTCTGGATACGTAACACAAGATGACTGAACTCATTGTAATATAAATCAATTTAAAACAAGTGCAATATAAAGAAACAAACTGTTTAAAAACATGCTGTCAACTCTGTGTGTATGCAAGGATACAACATAACTCTGAAATGTATGTAAAAATACAATTAACTGTGTATATAAGAATATAATAACTTATGTGGGAGATTCTCTAACCGACAACCATCAATATGTGCCTAGGTGATGGAACAACGTTTTATCTCACGTTGCCAAGGACATTCCTATACCTTGCCATCGGTATAGAACCTGAACTACTAAGTGGATCCACTAGTCTATGCTAAAAAGCACTAAATAATCATCTAAAAAGTATGATCCTTTTTCTACCCATGATGGCTACATGATTTATAGAGACTTGAGTTATCTGAACTCACATCCCCATATCGGTGCTCAATACTACTCCCAAAATATACATAGCTCATATGTTTGTAAAAACAAAACTTTTTCTGTTATTTGAGATAATTGCTCAAAAACTTAGCTCAAAGGTTATCTTGGAAATCTAGGTTTCCTCTCTTGCTTTATTGTGAAAGCATTTACTCTTAAACTGAAAACTAGCCCAAAGGCTCTTTACTGAAAAACTAGCTCAAATGCTCTTTTGAAAATCTCGGTTTTCCGTTCTTAATTAAATGTGAAAACATTTTAAAATGTTTTGGGAATACATAGTCCCCATATACTTTTGAAGAAATGAACTTCAACTTTATTGAGAATACTTAAGGATAAGATACTCAACTCAGAGATTAGATACTCAACTCAATGATATTATATTCTACTCTGGGTACTCAACTCTGGATACTTAACTCAAGATGACTGAACTCATTGTAATATAAATCAATTTAAAACAAGTGCAATATAAAGAAACAAACTGTTTAAAAACATGCTGTCAACTCTGTGTGTATGCAAGGAAACAACATAACTCTGAAATGTATGTAAAACTACAATTAACTGTGTATATAAGAATATAATAACTTATGTGGGAGATTCTCTAACCGACAACCATCAATATGTGCCTAGGTGATGGAACAACGTTTTATCTCACGTTGCCAAGGACATTCCTATACCTTTCCATCGGTATAGAACCTGAACTACTAAGTGGATCCACTAGTCTATGCTAAAAAGCACTAAATAATCATCTAAAAAGTATGATCCTTTTTCTACCCATGATGGCTACATGATTTATGGAGACTTGAGTTATCTGAACTCACATCCCCATATCGGTGATCAATACTACTCCCAAAATATACATAGCTCATATGTTTGTAAAAAGAAAACTTTTTCTGTTATTTGAGATAATTGCTCAAAAACTTAGCTCAAAGATTATCTTGGAAATCTAGGTTTCCTCTCTTGCTTTATTGTGAAAGCATTTACTCTTAAACTGAAAACTAGCCCAAAGGCTCTTTACTGAAAAACTAGCTCAAATGCTCTTTTGAAAATCTCGGTTTTCCGTTCTTAATTAAATGTGAAAACATTTTAAAATCTTTTGGGAATACATAGTCCCCATATACTTTTGAAGAAATGAACTTCAACTTTATTGGGAATACTTAAGGATAAGATACTCAACTCAGAGATTAGATACTCAACTCAATGATATTATATTCTACTCTGGGTACTCAACTCTGGATACTTAACTCAAGATGACTGAACTCATTGTAATATAAATCAATTTAAAACAAGTGCAATATAAAGAAACTAACTGTTTAAAAACATGCTGTCAACTCTGTGTGTATGCAAGGATACAACATAACTCTGAAATGTATGTAAAACTACAATTAACTGTGTATATAAGAATATAATAACTTATGTGGGAGATTCTCTAACCGACAACCATCAATATGTGCCTAGGTGATGGAACAACGTTTTATCTCACGTTGCCAAGGACATTCCTATACCTTGCCATCGGTATAGAACCTGAACTACTAAGTGGATCCACTAGTCTATGCTAAAAAGCACTAAATAATCATCTAAAAAGTATGATCCTTTTTCTACCCATGATGGCTACATGATTTATAGAGACTTGAGTTATCTGAACTCACATCCCCATATCGGTGCTCAATACTACTCCCAAAATATACATAGCTCATATGTTTGTAAAAACAAAACTTTTTCTGTTATTTGAGATAATTGCTCAAAAACTTAGCTCAAAGGTTATCTTGGAAATCTAGGTTTCCTCTCTTGCTTTATTGTGAAAGCATTTACTCTTAAACTGAAAACTAGCCCAAAGGCTCTTTACTGAAAAACTAGCTCAAATGCTCTTTTGAAAATCTCGGTTTTCCGTTCTTAATTAAATGTGAAAACATTTTAAAATGTTTTGGGAATACATAGTCCCCATATACTTTTGAAGAAATGAACTTCAACTTTATTGAGAATACTTAAGGATAAGATACTCAACTCAGAGATTAGATACTCAACTCAATGATATTATATTCTATTCTGGGTACTCAACTCTGGATACTTAACTCAAGATGACTGAACTCATTGTAATATAAATCAATTTAAAACAAGTGCAATATAAAGAAACAAACTGTTTAAAAACATGCTGTCAACTCTGTGTGTATGCAAGGATACAACATAACTCTGAAATGTATGTAAAACTACAATTAACATTGTATATAAGAATATAATAACTTATGTGGGAGATTCTCTAACCGACAACCATCAATATGTGCCTAGGTGATGGAACAACGTTTTATCTCACGTTGCCAAGGACATTCCTATACCTTTCCATCGGTATAGAACCTGAACTACTAAGTGGATCCACTAGTCTATGCTAAAAAGCACTAAATAATCATCTAAAAAGTATGATCCTTTTTCTACCCATGATGGCTACATGATTTATGGAGACTTGAGTTATCTGAACTCACATCCCCATATCGGTGATCAATACTACTCCCAAAATATACATAGCTCATATGTTTGTAAAAAGAAAACTTTTTCTGTTATTTGAGATAATTGCTCAAAAACTTAGCTCAAAGATTATCTTGGAAATCTAGGTTTCCTCTCTTGCTTTATTGTGAAAGCATTTACTCTTAAACTGAAAACTAGCCCAAAGGCTCTTTACTGAAAAACTAGCTCAAATGCTCTTTTGAAAATCTCGGTTTTCCGTTCTTAATTAAATGTGAAAACATTTTAAAATCTTTTGGGAATACATAGTCCCCATATACTTTTGAAGAAATGAACTTCAACTTTATTGGGAATACTTAAGGATAAGATACTCAACTCAGAGATTAGATACTCAACTCAATGATATTATATTCTACTCTGGGTACTCAACTCTGGATACTTAACTCAAGATGACTGAACTCATTGTAATATAAATCAATTTAAAACAAGTGCAATATAAAGAAACAAACTGTTTAAAAACATGCTGTCAACTCTGTGTGCATGCAAGGATACAACATAACTCTGAAATGTATGTAAAAATACAATTAACTGTGTATATAAGAATATAATAACTTATGTGGGAGATTCTCTAACCGACAACCATCACTATGTGCCTAGGTGATGGAACAACGTTTTATCTCACGTTGCCAAGGACATTCCTATACCTTGCCATCGGTATAGAACCTGAACTACTAAGTGGATCCACTAGTCTATGCTAAAAAGCATTAAAGAATCATCTAAAAAGTATGATCCTTTTTCTTCCCATGATGGCTACATGATTTATGGAGACTTGAGTTATCTGAACTCACATCCCCATATCGGTGCTCAATACTACTCCCAAAATATACATAGCTCATATGTTTGTAAAAACAAAACTTTTTCTGTGATTTGAGATAATTGCTCAAAAACTTAGCTTAAAGGTTATCTTGGAAATCTAGGTTTCCTCTCTTGCTTTATTGTGAAAGCATTTACTCTTAAACTGAAAACTAGCCCAAAGGCTCTTTACTGAAAAACTAGCTCAAATGCTCTGTTGAAAATCTCGGTTTTCCGTTCTTAATTAAATGTGAAAACATTTTAAAATCTTTTGGGAATACATAGTCCCCATATACTTTTGAAGAAATGAACTTCAACTTTATTGGGAATACTTAAGGATAAGATACTCAACTCAGAGATTAGATACTCAACTCAATGATATTATATTCTACTCTGGGTACTCAACTCTGGATACGTAACTCAAGATGACTGAACTCATTGTAATATAAATCAATTTAAAACAAGTGCAATATAAAGAAACAAACTGTTTAAAAACATGCTGTCAACTCTGTGTGTATGCAAGGATACAACATAACTCTGAAATGTATGTAAAAATACAATTAACTGTGTATATAAGAATATAATAACTTATGTGGGAGATTCTCTAACCGACAACCATCAATATGTGCCTAGGTGATGGAACAACGTTTTATCTCACGTTGCCAAGAACATTCCTATACCTTGCCATCGGTATAGAACCTGAACTACTAAGTGGATCCACTAGTCTATGCTAAAAAGCACTAAATAATCATCTAAAAAGTATGATTCTTTTTTAACCCATGATGGCTACATGATTTATGGAGACTTGAGTTATCTGAACTCACATCCCCATATCGGTGCTCAATACTACTCCCAAAATATACATAGCTCATATGTTTGTAAAAAGAAAACTTTTTCTGTTATTTGAGATAATTGCTCAAAAACTTAGCTCAAAGGTTATCTTGGAAATCTAGGTTTCCTCTCTTGCTTTATTGTGAAAGCATTTACTCTTAAACTGAAAACTAGCCCAAAGGATCTTTACTGAAAAACTAGCTCAAATGCTCTTTTGAAAATCTCGGTTTTCCGTTCTTAATTAAATGTGAAAACATTTTAAAATGTTTTGGGAATACATAGTCCCCATATACTTTTGAAGAAATGAACTTCAACTTTATTGAGAATACTTAAGGATAAGATACTAAACTCAGAGATTAGATACTCAACTCAATGATATTATATTCTACTCTGGGTACTCAACTCTGGATACTTAACTCAAGATGACTGAACTCATTGTAATATAAATCAATTTAAAACAAGTGCAATATAAAGAAACAAACTGTTTAAAAACATGCTGTCAACTCTGTGTGTATGCAAGGATACAACATAACTCTGAAATGTATGTAAAACTACAATTAACTGTGTATATAAGAATATAATAACTTATGTGGGAGATTCTCTAACCGACAACCATCAATATGTGCCTAGGTGATGGAACAACGTTTTATCTCACGTTGCCAAGGACATTCCTATACCTTTCCATCGGTATAGAACCTGAACTACTAAGTGGATCCACTAGTCTATGCTAAAAAGCACTAAATAATCATCTAAAAAGTATGATCCTTTTTCTACCCATGATGGCTACATGATTTATGGAGACTTGAGTTATCTGAACTCACATCCCCATATCGGTGATCAATACTACTCCCAAAATATACATAGCTCATATGTTTGTAAAAAGAAAACTTTTTCTGTTATTTGAGATAATTGCTCAAAAACTCAGCTCAAAGATTATCTTGGAAATCTAGGTTTCCTCTCTTGCTTTATTGTGAAAGCATTTACTCTTAAACTGAAAACTAGCCCAAAGGCTCTTTACTGAAAAACTAGCTCAAATGCTCTTTTGAAAATCTCGGTTTTCCGTTCTTAATTAAATGTGAAAACATTTTAAAATCTTTTGGGAATACATAGTCCCCATATACTTTTGAAGAAATGAACTTCAACTTTATTGGGAATACTTAAGGATAAGATACTCAACTCAGAGATTAGATACTCAACTCAATGATATTATATTCTACTCTGGGTACTCTACTCTGGATACTTAACTCAAGATGACTGAACTCATTGTAATATAAATCAATTTAAAACAAGTGCAATATAAAGAAACAAACTGTTTAAAAACATGCTGTCAACTCTGTGTGTATGCAAGGATACAACATAACTCTGAAATGTATGTAAAACTACAATTAACTGTGTATATAAGAATATAATAACTTATGTGGGAGATTCTCTAACCGACAACCATCAATATGTGCCTAGGTGATGGAACAACGTTTTATCTCACGTTGCCAAGGACATTCCTATACCTTTCCATCGGTATAGAACCTGAACTACTAAGTGGATCCACTAGTCTATGCTAAAAAGCACTAAATAATCATCTAAAAAGTATGATCCTTTTTCTACCCATGATGGCTACATGATTTATGGAGACTTGAGTTATCTGAACTCACATCCCCATATCGGTGATCAATACTACTCCCAAAATATACATAGCTCATATGTTTGTAAAAAGAAAACTTTTTCTGTTATTTGAGATAATTGCTCAAAAACTCAGCTCAAAGATTATCTTGGAAATCTAGGTTTCCTCTCTTGCTTTATTGTGAAAGCATTTACTCTTAAACTGAAAACTAGCCCAAAGGCTCTTTACTGAAAAACTAGCTCAAATGCTCTTTTGAAAATCTCGGTTTTCCGTTCTTAATTAAATGTGAAAACATTTTAAAATCTTTTGGGAATACATAGTCCCCATATACTTTTGAAGAAATGAAGTTCAACTTTATTGGGAATACTTAAGGATAAGATACTCAACTCAGAGATTAGATACTCAACTCAATGATATTATATTCTACTCTGGGTACTCTACTCTGGATACTTAACTCAAGATGACTGAACTCATTGTAATATAAATCAATTTAAAACAAGTGCAATATAAAGAAACAAACTGTTTAAAAACATGCTGTCAACTCTGTGTGTATGCAAGGATACAACATAACTCTGAAATGTATGTAAAAATACAATTAACTGTGTATATAAGAATATAATAACTTATGTGGGAGATTCTCTAACCGACAACCATCACTATGTGCCTAGGTGATGGAACAACGTTTTATCTCACGTTGCCAAGGACATTCCTATACCTTGCCATCGGTATAGAACCTGAACTACTAAGTGGATCCACTAGTCTATGCTAAAAAGCACTAAAGAATCATCTAAAAAGTATGATCCTTTTTCTACCCATGATGGCTACATGATTTATGGAGACTTGAGTTATCTGAACTCACATCCCCATATCGGTGCTCAATACTACTCCCAAAATATACATAGCTCATATGTTTGTAAAAACAAAACTTTTTCTGTTATTTGAGATAATTGCTCAAAAACTTAGCTCAAAGGTTATCTTGGAAATCTAGGTTTCCTCTCTTGCTTTATTGTGAAAGCATTTACTCTTAAACTGAAAACTAGCCAAAGGCTCTTTACTGAAAAACTAGCTCAAATGCTCTTTTGAAAATCTCGGTTTTCCGTTCTTAATTAAATTTGATAAACATTTTAAAATCTTTTGGGAATACATAGTCCCCATATACTTTTGAAGAAATGAACTTCAACTTTATTGGGAATACTTAAGGATAAGATACTCAACTCAGAGATTAGATACTCAACTCAATGATATTATATTCTACTCTGGGTACTCAACTCTGGATACTTAACTCAAGATGACTGAACTCATTGTAATATAAATCAATTTAAAACAAGTGCAATATAAAGAAACAAACTGTTTAAAAACATGCTGTCAACTCTGTGTGTATGCAAGGATACAACATAACTCTGAAATGTATGTAAAAATACAATTAACTGTGTATATAAGAATATAATAACTTATGTGGGAGATTCTCTAACCGACAACCATCACTATGTGCCTAGGTGATGGAACAACGTTTTATCTCACGTTGCCAAGGACATTCCTATACCTTGCCATCGGTATAGAACCTGAACTACTAAGTGGATCCACTAGTCTATGCTAAAAAGCATTAAAGAATCATCTAAAAAGTATGATCCTTTTTCTTCCCATGATGGCTACATGATTTATGGAGACTTGAGTTATCTGAACTCACATCCCCATATCGGTGCTCAATACTACTCCCAAAATATACATAGCTCATATGTTTATAAAAACAAAACTTTTTCTGTTATTTGAGATAATTGCTCAAAAACTTAGCTCAAAGGTTATCTTGGAAATCTAGGTTTCCTCTTTTGCTTTATTGTGAAAGCATTTACTCTTAAACTGAAAACTAGCCCAAAGGCTCTTTACTGAAAAACTAGCTCAAATGCTCTTTTGAAAATCTCGGTTTTTCGTTCTTAATTAGATGTGAAAACATTTTAAAATCTTTTGGGAATACATAGTCCCCATATACTTTTGAAGAAATGAACTTCAATTTTATTGGAAATACTTAAGGATAAGATACTCAACTCAGAGATTAGATACTCAACTCAATGATATTATATTCTACTCTGGGTACTCAACTTTGGATACTTAACTCAAGATGACTGAACTCATTGTAATATAAATCAATTTAAAACAAGTGCAATATAAAGAAACAAACTGTTTAAAAACATGCTGTCAACTCTGTGTGTATGCAAGGATACAACATAACTCTGAAATATATGTAAAAATACAATTAACTGTGTATATAAGAATATAATAACTTATGTGGGAGATTCTCTAACCGACAACCATCACTATGTGCCTAGGTGATGGAACAACGTTTTATCTCACGTTGCCAAGGACCTTCCTATACCTTGCCATCGGTATAGAACCAGAACTACTAAGTGGATCCACTAGTTTATGCTAAAAAGCACTAAAGAATCATCTAAAAAGTATGATCCTTTTTCTACCCATGATGGGTACATGATTTATGGAGACTTGAGTTATCTGAACTCACATCCCCGTATCGGTGCTCAATACTACTCCCAAAATATACATAGCTCATATGTTTGTAAAAACAAAACTTTTTCTGTTATTTGAGATAATTGCTCAAAAACTTAGCTGAAAGGTTATCTTGGAAATCTAGGTTTCCTCTCTTGCTTTATTGTGAAAGCATTTACTCTTAAACTGAAAACTAGCCCAAAGGCTCTTTACTGAAAAACTAGCTCAAATGCTCTTCTGAAAATCTCGGTTTTCCTTTCTTAATTAAATGTGAAAACATTTTAAAATCTTTTGGGAATACATAGTCCCCATATACTTTTGAAGAAATGAACTTCAACTTTATTCTTTACTGAAATCAAAACTTAATTCTTAAAACAAAGTTTAAACCTTTGTAAAAGACTTCTTAAAATATGGTTCATGCCGAATAATGGGCATGAACGACTCAATGCTAGGTTTTCAATAACCATAGATAGAACTCAATACTTCAAACTCAAGAACTTCAAT
This sequence comes from Solanum okadae, assembly GCA_036553675.1. NCBI lineage: Eukaryota > Viridiplantae > Streptophyta > Magnoliopsida > Solanales > Solanaceae > Solanum > Solanum okadae. The sequence continues at coordinate 43,199,273 of CM071686.1, forward strand.
GATACTACTCATCTCAAGACTGTTCAACTTATAGTGTTCATGCGGGATTATGGGCATGCAATGTTCAACTCAAGGACTCAAAGATACTTCTCAAAAGGAATTAGGAACTCAACACTTAAAGACTTCGAACTTGAAGATACCACTTCTCTGAAAGATGCTCAATTTACGAAGTTCATGAGGAATTATTGGCATGAAACAACTCGACTCGATGATCTACATAACAATATGGAACTCATGTATGCGACTCTTCTTATTATCTAACTTACTTCCTCAAAACTTAGTTCAATTTGATAGTTGATCTCGAAGGATTCACAAACGAACTCAAAGGCTTTCTTGAACTTCTACTCTTAACTCTCTCTTGAATGTGAATTATGAATTCAAGAGTCATGGTTCATGAGATGAAGAATCTAGGTGATAGAGTTGACTCATGAATACATTCTCCTCACTCGCATTCTCACTTCCTTGAGTCTTGAAATAAGTTCTTAGAAATTGTAGAAGACTCCTCAAAAAGACTCAAAGGGACTTTCTCAAAATGTTCGAATGAGCTCTCAAAATTTAGCTCTTAACTCTACCTTGAATTTGAAATATGAATTCAAGGTTATGATTCGTGTGCATGGATGATTTCTAGGTGTTTAGAAGTCATTTAGAGTAGTTAGAATCAATGGAAAGTGTTAGGACACTTTAGAATAACTTAAATAGGCTAAACGATGAAACACTGGTGAAGAACGCCGATTCAGGCGCGACCCTGGCGTGCCGCGCCAGTCCCCAATTTACTGGGGCTCGTTTCTAGTGCACTGCTAACGCGTCGCCCCAGCCTTCCAGGTGCAACGGGGGCGTGTTGCGCCAGTATTGCCCCAGGCAAAATTGACGAACTTTTCCTCTCATTTTCTGACCTTAAATCGCTTTTAATCGATTTCTTTTCTCAAGTTTTCCTTAGATTCAATTACCCAACCTAAGTACACACTAATCCACTCAAAAAAACACTCAAAACAATCACTTTCATCTCAAGAAATCATCAAAACCCCAACAAAACAAGATCAAGAATGAACTTCAAGAACACCTATCAAGAACTTAAATCCTTCAACTTTTTGGGAATGAAACTTTGCTCAAAATAATATGTTCGGCGTGTGGATGAACAAACCCAATACTATGGAAGCTTACGTACCCCTTAGGGATCAAACCCATGGCGACAATCCGCAACAACTCTCAAGAACGTCGACGAACGCCTTCATCCTTTCACTCTTCTCCTCTTCTCTCTTCTTCTTTTCTCTTCTTGAACTCTCAACTAAAACCCTAGGCATAAACTAGGATTATGAAACTGAACCTAATCAGATTATACCCCTAAAATATTACTAAAAATGAATCAAATCTGATTGGGTAAGGAAAAGACCAAAATACCCCTCTAAAATCCGGTTTTGCCTTTCCATATCTAGACAACTCAACTTCGAATGGACATATCTACGTCATACGAACTCAAAACTGAGAAAACTCAGCGGCATTGGAAAAATAATTCAATGATCTTCCCTACGGTATCTGGCATCACACCTAACTCATCTTGAGCTAGAAGTTATGGTCATTTGAAGTTGACCCAAAACTCATACTTAGCTTAACTTGCAAATTTTCAGATTTTGCTATTTCCAATTTAGTTCCTTTTTGAACTCAAGGTGCTACATCTAGTGAACTTAACACTTCAGAAATTATAATTCCTCGCTAAAATCTTACTCACAATGATGGATTGTTCAAGTCTTAGCTCAAATATTTTTCTGGGGTGTTACAAATTAGGGGTCAAGTAAATTCAAAACATAACATTAATGGGTTGAAACCAAAAATGTGTTGTATACTTTTTGACAAAGATTGTTTGTGCATTTCTGAAAGGAGATTTGTTTTTCCTTATTCTGCTTTCTGAACTCATGAGAACCTTAAATTTGTACATACTGAAAGGATTTGAGACCATATTAGGACTGGCCTGTTGTGGGATCTACTATAAAGAACCTTTCAAGGACACAATTTATCTGATGTTACGAGTAATTGTTGGGTTTTAAAATATGTGAATGAATGAAGAGTTGTGACTTTTATGAAGAGTTTTGATTTTTCTGAACAATTGCGACTTTTCTGAAGAATTGTGACTTTTCTGAAGAGTTGCGACTTTTATGAAAAGTTACGAATTTTGCATAAGGTTGTGACTTTTCTAAAGGGTTGTGACCTTTCTGATAAGCAAGAATAAGCAACCATTCACACTACCATCTATTGTCTATAAATAGAAAGGTTCCTCTTATTTTTCAATAACAATTTTTTAACTTCTTTCTTTTCTACTAAATCTAGCATTCTGAGTGTACTTTACTATTGTTGAGTGGTTTCCTGACACCGTGGTTTTAGGTATTGATACACCGGTGAGTAATATTATTCTATTATGAGGGGATATATTTCATTATCCTCGGGTACTTGATGGGACTAATTTCCTTAAGAAAATTTTGTGCATTAAGTGGGCTCAATTTTCTTTTTTGAGAAAATATTTTGTTTATTATTTTTAATTTGTTTCAGATTCTATTTTCTTTACTGGTTTTAAGTTTCTAGTTTTGAAAATATTCTTTAAATTGTGTTGTTTCATACAAAGTTCTTCAAAATTATTGTTCTAAATATCTTAGTAATAATTTCACACCAAAGGTGGCTTTGAACTTTAGGTATTTATGTCAAGCATGTTGCATTATACACCAACATTCTGCTATCAACTTTGATGTTTCCTTGGGAGGAGAGTGTTTTTGTAGCTCATGCTGAAAGGTCTAACATTTATCTTCATCTGAAGCATAACTTCTTCGGGTCGAAAATTAGCTATCTTGTTTTCCTAGAGAATATTCCCAACTTTAGGATTTTCTCCTTTAGTTGTTTTTTTCTCCAATATTTTATAGCCAAAAATGGTTTGCTTTCTACTGTGGACTTCTGACGTTTCTTTATTTTTCTATGGTTTCAACCTTCCATTGGTATCAACAAAGTTAGAGATTTCCAGCTAAATGTCTGCCAAGGAGGAGGTTGGGGAGAGTCGGGGACCTGTTGTATATAATGGGAGTGCTTCTAGAATCAATGAAATTGGGCTTCAACTTTATCCAGTTTCTGAGTATGACTCTGGCGAAGTCTTACCATATGCTCCAGTAGATTGGCCAAATGTTGCTGATAAGTGGGGCTAGCGGGCAGGGAAAAGAGTTACAAGTTCAGGAACCTTTAGAGATAGATATTTGTATCTTTCGAAGCATTTTAAGGCTCTAAAAGGTGAAAAGAAAAATGCTTTCCGAAGTAAGATTTCAGTTAAAAAGTATCTCAAGTTTGAGTATCCTGACATGGATATAAACCAATTTTTTGCCTTATTTAGTTGGATGATTCCTTTGAAGCAGTCGCCAAGCTCAAATGGTTAGCTTCGACAGGGCTCTTTGGTATATAGCATGTAAATATTTATTTGGTTGTTTGCATCAATTAAAAAAACACATACCATGTCTTTTTATTGACCTAATGCCAACATTGTTTTTTTAATTAGATATTGATTTTGACTCAGATATGAAAGAGAAGACTACATCTTCATGGACAGAATTGCAGTCTTTACTGTCTGATTCTCCCATAAGAGCCATTACCTGTAAGGCTAGTAACAGAATATGTAGCAGTTTAACAGTAGAAAATCCTTTTCCGGCAATGCTTTGTGATATCTGTTGCAGTGAGCCTGGTTTTTGCCAACACTGTTGTTGTATTCTTTGCTGCAAAACTTTTAGTTCGGACTAGGATGGGTACAGTTACATTCGATGTGAAGCAACAATACATGGCTAGACATGTGGACATGTTTCCCATCTAGACTGTTCTCTACGAGCTTACATGGCTGGGTCAGTTGGAGGAAGCATCAATTTGGATGCACAATATTTATATCGATACTGTGATTCAAGGATGGATTTGGTTCCACATGCTCTGAAGCTTTTAAACACCTACACATTTGTTACTTCTCGTGCTGACATCGAAAAGATTTTGAATGTTGGCATTTGTATTTTGCGTGGCTCACAAAAAAGAAGTGGAAAAGAGTTGGTGCATCATATTGAATCAATCAAGGCAAATGTATAGCTAATTGCTGAATTGTACTTATTTTCCTTATGATGCTATCTTTTTTCCATTTGAGGTTTATAGTTACCGGAATGACCAATTTGATAATCATATCAGCTTACGAAAGGAGTCTGCATTCAAGATGCATTCAAAAAGGAAAGTTGTGTGGATATCACTGGTAACTTCTCTCCCCTCTCATCGTCTTGTTTGTGTTGATTTGTTACTTTGACTTGAATATCTGCATCTGAGCAAGACATTCCAGTATGTGCAAATGTGGTTCTCTTTCTATAAGTATTGTTTATTTCAGGACACAAATATACATTTGTTGATTATTTCTAGTCAACTACCCTACAGTTTAGATGATTAGATTAAAAAACATATTATATAAGGTGTAAAGAGATAAAAGACACAATTGATACAAAGATTTTTGTAGTTGTTCGAATCACTGATATGCTGCCTAATCCAGTCCCCTTGGTTTTCTTCGAGCTTGAATATTTATGATTAGAGAAATAGCCTATTGTGAACTCCTTGACATGAAATATTACAGTTTACTTGTTGGTAACATCCCCTACTCGTATAGTTTTCTAATCTATCCTTTTCTTGTCTTTTCACTACTTAACTATATGAAATACAATGTTTTTACACGATGAAATAGTTACTAGATAAGTGTGTGCTAACTTGTTTCCATCTTTAGAAAAGTCATTTTTCTTGATGTAAATCAATCTTCCTTGATTCTGATAGGGTGTGCTTTCCTTCTAGTAGGTTGCTGACTCGTCTTGATTTCATTTTTACACGAGTTAATCTCCTTGATTCTGGTACAATCATTTATCGATCTTCCTTAATTTTGGTAGTGTGTGACTTTCTTCTGTGTTTAGATTTATGCTTTCTTTTCACACATTTTTTATGTATCTCTTTTTTTCCTGCACTGATCATTTAGGATTAGTGTCATCATTACAACATAAAGTTAATTGAGCTAACATTATGTGTTATTTGGTTCTGCCTTTAGCTATACTACTCAGATTTACTGGAGCATATATGTTAGGCTGATATATCCAGATATTGTTGTTATTGTGCTTGTGATTCTTCTTACTGGCCTTGAAGTGCAACCATATTTTCTAAGGGGGGAAATGCAAGTTTAAATTGATTAATGATGAGCTTAGTCAATCGACTTAATTGTTGAGTATAAGATGGATTAGATATTATTTGAACAATTAAATTTAGTGGTAAAACTATAATGATATTCAACTATACCGTTTGATTGATTATTTTATATTTCAACGACATATAGTTTATATGTGAATAAGTGACGTCAGCTAGCTAGAAATAGTTTACGTCTAATAGTTTTATATGGTGTATCTTTAAGAAATTGTTCCCTCTCTTTTGTAAAATGATCAATTTTCTGTATATAAGGAAAGCTGAAATCAATTCTCAGCATGCATAAAAACTTTTCAGTAAGATTTTTACACTACCGATAAAGGAAGATCAACAGAAGATGCAGAGTGATTATGACATAAGAAAAATAATTTAATCACCTTGATACTACAATACAAAAAACTTCCATATGTAAAGTCCAATATCCATATCGATTCCAAACTTGTTCAAGGTTCCTCCTTAGAGAAATAACTATGTTGTAGGCAAACTCTTCCTCCTAAATTAGGATTTTAGTGTCCAAATTGTAAAAGTGAACCAGCAGCTTCAAAATATCATCAGGAGCAAATTGCCTACTGAAGCTTTTATCTCTCTTAAGTTGTAAAAGAAAAAATAACGATGGATATGTAAGGTCTCATTTCTTGTGATTTTGTTTTTAATTGTGAAATGACCATTTTGCCTTTCCCTGTAGCATTTTCATGCTTATTTTGTGTTTCGAGAATAGTTGGTGACTGGTGAGGTCCCTGATGCGATCAGGTGCGTTTTTGGTAATTTGATCCCTCTTGAGTCAAGAATTCTTGATAGGGTTGAATTTGGTCAACATTTTGAGTTCTGAGCATCGGATGGGAATTCCGTCAGTTTCATCTCTTCCAGAAAGTCGAGTTTGAGCTAGTAGAGTGGTTGGTAAGGTTTTCGAGGTCTTAGGTTGAGAGTTGGGCGTTTAGGCAAGATGTTGATCTTTATGCCTAAAGAAATGTCCGAGGGTTTTTGTCTAAATGATCTTTTTTTGGAAATTCAAAGATTTCATTGAGTCCAGAATATCGAGTTTTGTGGGGTAGCATATTTGATTTATTTTTATCGGGTCTCAAATAATTCCTAAGGTTCCGTTTGGAGATTTTAATAAGTTGGAGATTATATTGTGTTGCCCGTGTTGGAGCTTCATGACATTGTGTTGCATGTGTGGGGGCTTGATTATATTGTGTTGCCTGTGTGGGGGATTGTATGTGTTGCTTAACCTATGTTGAGGCCTTCATTGTTGTTCTATTTGCTTTGAGAGCATGTGAGAGAGGCTTGTAATACTATTTGACTTGTAATGCCCGAGTGAGGGGCTGAGTTGGAAACATTATAATGCTTTGAGTAAATGAAATGCTTTCTAAATTGAATTCACTTATTTCAAATGAACTATTTCCCACTATTTTTCATATGAGGGTGTATATCATGATTCAGTTGAGTTTTGAGAAATTTAGACTATTGATACATGCTGATTTAATTATTGCCTCCATGTTATATATGTATTGTGATGCATCCTTCCTCATTCATCATATCATGTTTTTGGGAAATTGATAAAATGTGGAGATTCCTTTTGAGAAAGAAAATGAGACACCTTTTTATATTGTTGACCACGCTAAGGTGGCAAGTTGATGAGATATTGAGATTGTGATTTGGTATATGAACTACGAGTCCCCCATGAGTCGTTTTCTGGAGGCCTTAGCTTGACCGGGTGTATGTGAAAGGTTGTACGACAAGCTTGATTCCACCGTACCCCCACATCATTGCATCATCTCATTGCATTACATTAATCATTTAAGTTGCTTGACTTGTGTGTGTTATGGGAATTGTTTTGACCTTACGCATTTACTTTACTCGCGTCGTTCATTATAAATTGGCGGCTCTAATGCCGGAGTGGGACTTTTTTGTGTGCAGGTGGAAGCATTCCTTAGTTAATTTATAAGTTGATTAATTCTTTTTACTCAGGTGGCCAACCCTACTGAGTACTTGTGGGTTGTTCTCACCACTACTTCTGAATCCATTTTTATGCAAATTCTAGTTAGGCTACTCCCCATGGTGGTTGATCATTTCTAACGTTGGAGATCTTTTCAGAGTGGTGGTGAGATCCTATTTTTGGATCACCATTAGTTCCATCTGATATTTTCAGTCTTTGTTTCTTATCGGAGACTTATGATGTGTTTCATACTCTAAAGTTGTATTAGATGCTCTTTATACTTATGCTACCTAGTTTTGGGATATTCTCTGTTGTTCTTTTCTATCGTTTGTGGCCTGACCACCCTTTTGGAGTTTCGTATGTGTGTTATTTTCGGCTTACACACTTTTTTGGGGGGGTTGGGGGGGGTTGGGGGGTGTTGGAGTGTGTGCCATCATAACCTTGACTTTTGATCATGACAAAATGCCTCTCAATTTGACAGGGGGACATATTTCAAGAGACTCGAACAATCTTATCTATAATTCCACGTGTCATTATTCCTTGAGAAGAGCATATCATTGTTTATTTAAAGTAGAACAAATAGCAAAACTCCATTCAACTATAGAATTTATTTTAATTCGCATATCCAACTATATCTCACTTTCATTAGGATGCAAATAGCGTCAATTAAATATGAAATATTAAATACTGAATAATTGTAGGTAGAGGTGTTCACGGGTCGGTTTGGATCGGGTATTGGTAAAAATCAAAATCACACAAAAATTAATCGATTTTAAAATTATCAAAACCAAACCAAATCAAATATAATATACATTTATTGGTTTAGTTGTTATCGATCTGGTTTGGTTATTTAGTTATTAACCATACAAATAAATAAAATAAATAATTCGTTCAAAATGAGATAAAGGTGACAACAATCCATTCAAAACCAAAAATAGTTAGAATGACTGACATTATAGAAATTTCAATCATTGAATTTACTAACAATAAGGCTTTAAAATTCACCATTTTAGCCTAGTCTAGAAGGAAAGGACAGTGACATTTTCAATCCCACAAAGAATTGTCATAGACACTATCACGCCCTGAGCCTACACCCTGGATGTGGTCGGCACTCGAGAACCATTGTTGGCCCCAAGCGAACCCTTGGCCTGGCTCAACTCTTAGCGGAAGACTTACTCAACAATAAAGAAACCTCAAATATAACTTAACTCATAAAGACATCATTACTAAAATTAGTTTAGCTCAATATAGTTAATTTGAAATGTTCAATAACATAACTGTTTAACTCAAGTCTTACACATTTAACAAAAGATACGGAAAAGACTACTCAAAACACTACTATTTATGAAGCCTCAAATGACAATGATGGAAGTCGGGACAAGACCCATGACATCCTAACAAAACTAAAAGTAAATGGGAATCCTCCGGAAGCAAGGAGAATCACCAAAGCAACTCTGGAAAAGCACGTTGTATCAACGGTGCATCTGTTGATGACCCTGAACTCTTGTATTTGTATCATAAAAGATGCAGGCTAAATGGCTTCAGTACATAGAATGTACGAGCATGCAAGGGGAACTCTAAATCACAGCCATAATCTTGAACCAATAACAATGAAGAACGTACTTACCTCATCTCAACTCAACTCAAGGATACTCAAACTCAGAAGTACTTACCTCAGTTCAAAATAAAAACAACAATAAATATGCAGTATAAAGAAAGCTTTTAAAACAATAGATAGTAACTCAATGTATTTAAAAATAGAATAATAACTCTTTAACTCTTATTTGGAATATTCTCTAACTGACAACCATCACTATGAGCTATGTGATGATACAACGTTTCGCCCACGTTGCCAGAACTATCATATACCTTGGCAGAGTATAATACATACTCAACAAAGTGTATCGACTAAGCTATGCTTAAAAATAAATAAGGAATCATCTAAAAAGTGTGACCCTTTCTACCCATGTTGGCATACATGGTTTATGGGGACTTTGAGTTGTCTGAACTCATCCTCATAGCAGTGCTCAATACTACTCCCAGTAATATAACTCATGCTAATATTTTTAAAAATATTTCCTCATCCTCAAACTTTGAGATTATTACTCAAAAGGTTCTCTTTAAAGAGATTATACTCAAAAACTCCTCATGAACTCATTTGGAAATCGATGTTTCCTCTTATTTTAAATGTAAAAACATTTACTCTTGGGAAACTTAGTTCCCATATATTCATTTTGAAAAATGAAACTCAACTCTCCTCATCCTCATACTCAAGTACTCAAGTCTTAAAACAAGTTTAAAAGTTTTGCAAAAAGATTTCTCAATTGACTCATAGAACTTCCTCGAACTTTACTCTTAACTCCATCTTGAATTTGAATTGTGAATTCAAAAGTTATGACTTGGATATGCATGATCTCTCAAGGATTAATGAAGATTTTAAGTATGGATATCAAGTAGATAGCCTAGGTACAATTCGAGGAAACACACACGGAAAGAAGTATGGAAGGGTAGGGGACATGGCGACCCTGGCTGTAACACCCAACTACTAGAAAGACATAGAATTAAAAAGAAGCCATTTTTGGAAATAATCAAATTTGGAAAGTTTGACAAAGTTAAGCTAAGTATGAGTTTTGGGTCAACTTTAAACGACCATAAATCGTAGCTCATGATGAGTTAGGTATTCTACAAGATACCGTCGGAAAGATCTTTGAATTATCTTTCCAACACCACTGAGTTTGCTCAATTTTGAGTTCGTATAAAGGAAATATGTCCATTTGAAGTCGGGATATCTAGATAAGGAAAGTTTAAACCAGATTTTGGAAGGGTATTATGGTCTTTTCCATACCCCAAGTAATTTATTTCGTTTTTAGAAGTTTCATTGGGGTCTAAACTGAGTTAGTTCAGTACACTCATTTACCAAAATATGCTAGGGTTTTTGGAGAAAGAACTCAAGAGGAGAAAGGAGAAATTTTTTTCAAGATTTGTCAAGTTCTTGCGATTTTGGTTGTGGATTTCACCAAGGATTCAATCCTACGAGGTATGTGAAACTTTCATAATGTTGAGTTCGTTTAACCATGGGCTAAACATGTTTATTTTAGCGTGAAGTCATCCTAAAAGATTGGAAGTTTGAATGTTCCTGATGTGTGTTCTTGAATTGCTTTCGTTCTTGAATTTGGGTTGAGATTGAGGAGTTTCTTGAAGTTATAGTGTTGCTTCCTTTAGTTATTTGAGTTAGATTCTTGTGCATATATATTGGGTATCAGAATCTAAAGAGAATTTGAGAAAAAGAATCGAGTTTAGGCGAATTAGGGTTAGAAAACAATGAAGGAAAAAGTCGGGTGAATCTGGGTACCAGGTCCGCGTCGCGCACCTGTTCCTCAGGATAGGAAATTTTCTCTCTGCTATGCGGAGCGGTCACGGATCCTTCTGCCTCAATATTTATTTCGCGACCAAATATGTAAATGCATCTCCACGTCGCGGACTTACTTTCAGACAGTGATTTCTTGATTGTTTCTCATGTTTAACTATCTAAAAACACTCCTAAACATCACGACATCTTTCCTATCACAAATCACTATCCTTGAATCCATAAATTTAAATTCAAGGAAAGTTAAGAGCCAAGTCTAGAAAGTTCATAGAGTCTTTTCAAGAAGTCATTTGCAAATGTTTTAAACTTGTTTTAAGACTTGAGTTGAGTTGAGTTGAGTAAGAGAAGCAAATGAAGTTCTTGTCTTCAAAAGAGTATTTGGGGACTAAGTATTCCCAAATGAGTAAATGTTTTCACATTTTAAACAAGAAAGGAAACACTGATTTCCAAGATAGCCCTTGAGCTAGTTTTTGAGTAATTATCTCTAACCACAGAAAGAGTTTTTGTTTTTAAACATATGAGTTGAGTATTTTATGAGTAGTATTGAGCACCGATGTGGGGACGAGTTCATAACAACTCAATGTCTCCATAAACCATGTAGCCAATGTGGGTATAAAGGGTCATACTTTTTAGATGATTCCTTAGTGCCTTTTAGCATAGATTAGTGGATCCACATAGTTGAGGCGTTTTATATCCCGACAAGTTATAGGATAGCTTTGGCAGCGTGCACGAGACACTGTATCATCACATAGCTCATAGTGGTGGTTGTTGGTTAGAGAAACTCCCACAGAATTATATTACTTTTAATATATGTATATTGAGTTGTTCCTTACTATTTTAAATGCTTTATATAAATTGCGCCTTCACTGTTGTTTAATTCTGCATTTGAGTTGAGTATCTATGAGTTGAGTAAAGATGAGGTAAGTGTTGAACTAGAAAGAGTTAGAATTTGAAAAAGTCATTTTAGGAAAGGATGAAAATTTTGGAAAATTGGTTAAGCTAAGTTTGAGTGTTTGGTCGACTTCAAACGACCATAACTCCTAGCTCAGGATCAGTAAGGTGTTCTTCTAGATATTGTATGGAAGATCTTTGAATAATCTTTCCAACGCTGCCGAGTTTGCGTGATTCTGAGTTCGTATGAGTGAGTTATGCTCATTGGAAGTTGGGATGTTCAAATAAGGAAAGTTTAATCCGGATTTTTGAAGGGTAGTTTAGTCTTTTCCTTACCCAATTATTTTGATTTCATTTTTTGGTAATTAGTTGGGGTCTAAACTGAACTTCGTAAGGTTATGCTTTTCAAAAAGAGTTAGGGTTTTGAGAGAAGAGAAAAGAAGAAGAGAAGAAGCAAGGATTCATTGATTTCTTGGAGATTATCGTTTGGATTTCGGCAAGGGTTAATCCCTACGAGGTATGTGAGTTCACATAGCGTTGGGTTTGTTCACCCACGCGCAAAACATGTTTATTTCAGTATGATTTTCGTCCTAAAAGATTGAGACATTGATATTCTTGAGTTGTATTGTTGAATTTGGGATGAGATGGAGGAGTTCTTGATAGTTTAAGGTCGACTTTAGAGTTGTGTTTGATTAGTTTCTTGTGTAAATATGTTGGGTATCTGTATCTAAAGAGAAATTGAGAAAAAGAATCGAATTTAGGTGAATTGGGGTTAGAAAACAAAAAAGGAACAAGTTGGGAAAATCTGGGTACCAGGTCCGCATCGTGGACCTGTTCCTCAGGATTGTCAAAATTTTCTTCGTGTCGGGGAGTGGTCACGAACCGTTTTACCTCAAAAATTATTCCGCGACCAAACAATTAAATGCCTCTCTGCATCACAGACTTGCTTCCAGACAGTGATTTCTTGATCTTTTCTCATGTTTAACTATCTAAAAACACTCCTAAACATCATGAGATATTTCCTATCACAATCCTTGAATCCATAATTAAATTCAAGGAAAGTTAATAGTCAAGTCAAGAGAAGTTAAAAGCCAAGTCAAGAGAAGTTCATAGAATTTTCCAAAAGTGTTTCACAAACATTTTAACTTTGTTTTAAGACTTAAGCTTTTAGTTGAGTAAAGAGTAAGAGTAAAGTTCATTTCTTCAAAGACTATATGGGAACTAAGTATTCCCAAGGGTAAAAATGTTTTCACATTTGAGCAAGAAAGGAAACATCGATTTCCAAGCGAGCTTTTAAGCTAAGTTTTGAGTAATTATCTCAAACCAAAGAAACAGTTTTGTTTTAAAAACATATGCATTGAGTATATTTTGGGAGTAGTATTGAGCACCAATATGGGGACGCGAGTTCATAATAACTCAAGTCTCCATAAACCATGTAATCATCATGGGTAGAAAAGGATCATACTTTTTAGATAATTTCTTAGTGCTTTTTAGGATAGACTAATGGATCCCCTTAGTCTATGCATTCCATATGATGGCAAAGTATAGGACAGTTCTGGCAGCGCGAGCAAGATGATGTATCATCACTTAGGCTCATAGTGGTGGTTGTCGGTTAGAGAAACTTCCACAGTATTATATTACTTTAATATATTAGTAAATTGAGTTGTTATTGCATTTCGTTAACAAATTGAGTTACTACCTCTTGTTTTAAATGCTTTGTATAACTCCACCCTTATTGTTTTTTTACTTTGCATTTCAGTTGAGTTATTCATAAGTTGAGTAAAGCCAAGGTAAGTGTTCTTTTCAGATTCCTTTCAAGCTTATGTCTGGTTTAGTATTCCCCTAGCATACTCATACATTCAATGTATTGATGCCATATGGCCTGCATCATTTTATGATGGAGACATAGGTAACCAGGATCAGCATCCAGCGCCTTGTTGATCCAGTTGAGCACTCAGAGTCAGTTGGTGAGCCTCCTTCCTTTTTGGAGAGCTCCGTTTACATTGCTTTACTACTTTAGATGTTAGGATGATCGGGGGTCTTGTCCCGACATCCATCATTGTTTTAGAGGCTTCAGAGACAGTTAGTAGTTCAATTGTCTTTACATTGTTATTTCTTATGTTAAGACTTGAGTTGTCATCTATGACTAGTTGAATGTTTTATCCTTAAATGCTTTGAGTTTAATTTGAGACAGTTGTTTTATAAGTGTAACATTTCACTACTGGAAAGGACTAGAAAGTGTTAGAATTGGAAAGAGTCATTTTAGGAAAGAATGAATAATCTGGAAAATTTGTTAAGTTAAGTTTGAGTTTTTGGGTCTACTTCAAACAATTATAAATCCTAGCACAGAATGATTTAGTTGTTCTTCCAGATACCGTAGGGAAGATCTTAGTATTATCTTTCCAATACCGCCGAGTTTGCTAAATTCCGAGTTTGTATGAGTGAGATATGCCTATTTGAAGTTGGGTTGTTTGGATAAGGAAAGTCTAAACTGAATTTTAGAAGGGCATTATTGTCTTTTCCATACCCTATTATTTTAATTTCGTTTTTTGGTAATTAGTTGGGGTCTAAACTGAACTTGGTCAGTTTACGCTTTTGCAAAAGAGTTAGGGCTTTGAGAGAAGAGAAAATGAGAGGAGAAGAAGCAAGGATTCATCGATTTCTTGGAGAATTGCGTGTGGATTCGCCAAGGGTTAATCCCTACGAAGTATGTGAATCTTTCATAGCATTGGGTTCGTTCACCCAAGCACCAATCATGTTTATTTCAGCGAAGTTCATTCTAGAAATTTGAAAGTTGATGAATCTTGAATGGTGTTCTTGAAATTGGCCTTCGTTCTTGAGTTAGGTTGAGATTGAGGATTCCTTGAGGTTAAAATGTTGTTTCCTTGAGTTTTTTGATTTAGATTCTTGTGTATACATACTGGGTATCTGAATCTAAAGGGAATTTGAGAAAAAGAATCGAGTTTAGGTGAATTGGGGTTAGAAAATGAAGAAGGAATAAGTCGGGCAAATCTGGGTACCAGGTCCACGTTCCTCAGAATTAACAAAATTTTCTCCACGTTGCAGAGGGTTCACGGACTGTTCTGCCTCAAAATTTATTTCGCGACCAAATAATTAAATACATCTCCGCGTTGCAGACTTGCTTCCAGACAGTGGTTTCTTGATCTTTTCTCATGTTAACTATCTAAAAACATTCCTAAACATCATGAGATCTTTCCTATCACAAATCACAATCCTTGAATCCATAATTCAATTCAAGGATCAGTTAATAGTCAAGTCAAGCGAAGTTCATAGAGTCTTCCAAAAGTCTTTTACAAATATTTTAACTTTGTTTTAAGACTTGAGTTTTGTGTTGAGTAAAGAGTAAAGTTTGAAGTTCAGTATTCAAAGATTATACGGGAACTAAGTATTCCCAAGAATTAAAATATTTTCACATTTGAGCAAGAAAGGGAACACCGATTTCCAAGAGAGCCTTTGAGCTAGTTTTTGAGTAATTGTCTCAAATCACAGAAAGAGTTTTGTTTTTAAAACATATGAGCATAGCATATTTTGGGAGTAGTATTGAGCAGCGATATGGGGACACGAGTTCATAATAACTCAAGTCTTCATAAACCATGTAGCCATCATGGGTAGAAAGGATCATACTTTTTAGATGAATTCTTAGTCTTTTTAGCATAGACTAGTGGATCCACTTAGTTAAGGCTTTCTATATGACGGCAAAGTATATGATAGTTCTGGCTGCATGGGTAAGATGTCATATCATCACTTAGGCTCATAGTGGTGCTTGTTGGATAGAGAAACTCTCATAGTATTATATTACTTTATATGCAATTGAGTTGTTATTGTATTTTCTTTAATACATTTAGTTGTCACCTACTGTTTTAAATGCTTTGTATAAACTGCACTATTATTGTTGTTTTTACCTTGCAATTGAGTTGAGTTATTTATGAATTGAGTAAAGCCAAGGTAAGTGTTCCTTTCATATTGATTTCAAGCTTATGTCATGTTTAGTTTTCCCCTCGCATACTCGTACATTCAATGTACTGATGCCATTTGGCCTGCATCATTTTATGATACAAACACAGGTAACCAGGATCAGCATACAACGCCTCGTTGATCCAATTGAGCACTCAGAGTTAGTTGGTGAGCCTCCTTGCTTTCTGGAGGACCCCTTTATCATTTGCTTTAGTATTTTAGTTGTTAGGATTATTGGGGGTCTTGTCCCGACATCCATACTTCTTTTAGAGGCTTCATAGACAGTTATTAGTTTTTGAGTAATTATCTCAAATCACAGAAAGATTTGTGTTTTTAAAATATATGAGCTGAGTATATTTTGGGAGTAGTATTGAGCACCGATATGGCGACACAAGTTCATAATAACTCAAGTCTTCATAAACCATGTAGCCATCATGGGTGGAAAGGATCATACTTTTTAGATGAATCCTTAGTGCCTTTTTTCATAGACTAGTGGATCCACTTAGTTAAGGTGTTCTA
Organism: Solanum okadae; assembly: GCA_036553675.1. Taxonomy (NCBI): domain Eukaryota; kingdom Viridiplantae; phylum Streptophyta; class Magnoliopsida; order Solanales; family Solanaceae; genus Solanum; species Solanum okadae. The sequence goes on from CM071686.1 coordinate 43,215,190, forward strand.
TATGAAGGAGAAGTATATGACAGTTCTGGCAACGTGGGAAAGAAGTTGTATCATCATTTAGGCTCATAGTGGTAGTTGTCCGTTAGAGAAACTCCCATAGTATTTTATTACTTTATATGTAATTGAGTTGTTATTGTATTTCTTTAACACATTGAGTTGTCAACTACTATTTTAAATGCTTTGTATAAACTATACTATTATTGTTGTTTTTACCTTGCATTTGAGTTGAGTAAAGCCAAGGTAAGTGTTCCTTTCATATTGATTTCAAGCTTATGTCATGTTTAGTTTTCCCCTCGCATACTCGTACATTCAATGTACTTATGCTATTTAGCCTTGCATTATTTTATGATGCAGACATAGGGTCTTTTCAAGAAGTTTTTCGCAAATGTTTTAAACTTGTTTTACGACTAGAGTTGAGTTGAGTAGCAGTAAAAAATGAAGTTCTTGTCTTCAAAAGAGTATATGGGGACTAAGTATTAGCATATGAGTAAATGTTTTCACATTTTAAACAAGAGAGGAAACACCGATTTCCAAGAGAGCCTTTGATCTAATTTTTGAGTAATTATCTCAAACCACAGAAAGAGTTTTTGTTTTTAAACATATGAGCTGAGTATTTTGGGAGTAGTATTGAGCACTAATGTAGGGACGAGTTCATAACAACTCAATGTCTCTATAAACCATGTAGCCAACGTGGGTATAAAAGGTCATACGTTTTAGATGATTCCTTAGTGTTTTTTAGCATAGATTAGTAGATCCACATAGTTGAGGCGTTCTATATCCCGACAAGTTATAGGACAATTCTGGCAGCGTGGGTGAGAGGTTATATCATCACATAGCTCATAGTGGTGGTTGTCGGTTAGAGAAACTCCCACAGAATTATATTACTTTTTATATATGTATATTGAGTTGTTCCTTACTGTTTTAAATGCTTTATATAAACTGCACCTTCACTGTTGTTTAATTCTGCATTTGAGTTGAGTATCTATGACTTGAGTAAAGTTGAGGTAAGTGTACTTTCAGAATTCAGTTCAAGCTTATGTCGTGTTTAGCTTTCCCCTCGCATGCTCATACATTCAATGTACTGATGCCATTTGGCCTGCATCATTTTATGATGCAGATACATGTAACCAAGTTTAGTATCCAGCGCCTCATTGATCCAGTCGAGTACTCAGAGTCAGTTGGTGAGCCTCATTGCTTTCCAGAGGATCCCTTTGGTTATGTTTTGTTTTATTGCTTTTGGTTATTTCAGTTGTTAGGATGATCGGGGGTCTTGTCCTGACATCACTATTAGTATCTAGAGGCTTTATAGATAGTTAGTTATGAGTTCTTTAGTCTTGATATTTCAGTTGTTTGATTTAAAGACTTGAGTTGCCATTTTGGCTAAGTTAAATGTTATTTTCTAAACATTCTCAGTTTATCTGACAGTTTATTTAAGATTGTATTTAAGTACATTTTCTGTGAGTAAGTCTTCTGAGAGTCTAGCCAGGCTAAGGGTTCACTTGGGGCCAACAATGGTTCTCGAGTGCCAGTCCCGTCCAGGGTGTAGGCTTTGGGCGTGACATTGGCGTACTGAGTGGCGCAAGGCGCCAACCCCTAATCTACATAAAATGATTTGGGGGGCATTGAGTGGCGCAGCGCCCCACCCTATACCCAGGTTTTGATGAATTTTCTTGCTTTAATTTTATCTCTAACTCCCCTAGAATCAAACGGTTTACCTCAAGATCTTTTAGATTCTTAGACCCAACATAGTTACAATGAAATCCACTCTAAATTACTCAAGAAAAATACTTAACCAGAAGATCCTCATCGCAAGAACTCAATGAAACCTCATATCAAAAAATTAAACACAAACTTCAAGAGACTCATCAAGAACTCAATATACCCAATCTTATGGATGAAATTCGTAAAAGAAACTCATGATTGACTTGTGTGTGAATGAACCCATCACTATGAAAACTTAAATACCTCGTTAGGATCAAATCCTTGGCAAAATCCCTCGACGATTTGCAAGAAAACCTTGAACGCTCGAATATTCTCCTTTCTTCCTCCTCTTGAACTTTTCTCTAAGACCCTAAGCGTATTTTAGAATTGTGAAAAATGATCTAAGTTAGTTAAAACTCCTAAAATATTACTAAAAATGTTTAAAGCTAATAGGGTTAGGAAAAGACCAAAATACCCCTCTTTAATTTGGATGAACTTTCCTTAATCGGACAGGCTGAACTCGAATGGGCATATCTCCCTCATCTGGACTCGAAATTTAGAAAACTCAGTGGCGTTGGAAAGAGGACTCAGAGACCTTTCATTTGATACCTTATGTGCCACCTAGCTCATCATGTACCGAAAGTTATGGTCGTTTGAAGTTGACCCAAAACTTAAATTAGCTCTTTACAATTTAGTTCTTTCTAAAAATAGCTCTTTCTAAGATCGAGGTGTTACAATATCTCCCCCTTGGGAATATTCGTCCTCGAATGAGATCACTCTAAGTAGAAATAAGGGTGGCAACATCTAACACCAAGGTCAAACACCAAAATGCAATTTAACACAACATAGCATATCAACTTAAATAGTGATTTACAAAAAGTCATTACCTTGGTCTGGAATTTCTCCGAAAGAGAAGAGATGTGGGTGTCTCTTCTTCATATCCTCATCAGCCTCCCAAGTAGCTTCTTCAACAAAATGATTCCTCCATAGGACCTTGACTGATGCAGCCTCCTTGGTTCTCAACTTGCAAACGTGACAATCAAGTATTTCAATGGGTATCTCCTAATAAAATAGGTTGTCCTTAATACCAATATTTCCAGTAGGTATAATAAGTGAAGGATCGCTCATATACTTCTTCAACATTGAAATGTGAAACACCGGATGGACTGCTGCTAACTCTAACGGTAGCTCCAACTCATAGGCTACATTGTCAATCCTCTTGGATATCTTGTAAGGACCAATATACCGGGGACTAAGCTTCTCCTTCTTATCATATCTCATTACACCCGGGTGACACCTTCTAGTAAACTCAATCATCTACCTCAAACTCGAAGTCTCTTCTCCGAACATCTATATTGTTGACACCCAATTTTGACCATCCATGACTTGATTAATTTTAAGCTTCTTAAATTTTAAACAATTGGAAATAATTGTTTTTGAAAAATCTAAAAATGTTTTCAGGCTTGGTTTTGTTTTGTTTTTAGAAGCAATTATATATTTCTATATTTATATACGTATAATTTTTGTGTATGACTTTGAGGTTTTATAAATATTTCAAAATTTGTCTCAAAAAATAATGTTTAACTTAATACTTATCTTATTTTTCCCTAAACTAATCAAAATTTTAATTAGTGTGGCAATTAGCGTTATTTTCGGTAATTAGTTAATTATTTCACATTTGTCAAAATCAAGAAGCTTATTAATTGATTAGATACATATCTATTTCCTTTGAAATAAAATTGGACCTCAACTTTTCAATTCAAATAAAGAGAAGACCCAATTTCTCAATAAACCGGCCCACACCCTTAATTTTTTCCTTCAATTCGTACTCTCCACGTGCATAGCACGAGCTCGAAGACGCCTCAAGCCTCCAGCATTGCTTTCCTCAACGGAAATATCCTTCAAAATTTGATATTCTTTTTCAATTTCGTTTGAAATTCGTATGATTCCAGCTCACTAGAACCTTATCCATTAAGCTTTTTTTTCAAAAAAATTGCTCCTCCCACATCGTTTCTTCATCAGAAATTTGAGAGATTTTGGGGTCCTATAAATAGGCCCCTCTCTTCACTGTTCAAGGGACGATTTTTGGAGACTAAAGAGTACCCTAAAAGGTTTTTTTGGGAAATTCTTGGTTCAATAGTTTAAAATTTTGTGGCTTTTTGTGGTTGTTCGAGTTTAAAGAGGTGGTGGAATCGTTTCCGTCAAACTCGTCGTTCGGTTCGCTACCCGGAAAGAGGTAAATTCTTTCTTAGCTATTTTTGTTTAATTACCAGCTTTTCTTTGTTTTATATTTATGTGTTCTCAGCTTCGTTTCAGTTTTCATGGGCTAGACTTTGGTTTGATAATTAAGTAGCTAATAATATTACTTTGTGTTTACTGTTATATTTTGTGGTTATAAATCTCTTTAGCTTCTTTGGTGTTCTATTTGTGTTGCCATCTGAATCAAGTCCCGCCTCTGCTGTTCATTTGAAACATTGTTTTGCCTATATAAATGTGTTTATTGTCAAGCCTAGGCCAATCTTGTTTTCATCACTTTACTTTGTCTTGTTGGATCCTTTAAGTAATATGACTTACTGATTTTCTTAGATAATTTAGTTTGTTTAATAATATCTCCATACCTTTATATTTAAGTTGTCATGTAGAGATTTTTTTATTTATCCTTAACCCAATATGTTGGGTGCTTTATCAAGATGCAATATCCCATTTGTTCACTGTTCTTAAAGGCTATGTACTGTCAGCCTCTTTCCAGATGCCCCCTCTATTTTGTTGTCATTACTTGATGTCATTGTGGTTGATGGTACTAAGGTATAATTAATCAATTTGTTGGTATAAAGATTTGATGAATTCTCATGCTTTGAGTAGAACTTTCTCATCTTAGTTTGTCATCTTGAAGGAGCTCTTTTTTTTTGTCAAATTAATTGTTTAAGATGAGATGATCACTAGCTACATGTTTGTTTTATTTTGAATGATCTGAAATGATATGTTAAGGATCTTATTTGTTCGGGAATCATGAGTTGATCCTAGGTCTAGTCGAGCTCAACTTCTCTTTGGTTGCTCCTAAATCCCTTAGATCCTCATGTCACTCCTTTGAGCTATAGGTCCTAAATTGCGTACTTAGGCTACTGTTTTGTTATTTATCAGTGATGTTGTGTTTCTCTTCGTCTAGTTTCTCCTCTTTTTGATTATGGAAGAACCTTTGTTTCTCTGTCACCTTCTTATTTTGAAATGGGAATTATTGGTTTGGAGTCTTGATTATTTTCTCTTTGTTGAATCGCATAGATCAAAGTTGGCGAATAAAAGGTTGCATCTTCTTGTCTATTCCGAATTATAGAGGTGTTAAGTTTGCAAATATAGTTAGCCAATTCATGTTAAAGTCATATGATTAAGTCATACATCTTTCTTCGTGAGTTTTAGTACCATTGTGTGTTGCTTTTATTTTTTGGATACAATTCCTAATATTGGATTGAATTATATCACTTGCTGATCATCATTTCATATTGATCTTTGCTTATTTATCTTGCTAATCTTTATTTTCCTCCTTTTCTTGCACGTGAAATCTCTCCGAATGAGTCCAACGGACTCCCCTCTCTTGCATTTTCCTCTCTTCGAGTCCTCCTCCAAGTCGCGAAAGGGAAGTTAATATCATCGGGTTAAATTTCAAACCACTGGCAGCAGCTCAATAGCAAAGTTACAGCACTCCCAAAGCTGAAAATTGGAAATTTTGGACTTAAAAGAGTCCAATTTAACTGAAGCAGCAACAGCAGTACCCAAAGGGAATAAAATTGATAATTCTTGGACTTTAACAAGTCCAATTTATACAGCAACCCCAGCAGCAGCTAGGCAAGAAGTAGAAATTGGGTTAAAACCCAAAATCGACGAAGAAACATAGCTACATTTCAGCCCCAAAATGGTCAAATAGGGGCTGGAAATTTAAGTTTTATAATTCATTGTTCATGTTTATTTCCTCATTATTATTTTGATTATTGTGAATGCTAACTTTTTGTTAACTTTTTCATTAACTTAGATGAATCCTTTGGAGGTTTTTAATGGCTCTTCTATTTTGTAGTTGTTTATTTAAGTATTCATATTTTCAAAACTTCTTTTAATTGGACAATCTAAGCTTCAAGACTAACTTGAGAATTATTCATATTCATTCACAGTTAGTATTTAGCATTCAAATCCACGTCTAACTGGTTGTGTTGATTATTCGACTCAAAACTTGACTCGGATAAATCGTTAAGTTAAAATTTTATTTGGCACTTTGATATTTGAATTATTTCATTATTTGGGATAATACAAATGTACAAGTATCAAAAGATTTCTCTTTTAAAAATAAATAAATAAGATTTTTCAAGTAATCTAAGTTCTCTTTTAAAATAGCCAAACTTTTAAATCCGCCGGTCAACCGCATGTTAGCGGATTCTCTAAGATGCCTAAACCCTTCCTTAGAGAATTATTTGAACCCTTATTCGATTCTGGTTTTATTTAAAATGTTTTCTTTCAAAAAACCTCTTTTTAAATGGTTTTCTTAATATTTTTTTTCTAAAAATTAAGTGGCTGACTTCCAAATTATGAATTTTTCCAAAACTTAACAAAGTTGCCAAAGTTGCGAAATTGGTTTTGAAACCTTAGTTTTTGAAATCGGATCGTAACAGATATAGGATGACGACTTTGCGCGGTTTTCAACCTTACTTGAATGATCTTCACTTTCTCCATAGCTTGATGAACCAAGTCTGGTCCTATCAACCCAGCTTCACCAACCTCAAACCAACCAATAGGAGATCTACATCTTCTCTCATAGAGAGCCTCATAAGGAGCCATCTGGATTCTAGTGTGATAACTGTTGTTGTAACAAAACTCAATGAGAGGTAAGTGATCATCCCAATTACCCTTGAAATTGATAACACAAGCCCTCGACATATCCCCTAGAGCCTCAATATAATACTTAATAATAATTCTGAGATTATGTCGGGATAAAAAATTTATACGGTAATTTAATCCTACATATCTAACCTTATCTTGAGTACCAAAATAAATTGATAAAAGGAATTTTATACTTGGATTATGAAAAGTGTATATATGGGCTAATTGTGTAACGATGGGGGTATATATTAGTTATTTTTATAATAAGGGGTATATCAATTATAAATTGCAAAGTTTAGGGTACATCAAAGACTGTGTTCATATGCAGGACGTTTTAGATTTAAATATAATGTCGTCCAGGTATTGCCAAATGTTTGTGAATTCTATTGCATTCAATTTGTAAAGGTCCCCTGTTTTCAGCTCCCCACCTATGAGTTCCACAAGTTGCCAGCTCTCATTCTTCCCACCAAATTTGTAAGCTTTTACTTCTTTTAATTGACTAAGTTGAGGCTTGCTTCCACGAGAAGTAGAATGAATCAAACTCTTCATATACAGTAATCGATCAATGAAACATATAATCATTTTGATTGTTGATGATATGTTGAGTATCCTAGGATGAAGAAATCTTTCTCAAAGAATGACAATTCGCCACATGACTAGCAGATAATGAAAGATCACACTGAGTTCGGACCAGTTCTCTTAAAGAGTTTGAAGCCCGAAATTTAAAAATAGGGAAGGGGTATGATGAAAGATATGTATAATTTTTATAAATTCGGAAGAGCATACCAAGGCACTTATCAATCTTGCTAACTTGAGAAATTCGAACTTGTCAATTGAGTAGAACGGACTGCGAATTTCAAGTTGATGTTTTATCCACTAAATTGATGTTTTGATGAGTAGAACGAACTGCGAATTTCAAGTTGGGATTAGTCAACTATGCCTATAGCCATATTTTGGAGAGAATACTCATATGTGCTGCTTCTATATAATTAAGATAACAGAGTATTTTGTGAATCACAGGTTCAGGCAATATGTCAACTCTTGTTGTTTCACTTTTACTCTAATGTTGTTTCATTGATCGATTAATGTATATGAAGAATTCGAGTCATTCTACTTCTCATGGAAGCAACTCTTGGCTTAGTCAACTACAATAAGTAAAAGTAAAAAAGCCTACAAATTTAATCGGGATAGCAAGAGATATACGCTTCTCGTTCTACTTTTGGTTCAAATATACCGTTTTCATTATACTGTCGGTTCAAATTAGATTGGAAATGATTTTGTTCGACTTATTAAATTTTGGTGAAGGGACAGGATGAAAAAGCCACCAGGTGTGTTCGAATTTTGCACATGTTGTTGATCTTGTTATGGAAGAGAAGAGCATTGATCTCACAAAGCTCCTCAACTGATAGGTCTTAGGTTCAAAACTCAACGGAGACAAAAAATTCTACATCTGTCTTAGCTTTGGTGGACAGAGTTACCTAGTATCTGTTGCTGGTGGGAGGTGGCAGGTATCCCATGGAATTAGTCGAGGTGCTCAAAACGAACACCACGGTCTTAAAAAAATAAAGAACCTCCCCACGAACTTTGTTGTATGCTTTTTCTAGGTCAATGAACATCATATGTAAGTCCCTCTTCCTCTCACTATATTGCTCCATCAATCTACTTACGGGATGTATGGCTTATGTAGTTGACCTTTGCGGCAGGAGTCCAAATTGGTTCTCGGTAATAGACACACCGTCGTCAACCTTATCTTCACCACCTTTTCTCGAACTCCCCGAGTGTGGGTTAGTAGCAAAATACCGCTATAGTTGTTGTAATTTTGAATGTCACCCACATGAATGAACATCATAAATTGCATTTCCAAAGTGTTCTTTATTACTATTGAGGTCATCAGTTGTCTAGTCATGATTCCTTCTTGCATGTTATTTTGTCTTTTACTCCCTTAACAGACCTAATGGCTTCATTATCAAGAAAAAATACAATTCTTCTTAATAGAAGCCATACTTTATATGTCATCAAGTATTCAAAACCATCTGACTTGAATTTTGTTCACTGTTTTTTTAACAATTTCTTTGGTATCCGTTCTGTTTTTATTAAACAATTATATCAATGAGCATTTAATTAAAGCCAGATATATTTTATGAATATATTTCCTCTAAATTACCAAGCATCTTAAATCATATGCATAGCAGGTCATATTGCTCTTTCACCTATCTATTAAGCACATCATATCGCTACTCGTGAAATATCCATAGCAACTTGACAGATGCATAACATGATTCGATTGAATAGGGCAGCCTAAAGCACTAAGCTCCCACTATGCATGGGTCCGGGGGAAGGGCATGCAACCCAGAATACTAGCTTGCTAAATTCTTGTTATTACTTGACCGCAACTGAAACAATATACATTAGTCTCAGAATAGAGGGTATTAGCAACAAAGCCCACTCAAAACTACAAGCATTAAGATATAAGAAATTACCTCCTTTTGGATCCAGTTCTCTCTTTACTTCTCCGTCTCTTTTACTTTTTCCTCCAAGCTCACCTGATATTCATGCCAAAGTTATTCTCAGCCTTTATTTTGACCAGGACAATTATCAAAGAGAAACACAAATAAATTGCTTATCAGCATGAATGTAAACAGGTATGAGACTGAAGTCAAAAGCAAGAAAAAACTCCACTATCAAGTGAAAGAATAGAAGTGATCAAAAATTTACTAACAGTGATATTAAATTTTTTACCCTCGTTGAATTCGAATTTTCCACTTCATCCACCAACAGACTGATTCTTTCCTCCAAGCTATGTAAGATTAAATACTTTAATGCATATCAGGATCTTGAACACGATAATCTTACATAGATATTGTTAGGGGCACATACCTGATGCGGAAGACATCACCACACAGAGAAGCGGAAGCGTTAGTCGTAAATTGGTTTCTACCTCCTTGCCCTAACTTTATGTTACCACAACCGTCAGCGATGGAATTATTGTAGAGAATATGTGGTAACCCTAATGGGTGGAGGGAGGACCAATTTATAGAGGTTATGACTTAATCTGGTACGTCTATCAAGTAGCCAATGTACAGACGAGATCTATTCCTTATTAAATATTATTTATGATATTACTTTGATTCCAAGTAAACTTGGGCCACAAGTAAGAAATAATTAATAGTAAATAAATAAAAATTCTTACATTCTCCCACTTGGCCCAACGACCATATAACATTAATATTTAATAAACATTAGTTGCGCGTCTAATAAATCTCTTCTATAATGTCCATCATAAATACCACAATATAACAAACTACTAATGCGAGTTATGGCGGTTGTACATAAATTTTAAGCTACATACTTCCTTCCATATACTACTGCATTAGCAACTTATCATATTAGGTTCATAAGCTATAAAAACATATAACATTTTATGGTCCACAATAATGTATCATAGAGACTTATGTTGTGATATCTCAAACAATAATGTGTACACCATTATGAGAAACAAGAAATTCATTAATGTATATCAGAAACACATAATTTGAGCTAAGAGTGTAAAATATCATAAGTGCATCAATCATAAGTACAACCAAGACCCATTCTTTAAACATGTTCTTTAAATGTCTTTGGTTGTAAGCCTTTTGTTAACAGATCTGCAATCATGAGATCAGTTCTAATATTCTCAAGTAACACTCTTTGTTTCTGAACTTCTTCCTTGATGGTAAAGTACTTTAATTCCATATGTTTGGCACCTTTGGAGTACTTATCGCTCTTGGAGAAGAATACTGCTGCAGTATTATCACAATAAATTTTCAGTGGCTTGGTAATGGTGTCGACAACCCCAAGTCCTGAAATGAAGTTTCGCAGCCATAATGCATGAATTGTGGCTTCATAACATGCCACAAATTCTGCTTCCATTGTGGATGTAGCAATGATAGATTGCTTAGCACTCTTCCACGATATTGCTCCTTCAGCTAATAGGAACATGTAACATCCCGCATCTAGAAATAATTAGAATGTAGTTTAAATCTGGAAATTTTCGTTTTTGGAAAGTTCAAGGGAAATCTGGAAAATTGTAAGCAAGAAAAGTTGAGTTTTTGTCATTTTCAAATGATCATAACTCCTAGCTCAGGATGATTTAGGAGTATTTATAGATATGGTTGGAAAGCTCTTGGAACTATCTTTCCAACGCCGCCAAGTTTGCGCGATTCCAAGTTCGTATGAGTGAGATATGCACTTTGGAAATTGGGCAGTTGGATTAAGGAAATGCCCAATCCGGATTTTAAAGGGTAGTTTGGTCTTTTCCTTACCCTTTTATTTTAATTCGTTTCTGGAAATTAATAAGGGGTCTAAACTGAATTAGATCAGTTTAGACATTTACCAAATAGAGCTAGGGTTTTGGAGGAGGAACGCAAGAAAAGAGAAAAGGAGGAAAAAGCTAGATTCTTCATCGTCGTAAGGAATTGCTTGCGAATTTCGCCGAGGATTCAATCCATTAAGGTATGTAAGCTTCCATAGTGTTGGGTTCTTTCACCCACACACCAATCATGATTTATTCAGCGTAATTTCGTTCTTGAAATTTAAAGATTAGGGTTCTTGATGAGTTCTTGATAAGTGTTGTTGAAGTTTCCTTAAGTTTTGAAGTAAGATTCTGCTTAGGTCAACTTTAAACGACCATATCTCTTAGAATATTAAGAGTTACGTGAGCCATAACCTATCCAATTAAAGGTAATTGAATCTACTTTCGAATCCTACCAGTTTCACGTCAATCCAATATCTGAGTAAAACGTTATGACTATTTTAGTAACCTATACAGTGCTGTTACGAATTAGCCGACGGGAAAATATTGAAAACAATTGTTTTTGTCTTTTTACCTCCAAGAAAACCATCAACGAATTTCTTGACTAATAAAAAGCTCAAAATAATCAGATTTTCATCTTCACTCAAGAAAATCATAATTTTTGGCTATAGAGATTTTAAGAAACTAACTTGAGAATCTCAAGAAAGGTCTTCTTGATTGTTTACCTTCAAGCTAGGGTTTCAAGACTTCTAATCAAGTTCTCCTTCAAGATTCTTCAAGAACCTTGTTTTTTTCAAGTATGTAAGGCTATCATAGTGTTGGACTAGTTCATAAATACGCCCTACATCTACGTTTAAATTAGTAAAAGAGGAATCTAGGATGTTTTCCCTAGATTTGAGTATTCTTGAAATAAGGTGATTTTGAGTTCTTGAGTTCGTGTTTCTTTTAAAAGTTCTATTCCTAATTATCGAATTGCTATATTGTTATTGAGATACTCCATAAACATAAGATCATGAACCTTGAATCCATAAATTCAAATTCAAGGAAAGTCAAGAGCCAAGTCGAGGAAGTTCTTAGAGTCTTTTCAAGAAGTCTTTTGCAAAATGCTTTTAACTTTGTTTTAAGACTTAAAGATCAAGTTGAGTAAAGAGCAAAGACTAAAGATTTGAAGTTCATTTCTTCAAAAGAATAGGGGGACTAAGTATTCCCAAAGAGATTTAAAATGTTTTCACATTTAAATAAGAGCGAGAACTGAGATTTCCAAAGAGTCTTCGGGCTAGTTTTCAGAAAAGAGTATTAGCTTTTAAAATTAAGCAAGTAGGGAAACTGAGATTTCCAAGATAGCCTTTGAGCTAAGTTTTGAGCACTAATCTCAAATCACAGAAGAAGTATGTTTTTAAAACATAAGAGCTAGTATATTTTGGGAGTAGTATTGAGCACCGAATTGGGGGCAGGCATGAGTTCAGATAACTCACGTCTCCATAAAACCATGTAGCCATCATGGGTAGAAATGGGTCATACTTTTTAGATGAACCCCTTTCGAAATAGACTAGTGGATCCATTAGGCAGTTCAGGTCCTATACCTTTGGCCAGGTATAGGATGCGCTGGCAGCGTGAGGTAGATTGTTGTATCATCACTATAGCTCTTAAGTGATGGTTGTCGGTTAGAGAAACTCCCACATAAGTTATTGTATTTTTTATATACATTAGTTCATTGTATTTTTAAATACATTTCAGAGTTATTTGTATCTTGCATACACACAGAGTTGATATCATGTTTTTAAACAACTTTTCTTTATATTGCACTTGCTTTTGAACTGCTTTATATTGAAATGAGTTCTGTCATGTTGAGTTGAATTGAGCCAGGTAAGTTCTTCAGTTTCTCTCAGATTCTTTCAGGCCTATGTTATTTTAGCATTCCAACTTGCATACTCGTACATTCAAAGTACTGATGCCAGTTGGCCTGCATCGTATTATAATGCAGACATAGGTAACTAGGATCGGCATTCCGGCGCATCGTTGATCCAGTGAGCAGTCCAGAGTCTGTAGGTGAGCCTCTTTGCTTTCCGGAGGATCCCTTTCATTGCTTTCTAGTTTAGTTCATTAGGATGTTGTGGGGTCTGTCCCAACATCCATCTCAGTTGTTATTAGAGGCTTCATAGACAGTTAGATGTTAGTCCTTTGAGTTTTTTTTTCAATATCATTTCTTATTGTTAAGACTTGAGTTGCCATGTTGGCCAAGTTGAATGCTGACTATTAAACATTCTAAGTTATTTCATTAGTTAAATTGAGTAGTGTGCTATTAATCTTTATAAATATGCATATAGTATTCCGCTGAGTTAGTAAGCCAGGCCAAGGGTTCGCTTGAGGCCAGCAATGGTCTTCGAGTGCCAGTCCCGCCCAGGGTGTAGGCTCGGGGTGTGACAAACTTGTTATCAGAGCACAGAGTTCAAGAGTCCTAGGGAGTCTATGAAGCCGTGTCTGTAGAGTCCTAGTTATCGGTGTGAAGCGCGCCACATCTATAATTAGGAGGCTGCGACATTTAGGAACTATCTCACTTCTTTCATACTCATTTCGTGCGTTAGAGTTGATCTCTAAAAAGTTTCCCTCTAATTCGTGCTTGCGCGTGTTTCAGATAATCATGCCTCCACGAAGAGCAGTAAGAGGTCGTCCAGCTAGGAGGAATGTTGATGAGCAAGAACTACCCAATGCACCTGAGGTGCAACCGCATGGAGAAGTGACCAATGCTGAGTTCAGAGAGGCAATTAGGATGCTGAGTCAAGTTGTGACCAACCAAGCTGGGCAGCAGAGAGGAGCTCGGTAGGAAGAGGCTGACACTTCAAGGATTCGAGAATTCTTGAGGATGAACCCTCCAAGTTTCACTGGCTTAAGCACTATTGAGGATCCGGAGAACTTCATTGAGGAGTTGAAGAAGGTATTTGAGGTGATGCATGTTGCTGATACTGTGAGAGTTGAGCTAGCTGCATATCAGATGAAAAATGTTGCTAGGACTTGGTTCGATCAGTGGAGAGGGGGTAGAGCTGATGATGCACCACCTGCGAGCTGGGCCTGTTTTGATGAAGCTTTCTTGAGGCGCTTCTTTCCCCGAGAATTGAAAAAGGCTAAGGTACAAGAATTTCTAACACTTAAGCAGGATTCTCTGAGTGTGCATGAGTATGGGTTGAAGTTCACCCAACTGTCTCACTATGCTCCTGAAATGGTTGCGGACATGAGGGGTAGGATGAGTTTGTTTGTTGCTGGTTTGGGCCGTCTATCAAGCAAAGAGGGTCGGGCAGCAATGCTTATTGGGGACATGGACATTTCGAGGTTGATGGTCTATGTGCAACAGGTAGAGGAAGAGAAGCTGAGAGATAGAGAGGAGTTCAAGAACAAGAGGGCTAAGACAGGGAATGAGTCCGGACAGTAGAGAAGTAATGCCAACCGGTCGTCTTTCCAACAGAAGCAAAAGGGACCTGCTCCATCATCTGCTAGTGCACCTGCACCTAAGAACAAGGGTGAGTACTATGGTCAGAATTCCAGAGCTAAACCTGTTTATTCTCAGGGTAGTGTAGCGCAAGGGGGAAGTAAGCCTCCTACCTGCGCCAAGTGTGGTAGGAATCACTCAGGTGTTTGTCGTGAGGGCTCCACTGGTTGTTTCAAGTGTGGTCAGAGTGGGCATTTCATGCGAGAGTGTCCAAAGAACAAGCAGGGTAATGGGGGCAATAGAGTCCAGTCTTCTTCAGCCGCTCCACCAGACAGAGCTGCACCTAGAGGAGCTACTTCCGGTACTGGCGGAGGAGCAAACCGCCTCTATGCGATCACTAGTCGCCAAGAGCAAGAGGATTCCCCAGATGTTGTCACTGGTATGATTCAAGTCTTTGACTTTACTGTTTATGCTTTGCTTGATCCAGGAGCGAGTTTATCTTTTGTAACTCCATATGTTGCTATGAATTTTGATGTTATTCCTGAGCAACTTAGTGAACCATTCAGTGTTTCCACACCTGTTGGTGAGTCTATTCTAGCAGAAAGAGTTTATCGTGATTGTCCTATTTTCGTCAATCAAAAGAGTACCATGGCTGATTTAATTGAGTTAGACATGGTAGACTTTGATGTCATTCTTGGTATGGACTGGCTTCATGCCTGTTATGCCTCAGTTGATTGTAGAACTCGAGTAGTCAAGTTTCAGTTTCCAAACGAGCCAGTCTTAGAGTGGAAAAGAAGTTCAGCAGTGCCTAACGGTCGTTTTATTTCATACCTTAAGGCAAGGAAGTTAATTTCTAAGGGGTGTGTCTATCACTTAGTCCAAGTTAATGACTCAAGTATTGATGTACCTCCTATTCAGTCAGCTTCAGTAGTGAATGAGTTTCCAGATGATCTTCCCGGAGTCCCTCCTGAGAGAGAGATAGACTTTGGTATAGATATTCTTCCAGATACTCGTCCGATATCTATTCCGCCATATAGAATGGCACCAGCAGAGTTGAAAGAGCTTAAAGAGCAGTTGAAAGATTTGCTAGATAAGGGTTTCATTCGACCAAGTATCTCACCTTGGGGCGCTCCAGACTTGTTTGTGAGAAAGAAAGATGGTTCCCTTAGGATGTGTATAGATTACCGCCAATTGAACAAGGTTACTATCAAGAATAAGTATCCTCTTCTTAGAATTGATGATCTTTTCGATCAGCTTCAGGGTGCTTCCTGTTTCTCAAAAATTGACCTCAGATCAGGCTATCATCAGTTAAGAGTAAGGGAATGTGATATTCCTAAGACAGCTTTCAGAACTAGATATGGTCATTATGAGTTTTTGGTCATGTCCTTTGGGTTGACTAATGCACCAGCAACGTTCATGGATCTTATGAACAGAGTCTTCAAACCTTATTTAGATATGTTTGTTATCGTCTTCATTGATGACATACTAATCTATTCAAGGAATGAAGAAGATCATGCTAGCCATCTCAGAATACTTCTTCAGACTTTGAAAGATAAGGAGTTGTATGCTAAGTTCTCGAAATGTGAATTTTGGCTTGAGTATGTGGCATTCTTAGGCCATATTGTGTCAGGAGAAGGAATTAAAGTTGATACTCAGAAAATTGAGGCAGTGCAGAATTGGCCTAGACCCACATCTCCAACTGATATTAGGAGTTTCTTGGGTTTGGCTGGCTATTATAGAAGGTTTGTAGAGGGTTTCTCATCGATTTCGTAACCTTTGACGAAGTTGACTCAGAAAACAGTGAAGTTTCAATGGTCTGAAGCTTGTGAGAAAAGCTTTCAGGAATTGAAGAAGAGGTGGACTACTGCTCCAGTATTGACCTTACCAGAAGGTACCCAAGGTTTTGTGGTGTATTGTGATGCATCTAGAGTTGGTTTGGGTTGCGTGTTAATGCAGAATGGCAAAGTTATAGCTTATGCCTCCAGACAGTTGAAAGTTCATGAGAAGAACTACCCAACCCATGACTTAGAGTTGGCTGCGGTAGTATTTTCTTTGAAGATATCGCGTCACTATTTATATGGTGTTCATGTTGATGTATTCACTGATCACAAGAGCTTACAATATTTGTTCACGCAGAAAGAGCTTAATCTTAGACAGAGGAGGTGGTTAGAGCTACTCAAAGATTATGACATGAGTATTCTTTACCATCCAGGTAAGGCTAATGTTGTTGCTGATGCTTTAAGCAGGTTGTCTATGGGTAGTACCGCCCATGTTAAGGAAGAAAAGAAAGAGTTAGCAAAAGATGTGCACAGACTTGCACGCCTGGGAGTCAGACTTATGGATTCCACAGAAGGAGGAATAGTGGTGACGAATGGGGCTGAGTCATCATTAGTGTCAGAAGTGAAAGAGAAGCAAGACCAAGACCCTATTTTGCTAGACATAAAAGCAAATGTTCATAAGCAAAAAGTATTAGCTTTTGAACAAGGGGGAGATGGTGTATTGAGATACTAAGGTAGATTGTGCGTACCTATGGTGGATGGACTCCAAGAGAGGATCATGGAGGAAGCTCATAGCTCCAGATATTCCATTCATCCGGGTTCCACCAAGATGTATCGTGATTTAAAAGAAGTGTATTGGTGGAAAGGCATGAAGAAGGGCATTGCTGAATTTGTTACTAAGTGCCCAAATTGCCAACAAGTGAAAGTAGAGCACCAAAGGCCTGGTGGTTTAGCTCAGAATATAGAACTTCCGGAATGGAAGTGGGAGATGATCAATATGGACTTCATCACAGGCTTGCCAAGGTCTCGCAGACAGCATGATTCTATTTGGGTGATTGTCGATAGGATGACGAAATCAGCCCACTTTTTGCCAGTAAAGACTACCAACTCAGCAGAAGATTATGCTAAGCTTTATATTCAAGAGGTAGTAAGACTTCATGGGGTTCCGGTCTCCATTATTTCAGATTGAGGTGCACAATTTACTGCACAGTTTTGGAAGTCATTCCAAAAAGGCTTGGGTTTAAAGGTGAACATAAGTACTGCATTTCATCCTCAGACAGATGGGCAAGCAGAGTGTACCATTCAGACATTAGAGGATATGTTGAGAGCATGTGTGATTGATTTCAAAGGTAATTGGGATGATCACCTACCTCTTATTGAGTTTGCTTATAACAACAGTTACCACTCTAGCATCAAAATGGCTCCATATGAAGCTCTTTATGGGAGAAGATGCAGATCTCCCATTGGATGGTTTGAAGTGGGTGAAGCAGGGTTGATAGGACCAGATTTAGTCCATCAAGCTATGGAGAAGGTGAAAGTGATTCAAGAGAGGTTGAAAACGGCACAGAGTCGTCAAAAATCCTACACTGATATTAGAAGAAGGGCGTTAGAATTCGAAGTAGATGATTGGGTATATTTAAAAGTTTCACCCATGAAGGGTGTTATGAGGTTTGGTAAAAAGGGGAAACTTAGACCCCGGTATGTTGGGCCTTATCGTGTAGCCAAGAGGATGGGCAATGTAGCTTATGAGTTGGAGCTACCACAAGAATTAGCAGGGGTTCATCCGGTATTTCACACCTCAATGTTGAAGAAGTGCATGGGCGATCCTTCATTGATCATACCAACTGAAAATATCGGGGTCAAGGATAGCTTGTCTTATGAAGAGATTCCGATTCAGATTTTAGATCGCCAAGTTCGCAAGTTGAGGACAAAAGAAGTTGCATCAGTCAAAGTCCTTTGGAGGAACCAATTTGTTGAAGAAGCTACTTGGGAAGCGGAAGAAGATATGAAGAAGAGATATCCACATCTCTTTGAATCCGGAGAAAATGCAGATCAAGGTACTAATCTTCTTCTTAGCATTATCTAAATTGTGAGTAAGCATGTGGTTTGTATGCAATTGCTTATTGGGCGTTTGAACTAGATGTTATCACCCTTAGTCTTGTAAGAGTAATCTCATTTGAGGACGAATGTTCCCAAGGGGGAGATATTGTAACATCCCGCATCTAGAAATAATTAGAATGTAGTTTAAATCTGGAAATTTTCGTTTTTGGAAAGTTCAAGGGAAATCTGGAAAATTGTAAGCAAGAAAAATTGAGTTTTTGTCATTTTCAAATGATCATAACTCCTAGATCAGGATGAGTTAGGAGTATTTATAGATATGGTTGGAAAGCTCTTGGAACTATCTTTCCAACGACGCCAAGTTTGCGCGATTACGAGTTCGTATGAGTGAGATATGCACTTTGGAAATTGGGCAGTTGGATTAAGGAAATGCCCAATCCGGATTTTAAAGGGTTGTTTGGTCTTTTCCTTACCCTTTAATTTTAATTCGTTTCTGGAAATTAATAAGGGGTCTAAACTGAATTAGATCAGTTTAGACATTTACCAAATAGAGCTAGGGTTTTGAAGGAGGAACGCAAGAAAAGAGAAAAGGAGGAAAAAGCTAGATTCTTCATCGTCGTAAGGAATTGCTTGCGAATTTCGCCGAGGATTCAATCCATTAAGGTAAGTAAGCTTCCATAGTGTTGGGTTCTTTCACCCACACACCAATCATGATTTATTCAGCGTAATTTCGTTCTTGAAATTTAAAGATTAGGGTTCTTGATGAGTTCTTGATAAGTGTTGTTAAAGTTTCCTTAAGTTTTGAAGTAAGATTCTGCTTAGGTCAACTTTAAACGACCATATCTCTTAGAATATTAAGATTTACGTGAGCCATAACATATCCAATTAAAGGTAATTGAATCTACTTTCCAACCCTACCAGTTTCACGTCAATCCAATATCTGAGTAAAAAGTTATGACTATTTTAGTAACCTATACAGTGCTGTTACGAATTAGCTGACGGGAAAATATTGAAAACAATCGTTTTTGTCTTTTTACCTCCAAGAAAACCATCAACGAATTTCATAACTAATAAAAAGCTCAAAATAATCAGATTTTCATCTTCACTCAGGAAAATCATAATTTTTGGCTATAGAGATTTTTAGAAACTAACTTGAGAATCTCAAGAAAGGTCTTCTTGATTGTTTACCTTCAAGCTAGGGTTTCAAGACTTCTAATGAAGTTCTTCTTCAAGATTCTTCAAGAACCTTGTTTTTTTCAAGTATGTAAGGCTATCATAGTGTTGGACTAGTTCATAACTATGCCCTATATCTACGTTTAAATTAGTAAAAGAGGAATCTAGGATTTTTTCCCTAGATTTGAGTATTCTTGAAATAAGGTGATTCTGAGTTCTTGAGTTCGTGTTTCTTTTAAAAGTTCTATTCCTAATTATCGAATTGCTATATTGTTATTGAGATACTCCATAAACATAAGATCATGAACCTTGAATCCATAAATTCAAATTCAAGGAAAGTCAAGAGCCAAGTCGAGGAAGTTCTTAGATTCTTTTCAAGAACTCTTTTGCAAAATGCTTTTAACTTTGTTTTAAGACTTAAAGATCAAGTTGAGTAAAGAGCAAAGACTAAAGATTTGAAGTTCATTTCTTCAAAAGAATATGGGGACTAACTATTCCCAAAGAGATTTAAAATGTTTTCACATTTAAATAAGAGCGGAAACTGAGATTTCCAAAGAGTCTTCGGGCTAGTTTTCAGAAAAGAGTATTAGCTTTTTAAATGAAGCAAGTAGGGAAACTGAGATTTTCAAGATAGCCTTTGAGCTAAGTTTTGAGCACTAATCTCAAATCACAGAAGAAGTATGTTTTTAAAACATAAGAGCTAGTATATTTTGGGAGTAGTATTGAGCACCGAATTGGGGGCAGGCATGAGTTCAGATAACTCACGTCTCCATAAAACCATGTAGCCATCATGGGTAGAAATGGGTCATACTTTTTAGATGAACCCCTTTCGAAATAGACTAGTGGATCCATTAGGCAGTTCAGGTCCTATACCTTTGGCCAGGTATAGGATGCGCTGGCAGCGTGAGGTAGATCGCTGTATCATCACTATAGCTCTTAAGTGATGGTTGTCGGTTAGAGAAACTCCCACATAAGTTATTGTATTTTTTATATACATTAGTTCATTGTATTTTTAAATACATTTCAGAGTTATTTGTATCTTGCATACACACAGAGTTGATATCATGTTTTTAAACAACTTTTCTTTATATTGCACTTGCTTTTGAACTGCTTTATATTGAAATGAGTTCTGTCATGTTGAGTTGAATTGAGCCAGGTAAGTTCTTCAGTTTCTCTCAGATTCTTTCAGGCCTATGTTATTTTAGCATTCCAACTTGCATACTCGTACATTCAAAGTACTGATGCCAGTTGGCCTGCATCGTATTATAATGCAGACATAGGTAACTAGGATCGGCATTCCGGCGCATCGTTGATCCAGTGAGCAGTCCAGAGTCTGTAGGTGAGCCTCCTTGCTTTCCGGAGGATCCCTTTCATTGCTTTCTAGTTTAGTTCATTAGGATGTTGTGGGGTCTGTCCCAACATCCATCTCAGTTGTTATTAGAGGCTTCATAGACAGTTAGATGTTAGTCCTTTGAGTTTTTTTTTCAATATCATTTCTTATTGTTAAGACTTGAGTTGCCATGTTGGCCAAGTTGAATGCTGACTATTAAACATTCTAAGTTATTTCATTAGTTAAATTGAGTAGTGTGCTATTAATCTTTATAAATATGCATATAGTATTCCGCTGAGTTAGTAAGCCAGGCCAAGGGTTCGCTTGAGGCCAGCAATGGTCTTCGAGTGCCAGTCCCGCCCAGGGTGTAGGCTCGGGTTGTGACAAACTTGTTATCAGAGCACAGAGTTCAAGAGTCCTAGGGAGTCTATGAAGCCGTGTCTGTAGAGTCCTAGTTATCGGTGTGAAGCGCGCCACATCTATAATTAGGAGGCTGTGACATTTAGGAACTATCTCACTTCTTTCATACTCATTTCGTGCGTTAGAGTTGATCTCTAAAAAGTTTCCCTCTAATTCGTGCTTGCGCGTGTTTCAGATAATCATTCCTCCACGAAGAGCAGTAAGAGGTCGTCCAGCTAGGAGGAATGTTGATGAGCAAGAACTACCCAATGCACCTGAGGTGCAACCGCATGGAGAAGTGACCAATGCTGAGTTCAGAGAGGCAATTAGGATGCTGAGTCAAGTTGTGACCAACCAAGCTGGGCAGCAGAGAGGAGCTCGGCAGGAAGAGGCTGACACTTCAAGGATTCGAGAATTCTTGAGGATGAACCCTCCAAGTTTCACTGGCTTAAGCACTATTGAGGATCCGGAGAACTTCACTGAGGAGTTGAAGAAGGTATTTGAGGTGATGCATGTTGCTGATACTGTGAGAGTTGAGCTAGCTGCATATCAGATGAAAAATGTTGCTAGGACTTGGTTCGATCAGTGGAGAGGGGGTAGAGCTGATGATGCACCACCTGCGAGCTGGGCCTGTTTTGATGAAGCTTTCTTGAGGCGCTTCTTTCCCCGAGAATTGAAAGAGGCTAAGGTACGAGAATTTCTAACACTTAAGCAGGATTCTCTGAGTGTGCATGAGTATGTGTTGAAGTTCACCCAACTGTCTCACTATGCTCCTGAAATGGTTGCGGACATGAGGGGTAGGATGAGTTTGTTTGTTGCTGGTTTGGGCCGTCTATCAAGCAAAGAGGGTCGGGCAGCAATGCTTATTGGGGACATGGACATTTCGAGGTTGATGGTCTATGTGCAACAGGTAGAGGAAGAGAAGCTGAGAGATAGAGAGGAGTTCAAGAACAAGAGGCCTAAGACAGGGAATGAGTCCGGACAGTAGAGAAGTAATGCCAACCGGTCGTCTTTCCAACAGAAGCAAAAGGGACCTGCTCCATCATCTGTTAGTGCACCTGCACCTAAGAACAAGGGTGAGTACTATGGTCAGAATTCCAGAGCTAAACCTGTTTATTCTCAGGGTAGTGTAGCGCAAGGGGGAAGTAAGCCTCCTACCTGCGCCAAGTGTGGTAGGAATCACTCAGGTGTTTGTCGTGAGGGCTCCACTGGTTGTTTCAAGTGTGGTCAGAGTGGGCATTTCATGCGAGAGTGTCCAAAGAACAAGCAGGGTAATGGGGGCAATAGAGTCCAGTCTTCTTCAGCCGCTCCACCAGACAGAGCTGCACATAGAGGAGCTACTTCCGGTACTGGCGGAGGAGCAAACCGCCTCTATGCGATCACTAGTCGCCAAGAGCAAGAGGATTCCCCAGATGTTGTCACTGGTATGATTCAAGTCTTTGACTTTACTGTTTATGCTTTGCTTGATCCAAGAGCGAGTTTATCTTTTGTAACTCCATATGTTGCTATGAATTTTGATGTTATTCCTGAGCAACTTAGTGAACCATTCAGTGTTTCCACACCTGTTGGTGAGTCTATTCTAGCAGAAAGAGTTTATCGTGATTGTCCTATTTTCGTCAATCAAAAGAGTACCATGGCTGATTTAATTGAGTTAGACATGGTAGACTTTGATGTCATTCTTGGTATGGACTGGCTTCATGCCTGTTATGCCTCAGTTGATTGTAGTACTCGAGTAGTCAAGTTTCAGTTTCCAAATGAGCCAGTCTTAGAGTAGAAAAGCAGTTCAGCAGTGCCTAAGGGTCGTTTTATTTCATACCTTAAGGCAAGGAAGTTAATTTCTAAGGGGTGTGTCTATCACTTAGTCCAAGTTAATGACTCAAGTATTGATGTACCTCCTATTCAGTCAGTTTCAGTAGTGAATGAGTTTCCAGAAGTCTTTCCAGATGATCTTCCCGGAGTCCCTCCTGAGAGAGAGATAGACTTTGGTATAGATATTCTTCCAGATACTCGTTCGATATCTATTCCGCCATATAGAATGGCACCAGCAGAGTTGAAAGAGCTTAAAGAGCAGTTGAAAGATTTGCTAGATAAGGGTTTTATTCGACCAAGTATCTCACCTTGGGGCGCTCCAGTCTTGTTTGTGAGAAAGAAAGATGGTTCCCTTAGGATGTGTATAGATTACCGCCAATTGAACAAGGTTACTATCAAGAATAAGTATCCTCTTCCTAGAATTGATGATCTTTTCGATCAGCTTCAGGGTGCTTCCTGTTTCTCAAAAATTGACCTCAGATCAGGCTATCATCAGTTAAGAGTAAGAGAATGTGATATTCCTAAGACAGCTTTCAGAACCAGATATGGTCATTATGAGTTTTTGGTCATGTCCTTTGGGTTGACTAATGCACCAGCAACGTTCATGGATCTTATGAACAGAGTCTTCAAACCTTATTTAGATATGTTTGTTATCGTCTTCATTGATGACATACTAATCTATTCAAGGAATGAAGAAGATCATGCTAGCCATCTCAGAATAGTTCTTCAGACTTTGAAAGATAAGGAGTTGTATGCTAAGTTCTCGAAATGTGAATTTTGGCTTGAGTCTGTGGTATTCTTAGGCCATATTGTGTCAGGAGAAGGAATTAAAGTTGATACTCAGAAAATCGAGGCAGTGCAGAATTTGCCTAGACCCACATCTCCAATTGATATTAGGAGTTTCTTGGGTTTGGCTGGCTATTATAGAAGGTTTGTAAAGGGTTTCTCATCCATTTCGTCACCTTTGACGAAGTTGACTCAGAAAACAGTGAAGTTTCAATGGTCTGAAGCTTGTGAGAAAAGCTTTCAGGAATTGAAGAAGAGGTTGACTACTGCTCCAGTATTGACCTTACCAGAAGGTACCCAAGATTTTGTGGTGTATTGTGATGCATCTAGAGTTGGTTTGGGTTGCGTGTTAATGCAGAATGGCAAAGTTATAGCTTATGCCTCCAGACAGTTGAAAGTTCATGAGAAGAACTACCCAACCCATGACTTAGAGTTGGCTGCGGTAGTATTTTCTTTGAAGCTATGGCGTCACTATTTATATGGTGTTCATGTTGATGTATTCACTGATCACAAGAGCTTACAATATGTGTTCACGCAGAAAGAGCTTAATCTTAGACAGAGGAGGTGGTTAGAGCTACTCAAAGATTATGACATGAGTATTCTTTACCATCCAGGTAAGGCTAATGTTGTTGCTGATGCTTTAAGTAGGTTGTCTATGGGTAGTACCGCCCATGTTAAGGAAGAAAAGAAAGAGTTAGCAAAAGATGTGCACAGACTTGCACGCCTGGGAGTCAGACTTATGGATTCCACAGAAGGAGGAATAGTGGTGACGAATGGGGCTGAGTCATCATTAGTGTCAGAAGTGAAAGAGAAGCAAGACCAAGACCCTATTTTGCTAGACTTAAAAGAAAATGTTCATAAGCAAAAAGTATTAGGTTTTGAACAAGGGGGAGATGGTGTATTGAGATACCAAGGTAGATTGTGCGTACCTATGGTGGATGGACTCCAAGAGAGGATCATGGAGGAAGCTCATAGCTCCAGATATTCCATTCATCCGGGTTCCACCAAGATGTATCGTGATTTAAAAGAAGTGTATTGGTGGAATGGCATGACGAAGGGCATTGCTGAATTTGTTACTAAGTGCCCAAATTGCCAACAAGTGAAAGTAGAGCACCAAAGGCCTGGTGGTTTAGCTCAGAATATAGAACTTCCGGAATGGAAGTGGGAGATGATCAATATGGACTTCATCACAGGCTTGCCAAGGTCTCGCAGACAGCATGATTCTATTTGGGTGATTGTCGATAGGATGACGAAATCAGCCCACTTTTTGCCAGTAAAGACTACCAACTCAGCAGAAGATTATGCTAAGCTTTATATTCAAGAGGTAGTAAGACTTCATGGGGTTCCGGTCTCCATTATTTCAGATAGAGGTGCACAATTTACTGCACAGTTTTGGAAGTCATTCCAAAAAGGCTTGGGTTCAAAGGTGAACTTAAGTACTGCATTTCATCCTCAGACAGATGGGCAAGCAGAGTGTACCATTCAGACATTAGAGGATATGTTGAGAGCATGTGTGATTGATTTCAAAGGTAATTGGGATGATCACCTACCTCTTATTGAGTTTGCTTATAACAACAGTTACCACTCTAGCATCAAAATGGCTCCATATGAAGCTCTTTATGGGAGAAGATGCAGATCTCCCATGGGATGGTTTGAAGTGGGTGAAGCAAGGTTGATAGGACCAGATTTAGTCCATCAAGCTATGGAGAAGGTGAAAGTGATTCAAGAGAGGTTGAAAACGGCACAGAGTCGTCAAAAATCCTACACTGATATTAGAAGAAGGGCGTTAGAATTCGAAGTAGATGATTGGGTATATTTAAAAGTTTCACCCATGAAGGGTGTTATGAGGTTTGGTAAAAAGGGGAAACTTAGTACCCGGTATGTTGGGTCTTATCGTGTAGCCAAGAGGATGGGCAATGTAGCTTATGAGTTGGAGCTACCACAAGAATTAGCAGGGGTTCATCCGGTATTTCACACCTCAATGTTGAAGAAGTGCATGGGCGATCCTTCATTGATCATACCAACTGAAAATATCGGGGTCAAGGATAGCTTGTCTTATGAAGAGATTCCGATTCAGATTTTAGATCGCCAAGTTCGCAAGTTGAGGACAAAAGAAGTTGCATCAGTCAAAGTCATTTGGAGGAACCAATTTGTTGAAGAAGCTACTTGGGAAGCGGAAGAAGATATGAAGAAGAGATATCCACATCTCTTTGAATCCGGAGAAAATGCAGATCAAGGTACTAATCTTCTTCTTAGCATTATCTAAATTGTGAGTAAGCATGTGGTTTGTATGCAATTGCTTATTGGGCGTTTGAACTAGATGTTATCACCCTTAGTCTTGTAAGAGTAATCTCATTTGAGGACGAATGTTCCCAAGGGGGAGATATTGTAACATCCCGCATCTAGAAATAATTAGAATGTAGTTTAAATCTGGAAATTTTCGTTTTTGGAAAGTTCAAGGGAAATCTGGAAAATTGTAAGCAAGAAAAATTGAGTTTTTGTCATTTTCAAATGATCATAACTCCTAGATCAGGATGAGTTAGGAGTATTTATAGATATGGTTGGAAAGCTCTTGGAACTATCTTTCCAATGCCGCCAAGTTTGCGCGATTCCGAGTTCGTATGAGTGAGATATGCACTTTGGAAATTGGGCAGTTGGATTAAGGAAATGCCCAATCCGGATTTTAAAGGGTTGTTTGGTCTTTTCCTTACCCTTTAATTTTAATTCGTTTCTGGAAATTAATAAGGGGTCTAAACTGAATTAGATCAGTTTAGACATTTACCAAATAGAGCTAGGGTTTTGGAGGAGGAACGCAAGAAAAGAGAAAAGGAGGAAAAAGCTAGATTCTTCATCGTCGTAAGGAATTGCTTGCGAATTTCGCCGAGGATTCAATCCATTAAGGTATGTAAGCTTCCATAGTGTTGGGTTCTTTCACCCACACACCAATCATGATTTATTCAGCGTAATTTCGTTCTTGAAATTTAAAGATTAGGGTTCTTGATGAGTTCTTGATAAGTGTTGTTAAAGTTTCCTTAAGTTTTGAAGTAAGATTCTGCTTAGGTCAACTTTAAACGACCATATCTCTTAGAATATTAAGATTTACGTGAGCCATAACCTATCCAATTAAAGGTAATTGAATCTACTTTCCAACCCTACCAGTTTCACGTCAATTCAATATCTGAGTGAAAAGTTATGACTATTTTAGTAACCTATACAGTGCTGTTACGAATTAGCCGACGGGAAAATATTGAAAACAATCGTTTTTGTCTTTTTACCTCCAAGAAAACCATCAACGAATTTCATAACTAATAAAAAGCTCAAAATAATCAGATTTTCATCTTCACTCAGGAAAATCATAATTTTTGGCTATAGAGATTTTAAGAAACTAACTTGAGAATCTCAAGAAAGGTCTTCTTGATTGTTTACCTTCAAGCTAGGGTTTCAAGACTTCTAATCAAGTTCTTCTTCAAGATTCTTCAAGAACCTTGTTTTTTTCAAGTATGTAAGGCTACCATAGTGTTGGACTAGTTCATAACTACGCCCTACATCTACGTTTATATTAGTAAAAGAGGAATCTAGGATTTTTTCCCTAGATTTGAGTATTCTTGAAATAAGGTGATTCTGAGTTCTTGAGTTCGTGTTTCTTTTAAAAGTTCTATTCCTAATTATCGAATTGCTATATTGTTATTGAGATACTCCATAAACATAAGATCATGAACCTTGAATCCATAAATTAAAATTCAAGGAAAGTCAAGAGCCAAGTCGAGGAAGTTCTTAGAGTCTTTTCAAGAACTCTTTTGCAAAATGCTTTTAACTTTGTTTTAAGACTTAAAGATCAAGTTGAGTAAAGAGCAAAGACTAAAGATTTGAAGTTCATTTCTTCAAAAGAATATGGGGACTAAGTATTCCCAAAGAGATTTAAAATGTTTTCACATTTAAATAAGAGCGGAAACTGAGATTTCCAAAGAGTCTTCGGGCTAGTTTTCAGAAAAGAGTATTAGCTTTTTAAATGAAGCAAGTAGGGAAACTGAGATTTCCAAGATAGCCTTTGAGCTAAGTTTTGAGCACTAATCTCAAATCACAGAAGAAGTATGTTTTTAAAACATAAGAGCTAGTATATTTTGGGAGTAGTATTGAGCACCGAATTGGGGGCAGGCATGAGTTCAGATAACTCACGTCTCCATAAAACCATGTAGCCATCATGGGTAGAAATGGGTCATACTTTTTAGATGAACCCCTTTCGAAATAGACTAGTGGATCCATTAGGCAGTTCAGGTCCTATACCTTTGGCCAGGTATAGGATGCGCTGGCAGCGTGAGGTAGATCGCTGTATCATCACTATAGCTCTTAAGTGATGGTTGTCGGTTAGAGAAACTCCCACATAAGTTATTTTATTTTTTATATACATTAGTTCATTGTATTTTTAAATACATTTCAGAGTTATTTGTATCTTGCATACACACAGAGTTGATATCATGTTTTTAAACAACTTTTCTTTATATTGCACTTGCTTTTGAACTGCTTTATATTGAAATGAGTTCTGTCATGTTGAGTTGAGTTGAGCCAGGTAAGTTCTTCAGTTTCTCTCAGATTCTTTCAGGCCTATGTTATTTTAGCATTCCAACTTGCATACTCGTACATTCAAAGTACTGATGCCAGTTGGCCTGCATCGTATTATGATGCAGACACAGGTAACTAGGATTGGCATTCCGGCGCATCGTTGATCCAGTGAGCAGTCGAGAGTCTGTAGGTGAGCCTCCTTGCTTTCCGGAGGATCCCTTTCATTGCTTTCTAGTTTAGTTCATTAGGATGTTGTGGGGTCTGTCCCAACATCCATCTCAGTTGTTATTAGAGGCTTCATAGACAGTCAGATGTTAGTCCTTTGAGTTTTTTTTTCAATATCATTTCTTATTGTTAAGACTTGAGTTGCCATTTTGGCCAAGTTGAATGCTGACTATTAAACATTCTAAGTTATTTCATTAGTTAAATTGAGTAGTGTGCTATTAATCTTTATAAATATGCATATAGTATTCCGCTGAGTTAGTAAGCCAGGCCAAGGGTTCGCTTGAGGCCAGCAATGGTCTTCGAGTGCCAGTCCCGCCCAGGGTGTAGGCTCGGGGTGTGACAGAACAAGTAACCAAATGTGGACTTTCTAGTATCAACGCATCCAGCAAAATCTGAATCCCAGTATCCAGTAACTTCTAAGTGATTGGATCTCCTATACATGAGCATGTAATCCTTCGTTCCCTTCAGGTACCTTAAGAATTTCTTTGCCGCTTTCCAGTGATCAATTCCAGGGTTACTTATATATCTTCCTAGCATTCCGACCGCAAAACTAATATCCGGTCTTGTGCAAGTTTGAACATACATCAAACTTCCAACAATAGAAGAGTAAGGAATTGTTTCCATTTCCTTTCGTTCTACATCATTCTTTGGGCATTGCATGAGATTAAATTTATCCCCTTTTTAATAGGAACTATTCCTGCTGAACAATTGTTCATGTTAAATCTCTCTAGAACTCTTTCGATATAACCTTTTTGAGACAGTCCCAATGATCTTTGTTATCTATCACGGAATATTTCTATCCCTATCACATAGGATGCCTCACCCATATCTTTCATTTCAAAGTTCATAGAGAGAAAGTCTTTCGTCTCACGCAATATGCCTAAATCATTAGCAGCAAGTAAAATGTCATCAACATACAGGACTAAAAATATAAACTTACTCCCACTAATCTTTTGGTATATGCACCGATCAACGGTAATTTCCTTAAATCCAAAAGATGTTATGGTATCATTAAACTTTATATACCATTGTCGTGAGGCTTGTTTGAGTCCATATATTGACTTCTTTAGTTTACACACCATCTGATCTTTTCCTTTAATTTCGAAACCCTCTGGTTGGTCCATATAAACATCCTCCTCGAGGTCTCCATTAAGAAAGGCAGTTTTCACATCCATTTGATGTAACTCTAAATCATAATGAGCTACTAAAGCCAAAACAATTCTTAATGAGTCTTTCTTTGAGACCGGTGAAAAGGTCTCTTTATAATCAATGCCTCCTTTTTGAGTGTATCCCTTGGCAACAAGTCTGGCTTTATATCGTTCAATATTACCACTAGAATCGCGTTTGGTCTTGAAGACCCATCTACATCCGATTCTTTTAGAACTTTCTGGTAATTGAACAAGATCCCAGACTTTGTTGTATTTCATGGATTTTAACTCTTCATTCATGGCATTAATCCATTTATCAGACTCAGTGCTTTCTATGGCCTGTGAAAATGAAACCGGATATTTATTAATTCCAATATCAAAATCTGACTCTTGCAAATAAATCACATAATCATCTGAAATGGCCGATTTTCTTTCTCTTTGAGATTTTCTTAATGGCACTGTTTGTGATTCATTTGCGTCATATATTTGTGAGTTAGTGACTTCTTGAAGTGTTTCACCCAAATATTGTTCAACATTGTTAAAGTGTTTTTCAACAAGGGGAACAACATTTGTTATTGGTGCGGAAGTAGGTACATTTATGGGCAATGAAATATTTACCCTTACCTCATTAATTTCCATACTTTGTCGTTCAACACTCCCACTAACTTCATCATTCTCAATGAATTTTGCATTACCAGTTTCAACAATTCTTGAACTATGATTTGGACAGTAAAACCTATACCCTTTAGATTTCTCTGGATAACCAATAAAGTAACCACTTACCATTCGAGAATCTAATTTCTTTTCATGTGGATTATAAACTCTAGCTTCCGCTTGACAACCCCAAACATGCAGGTGTCTTAAACTAGGCTTCCTTCTCGTCCACAGTTCAAAATGGGTCTTTGGAACTGCCTTACTAGGAATCCTATTTAATAAATATACAACGGTTTTAAGAGCATACATCCACAATGATTTGGGTAATGAGGAATTACTCATCATACTCCTAACCATATCCATAAGTGTTCGATTACGCCTTTCTGCAACACCATTTTGTTGAGGTGTTCCTGGCATGGTATACTGTGCACATATGCCATGTTCTTCAAGGAATTTTGCAAATGGACCTGGACATTGTCCTGATTCGTTATACTTTCCATAATATTCACCACCTCTATCTGACCTATTGATTTTCACTTTTCTATCTAATTGTCTTTCAACCTCATTAACGTACACTTTGAGAGTGTCCGCTGCTTGAGATTTTTCTTTCAACAAATAGATAAATCCATAACGTGAAAAATCATCGATAAAGGTGATAAAATATTTTTCTCCACCAAAAGATGGAACATCAAAGGCTCCGCAAATATCAGTGTGTATAATTTCAAGAAGTTGAGTGCTCCTCGTGGCACCTTTCTTGGTATGTTTGGTTTGCTTTCCTTTAATGCAATCCAAACATATATCAAGATCAGCAAAATTCAAATTCGGAAGAATTTCATTGTTTACTAATCTTTTTAATCGTTCTTTGGATACATGACCCAAACGTTTATGCCACAAATAAGCAGAACTTTCATTTAGTGAACTACGTTTAATTCTAATATTTTGATGAATAGTAAGCAGGGATTCAGAAAAATTATTATTGAGTTTCAATCTATATAAACCATCAATAAGAACACCAGAACCATAAAAAATAGTATTCTTATATAAATTGAAACATCCATGTCCAAACTTAAAATCAAATCCAGAAACATCAAGTCTTGAAAGGGAAATCAAATTCCTAGAAACTGAAGGAACATAAAGAGTTTGTAATAGATCAAGGTGATGTCCAGTCTCCAAGATCAATCGATAAGTCCCTATGCCTTCAATTTGAGCCTTCATGCGATTTCCCATAAATACGAAATCCTTATTTGGATTTGTAGTTTGGATCGTAGTGAATCCAAGCAACATAGTGGATACATGAGTAGTTGCACCAGAATCAAGCCACCAAGTATTATTAGGAACTTCTACTAAATTTGATTCGAAACATACAAAAGCACTAAATATACCTTTCTTTTCAAACCAAGCTTTACGTTTCAGGCAATCTTTCTGATAGTGTCCTTCCTTTTTACAGAAACGACACACATCAGCCTTGAGTTCCTTATGAGCATCCTGCGGAACTTTAGCAGGTGCTTTCTTTTTCTTAAACTTGTTGGCCTTCACTTTAAGTCCTTTACCAGCTCCTTGACCTATGAGGATAATGGAATGACCTCCTTGTTTCTTAAGTCTTGACTCCTCTTGAGTAAGCATACTGGACAATTCACTAACATCCCACTTTTCCTTAATAGTGTTATAGTTAATTTGGAATGGTCCATACTCAAGAGGCAATGAGTTCAGAATGAACTGAACCAAGAAGGTGTCATCCACTTTCATCCCCAAGGTCCTAAGTCTTGCTGTAATGTTAGTCATCTCGATGATATGATTTTGCATACTACGCGACCCATCAAACTTCATGGTCGTGAGTTCAGCCATTAGTGTACCAGCGAGAGACTTATCAGCAGAACGAAAATGTTCTTCCACAAACTTCAGGTATTCCCTGGCACTTTTTTGTTTGTGGAATAGTACTCTTAATGTTGTTAGTAACAGTCATTCGCATGAACATAAGGCTTAATTTTTTAGAGCGTTCCCATGATTTATGAAAAAACTTCTCATCCTCACTGCTCTTATCAGTAATGGCAGTAGGTTTGTCATTCAGCAGAGCCATGTCAAGATCCATTACACCTAAGTGGAACTGTACTTGTTCATGCAATTCAGAGAAGTTCAATCCATTGAACACAGTAACAGATGAAGCATGCGAATGAAGAGGAATAACTGCAAAATAGATATACATGCTCACAAATCAGAAAATAATGTGAATTCAGTTAAGCGATAAAAATATATCGTAATTCTCCTTTGGGTAGATATTACGACACATTATCATAATTTAAATGTCAATTTTATCTTTATTAGGTAATTGAATATTTTTAATCAAACATATACGACATCTTTGGATATACAATATATGTTTGACTAAAAAGATTAATTTACCTCATAATTTTCACTATTCGTAGAATGATTGATTCACCTTTGGGTAAATTCTTAAGTTCTAGCAATAGTGAAAGTCAATTTATCTATTTATTTTTCAATATATAGGCATTTAATTAACCTTCATAGATAACTGACATTTTTATGAATGCATATTTTTCTTAACCATACTAGTTTGCCCACTTTGGTGACTAACAAGCTATATGAATACAAATGCATACATAATCTCATAAAATTTTGTGCATGTGAATAATTTTAAACACTTTAGTTTGGCCACTTTGGTGACTAACAAACTATAGAAACATAATACATGCATCAAATGATCATAAACATGATATGTGTAAACGCTAATTTCTCTAGTTTGGCCACTTTGGTGACTAACAAACTAATGCGCAAAGTACACACATAATATTTATTGTTTAGTATAACGATCACTTTAATTTATTGCACAATCTAAAACAAAACATAACTATTACATTATGGGAGGATTAACTTAAGGGTCCAAACACAAGTACAAAATTAGCTACAAGTTTTATTATAATTTGAAGATAACGTAAGAGTACATAATAACTTGTGGCCATAATTACTATTACAAGTTTAACTTGGAAACACCAGAAAACTGAGTCATACTTAAAACCAATCAAGTTGCATGGACAACATGTATTGACGTAATCTAGCCAATCACAAGAAATTCAATAAAAATTTCCAGTGCATGCAACAAAGAAGCACATACAAGAATAACGAATAATGTAGCATCCCCAAAAGAGAAGAAATTTAAAACGGTTAATTAACATACATCATCATCTCGAACTGCTTTGTTGTTATGTACACAATTTGAAGATAACGTAAGGTAATTCACGTAATTCATAAATACAACACTACATATTTTTTGATGTGGTTACATAATTTATGAAAATTATCGGTTCAAACAATCTATGTTCTGATACCACATGTAAGATTAAATACTTTAATGCATATCAGGATCTTGAACACGATAATCTTACATAGAGATTGTTAGGGGCACATACCTGATGCAGAAGACATCACCACACAGAGAAGCGGAAGCATTAGTCGTAAATTGTTTTCTACCTGCTTGCCCTAACTTTATGTTACCACAACCGTCAGCGATGGAATTATTGTAGATAATATGTGGTAACCCTAATGGGTGGAGGGAGGACCAATTTATAGAGGTTATGACTTAATCTGGTACGTCCATCAAGTAACCAATTTACGGACGAGATCTATTCCTTATTAAATATTATTTATGATATTACTTTGATTCCAAGTAAACTTGGGCAATAAGTAAGAAATAATTAATAGTAAATAAATAATAATTCTTACAAGCTAACCTGCAAGGACGAAGGTATTAGACCAAAATCTATACCATCTCATAAATCCTGCTCTACAAAGCATGCTAGCTTCTAGTTATTTCTTTTCCCCACATGGAACCAAGAACAAAAATAAGGAGAAACAAAGGACGAAATAAAAATGAAAAGTATCAGTGCAGTCGATATTAGGAACAGCTGAGCATTGGAGGAATGATAGGATGCAGGAACGGTAGGCACAAAGGTATTCAATTACAAGTGACTATTTTGCACTGTTTGGTAACCAAGCTAAACCGGATGTGTAACACTAGGGGTATATATGAGTTATTTTTATAATACGGGGTATATTAGTTATAAATCTCAAAGTTTAGGGTACATTAGAGTCCCTTTTTCCCTAGAATAAGTGTCAATCGGAAAAGTCAGGGAACATATGCAAGCAATTAAGAAAAAGAGAAAAAATTATGCAAACACGTTTGAATTATGTTTTAACGAAGCTATAAATTCAAGAATCACATAATAGGACAAACCCTAATAATTTTTCCAGAGAGATCAACCAACTAATCATGATGAAAGCCACATCTGACATATTGTCTGATTGTCTCATTCACAAAATACTCTGTTTTCTCAGTTTTAAAGAAGAAACCAAGATGAGCATTCTCTCCAAAACATGGCTATGAGCCTAGTCGACTCTTCCCAATTTGGAATTCAGAGTTGATTATCTTAATGGTAATATGAAAAGAGTGGATAGTATCATAGAGAGATATCGGGATGGAAAAATTCCTATAGAAAAGTTTGAATTATCAGACTGTAGTTATTATGATGAAGTTTTCCCTTTGTTTGATAAGGCTTCATATTGCACTTTAGAACGGTGCGTATTTGGTGCAAAAGATATCGTATTTGGAGATCCTCGGTATACATCATACACCTTACCTATTTTCACAATCTTGGCAGTGAAATCTTGAAGAGAATTGGTTCTGAGGGGTTTTAATTTGAAGCATGTCTCGTTATCT
Source organism: Solanum okadae (assembly GCA_036553675.1). Taxonomy (NCBI): domain Eukaryota; kingdom Viridiplantae; phylum Streptophyta; class Magnoliopsida; order Solanales; family Solanaceae; genus Solanum; species Solanum okadae. Next base: position 43,250,121 of record CM071686.1, read on the forward strand.
AGTGGTGGTGTGGCGAACTACAATTCATTGAGAAAGCTTTCTCTTTCTTCTATAAGTTTAGATGATAACATGCTTCAGACACTACTTAATTGATATTCTTTGATTGTCAATCTCGTCCTTGAGTATTGTTATGGATTGGAAAAGATTGAGTTGTTGAATCTTCAAAGGATCAAGTCAGTTACTATTAAGGCATTTAGAAACCAGCGTGTTAAAATTGACGCCCCAACTCTTGAACACCTGTACTATTTAGACGCTAGGGAAGCGTATCCTATGTTGGATATTATCAATGCTCCAAATTTGGTATCACTGGAGTATATAGGAGATCAAATTCCTAAGACTTTTGTGGATGCGAATTTGCAATGGAATTGCCATCCTAGAAAAGTCATCCTTTTCACAACTAATAAAATGATTTCATGATTTATGGATCATTTAATGAATATGAGGAGTTTGAGTCAAGAAAGCAAGCCATTGCGTGATAAATTACAAGAAGTAACAACCTACAAATTTGATTGAGAAAATCAGAACTGGTATCTGGTAGAGTTCGAAAGTGGAAAGCTAGCTCTTTCTAGGGACAAATTTTATTTTTTATTGGATTGATGATGCAGTCACTTTACTCGAAATGCACTGTTTCATTTCCAGGCTTGATTCTAGATATTTAAGAACTTTGTCAAATATGTTCAAATTTGAAATATCATTGCACGGAGACACTACATTCGGTGTTCTATTTTTCTCTTCAGTTCATATGACTTTACTATTCTAGTTTCATTTTAAGGCCTCAAAGTAGGTATGTTGTGTGTCGAAAAGGAGACACTACATTCGGTGTTCTATTTTTCTCTTCAGTTCATATGACTTTACTATTCTAGTTTCATTTTAAGGCCTCAAAGTAGGTATGTTGTGTGTCGAAAAGGGAAGTTAAGTTGCACATAGAACCATAAAGCATCCTTTTAAAAGCTCTCTTTATCAGTCCATTGCTTTTATTAACTTCAAAAACTCTGTTTTTCTTGTATTAACTTCAGGATGTTCACATATCATTAACTTCAGCAATGCAGCTCTCCTTTTCGCGCATTCCCAGTTTCATTTTTTAATAATTCCACTCATAATAGATTCAAAAAGAGCATAACTTCTCTGTGTCACCGCAAAATTAGCCAGTTGATAACCACCATATTACCTTCCCTATAAATATAAACAAAAGAGAATTGATCAATAATGTCCTTAATCTGCCAAGTGTTGGGCTTTATTTGCCCTAAATTTCTTACCATAAATAGGTTTTCGTTTTAGGAAAAAGTTGTGGATTGGCTAGTCCTTTTCTTGTAGGAAAAGGTTTAGGACTCTATAAATAGAGGTTTGTTCCTTCTAACTTAATCAGCATTCACAATGTAGTCTTAAGGGCTTTGAGAGGTTTGGTTAGGGGGAGAATTTGTGGGTCACAAGCTTGATACGTTATCACTTGTGTGAACCTCACATGTATTCTGAGTGAATTGGTTGAGGTTATTTCTCTCTATATTTTGTACTCTCATGTTTATATAGTGGATTGCTCATCTCCTTTGTGGACGTAGGTCGATTGACCGAACCACGTTAAATCTTTGTGTCTTTGTATATTTCTCGTTTGTCTTCTTACTCATGGTCTTTCGAGGTTTGTTTTGCTAGCTTCCGCATTACACCTGCTTATTTTGGTCCTAACAAGTGGTATCAAAGCCAGATTCAATGATGGAGTCCGGTTCAGTAGTTCGATAATCGATGATTGAACCAGGTTAGAAAGATGGGTGTTCATCTTGGCGGGCGTAGTTCTAGCTGCAACCTTTTTGATAGTAATGAAGATTTTTGTTGGAGAAATTGTTTCAGAGAAGTTCTCTGTGTTGATACATTTTGATGGAGGAGATTATGGAGAACAAGATGCAAGCTGTTGAAGATTATGTGAAGAAGGTGGACAAATTTATTTTGTCAGAAATTCAAGCCAAGGGGGAGATTTGTTGGGTTTTATTTGCCCTGAATTTCTTACCATAAATAGGTTTTCCTTTTAGGAAAAGGTTTTGGATTGGCTAGTCGTTTTCTTGTAGGAAAAGGTTTAGGACTCTATAAATAGAGGTTTGTTCCTTCTAACTTAATCAGCATTCACAATGTAGTCTTAAGGGCTTTGAGAGTTTTGGTTAGGGGGAGAATTTGTGGGTCACAAGCTTGATACGTTATCACTTGTGTGAACTTCTCATGTATTCCGAGTGAATTGGTTGAGGTTATTTCTCTCTATATTTTGTACTCTCATGTTTATATAGTGGATTGCTCATCTCCTTTGTCGACGTAGGTCGATTGACCGAACCACGTTAAATCTCTATTTGTCTTCTTTAATTTAATTTTCTATAAATTATTATCATAACATTTATTTGAGATTGTTGCACCTTAGTACTCATTACATGCATATTTTCATTGAATTTTAATCGTCCTAACGAATTTATAACATATTTAATGAGACGCATGTGGAGAAAGCTCAAAAATTTAAAGTTGGATTACCATTTTACGCCTATACTAAATAAAAAAGTTATAAATATTTTATTAATTAAATATTAAATAATAATCATAAATTAATTTGTCGTTTTTCCTTCACATAAAAAAGAGAAATAAAACTTCTATTAAATTAGTAAATAGCAAGTATATATATAAGTGGAACAAAAATATTTTAAAAATTGAATTATCAAAATGTCCATAAAATATTGAATGACATCGATATCCTTCAATGAAATATTATTCCTACAATAATATTGTACAAGAATATAACTATACACTTAGTTCAATGCATCAGACTATTGAATATATATACACGAAAATACTCATTAATGTTTTGTCATTTATTTAACTCCTATTTATGTTTTTCTTTCTTTCTTTCTAAAAAGTAACTCTATCTTCTAATAAATAAAAATAAATAATAATATAGCAAATGAATGACCTAGATAAATTAAAAGACATGGAATTATGTGTATTCAATTTCTGTAAATGCTTTATCTTTTGATTCCTAATGCAAAAAGTAAAACATCTCTTTGTAGTAATAAACATTGGAGAATCGAAAAAGTTACTTGGTATATTCAATGTCAAGTAATTTTTTTTGATCAATTCAATACAATATATTCATTTACAAATGTTATCTATCGTGTATATATATATAGTGAAAAATCACAAGACAACTATTCCAATTCATTAAATTATTAGATTATCAATCCTACTTTGTCTAGGCGACATTTTTTCATATTCATTTTGTGTTGGTGTCTCTCTTTTCTACTTCTGCTTATGTGCTCTATTTTTTCTAATCCCGTTATAAGTTAAGTCTTTAATTCGACTTATTCATATATGTTTTCTGATTAGTTGAAAGTTCATCTTACTTGAGTACGCAATGTTTGTATCATAGTTATTTCACCTCTTGCAACATAGAAATTTGTCATGAAAATATCAAAACAGGTAAGATTACTTTCTTTTTAATTATAACTTCTTGGAATATCATAAAACTGTATATTCTTGTTTGTGTAAATTTTGGTTAGGAATCAATTTACATAATTTAACTAATAACTTTTTGTTAAATTCACAGATGATAGAACTAATAATTTTGAATCAGGCAAGGCGTACACGTACCTATATATTGTATTGAATTGAATGTGCTATACATGACTTTCATGTTTTAATTGAATGTGCTTGAAATCGATTTATTAATCAAGTATGAGATCTATAATGAAAGCAATGTTAGAAAATGATAGGATCATATTTTTCCCAAATAAAGAAAATTCAATCTAAAAAGATAATCATCATGTTTTATTATAGGATGTTAAGATTATTATATTTGATAGGTATGTTTAAATCAATTTTTGAAAACTATGTAAAAAAATACCCTCTGGTATGGCCGTGAAGAAGAAAGAAACTTATTGGAGCTAAGGAATTGCGCAAAACCCTTTTCATGGCAAAACCAAATTTCAAATACCCAAATGGGATCTGAAATCTGTGTTGAATCTTCATCAATAAATTCAATTAAAGATTCAATTTTGACAATACCCATTCGTCCATCAATGAAATCCCTCTCGCAATTCAGGTCTGATTCAAAATCTTGGCTTTCTTCAATTTGTAGCCCCAAATTTATCAATACCCATCTTAGTGCACTCACTATAGCCTCCTGATAAAACTGGATTGGCCTTTACTCAAAAACAATCTTAAAGACTCTTCATTTATTGAGGGTCTTGGTGTATCTTTCCAGATTGTGGGTTCTATATGTATATTAATGAGTAATTCCGATTTCATATATGGTTTTGAATGGGATGAGTTTCGTGATGATTATAAGCTAGAGTGTGTAGTCACAATTTACCAAAATGGCAGTCTGTGTACTATTAAGGTCAAAATATATAGTTTAAAGAGTGAGTCTTGGAGAAATATGGATGAGTTTGGGGATAGGATGCGTTCCGCTAGTTTTATTGGACCCGGAGCATCTTTTCTATTGATATGGCTGATGAGAAATGGGAAAAGGTGGAGCTGCCTTGCGTAGGAGAAGAAAAAATTTGTTTAAAGCTACGAGTATTGGGAAATAAAGGTGAGATTCTGCTTGTTTTTGGAGCACCTGGGATAAGATAGAATCAAGAGGAGATACACCACTGGTTATCCAAAAGATATACGGATTGTAAATTATTAGATTTCAGGCTAGATTCTAGATATTTAAGAACTTTGTCAAACATGTTCAAATTTGAAATATCATTGCACAGAGACACTACATTCGGTGTTCTGTTTTTCTCTTCAGTTCATGTGACTTTACTATTCTAGTTTCATTTTAAGGCCTCAAAGTAGGTATGTTGTGTGTCGAAAAGGAAAGTTAAGTTGCATATAGAACCATAAAGCATCCTTTTAAAAGCTCTCTTGATCAGTCCATTACTTTTATTAACTTCAAAAACTCTGTTTTTCTTGTATTACCTTTAGGATGTTCACAGATCATTAACTTCAGCAATGCAGCTCTCCTTTTCGCGGATTCCCATTTTCTGTTTCATTTTTTAATAATTCCACTCATAATAGATTCAAAAAGAGCATAACTTCTGTGTCTCACCGCAAAATTAGCCAGTTGATAGCCACCATATTGCCTTCCCAATAGATATGAACAAAAGAGAATTGATAAATAATGTCCTTAATCTGCCAAGGGCCATGCATTTTGTTGTTAATCAGGTTAACCATCAATTTAGGAGTTACTATATATACCGATGATACAGTCAAGTCCCTTGAGCATACATAACTTCAAAGTTACCATGTATACGATGACACGAATCGTGGTTGCTATATATACAATTTAAGGCCTCAAAGTAGGTATGTAGGATTGTCGTAACGGAAGGTTTCCTTCCCTTGATTGCCTGTTGTGTGTATAATCAAGCTGAGGTTGATCTGCTAATTACAGATGAAGTAAATGCTAGTAGTTCCTTTTGTTCTATTTCTCCCTTTTAATCGTTCATGTTTCCGTTTATTTTTTATGGTTTCTACAAATTTATTAAACTAAACATCCTTGTAGGGGCGCATCAGAAAGATGCATAACCCCTGTTTCAAGAGATCAAGCATATTCAAAAAGTTATTCTGAAGCTAGAACATTGCAGGAATTAGAAGATGTCGAGAACAACTTGAGCAAAGAAGCTCCATTTTATACTCAATGAATTACTCCAAAGTTTAATAAGTTTGTGTCTGGCAATTTACTCAATGAATTACTCCATTATATTTAAATTGGTTTAATTTTAATATTTTAAAAATTGATTAAATTGGTTTGGTTGTGATTTCAATCAATAATCAATTCCAATCGATGTGGAGGGTGATCTGTTTTTTCTTCATCAATTTTATTCTTTTATTTTGTTGATGTCTTTAACTTGGCCATGCTTTTCCTTGATGTTTTCTTCTATGTTTGACAGGATTTTGAGTCCTGCTCCGGCAGTCGGAGACTCCATGAAATCTGCCTGCTTTGAGAAACTCGAAGAATAACATATGTATGAAGGCAGATAGACATACATAAATAAAGTTTCCTTGTACATTTCATTGTATTTTGATTATTATCGATTCACTCCAAAAAAGCATATTATTCCCCACACAAATTCAAACTAAAGAGAAAAGTAACAAAGTATCAATGTCTGCATTTGTTGGTTCATAAATCATATTATCTATTCAGTTGATCTACATCTTCCTTCAGTTTGTTGGCGAGACTCTATCTACTTCATCTTGAACAACATTTTGCTCATTAGCGCCTTTATCTTGATCATTAGCGCCTCCATCTTGACCATTAGTGCCTACATCTTGTTCATTAACGCCCCAATCTTGATCAGCAATTTGTTCATTCGCGCCTCCAACTTGTTCCTCGTAATGCTGAAGCAACGTTACCTCATTCCAGTAAGGCAAATCAGCATATCTCTACCACAAAATACTCATTCATATCAACACCTTACAAGTCTCAATTCAAAAATTTAATTTGTTAATTAGAACCTTACAATTTCATCAAAAATCATCCTACTTTGTATTGTCTCTTCCTGTACTTTGCGGGATGCAATCTGGAGATCATAGATTTTTGTATTTCAAAAAAAAAAAAAACATAACAAAATTGTCTTGTTCAAAAGAATCATATACTTCTTACAATTTCATAAAAAATCTTTCTACTTTATCTTGTCTCTTCTGTACTTTGCGGGCAAAATCATATACTTCTTACAATTTCGCACTCCACATCGGGCACAATAAGCATCGACTAGAACACGGTCATCTACAACATGTGGTGCATGAACATTAAACCTGCATATGCATACACAAACCGCGTAATTATCTGTAAAACTCAATTTCCAAATATATATATGAGACTTATGCGCCAATAAAGAGACCTTCCTGAATGTTTGGCTCCTGCAGGATGTACAAGACATAAAAATTAAGTATAGAGAATTCAGACTATTACTAGTTTTCTGGAAAAATGGAAGTAGAGAGTGATGAGAATATCCGTACAAGGCAAAAAAAAAATCCTCGACGAATCCAACAGATGCAATAATGAACAGGGAGATCACTGCATTCAAGTGTATTCTATCAACTTTGTTGATTGAATCAAGAAGCTGTTGTTGGGTTCAAAAGACGTGAATGGAAAATGATGTGATTTTTTTTTTTGGATGAGTTGTGATTTTACCACATTACCCCTAGTAACTATAGTAAGTATTTTCTTTAATTATCATTATTATTTTAGTCTATTGAATTTAGAAGTAACTAATAGAGAAATAAATAAATGAATGTGGGAAATAAATATAGATGGCTCTCATAAATATTAGGGTTTTCAATATTGTAAGGAACTCTCAACTCTCAAAATAAATATAAAGAGGACTTTTTTGACTTTTACGGTTACCACAATCGCAGTAAAACTCTTGTATTTCATGCAGAAGTAAAACTCTCAAAATATTTGCAACCAATAAATTTCATTCTCTCGATTTTCATCAATTCCAATGTTAGAATCGATCTTGGGAATCCCTACTCTTCCATCAGAGCTCATCACGGAAGTCCTCTCTAGGCTTCCGGTGAAATCCCTCTTAAAATTCACTTCCGTTTCAAAATCTTGGCTTAATTTGATATCCAGTCCCGAGTTTATCAAGTCTCATCTTAACTTATCATCTAATAACAAGGACAACACTCACCATAGGCTCATGTGGTGTGATTATGATGATGATAATCTTAAGGATTGGTCTCTTAGGGCTGCACTTTATGAGTCTGATGCGACGGAAGCATCTTACTTTAATTTTCCCATGAAAAAACCGCAATGGATTCGTTATATAAATTATGTCAATGGGTTATTTTTTGTTGATTGGTCAAACAATTTGTTTCTATGGAATCCATCCATTAGAAAGTACCCCATTGTACAACTAATTCGAGGGATGCTATATATGTCATATATGGTTTTGGATATGATAAAGTTTGTGATGATTATAAAGTAGTGGCATGTACTTACTATAATGGACAATATTCGTATGATACTGAGGTCCATATATGTAGTCTAAAGATTGATTCTTGGAGAAACATTCATTGTCTTGATCAGAAAAGGGATTTTATAGAAAATTCGATAAGTTTGTTAATGGGAAGATTTATTGGGTTAATGATGACTCTAGTGATCCTAACATATTTTATATTGATTCGGTCAATGAGAAATTGGAAAAGATGGATCAACCACCTCACGGAGAAGGAAACTACGATTTGCAATTAGGACTATTGTAACATCCGGCAATTTGAAATAGCTATGAAGAAGCTTAGAATTGGAAATAGTCATTTTTTGGAAAGAATTCAAAAATCTGGAAATTTAGTGAAGTATGGAAACAAAATGAGTTTTTGGTCAACTTCAGACAGTCATAACTCCTAGCTCAGGATAAGTTAGGTGTATTTCCAGTTATGTTTGGAAAGCTCTTGGATTTATCTTTCGAACGCCGCCGAGTTTGCTCGATTTCAAGTTCGTATGAGTGAGTTATGCCCTTTGGAAGTTGGGATGGTGGCACAGGGAAGTTCATCCAAATTTGTAAGGGTATTTTGGTCTTTTCCCTAACCATTTCTTTTGGTTATATTAAGGGTGTAGACTGATTTTAAATCAGTTTTCCCTTTTAAAAAGTGAGGGTTAGGGCTTTGAGAGATAAGAGGAGAAGAAGAGGAGAAGGAGAAAAAGAAGCAAGGTTCGTAGAGATCGTCGTGGATTTCGTCGGGGCTGATCCCTATTAAGGTATGTGAGATCATAGTGTTGGGTTGGTTCATTCCCCCACACGCCAAACTTGTTTAATTCCGAGAAAAGATTGGTTGTGTTTGTTGAAGTTTGTGGTTGTGATTGTTGAAGTTGTGGTTGTGTTGTTGAAGTTTCTTGTTGGTTTGATGCATGTTTCCGGTTGTGATTTCGAGTTGAATCCATTGTATATTAAGGGGTTTTATGATTCTAAGTGTTTGGAGCTGGAACCTTTGAAGTTAAAGAGATTTAGAGTTGGAAAAACTAAGGAGAAAAGTTGGATTTTTCTGGGGAAAAGGCTGGGGCGTCGCGCCAGCCAGCGCGCCCCAAAAGGGGCTCTGAAGTTCCACCCTTGGGGTGGCACACCTTGCAGAGCGCCCAGCAGGCCCCTCTGAAGTCTGAAGGCTGGCGCCCCGTGCCTCTCAGAGCGCCAAGGACGCCAATCTTTCCCATTCCTTCCCCACTTTTTCATACATGTTCCTTGGTAATGTACCTATGTTTTCTAGTTGTTTTCAACACTCTAAGGTACATCTGAACATCACAAACTCATCCATAAACATGAGATCATTACCCTTGAATTTCATAATTCATTTCGAGGAAAGTTAGGATCAAAGTCAAGTGAAGTTAGAGTCAAGCTTAGAAGTTAAGAAGTAAGTCAAAGCAAGTCTTTAAAGTTTTTCAAGAGTCTTCATTCAACGTTTTAACTTCATTTTTAGGCTCAAGTTTCAAGTTAAGTAAAAAGTATAGAGTTTCAAGTTAAGTAAAGAGTATAGAGTCAAGTTCATTTCTCAAAACTTATTACGGAACTAAGTATTCCCAAAGAAGTTTATAAATGTTTTCACATTTAAGATGAGAGGAAACTGAGATTTTCAAAAGAGTTTTGAGCAGTTTGAGTACTATCTCTTTTAAGAAAAAGATGAGTTTTGCAAAAGAGTTTCTAAAACATGATTAGTATGACAACCGAGTATGTCATCAATGTTTAAACAGTATGGTCTCTAGATATATCATCAATGTTTATGCAGTATGATTTCCCGAGTCATCAATGATCATATTAAAATATGGTTTTGATATGTTCTTTTTAGAAAGAGTTTTCAAGAGAAATTACCTCTTTTAAGAGGGTTGTTTGAGCAATTAATTCAAACTAGAGAAAGAAGTTTGTTTTTAAAAACATATGAGCTAAAGTATATTTTGGGAGTAGTCTTGAGCACTGAAATGAGGACGCGAGTTCATATTAACTCAACTCTCCATAAGAACCATGCAGCCAAACATGGGATTTAACGGGTCATACTTTTTAGATGATCACGTAATTTAAGCTAGTGGATCCACTAAGTTAAAGTTAAAGCGTTCTATATGACGGCAAAGTATAGGACAGTTCTGGCAGCGTGGGCAAGATGCTGTATCACCACTTAGGCTTATAGTGGTGGCTGTCGGTTAGAGAAACTCCCACAGTAGAAATTGCATGGTTCCTCGAGGGGTTTCGCTTAGTATGGATGGGGGTATGGGACTTCATTCATGCATTGCACAAGTAGACTTTGAGAAGGAGCATGGTATTTTTATAAATATGATTTTTGACATCATGTTTTAAATAGTTTTACAAGCTTTATATATTGCACGTGTCTTATTACTTTATATTGAGTTCAGTTACTCATGAGTTGAATAGATCTAAGTTAAGTTCTCTTTTGTATCCCTTTCAAGCTTAAGTTATTGTTTAGCTGTCCAGCTTGCATACTCGTACATTCCATGTACTGATGCCAGTTTGCCTGCATCTTATTATGATGCAGACGCAGGTACCCAGGATCATCATCCAGCACGCCGTTGATCTAGTTGAGCACTCTAGAGTCAGTGGTGAGCCTCCTTGCTTTTCAGAGGACTTTGTTATTTCGTTTTTCCTAGTTTTGTTTTATTAAGATGTTGCGGGGTCTGTCCCAACATCCATCTCAGTATTATAGAGGCTTCATAGACAGTCAGTCAGTTAGTGTTGAGTCTCTCATCTATGTATATATATAAATATTCTATTTTGAAACTCGAGTTGCCTTTTTGGACAGATTTTATCAATTAGGTTGTTTTATGACCTTTCGTTGAATGGAGTTATTATGTTGAGCTATGGTTTCCGCTGAGTTAAGTAAGCCAAGCCAAGGGTTCGCTTGGGGCCCAGCAATGGTCTTCGAGTGCCGGCCATGTCCAGGGTATAGGCTCGGGGCGTGACAACTATATGGCAGTGATCTTTGTGGCTATGTTAATAATTGGGGAAAATGTCTGTCTCTTTGGGTTATGAAAAAATCTTGGACAAAGATATTAACCATCAAGTATGATTATTCCCTATTTTCGCAAGTTCTTCCATTATTTTCACACATTCTTCCATTTTTCATGTCAAATAAAGGTGAAATTGTGGTTGGTTTTGCATCAACTAATATAATGATATATGAAGAAACCTAACCCCTATACAAGAACCAGGTTCTGGTACTTTTATTGCAGCACAATAAAACAAAGATTTTATCGTGGAAACCTTCCTACATCAAGAAAGGTAAAACCCACACCACAATCTTATTAACTTCAAGATTCACGTCCTTTTTTAGGATTACAACTCAAAAGGAACTAACTCTAGTACCTTTAACTCTCCAACAATTAACTATAATCGAACACTCAACTCTCCAAGAAGTCAAACTTGCTTCTTGTTACAATTCTCTCACAACTCTCTCATAACTCTACCCCCAAGAAGTCAAACACACTTCTTGTTACAATTCTCTCAAGACTCTACTCTCCAAAAAGTCAAACCCACATCTTGTTACAATTCCCTCAAGACTCTACTCCCCAAGAAGTCAAACCCACTTCTTGTTACACAATCTAGGAATTATTACAACTCAATAATAAACCTAGAAAAAATCAACAAAGACTAATAACCCTAGACGTTAATTGATCAGACTTCCACATTCAATAGTTCAGAGTGGAACAAAACTCGTGAACCTGGTCCCTACGTTTCTGTGACGAAGCCCTGTGTTTTTTCTCCAATAACTATTGCTCTCAAGATGATAAATTTCGTGAATATGCAATAGGTATCGTTCTGGCTTTGCTGGAAAATTCTCTCGATTTGTGTTTATGCAAAGATAACTTTTTCCTTCAATGTCTTGAACCTTTTATAGAGTTTGATTTGCCTTCATCAACTTCTACAAGGAAAGGAATAACAAATCCTTTTCCTTCTTGAACTTGTGTATATTTACTTCTTTCCTTATTTGACTTGAATTGATACTTTTTTATTTCTTTCCTTATTTGACTTGAATTGCTACTTCTTTATTTCTTTCCTTCTTTATTTCTTTCCATATTTATTTCCTTCTTTTCCTTCTTTATTTCTACACTTTTTCTTCTTTGCTGCAATCTCTCATAATTGTACAGGTCATCTGCAGTCACGTCTGAGAGCCTAGTTCACTTGATAGAGTACACATAAGACAACAAGTAGTGAACACTTTATCAATCATCAAAACTACTTTATATTTTCTCCTACTTCCCAACATTTCCCCCCTTTTTGATGATGATAAACAATGATTTGTCACATATCAAGGCTCTTTGTCAGTCATCACAACTACAAACCATCATGACTCTTTGTCAATCAGCAAAACTACAAACTTCATGTTCTCTCATTCCCCAACAATTTCCCCCTTTTTGATGATGACAAACTATGCATAATATGTCCCTAACCCACATCATATAACTTCCCCCTTTTGGCATCATTGAAACCCAATAACCAAGTAACTCAATTAATATTCAATGAGTGCAATATCATTTTAACTCACGGCCACTTGGGCAACACTTTCAAGTACACTTCTGCTAATAATAAAGTAAGTTAATCTGAGGATATTAGCCATCTTAAACTCACATATAATCAAGATCTTCAATGAGCAACAAAATAAACAAATATGTACCAGTTTAAGCCCTTTGAACCCTAAATCAAAAGCATATGCTATCATGAATATGAGACATGCATAAGCACATCAAAGAGTCTGAAAAAAAATTGAGGATAAGGATTGGGACGAAGATTACTAAAGTGAGGAGGAAAGGGATATTTACTGCCATTAATAATTTTTTTAGTATGCCCATTGTGCACCAGCTCCTTCGTTTTGATTAGTTTTCTTAGATTGTGAAATTTCATCAAGAGCAACATGAGGTCCATCATCAATTAAGCATAATCAGATTCAAGAAGACCATGTTAGTATTCTCAAGCATTAGGACCAATAACAAATGATTTATGGAGTTTTTTTTTTTTGAACTTTTCATTTATTTTTTAATTATACTCCATAACATTTTCACTCCTCCATGGCATTTTTTTTTGGATAGCCTTTTTCTTGATGACATTTTGAAGCAGTACCAAATATAAGTAAGAGATTCATCACATTTTGGTGCAATAGAGATGTGTTTATCAATAATGAAGGCAAGCATCGATAATAGTTTATTCCTATGAAAATTGTTCTTCCTGAGAGATAAACTGGTTATACACTTGGAATTGATGGAATATCAATTTGGAATTTGTGAACCTGGTTCAGATGTGAGAGGTAAAGCAAGGTTCCCCCTGAATTAAAGAATGAGTGGCCTCAAGTCTAAGGTTTCATCATTAGAGCGGTTTGGGATTGAATGATGCTTATTGTCAAAGAGAGGGTTCTTGGTGATTTTTAAAGGAGTTGGATTTTGATGATCGACTAGGTTCACTAGTGCTTATGTTTGACACAAACTCAGGAAATTCATGCATTGAAAAATGATGGTACATACCTGAGTATTACAGAGAAACTAGGTTCCCCTTTTGTCTGTTCCTCAATGATTTACTTAATGTTGTTAGCAAAAGAGTAGGGATAATATCCGCAGACCTTCTAAACATTGTTTGAGATGTGCCTGGAGTGTGTACCTGTTACACTATAAGACTGAGTTAGTAGATATTCATTGTATAATTACTCAAGCATAAGATTAATTGTTTACTAGCCAATTATTGAAGGAAATCATGATAATGCATCATCTTGTTTCGACAAGACCAGGCTTTAGCCTTCATGAGTATCCATGTATCATCATATTCTCCCAAATCAAAGGAATCTCAAGCTGAGTAACAGAGAACCAAGTCCTATCATTTTTCAATAACTTCCAATGAATAACAAGGACCAGGTTCATACAACGAAGTTCCCCCTAAAGATGTAGCATACTCTAAGTGTTCTGATTGCTCTATTATTCTCCCTATCTCCAAGACCATAGGTTAGTCCAGTAACTCCTGTTGCAGGTGCATCAATGATTGTTAGATGTGAACCAGGTTCATTTGCAATGTTCCCTAAATTTGCATAATCAAAGGTGTTTGATATCATGTCACTTTCTTTTTTCTCATCCTTTTCAAGGACTTCACTGCCACCTTGAAAATCAAAGAGTGAGAGGAAATTTTCTACCATTTTAGCACCTTTTTGGAGCATGCATTATTCATGTACCAGGTTGACCTTTTCCCTCTCACCTTCACCTAAAACACTAGTAAAAGATTAGTCTTGAGAACCCAGATTAGCTTGGGCCCCTTTTTGTGAGTAAAAGGATGAATACGATTTCTTCTAGACCATAAGGGCAAATACGAAAACCTTTTATCTGGAGCATTTTTATTTGGAACCGGGTTCTTAACTGTTTCAGGCTTTTCCTTTTTGGTGAACTTAATATTTTTCTGAAAGGCCTCAAATAGAGCTTTACATTGATTCTTTAAATGACCTGAGTTTCAACAGTGAGTGCATAAACTTTTAGACATGTGAATAGTGTGTGCTACAAGATTATTCTGTTTTCTAAAACCTATCCCACTTCGACTGGTGGTTTGCCTTTCTTGAATCTGAGTTAAAATTTCAGAGGACCTGCTCCATCTAAGATTTGATTCCAGATCAAGTTTGGTATGATCAAGATTTTCTTGTAGCAACCTATTTCTTTCAGTTAAGGCCTTACAATTTATGGTTAACTGTTTTATTTTTTCTTCCAGAGCTAATTGAAGTTCACTAGTAGAGTTTTTGCCCTTGTAACTTAACTCTGAGGTCTTAACCCGTTCTTTTAATTTATTTTGAAGACATTGATTGTGTTTCTCAAGATTGTCATTTTCTTCTCTTAAAGATGCATAGTTTTCCATCATTTGTTCTCTTTCAGAACTGATTGACTGATATGCATCTATAAGAGTACTCAATAGGGATTCTAGTTCTCTTTTAGAATATGAATTAATATTTACTTTAATGTGATGAAGTCTTACCTTGCTTTGTTTGTCATCTTCTTCATCATCTTTAGAATCTGTTTCAGCAATGAGTGCAAGAAAATCATATTTATATGTTTGTTCTATTGCAAGTAGTGATTGATTTTCGAATCCTCCATCCTCAGATTCTTCTTCTGATGAGTCCCCCATAGTGGCGAAGGCCCCTTTCATTGAGCGATAAGCTTCTTGATTGGTCATTTGTCTGTTTGTGGGAATGTACTTATCATTCTTGATTTCTTTTACTTTCTCCGCACTGTTCCTCTTTTTCTCTCTAGCTTTTAATGGACAAAACTTGATAAAGTGATCCGGACTTCCACACTTGTGACAGACTTGATCTATTGGATTTTCAGTGGTTTTATGAGAGTTCCTTCTTTGAAACAGTTGTCCCTTTTTTAATATTCTTGAGAACCTTTTGGTCATTAGCACAATATTTTTGTCCTCAATATCTTCTGGTGTTGTGCATTTAAGAACCAGGTTCGTCTCCTTCTTTTTGCCTCCCATTTCCTTTTCTTGCTTTTTCTTGAGTTCATAGGTCAGGATATTTCCGATGAATTCATCC
Organism: Solanum okadae; assembly: GCA_036553675.1. NCBI lineage: Eukaryota > Viridiplantae > Streptophyta > Magnoliopsida > Solanales > Solanaceae > Solanum > Solanum okadae. Next base: position 43,265,628 of record CM071686.1, read on the forward strand.
ATAGCTAACTTATCTATATCACGTGCTTCAGTAATGACTTCTACTTTGCTTTCCCAAGACTCTAGAAGAACACTCAAAAGTTTTCTGACTGCCTTCCCATTGGGAATTATTTATCGTAGAGAGTAGATTTCATTAATGAGAGCAGTGAACCTGGTGTGCATCTCTTGGATTGTTTCACCTTCTGCCATTTGAAACATTTCGTATTGTTTCTTCAAATTATCAATTTTAGACTTCTTTACCTGAGTTGTTCCTTCATGCGCAGTTTGTAGAGTTTCTCATATTGCTTTAGCATCTTGACATGATGAGATTCGATTGAATTCATCTGGACCTATTCCGCATATCAAGATCTTTTTTGCTTTAGCACTGTTCTGAATTGCAAGTTTATCCGCAACATTCCATTCTTTCCTATCCTTTGGTACTTGAGTGGTTCCATCAGTTCCATTCTTCATGGGTATGGTTAAATAGTCCAACACGACTTCCCATAGGTCTAGGTTTTCTCCTAGTAAGTGATCCATCATGCGGTTCTTCCACCATCCATAATACTTTCCATTAAACAATGGTGGTCGAGTTTGAGAAACTCCTTCTTGTGGTGTAGGTGGTGCAACCATTGATCCTTTTCAATATGTGAGTCTTTTAATGAAAAGACCTGCTCTGATACCAATTGAAGAAACCTAACCCCTATACAAGAACCAGGTTCTGGTACTTTTGTCGCAGCACAATAAAACAAAGATTTTATCGTGGAAACCTTTCTAACTCAAGGAAGGTAAAGACCACACCACAATCTTATTAACTTTAAGATTCACGTCCTTTTCAGGATTACAACTCAAAAGGAACTAACTCTAGTACCTCTAACTCTCCAACGGTTAACTATAATCGAACACTCAACTATCCAAGAAGTCAAACTCGCTTCTTGTTATAATTCTCTCACAACTCTGTCTTAACTCTACCCCTAAGAAGTCAAACCCACTTCTTGTTACAATTCTCTCAAGACTCTACTCTCCAAGAAGTTAAACCCACTTCTTGTTACAATTCTCTCAAGACTCTACTCCCCAAGAAGTCAAACCCACTTCTTGTTAAACAATCTAGGAATTATTACAACTCAATAATAAACCTAGAAAAAATCAACAAAGAATAATAACCCTAGACTTTAATTGATCAGACTTCCACATTCAATAGTTCAGAGTGGAACAAAACTCGTGAACCCGGTCCCTACATTTCTGTGACGAAGCCCTGTGTTTTTTCTCCAATAACTATTGCTCTCAAGATGATAAATTTCGTGAATATGCAATAGGTATCGTTTTGGCTTTGCTGGAAAATTCTCTCGATTTGTGTTTATGCAAAGACAACTTTTTCCTTCAATGTCTTGAACCTTTTATAGAGTTTGATTTGCCTTCATCAATTTCTACAAGGAAAGGAATAACAAATCCTTTTCCTTGTTGAACTTGTGTATATTTACTTCTTTCCTTATTTGACTTGAATTATTACTTTTTTATTTCTTTCCTTATTTGACTTGAATTGCTACTTCGTTATTTCTTTCCTTATTTATTTCTTTCCATATTTATTTCCTTCTTTTCCTTCTTTATTTTTGCACTTTTTCTTCTTTGCCGCAATCTCTCATAATTGTGCAGGTCATCTACAGTCACGTCTGAGAACCTGGTTTACCTGGTAGAGTACACATTCGACAACAAGTAGTGAACCATGTTCACTTTATCAATCATCAAAACTACTTTATATGTTCTCCTACTTCCCAACATTTCCCGCCTTTTTGATGTTGATAAACAATGATTTGTCACACATCAAGACTCTCTGTCAGTCATCACAACTACAAATCATCACGACTCTTTGTCAATCATCAAAACTACAGACTTCATGTTTTCTCATTCCCCAGCAATATACAATCCAAAGGATGATTCACTCCGTCTTGCCGCTATTGACTTTAATAACTCTGAAAATGACTGCTGCTATGCGGAAATTTACATTGAAAGCCTAGGGTCTCATTTTTCTACCGGAAGGACTATTGATGCAACAATTTTGGGATCTTGTTAGGGATTCTTCTCTTAATTTTATTTTTCTTCAATGTAACTATATATAAACACAAAATTATCATGCTCCGGGTATTTGATATATATATAATTTGTTATTATCTTGTTCGTAAGTAGAGTGGTAAATTGTATGTAAGTTGAACTCATAACTAGGTACAATTGTTATGTATCACCAAGTAAGATGAAAAACCTCATCTTATGTTGTTTCAATTGAAACTCTAGTTCGGTTGTTATATGTGAATATTGGATGCATTCAAGTTACATAGGATTTTAGGATTTACTTCTTTTATTTCAATTACAAAAGTGTTTCTAAGCTGAATTACTTGCTCCCTTACATGGATTGACTGTAACTTTTCTGCATAGTTTACAGCCCATGAAGTAGTTAAGTTACTTTATAACACTAACTTTTCAGTTTTGCCTGATTGCAGGTGCCTCTTCCAGAGACTGAGTATTCCAAAGGTTATCCATATCTACGGAGAATAGAACAGACAAGTTGATAGCTTAGCAGCAATGGCCACCACCATGTAGGAAGCTCCTTTCTAAGGCCTTTTTTCAGGACACTCGTACATCCTTGGAAGATATTTTGAGCGGGTTAATGCACTGGCAATCAGCCCTACTTAATTCAGTGTAATATTAGCAGAAATGGTGGCACAACCACAAATGGACATAACATAATATCTTAGACGTGGATTTGTACTGTTACTGCTCATAAATATTATGTTCTATATTTCAAATATTAGCTGTTAAAATCTTTAGGTATGGTTGTGTTTCACCGAGGGAAAGATGAAAACCATTGTTTAATGCATTTCAAGTGTTGATCAATTCGTCATGCTATCAACTATCTATTTTGATATTATGAATAAGTGACCATAGCCAAGACAAATGCATGGTATTTATCTAGGGAGGAAGGATCATTTTTTGTCCTATCAACCATGGGGATTTCTCGATTATCAAATAAAATAAAATCTAGCTTCTTAAATCCACACATAGTATGTATTTTTTTCCTATACTACTAATAAATGATTGTATATTTTGTGTTGAACTTGTTTTGATGTTTTCCTTCTATCAGGTGATAAACAAATATTCTTTAGTTTGACAGTAACATTGACATAATCAGCAAGGCTGAAAATTTACTTTTTCTCTAGTTTCGAGCGTGTTTTAAGAGGACATGTCCTGTCTTTTGAAAAAAAAAAAATTGTAAAGTTACTTTCATCATTTTTCCCTATAAATTCAAAGTGCTGAAATAGAGAAAGAGAAAATCAAGGTGCTTTTTCGATGATTCGACTTTTGGGTAATGATTTCTACACCTCTTAACTCACTTCCCCACTTATTAGATAAAAGATATTGTAGAAAATATGCACAAGTTGTCCGTCTACGGATGGATAAATTTATGAAATATAACTTGAGATCATGAATTTCCAAAGCATAAGCAAGTAAATTTCTGTAAGTGAATGAAAATAAGACGAGAACAAAATTTGCACATCAAGCCTCATGAAACCTATTAATACACAATATTGCTACTCACTAATCATGAATTTGCTTAAAATGGTTGAACTTCAAATTTACCTTATCTAATTTGTGTCTTGTATCTGATGATGCATCTTCGGATCTAGGTGGGCTCACATTATGGTGTCAATCTCTTAGTCAGGCCTGACTTGTCGCTTATGCCATATGTCACTTTATGATTCATCTATCTATCGATCTTGATCAATTTACCCTATATAGATTGTCACGCCTCATCCTACACCCCGGACATTGCCGACACTCAGAAACCATTGTTAGTCCCAAGCGAACCCTTGGCCTGGCTGACTACTAAGCGGAAGACTAAACATACATGCAGAAGCCTTATAAAATGAACATTTAAAATCAATTAAATATATCTCATACTAAAGTCTGAAATAAATTTGAATATGAATAATGATAATAATGTTTAAACTTCTCAATACAAAAGACTGAATTGACTCATTAACTTTGTCTATCTATTAAGCCTCTACTAACTAAAGATAGGTGTTGGTTCAAGACTCGTGACTACCTGACTATTCAACTAACAATGACTGAAAAATTAAATAAAATATACTAACTAAATTAGAGCCCCTCGGAAGTGAGGAGGTCTCACCAAATGCTGGTGGAAAGTGGTCTTACTGAACGTTTGCTATCAAGAGTACCTGAAACTGCATCATAAAATGATGCAGCATTAAACGGTGTCAGTATATGAAATGTTCCTGTATGTAATAAGACTGAATGAAATAAACTATTGAACTAAAAACAAAGCATGAACATGAGGAGAAATCATTAAAATATGTAATAATAGCAAAATACTAAAATAATATACTTTACTTTTTTAACTGAAAACCATCACTATGAGTCTCATGATAATACAATGTCTAGCCCATGTTGCCAGTCATCCTATACCTTGCCGGAGTATAGGACAACAAAATTTAACCTATGGATCCATCCGAAAAGCAATAAACAAGGTTGTGAGGAGTCGCTCGAATCAACGACATGATACTATTGTCATGACCCGAGAGCACCCCATAGTCGTAACACGGTGTACTCGACCCCCGAAGGGGTCTTATACAAGCCTCATAGCATTCATTCATTGCATAGGTAATAGAAATAGTATGTGATTAAAACTTTTTTTAATAAAACCATACGATTCAAAACATTCATTAAACAATCTTTCAAAAGACACAGCAGAAGACTAAGTCTCACATGGCCGTCTTAGACACAATCACAAAACATAGTAGGGACGCGGCCCTTTACAATCGAAATGACTATTAAAGGTATATTACATGAATAAAAGGAAACATAAATGTCTTGTCCTAAAATTATGAGGACATATCGAAAGATGTCTTGGAAAGAACTCTATTCCAAGCTTCACTAGAGAGAACGATCACTTGCCGGAACCTACACTTGTAGTAAAACATGAAGAATATAGGTTAGCACATAGAAATGTACTAAGTATGATGACCATGCAAAAACATGCTTAAAACGGACATTTCATTGGAAGTCATGCTTCTATGCCATTTTTGTAAAACTTCATGAACATTGATACTAGAGATATAATATAAGTCACAACAAATATACAGTCACATAATTCACATTTGAACAGAAATCACATACAACCCTTTACCTTTATCTTGAGCCTCCACCTTAAGTAATCCTCCAGTTATACCTTGTGCAATGTATGAGTAGCGTCCCATACCACCACCCACACTAAGGTACCACCTTAAGATCACCAAAGGTGAACTTACCATTTATCAATCTTCACATTACAAGTAGTCATGCTCGACTAGTACCAACATACAACATCTAAACATGAAGTGGCAGCCCATACTACCTCTTCATACCACACCTAGGTATTCCTCAAGGCTACAATAGATAAGAACCTTTACACAATAAAGCATTCAGGAGATATAAACCTTACATGAATCACATCATCACATTAGGACCAATATCTAAGACCACCCTAAGTCATACTTGTGCAATGTGCAAGTAGCATCCCATACTACTACTCAAACTAAGTACCCCTGTGAAGTCACCATAGACAAGGCACATACATATACAATAAGACATGACAAGGAAGTAACTCATAATACAATCCAAGTATAGCATGCATCTTTACATTTAAGCATTTAGAAGTCTTTCATGCATTTAGACATTAGCTCAACATTTTTCATTAATACATCATCACAAGAGCCCATTCATTCATTAATATCATAAGAAAAACACCGTGATCTCTCTCAAATGCCTACTTGTGCAATGCATAAATGGCGTCCCATTCCACCACCTACACTAAGTAGTACATCCTCAAGAAGCCATGGTTCATTAACATTCTTTGTGGGGGTAAGCCTTAATTGACATAGACCATGTGAGCTTGACATGGAATCCCGGTGTCACCCTCACCGAATAAAGGGATTCCTACTTGCCTAAGGTAGAACCATCGTTTGTTTAGCCTTAAATGGATCCACTAGCTAGATCTATGTGGGTACATAGTTTAAAGGATAATGTGATTGCTTCTAGATCGTCCGCCTCAACTCAGATGATCATCCATCTCAAGAGATTGCTACTAGGTGCCCCGCCTCAATTGAGATAAGCACTCATCCCCATCCATATCCACTCGGTGCTTGGCATTATTCCCAACGGAGTACATTTCATTCATCACATTTGTTTATTATGGGATAAGGGATTGCTACTAGATACCCCTCCTCAACTCAGATGAGCATCCATCCTGAACCCAACATTAATTCATTCATTGGAAAACTCATACATTCAAAGATGACAATAGCCTTTCACCTAGGAGTCCCCTTATTGTGAGAAAGTCCTTTCACAATAAGTCTTTTCATTCATTAGAGTACAATAGAGAATAGCCTTTAAAATAGTACTCAACATTCATTAACATTATACTTCATTCATTTATCCATGTGTGTGTGTATGTGAGAATAGCCTTACACATACTCACCATCATTTACAAGTGTCAAAAGATAGATAATATTCAATCCTAACACAATTAGCTTCTAAACAAGATCATCTTCCATCCATTTAGATCACATACATGCTTCACATCACATTTATATATACAACATTAGGAAGATAGTTCAATTACTCACACTATGCCTTCGAGGCCATAAATCACAATATGCATAGTAAGTAAACACTTCCACCTCTCAAGTGGATCAACAATTCAAACACAATTCTATTTCACAAGTAATATAACCATAACTTGCCCTCTCAAGGCCATGCTCAGAAGTCAGCAACAAACCTTCAATTTAATATAATCAAAACATACATAATGGTGCAAAACAATATCCCAAAGCATTTTAGACACGTTTCATTCATAAACCTTCATAATCATCAAAACCCACTTCATAAAAGTACATTTTAGGTGTTGAAGGAAAATCATGGGTTCATGGAGTATTTTCATCATAAAACATCAATCTAACATCAACACAATCAATATATGCCATTCGAAACCATTTGAAATCGTTTGGGGAAAGAACCCATGAGATTGAGTAAAACCCTAGATTTTTCATACTTTGAAATCACTTTGTATATGGCTCCTTGAATGGAAAACTAGACAAGGATTAAGACCACCTTACCTTTACTAATATTCTCCAAGAAATTTGAGGAAGAACCACCTTGAAATTACCAAACCCTAGCTTTCACCTCTTCTTCTTCTTCCTTGAGCTAGAGAGAGAACTATTGAGAGAGGAAGACTTTCTTTTGATTCTATTTGGAATGACTTAAATGAAAGGAATTTAGGTCTTAAAAATGTTATATAGTTGCAAGGAAAAGAATGGAATAGTGTATGGTCAATATTTGAAAAGAGTTAAGGACCCCCAAAGTCTTAACTTAAAATTTCAGCCCTTGCCCGTTTTAGTTCTCCCATTGGACACTTGGGCTTGCCAAGTGCACTAGGCGACTGACCAAATGAACCCTTGGTTCGCCCTTTGTTCCAGTGAGCTCACTAAGTGGACTGGTCATTGGGCGATACGAGGGGAAAAGGGCGACACGCCAAGCTAGTTGGTGATCATGCACCTAGTTCGCCTTTTGGAGCCTTGGGCTTGCCAAGTGCACTAGGCGATTCGCCAAATGCACACTTGGTTCGCCCAATTTTCTAGTAGGCTCACTAAGTGGGAAGTCCACTAGGCGAAGTGGGGGGAGGGGTCATTGGGCGACTCGCCCATCCCATTGGGTGACCAAACAGCCCCAAAGCCAAAAGGCCTACCAAAGAACAAGCCTTCTTTCACCCTATCTTGCTAGTCTAGGTCCTTGCTTGCACCCTAGGCTTCTTCCTTGCTCAAATAAGTTCTAAAACAGTCTACACATCCTCCTAAAGTCACACTAACCCAAACGTCAAGGCTCTAATTCAACCTATCATTTTCCGGGTCGTTACACCTATCTATGCTGGCGACACAATTTATGGGTTTTGAGTTGTTAACTCTTACCCAAATCGGTGCTCAATACTGTTGACCATGTCATCTATGATTCCAAATCACATCTGATATGATTCCAAATCATATCGATATGATTCAAAATCATATCTGTTATGATTCAAAATCATATTTGTTATGATTCAAAATCATATCTGTTATGATTCCAAATATCTGATATGATTCTAAAATATTCGGGACAAATTATGTACATGCAAGATAAGATATGATATTGTGCTAGAATCATGCTTGTACCTTTGTATATAAAAAGTGGATAGTTTATCAATTGTAAAGGATAGAAATACAGAATAGTTTTCTACTCTTTTTGGTCTCTGATTTCTGAATTGTTATATTGGTATCAAGAGCCAATTTTTTTTCTTCAGAAACTAGTTTAATTTGCTCCTTATTGTTGTTTGATTTCTATCATCAGATATCTCTTGTCTTTCTATTCGAGTCACATTCTCACGACATTTTGTCTACCAAATTTGATGGGAAAAATTATCCGATGTGGGAATTTCATTTCTGGATCTTTGTTCAAGGGAAAAGCTTGTTTGGAATCCTGGATGGATCAACAACTGAGCCAAATAAAGACAAGGAAAAACAAGTTTCGCACGCTAACAATGCTCGTGTAATATTTTGGATCCTCAATTATGTACATGCAGATGTTGCACTCAGTCTACGTCCGTTCAACTTGGCAGTAGAGATGTGGAAGCATCTCAAAAAGGTATATTCTCAATGTAATCATGCTCGGGATTATGAGTTGGAGCATACACTTTCAGAATACAAACAGCGAGCTAAAGACATTCAGATTTATTATTCGGGACTGATGACAATTTGGTCAGAACAAGACCAAAGCTTTGGAGGAAACCTTTCTTCCACAAGCTCAAGGAAGTTATGTTCGAGAAGAAGAAGACTCGAGTTTTTCAATTTCTCATGAAATTGAGACCTGTCTTTGAGCCTATTAGAGCTAACATTTTTAACAGAGAAACTCTTCCGGACATCGATGTAGTCTTTGGAGAACTCATTCGTGAGGAGACGCGCATCAATACTCTGGCATCCATGGATTCGTCCTACATAATTGACACAGCTATGTATACATCAAAATGTACCCATAAATCATATACTTAGAGCTCATTTCAAAGGTCTAGACTACAATGCTTTGAGTGCAAAGAGTATGGCCATATTACGTCACATTGCAAGAAAAGAAACGTATACAATTATTGTATGAAGCCTGGCCATATAATTTTGGAGTGCAATCGACGCCCAAACACGCGTCAAAGCGAGGACAAAGCGTATCAAGTGTCTGAAGCTTAAGTGAGTCAAGTAGAGATAACACCATCTTCTTTGGATCCGGAAGCACTTCAAAAGATGATACAAGATTCAGTTGCAGCTGCTCTCCCCAGGGCTATTTCCAGTGCTCTCAATGCTGCCTATCCTGGTAAGAAATTAATTAAGAATTCAAAAGTTTGGCATATAGATTCAGTCGCGTCTAACCATATGACAAGAGATATCCATAATTTACACTCTTTATCAACTCCATCAGAAAATCATTGTATTTTCACAGCCAATGGTGATACTTTACCTACCTCTAAGATTGGAAAATCATCTTGCTTCACTAATGTCCTTTTTGTCCCTAAACTTACTGTTAATCTTATTTTGGTTTGACAGTTGGTGGAACAAAATAGCCTTGTTGTTTTCTCACATCTTGGTTGTGTTGTTTAGAATCTGGGGACAGAGAAGGTGATCGCCAAGGGTCGTAAAGTTGGGAGAATGTTCCAGTTATCCATGTCTTAAACACATCACCATGAATGTTATCTATCTACCAGTAAAGGAGACATCACTAACTCAAATAAATTGTGGTATTTGTGGCATCATCGTCTTGGACATCCACATGCTCAAAATTTTTCTTCCATGTTACAATATTATCTTTATTTGAATAAGAAATCATGGGTTTTGTAATCAAAATTGCCTTGTGAAAATTGTGCTAAATCCAAAAGTTATAAACTGCCTTTTCCTTGTAGTACTACTACATACAACTCTACTTTTGATTTGATTCACGTGATGTATGGGGTCCTGCACCAATTTCATCTAGATTGGGTATCGATATTTTATCTTGTTTATTGATCATGTTTCTCAATATACATGGGTGTTCTTTTTTTTGAAACAAAAGTGAAGTTCCTAAAATTATACAACAATTTGTCACCTATGTTGAGACTCAGTTCAATAAACGAATTAAAAAATTTCGATCTGATTAAGGTGGGGAATACATAAAGTCAGAATTCATAGATTTTTTCAAAGAGAGAGGCATTACTTCACAACACTCTTGTCCATACACACCTGGGCAAAATGGGGTTGTAGAAAGAAAAAATAGACATGTTCTGGAAACCACATTAGCTCTTTTTGATACATCAAATGTTCCTAAAATATTTTGGGTTGAAGCCATCCAAACTTTTGTCTATTAAATAAACAAACACACCATTACCATTAACAAATATGATAGTCCATATTCTGTTCTTTTTGCTAAACTCCCTGATTATTCTCATCTAAAAGTTTTTTGTTGTGTTTTTTTTACCCATTTACCTATACATGAACATCATAAATTATCTGCTAAAGCTGTGAGGTGTATTTTTCTGGGTTATTATGATGTTCAAAAGGACTATCTTTGTCATGATTCTTCTAGACGACAGTTGCAGGTTTCCAGACATGTAATTTTCTTTGAGCATCTGTTTGCTTACCCTATTACCCCTTCAACAAAATCAGGCTCTGTCTCCTTTCTGTACAAGTTTGAGAATTAGCAGGTACAAAATCCGACATCTCCCAATGAAGACCCTAATGGCATTACTGATGATCCTAAGTCAATCAAATACATTTCCTACGGATAATTCAGGTAATAGTACTTTGTCACATAATTCATTGAATACCTCTTTCACTGACTCATTTGACAACAATAATTATTCTGATGGTGAACCTGTACCAAGTGACCAAATAAATTCTTCCATTCCTTCTCTTCGTCACTCTAAACGTAAAACATCTGCCCTAGATCGATATGGATACTCTTCCAGGTAGATACAGTCGATTGTATGCCTTACTTGCTACTTTGAATTCTATTTTTGTCCCAACTACTTACCAACAGGCATCAAGTCATGAATGCCGAATAAAGGCAGTGGAAGAGGAACTTTCGACTTTAGAAGGAAATCATACATGGGATTTGATATCTAAACCGGTTGAAGTTTCTGTTATTAGGAGCAAATGGATTTATTCTGTGAAAATGAAGTCTAATGGCACATTCGAGAGGGACAAAGCTTGACTAATAGCTCAAGGATATAAAAAAGAATGGTTTGGACTATGAGGAGATTTTTGCTCCTGTTGTAAAGATGACTACAATTCGTGTGTTGCTCACTATAACATCCATCAAATGGTGGAAACTTCATCAAATGGATGTGAAAAATGCATTTTTGCATGGTGAACTACATGAGGTTATATACATGAGGCCTCCCCCAGGGTACCCAAGCTCAACCTGATATGGTTTGTCATCTTCGGAAATCTCTTTATGGTCTCAAGCAAGCACCACGTGCAGGGTTTGAGAAGCTTCGATCTACTATAATAAATGCTAGATTTTCTCAATGTGTTTTTGATTATTCATTATTCATCCAGCACTTTAATACTGGTATGACAATTTTACTATTGTATGTGGATGATATGATTATAACTGGCAAAGATGAGAATGGAATTGTATAACTCAAGAATCTTCTTAATGCAACTTTCAAAATGAAGGACCTTGGCAGGTTAACATATTTTTTTGGGGTTGGAGGTTGAATATATGCAGGATGGTATCATGCTAAACCAAAGGAAGTATGCAAAGGATCTTGTCACACAAACATGTCTAAGTGATGAAAAGGTAGCTCACAAACCTATGGAGATCAATGTGAAGTACAAAAATGACTTGTAGAACCAACATTGTACAAGAGGCTCATTGGTTGTCTAATTTATTTGATGATAACAAGACCTGACGTCTCTTATCCAGTTCCAGTCTTGAGCCAATTTGTTACAAATCCTTGCCAACATCATTTTTCTTCCCTTCTCAGAATCATTCTCTATGTTCGGAGTACAATTAATCGAGGTCTTTTCTTTCATTCAACATCATCTCTAAATCTCGAAGGGTATGCAGATGCATATTGGGTAGGTTATCCAAATTCTCTAAAGTCTACGACATGATGGTGTATGTTAATCGGATCATCACTTGTCTCATGGAAGTGCAAGAAGCAACCAAGAATTTCAAAATCATCATCGGAGGCAGAATATAGATCAATGTCAGCTGCTTGCTCTGAAATTGTGTGGATACGTCGATTGATGGCAAAACTTCATATCTCAGTTGATGGCTCCACTACATTACATGTTGACAATACTAGTGCAATACAAATAACAACAAATCCGGTCCACCATGAGAACACAAATCACATTGAAGTGGACTGCCATTATATTCGAGAACTTGTTATTGATCAAGTCATTAATCATCGACATATCACGTCGCATGATCAATTGGTAGACTTGTTTACAAAAGCGATGACAAGGTGCAGACAACAATTCTAATTATCCAAATTAATGTTTCTTGATAAGTAGCATCAATTTGAGAGGGGATGTTGACCATATCAGATATGATTCCAAATCATATCTGTTATGATTCCAAATCATATATGTTATGATTCCAAATATCTGATATGATTCTTAAATATACGGACCAATATTCTAATTGAACTAAGCACAATCACACCACTGATATTGTGCAAGATATGATATGATATTGTTCTAGAATTATGCTGGTACCTTTGTATAAAAATAGTGGATAGTTTATCAATTGTAAAGGATAGAAATACAGAATAGTTTTGAAGTCTTTTTGGTCTCGGATTTATCAATTGTTAACAAATATTACTCCCAAAACATGAAATAATGTTCATACTATAAAGATGTCCCCCTTTAGGGGAAAAAATAAAAATCTGATACTTCGAGTCTATGCTCAATAATATTTCTGTAAAACTAAACTGAACTGAACTTTAATGACTAGACTATGCTTTTCTGAAAATCTTATTTTGACTTATTGTACTGCATACTCTTTTATCAATGCATTGAACTTACTTTAAAGACTGATTGAAAATCCTTTCTCTAAAACTGATTATGTTTTCTTTAAACTAACCTTGTTTTCTTCATGAAGATAATGCATAAGAACTGATATATCAAGGCTTTCATAAAATTCATGATAAAATATGGTTCATGGGGTGAAATAAACATGATCAATGATTAAGAATTGTCCAATCAATTAATATACTGAAATAGACACAACAAAATCAATAATTCATGATAAAAAAGTAAGTAGAACCCTCGAATGTAGTAAGCCTTGGGTTTGAAACCCTAGTGGGACCTTGCTAACTGAAATTTAGATGTAGGGCATTAACTCACTATGATAGCCTTACATACCTTAAATCACTTTAATTGAAACTCTAAGTTCGAAGAGGAGCCCTAAAAGTCTCTTCTTGAACTTTAGGATGAGTTCTTGTTTTCGCTAGAAATGAGAGAAAGATTTGATGTAGAATCTTATTAGGTATTTGTGATTAGAGATTGAAAATTTTTAGAACTAATTTAGATACATGAGAGTAACATACTTTGGTATTAAAGATGCAGGAGATTATAGAATTTGAGAGAAAATAAGCCCCAGGTCGTCCAAGATGAATTTTATAATGACCCACCAACTTAACTTAATCAATAGAGCATTTTGAAATCTAGACTCTCAAAAATTTGTTTGGTGCGGTGCGCCCAACCGGGCTGCAGGAAAAATGGCCTAGCGTGGTGCGCCCACACTACCAAGCACGTGGATCACACGGTCAATTTGACATCTCTCTAGTCAAATCAGATAACGTTTTACTCGAGAGTCGAGTTGATAAGAAGTCAGTGACGTTGGAAAGAATTATTGTAGACCTTTAATTCGATAGGTCACAGGTCACCTAAATTTTACTATTCTGAGAGGTATGGTCGTTTGAAGTTGACCCTTGTAGGAACTCATGTGAAAACATAGCTGATAGAAATGTTTTCAACTTGGCTTGGTGTTTGAGGTTCCTTACGACCCTAAACCATATCTAATATACTTACTACACTTTGTAAAGCACCTTAATATATATGAAAAACATAGAATTTATAGGGTTCAGACCTATACACATACAAAGGATGATTCAAATCATTGGTTAGAAGTTGTTGGACGTTACATAGATTGTCCCACATTTTTGTGGGTACTCAAAGAATTGTGACAGAAAGATGGAAAAAACTTCAATTCTTGGCCGAAAGCAAATGAAAAGTCCTCTGACATTTCTTGATGCGACACATGTCCTTCCACTTTTAATGCTCTGAGTACGTGTCTTCTTGTGATTGGTTAAAAACCCTGGCCGACCATCCAGGCATTGCTGGCGTTTCTTGTCCAAAATCTATATATGTTCTTCCATTTTCAATTTACTTCCTTCACACCTTCTCCTTAGAATTTTCTTGTCATTCTTCCGACTTTCAAGTTTTACCTGAGTTTCATCAAAGATTACCACCTTCTTAACTATCCTTTCACTTGATTTGTCTAGAATCTACGACATAATTAAAACCTAATAGGGGAGGGTAGAGGGACAATATCGACAATAGCAATTTGAAGGCACAAACCACAATTGAGGACGAGGATCATTGTTGGAGAATATAGATGTTGGGTGAATCATTTTACAAATGACCCATGACTTTTTACAAATGATCCGATTTAGATTTTTATCCAAAAATATTAACCCCCTTAAGTTTTAAACTAAAAAGTATTTTAGTTCTGCATAAATGGAAATATTTATTCATGTGGACTGTTAGTTGACATCTTTTTTTTAATACAATTAGAGAGTGCACACTACATACAATCATCTATTAAATGATGTGTGTTTTAATACATATATGGTTATAGTTTAGGTAGAAAAAAAAGAACAACTGTTAATGGAAGTGTGACTTTGACCGTTTAACTTTATTTTTTTTAAAATTCTATTTCACTTGTCGAATTTAAAAATCAAGAGATATTTTATCAATTAGTTCTTGATAAATTGGATTTTGACCATCAAGATGAACAAAAGTTCATGTAATCAACCAACTCAACTATTAAGATTTGTTCCCTCTAGTCCATATTAGGTGAACCATCATAAGTTTTTTTTATAGTTCAAAATAAGTGAATTTTTCAAAGTTCAAGATATTTGTTAATTGGATTTTTTTTCTTCATATTTACCCTTTCTTTTAATGATGTTGTTAGCTAATTTACATTTTTAGGAGAATAGTTTAGGAATAATAATAATAATTAAAAATAGCATTTAATATTTGTCTTTAATAGTTTTCTTTAAGAGGAGTGTTATATTCCAACAATTCACTTAATATAGACTAGAGGAAGTACCATTCATTTCCCCAATATATTTGTCAAAATATTGACTTAATTATATTCAAAGAATGATATATTAAAATTAGGGAAAAGGTACAAGTACCCCCCCTCCCCCTTAAACTATGACCGAAATCACAGATAAACACCTTAACTAAACTAAAATACAATTACCCCCCCCCCCTAAACCCATTTGTTTTTGTAAAATTTGTACACCTTTTTGGCTTACATGGAATCCAAATATTTCCAGCTAAATGTCTGCCAAGGATGAGGTTGGGCAGAGTCGTGCACATGTTGTATATAATGGGAGTGCTTCTAGAATCAATGAAATTGGGCTTCAACTTTATCCAGTTTCTGAGTATGACTCTGGTGAAGGCCTACCGTATGCTCAAGTAGATTGGCCAAATGCTGGTGATAAATGGGGCAGGCGGGCATGGAAAAGAGTTACAAGTTCAGGCACCTTTAGTGATATAATTTATTTTTTTTCGAATCATTTTAAGGCTCCAAAAGGTGGAAAGAAAAATGCTTCTCGAAGTAAGATTTTAGTTAAAAAGTATCTCCAGTCTAAGTATCCTGACATGGATATAACCCAATTTTTTGCCTCATTAGTTGGATGACTCCTTCAAAGCAGTCGCCAAGCTCAGAAGGTTAGCTTCGACAGGTCTCTTTGGTATATAGCATTTAGATATTTATTCGGTTCTTTGCATCAATTAAAAAAAAATACTTACAACATATTTTTATTGACCTGATGCCAAATTTGTTTTCTTTTTAATTAGATGTTGATTTTGACTCAAATATGAAAGAGAGGACTACATTTTCAGGGAGTAAATTTGCAGTCTTTACTACCTGATTCCCCTAGAAGATCCATTACTTGTAAGGCTGGTAAGAAAATCTGTAGCAGTTTAACAGCAGACTCTCGAAAATTTGTTTAGTGCGGTGTGCCCAACCGGGCTGCAGGAAAAATGGCCTAGCGTGGTGCGCCCACACTACCAAGCACGTGGATCACACGGTCAATTTGACATCTCTCTAGTCAAATCAGATAACGTTTTACTCGAGAGTCGAGTTGACAAGAAGTCAGTGACGTTGGAAAGAATAATTGTAGACCTTTAATTCGATAGGTCACAGGTCACCTAAATTTTACTATTCTGAGAGGTATGGTCGTTTGAAGTTGACCCTTGTAGGAACTCATATGAAAACATAGCTGATAGAAATGTTTTCAACTTGGCTTGGTGTTTGAGGTTCCTTACGACCCTAAACCATATCTAATATACTTACTACACTTTGTAAAGCACCTTAATATATATGAAAAACATAGAATTTATTGGGTTCAGACCTATACACATACAAAGGATGATTCAAATCATTGTTTAGAAGTTGTTGGACGTTACATAGATTGTCCCACATTTTTTTGGGTACTCAAACAATTGTGACATAAACATGGAAAAATCTTCAATTCTTGGCCGAAAGAAAATGAACAGTCCTCTGACATTTCTTGATGTGACACATGTCCCTCCACTTTTAATGCTCCGAGTACGTGTCTTCCTGTTATTGGTTAAAAACCCTGGCCAACCATCCAGGCAATGCTGGCGTTTCTTTTCCAAAATCTATATATGTTCTTCCATTTTCAATTTACTTCCTTCACACCTTCTCCTTAGAAATTTCTTGTCATTCTTCCGACTTTCAAGTTTTACCTGAGTTTCATCAAAGATTATCACCTTCTTATATATCCTTTGTCTTCATTTGTCTAGAATCTACCACATAATTACAACTTAATAGGGGAGGGTGGGGGGACAAAATCGACAATAGCAATTTGAAGGCACAAACCACAATTGAGGATGAGGATCATTGTTGGAGAATGTAGATGTTGGGTGAATCATTTTACAAATGACCCATTAAGTTTTACAAATGATCTGATTTAGATTTTTATCCAAAATATTAACCCCCTTAATTTTTAAACTAAAAATTATTTTAGTTCTGCATAAATGGAAATATTTATTCTTGTGGACATTTACTTGACATCTCTTTTTTTTAAACACAATTAGAGAGTGCACACTACATACAATCATCTATTAAATGATGTATGTTCTAATACATATATGGCTATAGTTTAGGTAGAAAAAAGAACAACTGATAATGGAAGTTTGACTTTGACGATTTAACTTTATTTTTTAAAAATGGCTACTTTCACTTGACGAATATAAAAATCAAGAGATATTTTATCAATTAGTTCTTGGTAAATTGGACTTTCACCAACAAGATGACCAAAAGTTCATGTAATCAATCAACTTAACTATTAAGATTTGTTCCCTCTAGTCCATATTAAGTGAACTGTCATAAGTTTTTTTTATAGTTCAGAATAAGTGAATTTTTCAAAGTTTAAGATATTTGTTAATTGGATTTTTATTCTTCATATTTATCCTTTCTTTTAATGATGTTCTTAACTACTTTACATTTTAGGAGAATAGTTTAGGAATAATAATAATTAAAAATAGCCTTTAATATTTGTCCTTAATAGTTTTGTTTATGAGGAGTGTTATACCCCAACAATTCACTTAATATAGACTAGAGGAAGTACCATTCATTTACCCAATATATTTGTTAAAATATTGAGTTAATTATATTCAAAGAATGATATAGTAAAATTATAGAAAAGGTACAAGTACCCCCTCCCCCTCCCCCTAAAGTATGACCGAAATCACAGTGACACACCTTAACTAAACTAAGATCCTATTACCCCCCCCCCCCGAACCCATTTTTTTTTGTAAATTTGTACACCATTTTGACTTACATGGAATCCAAATATCTCCCACGCGCCTCAATTGGGTGGATTCACGGAGTGTGCCACGTAAGACAAAAGGTGTAAAAATTACAAAAAATGAGTTCGGGGGTGGGGGGGTGGGTGGGTGGGTGGGAGGGCAATAGGACCTTAGTATAGTTAAGGTGTGTCTCTGAGATTTCAGTCATAGGCTAGGGGGTACTTTTGCCTTATCCGAGTAAAATTACTCTTTTATTTATTTCTCGTTAAGGAATGTGACAGGTGTGTACCAACTCAGACATGAAGAGTATAAAAGTTCTTAAGTACTAAAAAAAATACTTATTACAGCCTTTGCATTTCACAAGGTTTTAGGGTTTTGATTTCCCGTTTTCCTTTGCTTTCGAATTTTCAATTTTTTGTCTTCGTCTAGGATTACCTGGAGACCAAGTTTATTCAAGTCCTTAATCTCCTCAGGTATATACCTAAATTCAATCAGAGCTTCCTATGTTAATTCATATACACGTCCTCATTATATATGATAATGATTTATACTATGTTTTTTTCTTGAAGTAGGCAGATATACTGATTTGTGTCGGATGCATTTTTATTGTGTTTTTTACTCTATGTTATTTCATGTTCTCCTTGATTTTATCGATGATATGAGAGTCATATCCATCACCCTTCGTGTCCACCGTTCCAGGAAGGCGCTGACCACCCAACTCTAAAAGGGCTACCTCAGAAAAAGTTGCCTACTTGTGGTAGAGTGAATACTACCTAGCGTGGAGCCGTCGAGGCTATCCCACATTAATATCTAGCTTTTGCAGAGTGGAAGAATGGATATTTATAGTTCCCAAATTTTGTATAAGAAAGTTATTGTCTATATATATGGTCTTGGGAAATGGATAACTTTTGAGTTGAGTTAGGTGCAAATGTTCATTAATTTCTTTGTATGATAAAATGTAACATGGAAGGAGAATGTATCGGTTGCTATTTATAAATAGTTAATCTAGAGTTGGCAGATGGTATAAACAGGACTCTCGGTGAAATTATAGTAGTGGCAGAAGGAGATTCAAAATATAAACTTTGAAATAAATACTAGAATGCATACCTAAGATTTAAATATATGATCTGTAACAGATTTTGAACCCCATTTGCCACTACACTAGTATCTTCCCGTATGTCAAAGGGGATTTAACAATTTACATATAACGAGGAAGATTATGTTTTCCTTAATTACACAATATAATTTTTTAACGAAGGGGATCAAATTAACAACATTGCCAATACCTAGTTCCACCACTTAATAATAGTGCTAACTGCTAACTACCTATTCTAAATGAAACCGTCTTCTACAAATAGTACTTAATAAGTTTAATAAAATATATAGGCTAAGTTGATTGTTTTCTTCTAAAATTAGGGGGGAAGTATATTCAATAATAGTGCTAACTGCTAACTAACATTTCTAAAAAATTAGGGGTGAAGTAAATTCAAAACATAACATTAATGGGTTGAAACCAAAAATCTGTTGTATAATTTTTGACAGAGGTTGTTTATGCATTTCTGAAAGTAGATTTGTTTATTTTATTCTGCTTTCTAAACTCATGAGAACCTTAAATTTGTACCTACTGAAAGGATTTGAGATCATATTAGGACTGGCCTGTTGTGGGATCTACTAAAAAGAAACCTTCAAGGCCACAATTTATCTGATTCTACAAGTAATTGTTGGGTTTTAAAAGATGTGAATGAAATTGAAGAGTTGTGACTTTCCTAAAGAGTTGCGAATTTTCTGAAGAATTGTGACTTTTCTGAAGAGTTGTGACTTTTATGAAAAGTTACGACTTTTCCGTAAGGTTGTGACTTTTCTGAAGGGTTGTGACATTTCTAATATGGCATAATAAGCAGTCATTCACACTACCATCTATTGTCTATAAATAGAGGGGTTCCTCTTATTTTTCAATAACATATTTTTGAACTTCTTTCTTTTCTACTAAATCTAGTATTCTGAGTGTACTTTACTTTTGTTGAGTGGTTTGCTAACATCGTGGTTTTAAGTATCGATACACCGGTGAGTTAGATTATTCTATTATGAGAGAATATATTCCATTAACCTCGGTTACTTGAGGGGACTAATTTCCTTAAGAAAACATTGTGCATTTAGTGGGCTCAATTTTATTTTTTGAGAAAATATTTTGTTTATTACTTTTTATTTGTTTCAGATTCTATTTTCTTTACTGGTTTTAAGTTTCTAGTTTTGAAAATATTCTTTAAATTTTGTGTTTTCTTACCAAGTTCTTCAAAATTATTGTTCTAAGTATCTTTCTAATAATTTCACACCAAAGGTGGCTTTGAACATTAGGTATTTATGTCAAGTATGCTGCATTACACACAAAGATTCT
The DNA here is from genome assembly GCA_036553675.1 of Solanum okadae. Taxonomy (NCBI): domain Eukaryota; kingdom Viridiplantae; phylum Streptophyta; class Magnoliopsida; order Solanales; family Solanaceae; genus Solanum; species Solanum okadae. The sequence goes on from CM071686.1 coordinate 43,286,180, forward strand.
GCTGATCAACTTTGATGTTTCCTTGGGAGGAGAGTGTTTTTGTATCTCATGCTGAAAGGTCTAACATTTATCTTCATCTGAAGCATAACTTCTTTAGGTAGAAAATTAGCTATCTTGTTTTCCTGAAGAATATGCCCAATTTTGGCTATTCTCCTTTAGTTGTGTTTTTCTCCAATATTTTATAGCCAATAATGATTTGCTTTCTACTGTGGACTTCTGACATTTCTTTAATTTTCTATGGTTTCAGACTTCCCTTGGTAACAACAGAGTTAGAGATTTCCAGCTAAATGTCTGCCAAGGAGGAGGTTAGGGAGGGTCGTGCACATGTTATATAAAATGGGAGTGCTTCTAGAATCAATGAAATTGGGCTCCACATTTAACCAGTTTCTGAGTATGACTCTAGCGAAGGGATACCATATGCTCCTGTAGATTGGCCAAATGCTGGTTATAAGTGGGGCTGGCGGGCAGTGAAAAGAGTTACAAGTTCGGGCACCTTTAGAGATAGATATTTGTATCTTCCAAAGAATTTTAAGGCTCCAAAAGGTGGAAAGAAAAATGCTTTTCGAAGTTAGATTTCAGTTAAAAAGTATCTTCAGTTTGAGTATCCTGCCATGGATATAAACCAATTTTTTGCCTCATTTAGTTGGATGATTCCTTTGAAGCAGTCGCCAAGCTCAAAAGGTTAGCTTCGACAGGTCTCTTTGGTATATAACATGTAGATATTTATTCAGTTCTTTGCATCAATTAAAAAAACACTTCCCACATCTTTTTATTGATCTTATGCCAAATTTGTTTTCTTTTTTATTAGATATTGATTTTGACTCAAATATGAAAGAGAGGACTACATATTCAAGGACAGAATTGCAGTCTTGACTGTCTGATTCTTTTATAAGAGCCATTACTTGAAAGCCTGGTAACAAAATCTGTAGCAGTTTAACAGTAGAAAATCCTTTTTTGGCCATGCTTTGTGATATTTGTTGTATTGAGCTTGGTTTTTGCCGAGACTGTTGTTTTATCCTTTGTTGCAAAACTATCAGTTCAAACTATGATAGGTACAGTTACATTCGATGTGAGGCAATAGTAGATGGCTACATATGTGGACATGTTTCCCATCTAGACTGTGCTCTACAAGCTTACATGGCTTGGACAATTGGAGGAAGCATAAATTTGGATGCACAATATTTATGTTGGTACTGTGATTCAAGGATGGATTCGGTTCCCTTGGAATCTTTTAAACACCTACACATCTGTTACTTCTCGTGCTGACATCGAAAAGATTTTGAATGTTGGCATTTGTATGTTGCGTGGCTCACAAAAAAGAAGTGGAGAAGAGTTGTTGCATCGTATTGAATCAATCAAGGCAAAGGTATAGCTAATTGATGAATTGTACTTTTTCCCCTTATGATACTATCTTTTTTCCATTTGAGGTTTTACCAGAATGACCAATTTTATAATCATATCAGACAAAAGGAGTCTGCATTCAAGATGCATCCAAAAAGGATAGCTGTGTAGATATCACTGGTAACTTCTATGCCCTCTCATCATCTTGTTTGTGTTGATATGTTACTTTGATTTGAATATTTGTATCTGAGCAGGACATTTCAGTATGTGCAAATGTGGTTCTCTTTCTATAAGTATTGTTTATTTCAAGACAGAAATATATACATTTGTTGATTTTTGCAAGTCAACTACCCTACAGTTTAGACGATTAGATAAAAATCTTATTATATAAGGTTTAATGAGATTAAAGACACAATTGATACAAAGATTTTTATACTTGTTCGAATCACCGATGAGGTTCCTAATCCATTCCCCTTGGTTTCCTTAGAGCTTGAATGTTTCTGATTAGACAAATAGCCTATTGTGAACTCCTTGACATGAAAGATTACAGTTCACTTGTTGGTAACATCCTCTACTCGTATAGTTTTCTAAACTCTCCTTTTCTTTTCTTTTCACTAGTTAACTATATTAAATACAATATTTTTAAAAGATGAAATAGTCACTAGGATAAGTGTGTGCTAACTTGTTTCCATCTTTAGGAATGCCATTTTTCCTTGATGCAAATCAATCTTCCTTGATTCTAATAGGGTGTGCTTTCCTTCTAGTAGGTTGTTGACTTCTCTTGATCTCATTTTTACACGAGTCAATCTCCTCGATTTTGGTACAATCGTTTATCAATGTTCGTTAATTCTGGTTGTGTGTGACTTCCTTGTTTAGATTTATGCTTTCTTTTCACAGATTTTGGATGTATCTTTTTTTTCTCTGATCATTTAGGATTAGTTTCAGCATTACAACATAAACTTAATAGAGCTAAAAATATGTGTTATTTGGTTCTGCCTTTAGCTATACTACTATGATTTACTGGAGCGTTTCAGTTAGGCTGATATACCCAGATATTGTTGTTATTGTGCTTGTGATTCTTCTTACTGGGCTTGAAGTGGAACCATATTTTCTAAGGGGGGAAATGCAAGTTTAAACTGATGAATGGTGAGCATAGTCAATCCAATTAAATTTCCTTTAGCTATATTACTATAAATAGAGGGGTTCCACATATTTTTCAATAACAAAATTTTGAACTTCTTTCTTTTCTACCTAATCTAGTATTCTAAGTGTACTTTACTTTTGTTGAGTGGTTTCTTGACATCGTGCATTTAAGTATCGATACACCGGTGAGTAAGATTATTCTATTATGAGAGGATATATTCCATTAAACTTGGGTACTTGAGGGGACTAATTTCCTTAAGAAAACATTGTGCATTCAGTGGGCTCAATTTTCTTTTTTGAGAAAATATTTTGTCTAATATTTTAAATTTGTTCCAAATTCTATTTTCTTTACAGGTTTTAAGTTTCTAGTTTTGAAAACATTCTTTAAATTTTGTTGTTTCTTACCAAGTTCTTGAAAATTATTGTTCCAAGTATCTTAGTAATAATTTCACACAAAAGGTGGCTTTGAACTTTACGTATTTATGTCAAGCATGTTGCATTATACACAAACATTCTGGTGATCAACTTTGATGTTTCCTTGGGAGGAGAGTGTTTTTGTATCTCATGCTGAAAGGTCTAACATTTATCTTCATCTGAAGCATAACCTCTTCAAGTCAAAAATTAGCTATCGTGTTTTCCTGAAGAATATGCCCAATTTTGGCTTTTCTCCTTTAGTTGGCTTTTTTCCAATTTTTTATAGCCAAAAATGATTTGCTTTCTACTGTGGTGAAACTATAATGATATTCAACTTTACCGTTTGACTGATTATTTTATATTTCAACGACATATAGTTTATATGTGAATAAGTGACGTCATCTAGCTAGAAATACTTTACGTCTAATAGTTTTATATGATGTATCATTAAGAAATTGTTCCCTTTTTTTTTGTAAAATGATCAATTTTTTGTATATAAGGAAAGCTGAAACCAATTCTCAGCATGCATAAAAACTTTTCAGTATGATTTTTAGACTGCCGATAAAGGAAGATCAACCGATCAAAGATGCAGAGTGATTATGGCATAAGAAAAGTAATTTAACCACATTGATACTACAATACAAAAAACTTCCATATGTGAAGTGCAATATCCATATTGATTCCAAACATGTTCAAGGTGATTTTGCAGCTTCAAAATATCATCAGGAGCAAATTGCCTATTGAAGCTTCTATCTCTGTTAAGTTGTAAAAGAAAAAATAACGATGGGTGTGTAATGTCTCATTTCTTGTGATTTTGTTTTAAATTGTGAAATGACCATTTTCCCTTTCCCCGTACCATTTTCATGCTTATTTGGTGTTTCGAGAATGGTTGGTGACTGGTGAGGTCCCTGATGTGATCGGGTGTGTTTTTGGTAATTTGATCCCTCTTGAGTTGAGAATTCTTGATAGGGTTAACTTTGGTCAACATTTTGAGTTCTGAACGTCGGATGGGAATTCCGTCAGTTTCATCGCTTTCGAAACGCCGAGTTTGAGGTAGTAGAGTGGTTGGTAAGGTTTTCAGGGCCTTAGGTTGAGGGTTGGGCGTTTAGGTGAGAAGTTGATCTTTAGGCCTAAGCAAATGTCCTAGAGGGTATTTTTTGTCTAAATGATCTTTTTATTTTGAAATTCAAAGATTTCATTGTGTCCGGAATTTTGAGTTTAGTGGGGTAGCATATTTGATTTATTTTTATCGGGTCTCGAATAAATCCTAAGGGTTCGTTTGGAGATTTTAATTAGTTGGAGATTATATTGTGTTGCCCATCTGGGGGATTGATTACATTGTGTTGCCGGTGTGGGAGCTTGATTAATGTATATGAAGAATTCGAGTCATTCTACTTCTCATGGAAGCAAGTCATTGCTTAGTCAACTAAAATAAGTATAAGTAAAAAAGCCTACATATTTAATCAGGAAAGCAAGAGATATTCCCCTCTCGTTCTACTTTTGATTCAAATATACCGTTTTCATTATACTGTTGATTCAAATTAGATTGGAAGTGATTGTGTTCGACTTATTAAATTTTGGTGAAGGGACAAGATGCAGAGTCACCAAGTGTGTTGCTTGTTCGAATTCTGCACCTGTTGTTGATCTTGTTAGGGAAGAAAAGAGCATTGATCTCACAAAGCTCCTTTGGACAGTACAAATGATATTGGAGGAATGATAGGATGCAGGAATGGTAGGAATAGGGGTATTCAATTACAAGTGATTGTTTTGCACTGTTTGGTACAAGAAATTGTCTTTAGCATTCACAGACATGCAGTTCAGTTCAAATTGAGGTGAAAAAATTTAGTCTAAAGAGTGATTCGCGGAGACCTGTTGATATTTGTGGATGTTTAATGCCACAACAACAGTCAGGTAAGTTTGTGAATGGGAAACTTCATTGGACTACTATTAGGTAGAATATCATTGTTTCATTTGGCTACCAACCCGTGGAGATCATTGGATCCCATCTTGTTTGGAGCAGAGCCATATTTTTTGCTCGAGGGCTGTTCATTTTTGTTTCTTTTGTTAAATATGGAATAAAGACATTGTATATTTAATGAACACATTTACATCTTGTTTGGGACTGAGGCTAACAATCCTTTAAGTGAAGCAGTTAACATACATTAGAAAGACACATGAACCCCTGTTCTGGAGAGAAAACACAAGCCAAAAGTTATTCTTAAAAGAGTTTGGGGCTAAGATTTATTAAAAACACAAAAATCCTAACGAAATATCCTTGGAACGTGGAAGTCATTAACAACAACATATTCAATGTAATCCCACAAGTAATGTCCAAATGCAGACTTCACCCTTACCTTGTAAAGGATGGAGGAATTTCACGAATAACCATTTTTAGAGCTAGCAAGTAGTCAGTGACGGATCTAGGATTTTAAGGTTATGGGTTCTTTGAAAGTGGCGGAATAAAAAATACAAAAAAGACTTGTTAATAGTGATCAGATTCGAACCCGAGCTCAACAACACTAAAAGCGAGTTAAGAACCCACCCAAAAGCCAATGGACCAATCAGATTATTTGATCATTGGGTGCTCTATGAGTCTATGTTAATTTTATACAAATACCTCTTAATTTCTACATAGATATATGTATTCCAAGACGAGGTTAATGGGTGCTCGAGCACCCGGCGGACTCCATGTGGGTCAGCCCCTGCAAGTAGTGATGTGCAAAAACTGAACAAATTAATAAATCGAACTGAAAAGGTGTTATTGGCTTAATGATTTTTAAAGGTTCTATAAAACATTATTGTGTTATCGGTTAAGTTTTGGTTTTTTAATATTGTGTTATTGGATAAATCGATAACTCATTAAGATCGTAGTAATTTACTACTTTTTCCGTACATAAATATTAAATATTAATCTCAATATCTTACTAGTTAATGTCTTTGTCGTTTAGCATTCAATTCACACTTCACAGCGACTTTGAGTTCACAAATTCACATTACACAAAATGTCAAAACCTAAAGTAAAAACCTTATTCACTTAATTAATTTCTCTTTGTGTTATACTTGTATAGTTCTTTTCATGTTACTTATTATTGTTTCTGTTTTATGAGCATTTGTAAGTTACATTATTGTCTTGTTGCGTCAATTGTTTTAGAAGTCATATTTGTTTTATAAGTATTTTTTATTGGTTAAACCGAAATGTTAAGACCAAAACCGATAAAAATCTTATTGGCTTAGCATATTTAAAAATAAAAAACCGATAAACCGCACCAATAATACATAAAATAGAAACAGAACCAACCTATGCACACCCCTACGGGTAAGTAAAAAAATTGCCCCACACTAATAAAACATTTAAAAATGGATATTTTCAACACAGAAATAAAATTTGGACAAATATCATGCACTTTGAAAAAGCACAAAAGCATAGGGGTAATACTACCCACATCCCACGCTAGCTTTCCCTTTTTTATTTTAGTTATTTAATCTAGAAATGAAGAATTTAAAATAGGTGTAATTTATAATAAAGAAGTGAGGTAACTAAATAAATAGAAAAAATTAAAATATTAAAATATTAAAATATTAAAATAAATGAATGAGGCCAAAACTAATTTTAAGAGACTTTGTCCCTAATTGTCCACTTTTGAATTGACACACCTATTAAGAAAAACAATAATAGATATAGTGAGTTTACCATTTTACCCCTATTAATTATGAAGTCGATGAATTAAAAACTTAAGATTTTCAAAAACTTCTATATTTTTCAAAGTAATAAATTGAGGGCAGGGGCGGACCTACATGCACCGGGTAACTTTTAAAAAATAAATCGTATATATGTGCATATGTCACGCTGAGCCTACACCTTGGACGTGGCTGTCCCTCGAGAAACATTGTTGGCCCCAAGCGAACCCTTGACCTAGCTTACTTATTCAGCGGAAGACTATATGCAATAAGAAAGGAGTTCAAATGCTAAACAACTTAACTGTCTCATACTAAACTAATAATGTTTTGAAAAAAAACATTTAACTTAGACAAAATGGAAACTAAAATCTGAACATAAGTCAATAGCAAAATGATGGCGAATGATCTAACATCTGACTGACTATCTATGAAGCCTCTAAAACAACTGAGATGGATGTCGGGACAGGCCCATGACATCCTAATGAACTATCTAATACTGAAAGTAAACAAAAGGGATCCTTCGGAATGAAAAGAGGCTCACCAACAGACTCTGAACTGCTTACTGGATCAACGATGCGCTGGATGCCGATCCTAGTTACCTGCGTCTGCATCATAATACGATGCAGGCCAACTGGCATCAGTACATTGAATGTACGAGTATGCGAGTTGGAATGCTAAACACAACATAGGCTTTAAATGAATCTGAAAGGAACTGAAGAACTTACTTGGCTCATCTCAACTCAACATAAATGAACTCATTTCAATATAAAGTAGTTTAAAATAAGTGCAATATAAAGAAAAGTTGTTTATAATATGATGTCAACTCTATGTGTATGCAAGGATACAAATAACTCTGAGATTTATGTAAAAATACAAATAAACTGATGTATATAAAAATACAAAGTACTTCTGTGGGAATTTCTCTAACCAACAACCATCACATAAGAGCTATTGTGATGATACAACGATCTCCCTCACGCTGCCAGCGCATCCTATACCCTGCCAGGGGTATAGGACCTAAATTACTAAGTGGATCCACTAGTCTATGCGAAAAGGATTCATCTAAAAAGTATGACCCTTTTCTACCCATAGTGGCTACATGGTTTATGGAAACGTGAGTAATCTAAACACAAGCTCGTCCCTATATCGGTGCTCAATACTACTCCCAAAATATGATACTAGCTCTTTATGTTTAAAATATTCTTCTTTTTGTGATTTGAGATAATTGCTCAAAACATAGCTCAAAGGCTATCTTGAAAATCAAAGTTTCCCCTCTTGCTTAATTATGAAAGCATTTACTCTTTTCTGAAAACTTGCTCAAAGGCTCTTTGGAAATCAAGGTTTTCCTTTCTTGTTTAAATGTGAAATTTTTTTAAACCCTTTGGGAATACATAGTCTCCATATACTTTTGAAGAAATGAACTTCAAGATTTGAGCGCTTTGCTTAACTCAACTTCAACTTTAACTCTTAAAACAAAGTTGAAACATTTGTAAAAGACCTTTGAAAACTTTGACGAATTCTTCTTGACTTGATTCTTAACTTTACTTGAATTAACTCTTACCCTCCTTGAATTGAATTATGGATTCAAGGATTTTGATTTGTGATAGGAAAGGTCTCATGATGTTTAGGAATGATTTTTGATAGCTAAAAATGAGAAAAGTCAAGAAATCACCGTCTTGGAACAAATCCGCGACGAGGAGATGTTTTAAATAATTACTCGCGAAATTAAATTTTGAGACAGAGGAGTTCGCATCCTGACCGCGATGCGGAGCAAACTTTTTCTCACTAGGGGAGCAAGTCTGCGACGCGGATTTGCGTGCCAGATCCTGCTCGACTTTTCCTTCTTCGTTTTCCAGCACCAATTCGCCTAAACTCGACTATTGTTCTCAAATTCATTTTAGATTCCGATACCCAGCATATGTAACTAAGAGCCTAACTCAAAACAGCTCTATAATTTGACTCAAAGATCTCAGAAACTCCTTAATTCATCCCAATTCAAGAACAACATTCAAATTCAAGAATACATGTCAAGAACATCAACTTTCAAACTCTTTTAGGACGAATTTCGCTGAACTAAATATGTTTGGCGCGTGGGTGAATGAACTCAATGCTATGAAAGACTCACATACCTTGTAAGATCAATTCCTTGGCGAATCCACAACCAAAACCGATCGTTCTTGGCGAATTCTTGCTTTTCCTCTTCTCCTTTCCCTTCTTTTCTCTTTTCTCTAAGCCCTAGCGTATTTTCCAATTGACTAAACTGATCTCCTTCTGATTTGACCCTTAATTAATTCACTAAAACGAATTAAATTAATTGGGTAAGGAAAAGACTAATCTACCCTTCAAAATTTGAATTAGACTTTCCTTAATCCAACAACCAAACTTCCAAAGGGCATTACTTACCCATACAAACTCGGAATCATGTTAACTTGGCGGCGTTGGAAAAATCATTCCAACCATATCTGTAACTACACCTAAATCATCCTGAGCTAGGAGTTATGGCCATTTGAAGAGGACTAAAACTCAACTTTTTCTAACTTCAACAAATTTTCCAGATTTTTCATTCTTTCCAAAAATTGACTATTTCCAGTTCTTAGCTTATTTCTAGCTATTTCAATTTGCGAGATGTTATAGTATAGATAGTTGATAAAGAATTATATATTTAATTGTGCACCTTTATAACTAAAAGTCGCTTGGGAGAATTGATTGAAGTCGCTCACTTGCAGCGCGACCACGCGAATTCGACCCCTGTGGAAGGCAACATTTTTTAACTTTAAAATAAGTTTTTTCTTTAGAGAGTTAAACCTTTTTAAAAACTGCTTTTATTAAAACTCATTTTTGCCACCTCATCTGGCCCCAACCTCTTTCTTAACTAAAAACAACTGAAAGCCCTAGCACAATTCTAAACAAAGTATAAGACTACTAGAAAATGGGAAAAGGTAGAAGTACCTCCCTACACTATGACCCTAATCTCAGAGACACCACCTCAACTAAACTAAGGTCCTATTACCCCCTGAACTCTTTTTTTTTTTTTTGTAATTTTGTACACCTTTTTGGCTTACGTGACATATAAATATCTCTCATGCACCTCAACTGCGTGGAGTCATGGGGTGTGCCACATAAGCCAAAACGTGTACAATATTCTGTATAAAATGAATTCGGGGGGGGGCCCGTAATATAACCTTTGTTTAGTTAATGAGTGTCTCTGAGATTTCGATCATAGTCTAGGGGAGTACATATGCCTTCTCCCACTAGAAAATCTACAACTTGCACAACTCTAAACAAAATATAACACTGCTAGAAAATCTACAACTTACAAGTATTCTTCACTACATAATTAAAGTCCTACTCTTTGCATAAATTGTAAGTTCTACTTTTTAAGCATTTTTCTTGTAAGAATTTGTTGTTGATTATTGTTAATTGAGATGGATAGACTTATGTAAAGAGAAATGCGGTGTTTTTTCACGAAAACTGGTTTTAAGACTTGGAATCATAGTTTGGAACGATTCAATTTACATGTTGTTAGGATACACTGTTAACCATGCGTTTTGATATAGTATTATTATTGAACAATTGTTTATTCATTTATTCAATTCAATAAAGTGTTACATTAAATAGATCAATTGTCATATATGTGTCCTTAACTTATATAGTAGATGATTTGGTGTATAGAGTTTAAGCTTATACACAGAAGATTAAATCATCGGTTCTTATAAATTAAAAGTTATAGTTCATAATCGTAGATGGAAATTTGGACAAAACCATCAGAAAGATTGTAGCACGAGATTAAATGTAATTTATCTTAATTATGAGAATGGTATAGTTCTAACTTCTCGTGCTAGTGCATTTTGTATGTATTGAACGGGACCGAGCAGAGATAGATGTTTTAGACTGACTGATAAAAACATATTCGCTAAACTGTTAAATGTACTTATATTCTTAATCTTGATATAACGATTATGATCTGTATATATTAATTATCGTTTTGATTTATTAAAAGGTGAGATTCTGAGATGGGTCAATATGCCTGGTAGATTGGATGATGATAATATATATTGGTGAAATAATTAGTTAATTGATGAAATCCATGTCTCAATATAGAGATTGATGATACACCTTTTTATGAGAAACTTATAAGTTTTCATGTGTAAACCCGACCGGTAGATTTATGAATCTGGCACATGAAATAAGTTAAGTATTGCTCTAAAGGAAATTAATCATTGAATTAAATTCGTCAGTAATTTAATTTGTTGATTAGTATCTGTAATCTTAACATGGGGAATTACATAAGTGTTTAATGGTGAATTTTGAAATATAAATAGAGGAGTGCAATTACGAATTTTTAGTGGAATGATTTGTAATTTATTATGGTAAGAATAATTTCAAATTGATTATTTGGAATTATTTCCATAATAAGAAGCCTGAGTAATAAATTTTGTGGTCCCTACAGTGCCCAATTTAACTAGAACTCAGAATCCTATTTTCTAGTAGAAGAAGGAAAAGTAATGTGTATATTTCTTCCAAGAATGAAATGTGAGTTTTGGGTTTTCTTGAAGAAAAAGGATTTATACTTTCTTCTCCTCTTTGGACTAGGAAGACATCTCTATAAGTAGAGATTCTTCTAACCTAGAAAGACAATTCAGTATTCTATACGATACTTGCCCACCCAAGTATTGAGAGAATTCAATTGTTATTTGGGATCACTGTAGAAGACTGGAGAGCTGGAGTTGGATTTGCTTCAAGATATTTGCACATGTTTCAAGAGGTAATCCTGAGTTAATTTTCAGCATACCTTGTATGTGATACGTAGTTGTGATTGTTGTCTATACACATGCAAGATGTATGATTCTGGAATGTTTTTGCTGTGTATTCTATTTTCTAACACATGTTGGTGAAGTAACTAGCGTCCACAATAGGTGTTTCAACAAGATGCTAGATTTTGAGAATCAATCTCAATCCATTCAAGTTATTTTTAACAAGCAATCTGAGAAACCAAGAAGTGAGCATCAAATTCCTTTAGAGGCTTCTGCTAATGTGCCAACGTTCCTCTTGGAATTTGATTTGTCTTTTCGAGGTTATGATGAAAGTGAGTCTTCAAAAAATAAAGGACTTTCTTTAGATTTTTTTGATTGGCTTGGAAAAATGCTTCCAGATATGAAAAATGTTATTTTAAAACATGCTCCAAAAAATGCTATGATAATGACTTCTCCAAAAAATGTTAACATTACCATTTTGTCACTCCTAGCCTTACCCTTGAGTCACTCTTAGTAGTGTCCCCCTATCTTCAAATCCTGGGTTCACCTCTGATTGAGGGTATAATAGAGAGTTTGTTTTTTACCTTTCTTGATTTGTCAAAATGGACAAGTAATTAGTTACAATTAAAAAAGAAACAGTGAACAAGTAATTAATGACAGAGGGAGTAATAGATTTAACTATTTTGTCAAATGATTGAAAGTGATATATTTAATCTTCATTGTGTTTCTTTCATTTTCAAAAACTAATCACAATAGAAAAAACATTTCATAAGTTAATTGCAATATAAAGGGATAAGACACTACTACCCCCATAGACTATAACCGAAATCTCAGAGACACATCTTAACTAAACTAAGGCCCTATTACCCCCTCTCCCCCCCTCCCCCAACTATTATTTTTGTAATTTTGTACACCTTTTGGCCTACGTTGCCTCTAAACATCTCCCACGCGCCTCACTTAAGTGGAGTCACGGAGTGTGCCACGTAAGCCAAAAAGGTGGGATGATATAGAATCAAGAGGAGATACACCATCGGTTATCAAAAACTTATACGGTCAAAGGGATGATACACAATCAAGAGGAGATGCACCGTCGGTTATCAAAAAGATTTACGATCTAAAGGCTGATTCTATTAGATATGCACAAGTTACTAACTTTAGCGCCTTTCTCTTAGGAAATCTACAATGAGAGCCTTGCCTATCCCCTTTCACAAAACCAGCAAGGATTAGTCAACAATGAAGGTTGCATATGCTCAGATGAATGACAATTGTGTAACTAATGATTTGTAAGTTCAATTCTTCTTCTATTGCCAATTATAGAAAAATACATTGCATGTTTAAGGACATCTTCTCTGTTCTTTTCTTTTTTGCATATTCTATGAAGCAACTTTTAGCAAAAACATTTATTTGGTCATAGAGTTTGGTGTCTTCAACACTCAAAAATAAATAATGTTGGAAATTGATTCTCTTTTCGAGCAACATTTTAAGAGTCATTGTCTGGTATAGTATCTAACTATAGTGGTTTTCCATGTTGCTAATTGTTTGGTATTTTTCTTGTCCCTATCTTTTCACCATTTTAGTTATTTAGCCTGTCAAATGCTGAAAGTTTTTTCAGTTTAGAAGTAACATTGACATCTATGAAATTGGTTGAAGGAAAAAGCAAATAAGGACATATTGAGATGCTATGAAATACGATCATGTGAACAGAGTGTGCTAAACAGGGGATTCTTGGAGAAATAGCTTTGGTATGACACTTTATTAATATGGTTCTCTCTATTCTAGAGTACATGAAAGTGAATTTTTGTCATCTGTTATTTCAAACAAAAAAGTTCCTACTAGTATTTGTTGTTATCGTGTTCCTTAATAGAGTGGAAAAATATTATCTAAGTTGAAATTCTTAAAGAATTCTATAACATTCTTGGTGAGATAAAAATCCATGTCTTATGTCGTTTCAAATGAAACTCTATAAAGACTCAAGAATCAAGTCAATGTAGCAAGGCAAATACAGAAAGGCAAATACAGATAAACAAAAACTGCTAATCCATGCAAAAAAAATGTCATCAATCTTACTCTCCATAAAAAAAAGCAATGTCATTAGTTTGACAAATAACGTGTAGTATTTACTAATGCTATTGTTTTAGACTAGTTTATTTTTTATTGATATTTAAACAATAACAACATCACTCATAATTGAAGTATTTGTAATCTTCAACAACAATAATTTCTAAGGGTAAATGGGAAAGATTATTAATTTTTTCTTGAACTTCTAAAACAATTCATTTTACTTGTCATGTTTATTGTGTGTCCCTTAAAAAAGAATTAACTAAAAAGGTAACTTGTGTAAAATATCCTTATTTTGATCTCATTTAATATTACTATTCTTTTTCTCACCACGTTAATCTCTCTCCACAATACTTTAAGTATGTTTTCTAAAAGAGTTGATGGTCAAAAATACATATAAAATATTCTGATTTTCTTAATTCCCATATGAGTAATTAATTCTAGTGGTAAACTATCAAAAAAATAATTGTCTTTTCTTGATATGTAAAAGTAACAAGCAAAACTGAAAATCTAATTTTCAAATAATGGATAAGTAAAAGTGAACGAAGAGAGAATTTTTTTTTAAATCGCAAGAGATAATTTAAGATTGGGTGAGTATTATTAGAGGATTAAATCCGAAACAATCCACAATAGATTTAGTACAATTTGGGGAAAATTCATTAAACGGGTAAAAACGTGTAGGAAATCTAAGAATCTTCCACAATTACAAAGCAAGACAATCTAACCTTCTTCTCCAAAAACTAAAAAAAATCTGCAACCAAAAGTGCGTCGAAGGGAAATGAAAACACCCACCAAACCAAAAACGGAGCAAACCCATTAAGCACCATTCTCAATTTCCATCAACTTCGGTGCGAGATCTCTTTTTTTTTATAAGGTAAAGGTTTATTGACTAAGTACCAAGAAGGTACCAAAACCAAAATTTACAAAAGACTACTAGAATATCCATACAGTCAATTACAACATCTCCCTAGCAGCTCAAAAAACTCCATATATTGATCGATATTATCAAGGAAACTACTTTTACACCAACAAAACAAATTATGTAAACACTAGTTTTAAATTCTAGAAATATTGTCTTTTTGCCCATCAAAACAAGTTTTACTTCTTTCTAGCAGATAGTCCAGAATATGCACAAAGGTATAGTTCTCCAGATTTGCTTCAAAGCTTTGTGTGTTCTCTGGTGCTGCCAACTCTCCAATAATTCCTTCACACAATGAGGCATGATCCAAGAGATCCCGCAAATATTGAAGAAAAATTGACAACTTCAGTGAGAGATCTCTAATACCCAAAATGAAATCTGAAACCTCGGATCCACCGAAGCATGGGAGCAAACCCGCAAACTTTGTTGAATTTTCATCTACGTCAATAAAGAATTCAGTCTTGACAATCGATGTTCTGCCGACAGAACTCATCATTGAAATCCTCTCAAGGCTTCCCGTGAAATCTCTCTTGAAATTTAGGCCTATTTTGAAATATTGGCTTTCTATAATTTCTAGCGCTAAATTTATCAAAACTCATCTTAGGGTATCTGTTGATAACAAAGAGTGTACTCACCATAGGCTCTTGATGAAATTGGATCGGGCTAATAGCAATATTAAGGACTGTTCTTTTAGCTCTTTACCTTACAATGAATATGTTATTGAGACAAATGACTGAATTGTCCCATGGAAAACTCTGGTGTATCTTTCTGCATTGTGGGTTCAATCAATGGATTGATTTGTCTTGCCGACGGGACATGAGACTTGTTCTTATGGAATCCAACAATTAAAAAGAACAAGAAATTGTCTCATTCTATACATAGATTGACGAGTAATACCAATTTCAGGTTGCCCAATCTGTGTTTTAAAATCCAGCACTACTGATTACAATAAACTTTGCAGAAACACGAAATTACCAAAGTTTAATTAACCAGTGAAGAACAGAAGAACAAAATTGAATTCACAAAACTGAAATTTGTAAAAATATACCAGAATCTGCAAAAAATAGAATAGGAAGAAGATCAAGCCCACTGAATGCACAGTGTCCCGTTAAGGAAATTATTCCCCTCTAGTATCCGAGGTTTGATTTGGAATATGTCCTCCCAGGATAGAATGATCTCAATCACCAGTGTATTGATACCCAAAACTCTGGTGTCAGTGAGCCACTCAACGATAGTAAAGTACACGAAAAATGTGCAGAACAAGAAGAAGAAATCAGAAATTTTCGTTAGTAAAAAGTCTGAAGAATAACTGGTATTTATAGCCAAGAGGAACTGATTACGAAAGGTTGCAACCTTTCAGAATCCACACGACCCTTTATAAAAGTTTGCAACCTTTAAAATGGTCATGGCTGTTCCTGAAAGTTGCAACCTTTCAGAACAGTCATTTCCAACGGCAGTAAATTTAAATAAAATGGGAAAGTATTTTCAATAAAATGGGTCGCGCGGATCCGAGTCGGGTTGGAACATTTTGATTAATTAACTAATTAATTGAAACGTTTTGGAAATTTAATTTAATTTAATTAATTAACTAAATAATTAAAACAAACTTTGTCCAAAAAATAATATCTCGATCAATCATTTTCCAAAGCCAAAGCCAAAGCCGAAGCCGAGGCTGAGCGAGAAACGACGATGACGGCGCGCGGATCCGAGTCGGGTTGGAACATTTTGATTAATTAACTAATTAATTGAAACGTTTTGGAAATTTAATTTAATTTAATTAATTAACTAAATAATTAAAACAAACTTTGTCCAAAAAATAATATCTCGATCAATCATTTTCCAAAGCCAAAGCCAAAGCCGAAGCCGAGGCCGAGCGAGAAACGACGATGACGGCGCGAAGGGGGTCCCTCTTTCTTACCCTTTTAACAACTAATATAAGTGTTTATCTATTTAAACACTTCTATTCTTCTTTCCACCACTAATGAGGGAGAAATGCCTTTTTACTAAAGCATAAGAGAACTTTTCAATTTCCTCTATTCTCATCTTCCCTCCATTTCCCATTAACTCTTGCTATAGTCAAAACAATCCCCAACATGAGTGGGGAAGTGTTATAACATTAGGAATACACGGACGAGTGTGTACTTTACAAGCAAGGATCAATTGTATCTGGATAAGTAGGTTTCCCCTTGGACTTTCCACAGTGAAAATATGTCGGATATACTTGGTCAATTGGTAGATGCGATATCTTTAAACTGTTGAGCTTTGGTGTATACCTAGATAACCATATGTCACACAATTAACCCTTTACCATTTATGGTTCTTACGGTTGTGTTCGTTTCAGCCATGAACACCACCTGGTTTCATGAGTGTATAGATAATGGGCTTTTGATAAAAAATTCTCTTTGAAGCGGCTTACACGTCACACTCGCATAGGTGATTTTGTAACCGTGTCATCGCGTAGATACACTATTTGGTCAAATCATCCAAACTTAGCAAATCATTAAAAACTTTAAGCTTTATTAACTCATTAACAAGCCTTAATGTCTTAATCTTGTTCCTGAACATTGTCTTCATCATGAAAATGGATTGAGTTGATTAACAATGTTGAACCGTCAGTCACAACTTTGCTTTTCTCCTTGAATTAAGATCTTGGGATATCCAGTCTTCTAGATAGAGTTACCGCTATGCTGACTTGTCCTAAGCCGTAAACCCATTCCCTTAGATGATCTTTCAACTGCCTCTCTCACTAGGCCTTTCGTTAGTGGATCTGACACATTATCGCTTGACTTCACATAGTCAATAGTGATAATTCCACTAGAGAGCAGTTGTGTTACGGTGTTATATCTCCATCGTATATGACGAGACATCCCGTTGTACATGACGCTCCCTGCCCTACCTATTGCTTCTTGACTATTACAATGTATGTAAATAGGTCCCGCGGGTTTGGGCCAGAATGGAATATCGTCTAAGAAATTCCGAAGACATTCAGCTTCTTCACCGGCCTTATCTAAAGCAATAAATTCAGATTTCATTGTAAAGCGAGCGATACATATCTGGTTGGACGATTTCCAAGAGAGTACTCCTCCACCAAGTGTAAACACATAACCACTTGTGGATTCTACTTCATTTGACCCCATGATCCAATTTGCATCACTATATCCTTCAATCACTGTAGAATATTTATTTTAATGCAAAGCATAGTGTTGTGTATGTTTCAAATACCCCAACACACGTTTCATTGTCATCCAGTGAGTTTGATTAGGATTACTAGTGAACTGACTCAGTTTGCTAATAACACATGCTATATTTGGTCCCGTACAATTCATAATATACATCAAACTTCCCAACACTTTGGCATATTCCAATTGAGAGTCGCTTTCACCTTCCTTCTTTTGAAATGTAAAGCTTAAATCAATTGGAGTTTTGACAACATTGAAATTCAAGTACATGAACTTATCCAATACTCTTTCAATATAATGAGATTGAGATAATGCTAATCCCTGAGGAGTTTTAAGAATCCTGATCCCTAAGATCAAATAAGCAACTCTTAAGTCCTTCATATCGAATTTGTTGGACAACATGTGTTTAGTAGCATTTATATCGTCAATATCTTTACTCATTATTAACATGTCATCAACATACAGACAGACAATGACTTCATGATTCGGAATGTTTTTAATGTAAACACACTTATCACATTCGTTAATCTTGAATTCATTTGCCAATATTGTTTGGTCAAATTTAGCATGCCATTGTTTGGGTGCTTTCTTGAGCCCATAAAGCTACTTCACAAGTCTGTACACTTTCTCTTCTTTACCAGGAACCACAAACCCTTCAGGTTGTTCCATGTAAATTTCTTCCTCCAACTCTCCATTTAAGAAGGCCGTCTTTACATCGATCTGGTGGATTTTAAGATCATGCACTGCCGCTAATGCTATCAACATCCTAATTGATGTTATCTTTGTTACTGGAGAGTATCTATCAAAGTAGTCTAGACCTTCCTTTTGTCTGTATCCTTTGACTACAAGTCTAGCCTTATATTTGTCAATAGTCCCATCGGCTTTTATTTTCCTTTGAAAGATCCACTTTGATCCTAAAGGTTTATTTCCTGGAGGAAGATCAGCCAATTCCCAAGTATGATTAATTAAAATTGATTTGATCTCACTATTGACTCCTTCTTTCCAATATATTGACTCAGACGAAGACATAGCTACTTTAAATGTTGGAGACTCATTTTCAAGCAAGAATGTCACAAAATTAGGTCCGAAAGAAGTGGATTTCCATTAGCGATTACTACTCCTAGGATTCTCATTAGGTAGTGTATTTTTCGTTGATTCTTCCCGTGGTCGTTTAGGTCTTCACTTGTCGACTCACATTCAGTTTTATACGGATAAATGTGTTC
This sequence comes from Solanum okadae, assembly GCA_036553675.1. Taxonomy (NCBI): domain Eukaryota; kingdom Viridiplantae; phylum Streptophyta; class Magnoliopsida; order Solanales; family Solanaceae; genus Solanum; species Solanum okadae. The sequence goes on from CM071686.1 coordinate 43,304,889, forward strand.
AAAGAACTCAGCGTTATCTGATTCAATTACTGTATTCACATGAATTTTAGGATTATCAGATATGTGAACCAAAAACCGACAGGCCTTACTGTTCACAACATATCCAATAAATACACAATCCACTGTTTTAGGTCTAATTTTCACCCTCTTGGGTAAAGGAACCTCTGCCATGGCTAGACACCCCCACACTTTGAAATATTTCAAGTTGGCTTTCCTTCCTTTCCATAACTCATATGGAATCGATTGGGTTTTGCTACTGGATACCCTATTGAGTATTTTGTTAGCCGTAAGGATGGCTTCCCCCCATAGATTTCGTGGTGAAGCAGAATTGATTATCAAGGCATTCATCATTTCCTTTAAAGTTATGTTCTTCCATTCAGCCAAACCATTTGACTGTGGTGTATAGGGTGCAGTAGTTTGATGGATAATACCATATTCCAAACATATCTTAGTAAAAGGATATTCTTATTCTCCACCCCTATCACTCCCAATCATTTTTATCTTTAGATTTAATTGATTTTCCACTTCATTTTTGTATTTCTTAAATGCATCAATTGCTTCATCCTTACTATTAAACAAGTATACATAAAAAAATCGAGTGCAAACATGAATAAAAGTTATAAAATACTTTTTACCACCACGAGATGGTGTCGACTTCATATCACATATATCTGTGTGAATTAAGTCTAAAGGTTTTGAATTCCTGTCAACAGACTTGTAAGGATGTTTAACAAACTTACTTTCCACACAAATTTCAAATTTTGATTTATCGCATTTGAAATCAGGCAATACTTCTAAAGTAATCAATTTTCTCAAGGCTTTATAATTTACATGTCCCAAACGGGCATGCCATAAATCATTTGACTCCAGTAAGTAAACAGAAGCAGAATTATTATTAATATTGTCAACAACCACTGCATTCAGTTTGAAGAGGCCCTCAGTGAGGTAGCCCTTTCCTAAGAACATCTCATTCTTACTTATTACAACTTTGTCACTAACTAGGACACACTTAAATTCGTTATTAACGAGCAGTGCAACAGAAACTAAATTCTTCCTAATAGTAGGAACGTGCAGAATGTTGTTCAGAGTCAACAACTTGCCGGAGGTCATTTTCAACATTACTTTCCCAGTTCCTGCAATCCTCGTTATTGTTGTGTTCCCCATGAAAAAATCTTCATCGAACTCAGTAGGAGTGTACGTTGCAAAGGCTTCTTTCGCAGAGTAAATATGTTGAGTGGAACCTGAGTCGAGAAACCACTCCTTGGGATTTCCAACTAAGTTGCACTCTGAGATCATTGCACAGAGGTCATCTGCATCTTCCATTTCTTCGACTATGTTTGCTTGACTTTTGCCTTTGTATTTGTCTTTGTCCTTTCTTGGAGCACGACAGTCAGAAGACTTGTGACCAGCCTTACCACAGTTGTAACAGTTGCCCTTGAATTTCTTCTTAGCATTTTCTGACTTCTGTCCGTTGGACTTCTTTCTCTTCTTGCCTTTGGTAGGAGCTTCTTCAACAATATTAACTCCAATTATTGTCAAACTCTTAAGAGACTTCTTTTTGGCGGTCTTGTTATCTTCCTCAATCTTGAGTCAAATCACAAGATCTTCAAGCTTCATTTCCTTACGTTTGTACTTTAGATAATTCTTGAAGTCATTCAATGAAGGAGGTAACTTCTCGATCATTGCAGCCACTTGAAAAGCTTCATTTACTACCATATCCTCAGCAATCAGATCATGGAAAATAAGTTGAAGTTCCTGCACTTGTGATCCAACAGTTTTACTAACTGACATTTTATAGTCTAAAAACTTTGCGACCACAAACTTTTTTAAGCATGCATCTTCTGTCTTATAATTCTTCTCAAGTGCATCCCACAATTCTTTCGAAGTTGTCCATGCACTATAGACATTATATAACTCATCCTCTAAAGAACTCAAAATGTAGCCCTTACATAGGAAGTCGGCCTGTTTCCATGCTTCAATAATCATGAATTTTTCTCTATCTGGCATTTCAGCAGCAGGCACCGGAGTTGCTTCATTGGTAAATTTCAATAGACCAAGAGTGGTATGCCAGAAAAATACCCGTTGATGCCATCATTTGAAATTCACACCAGAGAATTTTCCCAGTTTCTCTGCTGGTGGTACAACAGCTCGGGTTGGTGCACCAACAACCACCGTGACATTATCATTTTCTATTTCAAAATCAGAATCAGAACTTGTAATAAACAGAAATCGATACAAATGGCTCAGTAAGCAATAACTTAAATTGCAAACTTTAACAGGAGTATAAAACCAAGAAGGTTTTTGTCTCCACCAGAAACACAGATTAAAAAAAAGATAATATTAATTTCCTTAAGATTGTTGACCAATCTGTGTTTAAAAAACCAGTACTACTGATTACAATAAACTTTAAAGAAACGCGAAGTTACAAAAGTTTAATTAAACAGTGAAGAACAGAAGAACATAATTTAATTCACAAATTTGAAATCTGTAAAAACATACCAGAATCTACAAAAAATAGAACAGGAAGAAGATCAAGCCCACTGAATGCACAATGTCCCCTTAAGGAAATTATTCCCCTCAAGTCTCCGAGGTTTGTTTGTAATATGTCCTCTCATGATAGAATGATCTCAATCACAAGTTATTGATACCCATAACTCTGCTGTCAGTGAGCCACTCAACAGTAGTAAAGTACACAAAAAAATATTTGTGCAGAAGAAGAAGAAGAAATCAGAAATTTTCGTAAGTAAAAAGTCTGAAGAATAACTTGTATTTATAGCCAAGAGGAACTGATTTTGAAAGATTGCAACCTTTCAGAATCCACACGATCATTTATGAAAGTTTGCAACCTTTCAAACGGTCATGGCTGTTCATGAAAGTTGCAACCTTTCAGAACAGTCATTTCCAACGGCAGGAAATTTAAATAAAATGGGAAAGTATTTTAAATAAAACAGGTCACGCGGATTTGAGTAGGGTAGGAACATTTTGGTTAATTAACTAATTAATTGAAAAAAAAATTCCATTTAATTTAATTTAATTTAATTAAATAAATAATTAACTAAATAATTGAAAAAAACTTTGTCTAAAAAATAATCTCTCGATCATTTTCCAAAGCCGAAAACGATGCCGAAGTTTAGCCGAGCGAGGGAGCGACGACGACGGCGCGATGGGGGTCCCTCTTGCCAACCCTTTTAACAATTAATATAAGTGTTTATCTATTTAAACCCTTCTATTTTTCTTTCCATCACCAATGAGGGAGAAACACATTTTACTAAAGCATAAGAGAATTTTTCAAGTCCCTCTCTTCTCATCTTCCCTACATTTCCCATTAACTCTTGCTACATTCCCAATTTTTCATATATGGTTTTGGATATGATGAGTTATGTGATGATTATAAGGGAGTATGTATTGTTGCAATTTACCAACATGGCACTTATTCTACTGTTGAGGTCAAAATATATAGTTTAGAGAGTGATTCTGGAGAAATATGGACAATTTAGGGGATAATTTGCGCTCCAAAACTCCGGCTACATTTTTAATTGGGAAGCTTCATTCGACTACTTCTTGTGGTCTTGGCGAGCATAGAAGTCGAGGGACCTGGGGTATCGTTTCTATGGATATGGTTGATGAGAAATGGGGAAATATAGAGCCCCCTTTCTTTGGAAAAGAAGATTTTGGTTTTAAGCTAGGAGTGTTGGAAAATAACCTTTCTGTACTTAGTATGAACGTCCTACTCACTCGTGTAAATATATGGGTTATGGAGGAGTATGGGATTAAAGAGTCTTGGACAAAAATATATACCATCAAGTGTCTCAACGATCTTGACAGGCATTTCCTTTACCCGTCATGGTACATGTCAAATAAAGGTGAGACTTTGCTTGTTTATGGAGCACCTGGAGTGATACAGAATCAATAGGATACACCATATGTTATCAAAAAGATATGCGATGATCCAATTAGATATGAAGAGGTTACTAACTTTGGTGCCCGTTTGTTGAATGAAATCTACACTGAAAGCCTTGCCTGTCCACTTTCACAAAACAAACAAGGTTTAAGCAACAATGAAGGCTGCAGATGCTCAGATGAATTACAATTATGTAACTAATTATTTGTAAGTTTCCACTTTATACATGTCTTGCAGGTGCAGTTAAGTTCTTTTGGATATAGCCTCTACCTTCTCGAAGGTAGGGGTAAAGTCTGTATACATACTTCTCTCCCTAGACCCCACTTGTGAGAATACAGTGTTTGTTGTTGTTGTTATTGTTCCTACATTGCATGTTTAAGGTACATTGTCACACAAGGTCTGCTTGAGATCTTCTCTAGTCCTTTTTCTTTTTGCATATTCTATGAAACAACTTTTCTTAGAACATTTATTTGGTTGTAGAATTTGGTGTCTTCAAAACTAAAAAAAAAAAAAAATTGGAAATTGATTCTCTTTCCAAACTGCATTTTAAGTGAATGAGACATATCTTTAGTATGAGTGACATGAAAATTATGCCAGGTGAATGCTCCAATAAAATTACGCATACCCCTTGCCGGGATTATTGTTTGATGTAGGATCTTCATTACTAGTGCTCTTTAAAATACAGTTACTATGGTAAAGGAATCATGGAATAAGAGTCTTTGTCTAATATAGTATCTAACTTCAGTGGTTTTCTTTGTTACTAATAGGTTACTATCTTTTCTTAATTTTATTTATTTGGTCTGTCAAAGGCCAAGAGTTCTTTCAGTTTAGCAGTAACTCGAATCTACAAACTTGGTTTGATGGAAAAAGCAATTGAGGAATTATTTGGATGCTACGAATTATGATCATCAAACTAGTGCGGGAGGTTACGTACCAGTATTTGAATGATAGTGAAAATGTTTACCTCTGTTATTTCTAACAAAAAGGTTCCTACTATAATTTGTTCTTATCTTGTTCCTTAATAGAGTGGTAAATTGTATGTACCACCAAGTGAAATGAAAAGCCTCGTCTTATGTAGTTTCAAGTGAAACTTTTCTTCGTTATCTGCTACCTACTCTTAGTTTTTAACATCATATGACATGTATTCCTTCACCCTATTCCCGATAGATTTTTCATACCATTATATCTATGGTCCATTTGGACATAACGTAACCAGCTCTTTTTTCAACAAAAACCACTGATCATTAATTACTGTGTTGTTAAATATCTAGCATGTACAACCAAGTTAGGACAATCTAAAATTCCCTTCTGTGACATAGGAACCCCCCAGGAAACTATTTACATGGTCAATAGAGAAGCAAGGGTGGACAATAACATGAATTTTGTAGGAACGGGAGTATTTAGGATAGGAGCGGATAATGGAATTTACGATTTACTTCTTCGATTTAAATTACAAAAATGTTTTCTAAGCTGAATTACTTGCTCCCTTACATGGATTGACTATAAATTTTCTACATAATTTACAGCCCCTGCAAGTTAATATTGATGCCCAGGAATTAGTTGTCACTTTATAACACTAACTTGCACAACTCTTCAATTTTGGATGATTGCAGGTGCCTCTTTCGAAGGCTGAGTATTCCAAAGGTGATCCATATCTACGGAGAACATAACATACTAGTTGATAGCTTAGCAGCAATAGCCACCATCATGTAGGAAGCTCCTTTCTAAGGCCTTTTTTCTTGTCACGACCCGATTTATCAAGTCATGATGGCACCTGCTATAACCCACCAGCAGGTAAGCCAACCCATAACCCGGAACAACAAGTAATGGGTCTGAGGGTAGAAATCAAACAAAAGTAGGCAAATAACAATATAAACAGGCGGACGCAAACCAAAAACTTATATACAAATAAAGATCCCTCCCAGAACCTGGAAGTCACCAGTACAGAGCTACTACAAAATGAGTACAAGTCCCAAAACTGGATAACAGAGACTGGACTGTCTCGAAAGGAAAAAGATAAGTCTATATATACAGATGGAGACTGAAGTAGTACAAAACGCCGTGTGCTCACCCCCGTCTCCGGATAAGTCTACTCCAAGCTAGATCAACGCTGGCTACTAGTGCTCGGACCTGCATCACAAAATAGATGCAGAGCGTAGCATGAGTACCAAAACAACAGGTACCCAGTAGGCATCATCGGCCGACTGAGCAAGATAAGCAAAAGTAAACTGAAATGCAAATAAAGGGTCACATCAAGTGCAAAGAGTAGTAAATGGGGGTATGTACACGAGCGTACAGGCAACAAAGACAAGCAATCTAACTAACTCCGCCGGGCTCCCATAAACCCGACGGGTACGCTCGTGCACAATAAAAGAAACCACATGCACGGACCCCCATAAGCCCGGCAGATGGACCGGCAGTTGAAGTAAAATAATGGAGCTAGAAGGTCTATCACAATATTACCAATTTCCGGACTTTTAACTGAACCATTCCCAATCATATTCCAAGATCTCATTACGTCCCGGACTTTAACCGGAATCTCTCCAACCTCCAAAACCTCAACCTACAGATGAGAGTAGTCAAGACTAAACTGAAGCTTTAGTGAGGAATTGGGAATACACCACGTGCAAGCTGGACCACGGACTCGAACCGGGTACTATAGCTAATGAGTCAACCTATATGGGCTGGACCACAGACTCGAACCGGGTGCTGTAGCCAAAGGTCGGGCACGGGTGGGCTGGACCACGGACTCTAGCCGGGTACTGTAGCCAAAACCAGATCACAGGTAAGCTGGACCACGGACTCTAACCGGGTACTGTAGCTAAGCCTGGATATAAGTAAGCTGGACCACGGACTCTAACCGGGTACTGTAGCCAAAACCAGATCACAGGTAAGCTGGACCACGGACTCTAACCGGGTACTGTAGCTAAGCCTGGACATAAGTAAGCTGGACCACGGACTCTAACCGGGTACTGTAGCCAACACCAGATCACAGGTAAGCTGGACCACGGACTCTAACCGGGTACTGTAGCTAAGCCTGGACATAAGTAAGCTGGACCACGGACTCTAACCGGGTACTGTAGCTAAGAATCAATATCCAACCATACGTCGCGGGAAATATCACCAAACCGATTACCATAAATAATCATTTCAGTCCGACCCTCATATACCCCAAATCGCCGAGGAAGTATCCACAAGTGATAAAGCTAGACCACGGACTTTAACCGGGTATCTGTAGCCGATAGAAAAGTAGGGCATTATGGATACAAGGTCATAGGCTGAGTTATCGTCTAGATAAGGCTCAGACTATCAGACTCAAGTCTGCTATATCAGTCTACAAGGAGCTAACCGTCCGAAACGACGTCGGAAAAAGTTCTACTGCCCAACGACATCCGAAATCTCGCAAGTCTATGGCAACACTAGTCTAAGCCTAGACTAAGGCCAAACATACTTCAAATCAATATTATCATATACACCACAAGATATGGATATTCAATAATATCAAGAGACATGCTGTCATAATCCAACACTTTCCCGAAATAAGGTCTAAGGCAGGAATTATAGAAATTTAGCATGCTCGACACCCGAACCCCTCCATACTCAAGCAAATCAATAAACAAATGCCTAAACATGCTCAATCTCACGAGAGAAAACCATAGCCTACCTGAAAGCCGATCACGCGTGCTCCAACTCACGGTACCGGATCTTTTCCTCTCCGAACGGTCTCCAAATGCTTCCCCACTAACAAAAGGTTAATCACCTCGTCATTACGAATATATTGACACTAAAATTATATTTTTCGGAGACGGACCCAAAATCGGGTCTAAAACGGGATTGTGGGGCCCACAATTAGAATCTCAAAATCGAATCCGTGGAAACGTCCCAAATACCTTACTAAACTAATATCCCAAAATTTTAGCACAAACAGATGCCTACAACACCGCAAATCAGCCACAACAATTAAAAAGGGCAGCCCCTTGATCACCAATTTTCGAAAAAACGAGACCCTTTCAACCCAAACAGATTATACCAAGACGATCCTTGTGAAAAACTCTACAAGTTAGCCACAAGAATGACTCAAAACGGACCTAAGATGATCAAGATCTCACAATTCAAATTTCAAAAACAATTCAATCCGGAAAATCACCCTGGCAGTGGCTAAAATTGATTTCTTACCTCAAACGAAGCCTCCCCTCACGTTTTCGAGATCACCGCTAGATTCCCCTCGAAATTCTCTTGAAGTTTGCCTTTTGAATCACTTAATTTGGACTCAAAATGAAGGATTAATCTCAAGTTGAAGTTGAACAAAAAAATTGGACGAATTTCGTTTTTTAAATTCTGGAAATTTCCAGATCTCACTCCTCTGCCACGTGTCGTCCCGTGGCTCTGCCACGTCACCGCCGCGTCAAAATTCTACAACCCTTCAAACTTAAATTTCGATGTTTCGGACTCGTTCGGAGTCGGAAAAATACAAACCTTATATGGAATCTGATTGGAAACGACATTTCGGACTCAACGGTGAAGGCGGAATTTACATTTGGGGCTCGCTTCGATGAAAAGTGGGTCCCACACCCAGTATCGTTTTGAACCAGATCCCACAATTGCTATCTAAAGTCTTGATAAGTGAACAAAGGGTCGTTCTAGACCAAAATCGATCTTCCGAAGCTAACCTAGCTGTCAGAATTTTCATCTGAGCACGTCTTCCAAGAAGGTTGACCAAAGTCAACTTTTCAAGTTATAAAAATCTCCAAAACAGGGAAACGGGCCTAAAACCCAAACGAACGACCAGACGACCGAACAGTCAGTGCCAGCAAGTCATAAATGACTTGGGGTCGCTACAGGAACGCTCTAAACGATGAAATGAATTCTTTAATTTAAAAATGACCTAGAGGGTCATTACATTTCTGGACACTCGTGCATCCTTGGAAGATATTTTGAGTGGGGACATAAATGAAATTATGTATGTTAGGAGGGTTAATGCACTGACACTAATGCTTGTTTGTAAAGTTGTATGATGTATGAAAGTGGGAAAGGCCTATTTTGAGAGAAAACATGCTTGTTTTAACTGATTACAGATCCTTGAAAGAAAGTGGCGGATGCACAAATACCATAGTATGGAGTCTAGGTCTAGGATTAGCTAGTAAGTTGTCCGAGGACGAACAAGGCTCTAAGTGTGCAGTAGTGATCTTAGGAGTATTTTCCGTTTGCAGGTATAGTTTTCAAGGATGTAGTTTAAGTTGTGAATATAACGTCGGGATGTTCTTGGCCAAAAACTCAAAGAATTACATATGTATGAAGGCAGATAGACATACATATAATAACGTTCCCTTGAACATTTCATTGTATTTTGATTATTATCGATTCACTCCAAACAAGCATATTATCCCCCACACAAATTCAAACTAAAGAGACAAGTAACAAAGTATCAATATCTGCATTTGTTGGTTCATAAATCATATTATCTATTCAGTTGATCTACATATTCCTTCAGTTCATTGGTGATTAATAACGTTCCAAACACACTACTTCCAATTCTAAGTGACAACGACCGTAAATCATTATAAAACCCAACTAGATGAGTTGGGGTTGAATCCCACAGGGAGCGGTATGTGTTTCAGATTGGATTGGCACGTATAAATGTGGTCAAATAAGTCATAGGAATAAAAGTTAACGAATAAAGACATCATTCAAGTTAAAAGGTGACACGAATGTCGAATGGGGAGGGGGTTGGTTTTTAGATTATCAGCTAAAAGTAGTCACAAAAACTAGGAATTAAAAATAATGAAACGGATTCTTGGGATGTGATCAATTATAGGCAAATGTAGACATATGGGTAACTGCAACTATTAGCAAATAGCTAGATATTAGTGAGTAGGCTAAACTATAATTGAGGTAGTTTTCTCTCGAACAATTACCCTGAATCAGGTGATTTCTTTCGAAAGAGCAGCCCACACCTTAATCTATTCACTCTCTCGAGCTGAATGTGTGTGATAGGGTTTAGGATTCACTCTCTCGAGCTAAACCCAGGTCAACCCAATACCCACAAATCATCAGTCAATAATTTTAGTTCTAAAACCTCTCTCTCGAGCAAGCCAAGAACACAAACATAGAACTGCATTTACAACTTCAATTCTTAAGTTAAACCACAATTAATGATTAAACTAACTTTTAAATAGCATTTATACTAACAATTAGCAATACCCATAAATTAAATCAGCCCATAATCACATGTTCGCACCCCAAGAATTGGGGTTTTAGCTAGACATTATAAAAAGGTAAAAACCGTTACCTAATTGATTATCCATAACCTGGGTAAGAGTAATTTATTCCTTACAATTCTCCAATTTGATGAATCTCAAAGACCTACTTCTAGTTTCTGAAAAGTGAATTTTCTTCAATCCTTCAAAGCTAAGGAAGAACTCTAGAGAGAAATGTTCTAAGAGTTCCGATTGAAAAATAAGAATCAAAATAATATCCCAGATTACTTGATTCATTGATAAACTTAATGTTCAAAATTCTATTTATAGTTGCCAAAAATATGCTGCGAAAGCCCATTTAGCGAAGTAAGTCGGGCTCGCCGAACCACTTGGCGAGCCGCCCTTTGATCTCTTCCATTGCCTTTTCGCATTGTCATTCAGCATCCTTGGGTTCTGTAACATTAGGCGAACTATCACTGTATCGCGGAATCACTTGGCGATTCGCTGACTACTCATTCTTGTCACCGATTTCGTTTCTTCCCTCAGGGTTGGCACACTGGAACTTTAGGCGGTGAAACTGGCCCTTCGTCGAGTCGCCAAACGCTCTTGTCGATCACCAGGCTTTCCTTTCTTCAATTCTTCAATTTGTTTTGTTCCTTTCTGCATGTTATTGTCCTTGCTTTATTCCTCAATCCATGTACCTGAAAATCAAGGATTTTTCATCAGATTAAGGCACAAATTAAGCATTTGAGGACACTAAATCTATATAAACAAAGCCCTAAATGAGTCCAAATTTCGGACTCATCAACACCCCAACTTAAACTTTTCGTTGTCCTCAAGTAAAACTCAAGTTCAGCATTTTAAAAAGGATGTCTCAAATAGTGCTACATAAGACTCAATCATGAATGCACACGACAAGACTCAACTTATTTATGCAAGAATCAATTATGCACTCAAAGATTCTCGAGCTCACCATTACAAAAAATGCTCAAGCTCACAATACTGTCTTCAAATGAAAGTTCAAGCTCAACAAAGGTACTCAAATGCCCTCACAACAAAGATGATTCCAGACTCATACACAATTTCTCAATAATTGATAGTTCCGGAATCACATACAACTCTCATACTCACAAAGATGAACACACGCATGACTTCACCCATAGGTTTTCCCTTATTTTCCAATCAACATTCGTTTCAGCTCACTCAAGATCAAAAAGGTCTTTTCAAGGTTTGTAACGGGGTTGAGTTTAAAGGAATGGTCATTTAGGCTTAGTGGTTACAACCCTCATGAAATTTGGTCTGAACATCACTTTTCTTCCTTTTCTTCAGCATTTTAATCATGCTCAAAATTCACTCTATTATTCAACTTTCAATGGACTACGGAACACTCCATTTCTTTTTGCAACTTTCACAACTTTATTTCACAATTTTTTTTATCTTTTTCTTTTGCTTTCTTCTTTTCTTTCTCTTTGTTTTTATATGGAGGGGTTCCATCTTTTTCAAGATCATGGCTCAAGGGGGAATTCTTCATACTTCTTGATTTACCTTCTCTTTTCACCACACCCCCAACTTAGGCCTTGGCCTAAGTTGGATATTCAAACAAACCACACTTCATGAGATTTATGGGTGAATGGATAAAGAGGGGTCACAATTGTTCAAGTTTTATCCAAGAAAAGGATAAAGCTCAAAGGGGTTCAAGTAAGGTTCACACAACTCACAAGGTTGGCCAGAAAAAGAGGTATATTATCAAATTGTTTCACTCATCAAAATTCTTTCCTAAGATCATTTCAAGAGGTTGCATCACTTAGTCAACCGGACCAATAGGGAAAATTCTAGGTGTCACCACACACATTATTCAAGGTAAGCTCATCACACAAGGCATAGACACCAATATCAAATGAGACTCATTCGAGCTAGTGTGCAATGTTCATCACAAGAGACTCTATTCAATAACTGGCTAGTTACAGCGAGATACAAAAATTTCGCACATTGTCTATGCAACTTCATTTGGCCTCATCGTAGCCGCACATTCATTTTGTTCGATTAAGAGAATTATTCAAGTCATCAGTATTGATCATAGCCGATACTCAAATTTGCACAAGAACGGCCACATTCGCATATAACAAGAGGTGGCTAAAATTTTCAGATGGGTCAAAAGCCATTTTCATTCAAAACAAGGAGCCACAAGCTCAAATATCCACAAGATAGAATCAACACACGATTTAAAACACAAAAACCCAATATATATACATAAAATGTAATCAAAAGAGGTAGGCATAAAAATACCTTACCCCACCCACAAAAGAAAAGCAGTTGTCCTCAAATGCAACTAAAACAGAAAAACCATAAGAGCAACAGAGATTGAGGTAAGGAATGGTAATGTCTGCTCAGTCGCTCCATTTGGTGGGGCATCAGTGCCCGGTGTAACACTCTGGTCTTGGGCATCGGTGCTTGGGTTAATAGCAACATTGGCTCCACTAGAGCCTGCCATGGCGTAGCTGCCAACGAAATCTGCACGGCTGAATGCACCATAGCCTTCTCAACCTCTGTCAGGCCCTCATATGTGGTCTCCTCTTGGAGACCAAGTTACTCCTCATCAGTCTCTTCCTCAAACTCGGCAACAATCACCCTATTAGCTCGAACCTCATCTCTGGTGGTGGCCGGAGTCACATTAGAATTAGTTGGCATATCAGGGATCTCCATGGTCCCAAAAATTATCAACATATATGTGGACTTCAGTTGGTCCACATCCTTTCACAACTTCAAAATCGTGGCCTTTTGGGCAATCATCTCACTAGTAGCTCCCTGACCTTTCTCACACACCTCTATCTTTGCCGCAAAGGCATCAATGGGCACTCTGAAAGGTGTCACAATAGCAGTGAGAGCTCTCTCAATCATCCCAGGGACTGTAGCCTCTAGCCTGGATCTACACCTATCTGCCACATGGGCTAGATGTCCCATCCATAGTATCACAGCCTGGGTGAGTGGATGTCGAGAGGTAACATCATTAGCAACAGACCTAGGAGGCATTGGTGCTGTAGAGGAGTCATAGAAGGGGCAGAGCTAGAGTTACCTGAAGGCCCAGAGGCTAGAGTAGGTAATATTGCCTCTGCAGGTAAGGTCGCAATGTCCACCGCCGGGGATGACTCAACCGGGGCTACCTTCTTCTTCTCAGCCTGATACTTCAAGTACTCGGCCTCAATGCGCCGAAGGTCAGTAGAGGATGTGGGAATCACTTCCACGTCCTTCTTCTCATCTCAAGTTACTCGAGCTCGCCTGCACAACTCGGTGATCAACACCGGGAATGGGATCAATGTCTGGCGCTGCCTAGCCCTCATATCCATCTCCTGTCTAATGATCATGCCTAAATTCAGCTTCTTCTCATCAATGATGGAACCAAGATAGTCCACCTTCGTGTGGCGGAGGATACACTAATTTTGGAATGACATTATTGTGCTGCTGATGAAGCCGAACCAATACCTTGCTGCTATATTTAGATACTTCTTCTCTATGGGTGCTCCGACGTCGATCCACCTAGTAGTACCGTCAGATAAAAGAGGGGCTGACAAGTTTTTCATAGTCTCCAAGGATTTTATCTTGATCATGTATTGGTAGTCATCTGCAATGTTATTGGTGCACTCCAATACTGCATCCATATCATCACTGTCATATTTCACTTTCCTTCTGCTGACGATCACATAATCTACTGGCTTGAAGGCAGCAACCTTCTGCTTCCCTTGTTGCAGTAAAGCTCCGTAGGCAGTGTAACACTCCTGGAGCTAATTAAGAATGTAAGGGCCCCGGAGTTTAGTAAAAATCTGGAACTTATGGGATTTCAAGGTGCTCCAAATCTCTGTGTATTGGTCTATCACCCCATATATAGATAGCCTCTTCTCCTCAATGATAGTCCTCTGTCCCTCGGCCTTTCATCTGTTGAGAAAGCGGGGAGGATTACCCTTTGCAGAAGGTGATGGGACCACAACTTAGTCTGGAATAGGAGGATGAGTAGTTGCCTGGGGTACCCGAGTCCTAGACAGATCATTCAACTTCTTGGAGTGTATGTCAGCTCTCCGAGGTAGTAGTAGTTGATCATCCTCATGCTAGGAAATGTCAGCTTGAGTGTCTTGGTGCTCTCCCTCCCTCTCAGAGGTGGTGAGGTAAGTAGCGTAAACTCCCTCACTATCGGAGCTGATCTCCGTTAATTCAGTAGCTGGCACCTTGCCCTTTCCTTTACCCGTCCCACCTGTGGTAGGAAGTTTTGTTTCTTTTGCTTTGGATGCAACTGCATCCTCATTGATAGTGATTCCATTTGCCTACTTGCGGGGTGGCATGTCTCGTCCTACTACTTTTGGTCTAGCCATATCTGCAAAACACACCAAAAAGAGTTAAAAATAATCCAAGAAAAATACATCAAAAAGGTTGCAGAAAGACTCATCGAACCGATGAGCGAGTCGCTGAGTCACTTTAGCGAGCCAGGTCGAGCTCGCCGACAGGACAGGCCTAAAATGTTTTCCAAGAAATGGCATGTCGGCGATGTTCAAGGGCCTTCGGCAAATCGCCAACCTGACTCATCGAACTCAAACAGCCTGTTGAAATTAACAGCGTGGTTTAGGGGTTAGGGGCATAGAAAGGGAGATTAAGGGAGACTTTCGACGAGTCACCGAGTGAACTCGGTGAGCTCAGTCTCTCCGCCGAAAGTTACAGACTCTGTTCTAGCCAAAACATGAAATTAAAGGCGATCAAAGGGGATGTTGGTGAACCGCCAAACGATTCGGCAAGCTCGACCCAGCTCCCCGAATTGCCCAACGTTCTAAATTTTAACCCTGTTTCCCAATTCAAGCCCACAGTGTAACATCTGAAAAATTGAAAGAACTAGAAAGAGCTAGAATTAGAAAGAGTGGTTTTTGGAAATCATAAAAAAATCTAGAAAATTGCTTAAGTTAAGTTAAGTTTGAGTTTTTGTTCAATTTCAAACGACCATATCTCCTAGATCATGATGTGTTAGGTGTATTTCCAGATATCATAAAAAAATCAAGGAATAATATTTCCAATACCGCCGAGTATGCATGATTCCGAGTTCGTATGAGTAAGGTATGCCCTTTGGAAGTTGGGCTCTTGGATTAAGAAAAGTCTAATCCGGTTATTCTAATTCATTTTTAAGAGTTAATTGGGGTAAAAATAAGATTTTATTCAGTTTAGAAAAGTTGAAGCTTCATGCTAGGGCTTGGAGAAAAGAGAAAAGAAGAGAAAGGAGAAGAGGAAAATCAAGATTCTCCAAGAACGATCGATTTGGTTGTGGGTTTTGCCAAGGAATTGATCCCACAAGGTATGTAAATCTTTCATAGCGTTTCGTTCACCCACGCGTCAAACATGCTTAGTTCAGCGAAATTCTTCCTACAGGAGTTTGAAAGTTGATGTTCTTTATATGTATTCTTGAATTTGAATGTCTTTCTTGAATTGGGCTGAATTGAGGAGTTCTGACATCTTTACGTTGAGTTCTAGAGTTGTTTTAAGTTAGTTTCTTTAGTACATATGCTGGGTATCTGAATCTAAAATGAATTTGAGAACAATAGTCAAGTTTAGGCGAATTGGGGCTAGAAAACGAAGAAGGAAAACGTCGAGCAGGTTTTGGCACGCAAGACCGCGTCACAGACTTTCTCCCTCAGTGAATAAAAGTCAGCTCCACGTCACGGTTAGGATGCGGACTCCTCTGTATCAAAATCAATTTTTGCGATCAAATATTTAAATGAAATTCCGCGTCACGGACTTGTTCCAAGACGGTGATTTCTTGATCTTTTCTCATGTTTAGCTATCTACAAACACTCCTAAACATCATGAGATCTTTCCTATCACAAATCACAATCCTTGAATCCATAATTCAATTCAAGGAAAGTTAGGACCAAAGTAAAGAGAAGTTAAGAGTCAAGTCTAGAAGTTAAGAAGCAAGTTTAGAAGTTAAGAAGCAACTCAAGAGAAGGTTATAAAGTTTTTCTAAAGTCTTTCACAAACGTTTTAACTTTGTTTTAAGACTTAAATTTCAAGTTAAGTAAAGAGTAAAGAGTTGAATTCATTTCTCAAAAATCTATAAGTGAACTAAGTATTCTCAAAGAGGTTATAAATG
This sequence comes from Solanum okadae, assembly GCA_036553675.1. Classification (NCBI taxonomy): domain Eukaryota; kingdom Viridiplantae; phylum Streptophyta; class Magnoliopsida; order Solanales; family Solanaceae; genus Solanum; species Solanum okadae. The sequence goes on from CM071686.1 coordinate 43,321,108, forward strand.
TTTTTACATTTGAGTAAGAAAAGGGAACATCGGTTCCAAGAGAATTTTTAAGCTAAGTTTTGAGTAATTATCTCAAATCAAAGAAAGAAGTTTGTTTTTAAAACATATGAGCTAACTATATTTTGGGAGTAGTGTTGAGCACCGATATGGGGATGCGAGTTCATATTAACTCAAGTCTCCATAAATCATGTAACCATCATGGGTAGTAAAAGATCATACTTTTTAGATGAATCCTTAAGATACTTTTCGCATTGACTAGTGGATCCAATAAGTTAAGAGTTCTATATGCCGACAAAGTATAGGACAGTTCTGGCAGCGTAGGCATGACGTTGTATCACCACTTAATCTCATAGTGGTAGTTGTCGGTTAGAGAAACTCCCACAGAAACTATATTACTTTATTATATGACTAAAGTTGAATTTGTTATTTCATTCTCTTTAACGAACTATTTTGCTTTACTGTTTAATAAATATTTTCATATATTGCACGTGTTTTATTACTTTATATTGAGTTTAGTTCTTCATGAGTTAAGAAGAGCCAAGGTAAGTATTTCTTTCAGATTCTTTTCAAGCCTATGTTATGTTTAGCATTCCAACTCACATACTCGTACAATTAATGCGCGGATGCTAGTTGGCCTACATCTTATTATGATGCAGATTCAGGTAACCAGGATGAACATCTAACTCCTCGTTGATCCAGTTTGAGCACTCAGAGTATTGTGGTGAGCCTCTTTGCTTTCGGATGATCCCTTTTATTGCTTTCAGTTTTTTTATTAGTTCATTAGGATATGGTGGGCCTGTCCCGACATTCATCTCAGTTGTTTAGAGGCTTCTTAGATAGAAAGTCAGATAGGTAAATGCATTTGTCACTACTTTATTATTGGATTGTGTTTTGAGACTTGAGGTTGCCATTTTTGGTATGTTTGAATGTTTACTTAAGAGCATTCTAAGTTATTTCACAAGTTCCTTTTTAGACTATTTCTTGTCTTTAAGTCTTCCGCTGCGTAAGTAAGCCAGACCAAGGGTTCTCTTGGGGCCAGCTATGGTTCTCGAGTGCCAGCCACATCCAGGGTATAGGCTCGGGGCATGACAAACTTGGTATCAGAGCATAGAGCTCAAGAGTCCTAGGGAGTCTATGAAGCCATGTCTATAGATTCCTAGTTGTCGGTGTGAAGCGTGCCACATCTATAATTAGTAGGCTGCAACATTTAGGGAATTCCTTCACTTCTTTCATACTTATTTCGTGCGTTAGAGTTTTATCTTTAAAAAGTTTATTTCGAACTCTTGCTTGCGCGTAACCGATTGTGCGTTGGACTATTTTGAGAGTGCTTTCATGTGGCATTTCTTTACCTGCGAGCTAAGAGAAACAGAGAGATGATTGCCGACATGAGAAGCAGGATGAGTTTATTCATTATTGGGTTGCCTCGTCTGTCAAATTAGGAAAGTAAGGCAGCCATGCTAATAGGTGACATGGGCATAGCTAGGCTGATGATCCATGTGCAACAAGTTGAGGACGAAAATATGAAGGATAGAGAAGAGTTTGAGAATAAGAGGGCTAAGACATAAGGGAATGAATCCGAGCAGCAAAAGAGTAATGTGAACCGGTCTCCTTTCCAACATAAGCAAAAAGGACCTACTCCATCATCTACTAGTGTACCTACACCAAGGAACAAATGTGAGTACAATAGTTAAAATTCGCAGAACGTCAGAGCTAGACATGCGTATTCGCAAAGTAGTAAAGCACAAGGGGGTACTAAGACTCATGCATGTGCTAAGTGTGGTAGGAACCCACCCAGGTAAGTGTCGTGATGGCCAAGCAGGCTGCTTCAAGTGTGGGCAAGAGGGTCACTTCTTGACAGAGTGCCCTAAGAAGAGGCAAGGTGGTGTGAATCTGTGAAATAGAGCTCAATCTTCATCAGTTGCTCCACCAGACTGGGATACACCTAGATGGAGCTACATCAGGTACTAGCGGAGGAACAAACAATCTTTATGCTATCGCTTATCTGTGAGAGCAAGAGGATTCGTCAGCTGTTGTCACTGGTATGATCCAAGTCTTCAATTTTGATGTTCTTCCTGAGTAATTTCTACACATGATGATGAGTCTATTTTAACAGAAAGAGTCTATCGTGATTGTTCCATTTTCGTCAATCAGAAGAGTACCATGGTTGATTTAGTTGAATTAGACATGGTAGCTTTTGATGTCATTCTTATGGATTGGTTTCATGCATGTTATGCCTCAGTTGATTGTAGAACTCGAGTTGTCAAGTTCCAGTTTCCAGGGAACCGGTTATAGAGTTGAAGAGCAGTTCAGCAGTGCCTAAGGGTCGTTTTATTTCATACCTTAAGGCGAGAAAGTTAGTTTCCAAGGGGTGTGTCTATCACTTAGTCTGAGTTAATGACTCTAGTATTGAGATACCTCATATCCAGTCAGTTCCTATAGTAAAAGAGTTTCCAAAAGTTTTTCCAGATGATCTACCCATAGTCCCTCCTGAGAGAGAAATAGACTTTGGCATATACATTCTTCCAGATACCTGTCCTATCTCTTTTCCGCCATACAAAATGGCACCAGCAGAGTGGAAAGAGCTTAAAGAGCAGTTGAAAGATCTCATAGATAAAGGTTTCATTCGACCAAGTGTCTCACCTAGGTGCGCTCCAGTCTTGTTTGTTAGAAAGAAAGATGGTTCCCTTAGAATGTGTATAGATTACCGCCAATTGAACAAGGTTACCATCAAGAATAAGTATCCTCTTCTGAGAATTGATGACTTTTTCGATCAGCTTCAGGGTGCTTCTTGTTTTTCGAAAATAGACCTCAGATCTGGCTACCATCAGTTGAATGTAAGGGAATGTGACATTCCCAAGACAACATTCAGGACCCGTTATGGTCATTACGAGTTTCTGGTCATGTCGTTCAGTTTAACTAATACACCAGCAGTGTTCATGGACCTTGTGAATAGAGTTTTCAAACCTTATTTAGATATGTTTGTTATCGTGCTCATTGATGACGTACTAATCTATTCGAGGAATGAGGAAGATCATGCTACTCATCTCAGATTAGTTCTTCAGACTTTAAAAGATAAGGAGTTATATGTTAAGTTCTCTAAATGTGAGTTTTGGCTTGAGTCTGTGGCATTCTTGGGTCACATAGTTTTTAGTGATGGAATAAAAGTTGATACTCAGAAGATAGAGGCAGTGCAGAATTGTCCTAGACACACATCTCCAACTGATATTATGAGTTTCTTGGGTTTGGCAGTATATTATAGAAGGTTCGTAGAGGGGTTCTCATCTATTTCATCCCCTCTGATCAATTTGACTCAGAAAACAGTGAAGTTTTCATGGTCGGAAGCTTGTGAGATTTCAGGAATTGAAAAAGAGGTTGACTACTACCCCAGTGTTGACCTTACCAGAAAGTACGCAAGTCTTTGTGGTGTATTCTGATGTGTCTAGAGTCGGTTTAGGTTGTGTGCTAATGCAGAATGACAACGTTATAGCTTATGCCTCAAGACAGTTAAAAGTTAATGAGAAGAATTACTCAACCCATGACTTTGAGTTGGCTGATGTAGTATTTGCTTTGAATATATGGGGTCATTATTTATATGGTGTTCATGTAGATGTATTCACTGATCACAAAAGTATTCAATACGTGTTCACTCAGAAAGAGATTAATCTCAGACAAAGGAGGTGGTTAGAATTACTCAAGGATTATGACATGAGTATTCTTTACCACCTAGGTAAGGCTAATGTTGTTGCTGATGCTTTAAGCAGGTTGTCTATGGGTAGTACCGCCAATGTTGAGGAAGAAAAGAGAGAGTTAGCGAAAGATGTGCATAGACTTGCACGCTTAGGAGTCCGACTGATGGATTCCACAGAAGGAGGAGTAGTGGTGATGAATGGGGCTGAATCTTCATTAATGTCAGAAGTGAAAAAAAAAGAAGCAAGACCAAGATCCCATTTTGCTTGAATTGAAGGCAAATTTTCATAAGCAAATAGTATTAGCCTTTGAACAAAAGGGAGATGGAGTATTGAGATATCAAGGTAGGTTGTGTGTACTAATAGTGGATGGACTCCAATAGAGGATCATGGAGGAGGCTCATAGCTCTAGATATTCCATTAATCCGGGTTCCACAAAGATGTATCGTGATTTGGGAGAGTTGTATTGGTGGAATAGTATGAAGAAGGGCGTTGCAGAATTTGTTGCTAAGTGCCCAAATTGCCAACAAGTTAAAGTAGAGCACCAAAGTCCCGGTTGTTTGGCTCAGAATATAGAACTTCTGGAATGGATGTGGGAGATGATTAATATGGACTTCATCACAGGTTTACCAAGGTCTCGCAGGCAGCATGATTCTATTTGGGTGATTATCGACAAAATGACAAAGTCAGTCCACTTTTTACCGGTAAAGACTACTCATTTGGCAGAAGATTAAGCTAAGTTGTATCTTTAAGATGTGGTAAGAATTCATGGGGTTTCGGTCTCCATTATTTCAGACAGAGGTGCGCAATTTACTGCACAGTTTTGGAAGTCATTCCATAAAGGCTTGGGTTCAAAGGTGAACTTAAGTACTGCCTATCATCCTCTGACAGATGGGCAAGCAGAACGCACTATTCAGACCTTAGAAGATATGTTGAGGGCTTGTGTAATTGATTTCAAGGGTAATTGGGATGATCACCTACCTCTCATTGAGTTTGCTTACAACAATAGTTACCACTCTAGCATCCAAATGGCTTCTTATGAAGCTCTTTATGGGAGAAGATGCAGATCTCCTATTGGATGGTTTGAAGTTGGTGGAGAAGGGTTGATAGGACTAGATTTAGTTCATCAAGCTATGAAGAAGGTGAAAGTGATTCAAGAGAGGTTAAAAACAGCACAGAGTCGTCAAAAATCCTACATTGATGTTAGGAGAAAAGAGTTAGAGTTTGAAGTAGATGATTAGGTGTATTTAAAAGTTTCACCCATGAAGGGCATCATGAGATTTGGTAAGAAGGGGAAAACTTAGTCCCCGGTATATTGGACGTTATCGAATAGCAAAGAGGATTGGCAAAGTAGCTTATGAGCTGGAGCTACCATAAGAGCTAGCCACGATTCATCCAGTGTATCACATCTCTATGTTGAAGAAGTGTATGGGCAATCCTTCATTGATCATACCAACTGGAGATATTGGGATCAAGGATAGTTTATCTAATGAAGTGATTCCGGTTCAAATTCTAGATCACTGAGTTCGCAAGTTGAGGACAAAACAGGTAGCATAAGTCAAAGTCCTTTGGAGGAACCAATTTGTTGAAGAGCTACTTGAGAAGTTGAGGAGGAATATGAAGAAGAGATATCCACATCTCTTCGAATCCGGAGAAGTTCCGAATTAAGGTACTAATCCTTCCTTAGTATTTATTTATAAGTTGGCATGTTGTTTTGCATTTGCTTGTGGGTGCTTGAACTGAAAGTTGTATGTTACACCCTTAACCTGGTAAGAGTAATCGCATTCGAGGACGAATGTTCCCAAGGGGGAGATATTATAAAATCTCACAAATTGAAAGAACTAGAAAGAGTTAGAATTAGAAAGAGTGATTTTTGGAAATAATAAAAAATCTAGAAAATTGGTTAAGTTAAGTTTGAGTTTTTGGTCAACTTCAAACGACCATAACTCCTAGATCAGGATGAGTTAGGTGTGTTTCAAGATATCGTAGGAAAAATCTTGGAATAATATTTCCAACGCCTCCGAGTTTACGTCATTCCGAGTTCGTATGAGTAAGTTATGCCCTTTGGAAGTTGGGTTGTTGGATTAAGGAAAGTCTAATCCGGATTTTGGAAGGGTAATTTAGTCTTTTCCTTACCTAATTATTCTAATTCGTTTTTAGGAATAAATTGGGGTAAAAATCAGATTTTAGCCAGTTTAGAAAAGTTGAAGTTTCATGCTAGGGCTTGGAGAAAAGAGAAAAGAAGAGAAAGGAGAAGAGGAAAGGAAGATTTGCTAAGAACGATCGATTTTGGTTGTGGATTTCGACAAGGAATTGATCCTAGAGGGTATATATGTGAGTTTTTCATAGCATTGGGTTAATTCACCGACGCGCCAAACATGCTTAGTTCAGCGAAATTCATCCTAAAAGAGTTTGAAAGTTGATGTTCTTGATATGTATTCTTAAATTTGAATGTAGTTCTTAAATTCGGCTGAATTGAGGAGATCTGAGATCTTTACATTGAGTTTTAGAGTTGTTTTGAGATAGGTTCTTGAGTACATATGCTGGGTATCTGAATCTAAAATTAATTTGAGAACAATAGTCGTGTTTAGGCGAATTTGGGCTGGAAAAGGAAAAAGGAAAAAGTCGAGCAGGTTTTGGCACGCAAGTCCGCGTCACAGACTTTCTCCTTCAGTGAATAAAAGTCAGCTCCACGTCGTGGTTAGGACGCGGACTCCTCTGTCTTACAATCAATTTTCGCCATCAAATATTTAAATGAAACTCCGCGTCGCGAACTTGTTCCAAGACGGTGATTTCTTGATCTTTTCTCATGTTTAGCTATCTACAAACACTCCTAAACATCATGAGATCTTTCCTATCACAAATCACAATCCTTGATTCCATAATTCAATTCAAAGAAAGTTAGGATCAAATTCAAGAGAAGTTAAGAGTCAAGTCTAGAGGTTAAGAAGCAAGTCAAGAGAAGTTTATAAAGTTTTTCTAAAGTCTTTGACAAACGTTTTAACTTTGTTTTAAGACTTAAATTTCAAGTTAAGCAAAAAGTAAAGATTTGAGTTCATTTCTCAAAAAGCTATAACGGAACTAAGTATTCCCAAAGAGTTTATACATGTTTTCACATTTGAGTAAGAAAAGGAAACATCGATTCCAAGAGAGCTTTTAAGCTAAGTTTTGACTAATTATCTGAAACCAAAGAAAGAAGTTTGTTTTTAAAACATATGAGGGAAGTATATTTTGGGAGTAGTATTGAGCACAGATATGGGGATGCGAGTTCATATTAACTGAAGTTTCCATAAACCATGTAGCCATCATAGGTAGTAAAGGATCATACTTTTAAGATGAATCCTTAAGATACTTTTAGCATAGACTAGTGGATCCACTAAATTAAGAATTGTATATGACGGCAAATTATAGGACCGTTCTAGAAGCATGGGCAAGACGTTGTATCACCACTTAGGCTCATAGTGGTGGTTTTATGTTAGAGAAACTCCCACAGAAACTATATTACTTTATTATATGACTAAAGTTGAGTTTGTTATTGCATTCTGTTTAACGAAGTAAGTTGCTCTACTGTTTTATAAAGATTTTTATATATTGCATGTGTTTTATTGCTTTATACTGAGTTAAGTTATTCATTTGTTAAGAAGAGCCAAGGTAAGTGTTTCTTTCAGATTCTTTTCAAGCCTATGTTATGTTTAGCATTCCAACTCGCATACTCGTACATTCAATGTACTGGTGCCAGTTGGCCTGCATCTTATTATGATGCAGATGCAGGCAAGCAGGATCAGCATCCAGCGCCTCGTTGATCCAGTTTTAGCACTCAGAGTCTTGTGGTGAGTCTCTTTGCTTCCGGAGGATCCCTTTTATTGCTTTCAGTTTTATTATTAGTTCATTAGATGTCGTGGGCCTGTCCCGACATCCATCTCTGTTGTTTAGAGGCTTCATAGACAAATAGTTAGTTAATTAAATTCATTTGTCACTACTTTATTATTGGATTATGTTTTGAGACTTGAGGTTGCCATTTTGGCTAAGTTTGAATGTTTACTTAAGGACATTCTAAGTTATTTCACAAGTTCCTTTTTAGACTATTTCTTGTGTTTAAGTCTTCCACTGCGTAAGTAAGTCAGGCCAAGGGTTCGCTTGGGGCCAACAATGGTTCTCGAGTGCCTGCCACATCCAGGGTGTAGGCTCGAGGCATGACACACAGCTCCCCGAAAACAAAATCAAACTAAACACTTACGCAACTAAGCCTAGACCCATTCGACCCATGCCACCGGGGTACTCAAACTTTCCCCGGCCATGGCAAAATTGATCATTTGATGACTTTTGCCCTTAAGAATGACGTCAAATTCTCCATCATTGCACAAAGTACATCATTTAGCACATTTGGGGTTACTCAGACTTCCCCTGACTACACCCAATAACAATTTATCGTAACCCAACAATTTATGATTAATTTAAAAGCACGAAACTTGGGAAATTAACCATTTAAGTAATTAAGCATAATTACGAAACAACGATAGGCAAACTAGCACAACTCTATGATTTCAGTACAGGCCCTGCACATAAGAACAAGATTTAAACGAGCGCATTCGAGTTCAACCGCTATTCAAGAGTTTAAGGTTCGAAAAACCAACCTTTAAGCAAAAATAATAGTTTGAAACGCTAGGCAACAATGTAATCCAACTCCGAGCACAATATCAAGAGCAAAAAGCGATAAAAATTGGAAAATATGAAAACTATAGAGTGTGGGTGGAAGTGTACGAGGCTAAAAATAAAGGAATATGATAGATTTTGAAAGTTTAAACCGTTTGGCCTTTTAAAATATTTTTGTTTGCGGCCCTTTTGTTGGTATTAGTCATCCTCGTCGAACCACTCGGTGATGTGCCGAGTGGTGACTTACCTCACTGAGTTTTACAGGACCACCACTCAACTTGGGGGTCCAAACGGCGGACAAAGTCGGGCTCACCAACCTGTTCGATGAGTCGTCGACTCATCCATGGGCCTATCGAGGTTTACAGCCTCCCACCTTCTATTTTTGTGAGTCCAATAACGGTCCAAGTTGGGCTCATAAAACTTTTCGGCAAGTCGCCGACTGGATAGTTGGCTCGCCAACGTGCATTTCTAAAACACATTCCATTTTTTAACATGCACATTCAACACCCGTTATTCCAAAAACAAACACAAAGAATTAAAAACTTGGATTGCCTCCCAAGAAGCACCTTAATTAGTTAACGTTGTGGCATGACGCAAGTACCCATTCAAGCTTCATTTTTGGGGTTCACCATAGTATCACTAGGCAACCCCCCTTGTTGTTTTGGGTTAAGATGATACGAAATATGGCCCATTTGGGTCTCTAGTAGCTTAATAGATATGGAATGAGAAGCAATCATATGATTTTGTATTGAGACATTCTCTTTTATCTCTTTCAACACTGTGTCATGTTCTTCGACTTTGTTGAGAATGCATGAGAGTATCTCTTCTATATGTCCACCCTCATAGTCCTTGGGTTTTTTACGCTCATGGGGGATTTTACCTATCTTTATTTTTGTAAAACACTTCAAATTCCATGATATTTTTAGCCAAGATATCAAGTTGGGTCATCATTTTGGCTAAGTTCTGGTCCTCATCGGGATTTACACCTCCAACACCCACAAAATCAACACTACTAGCACCAGCACCCATGACATTTTTGGCTAAGATGTCAAGTCGGGTCATCATCTTTGCCATGTTTTGGTCTCTCTCTTGATCTTTTTCAATCTGCTCCTTTGTGAATTTATAAGTAAGAGGACAGACCTGACCTTCACGGGTGTACCATGCCCAGTTAATCTTGATCATGCCATCAAGGAGTTGGGCTGCTATTACATAAGGTTGTTGCATTAAACCTCCTGGGGAAAGTTGGTCAGTCACTCCCTTATTCACCGAATCAAGGCTTTTGTAGAAGTATTGCAACACTACGTTATCGGGCAATCCATGAGTTGGGCATTGAAGCACCATTTTCTTAAACCTTAGCCAAGTCTCTTGGATAGGCTCACCCTCCAAGCGCTTGAAGCTTTGAATGTTGTCCCAAAGAGTCATCATCTTCGAAGGGGGAAAAATCGCACTTGGAATGCGGTAATAAGTTCATCCCACGAATTGATAGAATCTCTTGGCAACTCAGCCAACCACTTACATTCTTCTCCCATTGGCAAAAATGGGAACAACCTCAGCCGGACCGGTCCTTGAGATATGTTCTTAAAGGAGAACGGTCCACAAACATCAACAAAATTCCTGATGCGCTCATGGGGATCCTCATGAGCTAGCCCTCCAAACAAACCCTACAGTTGTTGGAGCTACAACATGGTGCTTGTGATGTGAAACACATCATTTCCTTCAGCTGGAGGCAAACGAATGGCACCAACACCACCCATTTGGTTGGGGTCGTTGACATTCGGGTCATTAACATCATTGAGATTCCCGATGTCATCTTGGTGGCCCACATGGCTACCATTGCTACAATTTACACTCATCTCCTTTGTTTTAACAAGCAACACAAAACCAAAACTAAAAGTAAGTGGATTCAACTATAACTAAAAAGAACACAATTCAACTTCACCAAAAGAATTTCAAACAACACCACTCCTCGGCAACGGTGCCATTTTGATTAATAATGTTTCAAAGACATTACTTCCAATTCTAAGTGTCAATGATCGCAAATCAGTATAAAACTGACTAAATGAGTTGGGGTCGATTCCCACAGGGAGCGGTACGTGTTTCAGATTTGATTGAGAAGTATAAATGTGGTCAAATCAGTCATAGGAATAAAAATTATCGATAATGACATCATTCAAGTTAAAGGGTGACACAAATGTCAAATGGGGGGAAGGTTGGTTTTCAGATTTTCAGCTACAAGTAGTCACAAAAACTAGGAATTAACAATAATGAGATGGATTCTTGGGATGTGATCGATTATAGGTAAATGTAGACATATGGGTAATTGCAACTATTAGCAAATAGCTAGATATTAGTGAGTAGGCTAGACTATAATGGAGGTAATTTTCTCTCGAACAATTACCCCGAATCAGGTGATTTCTTTCGAACATCAACAAGCAATACATATAAGAACAGTCCACACTTTAATTCATTAACTCTCTCAAGCTGAATGTATGGGATAGGGTTTAGGATTCACTCTCTCGAGCTAAACCCAGGTCAACCCAATACCCACAAATCATCAATCAATAATTTTAGTTCTAAAACCTCTCTCTCTCGCAACCCAAGAACACAAACATAGAATTGCATTTGCAACTACAATTCTTAAATTAAACCATAATTAATGATTAAACTCACTTTTAAATAGCATTTGAACTAACAATTAACAATACCAATAAACTAAATCAGCCCATAATCACATGATCACACCCCAAGAATTAGGGTTTTATCTAGACATTATAAAAAGGTAAGAACAGTTACCAAATTGATTATCCATCAACTGGATAAGAGTAATTTCATCCTTACAATGCTCAAATTTGATGAATCTCAAAGACCCACTTCTAATTTCTCAAAAGTGACTTTACTTCAATAAAGAGACCTTCCTGAATGTTTGGCTCCTGCAAGATGTACAAGACATAAAAATTAAGTATACATAATTCTGATTATTACTAATCTTTTGGACAAAATGAAGCAAAGAGGATGGGAATATCCATACAAGGCTAAGAAAATCCTCGACGAATCCAACTCGAGTTTTGCAGACACAACAACAGATACAGTAATGAACAGGAAGATCATTGTATTCAACTTTATTCTATAAACGTTGTTGATAGAATCAAGAAGTTGGTGTAGGGTTTTAAAAGATGTGAATGGAAAATGATATTGTTGAAAATATGCCCAAGTTGTCCATCTAGGGATGGATAAATTGCAATTTGTACACGTGGATTGTTATGATAAAGCAAGTAAATTAACATAAACCAACTTGTTTATAAAATATAACTTGAGAGAATGAATTTCCAAAGCATGAGCTAAGTAAATTGTTGTAAGTGAATGAAAATTAGACGAGAACAAAATTTGTGCATCAAGCCTCATGAAACCTATTAATACTCATTATTTCTACTCACTAATCCAGAATTTTCTTATAATGGTTGAAATTTGGATTTACCTTATCTCATTTGTGTCTTGTATTTCATGGTGCATCTTTGGAGCTAGGTGGGCTCACATTGTAGTGTCAATCTCTTAGTCACGCCAAACCTGCCGCTTTTGCCCATATGTCACTTTCTGACTCATCTATCTATTGAGCTTGATCAGTTTTACACTATATAGATTGTCACACCTCGGTCCTACACCCCGGGCGTGGCCGACACTTTGAAACCATTTCTGGTCCCAGGTGAACCCTTAGTCTGGCTGAGTACTGAGTAGAAGACTAAACATACATGCAGAAGCCTTATAAAATAAAATTTTAAAATCAATTAAATAAATCTCATACAAAAGTCTGAAATAAATTTGAATATGAATAATGATAATAATGTTTAAACTTCTAAATACAAATTACTGAATCGACTGACTGACTTTGTCTATCTATGAAGGCTCTACTAACGAAAGATAGGTGTCGGGACAAGACTTATGACTACCTGACTATTCAACTAACAATTTCTTAAAAATTAAATAAACTATACTAACTAAATTAGACCCCCCCCCTAGAAGTGGGAAGGTCTCACCAAATGCTAGTGGAAAGTGATCTTACCGAACGTTTGCTATCAAGAGTACTTGAAACTGCATCATAAAATGATGCAGTGTCAAATGGTGTCAGTATATAGAATGTATGGTATGTAATACGACTGAATGAAATAAATAATTGAACTAAAAGGAAACTTAAAGTATCCTGACTAAAAGCAAAACATGAACATGAGGTGAAATCATTAAATATCTACAACGAGATATGCTATAATAGCAAAATACTAAAGTAATATACTTTATATTTCTTGGGGAGTTATCTAATTGAAAACTATCACTATGAGCCTCGTGATAATACAATGTCTAGCACATGTTGTCAGTCATCTTGTACCTTGCCCGAGTATAGGACAATAAAGTTTAACCTATGGATCTATCTAAAAAGCCCTCAACAAGGCTGTGAGGAGTCGCCTGAATCAACTACATGAACCTATCTACGCTGGCGACATAATTTATGGGTTTTGAGTTGTCAACTCTTACCCAAATCGGTGCTCAATACTACTCCCAAAACATGCAATAATGCTCATACGGTAAAGATGTCCCCCTTTAGGGGAAAACTGAAAATCTGATCCTTTGAGTCTATGCTCAATAATACTTCATTAAAACTAAACTGAACTGAACTTGACTACGCGTTTATGAAAATATTATGTTGAATCATTATTTTGCATGCTCTTTTATCAATGCATTGAACTTACTTTAAAGACTGATTGAAAATCCTTTCTCTAAAACTGATTATGCTTTGTTTAAACTAGCCTTGTTTTCTTCATGACTATAATGCATCATAAAATTCATAATTAAATATGGTTCATGGGGTGAAACAAGCATGATCAATTATTAACAATCGTACAATAAATTAATATACTAAAATAGATACAACAAAATCAATAATTCATGCTAAGAAAGTAAGTAGAACCTTCGAATGTAGTAAGCCTTGGGTTTGAAACCCTAGTTGAACCTTGCTATCTGAAATTTAGATGTAGGGAGTAAGGAAGAACTCATTAACTCAATATGATAGCTTAAGGTACCTTGATTCACTCTAATTGAAACTCTGAGTTTGAAGAGGAACCCTAAAAGTCTCTTCTTGAACTTTAGGATGAGTTCTTGTTTTCGCTAGATATTAGAGAAAGCTTTGATGTTAGAATCTTATTAAGAATTCGTGATTAGAGATTGATTTTTTTAGAACTAATTTAGATATATTAGAGTAACAAACCCCGGTATTAAAGATGCAAGAGATGAGAGAATTTGAGAGAAAATAAGCCCTAGGTTGTCCAAGATGAATTTTATAATGACCCACCGTCTTAACTTAATAAATAGAGCATTTTAAAATTTAGACTCTCAAAAAAAATTTTGGCGTGGTGTGCCCATGCTATAGGCAGCTGGAAAAATATCCTAGCGTGGTGCACCCACTCTACCAGGCACGCGGAGCACACTGTCAATTTGACATCTATCCAGTAAAATGCAGATAACTTTTTACTCAAGAGTCGTGTTGACGAGCGGTCAATGACGTTGGAAAGAATAACTGTAGACCTTTATTTCGATAGGCCACGGGTCATCTAAATTTTACTATTCTGAGAGACATGGTCGTTTGAAGTTGACCCTTGTATAAACTCATGTGAAAATATAGTTGATAGAAATGCTTTGAACTTGGTTTGGTGTTTAAGGTTCTTTACGACCCTAAACCATATATGATATAGTTACTACACTTTGTAAAGGACCTTAACATTTATGCACAACAAAGTACTATTCATCGGGTTCGGATTTGAATCTTTGCCTAGAAGTTGTTGGACGTTATGTAGATTGTCCCACATTTTTTGGGTACTCAAAGAATTGTGACAGAAAATGGAAAACACTTCAATTCTTGGCCGAAAGGAAATGAAAAGTCCTCTGACATTTCTTGACGTGACACATGTCCCTCCACTTTTAATGCTCCGAGTACGTGTCTTCTTGTGATTGGTTAAAAACCATGACAGACTATCAAGGCAATGCTAACCTTTCTTTTCCAAAATCTACATATGTTCTTCCATTTTCAATTTACTTCCTTCACACCTTCTTCTTAGAACTTTCTTGTCATTCTTCTGAGTTTCAAGTTTTACCGCAATTTCATCAAAGATTACCACCTTCTTAACTATCCTTTGACTTGATTTATCTAGAATCCACAACATAATTACAGCTTAATAGGGAGGGTGGGGGGACAAAGTCGACAATAGCAATTTGAAGGCCGAAATCACAATTGAGGACGAGGATCATTGTTGGAGAATGAAGATGTTAGGTGAATCTTTTTACAAATGACCCATGAATTTTTAAAAATGATCCAATTTAGATTTGTATCCTAAAATATTAACCCCCTTAAGTTTTAAACTAAAAATTATTTTAGTTCTGCATAAATGGAAATATTTATTCATGTGGACTGTTACTTGACATCTTTTTTTGAATAAAAATAGAGAGTGCACACTACATACAATCAACTATTAAATGAATCTGTATTACAATACATATATGGTGATAGTTTAGGTAGAAAAAATGAATTACTGATAATGGAAGTGTGACTTTGACCATTTAACTTTATTTTTTAAAAATGTCCACTTTTACTTGTCGAGTTTAAAAATCAAGAAATAATTTATCAATTAGTTCTTGATAAATTGGACCTTCACCAACAAGATGAACAAAAGTTCATGTAATCCGCCCAACTTAACTAATTAGATTTATTCCCTATAGTCCATATTAAGTGAACTATCGGAAGTTTCTTATATAATTCAAAATAAATGAATTTTTCAAAGTTCAAGATAATTGTTAATTGGAAATTTTTTCTTCATATTTATCCTTTCTTTTAATGATGTTGTTAACTACTTCACATTTTTTAGGAATATAGTTTAGGAATAACAATAATTAAAAATAGCCTTTAATATTTGTCCTTAATATTTTTCTTGAAGAGGAGTGTTATATCCCAACAATTCACTTAATATAGACTAGAGGAAGTACTATTCATTTCCCTAACATATTTGTCAAAATATTGAATAAGTTATATTCAAAGAATGATATAGTAAAATTAGTCTTTTATTTATTGCTCGTTAAGGAATGTGACAGGTATGTACCAACTCAGACATGAAGATTTAAAGTTCATAAATACTAAAAAAAAAAAACTTATTACAGCCTTTGCAATTCACAAGTTTTTAGGGTTTTGATTTCCCCTTTTCCTTTGCTTTCGAATTTTTTATTTTTCATCTTCGTCCAGGATTAACAGGAGACCGAGTTTATTCATGTCCTTAACTCCTCAGGTATATACCCAATTCAGTAAGAGCTTCCCATGTTAATTGATATACATGTCCTCACTATAGACGATAATGATTTATACTATATTTTTTTCTTAAAGTAGGTAGATATGTTCATTTGTCTCAAAATCATTTTTATTTATTTTTTACTGTATGTTAATTCCATGTTCTCCTTGATTGTATCGATGATATGAGAATCATAATCATCACCCTTCCAGTCCACCGTGCCACGAAAGCGCCGAAGACCCAACTTGAAAAGGGCTACCTCAGAAAAAGCTACCTACTTGTGGTAGAGTGAAACATACCTAGTGTCGAGCCATCGAGGCTCTCCCACATTAATAACTAGCTTTTGCGGTGTGGAAGAGTCAATACTTAGATTCCCCAAAATTTGTATAAGAAAATTATTGTCGTTATATATGGTCTTGGGAAATGGATAACTTTTGAGTCGAGTTAGGTGCAAATGTTCATTAATTTCTTTGTATGATAAAATGTATCATGGAAGCACAATGTATCACTTGCTATTTATAAATAGTTACTCTAGAGTTGGGAGATGGTTTAAATAGGACTCTCGGTGCAATTATAGTAGTGGCCGAAGGAGATTCAAAAAATAAATTTTTGAGATAAATACTAGAATGTATACCTAAGATTTAAATATATGATCTAAAATAGATTTTGAACCCCATTTGCCACTACACTAGTATCTTCCCTTTTGTCAAAGGAGATTTAACAATTTACATATATATAGGAAGATTATGTTTGCCTTAATTACACAGTATAATTTTTTAACAAAAGGGATCCAATTAACAACATTGCAAATACCTAGTTCCACCACTTAATAATAGTGCTAACATCTAACTATCTTTCTAAATGGAACTGTCTTCTATAAATAGTATTTAATAAGTTTTTTAAAATATATAGGCTAAGTTGATTGATTATCTTCTAAAATTGGGGGGGGGGGGGGGGGAGTAAATTCAAAACATAAAATTAATGGGATGAGACAAAAAATGTGTTGAATCATTTTTGAAAAAGATTGTTTGTGCATTTCTGAAAAGAGATTTGCTTTTTATTCTGCTTTCTAAACTCATGAGAACCTTAAATTTTATACCTACTTAAAGGATTTGAGACCACATTAGGACTGGCCTATTGTGGGATCTATTAAAAAAGAACCCTTCAACGCCACAATTTATACGATGCCACGAGTAATTGTTGGGTTTTAAAAGATGTGAATGAAATTGAAGAGTTGTGACTTTTATAAAGAGTTTTGACTTTTCTGAAGAGTTGGTACTTTTCTAAAGAATTGTGACTTTTCTTAAGAGTTGTGTTTTATGAAAAGTTATGATTTTTTCGTAAGGCTGTGACTTTTCTGAAGAGTTGTGACATATTTGATAAGGCACAATAAGCACCCATTCACACTACCATATGTTGTCTATAAATAGAGGGTTCCTCTTATTTTTCAATAACGAATTTCTGAACTTCTTTCTTTTCTACTAAATTTAGTATTCAAAGTGTACTTTATGTTGTTGAGTGGTTTCCTAACACCGAGGTTTTAAGTATCAATACATCTATGAGTAAGATCATTCTATTATGAGAGGATATATTCAGTTAACCTCGGGTACTTGAGGGGCCAAATTTCCTTAAGCAAACATTGTGCATTCAATGAGTTCAATTTTTTTTTGAGAAAATATTTTGTTTATCATTTTTAATCTGTTTCAGATTCTATATTCTTTACTGGTTTTAAGTTTCTAGTTTTGAAAATATTCTTTAAATTTGTTGCTTCTTACATAGTTCTTCAAAATTATTGTTCTAAGTATCTCAATAATAGTTTCATAACAAAGGTGGCTTTGAACTTTAGGTGTTTATGAAAAGCATGTTGCATTATACACAAACATGTTGCTGATCAACTTTGATGTTTCTTTTTTGTGTTTCTTTTTTCCTTTGGAGGAGAGCGTTTTTCTAGATCGTGCTGAAAGGTGATACATTTATCTTCATATGAAGCATAACTTATTCAGGTCAAAGTTGGGCATATTCAACAGGAAAACAAGATAGCTAATTTTCGACCTGAAGAAGTTATGCTTCATATGAAGATAAATCTAACACCTTTCAGCATGAGTTACAAAAACGCTCTCCTCCCAAGGAAAAAAGAAACACAAAAAAGAAACATCAAAGTTGAACAACAAAATGTTTGTGTATAATGCAACATGCTTTACATAAACACCTAAAGTTCAAAGCCACCTTTGCTATGAAATTATTACTAAGATACTTAGAACAATAACTTTGAAGAACTTGGTAAGAAGCAACAACATTTAAAGAATATTTTTAAAACTAGAAACTTAAAACCAGTAAAGAAAATATAATCTGAAACAGATTAAAAATGATAAACAAAATATTTTCTCAAAAAGAAATTGAGCCCATTGAATGCATAATGTTTGCTTAAGGAAATTAGTCCCCTCAAGTACCCCAAGTTAATGAAATATATCCTCTCATAATAGAATGATCTTAGTCACCGGTCTATCGATACTTAAAACTACAGTGTTGGCAAACCACTCAACAACAGTAAAATACACTTTAGAATACTATATTTAGTTGAAAAGAAAGAAGTTCAGAAATTCGTTATTGAAAAATAAGAGGAACCCTCTATTTATAGACAACATATTGTAGTGTGAATGGGTGCTTATTGTGCCTTATCAAAAAGGTCACAACCCTTCAGAAAAGTCACATCCTTACGAAAAAATCGTAACTTTCCATAAAAGCCACAACTCTTTAGAAAAGTCACAATTCTTCAGAAAAGTACCAACTCTTCAGAAAAGTCAAAACTCTTTATAAATGTCACAACTCTTCAATTTCATTCACATCTTCTAAAACCCAACAATTACTCATGGCATCCGATAAATTGTGGCGTTGAAGGGTTCTTTTTTAATAGATCCCACAACATGCCAGTCGTAATGTGGTCCCAAATACTTTAGTAGGTACAAATTTAAGGTTCTCATGTGTTCAGAAAGTAGAATAAAAAACAATTCTCTTTTCAGAAATGCACACACAATCTCTGTCAAAAATCATACAACACAATTTTGGTTTCATCCCATTAATTTTATGTTTTGAATATACTTCCCTCCCCCCCTAACTTTAGAAGAAATCAATCAACTTAGCCTATACATTTTTAAAAACTTATTAAGTACTATTTATCGAAGACAGTTCCATTTAGAAAAATAGTTAGCAGTTAGCACTATTATTAAGTGGTGGAACTAGGTATTGGCAATGTTGTTAATTGGATCGCCTTCATTAAAAAATTATACTGTGTAATTAAGGCAAAGATAATCTTCCTACTTATATGTAAATTGTTAAATCTCCTTTGACAAAAGGGAAGGTACTAGTGTAGTGGCATATGGGGTTCCAAATCTGTTTTAGATATTATATTTAAATCTTATGTATACATTTTAGTAATTATCTCAAAAAATTATTTTTTGAATCTCCTTCGGCCACTACTATAATTGCACCGAGAGTCCTGTTTAAACCATCTCCCAACTCTAGATTAAATATTTATAAATAGCAATCGATACATTCTGCTTCCATTTTACATTTTATCATACAAAGAAATTAATGAACATTTGCGCCTAACTTGACTCAAAAGTTATCCATTTCCCAAGACCATATATATCGATGATAAATTTTTGATACACATTTTGGGAACTCTAAATATCAACTCTTCCACATCGTAAAAGCTAGATATTAATGTGGGAGAGCCTCGACGGCTCCACACTAGGTATCTTTCACTCTACCATAAGTAGGTAGCTTTTTCTGAGGTAGCCCTTTTGAAGTTGGGTCGTCATCGTCTTTGTGGCACGGTGGACACGTAGGGTGATGGATATGACTCTCATATAATCAATACAATCAAGGAGAACATGGAATTAAGATAGAGTAAAAAAACACAATAAAAATGCTTTTGACACAAATGAATAAATCTACCTACTTGAAGAAAAAGAATCATATATATATATATATATATATATATATAAGAGAACCTTAAGCCCACCTACATGGCACTACCACAAAATAGAATTCCCTTTTAATTAATTTATTTCAAAACTAGTCTTTTCCTTTCATGAAAAGTTGTGACATTTATGAAAATTTGTGACTTCTATGAAAAGTTGCAACTTTAATGAAGAGTTGTGGCTTTCATGAAAAGTTGTGGCTTTCATGAAAATTTGTGACTTCTATGAAAAGTTGCGACTTGAATAAAGAGTTGTGACTATTATGAAAAGTTGTGACTTTTATGAAAGGTTGTGAACTTTCCGAAGGGTTACAACTTTTTCAAATAGTTGTAACATTTCCGATAAGTCACAATAAACATTTATTCACACTATGCTTTGTTGTCTATAAATAGAGGGATTTCCTCTCATTTTAAAACATAAAAAATTCTGAACCTCTTCTTATTCTTATTCACAATTAAATATTTGTGTACTTTGATCATGTTGAGTGTCTCACTGATACCATTGCTTATGTTAAAAATCCTGGTATGTATTTTTACAGTCATTAATTTATGCTTATGTTATTAAGGATAAATGATAAGATGTAATAACTTTTATTTTCCTTTACATTAGTAATGTTTGTTACTATGTAATTTTGTATGTAAGATAATATAGTGTTTTCATTTTAATGACCAATATATTTTAAGTATTATTTTATAAATTTTGTGATATTAAATTCCAACGTGAAGCGCGGGAAATTTTACTAGTATAATATAAATCATTATCATATATAGTGAGGACATGTACATCTATTAACATGGGAATCTCTTATTGAATTTGGGTATATACCTGAGGAGATTAAGGACTTGAATAAACTCGGTCTCTTGTTAATCCTAGACGAAGACGAAATATCAAAAATTCAAAAGCAAAGGAAAAGGGGAAATCAAAACCCTAAAAGCTTGTGAAATGCAAAGGCTGTAATAAGTATTTTTTTTAGTATTTAAGAACTTTAACTCTTCATGTCTGAGTTGGTACACACCTGCCACATTCCTTAACGAGCAATAAATAAAAGAGTAATTTTACTATATCATTCTTTGAATATAACTAATTCAATATTTTGACAAATATGTTGGGAAAATGAATGGTACTTCGTCTAGTCTATATTAAGTGAATTGTTGGGATATAACACTCCTCTTAAAGAAAATTATTAAGGACAAATATTAAAGGCTATTTTTAATTATTATTATCCTAAACTATTCTATTAAAAAATGTAAAGTAGTTAACAACATCATTAAAAGAAAGGATAAATATAAAGAAAAAAAAATCCAACTAACAATTATCTTGAACTTTGAAAAATTCACTTATTTTGAACTATATAAAAAACTTCTGACAGTTCACTTAATATGGGCTAGAAGGAATAAATCTTAATAGTTAAGTGTCACACCCCAAAACCGGGTGTGATGGCACGTGCCCAAACCCCACCGGACACGTTAGCCTAACACCCAAAAACCCGATGATACAGAATTAATAAAGCAAGAATAAGATAGAAAGATAAGCGGAAGTCTTTAAATAAACTCAACATAACCCCAGAATTGGTTGTCACATGTACAAACCTCTAATATAGAATCTGAATAAAATATACAAGTATCATAGTAAAGTTCTAGAATAGAACAGAACAGTAAATATAGATAACTTGAGGGCACGTCTGGAATGAACCGCTACCTCTCAAGTAAGTCTGGAAGCTCTAATCTGAAGATGAGTAAAAAGTCGGATCTGATAGAGCTGTCGACCTACACAACTGTGTAGAAGCAAGGGTGAGTACCAAAAGCAACAGGTACTCGCAAGTAACACTAAACTAAGCTAAACTAGCAGCTACAAACAACTCCTTTCAATCCCAACCGAACCACCGAAACTTCATTCTAACAGCGAACCAACAACCTATACTACACAATTCATAATCAACAGATATATCCAACAGTGTCTCAACATCAACCTCATATCCTCATATAAGAGCAAATAGATCATATATCACATGAAGAGGGGCAAATAGGTAAAATCCACACACCACAGACAAAGATGAAGTCAAATGCGATGCAAATGCAATAATGATGTCATGTAGTCGTGATGCATGTCTGTCCTATGATACACATCTGTTGATGTAATCAGTCCGCGCTGAATACTCAAATCAGAACCCATGGGGGCCACACATGGACCATGTATCATCGCCGGAACCAGATCCCATCGGCATCCAAATCGCTAGCTGGAGCTAGTCCATCTCATATATCTCTAGCCGGAGCTAGCCTCAACTGTGTCTTATATCCATCCATCCTCATATCAGTGTCTCAGAACTCATGCAACAGATAGTTCACACATGAGATGAATAATGAATATGCACATGTCATCAATCACAATCATATCACGATCACATTATAGTATTACACATCATCTGTCTCAATCACAACCATATCACGACCACATCATAGTATTACACATCATCTGTCTCAATCACAACCATATCACGACCACACCATAGTATTACACATCATCTGTCTCAATCACAACCATATCACGACCACATCATAGTATTACACATCATCTGTCTCAACATCAATGTCTGTATCAATCATAGCCTACTCATGCTTTTCTATCCCCTCAATATCAGTTATCACATGACTTATTCAACAAATTCAAGTCACATATAACACATTTAGCTCGTTTTATTCCCCATCTTTCATTTACAACAATTTCAATCAACAAATAAAACTCATCCTCAATCCCCATTACTCCCCAACACAATTAGGAAAGTAGTCATGCGTAGTCTAAGAGTTTAACAAAGTTTAGAAGTCACTTGCCTCAAAACACTTCAACTAGTAACTCAAATCTGAGTTTTACCCTTCCGAGCACGCTCCAAATCACCACAATCTATTCATAAATGGAATCCCACAATCAATACGAATCTAACAACACCAATATCGTGAAATTTGGAGAAAAAGGGTAAAATGGTCAAAAAATCACGTTCCGGAAAATATTCTCGAAATCTGGAAATTTTTAGTGAAAAATGTTCCCCAAGAAATTTAGAATCCAATAGTGAAAACCGTTTCGAAAAAGGAATTGAAATGAGTTCACAAACTCAAATTTTCTATTAAATTCGGATTAGGCAAAAACCCCCAAATTTTACAGTTGAGATCTCAAATTTTGATGTTAAAATCCATAAATAATCGATGGAAATCAAAGATCTAAGTTGGAAATAACTTACCCAATGAATTCCTTGCGAAAACCCACTTGAAATCACCTATTTTCGAGCTCTCAAAGTCTAAAAATGGAGAAATGGGTATTTTTCAAGTTGGGGGAAAATAGTTACTGGTTTTTTACTAAAAAAGACTGCTATTGCAGCTGAAATTGCAGCTGAAACACAATAATAACACCAAAGTTTAAGTCCCCGTTGGACCCTCGGGATTCGTTCGGAATCTCGTGCACACAAACTAAATATGTACCCCCACTAAATTCGACGTTCCGGACTCAATGGAACTGTCGGAATTTGAATTCGAGGACTCCTTGACCCGAAATTCAATAAGATGCCAAGAAACTAGTTTAACGCCAAAAAAATTCGAAACTCAAACGGAGCGTCTAAAAATTCAACCAAGACTCATTCTAGACTTAGAATCGCCTCCCGAAACCAACGGTACTCTCGGAATTTCAATCTGAGCCTCGGAACCTCATATGTTGACCAAAGTCAACTCTTTATCAAAATTTCACAACTTTAGCAACTTAGGACCTCAATTCTTCGTTTCAACTCCAAATTCAACTCCGTAACTTCACACAGATCCGTTTCGACATTCTAAAACTGTCGGAATCGACGGAAATTTGATCCGAGTCCCGAAACTCCAACTGACTCGAAAAAGCACTTTTTAACCAACTTTAACTCATAAAAACTCAACTTTTTACCAACTTTTCCTCAAACCAACTTTACAACCACAAAACATGGGACTCGGAGCAACTATCGAAAGGGCAAAATAGTCATTTCCACGAAAAATTACCAAAATGACCTTTCGGGTCATTACATTAAGTTGGGCTGATTACATGATCTTTTGTTCATCTTGTTGGTAAAGGTCCAATTTATCAAGAACTAATGGATAAATTATTTCTTGATTTATAAACTCGACAAGTAAAAGTGGACATTTAAAAAAAAAAGGTAAATGGTCAAAGTGATACTTCCATTATCAGTAATTCTTTTTTTCTACGTAAACTATATCACCATATATGTATTAAAACATATATTCATTTAATAGTTGATTGTATGTAGTGTGTGTTCTCTATTTTTATTCAAAAAAAGATGTCAAGTAACAGTCCACATGAATAAATATTTCCATTTATGCAGTACTAAAATAATTTTTAGTTTAAAACTTAAGGGGGTTAATATTTTAGGATAAAAATCTGAATCGGATCATTTGTAAAAATTGATGGGTCATTTGTAAAAAGATTCACCCAACATCTTCATTCTCCAACAATGATCCTCGTCCTCAATTGTGATTTGGGACTTCAAATTGCTATTGTCGACTTTGTCACCCCACCCTCCCCTATTAAGCTGTAATTATGTCGTGGATTCTAGATAAATCAAGTCAAAGGATAGTTAAGAAGGTGGTAATTATCTTTGATGAAACTCCGGTAAAACTTGAAAGTCAGAAGAATGACAAGAAAGTTCTAAGAAGAAGGTGTGAAGGAAGTAAATTGAAAATGGAAGAACATATATAGATTTTGGAAAAGAAACGCTAGCATGCCTTTATAGTCTGTCTTGGGTTTTAACCAATCACAAGAAGACACGTAATCAGATCATTAAAAATGGAGGGACATGTGTCACGTCAAGAAATGCCAGAAGACTTTTCATTTGCTTTCGGCCAAGAATTGAAGTGTTTTCCATTTTCTATCACAATTCTTTGAGTACCCAAAAAACGTGGGACAATCTACATAACTTCCAACAACTTCTAAGCGAAGATTCAAATCCGAACCCGATGAATGGTACTAAGTTGTGCATATATGTTAAGGTCCTTTACAAAGCGTAATAAGTATATCATATATGGTTTAGGGTCGTAAGGAACCTTAAACACCAAACCACGTTCAAAGCATTTCTATCAGCTATGTTTTCACATGAGTTCATACAAGGGTCAACTTCAAATGACCATGCCTCTCAGAATATTAAAATTTAGATGACTCGTGACCTATCGAATTAAAGGTCTACAATTATTCTTTCCAAAGTCATTTACCGCTTGTCAACCCGACTCTTGAGTAAAAATTTATTTGTATTTTACTGGAGAGATGTCAAATTGACCGTGTGCTCTGCGTGCCTGGTAGTGTGGGCGCACCACGCTACGCTATTTTTCCAGCAGCCTGTAGCATGGGCGCACCGCGCCAAGAAAATGTTTGAGAGTCTAGATTTTAAAATGCTCTATTTGTTAAGTTAAGACGGTGGGTCATTATAAAATTCATCTAGGACAACCTAGGGCTTATTTTCTCTCAAATTCTCTCATCTCGTGCATCTTTAATACCGGGGTATGTTACTCTCATGTATCTAAAGTAGTTCTAAAAAAATCAATCTGTAATCACAAATTCTTAATAAGATTCTAACATCAAATCTTTCTCTCATATCTAGTGAAAACAAGAACTCATCCTAAAGTTCAAGAAGAGACTTTTAGGTCCTCTTCAAACTTAGAGTTTCAATTAGAGTGATTCAAGGTACGTTAAGCTATCATATTGAGTTAATGAGTTCTTCCTCACTCTCTACATCTAAATTTCAGATAGCAAGGTTCAACTTGGGTTTCAAACCCAAGGATTTCTACATTCGAGGGTTTTACTTACTTTCTTAACATGAATTATTGATTTTGTTGTATCTATTTTAGTTTATTAATTTATTGGACGATTCATAATCATTGATCATGCTTATTTCACCCAATGAACCATATTTAATTATGAATTTTATGAAAGCCTTGATATACAGTTCTTATGCATTATCTTCATGAAGAAAACAAGGCTAGTTTAAACAAAGCATAATCAATTTTAGAGAAAGGATTTTCAATCAGTCTTTAAAGTAAGTTCAATGCATTATTAAAAGAGTATGCAAAATAGTGAGTCAAAATAATATTTTCATAAAAGCGTAGTCAAGTTCATTTAAGTTTTGTCTAGTTCAGTTTTAAAGAAGTATCATTGAGCATAGACTCAAAGTATCAGATTTTCAGTTTTCCCCTAAAGGGGGACATCTTTACCGTATGACCATTATTGCATGTTTTGGGAGTAGTATTGAGCACTGATTTAGGTAAGAGTTAACAACTAAAAACCCATAAATTGTGTCACCAGCGTAGATAGGATCATGTCGTTGATTCGGGCGACTCCTCACAACCTTGTTGAGGGCTTTTCAGGTGGATTCATAGGTTAAGCTTTCTTTTCGTATACTCCGACAAGGTATAGGATGACTGGCAACATATGCTAGACATTGTCTTCACGCGAGGCTCATAATGATGGTTTTCGATTAGAGAAACTCCCCAAGAAAAATAAAGTATATTATTTTAGTATTTTGCTATTATTGCATATCTCACTGTTGAGGTTTAATGATTTCACCTCATGTTCTTGTTTTACTTTCAGTCAGGGTACTTTAAGTTTCTCTCTAGTTCAATTATTTATTTTATTCAGTCGTATTACATACCATACAATCTATATATTGACGCCATTTGACGCTGCATCATTTTATGATGCAGTTTCAGGTACTCTTGATAGAAGACATTCAATAAGATCACTTTCCACTAGCATTTGGTGAGACCACCTCACTTCGTGGGGGGGATCTAATTCAGTTAGTATAGTTTATTTAATTTTTCAGACATTGTTAGTTAAATAGTCATGTAGTCATGAGTGTTGTCCCGATACCTATCTTTAGTTAGTAGAGCCTTCATAGATAGACAAAGTCCGTGCGTCAATTCAGTATTTTGTATTTAAAAGTTTAAACATTATTATCATTATTCATATTCAAATTTATTTCAAACTTTTGTTTGAGATATATTTAATTGATTTTAAATGTTTATTTTATAAGGCTTCTACATGTATGTTTAGTCTAACGCTCAGTAGTCAGCCATAACAAGGGTTCAACTGGGACCATAAATTGGTTTTGAGTGTCAGCCACGCCCTGGGTGCAGGACCAAGGCATGACAATTTATATAGCGTAAAACAGAACAAGTGACATATGGCAAAAGCGACAAGTCTGGTGTGACTAAGAGATTGACACCACAATGTAAGCCCACGTAGCTCCGAAGATGCACCATGAGATATGAGACACAAATGAGATATGGTAAATTTGAAGTTCAACCATTATAAGAAATTCAGGATTAGTGAGTAGCAATAATTAGTATTAATAGGTTTCATGAGGCTTGATGCATAAATATTATTCTCATCTAATTTTCATTAACCTATAGAAATTTACTCAGCTTATGCTTTGGAAATTCATGCTTCCAAGTTATATGTTATAAACAAGTTGGTTTATGTTAATTTACTTGCTTAATCATAACAATCCACATGTACAAATTGCAATTTATCCATCCCTGGACGGACAACTTGTGCATATTTTCAACAATATCATTTTCCATTAACGTCTTTTAAAACCCTACAATAGCTTCTTGATTCAATCAACAAAGTTGATAGAATAAACTTGAATAAAGTGAGCTTCCTATCCATTATTG
This sequence comes from Solanum okadae, assembly GCA_036553675.1. NCBI lineage: Eukaryota > Viridiplantae > Streptophyta > Magnoliopsida > Solanales > Solanaceae > Solanum > Solanum okadae. The sequence goes on from CM071686.1 coordinate 43,348,443, forward strand.
CATCTGTTGTTGTGTCTGCAAAACTCGAGTTGGATTCGTCGAGGATTATTTTAGCCTTGTACGGATATTCCCATCCTCTCTGCTTCATTTTTTCCCCAAAAAACTAGTAATAATCTGAATTTTGTATACTTAATTGTTATGTCTTGTACATCTTGCAGGATCCAAACATTCAGGCAGGTCTCTGTATTGTTGTGTATGTCTCATATATATATATATATATTTGGAAATTGAGTTCTGCTGATGATTACGCGGTCTGTGTATGCATATGCAGGTTTAATGTTCATGTACCACATGATGATATATATCATCAAGTTGTTGATGACTGTATTTTAGTCGATGCTTATTGTGCCCGATGTGGAGTTCCAAATTGTAAGAAGTATTTGATTTTTATGAACAAGATGATTTTGTTCTATTTTTTTTTATATACAAAAAATATGATTTCTCCAGATTGCAACTCGCAGACAGAACAAACAAGATAAAGTAGGAAGAATTTGATGAAATTGTAAGGTTGTAATTAACAAATTTGTGAATTGAGACTTATAAGGTGTTGATATGAATGAGTATTTTGTGGCAGAGATATGCTGATTTGCCTTACTGGAATGAGGTAACGTTGATTCAGCATTACGAGGAACAAGTTGGAGGCATGAATGAACAAATTGCTGATCAAGATTGGGGAGTTAATGAACAAGATGTAGGTACTAATGGTCACGATGGAGGCACTAATGATAAAGATTTAGGCATTAATGAGCAAAATGTTGTTCAAGATGGTGTAGATGGAGTCTCGCCAATGAACTGAAGGAAGATGTAGATCAACTTAATAGATAATATGACTTATGAACCAAAAAATGAAGATATTGATACTTTGTTACTTGTCTCTTTAGTTTGAATATGTGTGGGGAATAATATGCTTTTTTGGAGTGAATCGATAATAATCAAAATACAATGAAATGTTCAAGGGAACTTTATTTATGTATGTCTGTTTGCTTTCATACATATGTAATTCTTCGAGGTTTTGGCCAATAACATCCCTATGTTGTATTCACAACCCAAACTACATCCTTGAAAACTATACCTGCAAATGGAAAATACGCCTAAGATCACTACCCCACATTTAGAGCCTTGTTCGTCCTCGAACAACTTACTAACGAATCCTAGACCTAGACTCCATACTATGGTATTTGTGCATCCACCACTTCCTTTCAAGGATCTGTAATAAGTTAAAAAAAATAAGCATGTTTTCACTCAAAATAGGCCTTGCCCACTTTCATACATCATACAACTCATGTAATTGACTTGACAACTTTTTGCAACCAACGCATACAACTTCATGTGCACCATTACTCATCACCTATCTTTCACACAACAAGTGCCCTTCAGTCAACAAAATAGCCCGTACACTCAACATAACACATTGAATATAGTTTAAGGACTTCACAAACATAGTACACTCTCACTCAACAAAGACATCATACATGCATGCATTTAGAACCATAAGCTTGCCCTTTATGTACATGTAACACCCCACAATTTTTTTATGAATTGAGACGCGAAGCATCCTTAATTGTGAGTACGACTTTAACTAGGAAATTAAAATTTCTTCAGTGTTAAGGTCCCTAGATGTAGCACCTTGAGTTCCAAGAAGAACTAGAGAGAGTTCATTCAAGTCATTCCTAAGTTCCTTTACGTTTTGGGTCAACTTCAAATGATTTAGTACATGATGAGTTAGGCGGGATAAAAGTTACCCAATGAAAGGTCTTTGAATTATCTTTCCAACGCCCCAGAGTTTGCTAAGTTTCGAGTTTGGATGAGTGAGATATTCCCTTTTGAAATCAGGCTGCCTAGTTAAGGAAAGTTACCCAAAATTAGTAAGGGGTATTTTGGTCTTTTCCTTACCCAATTATATTTAATTCATTTTTAATAATGTTTTAGGGGTCTAATCCTATTAGATTCAGTTTCATAATCCTAATATACGCCTAGGGTTTTAGTCGAGAGTTCAAGAAGAGAAAAGAAGAGAAAAGAGGAGAAAGGAAGAAAGGATCAAGGCATTTGTCGAAGTTCTTGAGTTTTCTAGCGGATTTTGACCATGGGTTTGATCCCTAAGAGGTATGTAAGCTTCCATAGTGTTGGGTTTGTTCACCCACACGCCAATCATGTTAATTTCACCGTTAAATTCGTTTTAGAAAGATGAAGGTTTAATGATCTTCAATTGTGTTCTTGAAATTGGCTTTCTCTCTTGGGTTAAGATGAGATTGATGAGTTCTTGAGGAAATCGAGTCTATTTTAGAGTTGTGGTTGATTAGATTCTTAAGTACATGTATTGGGTATCTGAATCTAAAGAGAAATTGAGAAAAAGAATAGAATTTAAGTGAATTAGGGTTAGAAAACGAGGAAGAAAAGAGTCAGACAAGGAACAGGTACCACCTCCGCATCGCAGACCTGTTCCTTAAGTGTGAAACTTTTCTCTTTGCATCGTGGAGAGGTCGCAGACTCCACTATTTCAAATTATTTTTCGACCAAATATTTTAATTCATCTCTACATCGCGGACTCGCTCTCCAGACAATGTTTTTAAACCGTTTATCATGTTTAACTATCTAAAAACACTCCTAAACATCCCGAGATCTTTCCTATCACAAATCACAACCTTGAATCCATAAATTAAATTCAAGGTAGAGTTGAGAGTCATGTTTTCAGAGTTATTTCAAACATTTTTGAGAAAGTCCCTTTTAGTCTTTTTGAGGAGTTTTCTACAACTTCTAGTAACTTGCTTCAAGACTCGAGCAAGTGAGTATGAGAATGAGGAGGATGTATTCATAAGTTTACGTTAACATCACGATATTCTTCATATCATGCACCATAACTCTTGAACTCATAATTCACATTCAAGAGAGAGTTAAGAGTAGAGTTCAAGGAAGCCTTTGAGTTCAATTGTGAATCCTTTGAGATCCATCATCAATTTGAGTTATGTTTTGAGTAATAAGTATTAGAATGAGAATAGTTATATACATGAGTTCCTTATTGTTATTTTGACCTTTGAGTCGAGTCGTTCATGCCCATAACTTTTGCATGAACTCCATCAGTTGAGTACCTTTGAGAGGAGTAGTATCTCCAAGTTCTAATTCTTGAGTATTGAGTTCCTAATACCCTTTGAGATTATATTTCAAATCATGGGACTATTACATGTCACCCATCAAGTCCTTGAGTTGAATTGTTCATGCCCATAATTCTGCATGAACCCTATAAGTCGAACAATCTTGAGATGAGAAGTATCTTTGAGTCCTTGAGCTGAGTAGTTCATGCTCATAATTACGCATGACCCTATGAGTTGATCATTCTTGAAATGAGTAGTATCATTGAAGTTCTTGAGTTCCAAGTATTGAGTTCTATCTATGGTTATTGAAAACCTTGCATTGAGTCGTTGACATCCATAATTCGACATGAACCATATTTTAAGAAGTCTTTACAAACATTTTAACTTTGTTTTAAGACTGAAGCTTTGAGTTGAGTAAAGAGTAAGAGTAAAGTTAATTTATTCAAAGATTATATAGGAACTAAGTATTTCCAAGAGTAAATGTTTTCACATTTTATTTGAGAGGAAACTGAGATTTTCGAAAGAGTTTTGAGCAGTTTGAGTACCATCTCTTTTAAGAGATTGATTTTTTAGTAATTATCTCAAACCACAGAAAAAGTTATGTTTTTAAACATATGAGCTGAGTATTTTGGGAGTAGTATTGAGCACCGATATGGGGATGAGTTTGAGTTCAGATAACTCACGTCTCCATAAACAATGTAGCCATCATGGGTAGAAAGGATCATACTTTTTAGATGACTCCTTAGTGCTTTGTTAGCATAGACTAGTGGATCCACTTAGTTAAGGCGTTCTATTTAACAGCAAAGTATAGAACAGGTCTAGCAGCGTGGGCAACATGATGTGTCATCACTTAGGTTCATAGTGGTGGTTGTCGGTTAGAGAAACTCCCACAAAGTTATATTGTAATTTTATATACAAAATCAGTATTATTGTATTTTTTTTAAATACATTGAGTTGCTATCTACAGTTTTACAGCTTTCCATATGTATTGCATCTTTTAGTATTGCTTTATCCTTGAGTATCATGTGTTGAGTATCTTGAGCTGATCTATGCTTCATTGTGTCGGGTACCTTATTGTTGAGTTTCACTGATTTGAGAACCTTATTACTGACTTGAGTATCTTATCCTGAGTATTCCCTGAGCCATTTGACCTGCATCCTTTCATGCTGCACATTTAGGTAATTGGAATCATCAACAGGAGCTTCGTTGATACCAGATGGAGTTCGAGTTAGCTATGGTGAGCCTCCTAGCTTCCGGAGGATTCATTTACTTTTCAGTTTTGTCAGGATGTCGTGGGTTTTGTACCGACTTCCATCTTTGTCATTTAGAGGCTTCAAAGATAGAAAGTAGAGTTTGAGAAGTCTATTTCATTTATCTTATTAAATGTATTAAAGACTTAAGTTGCCTATTTTATGGCGAGTTGAATAATTTATTTTTATTCAGAGTTTTCTTTTGAGTTAAAGCTTGTATTTAAGTTTTTCATGAATTTTATTTTGTTTTAAGCTTTGTGTGCTTAAGTTAGTCTTCCACTTGTAGTCAGCCAGGATGAGGGTTCGCTTGGGGACCAACAATGGTTCTCGAGTGCCGGCCACGTCTAGGGTGTAGCTCAGGTCATGACAGTACATCTCCACTAATTAAGCATGCTTTGCCCAAAATCAAACAAGACTTTATGGGTTGTAGTATAAGCTTGAGGTAAGGGAGGATACATTTAGATAAAATTAGTGACTTATCCTCCCTAATACACCTGTTTCGATTTTCTTGCTACATTCCTAACTTTTTCCTTTCTTTGCCCCATCCCCCCTCTGCATATTTTCCCACTAGTACTTCCAACCTCGCCCTTATTTTTTGCACATCCCCATATATATATATATATATATTAGCCACCCTCAACTTAGAGATTTCTCTCGAGTTAAGGTGCACATTGTCCTTGTAAGGACCAGGGCCATTATTAAAGTATTTTTTGAGTTAGCCACCCTCAACTTAGGCTTTTAACATTAGTTGAAGTGCATAATGCCCAAGGGAACAGGGCCAATAACAGATTTAGGAACTTATGAGGCATCATTTTTTCTACCTCTTTTCTTTCTTTCCCACAAAACCAAACATTTCCACCCTATTTAGTCTCACTGTTGTTTTCCCTATTTTCATCTTAACATAGTTTATTAGGGATTACTTTGGGATCAAAATTGATGGTATATATAAAAGGGATTCAGCTCAATTACGTAGGTTAGAACCAAATCAAGGCAAACAAGCTCAAGGGGGAAATATTAGGGATATTATTTCTGAAAAGGCTACATTCGTATGACAAAGCAAAGAAAGACTATTATCATTTTTTAAAGTAGAGCAATACTTTTATTTTGCTTCAATAACATGCCAGACAAGTTCTAGACTCAGATGCATTACATGGATACTGCAATACCTCGCTCATGGCACAAACTCTACTAAAGATGGATCAATCACAACAACACAATCAGTTCATGCACAAGGTTTTATTTAAGCTTAAGTTGCAATCATTAAAGCCAAATATAAGAATTCAAATGCATTCATACAGTCTCTTTGCAGAATTTCAAGCTTCAGCACATTCCAACCTAAGACTCAATGACGGAAATTGCCCTTAAGACGGTCGTCATCCATCTATCATTGGGTAATGCGACTGAAATACGACAACTGACTCAATCCTAAAATGACAAAATCTTTTTGTATTTTATACGGTTCAAAGGGACTTTCCTTGGCTAGAGAACCGAAAACAACCTCCAAGGAACCCAAATTGAAAACAAAACAAACAAATAAAAGATAGACAAAGACACTACCAATGTTCATTAATATATATAGACTAGAGATAATTTTCACCCTTACCCTACACTTAAACAGTAACAGTGTCCCCAGTGCTTCACAAAATCATAAAATTCAGTACAGAGCTAAGGTAAAACACTCCCTGATCAGTCCTCCATATCATCTTCCCCGTTGGCCTCATCACCGACCTGAGCAGGGTCTACTTCCTCATTAGAATCAAACTCCACATCCGAGCTAGTGCACAATCTCTCCTCATCGGTGGGGATGTCATCACCCATCAACTCATAAAATGTAGGACCGATGCCAAGTAAGGCCTTCGCATGGGCGTTCAACAGATATTTTCTCTCGATGTCCCAGTTCCACATCAGTCGACACGTGACATCCATTTTGGTTGCACAACATCTCTAGCCCATACATCCTAGCCATGATCAGCTCATCCCGTCAATGGCGCTCCACGGTAGTGAGTGTTGGGCCGAACTCAGTGTCGGGCCTCTTGGTCTTCGTGATATCCATCGGTGCTAGGAATAGTGGTGCCATGTTATCGCCAAGCTCAATAGGTTAGCTTCGATAGGGCTATTTTGTATATGGCCTGTAGATATTTATTAGGTTGTTTGCATCATTTAAAAAACACTTACCATATATTTTCACTGACCTGAAGCCAAATTTGTTTTTTTTTTAATTAATATATTGATTTTGATTCAGATATGAAAGAGAGGACTAGATCTTCAGGGACAGGAATGCAGTGTGCACTGTCTAATTCTCCTATCAGAGCTATTACTTGTAAGGTTGGTAACAAAATCTTCAGTAGTTTAACAACAGAAAATCATTTTCCGGCCATGCTTTGTGATATCTATTGTAGTGAGCCTATTTTTTACCGAGAGTGTTATTGTATCCTTCGCTGTAAAACTATCAGTTCAAATTATGATGCATATAGTTACATTCGATGTGAAGCAACAATATATGGCTACATATGTGGATTTGTTACCCATCTAGACTGTGCTCTACGAGCTTACATGGTTGGGACGATCAGAGGAAGCATCAATTTGGATGCATAGTAATTATGTCGATGTTGTGAGTAAAGGAAGGATTTGGTTCCACGTGCTCTAAAGCTTTTAAACATCTATTACTTCTCGTGCTGACATCGAAAAGATTTTGAATTTTGGCATTTGTATTTTGCGTGGCTCACAAAAAAGAAGTGGAAAAGAGTTGTTGCATCGTATTGAATCAATCAAGGCAAAGATATAGCTAATTGATTACTTATACTTTTTTTCCTTATGATGCTATCTTTTTTCCCTTTGAGGTTTACAGTTACCGGAATGACCAATTTGATAATCATATCAGCTTACGAAAGGAATCTGCATTCAAGATGCATTGAAAAAGGAAAGTTTTGTGGATAACATTATTAACTTCTTTGCCTTCTCATCATCTTGTTTGTGTTGATCTGTTACTTTGACTTGAATATTTGGATCTGAGCAAGACATTTCAGTATGTGCAAATGTGGTTCTGTTGCTATAAGCATTGTTTATTTCAGGACACAAATATATACATTTGTTGATTTTTCAAGTCAACTACCCTATTGTTTAGACGATTAAATAGAAAAACATATTATATAAAGTGTAGAGAGATAAAAGACACAGTTGATACAAAGATTCTTATACTTGTTCGAATCACCGATGTGGTGCCTAATCTAGTCCCCTTGATTTCTTTAGAGCTTGAATGTTTATTATTAGATAGATAGCCTATTGTGAACTCCCTCACATGAAACATTACAGTTCCTTGATGCAAATCAATCTTCCGTGATTCTGATAGGGTGTGCTTTCCTTCTAGTAGGTTGCTGACTCATCTTGATTTCATTTTTACGCGAGTCAATCTCCTCGATTCTGGTACAATCATTTATCAATCTTCCTTGATCCTAGTAGTGTGTGACTTATTTCCATGTTTAGATTTATGCTTTCTTTTCAAAGCTTTTGGATGTCTTTTTTTTTCCTGCACAGATTATTTAGGATTAGTGTCATCATTAAAACATAACGTTAATGAAGTTAAAAATACGTGTTATTTGGTTCTTCCTTTCTGTTAGGCTGATTTATCCAAATATTACCATTATTTGTTGAAGTGCAACCATATTTTCTAATGATGATGACTATATGTTTGGTTTTTCATATTTCTAGAATCCTGGTTCAGTGCTCAATTTGCTATATAACGAATCTTGGGGCAGTTCATACCCTACTCTATTTCTAATGTCATATAGGATTCTTTTAATCCTTCAAATTTTGGACAATGGTTTTCATGAAGCAGTTTTCTTGATCATAACAACTAAATCTGGTACATTGCAAGTTTTAAATCTTAGCCGGAAGAAAAGGCGCTAGATTATTTTTTCTGATCTGCCTAAACTTTGGTCCTACAGTTACCCTATGTTGATGAGAGGTAGCAAGTACTCAGTGGAATGTGCTTGTTTAGGTTGCTATTGGAGCAAGATAATAGCATAATTAAGACGGTAAAAGTAGAACCCTATATCAATTGCATTTTTGTTTTTCCGTTAAAGTTTGTTCATTATTTGAATGAGCTATATATCCTGTTGTTTAAGTAAACCTACACATGTCTAAAGTGTGACATTAAAAAATAATTGTTTTAAAACTTAAGATATCTATAAATTGAAGATCTTTCCTTGTGATCGGAGAAAAATTATTTGATCTCTTTTAATCTATTAAATGTTCGTGGTGTAGTGAAAATACGTATTAAGTACAATGTTACTTTGTATTTTAGAACTTTAAACATTCATGGAAGACAAAAAAATGCACTAAGCATTAGACTGCTCATGTTCAAGAGAAGAGAAATACAAGTTATTTACAAAGGTGAAATTGAATTTTTTTTAAAATGATAATAATAATAATTTTTAAAAAATCAACATCAAACAAAGGTCAAATTTGTAAGTATAAAAAAATCAATATTCATGTTAGATAAATAAATTAAACTAGTAGGCACTATATTGCTAAAAATGGTAATGGTGGTGGACAAAAAGGAAGTGCCAGAAGAACAAGTGAAGGGGAGGGTTAAAGGTTGTGTCGTTGAGGTTACATGCCACATGACTCCATTAATCAAAATGTCGGTATTATGTAGGATTGAGAGTCTACATTAAACACTCCCAACAAGAAGAAGTACATTTGAATTTAAGTTTGAACTAACAACATATATAATTTTGCAATAATTTTTTCAAAAATGATTATTGGGGCGAGTCTCGGAGCGGGGGGGGGGGGGGGGGTACTAAAAATGCTCCGGAATGCAAATTGAAGAGGTAGATTCAGAGGGCATAAGTCCTAGAATTTGGGACGTGATAAGTCTTACTATTTCTAGATGTTTTGATGATCCTCACAAATGCAGCAACTCGGTCCTCTGCAGAGTGTTCCGTCCAGGGCAATGTTCTATACAACCAGAAAGCTGTCTTGTAAGAGGTTGGTGAGGTCTTTAGCACACTGAACCAATCAGGATGGACGAGGTTGTTTGTCCAACGATTAATAATTCTTTATGATTGATATATTTAACATGACAAACAACATATCAACTCATTCATTAAAAGAGAGAAAATTCAAGCTTCAACAAAATAACAAGGGATCTCATAGACTGAAGATTTGCTTCCTGAATATGTTGTTATTTTGATTGCTTGTATTTGTGCTTAACTTGTAGGATTTGTTTCATTTCTGTTAGAAACGTTTCAAAACCTTGTGTTAATCATTGTAAGAAAATAGTTGAGGTAAACTTTGTGTCTTATATGGTCAAAAGTCTATATTAATCAGTGAGGGTTGGTATAGTGGGAAATGTAGGCATTGCTTAGGCTCGTTAAGTAATAGGTTGCATTACTTAGTATTAAGATTAGGAGGTTAATCTCATTGTGTGGTTGTAAACTGTGTTTCGCTTTTACTTGAGAAGATTAGAGAAAATAGTTTGAAAATCCTGTGAGACAGGTCGTGGTTTTACTCCCTTAAGCAAGTAGGTTTCCACGTAAAGTATTGTGTGTTCTATTTACTTTTTGTATTTACTTTTGTGAAGTTCAGGATTTCAAACCACGGTGAAGGGACCAGGTCCCTGACCATGCTAAAAGGAAGGCTCACGCTGATCATGTCGTAAAGAAAGCATTTGCAGCATGAGGAAACGCCTCTAGTGATTCTGAGTAGGAAGAAAGTCATGACGATGTCTCCATGATGGTGGTAAAGGATGAATAAACTGTCCTCATATCCATATTCTCCTTGATGGAAAAATCCGACGATGAGGATGAAAAAGATGACGTAACTTTTTTTATCTTAAAAGTGATTTAGACACCTTGTCAATTAAGAGACTGAGAAAACTTGTTGCAGTTCTGATTGATTCTGTAGATGAAATAACAAATGAAAATACCATGTTAAGGGAAAAGTTGAGTATCTGTGAAGATGAGAAAACTGCCCTTGTGTCTTAAATGTCTGAAATGAACATTAGAATGAGTATTCTAGAAACCTAGAGTCTGCAGCCTAACGAGGAACCTGGTACCTCTGAGGGTGGAAAAAGAAAACTCAATAGTAAATATGTCTCAGTCTCTAACAATCTTTTGTATACCCATTGTGGAAGAAACAGTCACCTGTAGAAAAATTGTGAGTCTCTAAAAAGGGCAAAAGAAAATCAGGAGAACTTCTGTAAGTCAAGAAAAAGAAAGAAAGAAAAAAGGAAGGTACCTATTCCCAGTTACCACTTTAGCAAGAATACTTTGCCCCCATGGACAAGAAGGTTTCTCATTAAACCTTTTGACAGTTTTTTGGAACTCCATCTCTAGTGGGTTCCTAAATCTAATAAGTGATTCTTGTGTAGAACAGAGGAAGCAGTAATTGCTGGTAGATGGACAGTGGCTTCTCGAAGCATATGACTGGAGACACTCAAAACTTCCTTTTTTGGAAGCACATCAGAGCAGTGATGTGTCATTTGGTGATGGCAAAAAGGTACTCATTTTAGGTGTTGGGAACATTGGGAGATCAATGAGGCACTCCGTAGATAGTGTGTCTTATGTGAGTGGCCTGAAATATAACTTGCTCAGCGTTTCTCAACTATGTGATAAAGGAAATGAAGTAAGATTTGTGGCAAACCAATGTATAGTCACAAGTCTCGCTTCCAATAAAGTTGTTCTAACTGCTAGAAGAGTGAAGAACGTGTATGTTGCAGATTTGGATTCTATAGAAGGAGACAATCTTACTTGTCTCAGTGCTCAATCTGAAAATGCAAGTTTGTGGCACAGAAGATTGGGACATGAGAGCTCCTCATTACTGAACAAATTAGGTTTCAGGGGACCTGGTCCGTGGTCTCCCCAGGTTGAAGTTTGCTGAAAGTAAAATCTATGAGGCCTACGTAAGGGGGAAGCAAACAAGATCATCCTTCAAGGAAAAGAAAGGTGTCACCACAACCAAGCCATTAGAACTTCTCCACATAGATCTATGTGGACCAATGAGAATCAAAAATAGAGGTGGGAAGAGATACATCCTGGTGATTGTTGACGACTTTTCCAGATTCACGTGGAACATGTTCTTGAGATCAAAAGACGAAACAACTGGAATACTGATGACCTTTGCAAAGGGGATTGAGTTGAAGCTAAACTGCAAAATTGCAAGCATCAGGTCAGATCATGGTACCGAGTTTGAAAATGCCCAAATCGAAAGCTTCTGCGCGGACCATGGCATCCACCACTACTTCTCTACTCCAAGAACTCCTCAGCAGAATGGTGTCGTTGAAAGGTAGAATAAGACCCTGATGGACATTTCCAGAACAACACTCATAGATTCAAGTCTTACAATGATTTTTTGGGCAAAAGAAGTGAATACAATTTGTTATGTCACCAACAGATGTTTAATCAAGTCAGTTCTTAAGAAAACTCCCTATGAACTGCTAAACGGAAGAAAGTCATCTCTTATTTATCTAAAAGTCTTTGGATGCAAGTGCTTTGTGTTGAAATATGGTAAGGATGACCTTGGAAAATTTGATCTAAGAAGTGATGAGGGAACGTTTGTGGGATACTCCTCTTTAAGCAAAGACTAGATGATGTACAACAAAAGGACCAAGTGTGTGGAGGAGAGTGTGCATGTAATTTTTGATGAATCAAGTGAACTGAGAAACCGTGAAGGAAGAGAGGATCTTGAAATTGAGGAGCTAACGCAGATTCAGAGGGATAACCAAATTTGAGAACCTAGAGATGAAAAGAATCGGAGTGATGAAAAAGCTGAGAAACCTATGGAAGTACCTGGTGACCTGCTGCTCCAAATGATGCTCATGAAAGAGAGACTTAGAATGAAGAATTAGAAAGTGATGTCCAAGCTTATGAACTTAATGAGAAGATTACTAGAAAACCAGGATGGAAACATCAATCATCACATCCTATAGACAATCTTATTTCCCCTCTTGAATCTGTAATTTAAACTAGATCCAAGGCAAGAAATCTGGTTTCCTTCTTAGCTTTCATATCCACATTTGAACAAAAAAAATCAAGGAAGCTCTGCTAGATGCTGACTGGGTGAACTCAATGCAAGAAAAGTTGCATCAGTGTGAGAGAAGCAAAGTATGGCACCTTGTCCACATACCACTTAACAGAACTATTATTGGAACCAAATGGGTTTTTAGAAACAAGTTGGACGAGCATGGAACAATCTGGAAAAACAAGTCAAGATTAGTAGTGCAGGGCTATAGTCAAGAGGAAGGAATCTATTATGACGAGATCTTTGCACCTGTTTCAAGGATGGAAGCCATAAGATACTAATAAATTTTGCCACGTACATGGGATTCAAGTTCTTCCAGATGGATGTCAAGAGTTCCTTCCTAACTAGGTACTTGAAGGAGGAAGTTTATGTGAAGCAGCCTCCAGGGTTTGAAGATTGTCACGCCTCAAATCCCATTAAGACGGACAGGCACCCGATGACCTAAAGGCCCGAGAGAACCAACATGTAACCTGCGCTTACTATGCATATAACTATGACAATCTTGTGACAAGTTCACATAAGATGCAGCGATACAAACCAACATAAGTAGACCCAAAACTTATATACAAGACTTGGCCGTTAAGGCCACAACTTGTTAAGACACAACTAAACAATATACATAAGTCTACAAAGCCTCTAAAAGATAGAAAACATTAGGGTAGGTCAAGACAGACCCCGCCTTACCCTTAACTACAATACAATACCAAAATGAATCTTCCAAGGACTTAGTAAAGCTCCGAATCAATCTTGAACTCACCAAATGTAGCTGAGTGTCGTGTTCTCTTACTGAGGAGGTCTATTAAATAAAGTACATGTCCCTGCAGCATGAAATGTAGCGTCCCCCGCAAGGGACGTCAGAACGAGAAAATGTACTAAATATGTAAGGCAATAACATATATAAACTAAGAGTTCGAATGAAACCAAGTATCAATATAAGTGTGCATAAATCAGAACAAAAGATTACTTTTGTTAACTCTTGTGGGATCATGTATGTTACATTCTTGTCTTTACCTTTCTGTGTATTATGATCTTTACAAGGCCTGTGATACGAAGGACCAGCTGATCAGTGGTAGAAGAAGATAACCCATGCTAGGCATTTTAACCCTTGGGATGCGGTCCTCATAATTACACAAATCGGGATGGGCCCATACTAGGCTTTCACCCCTGAGCTACCACCCTTCTATACCAATTGGTATTGGCCCATGCTAGGCTTTCGCCCCTGAGCTGCCACCCTTAATTATACACATTGCTTCACTTAGATTCTTTAATCTTTGAGATTGTTGTTTCGGTGGTCATAATCATTTTTTATATTTGGAATTACGGACCAGTAGTAGAAGACATGAAAATAATACTTCAAGGTAATAACAATGACATAAGGACCTATGTAACAGCAATGCATTACTTGTTAGCTTAAATGATACAATTCACTTCAATTGACTAAGAGTAGGATTCACCAAACTTGCTTTTGCAAAAACCATTTCTATACCAGCACATAGGAGGATAATTACACACGTATAGAGTAGTGAACATATAATGAAGTAATTCAATACACTAAGGAGTGGGGAAGTATTGTTAGCTATTTGGAGTTCGTACGGTACCACTATGTTTCCTTTACTAGGAATAGAACTTAGGAAATCCACTTATTGATATTAATTTCAAGTATCAGGTTTCATGTCGAAGAATATTGAATCGAATAACCTTACATACCTTATCCTCTGACCAATACAACTATCATGATTCAGCCTCCCCTTTCAGGTTTTAATCTACAATATAAGTCATGAAAAACTAAAATTAGCAGCTATCACACCGTGAGTCTCATAAAACAGTAGCTAACTTGATTGATAATAAGCCTATACAGCCCTAAAAATAATGGGTATCACCACACCCTCCTTCTCTGCCCAATACATACATTATATATCCTTTTCCAAGATTACCCAAGCTACACCAACAACAATACCTATAAAACATCCTGAAATATTCGTTATCATACAAACAATTATTGAACTCACCACCCCCTTGAGTTCTTTATGACAGTACACCCATAATTCCTCACTCAAACTCATACATAATGAGGAAGAAAATGGAGCAGTCATCTTACCTCAATTTCTGCAACTTCTCCTTCTAACTTGAACTACTCTAGAACTTCAACTTCCCTTCACACTTAAACCAAAGAAGAATAGAAAAGTATCTTAATAACCAAGGAAGTAAGCAGTAGCTTCTGGAAATAGTATGCCTTTATGCTTTTAGTTGAGCATGAATAACATGTTTTCCTAATCATCTATGGGAGAATTAAGCTAAATCCATAAGTGTTTTCACTTACCTTGTCTTGCAGAGATAAGGGTTTCTTCAAGAACCCTAGAAGAGCTTTAAGGCTGTTGTTTTAATCCTTAAGAGAAAAGAGAGAGAGAGAGCTGGAGTTAATACTCAATATTGAGTGTTAAAATGAGTGAGAATAGCAGCCAATATATCTTATATTGAGCTTTCTTCACCTTTTAGAATATCCTCTAGAAAGATTCATTTTCAGCCACTAATTGGTCAAGTAGGTGAAGCACCTGCTTATGTACATCAAGCATCTCAAAAGGTCAAACTAGGTGATGCACCTACTTAGTCCTTTGGATTGGTCAATAAGTCAAAGTAGGTGATGCACCTACTTGTCACCTGCTAGCTTAGTTAAGTCAAGAAAGCAACTCACTTATTTTTTTCCATTTTCTAAATATTAATCCCTTTTGCTTTAACTTAGCACTTAAATTTCAACTTTAAGCTTAATTACCACCTTACTGTCTCTTTAAATACTCCCGTTAGAGTTAACTTGTTGTATATATGCTGAAACGTGCAAAGCATCATATCACCTTCCGAGCTAGTTTAAACCAACACTATTCATATAAGAATCATGGTCCCTCACATATACTCTAAGGCTATGTCAAGCATATGCATAATACGGGCTGTTACTTCCTTCCCCCCTTAAAACATTCGTCCTCGAATCTTAGCATGATTATCCAGCCCTAACAGGTTCAAGCCTAAGTTAGTACTACTAATAATCACATAATACATATAGACTTATACTTATTTGTTAACGCCTCAACTACGTATCTTCATCCTTCTCATCGATCTGAAAGAGATGTGGATACTTCAATTTCATTGATTCTTCCGCTTCCCATGTAACTTTTTCTACTTGTTGGTTCCTCCATAATACTTTTCCAGAAGCTACTTCTTTATTTCTTAACTTCTGAACTTGTCTATCTAGAATAGCAATGGGTACTTCTTCATAAGTGAGATATCTCGTAACCTGTACATCTTCAGTAGGAGTAGTACGAGATGGGTCACCTACGCATTTTCGAAGCATTGAGACATGAAACAACGGATTAACGGTTGAAACATCTTGAGGTAACTCTAACTTATACGCAACTTGGCCAATTCTTCGAATAACCTTATATGACCCTATATAGCGTGGACTCAACTTTCCCTTTTTACCAAACCCCATCACCCCTTTCATTGGTGACACCTTCAAGAACACCCAATCCCCTATAGAAAATTCTAGTCCTCTCCTTCTAACATCCGCATATGATTTATGTCGACTTTGAGCTGTTTCTAGCCGCTGCTGTATCACTTTGACTTTTTCCATAGCTTGATGAACAAGGTCGGGCCCAAATAAGGCAGTTTAACCTGTTTCGAACCAGCCAATCGGGTATCTAAATTTTCTACCATATAAAGCTTCATAAGGTGCCATTTTAATACTTGAATGGTAGCTATTGTTATAATTGATTTCAATAAGCGGGTGATGATCATCCTAGCTACCCTTGAAGTCTAATACACAAGCTCGCATCATATCCTCAAATGTTTGAATTGTACGCTCTGCCTGACTATCTATTTGGGGGTGAAAGGTTATACGTAAATTCACCTGTGTTCCCAAACTCTTCTGAAATGACTTCCAAAAAATTGCAGTGAATTGAGCTCCTCTATCAGATATCATAGAGATTGGAACTCCATGTAGTCGAACTATCTCTTTAATATACAACCTTGCATACTCTTCAGATGTATAAGTAGTCTTCACCGGCAACAAGTGTACTACTTTGGTGAGTCTATCAACTATTACCCATATGGAGTCAAACTTCCGAAATGAGCGAGGCAAACCAGTGAAAAAAATCCATTTTGATCATGTCCCATTTCCAAATTGGAAGTTATATAAACTACATATAACCTCCGGGCTTTTGGTGCTCTACTTTTACTTATTGATAATTTGGACATTGAGCTACGAATTCTACAATGTTCTTATTCATGTTCCCCACCAATACATTTCTTTCAAGTCGTGATACATTTTAGTTGACCCCGAATGGATAGAATATCTTGAATGATGTGCTTCCATCATAGTCCTCTTTCTTAATTCATTTACGTTAGGTACACACTAGTTTTTGACACCGAAGTACTCCCTCTTGCATAAGCTCAAATGCCTTTGTCATACCCTGTTGTACATTCTCCTTAAGCTGTAATAGAATAGGATCAGTGTATTGCTTCTCTTTCACTTCCACTACTAATGAGGATTCTGATGCATTTTGCACAACAACCCCTTCGTCTGGAGATTCAAGAAGGTGAAACCCCAAGCTAGCTAGTTGACATAGATCCTTAGTTATTCCTTGTCTTTCCATAGACTGCCCATAAGTGCTTGCCATTAATTTATGACTTAACGCATCATCTACTACATTTGCTTTCCTGGGATGATACAAAATATCAATGTCATAATCTTTTAATAGCTCCAGCCATCTTCGCTGCCTTAGATTTAAGTACTTTTGCTTAAAGGTATATTGTAAACCCTTGTGATTAGTGTATATGTCAACATGAACTCCATACAAGTAGTGGCGACATATCTTCAAAGCAAATACAATTGCTGCTAGCTCTAGATCATGAGTTGGATAATTTTTCTCATATGGCCGCAGCTGCCTGGAGCCATAAGCTATTACTTTACAATGCTGCATCAGTACACATCCTAGGCCCACTCCTGAAGCATCACAATACACTGCATACCCTTCTGTGCCTTCTGGAAGTACCAATACAGTTGTAGAAGTTAATTTATTCCTCAGCTCTTGTAATCCTCTTTCACATTCATCACTCCACTAAAACTTGGTTTCTTGGTGTGCTAGCTTTGTTAAGGGTGCAACAATGGAAGAGAATCCCTCAACGAACCTTCTGTAATAATCTGCCAATCCAAGGAAACTATGAATCTCTGTAGGCGTTGTAGGTCTTGGCCAGGTTTTCACGGCTTCTATCTTCTGGTTATCAACCCTTATTCCTTCATTGAATACAATATGACCTAATAATGCCACAGATTTCAACCAGAACTCAAATTTGGAGAATTTCGCATACAACTTACGATCATGAAGAATTTGTAAAACCTGTCGCAAGTGATTAGCATGGTCATCTTCCAATCTTGAATACACCAAAATGTCATCTATGAATACTATCATGAACACATCTAGAAATGAATTGAATACCCTATTCATCAAATCCATAAAAGCTGTTGGTACATTTGTTAGCCCGAATGATATGACTTTAAATTCAAAATGACCATACCGTGTCCGTAAAGTTGTCTTGGGAATATCTTTGTTTTTGACACTTACTTGGTGATAACCTGACCTCAGGTCAATTTTTGAAAAACACCTAGCACCTTGTAACTGATCAAACAAATCATCAATTCTAGGGAGGGGATATTTGTTCTTAATGGTTACCATATTCAACTGTCGGTAGTCGATAAACATTCTTAACAAGCCATCTTTCTTGCATACAAATAAAACTGGTGCTCCCCATGGGGATATACTAGGCCTTATGAATCCTTTTTCTAATAAGTCTTTTAATTGCTCCTTCAACTCCCGTAATTCTGCCGGGGCCATTCTATATGGAGGGATGGATATAGGTTGAGTAACTGGAATCACATCAATACCAAACTGTACTTCTCGTTTCAGAGGCAAACCCGAAAGATCTTCAGGAAATACATCATGAAACTCATTCACTACCGGAGTGGATTGAAGAGTTGGTGGCTCTGCATCTATATTTTTCACTCTCACTAGATGACATATGTAACCTTTGGACATCATCTTTCTTTGCCTTAAGATAAGAAATAAATTTACTTCTTGGTGCCCCAATATTACCTTTCCATTCAAGGACTGCCTCTTTTAGAAAATGGAAATGCACCATCTTATTCGGCAATCTACCGTTGCATAACAAGAAGCGAACCAATCCATACCCATTATAACATCAAAATCTACCATTTCTAGCTCAACAATGTCAGCCAATGTATCACGATCACAAACAGTTACAATGCAATTACGATAAACCCTTCTAGCTATAATAGACTCACCAAGCGGTGTAGACACTTCAAATGGCTTCACTAATAATTCTAGTGTTCTTTTGAACTTTTCAGCAATCAATGGAGTAACATATGATAGTGTAGACCCTGGATCATTAATGCATATACAATATGTGAAAAGATAGACAATGTACCTGTAACCACATCCGGCGAGCCTTCTAAATTTTTTCGATCCCCTAGAGCATATTTGCGATTCTGAACTCCACTTGAACTAGCTGCTATCCCAGCTCCTCTACCACGACCAGTAGGCATCTGTCCCCTACCCAAAGAAGATGATGATGATGAGGATGCAGCAATGATCTAGTAGGTGGTGTCACACCACCCACACCCGTATGAGGGCAACTTCTCATCATATGACCCGGTGTACTACACCAAAAACAAATATATGTACCAAACCGACATGCACCTAAATGATTTCTTCCACATTGCTTACAAGGCTATTAAGGAGGTCTTGATTGGCTCATACTTCCCTGCTCTTGGTACCCCGTTATTCGTGAACCTTGGCTTTCACCTCTTTGCCCAAACAAATTGCCCCTAGACTCTTGAAACTGAGGTGGGGCACTAGCTGTAGAGTAGGAAGATGTTGGCCTAGCGTTCTGTTAAAGAACCGAGACCTAAACCCACCTTGGGATGGTGTAAAATGCCCCATGGATCTGGACTTCTTAGAATGCCTTGTTTCTGACTCTTGTGTCCTTCTTCTTTGCCTTTGATCCTCCAACTTTTGCGCAAAAGCTTGCATCCTTCCTATATCCATATCTTTATTCAACAAAGCAATGGTACAATGTCTAACCAGATATGAATCTAATCTATCCACATATCGATGAACTCTATCCTCCATAGTAGCTACTACATTAGGAGCATACCTGGACAAGGAATTAAATTTGAGACTGTACTCTCTCACGCTCATACTTCCTTGGTGGAGATTTAAGAACTGATCCGCACGGGCCTTTCGGATCTCCAATGGAAGGTAATGGTCAAGGAATGCCTTTTTGAACTCTTTCTATGTTGTTGAAGGTCCATCTGTTCCCCTAGATTGCTTCCAAGCTTCATACCACAATATAGCCATACCCTTTAATCTATATGCTGCTAGCTTAAGTGATTCTTTACCACTTACATGCATAACATCGAAAGTGCGTTGGATCTGATCTGTAAAGTCTTGTGGATCTTCATTAGGATCTGACCCGGTGAATGATGGAGGGTCCAAATTAAGGAAGTCACGTATCCGCGCGCCAGCTGCTCTATCTACACCACTAGTACCTGCACCTAGACCTTCTTGCCTTTGACCATGGCTAGCAACTATACGAGTTAATAATTGGACTGCATTTCTCAAATCTTGCTCGGTAGCATTATTAGCGGGTTCTTGAGGTGCAGCTTCCCTCCTTAGATCTTCTGGAGATGGAGGGGTTGGGCAAGTTCGTGATAGAAACTCATATTGAGCCTCACTTTGAACAGCTTCATTAGGTGGTGGTTGGCTAGTCCCTTCTTGGGCAGCCACATCTACTCGCTTACCTATACTTTACTCCAACTCGTAATTGGTATCGTTGCTATAATGAAGCAATTCAGAAGTTAGATACGATTCACCTACAACATTGGTTCTATCGCATGATCTAAGAAATAAAAGAAAGGAGACAACTCTTACATATCCCGTAGCCTCCTGTTTATAAATGTGGTGCACAACACATCCATAAGTAAGACACTACACATACATGGATTTGTAGACTCCCTAGGATGACCTGCTCTCATACCACTTTTGTCACGCCTCAAATCCCATTAAGACGGACATGCACCCGATGCCCTAAAGGCCCGAGAGAACCAACATGTAACCTGTGCTTACTATGCATATAACTATGACAATCTTGTGACAAGTTCACATAAGATGCAGCGATACAAACCAACATAAGTATACCTAAAACTTATATACAAGACTTGGCCGTTGAGGCCACAAATTGTGAAGACGCAACTGAACCATATACATAAGTCTACAAAGCCTCTAAAAGATAGAAAACCTTAGAGTAGGTCGATACAGACCCCGCCTTACCCTTAACTACGCTACAATACCAAAATGAATCTACCAAGGACATAGTAAAGCTCCGAATCAATCTGGAGCTCACCAAAAGTAACTGAGTGTCGTGTGCTCCTGCTGAGGAGGTTTATTAGCTGAAGTACCTGTGCCTGCAGCATGAAATAGAGTGTCCCCCACGAGGGACGTCAGTACGAGAAAATGTACTGAATATGTAAGGCAATAATATATATAAAATAAGAGTTCGAACGAAACCAAGTATCAATTTATGTATGCATAAATCAGAACAAAAGACCACCTTTGTTCACTCTTTTGGGATCATGTATGTTACATTCTTGTCTTTACCTTTCTGTGTGTTATGATCATTATAAGGCATGTGATACGAATGACCAGCTGATCAATGGTAGAAGAGGATGACCCATTCTAGGCATTTTAACCCTTGGGATGTGGTCCTCATAATTACAAAAATCAGGATCGGCCCTTGCTATAATTTCGCTTCTGAGCTGCCACCTTTCTATACCAATTAGGATTGTCCCAATGCATTACTTGTGAGCTTTAATGATGCAATTCACTTCAATTGACTAAGAATAGGATTCACCAAACTTGCTTTTGCAAATACCATTTCTATACCAGCACATAGGAGGACAATTACACATGTATAGAGTGTTGAACATATAATGATGTAATTCTATACACTAAGGAGAGGGGGAAATATTGTTAGCTATTTGGAGATCGTACACTGCCACTATGTTTCCTTTACTAGGAATAGAACTTAGGAAATTCAATTATTAATATTAATTGCAAGTATCAGATTTCATGCCGAAGAATATTGAATCGAATAGCCTTACATACCTTATCTTCTGACCAATACAAATATCATGATTTAGCCTCCCCGTTCAGGTTTTAATCTACAATATAAGTCATGATGTACTAAAATTAGCAGTTATCACACCTTGAGCCTCATAAAATAGTAGCTAACTTGACGCATATTAAGCCCATATAGCCCTCAAAATAATGGATATCACTACACCCTCTTTCTCTGCCCAATACATACATTATATATCTTTTTCCAAGATTACACAAGCTGCACCAACAACAATACACATAGAACAACCTCAAATATTCTTGATCATATAACCAATTATTGAACTCACCACCCCCTTGAGTTTTTTTATAACAACACACCCATAATTCCTCACTCAAACTCATATATAAGGAGGAAGAAAATGGAGCAGTCACCTTACCTCGATTTCTGCAACTTCTCCTTATAAGTTGAATTCCTCTAGAACATCAACTTCCCTTAACACTTATACCAAAGAAGAAGAGAAAAGTATCTTAATAACCAAGGAAGTGAGTAGTAGCTTCTAGAAATATTATGCCTTTATGCTTATACTTGAGCATGAATAACATGTTTTCCTAATCATCCACGGGAGAATTAAGCCAAATCCATAAGTGTTTTCACTTACCTTGTCTTCCAGAGATAATGGTTTCTTCAAGAACCCTAGAAGAACTTTAAGGCTGTTGTTTTAATCCTTAAGAGAAAAGAGAGAGAGAGAGATGAAGTTAATCCTCAATATTGAGTGTTAAAATGAGTGAGAATAGCTGCCAATATATCTTATATTGAGCTTTTTTCACCTTTAAGAATATCCTCTAGAAAGCTTCATTTTCAGCCACTAAATGTTCAAGTAGGTGATGCACCTGCTTATGTACATCAAGCAGCTCAAAAGGTCCAATTAGGTGATGCACCTACTTGCTTTCACTTGGGCTTAAATGTTGGGCCTTGACAGATTTGGCTGTTGGGATTAAATTTCATTTTCCTTTTATTTAACTTAGTTTGGGCCTCAAGTGAGTCCATTAGCATAGGCCCAAATCTAATCCATAGACCTTGGACTTTTTAACTAGATCCATGTAGCTCAAGTAGGTGATTCACCTACTTTGTCCTTTGGAAGTCAAAGTAGGTGATGCACCTACTTGTCACCTGCTAGCTTAGTTAAGTCAAGAAAGCATCTCACTTATTTTATTCCATTTTCTAAATATTAATCCCTTTTGCTTTAACATAGCACTTAACTTTGAACTTTAAGCTCAATTACCACCTTACTGTCTCTTTAAATACTCCCGTTGGAGTTAACTTGTAGTATACATGTTGAAACGTGCAAGGCATCATATCACCTTTCGATCCAGTTTAAACCAACACTAATCATATTAGAATCATGGTCCCTCACCTATACTATAAGGCTATGTCAAGTATCAGAAGAACATAATAAGCATATGCGTAATACGGGCTGTTACAAAGATGTTGACCAGCCTAATCATGTGCTAAAGCTAGACAAAGCACTAAATGGCCTGAAGTAGGCACCCAAGTCCTGGTATGAGCGATTGTCAAAATTTCTACTTGAAAATGGGTTCAAAAGAGGAAAAATTAACAACACATTATTCTTAAAGTCAAAAGGAAAGGAGCTCCTGGTAGAGCAAGTCTACGTAGACGATATCATCTTTGGAACTACTACAGATACTTTGTGAAAAGAGTTTACAGCCTTGATGAGCAGTGAATTTGAAATGAGCATGATGGGGGATCTAACCTTTTTCTTAGAGTTGTAAATCAAACAGTCTCTCCAGGGTACGTCAATCGATCAGGAGAAGTACATAAAGGAGTTGCTCAAGAAGTTCAGTATGAAAGAGGCCAAAATTATTGATACCCCAATGAGAACTAATACAAAGCTGGATAAAGATGAAGTTGGCACTGATGTGAATCAAACTATGTATAGGGTAATAATTGGATCTTTTCTCTACCGCACTGCAAGTCGACCTAATATAGTCTTCGGCATGGGAATGTGTGCTAGGTTTCAAGCTGCTCCAAAAGAGTCACACATAAAGGCAGCCAAGTGAATACAGAGATACTTGAAGGGAACATAGGACTTGGTCTTTTTCTATCCTGCTGACAATTCTTTTGATCTAATTGGGTATATGATGCTGATTATGCATGGTTTTTTAATGATCAAAAAAGCACTTCAAGCATGGATTATTTTCTAGGGTCATCACTAATCTCATGGGGAACTAAGAAGCACAATCCAATAGCTCTATACACTGCTGAAGCTGAGTATATGGTTGCTGCATCATGTTGTGCTCAATTCTTGTGGATCAAACAGCAGCTTGAAGAATTTTGTGTTCTCACAGATACTATTCCTCTCATATACGATAATACAAGCACAATGAACATAGCCAAGAATCATGTCCAACATAAGAGGACCAAACACAGAGATGTGAGGCATCACTTTCTTAGAGACAATGTTGAAAAGATGAATGTGGTGATGAGATACTATAAAGATGGAAGATCGAGTGGCTGATACCTTCACCAAGGCATTGGGAAAGGAACATTTAATCAAGAACATATTGAGTTTGGGGATGCAAAAGATCACCTGATTTCACAACAAGTTTTGCATGAAGCCTCTCACATGACTATGCGTGGGAGGGCAGTTATCTATACTTGTTGTATTGCTTAACGTTTATGAATTCACATCTGGTACCTTAGTGCAGGTACACACTCATGGCATATTGCCTAAACGGAATAGCTAACCATAATAGGGAGGGCTATCTATAGAGAGGGACCTGGTTCCCCAGAAGGTTAGTATCACTTTTACTACACAATTTTCTGTCAATGGTCACTACCACGTGTCTTCTCCCTATTCCTTTTTTCAGTTACAGATGTCTTTTCAGTTTAAAAGCCAAGTGTCCCTACTATTCAGGACCCGACAACTTATTAAATACACCCTTTTGAGATAATTCAACAACCACAAATTCTTTTCAAATTCTCTTATTGTTCGTCAACTGTCGTCTTCTTGTCTTTTGAAAAAATGTCGAACTCTTATTCTCCCTCAAAATATCCTCTCTCCCAAGTTATTGAGAACCCCAATTCATTTAATTTCTCAATTCCTCTTCCTGAAGGATGTCCATCCACATCAGTTTTGGGGTTGGTCAGACTGATGAATCTATCACATCTAATAATGAAGTGTTAGTATCTCCTGTAATCAACCCTGGGGAAATCATATCTTGTTCTCCAACTTTGGTTCTATCAGACAAAGATTCTCAAAATTTTGAGGCCCAGTCGGTTGTGAAGCCTACCCTTAAGACATCCACTAAAGATCTAGGAATTATGTCTCAACCAGGGCCTGTGTCATCTACAATGTCTAAAAGGTTGTTTGAAGGTGATTTGCTTGAGGTTAAAGGTATGGAATCCAACATACTAGCAACAGTAGAGGAATTGGTAGTTGTACAAAGTCTAGCCTCTCTCAGAAGGGATACTCAGCCAACGCTCTCAGAACAATAATGCAGATCACCGGAACGGGTCCCTCATAGTGTTTAACCAGTGTTTGACCAAACCCTTGAAACCATAGGGTTTACCAGTAAAGAAGAGGATGAAGAAGAAACTCCTCTAGTTTGGTCTAGAAAAGGGGTTCGAGGAGCGAATGCTTCAACCATGGTTATCCCAAATCTTGGAGAAACTGAATTTGTACCTGAGACTATAATTGAGAATGAGCATACTGAGTCAGAAAAGAAAAGAAAAAGGAAAAGGAAAGGAAAAATGGTGGAATCTCCCACCAAACCAGACAAAAAGAGATACACAACAAGAGGGGTGGTACAAAAATTACTTGGAGATGCTCTGCTGGCAAATGAGGTACAAATAGAGAGAAATCGAAGACGAAGAAGGCTTCTTTATGTGCCCACTGAGGAACCTACATCAATGTCTCAAAATATAGGCTCAAGTGAAACAGAGTCTGAAGATATTATTAGAGCAGTGGTGAAACGGAAGAAGGAGGCAGAAAAGGAACGAGTCAAAGCAAAATGAGTTCCTAAGTATGAAAAGAAATCACTCATAAAAGGAGATAGGGTGACAAAAAGGTCCCAGGTCTGACCGCCCAGAAGCTAGTTGAAGGAAAGGTGTTGACAAGGGAAGAGGATGTTGCAGAAATGGAAAAATAAAAGGTTCTGAACGGAAGGATGTTTGATCCTAACATCTTCACAGAGCCTAGTATGTATACCCTTTTTGACGTTGTCTTTTTTGCAAAGTTGGGAACACTTGTTTGAATGTCCTGTACCACAACTGCATAAACCTGAGGGGAGAAAGTTCTTTTACAAAATGGAACTCCTTGAAGATGGAGGCATTCAAACAATGGTGCATGAAGTGAAAATCTCCCTGTGTGAAGAGAGTTTGGGAATCATACTGGAGTTCCCACTGAAGGGATCTGGTCCATTGAAGGGTGCAAACCTTCTGTTGATTTTGTTCGCATGGCTACCAAACATGGGGACATGAAATGTGTAGGTCTTCCTAAGAAGTTCCTCAAAGGAGAATACCAGTTGTTTTTCGAGTTTGTTAACAAGGTCCTGGTGCCCAGAAGTGAAAAGAGGATTGTGGCTTCTGCAGCTAATCTATTTCTAATGTAGAAATTGGATTAAGTAGAAGCTGTAAGTCTTCCTGGCATTATGCATGAATAGACGCACAGAAATATGCCTTGGATAAATGCCAAACATGGCATACCTTATGGGTATCTTTTGAATCATGTGTTTGAACACTTCGGAGTTCCCCTTGGCATGGGAGTTTCTAGCATTCTGAAACAAATGTTCTCTCCGACCACACTTTTGGAGTGCGAGTATGTGGAGGGAAAAATCAAAGCTAAGTCCCATGTGTCTGACCTTCTTTAGCAACAGGAATCCCTCAAGCGTGAGCTAATAACTTCACAGTAACCTTGAGTGCTAAAGAGGTAGAAATTGCATGACTTAAGGCACAACTTCAATAGACTATTTGATAGGGACCTGGTACCAGTACTACAAATAAAGAGGAAGTAGAATAGTTCAGAGATGAGAATGCACAACTGTTGAAGACAAATGCCTCACTTAGTGAGGAAGTTCGGGATCTTAACAAGCAATTCATTCAGGCGCACGTTGATGCTAATAATCACATGATCTTATTGTTACAGTCCTTCACTTCCCGTCCCATTCTGTCCTAAATGAGTCTGCTGTCGAAATTTTGTATGTCTTTCAGTGTCTAAGTTGTTTCCACTATTTTTATATTGTGGAAAAGTGTACTGTCTTTGGCCAAACTCTGTGGTCAACATAAATGATCTAATGATATCATATTTTTTTGCCCTTCTTAGTATGCTTTTATCTTCTCTATTTTTGCTTACTTGCACAAGTAATGTGTGTCCCATGGACCTGAGTTCCTAATGTTTTGCATGCAGCTCGTATATGTTTATTGTCATTCCTTTTCAATGATGTGAAAAGGGGGAGTTGATATGTAAACTGTGTGTGAATTAGAGTATAGTGATAAGGGGAATATTGATAGGGGGAACTGATACTTTGAATGAATGAGTTACTTTGAATGAATGCTAACTCATGTGAGGCCGTTTATTTGTCCTCATAAAAAATGGGGAAAATGATAAGTCTTACTGTTTCTGGATGTTTTGATGATCCTCACAAATGTAGGGACCCGATCCTCCGTAGAGTGTTCCATCTAGGGCAATGTGTTAGACAATTGGAAAGTTGTCTTGTCAGAGGTTGGTGAGGTCGTCAGTGTACTGAACCAATAAGCATGGGTGAGGTTGTTTGTCCAACGGTTAATAATTCTTTATGGTTGATATAATCAACATGACAAACAACATATCAACTCATTCATTCAAAGAGAAAAAATTCAAGCTTCAACAAAACAACAAGGGACCTCATAGATTGAAGATTTGCTTCTTGAACCTGTTGTTATTTTGATTGCTTGTATTTGTGCTTAACCTGTAAGATTCGTTTCACTTCTATTAGAAACGTTTCAAAACCTTGTGTGAATCATTGTAAGAACATAGCTGAGGGCAACTTTGTGTCTTACAATCAAAAGTCTATATTAATCGCTGAGGGTTAGTATAGTGGGAAATGCAGGCATTGCTTAGGCTCGTTAAGTAATAGGTTGTATTACATAGTATTGAGATTAGGAGGTTAATCTCATTGTGTGGTTGTAAACTGTGTTTTGTTGTTACTTGAGCAGATTAGTGAAAATAATTTCAAAACCCTGTGAGTTAGGTCGTGGTTTTACTCCCTTGAGCTAGGAGGTTCCCACGTAAGTATTGTATGTTCTTTTTAATTTTTGTATTTACTTTTGTGCATCATAACTGTCTAAAGCACCCGGTCCCATAGTAGTTAGTGAACGCAAACATTCCAACAAGCGGTATCATAGCTGTGATTTCTCAATCTGGTTAACACCAAGAGAAGAAAGATCCTGAAGGAATGACTGCTCCACCAAGTCTACAGGAAGGACAGTCTACCACCCGTCCACCACTCTTCAACGGAAAATTCTATGGATGGTGGAAGACACGAATGTATGAGTACATCAATGCATAAGACACTGAGCTGTGGGACGTGATTCTTGATGGACCATACATTCCCACCAAAGACGTAAAAGAAGGAGAACTTACGAAAGTGATTCCAAAGACAAGAAGAGAATATAATGAGGCTGATCGGAAGAAATTAGAGAAGAACTATAAAATAAAGAAGCTGCTGGTTTGTGGGATCGGTCCAAATGAGTACAACAGGATCCCAGCTTGTGAGACTGCAAAAGAAATTTGGGACTGTTTAAAAATAGCCCACGAAGGAACCACCCAAGTCAAGGAGTCTAAAGTAGACATGTTGATAACCCAGTATGAGAACTTCAGCATGAAGGAAGGTGAAACCATTCATGAGATGCATACAAGGTTCACTTCCATCACAAATGAACTAAGATGCCTTGGTGAACCCATTCACCCAAGAAAACTGTAACGATATGATTCCATCAATATGGAAAAGCCAATGGGGAAAGAATTAGGGCTAGAAAACTTTTTCGTTGTAGTTGGATTTTCCCAACCTAGTCCAGATTTGGATGAAATTGGAGTCATTAAGGTGTAGGGAAATCTGGTAACAATCAGGTATGTATTTATGATTTTTATTACATGAGTAGTTAGATAACTCATTGAGGAACCCGTACGACTTTACGGAATTCAATTCGGGTGTGTAGAACACCCGAAATCGTTCTTAGCGTAAAGGGTATTTTCAGAGCGTCGTTGGTTAGAGGTGTGTTGTGAAATGGGATCTTGGAATTTTCAAAATAGCTCACTGGTTTCGTGCAAGCCGTTGGGGTGGGATTTCTGCCGCCAGGGCCGGGCCGTTGTAGCGAGGTGAGGACTGCTATGGCGGGAAAAATGCGACTTAAGTCAGAAATAAAACCCCAAAAATGTTTTATTTTGCACTTTTTGACTTTGTGAGCTAGAAGAAAAACCCATACGAGTTCTTGACCGTTTTTCACCATTCTTGAGGCTAAAGGTAAG
This sequence comes from Solanum okadae, assembly GCA_036553675.1. NCBI lineage: Eukaryota > Viridiplantae > Streptophyta > Magnoliopsida > Solanales > Solanaceae > Solanum > Solanum okadae. Next base: position 43,377,515 of record CM071686.1, read on the forward strand.
GTTTTCACTCCCTGAATCTATATTTCGATCCATAGAACTTAGTTTGTTGGGTAATTATTGATGGGGGAGGGTTTTGATCTGGAATTTATGGTGAAAAAAGCCCTAAATTGAGTATTAGGATCTTGAGTTTTGTTAGGGTTATTGGGTTTGTTATAATCCACATAATTAGACCTTTGATTGTTGATCATTGTGTTAATTGTATATTTTTATATCACGAACAAGCGAGAAGAATCTGAAAAGGAAGATTCAAGTTCCTTGGGCGATTCAAGCTTGAATTTCGAGGTAGGTGATGGTTGCGATTTCATGTTGGTGTGATATGTGTTTGTAATTGCTTCATTATAATGCATGTATGTATGTAAATGTTGTATTATTGATCACCCTAATCGTAAATGAGGATAATTGAATAATTGTATGCCATGAATCACCTCTTGTTGTATGATTGTGAGAATATACATTGTGATTATGGTTTGTTGAATGGGCGGGTGTCACGATCCGACACACTAACTGGATCGGTTGCCACGTTTCGGCATAAATATGGGATCGGTTGCCACGTTCCGATATAAATATTGGATCGGGTACCACGTTCTGGTATGCTAACAGTTTGGGTGTGGGTTCCATAAGAGGACCAATGAATTGGGTTGCGTGAGAGGACCATTGAATTGTGTTGTGCATCTACTTGTGATGATTATGTTCATATCTAATGATGATTGATATTGGAAGATTGTATGTTGCTCTAAATTGATAACCAATGTGTATTATTGAGAATGTGGATGCTACATTGATCCTGAAAAGATGACTAATATTGTATATGTTCGGTGTATACCTGTTTTATAATGTTGTGGTTACTTGCATGTGTTTCACTGATTGGGATAGCCGCGTGATCCTACCAGTACATTGTGGTTGTGTACTGATTCTACATTTGCTCTTTCTTTGTTGAGTACAGGGCATCTTCAGGTGGCTATTGATAGATCTTAGCAAGGTGACTATTGAGCGTGACCGGATTCAAAGGTGAGCCAGTTCTTTCAGGTTGCCATGGATCTTCCTTGTTTAAGTCCACTCTTTCCGGACTTAGACATTTGTTCTAGTTGGTTGATTAGTTCATTAGTTTAGGGTTGTATCCTTTCTTGTTTAGACTTGGTTCATTGTTAGATGTTTCGGTACATTGACTTTCAGAATCTAGGTTATTCTTCTGCATTGTTAGTTTATCATTTTTACACTTTTATTAGAGTTTATGGGAACTCTATTTTCCTTTTCTTAGTATTTGACTTAAATGCCTTAGTTATTGCTTTAGTTGTTTGGTTTGGGTTGTAGTAGTGGTTCTCCCACCGGAGAGTTAGTGTGGTGCCAATCACGACAGTCTGGGTTGTGACAAAGTTGGCATCATAACCCTAGGTTTGTTGATCTTATTATACCACAACAAGTCTAGTAGAGTCTTGCGGAACAGTACGAAGACGTTCGTACTTTTCTTCGAGATGCTATAGGACTTTAGAAAAAGCTCACTTCTTTCTGCTCCTTCGTGCTATGACTAGAATCCAATTGGTATCTGGGTGATACAAATTGGTATCTTTCCTCCTTCAGTCTATGGTCTGAACTAGAGCAATAAAAGTGGTAACACCATAACTAGCAAGAGAGGACGCGTAAAGACTACCGACAGTTGAATAGGGTCACCATTCAGAACAAGTATCCATTTCCTCAGATAAATGACATTTTGACCATTTGCAAGGTCCATCCGTTTTCTCTACCATTAATTAAAGATTGAGGCGGTTAAGAATGGGGTTCGACCAAATTCTATGATTGAAATTAGCAGTTTGTGGGGCTCACTAGCTACTATTGTCGCTTATGGTATGATATGAGTCCAATTGGTATCTCCCGATTCCAATTGTTACCTTAACGAAGTGAACTAGACGTCGTAGTTTCGGCTGAAAGGACACAAGCAAGTTTATTGGAACAGAGAAGGTTCCAATTGGTATCTGGCCTTAGGGGCCGTATAAGGTATGGATGATTGGTAACGATCGTCTATGGAACAAACTAATTAAATAATTTGGATTTTATCTGCAAGTTGTAACTGCTTGAGTGTCGTGAAAACTTGTCATAAAAAAAGTCATCACGAGAGTAGGTTCAAGGGTCTAGATAAATTATGATGTGGTTCGTAAGCGAGAAATCTAAATGTGCGTTGACCAACTGATAACCGTGTGAGAGTCTGGGTGTATTCTGGGGATGTGTGTGTGGTAGTGTTGAAATGATGAAAAAGGATTCTAAAGTGCGTACTTCATTGGGTTGACCGAGGGGTAGACAATGATTGTCCTAGCTAAGGGAATTACTCTAATACTGCATGTGTTATAGCTGGAAACGGTTGGGGAATTTATAAAAGAAAATAACCCTAGAAAATTGTTGACAGGGGTTATGTTTCCTTTGAGGCCGCTGGGGCGCGATTTTTCCCGCCAAGGCAAGGCCGCCAGGGCGCGATTTCTTCCGCCAGAGTGGGATAGGGCGAGATAGAATCTCATCCCCGTCTCTAATGTTTTCCCCTACTCACAATTATGGACCCTAAATTATACCTGAACTAACCCCCGTGATCTATTTCAGTGTTTAGCAATCAAATATAAGTTATAAGATGTGTTAAAATTGTGGAAAACATGGGAATATGATGAGGAAATCATCGAGGCCATGAAAGCTAGGCAAATGGTAATGTAGGTAGAGGAATAATGTAGCCAGGCGAGGAGGTTGCCCGTCAAGATGACATGGCTTGGTTTTATGCCTTCCGAGCAAGACCAAGTTTGAGGTGTGTGATGCAGTGATCACAAGTACTCTTATTGTTTGTGACCGAATGACTATTGTTTTGATTGATTCGGGTTCCACTTATTCATATGTGTTAGTTCAATTGCCTTGAGATTTTATGTGCTTTGTGATATACTTGATTCCCTCATCCATGTTTCTACCCCAGTTGAAGAGTCAGTCATAGTCACCCATATATATAACATTGTCCTGTTGTGTATATGGATTTTTCAGATTTGAGTTGATTTGGTTATGTTGGATATAACTGACTTGATATAATCTTAGCATGACTTGGTTGTCCCCACTATTATATCAGGCTTAATTTTAATTCTAAGTCGGTTACTCTAGAGATCCCCGGTAGGGAAATATTAGAGTGGGAACAGGTGTACAAGCCTAAGCTAGCTAAGATCATATCCTTCATTCGGGCTAGGAAAATGGTAGGGCAGGGATGTTGGCTTATTTGGCTCATGTTCTGGATGTTGAGGTTGAGTCTTCATCTATGGAGTCTATTCTGATGATGTATGAGTTTTAAGGAAGTGTTTCCTACGGATTTGCCTGGTATGCCTTCATATAGAGATATCAATTTCTGCATTCACTTGGAAACTGACACTCGCCTCATTTCCATCCCTTTGTATTGTATGGCTCTAGAAGAATTAAGAGAGCTTAAGGCTGAAATCCAAGATCTTCTTGATAAAGGGTTCATCCGTCCTAGTGTTTCCAAGTGGGATGCTTCGGTCTTGTTTGATAAGAAGAAGGAGGGTAGTATGAGGACTGATGATTTTGTCTTAATCCATAAGGGAGTGGATTAATACCAGAATGACGAGCTTATGGATAAGGAAAGTTCCATTGAGTATACTTGGGTGAATGTAATTGAAGATTTTAGTAAGAACGTGTGTACCAAGATTGGGTTAGTCCTTTGAATTTGATGAGTTTACCTGAGTTTGAGGTGTCGTGTTGGTGAAATATTGGCTTCGTAGTGATAGTCAAGGCTGACTGAGCGTAATGGTAATAAGAGTTCGTGATGGATTGTGACGGGAGGCAAACTATATAATAAAATTGTTGGTTAGGCAAATTTTTGTATAGTAATTGCGACTTGCGAGTATCTAAGGTTGTGGCTTTCTAAAAATTTGGTGAGTAACGTGGTTGTATGGAAAGTTTCAAGAGATGGTGGAACACCATTCAAATAGAAATTAAAGAAATAGAGTCATAATGAAGAAAAATAGTGGGATGTAGTACAACCTTTAGAGAGAGGCGAGAGCAAGAATATTTTATTTGATTGCAAAGGCTGAAGGGATATCTTTAGAGGGGTAGATAATTGGGTTCAAAGACGTGTGATTTCATTCCTTTTGTTGTGGCTATGGTAAAAGTGTCAGAAATCTGTCAGACTGGTTCAAAAACTATTGGAAAAGACTTGAGAAAAGAGTGTATAGACATCTGTCAAGAAGCACCTAACTCTTACGAAGACCTCAAGGGAATCAATATCCCAAGCAACCCTCGTTTCTAAACAAGGTTCAACAAAAGTTTACAATGCTTTCAGCACTCACACAAGGAGTTTAGGTTTACAACCATTCAAAATCAATCTAACCCTAAAGGCCTATTTATAGTTTTAGGCATTATTACATAGATGGGCCCAAAAGTGACCCAAAATGGCCAATGGGCGAGCTCAGTCGGGCTCGCCCAATTCTCTTAGAGAGTCGGCGATTAGTCGGTGATCTGAGCTTCACCTTGACTCCCTTCCTTGATGGCTACTGTAACTTTCGGCGGTCTTGGGGTCCATTTGGTGATGCGCTTAATGCTCTCCATGCTGGCCGAATAAGCAGCCAGGCTCTGTATTTCCTTGGGCCATTAGGCGATCTGGTGCTCAGTCAGTTGCAGTTAGAGTTCGAGATTTTGTTAGGATGAATTCGCCAGAGTTCGTAGGATCGCAAGTTGGAGAAGATCCGCAAAACTTCATTGATGAGGTCAAGAAGATCTTTGAAGTGATGCAAGTAACTGTGAATGATCGAGTTGACTTAGCATCGTATCAACTTAAGGATGTAGCTCATATCTGGTATACTCAGTGGAAGGAGAACAGAGGTACGGATGTAGCTCCTATCACATGGGATTGCTTTAGTGAGACCTTTTTGGATAGGTTTTTCCCAAAAGAGTTGAGAGAGGCAAAGGCTCAGGAGTTCATGAATTTGAGGCAGTGGTCTATGACTGTCCAAGTGTATGGGCTCATATTCACCCAACTCTCCAGATATGCTCCTCACATGGTTGCTGATTCCAGGGTTCAGATGAATATGTTTCTATATGGAGTGTCAGACTTGCTGAAAACAAAGTGCAGAAATGCTATGTTTCTGGGAGATATGAACATCTCTAGGCTCATGACTCATGCTCAGCAGGTTGAGGGTGATAAGCTTAGGGAACTGTCTAAAGAGAGTAAGAAATCTAGGACAGGCAGCTATGACTATTCTCAATAGAAATCGGGTGGTGGAAATCGCTCGCAGTTTCAGCAGAAGTCTTCGACTCCAACACCTTCATCAGCTAGTGTTCCATCCTCTATGTTCAGACAAGATCAGAAAGGTAGAGCATCAGGTTCTAAGACTCAAGGTAGTTTTTCAGGTACCAAAACCTACCCAACTTGTCCTAAGTGTGGTAGGAAGCATCCGGGCAAGTGCCCTGCAGTAAAGAAAGAATGCTTTAGGTGTGGTCAGTCAGGTCACAGGTTTAGAGATTGTCCTTCTAGACAAGGTCAAGGAGGTAACAATGGTAGAGTTAAGTCTACAACCTCAGCAGCACCAATAGGTTGCCCGACTCAGTAGGGTAACTCATCTGGTACAAGTAGCGGACATCGCCAAAACAGGTTATATGCTTTTCAAGCTCGCCAAGATCAGGAAGATTTTCCTGATGTAGTTACTTGTACGTTATGAGTCTTTGATCTTGATGTTTATGCATGTTAGATCTAGGGGCTACTTTGTATTTTTTAACTCCCTATATATCGGTCAATTTAGTATTAGCCCAGAAACTCTCTTAGGACCCTTCTCAGTCTCTACTCCAGTCAGTGATCCAGTTATAGCTAGACGGGTATACAGAAATTGCCCTATCACAGTCTCTCAGAAAGTCACCTCAGCAGATCTTGTAGAGTTAGAAATGGTAGACTTTGATGTCATTCTAGGCATGGATTGGTTACATTCCTGTTATGCCTCAATCGATTGTAGAACTAGGATTGTTCGTTTTCAGTTTCCAGATGAACCAATCTTAGAATTGAAGGGCAGTAGCTCAGCGCCTATAGGTCGTTTCATTTCTTACTTAAGGCCAAAAAGATGATCTCTAAGGGTTATCTCTATTATCTAGTTTGGGTTAATTATTCAAGCTCCGAAACCCTAAATCTTGAGTCAATTCCTGTAGTGAACGAGTTTCCAGAAGTGTTTCCAGAAGATCTTCTTGGAGTTCCACCGAAAGGGAAATCGACTTTGGAATTGATCTCCTTCCAGATACCCAGCCTATCTCTATTCCTCCTTACATAATGGTTCCAGCAGAGCTTAAGGAATTGAAAGAGCAGTTGAAAGACCTTCAAGATAAGGGCTTCATCAGACCTAGTAGTTCACCATAGAGTGCACCAGTGTTGTTCGTAAAGAAGAAAGATGGTTCTCTCAGAATGTGCATTGACTATAGGTTGTTGAACAAGGTTACAATCAAGAATAAGTATCCCATATCTAGCATTGATGAGTTGTTTGACCAACTTCAGGGTGCTAGTCATTTCTCATAGATAGACCTCAGATCCAGTTATCTTCAGCTTAGAGTCAGAGATAGTGACATTCCGATGACATCCTTCAGAACTCGGTATGGTCATTATGAATTCATAGTTATGTCATTTGGATTAAGAGGGTTATGATTATGTCTTATCATTATTCCAGCAGGGTTAGATTGAGGTCACTTGTGATCCTACGCCTCGTGTCCACGTCTCGGGGGTAGCCTCGGGGCGTGACATTGAGAGTCCACATTAAACACTGCCAACCAGAAGAAGTACATTTGAATTTATGTTTTAACTGACAACACATATACTTTTGTATCAATGTTTTCAAAAATGATTTTTTGGGGTGAATATTAGAGCGTAACGTACTAAAAATGTTCTGTAATGCAAATTGAAGACATAGATTCATAAGGCATAAGTCCTAGAATTTGGGGCGTGATAAGTCTTATTGTTTCCAGATGTTTTGATAATCCTCACAAATGCAGGACCTGGTCTTCTGCAGAGTGTTCCATCTGGGGAATGTGTTATACAACTGGAAAGTTGTGTTGTCAAATATTGGTGAGGTCGTCAGCGTACTGAACCAATCAAAATGGATGAGGTTGTTTGTCCAATGATTAATAATTCTTTACGGTTTATATATTCAACATGAAAACCAACATATCAACTCATTCGTTCAAAGATAGAAAATTCAAGCTTCAAAAAAATAACAAGGGACCTCATAGACTGAAGATTTGCTTCCTGAATATGTTGTTATTTTGATTGCTTGTATTTATGCTTGACTTGTAGGATTTGTTTCACTTCTATTAGACACATTTCAAAACCTTGTGTGAATCATTGTAAGAACATAATTGAGGGCAACTTTTTGTCTTATGGTCAAAAGTCTATATTAATTAGTGAGGGTTAGTATAGTGGGAAATGTAGGCATTGCTTAGGCTCGTTAAGTAATAGGTTGTATTACTTAGTATTGAGACTAGGAGGTCAATCTCATTGTGTGGTTGTAAAGTGTGTTTCACTTTTGCTTGAGAAGATTAGTGAAAATAGTTTGAAAATCCAGTGAGACAGGTCGTGGTTTTAGTCCCTTGAGTAAGGAGGTTTCCACGTAAAGTATTGTGTGTTCTTTTTACTTTTTGTATTTACTTTTGTGCATCATAACTGTCTAAAGCACCTGGTCCCATCGTAGTTAGTGGACACATACATTCTACCAAGTGGTATCAAAGTTGCGACTTCTCTATCTGGTTAACACCATGAGAAGAAAGATGCTGAATAAATGGCTGCTCCACCGAGTCTAGAGGAAGGACAGTCTACCACCGTCCACCCGCTTCAATGGACAATTCTATAGATGGTAGAAGACACGAATGCTTAATTACATCAATGAAGAAGACACTAAGTTGTGGGACGTTATTTTTTATTGACCACACATTCCCACCAAGGGCGTAAAACAAGGAGAACTTATGAAGGTGATTCCAAAGACTAGAAGAGAATATGATGAGGCTGACTAGAAGAAAATAGCGATGAACAATAAAGCCAAGAAGTTGCAGGTTTGTGGGATTGGCACAAATGTATACAACAGAATCTCGGCATGTGAGACTACAAAAGAAATTTGCTTGGCTTGGGATTCCCTAAGTAACCAACTTCAACATGAAGGAAGGTGAAACAATTCATGAGATGCATACAAGGTTCACTACCATAAAAAATGAACTAAGATATCTTGGTGAACCCATTCACCCAAACAAACAAGTTCGAAAGGTTCTTAGAGTTCTTCCCAAGTCTTGGGAAAGCAGAGTTAATGCAATCACTAAGTCTATGGACCTAAAATTCCTTACCATGGATGAACTGATCATAAACTTGCAGACCTAGTAGTTAAACAGGCGGCAGGGTTTATCAGTGAAGGAGGGAAAAGGGAGAAATCCGTTGCATTAAAAAATGTATCAAAGTAATGCATCTGAAGATGAGGATAAGATGGCCTATCTAACTAGGAGATTCCAGAAGATCGTCAAAAAGCATGGAGGATTCCAGAAGAAAGGAACCACTAGCAGAATGGCTCCTGCAAATGATCTATGTCGCAAATGTGGAAAGCCTGGCCACTTCATGAGAGACTGTTAGAGCCAAAAGCAAGAAGTTCAGGATTTCAAACCACGGCGAAGGGACCAGGTCCCTGACCATGCTAAAAGGAAGGCTCATGCTGATCAAGTCGTAAAGAAAGCCTTCGCAGCATGAGGAAATGCCTCTAGTGATTCTGAGCCGGAAGAAAGTCATGAGGAGAAACCTATTGCTGACCTGGTCGACTGACCTATATCACCATGACCTATGGTCCGGTAGTTTCTCCACCCATGCCCCTCCTGTCCACAAGAATAACAATTTGTGGAACCCTGTCTACACCTTCCGAAATGCATCCTACTGCATATAGCGCAACATGGTAGGGATGTCCTAGCCTGGTCTGAACCCCTCTGTTGTTGCGAGCCTGATGCTCGTGAACCCTTAGCTAGGCCTGACTGTCCATGACGATCAAATTTACTACCCTGGAAATGTTGTGGTGGAGGTCTAGGTGGCCTAATAGAATGTCGAGGTCTGGGACCACCCTAAGAATCTCCCTGTGAACCAGCGGGCATAGCCATCTTCTGTCTCTCTCTCTCGACCCTCTCACTCATATACTGTAGATGTCGACGATCCTCTATGCCTTGGCAAAGGCCTAAATTCATGAGATATCCATATAATCATTTAGTGCAGCGGTAGAACAAGCATCGATATAGTCTGACTCAAGCCCTCCCACAAATATACGCACACTGTCATATATCGTATCAATAAATGCTGGTGCATATCTAGCCAATGAATCAAATCTTAGCCCGTACTCTCGGACACTCATACTACCTTGTCAGAGGTTCAGAAACTGGTCCACCCGGCCATCCCTAATCTCTCGAGGAAAATAGTGATCCATGAAAGCTTCTATTAAGCTATCCCAAGTGGGTAGAGATGCATCTTTTCCCCTAGATCTCTCCCAACTTCCGTACCAAAATACTGCAACATCACGCAATCAAAATGTTGCTAACTCAACTGATTCAGTTGATGAGGCATGCATGACTCTTAAGATACTCTGAAGTTGATCAACAAAGTGTTGAGGGTCCTCTTTGCGATCTGTCCCTGTGAACTGTGAAGGATTCAAGGCAAGAAATTCATGAACTCTCAAACTTCTGGGCCCTTTAGAAGGTCTGGCAACATCTGGCTCAACTGGTTGGCGCTGTGCAGCTACTAACTATGCTAACATATATATTGCACTCTTGAAATCCTGATCAGATGGAATAAGAGTAACTAGAGGTGGTACTACTGGTGGAGCTGAAAGTCCTGTAGCCCTCGGAGGCACCTGAAACGGTGGAGAAGCTATAGGGGGCTGAGAAGATGTCTCCCTAGGGGTCCCACAATGGGCTACCTCCACCTGTGGTACATTGCCGGTACCCTCGCATGCAGCTGTATCTAGCCCCTGGCTAGTTGTGGTCTGTCCAGTGTCAGCCATTTTTCTCTGCGTAGAAGTATCAACTATAAGCAAAAAACCTCAACCCTTAACACACCGCTCTATAGCACGAGGTGAGCAAAAGAGGGATAGTCATTCTAACATGCCTGGTAGCTTCTTGCTTATCGAATGTGGTGCACAACGAATTTACAAACAAGACTTTACTAGACACAGCTTGTAGACACCCTAGGATACGACGTTGCTCTAATACCAAGTTTATCACGCCCCAAAATCAAGGGGTGCAACTGGCTCCTAATGCCAGAACTCAGGCCCGAGCAGACCCTGCTGAACCATTTTCTACTAGCGCATGGCAGCCACACATAATCAAGAAAACAAACAAGTATATCTCGGCTAAAAATAAAGCCTTACCCGAAAAGTCCCCTGTCAACAAATCTATAAAAGAAACAGCTATTCCCAAGAGTTCATATAAAGAAATAGCCAACTAGCACAGAAGCCCTGATTGGGCCGTTGAGCCCACCATGATCTCTATAGCGAAACTGAAAGCAGGTATATATCAATACAATACATCAAACAGCTACCAAACATCAACAAACCAACAAACTAGGCCAGGACGGCCATAACGTAGTTTTACACCCGACACACTAGTCTGCAAGCCTCTAAGAGTAGTAACGATTGGCGGGAAAAGTCCCCAGCCTACTCATAAAAATATATAAAACAAAAGCTAACAAACCTCCCAACTCTGGCAGCTCCGGAAGAAAGGGGCTAGCCAACCAGATAGAAGTCAATCATGTTGCTGAAGAGGTCTACTGGGTCGTCTGATGGGTCCTGCATACATGAATGTAGCGCCCCCAGGCAATGGGGCGTCAGTACAAAATAATGTACAGAGTATGAAAGGCTATACACTAAATGAGCAAGTATCATAATATACCAAAAGCAATCAGGTAAGGAAATCAAATTTAGATAAGCATGCTAACCCATCACTGAATCTAAAAAAAATACAATAATCAGCAAACAGCTACCTCACCAAGCCCCCATAAGCTCGGTATGTACAAACAACTTACCACCTATATAGGCCCCCATAAGCCCAGAAGGTGCCAAATCAATCTACATAACCCTATCGGTAGCCCATTATCTTTGTAAGAAGTCACATATCCTTTTTTGGCAATGATATAGCCTCGTAGGCAGCACATAGCACTCTTAGGCAACATCATAGCTCTGTAGGCAACACATAGCCGTCTTTGCCATCAAAATAACCCCGTAGGCAACACAGATCACTCTTTGGCATCAATATAGCCCCGTGGGTAACACATAGACCTCTTAGGCAATAACATAGTCCTATTAGACAACATCATAGCCCCCATAGGCTATTCATAGCTCAACAACTAACCACAATAGCCCTAAGGGCGACAACAAAATATTGAATAAGCTAAAGGTGAGCAATTTAGCTATAAACAATATATATATATAGTTTCCAATTCGTTCTTAACTTAGGGTTGTTCTTAACAGATTATGAGGCCCTATAATGAGGGTTTATAACCACTCAATCAGCTAACTATTCACAATTACATCTACGAGATCACCAACATTAAGTACCCTACTTTATCACTCCCAAGCTCTAAGGAAATAGGCCGAACAAAGGGGATATCCTTAACATAACTTTTCCTTTATAATTTATGCTGAAAATACCTTTGACCACACCACTACACCACTAAAGAAAAAGGTAAAATCAATCAGTAATTAAGGATAATAATTACTACGACAATTCGACAATCGATATGGATTAATATCGTCAACTACAATCCAAGACCTAAGGTATCCATAAACTGATAAAAGGTGATTCCTACCTTTCTTTAAATGACCAGACCACTTGAATACAATGACTCCACTGCAAAAAAAAAACCTTCTTCCACCACCTCCACGGAGCTACACCGCTCAATTCGCCGTGAAAACTATACCAAAGAGACGAGCTTGCGACGTAAGGCAATTTTCGACAAGAGTCCAAGAACAGATCATGAACACACAAGGATGATTTGAGGAGTATTTCTCTGGTTTTCGTGGGTTTCTCACGATTTGGAATGAAGAAAAATGAAGAAGATGCTATCTTATAAGCTTCCACCAACTTATTGGACCCACCTCACGTGCCTTCTTGTGCAGTCTCGCAAAAATGCAAATATATCTCTATTTTGAAGTCGTATGAACAAACCATTCGATGTGTTAAAAACTAGACTCGTACACTTTCGATTTAATGGGTCGTGGGCCTCATAATTCATTATAGATTGGGAGAAAACTTCCGAAACATTAGACCCAAATTTAAGAGAAATCTATAAAATGGAACTTACGATAACTTTTGCCCACTTTTATTTTGTGACTTACCTTACTTCAAAACTTCACTTATAATACGATATACCACATCATTCTTAATTTATTAATCACCCTCTTTGTCTTTTCACGAATGTACGAATTAAGTTAGGCGTTTAAAAAAGTTAGGGTGTTACATCCTTCCCCCCTTAGAAACATTCGTCCTCGAATGAAAAATCTGAGTGACACGGTTATGTCCTTAGGAGTTGCCACAATTTAGACAAACTATCCTTTGTGAATGTGACTATCCAGATCCTAAAATACATAAATTTTTAACCTAGTCATCTCACAGGACGACATAAATAGCTAAGCATTATAGCTCTGCAATAACAGTGAGAGCAAAAATACAACGATGACAGCCATAATAATAAGCAATAATATAAATTTTTTGATATGTATCTTACCCCACTGCACCAATATAAACTAATATGCCATCACCCTGGGGTATGAAACAAGTGGGGATATTTGGACCTCATGCCATCCTCAGTTTAACCGAGGTCACCTTCTCTCTATTCTTGTTTCTCCACGATACTTTAACCGAAGCCACCTCTTTAGTCCTCAATTTAAGGACCTGTCGATCTAATATGGCAACTGGAGTTTCCTCGTAGGACAAATCCTCTGTGATCTGAACATCCTCAACTGGGACAGCCCGATAAAGGTCTCCTACTCAGTTTCGTAGCATCGATACATGGAAAACTAGATGAACATATTCTAGCCCCGAAGACAATTCTAACTCATAAGACACTCATTCTACCCTCCGGAGGATCCGATATGGCCTAATGAATCTTTGACTAAGCTTGCCTTTTTTGCCAAATCTCATAACACCCTTCATAGGTGAGACTTTTAAGAATACCCAGTCATCGACACAAAATTCTAAGTCCCTTCGTCGCACATCTGAGTATGACTTCTGTCGGCTTTGAACTGTTAGCAACCTCTCCTGATTGAGCTTAACCTGCTCCACTGTCTATTGTACTAAGTCGGGTCCAATCAAACCTGACTCACCTACCTCGAACCATTCAATGGGGGACATACATTTTCGCCCCTACAAAGCCTCATAAGGTGCCATCCCGATGCTGGAATGATAATTATTGTTGTATGCGAACTCAATAAGAGGCAAGTGGTCATACCAACTTCCCTTGAAGTCTAGCACGCACGCCCATAACATATCGTTGAGTGTCAAAATTATACGCTCAACCTGGCCATCTATCTGAGGGTGAAAGGTTGTACTAAGATTAACCTGTGTCCCCAGTCCTTTCTGGAAGGACTTCTAGAAGTTGGCGGTAAATTGTGCTTCTCTATCGGAGATAATAGATACTGGGACACCGTATAGCCTAACAATCTCTCTAATATAGAGCCCTACATAGTCTTCGGCCGTAAAAATAGTCTTGACTGGTAAGAAGTGGGCTGATTTTGTTAGTCTGTCAATAATTACCCAAATAGAGTCAAACTTACGACGCGATCAAGGTAACCCTGTAACAAAATCCATATTAATTTCTTCCCATTTTCACAAAGGAATGGATATCTCCTGAACTAGCCCAGCGGGCTTTTGGTGCTCAACATTCACCTGTTAGCAGTTAGGAAAATATGCCACAAACTCAGCAACATCCTTCTTCATCTCGTGACACCAATAGATCTCCTTAATATCATGGGACATCTTCGTCGAACCAGGGTGAATAGAATAATAGGAATGATGTGCCTCTTCTATAATCTGAAGTCGAAGTCCTATAACATCCGGAACACATAATCGACCACTATATCTGAGGGCTCCATCTCCTGCTATATCAAATGCTACAGACTGCTAATCCTGAGGCTTGGCTCTGAGCTGCTCTAAGCTAGGATTTACCTCCACAACTAGAAATGATACAGTTGTATCCTGAATTGTGACCCCACTATTGTCTGCTTCTAACAATCTGACTCGTAAGCTAGCTAACTGATGAAGCTCTCATGCTAGCTCACGCTTCTCAACACCTAAATAAGATTAAATACCCATAGATCATTGATAGAGAGCATCGGCTACCACATTTACCTTTCCTGGATGACATAAAATATCCACGTCGTAGTCTTTGAGTAACTCAAGCCATCGACGTTGTCACAGATTTAACTCCTTTTGTCTAAAGATATATTGAAGGCTTTGATGATCTGTGAAGAAGTCAACATTAGCACTATACAAATAGTGTCTCCAGATGTTTAATGCATGCACAACTGCAGCCATCTCTAAATCGTGGGTCGGATAGTTCTTCTCATGCTTCATCAACTGCCTTGAAGCATATGCGATAACCTTACCATATTGCATTAAAACATATCCCAACCCAACACCACAAGCATCACAGTACACCGCATAGCCTTCTGAACCCTCTGGCAATGCTAGAACTGGTGCTAATGTCAAGTTGTCCTTTAGCTCCTGGAAACTATGCTCGCAAACTTCAGTCTACTGGAACTTAGCTGCTTTTTGAGTCAGTTTTGTTAATGGTGCTGAGAGTGAAGAAAACCCCTCTACAAACCTTCTGTAATACCCAGCTAACTCTAGGAAATTACGAACATCAGTCGGAGTCATAGGTCTGGGCCATGTTTTCTATGGCCTCAATCTTTTGTGTATCAACCGCAATGCCTGCATCTGATACAATATGGCCTAAGAAAGCTACAAAGTTTAACCAGAACTCACACTTAGAAAACTTTGCATAAAGTTCTCGATATCGAAGAACTTGAAGGACTGCTCGCAGATGATTTGCATGCTTAGTTTTTGAATGTGAATACACCAAAATATCATCAATAAATACAATCACAAACAAGTCTAGATACGGCCTGAATATACTATTCATCAGGTCCATGAACACTGTTGGGGCTTTAGTTAATCCAAAATACATTATCAAGAACTCAAACTGTCCATATCTGGTTCTAAAAGCTATCTTTGGAACATCTTTCTCCTGAACTCGTATCTAGTGGTACCCTGATCTTAAATCAATCTTTGAAAAAAACTCATTACCTTGTAATAGATCAAACAAGTCATCGATCCTCAAAAGCGGATACTTATTCTTTATAGTCTCCTTATTCAGCTGTCGATAATCGATACACATTCTTAGTGAGCCATCTTTCTTCCTCACAAATAACATTGGCGCACCCCATGGTGAAGCACTAGGCCTGATAAAGCCTTTATCTAGCAAGTCTTTCAGCTGATCCTTCAACTCCTTTAGCTCAGCAGGAGCCATTCTATAAGGAGGGATAGATATGGGTTGTGTACCTTGTAGCATATCGATAGCAAAATCAATTTCTCATTATGGAGGGATACCAGGGAGCTCGTTTGGAAATACATCTAGAAACTCATTAACTACTGAAGAGACTGAACATTCGGTGGTTCTGCATCTATATCATGAATGCGAACAAGTTGATAAATACAACCCTTAGTGATCATCCTCCTCGCCTTAAGATAGGAAATAAACCTACCTTTCGGCGTTGCTGTATCGCCTTTCCATTCCAGAACAGTCTTTCATGGAAAGTGCAATCTAACAATCTTTGTCTGACACTCAACATTAGCATAATAAGACGCTAACCAGTCCATACCCATAATGACGTCGAAATCAACCATCTCTAACTCTACCAGGTCTATAGAGGTCTGATGGTTGATAATTTCTACCATGCAACCTTGATTTACTCTCCTAGTAATAATAGACTCACCAACTGGTGTAGATACAATAAAGGGTCGATCTAATGACGCTGCTACAATACATAACTTCCCCGCAATAAATGGGGTAACATAAGATAGAGTAGATCCAGGATCTATCAATACATAAACACAATAGGAGCAAACAATCAATGTACCCGTCACAACATCTGGTGATGACTCTGAGTCCTGTCATCTAGTTATGAATATGTATGGTTCTGTGCACTTCCAGAACTAGATGCTCCCTTTTTGCCTCCCTATCAACCTCTACGTGCTGAAGTCTAGGGTCCACCACACCCTGTAGACTGTACTGATGAGGAGGAACCTACTACAGACCTGGTCGACTGACCTATACCACCCTGACCTATGGTAGGGCAGTTTCTCCACCCATGCCCCTTCTGTCCACAAGAATAACAACCTTTGGAACCCGTTATACACCTCCCGAAATGCATCCTACCGCAAGAAGTGCAACGCGGTGGGGCTGTCCTAGCCTGATCTAAACACCTCTACTGCGGCGAGCTAGATGCTTGTGAACCCTCACTTGGTCATGACTGTCCCTGACGATCAAATCTACAACCCTGGAACTACTGTGGTGGAGATCTAGGTGGCCTAATAGAATTTTGGGGTCTTGGACCACCCTGAGAATCTCCCTGTGAACCAATGGGCCTAGCCCTCTTTTGTCTCTCTCTCTCGACCCTCTCAGTCATATACTGTAGATGTCGGCGCTCCTCTATGCCTTGTGCAAAGGCCTGAATTCGCGAGATATCCATATTATCATTTAGTGCAGTGGTAGAACAAGCGTCGATATAGTTTACGTCAAGCCCTCCCACAAATCTACGCACCTTGTCATGCATCGTATCAACAAATGTTGGTGCATAACTAGCCAAAGAATAAAATCTCAGCCCATACTCCCAGACACTCATGCTACCCTATCGGAGGTTAAATTGGTCCACTCGGCCATCCCTAATCTCTCGAGGCAAATAGTGATCCATGAAAGCTTCTATGAATCTATCCCTAGTGAGTAGAGATGCATCTTTTGCCCTAGATCTCTTCCAATTTTCATACATATATACTGCAACATCATGCAATCGAAATGCTGCTAATTCAACTGACTCAGTCGCTAAGGCATGCATGACTCTGAAGATCCTATGAAGCTGATCAACGAAGTGCAGAGGGTCCTCTCTGCAATATGTCCCTGTGAACTATGGAGGATTCAAGGCAAGAAATTTATGAACTCTCGATCTTCCGAGCCCTTCAGAAGGTCCAACAACATCTGGCACAACTGGCTGGTGTTGTACAACTACTAACTGTGCTAACATATATACTACACTCTTGGCATCCTAATCATATGGAATAGGAGGAACTAAAGGTGGTATTGTTGGTGGAGCCGTAAGTCTTGTAGCCCTCGGAGACTCCTGAAGCGGTGGAGAAGCTATACGGTGCTGAGAAGATGTCTCCCCATGGGTCTCATAATGGGCTACCTCCACCTATGGTACCTTGCCGGTACCCTCGCCTGCAGTTGTATCTAGCCCCTGGCTAGCTGTGGTCTGTCCAGTGTCAGCAATCTCTATTTGCATACAAGTACTAATTATAAGCATGAAACCTCAACCCTTAAGACACCGCAATATAGCACGAGGCGAGCAAAAGAAGTATAGTCATTCTAACATGCCCGGTAGCTTCTTGCTTATCGAATGTGGTGCACAACACATTTATAAATAATACTCTACTAGACACGGCTTGTAGACTCCCTAGGATACGATATTGTTCTGATACCAAGTTTGTGACACATCAAACTTAAGGGACGCAACTGGCTCCTAATGCCAGAACTCAGACCCACGCCGACCCTGCTGAACCATTTGCAACTAACATGCAATCAACAAAACAAACAAGTATATCTCAGCTAAAAATTAAGCCCTCGGTCGGAAAGGCCCCTGTCAGCAGATCTATAAAAGAAACAGCTACTCCCAAGAGCTTATATAAAGAAGTAGCCAACGAGCACAGAAGTCCTGATTGGGCCGTCGAGGTCACCATGATCTCTATAGCGAAACTGAAAGCAGGTATATATCAATACAATACATCAAACAGCTAGCAAGCATCAGCAAATCAACAAACTAAGCCATCATGCCCATAACGTAGATTGTACACCCCACACACTAGTCTGGAAGCCTCTACGAGTGGTAAAGATTGGTGGGACAGGGCCCCAGCCTACCTATAAAAATATATACAAAAAAAGCTAACAAACCTCCCAACTCTGGTAGCTCCGAAAGAAAAAGGGCTAGCCAACCAGATTGAAGTCAATCCTGCTGCTGAGGAGGTCTACAGGGTCATCTGTCGGGTCCTGCATACATGAATGCAGTGCCTCTAGGCAATGGGGCTTCAGTATAAAATAATGTACAAAGTATGAAAGGCTATAGACTAAATGAGCAAGTATCATAATATGCCAAAAGCAATCAGGTAAGGAAATCCAATTTAGATAAGCATGCTTACCCACTATTGAATCCAAAAACTACAATAATGATCAAACAGGAACCTAACCAAGCCCTCATAAGCTTGGTAGGTATAAAAAACATACCACCTACCTAGGCCCCCATAAGCCCAAAAGGTGCCAAATCAATCTACATAACCCTATCTGTAGCCCCTTGTCTTTGTAAGAAGTCACATAGCTCTTTTTGGCAACAATAAAGCCCCGTAGGTAGCGCATAGCCCTCTTAGGCTACGTCATAGCTCTTTGGGCTGCACGTAGCCCTCTTTTGCATCACATAGCTCTGTAGGCAACTCATAGCCCTCTTTGGCGTCAAAATAGCCTTGTAGGAAACACTTAACACTCTTTCTCATCAATACAGCCCCGTGGGCAACACATAGCCCTCTAAGGCAATAACATAGTCCTATTAAACAACATCATAGCCCCCATAGGTTGTTCATAGCTCAACAACTAACCACAATAGCCCAAAGGCGACAACAAACTATTGAATAAGCTAAATGTGAGCAATTTAGCTATAAACAATATATATATATATATATATATATATATAGTTTCCAAGTCGTTCCTAAGTCAGGGTCGTTCTTAACAGATTATGAGTCCCTATAAGTTATAACCACTCAATCAGCCAACCATTGTCAATTGCATCTACAAGATCACTAATATGACGAACGAAGGGAATAGCCTTAACATACATTTTCCTTTATAATTTATGTTGAAAATACCTCTGTCCACACCACTACAACACTAAAGAAAAAGGTAAAATCAATCAATAATTAAGGATAATAATTACTACGACAATCGATACGAATTCATATCGTAAACTACAAGCCAAGATCTAAGGTATCTGTAAATTGATAAAAGGTGATTCCTACCTTTCTTTAAATGACCATAACACTTGAACACAATCACTCCACTGCAAAAAAAACCCTGCTTCCACAACCTCCACGGAGCTACACAGCTCAATTCTCCGTGAAAATTATACCAAAACGACAAGCTCGCAACGTAGGCCAATTTTGATAAGAGGCCAAGAAGAGATCATGAACACACAAGGATAATTTAAGGAGTATTTCTCTGATTATCGTGGGTTTGTCACGATTTAGAATGACGAAAAATGAAGAAGATATTATGTTATAAGCTTCCACGGACTTAGGGGACCCACCTCACGTGCCTGCTTGTGCAGTCTCGCAAAAATGTGAATATCTCTCTAAATGGGTACTTGAAGGAGGAAGTCTATGTCAAGTAGCCTCCAAGGCTTGAAGATTGACCAGCCTAATCATGTGCTAAAGCTAGACAAAGCACTATATGGCCTGAAGCAGGCACCCATGGCCTGGTACGAGCGATTGTCAAAATTTCTTCATGAAAATGGGTTCAAAACAGGAAAAATTGACAACACATTGTTCTTAAAGTCAAGAGGAAAGGAGCTCCTAGTAGTGCAAGTATATGTACACAATATCATCTTTGGAATTACTACAGATCCTTTGTGCAAAGAGTTTGCAGCCTTGATGAGCAGTGAATTTAAAATGAGCATGATGGGGGAACTAACATTTTTCTTAGGGTTGCAAATCAAATAGTCTCCCCAGGGTACGTCAATCTGTCAAGAGAAGTACATAATGGAATTTCTCAAGAAGTTCAGTATGATAGAGGCCAATATTATTTATACCCCAATGAGAACCAATGCAAAACTGAACAAAGATGAAGTTGGCACTGATTTGAATCAGACTATGTAGAGGGTAATAATTGGATCGCTTCTCTACCTTACTGCAAGTCGACCTGATATAGTCATCAGCATGGGAATGTGTTCCAGGTTTCAAGTTGCTCTAAAAGAGTCACACCTGAAGGCAGCCAAGAGAATACTGAGTTACTTGAAGGGAACACAAAACTTGATACCTTTCTATCCTACTGACGACTCTTTTGATCTAATTTGGTATGCTGATGCTAATTATGCAAGGTTTCTTGTTGATCGAGAAAGAAATTTGAGTATGGATTATTTTCTAAGGTCATTACTAATCTCATGTGGAACTACGAAGCACAATTCAGTAGCTCTATCAACATCGGGAATGGAAGCGATGTCTGGCGCTGCCTAGTCCTCATAGTTATCTCCTGTCTAATGATCATGCCTAAATTCAGCTTCTTCTCATCAATGATAGAACCAAGAAAGGACACCTTCGTGTGGCAGAGGATACACTCATTTTGGGATGGTATTATTGAGCTGCTGATGAAGCCGAACCAGTACCTCGCTGCTACATTTAGATCTTTTTTCTCCATGGGGGCTCTGACCTCGATCCACCTAGGAGTATCGTCAGATAAAAGAGGGACTAACCAGCTTTTCATAGTCTCCAATGATTTTGTCTTGATCATGTATTGGTAGTCATCTGCAATGTTGTTGGTTCACTCCAATACTGCATCGATATCATCACTGTCACATTTCACTTTCCTGCCCATGACAACAACATAATCTACTGGCTTGAAGGCAACAACCTTCCTCTTCCCTTGTGGATCCAAAGCTCCGTACGATGTGTAACACTCCCGTACCCAATTAGGAATGCAAGGGCCTCGGGGTTTAGTAAAAATCTGGAACTTGTGGAATTCAAGGTGCTCCAAATATCTGTGTATCGGTCTATCACCCCATCTATAGATAGCCTCTTCTCCTCAATAATAGTCCTCAGTCCCTCGGCCTAATGTCTGTTTAGAGACCGGGGAGGAGGACCCTTTGCAGGAGGTGATGGGACCATAAGTTGGTCTGGAACAGGAGGAGAAGTAGTGGCTTGGGGTACCCGGATCCTAGACGGATCATTCAACCTCTTGGAGCGTATTCCGCTTCTCCAGGCTAGTAGCAGTTGATCATCCTTAGGCTCAGAAATGTCAGTATGAGGGTCTTGGTCCTCTTCCTCACTCAGAGGTAGTGAGGTAAGTAGCATAAACTCCCTCACTATCGAGGCTGACCTCCGGTGATTCAGCAGTTGGCGCATTACCCTTTTCTTTACCCTTACCACCTGTGGTAGGAAGTTTTGTTGCTTTTGCTTCATTGATAGTGAGTCTATTTGCCCGCTTGCGGGGCAGCGTCTCGTCCTACTACTTTTGTTCTAGCCATATCTGCAAAACACACCAAAAAGAGTTAGAAATAATCTAAGAACAATATATCAAACAGGTTGCAGAAAGACTTGCTGAACAGATCGGCGAATCGTCCAATCACTTTAGCGAGCCAGCTCGCCGACAAGAGTGGCCTGAAAAGTTTTCAGAAAATGGCCGGTCGGCGATGTTTAGGGCCCTTTGGTGAATTGCCGACCTCACTCAGTGAGCTCAGACATCCCACCGAAATTAAAAGTGTGTTTTAGGGATTAGTGGCATAGAAAGGGCGATCAAGGGAGACTTTCGCCAAGTCGTCGAGTGAACTCAACAAGCTCAGGTTCTCCACTGAAAGTTACAGACTCCATTCTAGCCAAAACAGAAAATTAAAGGCGATCAAAGGGGACGTTGGCGAACCATCGAACGATTCGGTGAGCTCAACCCAGCTCGCCGAATTGCCTAACGTGCCAAATTTCAACCCCATTTCCCAAATTCAAGCCTGCAGCCCCCAAAAACAAAATCAAATTACACATTCGATACATGCCATCGGGGTACTCAGACTTTCCCCCGTTATGCGAAAATTGACCATATAACGACTTTTCCCTTTAAGATTGACGTCAAATGTTTCATCATTGGGAAAAGTACATCATTTAGCACAATTGGGGTTACTCAGACTTCACCAGACTAGACCCAACAACAATTTATCGCAATCCAACAATTTATGATTAATTTTGAAGCACGAAACTCGAGAAATCAACCATCTAATCAATTAACCAGAATTACGAAACTACGATAGGAAAACTAGCACAACACTACGATTTCAGTACAAGCCCAGCACACAACAACAAGATTTAAACAAGCGCATTCGAGTTCAATCACTATTCAAGAGTTTGGTGTTTGGAAAACCAACCTTTAAGCTGAAATAATAGTTTGAAACGCTAAGCTACAATGTAATCAAACTCCGAGCACAAGATCAAGATCAAAAAGCAATAAAAATCAGAAAATATGTAAACTATAGAGTGTGGCTACAAGTGTACGAGGCTTAAAATGAAGGAATATGACAGATTTTGAAAGTTTAAACCGCTTGGCCTTTTAAAACCTTTCCGTTCAAGGCCCTTTTGGCGGTATTAGTCATCCTCGCCGAATGACTCGGCGATGCACTGAGTGGTGACTTACCTTGCTAATTTTTACAAGACCGCCAGTCAACTTTGGGGTCCAAACGACAGACAAAGTCAGGCTTGCTGACAAGTTTGACGAGTTACCGACTCGTCCATGGGGCCGCCGAGTTTTACAGACTCGGACCTGCTATTTTTGTGAGTCCAATGACGGTCCAAGTTGAGATTATCGACCTCTTCGGCAAGTCGCAGACTTGACACTTGGCTCGCCAACCTGCATTTCTTGAACACATTCTACTTTTTAACCTGCACATTCAACACCCGTTATTCCAAAAACAAACACAAAGCATTAAAAACCTGGGTTGCCTCCCAAGAAACGCCTTACTTAACGTTGTGGCATGACGCAAGTACCCATTCAAGCTTCAATTTTAGGGTTTACCATAGTATCACTAGGCAACCCCCCTTGTTGTCATGGGTTAAGATGATACGAAATATCGCCCATTTGGGTCTCTAGTAGCTTAACAGATATGGAATGAGAAGCAATCATCAAATTTTGAATTGAGACATTATCTTTTATCTCTTTCAACACTGGGTCATGGTTTTTGACTTTGTTGAGAATGCGTGAGAGTTTCTCTTCTATCTGTCCACTCTCGTAGTTTTTGGGCTTTTTACGCTCATGGGGGGATTGTACCTATCTTTGTTTTTGTACAGCACTTCAAATTCCATGATATTTTTTGCCAAGATATCTAGCTGGGTCATCATTTTGGCTAAGTTCTGGTCCTCATCGAGATTTACACCCACAACATTAACACTGGTAGCACCAACACCAATGACATTTTGGCTAAGTTTTCAAGTTGGATCATCATCTTTGCTATGTTTTGGTCTCTCTCTTGATCTTTTTCAAAATGCTCCGTTGTCAATTTATAGGTAATAGGAGAGACGTGATCTTTGCGGGGTGTACCATGCCCGGTTAGTCTTGGTGATGCCATCAAGGAGTTGGGCTGCTATTACATAAGGTTGTTGCATTAAACCACCCGGAGAAAGTTGGTCAGTCACTCCCTTGTTCACCAAATCAAGGCTTCTGTAGAAGTATTGCAGCAGTACGTTATCGGGCAGTCCATGAGTTGGGAATTGCAGCACCATTTTCTTAAACCTTAGCCAAGTCTCATGGATTGGCTCACCCTCCAAGCGCTTGAAGCTTTGAATGTTGTCCCAAAGAGTCATCATCCTCAAAGAGGGAAAGAATCGCACTTGGAATGCGGTAATAAGTTCATCCCACGAAGTGATAGAATCTCTTGGCAACTCATCCAACCACTGACATGCTTCTCCCATTAGAGAAAATGGGAACAACCTCAGCCAGACCGATTCTTGAGATATGTTCTTAAAGGAGAACAGTCCACAAACATCAACAAAATTCCTAATGTGCTCATAGGGATCCTCATGAGCCAGCCCTCCAAACAAACCCTTCAGTTGTACGAGCTACAACATCGTGCTTGTGATGTGAAACACACCGTTTCCTTCATCTAGAGGCAAATGAATGGCACCAACACCACCCATTTGGTTGGGGTCATTAACATCATTGAGATTCCCAATGTTATCTTAATGGCCCACTTGGCTACCATTGCTACCGTTTACACTCATCTCCTCTGTTTAAACAAGCAACACAAAACCAAAACTAAAAGTTAGTGGATTCAACTATAACTAAAAAGAACACAATTCAACTTCACCAACAGAATTTCAAACAACACCACTCCCCGGTAGCGGCGCCATTTTGATTAATAAAATTTCAAAGACACTACTTCAAATTCTAAGTGTCAACGATCGTAAATCAATATAAAACCAAACTAAATGAGATGGGGTCGAATCCCACAGGGAATGGTACGTGTTTAAGTTTTGATTGGGAAGTATAAATGTGGTCAAATTAGTCATAGGAATAAAAATTATCGAATAATTACATCATTCAAGTTAAAGGGTGACACGAATGTCAATTGGGGGGGGGGTTGGTTTTTAGATTATCAGCTAAAAGTAGTAACAAAAACTAGGAATTAACAATAATGAGATGGATTCTTGGGATGTGATCGATTATAGGCAAATGTAGACATATGGGTAATAGTAACTATTAGCAAATAGCTAGATATTAGTGAGTAGGCTAGACTATAATGGAGGTAATTTTCTCTCGAACAATTACCCTGAATCGGGTGATTTCTTTCGAACATCAACAAGCAATACAATTAAGAGCAAGCCACACCTTAATCCATTCACTCTCTCGAGCTAATGTGTGGGATATGGTTTAGGACTCACTCTCTCGAGCTAAGCCCAGGTCAACCCAATACCCACAAATCATCAATCAATAATTTTAGTTCTAAAACCTCTCTCTCGAGTAAGACAAGAACACTAACATAGATCTGCATTTGCAACTACAATTCTTAAATTAAACCATAATTAATGATTAAACTCACATTTAAATAGCATTTAAACTAACAATTAGCAATACCCATAAACTAAGTCAGCCCATAATCACATGATCACACCCCAAGAATTGGGGTTATAGCTAGACATATAAAAAGGTAAAAATAGTTACCAAATTGGGTAAGAGTAATTTCATTCTTGCAATGCTCCAATTTGATGAATCTCAAAGACCTACTTCTAATTTCTCAAAAGTGAATTTTTTTCAATCCTTCAAAGCTAAGGAAGAACTCTAGAGAGAAATGTTCTAAGAGTTTTGATAGAAAAATAATAATCAAAATTATATCCCATATTACTTGATTCATTGCTAAACTAAATATTCAGAATCCTATTTATAGTTGCCAAAAATATGCTGCGAAAGCCCATTTGGCGAAGTAAGTCGGGCTCAACGAGCCGCCCTTTGAACACTTCCATTTCCTTTTCGCCATGTCATTCAGCATCATTGGGTTTTGTATCTTCAGGCGAACTATCACTATATTGCGGAATTACTCAGCAATTCGCCGACTGCTCCTTCTTGTCGCTGATTTGGTTTCTTCCCTCAAGGCTGGCACACTGGAACTTTAGGCAGTGGAACTGGCCCTTTAGCGATCACCAAGCTTGCCTTTCTTCAATTCTGCAGTTTGTTTTGTTCCTTTTTGCATGTTAGTTTCCTTTCTTTGCTCCTCAATCCATGTCCTTGAAAATCAAGGATTTTTCATTAGTTTATGGCACAAATTACGCATTTGAGGAAACTAAATCTATATAAACAAAGCACTAAATGAGTCCAAATCTCGGACTCATCAACTGGCGAGACTCCATCTACATCATCTTGAACAACATTTTGCTCATTACTCATCTCGCATTTCACAAGCTTTTAGGGTTTTCATTTCCCTTTTTCCTTGCTTTTGAATTTTTAATTTTTCGTCTTCACCAAAGATTAATAGGAGACCGAGTTTATTCAAGTCTTTAATCTCCTCAGGTATATACCCAAATTCAATAAGAGCTTCCCATGTTAATTGATATACATGTCCTCACTATATATGATAACGATTTATACTATATTTGTTTCTTAAAGTAGGTAGTAGATATATTCATTTGTGTCAAGAGCATTTTTATTGTGTTTTTTTACTCTATGTTAATTCCATGTTCTCCTTGATTGTATCGATGATATGAGAGTCATATCCATCACCCTTCGTGTCCACCGTGCCACGAAGGCACTGACAACCAAACTTGAAAAGGGCTACCTCAGAAAAAGCTGCCTACTTGTGGTAGAGTGAAAGATACCTAGTGTGGAGCCATCAAGGCTCTCCCACATTAATATCTAGCTTTTACGGTGTGGAAGAGTCGATACTTAGAGTCCCCAAAATTTGTTTAAGAAATTTATTGTCGATATATATGGTCTTGGGAAATGGATAACTTTTCAGTCGAGTTAGGTGCAAATGCTCATTAATTTGTTTGTATGATAAAATGTAACATGGAAGAAGAATGTATTAGTTGCTATTTATAAATAGTTAATCTAGAGTTGGGAAATGGTTTAAACAGGACTCTTGGTGCAGTTATAGTAGTGGCCGAAGGAGATTCAAAAAATAAATTTTTGAGATAAATACTAGAATGTATACCTAAGATTTAAATATATGATCTAAAACAGATTTTGAATCCCATTTGCCACTACACTAGTATCTTCCTTTTTGTCAAAGAAGATTTAACAATTTACATATAAGTAGGAAGATTATGTTTGCCTTAATTATACAGTATAATTTTTTAAAGAATGGGATCCAATTAACAACATTGCCAATACCTAGTTCCACCACTTAATAATAGTGCTAACTGCTAACTATCTTTCAAAATGGAACTATCTTCTATAAATAGTACTTAATAAGTTTTTAAAAATATATAGTCTAAGTTGATTGATTTCTTCTAAAATTGGGGGGGGGGGGGGATTCAATAATAGTGCTAACTGCTAACTACCATTTCTAAAAAATTAGGGGTGAAGTAAATTCAAAACATAAAATTAATGGGATGAAACCTAAAATGTGTTGTATTATTTTTGACAGAGATTGTTTTTGCATTTCTGAAAAGAGGTTTGTTTTTTATTCTGCTTTCTCAACCCATGAGAACCTTAAATTTGTACCTATTTATAGGATTTGAGACCACATTAGGACTGGCCTGTTGTGGGATCTACTAAAAAAGAACCCTTCAACGCCACAATTTATCTGATGCCACGAGTAATTGTTGGGTTTTAAAAGATGTGAATGAAATTGAAGATTTGTGACTTTTATAAAGAGTTTTGACTTTTCTGAAGAGTAGGTACTTTTCTGAAGAATTGTGACTTTTCTTAATAGTTGTGGCTTTTATGAAAAGGTATGATTTTTTCGTAAGGTTGTGACTTTTCTGAAGGGTTGTGACCTTTTTCATAAGGCACAATAAGCACCCATTCACACTACCATATGTTGTCTATAAATATAGGGTTCCTCTTATTTTCCAATAAAAATTTCTAAATTTCTTTCTTTTCTACTAAATCTAGTATTCTAAGTGTACTTTATGTTGTAAAGTGGTTTGCTAACACCGTGGTTTTAAGTATCGATACACCGGTTAGTAAGATCATTCTATTATGAGAGGATATATTCCATTAACCTCGGGTACTTGAGGGGACTAATTTCCTTAAGCAAACACTGTGCATTCTATGGGCTCAATTATTTTTTTGAGAAAATATTTTGTTTATCATTTTTAATCTGTTTCAGATTCTATTTTCTTTACTGATTTTAAGTTTCTAGTTTTGAAAATATTCTTTAAATTTGTTGTTTTTTATCTATTTCTTCAAAATTATTGTTCTAAGTATCTCAATAATAATTTCATAGCAAAGGTGGCTTTGAACTTTAGGTGTTTATGTAAAGCATGCTGCATTATACACAAACATTTTGCTGATCAACTTTGATGTTTCCTTTTTGTGTTTCTTTTTTCCTTGGGAGGAGAGCGTTTTTGTAGCTCATGTTGAAAGGTGTTACATTTATCTACATATGAAGCATACCTTCTTCAGGTCAAAGTTGGGCATATTCTCCAGGAAAACGAGATAGCTAATTTTCGACTTGAAGAAGTTATGATTCATATGAAGATAAATGTAACACATTTCAGCATCAGCTACAAAAACGCTCTCCTCCCAAGGAAAAAAGAAACATCAAAGTTGATCAGCAAAATATTTGTGTATAATGCAACATGCTTTACATAAACACCTAAAGTTCAAAGCCACCTTCGCTATGAAATTATTACTAAGATACTCAGAACAATAATTTTGAAGAACTTGGTAAGAAGCAACAAAATTTAAAGAATATTTTCAAAACTAGAAACTTAAAACCAGTAAAGAAAATAGAATCTGAAACAGATTAAAAATGATAAACAAAATATTTTCTCAAAAACAAATTGAGCTCTTTGAATGCACAGTGTTTGCTTAAGGAAATTAGTCCCCTCAAGTACCCGAGATTAATGGAATATATCCTCTCATAATAGAGTGATCTTACTCACTGATATATCAATGCTTAAAACCACGGTGTTAGCAAACCACTCAACAACAGTAAAATACACTTAGAATACTAGACTTAGTAGAAAAGAAAGAAGTTCAGAAATTCGTTATTGAAAGATAAGAGGAACCCTCTATTTATAGACAACATATGGTAGTGTGAATGGGTGCTTATTGTGCCTTATCGAAAAGGTCACAACCCTTCAGAAAAGTCACAGCCTTACGAAAAAATCATAACTTTCCATAAAAGCCGCAACTATTCAGAAAAGTCACAATTTTTCAGAAAAGTACCAACTCTTCAGAAAAGTCAAAACTTTTATAAAAGTCACAACTCTTCAATTTCATTCACGTCTTTTAAAACCCAACAATTACTCGTGGCATCAGATAAATTGTGGCGTTGAAGGGTTATTTTTTAATAGATCCCACAACAGGCTCGTCCTAATGTGGTTTCAAATCCTTTCAATAGGTACAAATTTAAGGTTCCCATGAGTTTAGAAAGTATAATAAAAAACAAATCTCTTTTCAGAAATGCACAAACAATCTCTGTCAAAAATCATACAACACAATTTTGTTTTCATCCTATTAATTTTATGTTTTGAATTTACTTCACCCCTAATTTTTTAGAAATGGTAGTTAGCAGTTAGCACTATTATTGAATTTACTTCCCCCCCCTCCCCCCCCCCCCCCCCCGCCCCTAATTTTAGAAGAAATTAATCAACTTAGCCTATATATTTTTAAAAACTTATTATGTACTATTTATAGAAGACAATTCCATTTAGAAAGATAGTTAGCAGTTAGCATTATTATTAAGTAGTGGAACTAGGTATTGGCAATGTTGTTAATTGGATCCCCTTTGTTAAAAAATTATATTGTGTAATTAAGGCAAACATAATCTTCCTACTTATATGTAAATTGTTAAATCTCCTTTGACAAAAGGGAAGATACTAGTGTAGTGGCAAATGGGGTTCAAAATATGTTTTAGATCATATATTTAAATCTTAGGTATACATTGTAGTATTTATCTCAAAAAAATATTTTTTTGAATCTCCTTCAGCCACTACTATAATTGCACTGAGAGTCATGTTTAAACCATCTCCCAACTCTAGTTTAACTATTTATAAATAGCAACCGATACATTTTGCTTCCATGTTACATTTTATCATACAAAGAAATTAATGAACATTTGCGCCTAACTCGACTCAAAAGTTATCCATTTCCAAAGACTATATATATCGATAATGAATTTCTTATACAAATTTTGGGGACTCTAAGTATCGACTCTTCCACACCGCAAAAGCTATATTAATGTGGGAGAGTCTCTAGAGCTCCACACTAGGTATCTTTCACTCTACCACAAGTAGGTAGCTTTTTCTGAGGTAGCCCTTTTCAAGTTGGGTTGTCAACACCTTCATGGCACGGTGGACACGAAGGGTGATGGATATGACTCTCATATCATCGATACAATCAAGCAGGACATGAAATTAACATAGAGTATAAAAACACAATAAAAATACTTTTGACACAAACGAATATATCTACCTACTTTAAGAAAACAAAATATAGTATAAATCATTATCATATATAGTGAGGACATGTATATCAATTAACATGGGAAGCTCTTATTAAATTTGGGTATATACCTGAGGAGATTAAGGACTTAATAAACTCGGTCTCCTGTTAATCCTAGACGAAGATGAAAAATTAAAAATTCAAAAGCAAAGGAAAAGGAGAAATCAAAACCCTAAAAGCTAATGAAATGCAAAGGTTGTTATAAGTATTATTTTTTTTAGTATTTAAGAACTTTAACTCTTCATGTCTGAGTTGGTACACACCTACCACATTCCTTAACGAGCAATAAATAAAAGAGTAATTTTACTATATCATTGTTCGAATATAACTAATTCAATATTTTGACAAATATGTTGGGGAAATGAATGATACTTCTTGTAGTCTATATTAAGTGAATTGTTGGATATAACACTACTCTTAAAGAAAAATATTAAGGACAAATATTAAAGGCTATTTTTAATTATTATTATTCCTAAACTATTCTCCTAAAAAATGTAAAGTAGTTAACAACATCATTAAAAGAAAGGATAAATATGAAGAAAAAAATCCAATTGAAATTATCTTGAACTTTGAAATATTCACTTATTTTGAACTATATAAAAAAACTTCTGACAGTTCACTTAATATGGACTTGAGGGAATAAATCTTAATAGTTAAGTTGGGCGGATTACATGAACTTTTGTTCGTCTTGTTGGTGAAGGTCCAATTTATCAAGAACTAATTGATAAATTATTTCTTGATTTTTAAACTCGACAAGTAAAAGTGGACATTTTAAAAAATTAAAGTTAAATGGTCAAATTCACACTGCCATTATCAGTAAAAAAAAATTTCTACCTAAACTATCGCCATATATGTATTAAAACACACATTCATTTATGGTGTGTTTGGTATATTTTCCAATTTTCTCATGTTTGGTTGGTTTAAATGTTTTGAAAAATATTTTCCAAATCAACTCATTTTCCTCAAATTTAAGGAAAATGACTTTCCTTCAAAACTTAAGGAAAACATTTTCCAAAACTCTCTTCCAACTTCCAATTACAATTATTATTTTTTGTTGAAAAATTAATTTATTTTGTCCCTACCCTCAAACCAGACCCCCTCCCTCTTCATAAAAAAAATAAAAATCTAAAGCTTATTTTTTTAAAATGTTTTTAATTTCAATTTTTTTACCCACCCTCACCCCTACCCCCAAACCCCTACCACCACACCCCAAAAAAAATATTAAAAGTTGTTTTTAAAAGATATTTCTAATTTCTATTTTGTATTTTTTATCCCCCACACCCCCTACCAGCGTCTCCACCACCCCTCCCCTCACCCCCGCCCCCCAAAAAAACTTTTTATTTTATTTTTTCAAAAAATATTTTCAACTTCAAATTTTAATTTTTTTTCACCCTACCCTCGAACCCCCACATACCCACCCACCCCCACCCCTACCAGGCCCCTCACCCCCCTAAAAATAAGTTTGTTTCTAAAAAACATTTTCAACTTCAAAATTTCATTTTTTTCTTCACTCCTACCCTCGAACCCTCCCCCCCCCCACCCCCAAAAAATTTTAAGTTTATTTTTAAAAAATATTTTCAACTTCAAATTTTCATTTTTTCACCCCTACCATCGACCCCCAACCCCCCTCCCACTCACCCACCCCCCAAAACAAAATTTAGGTTTGTTTTTAAAAAATATTTTCAACTTCAAAATTTCATTTTTTCACCCCTACCCTCGACCCCCCACCCACCCACCCCCCTACCAGCCCCAGCCCCCAAAAAAAAATTTAGTTTGTTTTTAAAAAATATTTTCAACTTCAAATTTTTATTTTTTCACTCCTACCCTCGATTCCCCCCCCCCCCCGCCATTGCCCCTACCAGCCCCTCCCTCCCACCAACCCCAAAAAAATATTAAGTTTGTTTTTAAAAAATATTTTCAAGTTCAATAATTATTTTCTACTCTAGTAAAAATAAAAGATATTTCTCAAGAATATTTTTCATTCATAAACCAAACACTAAAAATCTTTTCCGGAAAATATTTTCTACTCACCAACCAAACAGGAGAAAATAAGTCAAAAATCTACTTGTTTTCCAGGAAAACATTTTCCTTCATACCAAACACACCCTTAATAGTTGATTGTATGTAGTGTGCACTCTCTGTTTTTATTCAAAAAAAAGATGTCAAGTAACAGTCCACATGAAGAAATATTTCCATTTATGCAGAACTAAAATAATTTTTAGTTTAAAACTTAAGGGGGTTAATATTTTAGGATAAAAATCTAAATCGGATCATTTTTTAAAATTCATGGGTCATTTGTAAAAAGATTCACCCAACATCTTCATTCTCCAACAATGATCCTCATCCTCAATTGTGATTTGGGCCTTCGACTTTGTCCCCCAACCCTCCCCTATTAAGCTATAATTATGTCATGGATTCTAGATAAATCAAGTCAAAGGATAGTTAAGAAGGTGGTAATTATCTTTGATGAAACTCCAGTAAAACTTGAAAGTCAGAAGAATGACAAGGAAGTTCTAAGAAGAAGGTGTTAAGAAAGTAAATTGAAAATGGAAGAACATATATATTTTTTGGAAAAGAAACGTTAGCATTGTCTGTCATGGTTTTTAACCAATCACGAGAAGACACGTACTCGGAGCATTAAAAGTGGAGGGACATGTGTCACATCAAGAAATTTCAGAGGACTTTTCATTTGCTTTCGGCCAAGAATTGAAGTGTTTTCCATTTTCTGTCACAATTCTTGGGTACCCAAAAATATGTGGGACAATCTACGTAACGTCCAACAACTTCTAAGCAAAGATTCAAATCAACCTCTGTATGTGTATATCCAAACTCGATGAATAGTACTAAGTTCTTCTTATATGTTAAGGTCCTTCAAAAAGTGTTGTAAGTATATCATATATGGTTTAGGGTCGTAAGGAACCTTAAACACCAAAACCAAGTTCAAAGCATTTCTATCAGCTATATTTTCACATGATTTCATACAAGGGTCAACTTCAAAAGACCATGCCTCTCAGAATAGTAAAATTTAGATTACCCGTGACCTATCTGAAACATCTCGCAATTTGAAGTAACTAGGAAGAAGCTAATAATTGGAAATAGTCCTTTTTGGAAAAAATGGAAATCTGGAAATTTGTTTAAGTTAAGGAAAGTTGAGTTTTGGTCAACTTCTAACGGCTATAACTCCTAGGTCAGGATGATATAGGTGTACTTCCAGATATGGTTGGAAAACTCTTGGAATGATCTTTCCAACACCGCTAAGTTTGAGTGATTCCGAGTTCATATGAGTAAGTTATCCCCTTCGGAAGATGGGTTGTTCGAATAAGGAAAGTCCAATCCGGATTTTGGAAGGGTAGTCTGGTGTTTTCCTTACCCAACTTAATTAATTCGTTTTTAGGAGTTTAATTGGGGTAAATTCATATTTAGTTAGTTTTAGAAAAGTGAATTTCACGCTAGGGCTTGGAGAAAGGAGAAAAGAGGAGAAAGGAGAAGAACGTTCAAGATTCGTTCAAGATTCGTCGAGATTAGCTTGTGGATTTCGTCGGGGGTGATCCCTACAAGGTATGTGAGATCACATAGCGTTGGTTCCATTCACCCATGCACCAATCATGTTTAATTCAGCGATTTTCGTCCTAAAAGAGTTAGAATTTGATGTTCTTGAGTTGTGTTCTTGAATTGTTTTCAATCTTGAACTTACATGTGATTGATGGGTTTTCTTGAGACGTTTTAGCGATATTAAGAGTTGTTTCGAGTTAGATTCTAGTGTACATGTGTTGGGTATCTGAATCTAAGTAAGTATTGAGAAAAAGGAATCGATTTAAAACGATTAGGATCAGAAAATGAGTTAAAAAACTTGTCAAACGCACCTAGGGAGGGCCAGGCGCGTCGCTCCCCCATAGCGCCAGGAGGCTGGGGCGGCGCGCCTGCAGTGCACCCAAAGTGAGCCCCAGAGAGTTGGGACCTGGTGCGGCGCACCCCAGATGCGCCCGGATCGTTGTTTGTCATCGAGTTTTTGTCATTCAGTCTGTTTAAGCCTTTCTAAAGCCTATTAACACTTCCTATTGAT
Source organism: Solanum okadae (assembly GCA_036553675.1). Lineage (NCBI taxonomy): Eukaryota > Viridiplantae > Streptophyta > Magnoliopsida > Solanales > Solanaceae > Solanum > Solanum okadae. Next base: position 43,411,762 of record CM071686.1, read on the forward strand.
TCTAACTACTCTAAATGACTTCTAAACATCTAGAAATCATCTAGAAACATGATCTATAATCTTGAATCAGTAACTTCAAATTCAAGGAAAGGTAAGAGTTAAGTCTAGGTAGTTCTTAGAGTCTTTTCAAGAAGTCTTTTGGAAATGCTTTTAACTTTGTTTGAAGACTTAAAGTTCAAGTTGAGTAAAAAGTAAAGAGTAAAGCTTGAAGTTCATTTCTTCAAAATTATATGGGGACTATGTATTCCTAAAGGGTTTAAAATGTTTTCACATTTAAACAAGAAAGGAAACTTTGATTTCCAAAGAGCCTTCGGGCAAGTTTTCAGAAAAGAGTAATCGATTTCTAAATGAAGCAAGAGGGGAAACTTTGATTTCCAAGATAGCGTTTGATCTAAGTTTTTGAGCACTAATATCAAATCACAAAAGAAGTATGTTTTTAAACATAAGAGCTAATATTATATTTTTGGGAGTAGTATTGAGCACCTATTTGGGGGAATGTTGAAACAAGTCACAGCCCCCATAAACCATGTAGCGACCATGGATAGAAAGGGTTCATACTTTTTAGATGATTCCTTTAGTGCTTTTTAGCATAGACTAGTGGATCCACTTAGTAATTCAGGTTTTATGCTCATGGCAAGGTATAGGACGGCCCTGGCAGCGTGAGGCGAAACGTTGTATCATCACAATAGCTCTTACGTGATGGTTGTCGTTTGGAGAAACTCCCACATAAGTTATTGTATTCTTATATACATAGTTATTTGTATTTTTACATACATTTCAGAGATTATGTTGTATCCTTGCATACACACAGAGTTGACATCATGTTTTTAAATAACTTTTCTTTATATTGCACTTGTTTTAAACTGCTTTATATTGAAATGAGATCAGCTATATTGAGAGCTTGTGTGATCGACTTCAAGGGTAGTTGGGATGTTCACCTTCCTCTCATTGAGTTCACCTACAACAATAGTTACCATTCCAGCATTCAGATGGCCCCTTATGAGGCTTTGTATGGGCGTAGATGTAGATCTCCAATTGGTTAGTTTGAAGTAGGCGAAGCAGCCTTGATAGGACCAGATTTAGTCCTTGATGCTATGGAGAAAGTGCAACTCATTAGAGATAGACTTAAGACTGCCCAGAGTCGCCAGAAGTCTTATGCAGATGTGAGAAGAAGGGAACTAGAGTTCCAAGTTGATGATTGGGTTTTCCTGAAAGTGTCACCTATGAAGTGGGTGATGAGATTTGGCAAAAAAGGGAAGCTCAGTCCTAGATATATAGGCCCTTACCGGATCTTGAAAAGGATTGGTAAAGTGGCTTATGAGTTAGAGTTGCCAACAGATTTAGCAGCAGTGCATTCAGTCTTTCACATTTCTCTTCTAAAGAAGTGTGTGGGTGATCCAGCATCCGTAGTACCATTAGAGAGTGTGGCCGTGAAAGATAGCCTTTCTTATGAGGATGTCCCAGTTGAGATTCTCGATCGTCAGGTTAGAAGGTTGAGAAACAAAGAAGTCGCTTCAGTCAAGGTTTTGTGGAGGAGTCAGTCTGTAGAAGGAGCTACTTGGGAAGCAGAAGCAGCCATGAAGTCCAAGTATCCTCACCTCTTTCCTTCCGATTCCATTCCAGCTTGAGGTAATAGTTCCTCTTCAGTTTTTCAGTCATTCACGCGTAAATTCAGTCTTAGAATCATGTTCCTTTAGTTTGTTCTTGCATTTTCAGCGTATTTGTATGTCCTTGGAACTCAGTTCAGTCAGAAATTCAGTTCTCAGTGTTTAGTGGTAGGGATTGCAGCCCTCTCCCTCTAATTCAGCTAGTTTAGTCTTCATTCGAGGACGAATGGTCCCAAGGGGGAGATAATATAACACCCCGTATCCGAAAATAGAGATTCAGATTTCTGGTGTTACAAGTGGCACTCATGGACACCATCCACGGACCGTAGATGGACTCACGGTCCGTCCTGCAGGTCCGTGGTTCATGATAGAAAACTTCCCTAGAACTTAGTCAGAAAATTTGGCTAAGTCCCGACTCACGGACAGACCCACGGTCCGTAGATCAGACAACGGTCCATGTTCTGTGTCTGTTGATCGAGACTTCCCTTACCAAGCCTCTGACACAAACTACGGTCGACCAGCATGGACCGTCAATCGATCCACGGTCCGTAGGTCTGAACGTAGGTGAGGATTAACAGGCAGTTAGCTGAAAATTCTGATAGATCAACTTCAGATGGTCATAACTTTTAGCACAAAACGAGTTGTGTGTCCCATGACCAATGGTATGATAGATAATTGAATTATCTTTCCAAAGCCACTGAGTTTTCTAAAATCCAACCTCCGAATAAAAAGTTATGCTCGTTTTAGTGAAGCCCTGTCAGGCAGACTCGATTGACGGACCCAATCTACGGACCGTCGATTGAATAACGGCCCGTCAGTCCATTCCGTCGATCACTCCGACAGCAGTTAATTCAGGGTCTTTTGGCCTTTTCCTATTTCATTTAATCCCTAAGATACGTCGTTTAGACTCTAAATCATGAGGTTTTAATCAGTTTAAGCCTAGAAACATAACTAGAACTTACCTTAGTCAAAATCATTAATCAAACTTAGAAAATTAGAAGCAAGAGTGGAGAAATAGGTCAAGAACCCTAGTTCAAGAACGTAGCAAGTTTCCTTCAGTTCCAACCCCGAAATCGAAAGATTTCTCCGTGGAATTCGTCACCAGGTATGTGGGATTTCACTAGTGGGTTCCTTTCACCCATTAGGTCCCTAGAATTCTGTCAGATTCTTGATTCCATGATTATGAACAGACCTAGGGTTTCTAGAATTACAGCAGATCATCATGTATTAGTTATTTAAATGTTCAAAATCAGATTATCATGTTATTGCTCAGTTTATCGCATGAATTTCAGAACCCTAGCTATGTATTTCTTCAGTTCTTGAATTACACATGCTAGGTCAGACATTTCAGTATTCAGTTTTACATGCCTCAGTTTATGAATGCAGCATTATCAGATTAATTGTTGCATTCTCAGTTTGCATGTTCAATTTCGAGCTATCCAGTATTTATATAAATTCAGTCATAACCAGTTAACCACTTAATTCATTGGGAGTAGCATAATACCGAGTTGGACTAGGTTTCAGCGTACCCATATAGTACCAGAACTACGAGCCACGTAGGTGTAAGTCCCCTCTGTGGGCAACATCAGTTTAGTGATCACTCCAGCATGCCTCTATACCTCTGGCAGGGTATATTGGGTCCTTTCGATGGGGCATATACATCGGACTCCACATTTAGCTCATGTGGTTTTATGTCGGTTATTAGTAGCTCCCACAGTTCAGTCAGACTCTATTGCATTGACCATATTTCAGTACATTCATTATTCACTCTCAGCATGTTATAAATTTGGTCGTTGCATTAGTTAGGTCAGTATTCAGTATTTTTAGTATCTATATCATGTTCAGATTATTTCATTGCTTTATTGCTTTGTTCAGTTATATGTTATTTCAGCTTTACTCTACCCTGCATGCTCAGTACCTTTCAAGTACTGACGCATACGTGCGCTACATCTTCTCGTGATGTAGGTTCAGAATATCAACATCCAGATCACGCTTAGATCGGTTCCCGATCTTCAGTTCAGCAGCATCAGTGGTGAGTCCTCATTCTTCGAGGACTAGGGACATGTTTATCTTTATCGCTTTTAGTCTTTAGTTTCAGTTTTGCTAGATCTAGTTGGGGCATGTCCTAACATTTCTAGTCAGTTTAGAGGCTTATTTCAGACATAGTTAGATTCAACTTAGTACTTGAGTTTGATATTCATTTTGTATTAAACTCTCAGATTTGATATATTCAGATATAGTATTTGGTTATTCCCCATCTTTTTAGATTTACTTATGAATTTGCTTCCGCATCAGTTTATTATCTTTAGTATGCTCATGATCATGCCAGTAGGGTTAGCTTGGGATCACTTGTGGTCCTAGGTCCCGTGTCCGCGTCTCGGGGGTAGCTCGGGACGTGACATACATAGATTACCGTCAGTTGAAAAGGTTACCATCAAGAACAGGTATCCTCTTTCAAGGATTGATGATTTTTTTTATCAGCTTCAGGGTGCTTCTTGTTTTTCAAAAATTGACCTCAGATCAAGTTACCATCAATTAAGAGTAAGGGAATGTGATATTCCAAAAACAACTTTCAGAACCCGTTATAGTCATTATGAGTTCTTGGTCACGTCGTTCGATTTAACCAATGCACCTGCAACGTTCATGGACCTTATGAATAGAGTGTTCAAATCTTATTTAGATATGTTTGTTATCGTCTTCATTGATGACATACTAATCTATCCAAGGAATGAAGAAGATCATACTAGTCATCTCAGAATAGTTCTTCTGACTTTGAAAGATAAGGAGTTATATGCTAAGTTCTCTAAATGTGAGTTTTGGCTTGAGTTTGTGGCATTCTTAGGCCATATTGTGTCTGGAGAGGGAATTAAAGTTGATACTCAAAAACTTGAGGCAGTGCAGAATTGGCCTAGACCCACATCTCCAACTAATATTAGGAGTTTCTTGGGTTTGGCTGGCTAATATAGAAGGTTTGTAGAGGGGTTCTAGTCCATTTCATCCCCTTTGAACAAGTTAACAAAGAAGACTGTTAAATTTCAATTGTCTGAAGCTTGTGAGAAAAGCTTTCAGGAATTGAAAAAGAGGTTGACTACTGCCCCAGTTTTGACCTTACTAGAAGGTACTCAAGGTTTTGGGGTGTATTGTGATGCATCTAGAGTTGGTTTGGGTTGCGTGTTAATGCAGAATGGCAAAGTTATAGCTTATGCCTCCAGACAGTTGAAAGTTCATGAGAAGAACTATCCAACCCATGACTTAAGTTGGCCATCGTAGTATTTTCTTTGAAGATATGGCGTCACTACTTGTATGGTGCTCATATTGATGTATTCACTGATCACAAGAGCCTTTAATATGTGTTCACTCAGAAAGAGATTAATCTCAGACAAAGGAGGTGGTTATAATTACGCAAGGATTATGACATGAGTATTCTTTATCACCCAGGTAAGGCTAATGTTGTTGCTGATGCTTGAAGCAGATTGTCTATGGGTAGTACCGCCCATGTTGAGGAAGAAAAGAGAGAGTTAGCGAAAGATGTGCATAGACTTGCACAATTAGGAGTCCGACTAATAGATTCCACAGAAGGAAGAGTACTGGTGATGAATGGAGCTGAATTATCATTAGTGTCATAAGTAAAACAAAAGCAAGACCAAGATCCCATTTTGCTTGACTTAAAGGCAAATGTTCATAAGCAAAAAGTATTAGCTTTTGAACAAGGGGGAGATGGTGTATTGAGATATCAAGGTAGATTGTGTGTACCAATGGTGGATGGACTCCAAGAGAGGATCATGGAGGAAGCTCATAGCTCTATATATTCCATTCATCCGGGTTCTACAAATATGTATCGTGACTTGAGAGAGGTGTATTGGTGGAATAGTATGAAGAAGGGCGTTGCAGAATTTGTTGCTAAGTGTCCAAATTGACAATAAGTTAAAGTAGAACATCAAAGGCTCGATGGTTTGGCTCATAATATAGAACTTCTGGAATGGAAGTGGGAGATGATTAATATGTACTTCATCACAGGTTTACCAAGGTCTCACAAACAACATGATTCTATTTGGGTGATTGCGGATCGAATGACCAAGTCAGCCCATTTTTTGTCGGTGAAGACTGCCCATTCAGCAGAGGATTATACCAGGTTATATATTCGGGAGGTGGTAAGCCTACATGGAGTCCCTATTTCGATTATATCAGATAGGGGTGCATAATTTACTACACAGTTTTGGAAGTCATTCCAAAAAGGCTTGGGTTCAAAAGTGAACTTAAGTACTGCATTTCATCCTCAGATAGATGGGCAACCATAGTGCACTATTCAGACCTTAGAAGATATGTTGAGGGCCTGTGTGATTTATTTCAAAGGTAATTGGGATGATCACCTACCTCTTATCGAGTTTGCTTACAACAATAGTTACCACTCGAGCAGCCAAATGGCTCCATATGAAGCTCTTTATGGGAGAAGATGCAGATCTCCTATTGGATGGTTTGAAGTTGGTGAAGCAGGGTTGATAGGAAAAAAATTGGTTCATCAAGCTATGGAGAAGGTAAAAGTGATTCAAGAGAGGTTGAAAACAGCGCAGAATCGTTAGAAATCCTACACCGATGTTAGGAGAAGGGAGTTAGAGTTCAAAGTAGATGATTGGGTATATCTTAAAGTTTCACCCAAGAAAGGTTTTATGAGATTTGGTAATAAGGGGAAGCTTATTCCCCGGCATATTAGGCCTTATCGAATATCCAAGACGATTGGCAATGTAGCTTATGAGTTGGAGCTACCACAAGAGTTAGACGCAGTTCATCCGATATTTCAAGTCTCTATGTTGAAGAAGTGCATGGGCGATCCATCATTGATCATACCAACTGAAAATATTGGGATCAAAGATAGCTTATCTTATGGGGAGATTCCTGTTCAGATTATAGATCGCCAAGTTCGCAAGTTGAGAACAAAAGAGGTAGCAACAGTCAAAGTCCTTTGGAGGAACCAATTTGTTGCGGAAGCTACTTGGAAACTGAGGAAGATATGAAGAAGAGATATCCACATCTCTTTGAATTCGGAGATAGTGCAGACCAAGGTACTAATTTTCTTCTTAATACTCTATAAATTTTGAGAAAGCATGTTGTTTGTTTGCATTTGTTTGTTGGGTGTTTGAACTTGATGTTACCACCCTTAGCCTAGTAAGAGTAATCTCATTCAAGGACAAATGTTCCCACGGGGGAGATATTGCAACATCTCGTAATTTGAAGTAACTAGGAAGAAATTAATAATTAGAAATAGTCATTTTTGGAAAGAATGGAAATCTAGAAATATGTTTAAGTTTAGAAAAGTTGTGTTTTGGTGAACTTTAAACGGCCATAACTCCTAAACCCTAAACCCTAAACCCTAAATAGCATGATTCTATTTGGGTGATTGTGGATCGAATGACCAAGTCAGCCCAATTTTTGTCGGTGAAGACTACCCATTCAGCAGAGGATTATGCCAGGTTATATATTCAGGAGGTGGTAAGACTTTATGGAGTCTCTGTTTTGATTATATCAGATAGGGGTGCACAATTTACTACACAGTTTTGGAAGTCATTCCATAAAGGCTTGGGTTCAAAGGTGAACTTAAGTACTGCATTTCATCCTCAGACAGATGGGCAACCAAAGCTGCACTATTCAGACCTTAGAAGATATGTTAGGGGCTGTGTGATTTATTTCAAAGGTAATTGGGATTACCTCTTATCGAGTTTGCTTACAACAATAGTTACCACTCGAGCATCCAAATGGCTCCATATGAAGCTCTTTATGGGAGAAGATGCAAATCTCCTATTGGATGGTTTGAAGTTGGTGAAGCAGGGTAGATAGGACAAGATTTGGTTCATCAAGCTATGGATAAGGTGAAAGTGATTCAAGAGAGGTTGAAAACAGCGCAGAATCGTCAGAAATCCTACATCGATGTTAGGAGAAGGGAGTTAGAGTTCAAAGTAGATGATTGGGTTTATCTTAAAGTTTCACCCATGAAAGGTTTTATGAGATTTGGTAATAAGGGGAAGCTTATTCCCCGGCATATTAGGCCTTATCGAATATCCAAGACGATTGGCAATGTAGCTTATGAGTTGGAGCTACCACAAGAGTTAGACGCAGTTCATCCGATATTTCAAGTCTCTATGTTGAAGAAGTGCATGGGCGATCCATCATTGATCATACCAACTGAAAATATTGGGATCAAAGATAGCTTATCTTATGGGGAGATTCCTGTTCAGATTATAGATCGCCAAGTTCGCAAGTTGAGAACAAAAGAGGTAGCAACAGTCAAAGTCCTTTGGAGGAACCAATTTGTTGCGGAAGCTACTTGGAAACTGAGGAAGATATGAAGAAGAGATATCCACATCTCTTTGAATTCGGAGATAGTGCAGACCAAGGTACTAATTTTCTTCTTAATACTCTATAAATTTTGAGAAAGCATGTTGTTTGTTTGCATTTGTTTGTTGGGTGTTTGAACTTGATGTTACCACCCTTAGCCTAGTAAGAGTAATCTCATTCAAGGACAAATGTTCCCACGGGGGAGATATTGCAACATCTCGTAATTTGAAGTAACTAGGAAGAAATTAATAATTAGAAATAGTCATTTTTGGAAAGAATGGAAATCTAGAAATATGTTTAAGTTTAGAAAAGTTGTGTTTTGGTGAACTTTAAACGGCCATAACTCCTAAACCCTAAACCCTAAACCCTAAATAGCATGATTCTATTTGGGTGATTGTGGATCGAATGACCAAGTCAGCCCAATTTTTGTCGGTGAAGACTACCCATTCAGCAGAGGATTATGCCAGGTTATATATTCAGGAGGTGGTAAGACTTTATGGAGTCTCTGTTTTGATTATATCAGATAGGGGTGCACAATTTACTACACAGTTTTGGAAGTCATTCCATAAAGGCTTGGGTTCAAAGGTGAACTTAAGTACTGCATTTCATCCTCAGACAGATGGGCAACCAAAGCTGCACTATTCAGACCTTAGAAGATATGTTAGGGGCTGTGTGATTTATTTCAAAGGTAATTGGGATTACCTCTTATCGAGTTTGCTTACAACAATAGTTACCACTCGAGCAGCCAAATGGCTCCATATGAAGCTCTTTATGGGAGAAGATGCAGATCTCCTATTGGATGGTTTGAAGTTGGTGAAGCAGGGTTGATAGGAAAAAAATTGGTTCATCAAGCTATGGAGAAGGTAAAAGTGATTCAAGAGAGGTTGAAAACAGCGCAGAATCGTCAGAAATCCTACACCGATGTTAGGAGAAGGGAGTTAGAGTTCAAAGTAGATGATTGGGTATATCTTAAAGTTTCACCCAAGAAAGGTTTTATGAGATTTGGTAATAAGGGGAAGCTTATTCCCCGGCATATTAGGCCTTATCGAATATCCAAGACGATTGGCAATGTAGCTTATGAGTTGGAGCTACCACAAGAGTTAGACGCAGTTCATCCGATATTTCAAGTCTCTATGTTGAAGAAGTGCATGGGCGATCCATCATTGATCATACCAACTGAAAATATTGGGATCAAAGATAGCTTATCTTATGGGGAGATTCCTGTTCAGATTATAGATCGCCAAGTTCGCAAGTTGAGAACAAAAGAGGTAGCAACAGTCAAAGTCCTTTGGAGGAACCAATTTGTTGCGGAAGCTACTTGGAAACTGAGGAAGATATGAAGAAGAGATATCCACATCTCTTTGAATTCGGAGATAGTGCAGACCAAGGTACTAATTTTCTTCTTAATACTCTATAAATTTTGAGAAAGCATGTTGTTTGTTTGCATTTGTTTGTTGGGTGTTTGAACTTGATGTTACCACCCTTAGCCTAGTAAGAGTAATCTCATTCAAGGACAAATGTTCCCACGGGGGAGATATTGCAACATCTCGTAATTTGAAGTAACTAGGAAGAAATTAATAATTAGAAATAGTCATTTTTGGAAAGAATGGAAATCTAGAAATATGTTTAAGTTTAGAAAAGTTGTGTTTTGGTGAACTTTAAACGGCCATAACTCCTAAACCCTAAACCCTAAACCCTAAATAGCATGATTCTATTTGGGTGATTGTGGATCGAATGACCAAGTCAGCCCAATTTTTGTCGGTGAAGACTACCCATTCAGCAGAGGATTATGCCAGGTTATATATTCAGGAGGTGGTAAGACTTTATGGAGTCTCTGTTTTGATTATATCAGATAGGGGTGCACAATTTACTACACAGTTTTGGAAGTCATTCCATAAAGGCTTGGGTTCAAAGGTGAACTTAAGTACTGCATTTCATCCTCAGACAGATGGGCAACCAAAGCTGCACTATTCAGACCTTAGAAGATATGTTAGGGGCTGTGTGATTTATTTCAAAGGTAATTGGGATTACCTCTTATCGAGTTTGCTTACAACAATAGTTACCACTCGAGCATCCAAATGGCTCCATATGAAGCTCTTTATGGGAGAAGATGCAAATCTCCTATTGGATGGTTTGAAGTTGGTGAAGCAGGGTAGATAGGACAAGATTTGGTTCATCAAGCTATGGATAAGGTGAAAGTGATTCAAGAGAGGTTGAAAACAGCGCAGAATCGTCAGAAATCCTACATCGATGTTAGGAGAAGGGAGTTAGAGTTCAAAGTAGATGATTGGGTTTATCTTAAAGTTTCACCCATGAAAGGTTTTATGAGATTTGGTAATAAGGGGAAGCTTATTCCCCGGCATATTAGGCCTTATCGAATATCCAAGACGATTGGCAATGTAGCTTATGAGTTGGAGCTACCACAAGAGTTAGACGCAGTTCATCCGATATTTCAAGTCTCTATGTTGAAGAAGTGCATGGGCGATCCATCATTGATCATACCAACTGAAAATATTGGGATCAAAGATAGCTTATCTTATGGGGAGATTCCTGTTCAGATTATAGATCGCCAAGTTCGCAAGTTGAGAACAAAAGAGGTAGCAACAGTCAAAGTCCTTTGGAGGAACCAATTTGTTGCGGAAGCTACTTGGAAACTGAGGAAGATATGAAGAAGAGATATCCACATCTCTTTGAATTCGGAGATAGTGCAGACCAAGGTACTAATTTTCTTCTTAATACTCTATAAATTTTGAGAAAGCATGTTGTTTGTTTGCATTTGTTTGTTGGGTGTTTGAACTTGATGTTACCACCCTTAGCCTAGTAAGAGTAATCTCATTCAAGGACAAATGTTCCCACGGGGGAGATATTGCAACATCTCGTAATTTGAAGTAACTAGGAAGAAATTAATAATTAGAAATAGTCATTTTTGGAAAGAATGGAAATCTAGAAATTTGTTCAAGTTAAGAAAATTTGAGTTTTGGTGAACTTGAAACGGCCATAACTCCTAGCTCAAGATGAGTTAGGTGTACTTCCAGATATGGTTGGAAATATCTTGGTATGATATTCCCAACGCCTCCAAGTTTCAGCGATTCCGAGTTCATATAAGTAAGTTATGCCTTTCGAAAGTTGGGTTGTTCGAATAAGGAAAGTCCAATCTAGATTTTCATATGGTAGTTTCGTCTTTCCCTTACCCAACTTAATTCATTCATTCTTAGGAGTTTAATTGGGGTAAATTCAGAGTTTAGTCAGTTTTAAAAAAGTGAATTTCACGCTACAGCTTGGAAAAAGGACAAAAAAGGAGAAAGGAGAAGAACGTTCAAGATTCGTTCAAAATTCGTCGAGATTAGCTTGTGGAATTCGTCGGGGGTGATCCCTATAAGGTATGTGAGATCACATAGCGTTGGGTCCATTCACTCACATGCCATTCATGTTTAATTCAGCAATTTTCGTCTTAAACGTGTTAGAATTTGATGTTCTTGAGTTGTGTTCTTGAATTGTTTTCATTCTTGCTCTTACATGTGATTGATGTGTTTTCTTGAGATGTTTTAGCGATGTTAAGAGTTTTTTTTAGTTATATTCCAATGTACATGTGTTGGATATCTGAATTGAAGAAAGTATTGAGAAAAAGGAATCAATTTAAAATGATTAGGATCAGAAAGCGAGTTGAAAAACTCGTCATAAGCAACTGGGGAGGGCCAGGTGCGCCGCACCCCCATAACACCATGAGGCTGGGGCGGCGCGCCTGCAGTGCACCCAAAGTGAGCCCCAGAAAGTTGGGGCCTAGCGCGGCGTCCCCCAGATGAGCCCGAATCGTCATTTTTCACCCAGTTTTTGTCATTCAGTCCGTTTAAGCCCTTCTAAATTGTATTAACACTTCCTATTGATTCTAATTACTCTAAATGACTTCTAAACATCTAGAAATCATCTAGAAACATGATTTACAATCTTGAATCCTTAACTTCAAATTCAAGGAAAGTTAAGAGCCAAGTCTAGAAGTTCTTAGAGTCTTTTCAAGAAGTCTTTTGCAAATGCTTTTAACTTTGTTTTAAGATTTAAAGTTCAAGTTGAGTAAAGAGTAAAGAGTAAATCTTGAAGTTCATTTCTTCAAAAGTATATGGGGACTATGTATTTCCAAAGGGTTTAAAATGTTTTCACATTTAAACAAGAAAGGTAACTTCAATTTCCAAAGACCCTACGGGCTAGTTTTCAGAAAAGAGTGATCGCTTTCTAAATGAAGCAAGAGGGAAAACTTTGATTTCCAAGATAGCGTTTGATCTAAGTTTTTGAGCACTAATATCAAATCACAAAAGAAGTATGTTTTTAAACATAAGAGCTAATATTATATTTTGGGAGTAGTATTGAGCACCGATTTGGGGGAGTGTTGAAACAAGTCACAGCCCCCATAAACCATGTAGCGACCATGGATAGAAAGGGTTCATACTTTTTAGATGATTCCTTTAGTGCTTTTTAGCATAGACTAGTGGATCCACTTAGTAGTTCAGATTCTATACTCATGGCAAGGTATAGGACGGCCCTGGCAGCGTGAGGCAAAATGATGTATCATCATAATAGCTCTTGCGTGATTGTTGTCGGTTTGAGAAACTCCTACAGAAGTTATTGAATTCTTATATACAAAGTTATTTGTTTTTTACAAACATTTCAGAGATTATGTTGTATCCTTGCATACACACAGAGTTGACATCATGTTTTTAAATAACTTTTCTTTATATTGCACTTGTTTTAAATTACTTTATATTGAAATGAGATTAGTTATGTTGAGTTGAGTTTTTTTTTTTAAAAGCCCCAAAAGGCATTAATACATAGAACGGAAAGAATACAAATGCTATAGGCCCAAAAGTGACCTCTCTTACCAAACAAAAGCAGATGAAAAATTTAGAAATCAAGACATTAAGACCAACACAAAAAGGGGAAAGTAGCCGCCCTTCTCCCTATTCCTTGCTATCACCACTGTTAGCCGAACTTGGAGGAACAACGAATGTCCATTGATGAAAGGTCAAGGACCTAAGAAGATCGAGCTTGGATAGATTACATCCAAGAGAGTTGAGTTGAGCCAGGTAAGTTCTTCAGATTCCTTTCAAGCCTATGTTGTGTTTAGCATTCCAACTCGCATACTCGTACATTCAATGTAGTGATGCCAGTTGGCATGCATCGTCTTATGATGCAGATATAAGTAACTTGGATCAGCATCCAGTGCACCGTTGATCCAGCTGAGCACCCCAGAGTCAGTTAGTGAGCCTCCTTGTATTCCGGAGGACTCTTTTTTATTGCTTTTAGTTTTATTATCAGTTCATTAGGATGTTGTGGGGTTTGTCCCAACATCCATCTCAATTGTTTTGGAGGCTTCATAGATAGTCAGACCGTTAGTTATGAGTCTATTAGCTTTGTATTTCAGATGTTTTTCTATGAGACTTAAGTAGCCATTTTGGCTAGTTTGAATACTTTCTTTAAAGACATTCTAAGATTTTTCATAAGTTCTTTATTTGAGGTTATTTCTGAAGTTTAAGTCTCTACTGAGTCAGTAAGCCAGGCCAAGGGTTCGCTTGGGATCAACAATGGTTCTCGAGTGCCAGCCACGTCTGGGGTGTAGGCTCGGGGTGTGACACTATCGAATTAAAGGTCTACAGTTATTCTTTCCAACGTCACTTACCGCTCGTCAACCCAGCTCTTGAGTAAAAAGTTATCTACATTTTACTGGAGAGATGTCAAATTGACCGTGTGCTCCGCGTGCCTGGTAGCATGGGTGCACCATGATAGGTTATTTTTCCAGCAGCCTGTAGTATGGGTGCACCGTACCAAGCTAATTTTCGAGAGTCTAGATTTTAAAATGCTCTATTTATTAAGTTAAGATGGTGGTTCATTATAAAATTCATCTTGGACAACTTAGGGCTTATTTTATCTCAAACTCTCCCATCTCCTGGATGTTTAATACCGGGTATGTTACTCTCATGTATCTAAAGTAGTTCTCAAAAAAATCAATCTTTAATCACGAATTCTGAATAAGATTCTAACATCAAATCTTTCTCTCATATCTAGGGAAACCAAGAACTCATCCTAAAGTTCAAGAAGAGACTTTTAGGGTTCCTCTTTAAACTTAAAGTTTCAATTAGAGTGATTCAAGGTACGTTAAGTTATCATACTGAGTTAATGAGTTCTTCCTCACTCCCTACATCTAAATTTCAGATAGCAAGGTTCAACCAGGGTTTCAAGCCCAAGGCTTACTACATTCGAGGGTTCTACTTACTTTCTTAGCATGAATTATTGATTTTGTTGTATCTATTTTGGTATATTAATTTTTGGACGATTCTTATTCGTTGATCATGCTTATTTCACCCCATGAACCATATTTAAGTATGAATTTTATGGAAGCCTTGATATATCAGTTTTTATGCATTATCTTCATGAAGAAAACAAGGCTAGTTTAAACAAAGCATAATCAGTTTTAGAGAAAGGATTTTCAATCAGTCTTTAAAGTAAGTTCCATTGATAAAAGGGTATGCAAAATAGTGAGTCAAAATAATATTTTCATAAAAGCATAGTCAAGTTCATTTAAGTTCAGTCCAGTTCAGTTTTAAAGAAGTATCACTAAGCATAGACTCAAAGTATCAGATTTTCAGTTTTCCCCTAAAGGGGGACATCTTTACCGCATGAGCATTATTGCATGTTTTGGGAGTAGTATTGAGCACCGATTTGGGTAAGAGTTAACAACTCAAAACCCATAAATTGTGTCGCCAGCATAGATAGGATCATGTCGTTGATTCAGGGGACTCCTCACAGCCTTGTTAAGGGCTTTTCAAATGGATCCATAGGTAAGCTTTGTTGTCCTATAGTCCGGCAAGGTATAGGATGACTGGCAAAATGTGCTAGACATTGTATTATCACGAGGCTCATAGTGATGGTTTTCAAATAGAGAAACTCCCCAAGAAAAATAAAGTATATTATTTTAGTATTTTTACTATTATTGCATATCTCATTGTAGAGCTTTAATGATTTGACCTCATGTTCATGTTTTACTTTCAGTCGGGGTACTTTAAGTTTATTTTTAGTTCAATTATTTATTTCATTCAGTCGTATTACATACCATACATTTAATATATTCACGCCATTTGACTCTGCATCAATTTATGATGCAGTTTCAGGTACTCTTGATAGCAGACGTTCGGTAAGATCACTTTCCACTAACATTTGGTGAGACCTCCTCACTTCCGGGGGGGGGTCTAATTTAGTTAGTATAGTTTATTTAATTTTTCAAATAAATTTAGTTGAATAGCTAGGTAGTCATGAGTCTTGTCCCAACACCTATATTTAGTTAGTAGAGCCTTCATAGACAGACAAAGTAAGTGAGTCAACTCATCATTTTGTATTTACAAGTTTAAACATTATTATCATTATTCATATTCATATTTATTTCAAACTTTTATATGAGATAAATTTAATTGATTTTAAATGTTTATTTTATAAGGCTTCTTCATGTATGTTTAGTCTTACGCTCAGTAGTCAGCCAGACTAAGGGTTCACCTGGGACCAGAAATGGTTTCTGAGTGTCGGCCACGCCTGGGGTGTAGGACCGAGGCGTGACAATCTATATAGAGTAAAACTGATCAAGCTTGATAGATAGATGAGTAAGAAAGTGACATATGGCAAAAGCGACAGGTCTGGCGTGACTAAGAGATTGACAACTCAATGTGATCCCACCTAGCTCCGAAGATGCACCATGAGATACGAGACACAATTGAGATAAGGTAAATTTGAAGTTCAACCATTATAAGAAAATTCAGGATTAATGAGTAGCAATAATGAGTATTAATAGGTTTCATGAGGCTTGATGCGCAAATTTTGTTCTCGTCTAATTTTCATTCACTTATAGATATTTACTTAGATTATGCTTTGGAAATTCATGCTCTCAAGTTATATTTTATAAACAAGTTGGTTTATGTTAATTTACTTGCTTGATCATAACAATCCACGTGTACAAATTGCAATTTATCCATCCCTGGATGGACAACTTGTGCATATTTTCAACAATATCATTTTCCATTCACGTCTTTAAAAACCCAACAATAGCTTCTTGATTCAATCAACAAAGTTGATAGAGTAAACTTGAATACAGTGATCTTCCTATTCATTATTGCATCTGTTGTTGTGTCTGCAAAACTCGAGTTGGATTCATCGAGGATTTTTTTAACCTTGTACGGATATTCCCATCCTCTCACTTCATATTTTTCCAAAAAACTAGTAATAATCTGAATTCTGTATACTAAATTTTTATGTTTTGTACATCTTGCAGGAGCCAAACATTCAGGAAGGTCTCTTGATTGGCGCGTAAGTCTCATATATATATATATATGGAAATTGAGTTTTACAAATGATTACACGGTCTGTGTATGCATATTCAGGTTTAATGTTCATGTACCCCATGACGATATATATCATCAACTTGTAAATGACTGTATTCTAGTCGATGCTTATTGTGCCCGATGTTGAGTGCCAAATTGTAAGAAGTATTTGATTTTTATGAACAAGAAGATTTTGTTCTATTTTTTTTTATATACAAAAAAATAGGATTTCTCCAGATTGCAGCCCATAGACAGAAAAGACAAGATAAAGTAGGAAGAATTTGATGAAATTGTAAGGTTCTAATTAACAAATTTGTGAATTGAGACTTGTAAGGTGTTGATATGAATGAGTATTTTGTGGCAAAGATATGTTGATTTGGCTTACTGGAATGAGGTAATGTTGCTTCAACATTACGAGGAACTAGTTGGAGGCGCGAATGAACAAATTGTTGATCAAGATTGGGGCCTTAGTGAACTAGATGTAGGTACTAATGGTCACGATGGAGGCGCTACTGAGCAAAATGTTGTTCAAGATGATGTAGATGGTGTCTCGCCAATGAACTAAAGGACGATGTAGATCAACTAAATAGATAATATGATTTATGAACCAACAAATGCAAATATTGATACTTTGTTATTTGTCTCTTTAGTTTGAATTTGTGTGGGGAATAATATGTTCTTTTGGAGTGAATCGATAATAATCAAAATACATTGAAATGTTCAAGGGAACTTTATTTATGTATGTCTGCCTGCCTTCATACATATGTAATTCTTCGAGTTTTTGGCCAAAAACATCCCTATGTTATATTCACAACCTAAACTACATCCTTGAAAACTATACCTGCAAACGAAAAACACGCCTAAGATCACTACCCAACACTTAGAGCCTTGTTCGTCCTCAAACAACCTACTAACTAATCCTAGACCTAGACTCCATACTATGGTATTTGTGCATCTGCCACTTCCTTTCAAGGATTTGTAATGAGTTAAAACAAGCATGTTTTCACTCAAAATAGGCCTTACCCACTTTCATACATCATACAACTCATGCATTTGACTTGACAACTTTTTGCAACCAACGCATTGATTTCACGTATCAGGACACTTCATCCAACACTAAGTGCCAACGATCGTTAGTCAGTAATATAACCTAACTAGTGAGTTGGGTCGAATCCCACAGGGAGTTATTTGTAATTGAGAATCAATAGGCAAGTACGAATATGCTCAAGTCAATCATAGCTAAAAACATTTACGAAGAAAAACATAATTCAAGTTTGGGGTGACACAAGTGTCATATATCAAGGGGCTTTGTTTGTAATTATCAACTACAACAGCAAATAACACGAAAGTAACAAATATGGAGACGGGTTATTCGGATTTGATTGGATTATGGGCTAAGGTAATCAATCGGGTAATTGCAATTAATAGTAAACAGCTGCAAATCAGTGAATAAGCTAGACTTTAGTGGGGATAACGTTCTCTCGAACAATTTACCCCGAATAAAATTGGTTTCTCTCGAACACCAATAAGCAGCAATTAAGCACAGCCTTCGCTTTAGTCCATTCACTCTCTCTAGCTGAATGTGTGGAAAAGGGTTTAGGATTCACTCTCTATCGATTTACTAATTTTGGTTTTAAAACCTCTCTCTCGAGCAAGCCAAAAAACACGAAGTTAAGATTGTATTTGCAACTACAACACATTAAATTCAGCCACAATTGCTGAATGAAATCACCTTTAAACAACAAATAAACTATCAATTAACAATACCCAATAGTTAAATCAACCTATAATCATATAATCACTCCCCAAGAATTGGGGTTTTAGCTAGACATCATAAAAACGTAAAAATCGTTACCAAATTGTGTTTCCATCAACTAGGTAAGATTAATATTGTCATTACAGAGGTCTTAGATGAAGAATCTTCAACACCCACTTCCAATTTCTTAGAAATGGAAATCTTCAAATCTTCAAAGCGAAGGAAAATATTTTCTCCAAAAAATCAGTTCTAAGCTCTAAACTTGAAAACTGAATAAAATTCGATTGATACAAAAATTAGATCCTAAACTAAGAATTTAAAAATGTATTTATAGTATCCCAAAAATGTGTTGCGAAGGACCATTCGGCATGAGAAGTCAGGATCGCCGATCCACCCTTTGTTCAATTCTATCACTTTTCTGCTTCGGCCTTCAGCATCTTCAAGTTCTGTAATTTTGGGCAATATAGCACTGCTTCGCGGAACTGTTCGGCGACTCGCCGACTGCTCCTTTCTATCGCCGACTTGATTTTATCCTTCAGGGCTTGGCACACTGCAACATTAGGCGAGACATTGGCCATTCGGCGACTCGCCTAATAGTTTAGGCGATCCTCAGGCCTTCTTTTCTTCGTTCTTTTAGCTTCCTTGTTCCTTTTTGCTCATTAGTGTCCATTGCTTTGCTCCTAAATCCAAATACCTAAAATTCAAGGATTTACATCAGTTATTGGCATAAAATATGAATTTGAGGACACTAAATCTTTTAAAATAAAGCCCTAAATGAGTCCAAATTGTGGACTCATCAACACCCCCAAGTTAAACTTTTGCTTGTCCTCAAGTAAAACTCAAGTTACAAGACTCAATCATGAATGCACACAAAAAAACTCAACTTACTCATGCAATGATCAATTTTGCACTCAAAGGTTCAAGTTGTGACTCACCAATATCAAAGAATCTCAAGCTCACAATACTTGCTTCAAATGCAAGTTCAAGCTCAATAAAGGTAATCAAATGCCCTCACACAAAGAATGATTCCATATTCACACACAATGGTTCACAATTTAAAGCTCCGAAATCAAATGCAACGCTCACACTCACAAAGATGAACACAATGCATAATTTCACCCATAGGTTTTCTCGTATTTTCCAATCAACACTTGTTTCAGCTCACTCAAGATTAAAAAGGTCTTTCAAGGCTTGTAACAGGATTGAGTGTAAATGTATGATCATTTAGGCTCAATGGCTTCAATCCTCATGAAATGTGGTGTGAACAACACTTTCTTTCCTTTTCTTCATCATTTTCATCCGTGCTCACAAGTCATCCTATTATTCACTTTGCATGGGCTGTTGGAAACCCCATTTCTTTTTGCATTTTCACAACTTTATTCCACAAATTTTTCATTTTTTTTCTTTTTCATTCTTTTCCTCTTTCTCTTTTTTTTTTTGAAGGGGTTCCGTTTTTCTCAAAACCATGGGTCAAAGGATACTTTCTTGCACTTCTTGATTTGTCTTTTCTTTTCACCACACCCCCAACTTAGGCTTTTGGGCTAAGTTGGCTATTCAAACAAACACAAATCATGAGAATTATAGGTAATGGATCAAGAAAGGTCACAATTTTATCAAGTTGTAAAGGATACTTTCTTGAACTTTTTAATTTGTCTTTTCTTTTCACCACACCCTCAACTTAGGCTTTTGGCCTGAGTTGGCTATTCAAACAAACCAAAAATCATGAGGATTATAGGTAATGGATCAAGAAAGGTCACAATTTTATCAAGTTTCTTCCAAGAAAAGGTTAAGGCTCAAGGGGTGCTCAAGCGGGGTTCACACACTCACAAGGTAGGCCAACAAAAAGAGGTATAAGGTCAAACTGTTTCACACTCTTCAAAGTTTCCTAAGATCATCTCAAGAGATTGCATCACCTAGTAAACCGGACCACGGGGAAAATTCTAGGTGTCATCACACATGGTTCATGGTAAGCTCATCACACAAGGCATTGACACCAATGTCAAACAAGACTCCACACTTTTGCTAATGTGCAATGTTCATCACAAGAGACTCAATTCGATACTTGGCTAGTCACAACGAGATGAAAAAAGTTCAAATATTGACTATGTAACTTCATTTGGCCTCATCATAGCCGCACATTCATTTTTGTTCGATTACGAGCACTATTCAAGTCATCGGTATTGATCAAGACCGAGACTCAAATTTGTAAAAGAACAGCCACATTCAACACAAACAAGAGGTGGTAAAAAAATTTGGAAGCGTAAAAAAGCATTTACAATTAAAAACATGGATCCACAAGCTCAAACATCCACAAAAGCAGTGTAAAAACACAATTATAGCTCAAAATCCAAATATATACATAAAACATCAATCACAAAAGGTGGGCCCCACCCCACCACAAATAAAGTCATTTGTTCTCAAATGCAAACAAAATAATAAATCCACAAGTAAAAATAAAGTAAGACAGAGAGGAAGGTAAAGAAGGGATCATGTCTACTCAGTCGCTCCATCTGCTTGGGAATCAGTGCCTGCTGTATCAGTCTGATATCGGGCCTCAGTACCTGGAGTTGCCTCAAAAGGAGCAGTAGTTGCACTAGGAGCTGCCATGGACGTCTCTGTCCGCAATGTCTGGATCACCGACCGCATGATCGTCTCCTCAAGATCCGGCAAATTTCCATATATACTCTCATTCTTGATCTCTATCAGCTCCTCGTCGGTCTCTGCATCTGACTCATCAACTACTGCATCATCCCAATGCATATCTCCGGTGGTAACCGGAGGAATCCCTAAAGTCTCAGGAGCATCCAAAACATCTGCAGCCTCTAGTAATGAAGTGAAGTCCGTAGACTTTAGATAGTCTACATCCTTCCTCAAATCAGCAACTTCGGCTTTCAAAGCCATAACCTCGGAGGTCTCCCCCTGCCTGATCTCGCAAGCCTCAACTCTCGTGGTGGGAGTGTCAATAGAAGTCTAGAGTGGGATCAGTGTAGCAATGATGACACTCTCGATCATCCATGAGATGTCTCTCTCAAGTCTAGTATCCCTCACATCAGCGGAATGGGCCAGGTGCCCCATCTTCAGGATCATCGCCTAAGTAATTTTAGTCTGCTGGGAGAAAGTGGATGTGCCTGGAGCATATGAAGAAGAGGTAGGGGCAGAAGTACCTGAAGTCCTGGAGACCGAAGTAGGCGAAGATGCCTCTGCAGGTATAGAATCGACGTCCACCTCCGGGGATGTATCCACCAAAGCTACCCTCCTCCTGTCAGCCTCCTCACGAGTGTACTCGGACTCAATACGCCGGATGTCCGTGGAGGAGGAAGGTGTCACCACAATATCTCTCGTATCATCCCGGGGTACTCTAGCATGTCGGCATAACTCTGTGATCAGGACCGGGAATGGTAGAGAAGTCAGCCTCTGCTTGGCCCTCATAGCCATCTCCTGCTCAATGATAAGGCCCAAGTCAATGCTCCTCCGGGATATGATAGATCCAAGGTAGGCTGCCTTAGGATGGCGCAGAATGGACTCATTCTGGGATGGCATTATGGTGCTGCTAATGAAGCCAAACCAAAAACGAGCAGCAATACTCAAATCCCTCTTCTCTATAGGGACCCCTGCCTCGATCCAACTCGGGGTGGTATTGGAAATCAGTGAAGCCAACCATCCCTTCAATTCATCTAAGAATTGAGTGACAGGCAATCCATCATAAGGACGTGTCGAATGTAGAGCTCTACCCAAAAGATTGATGATGTGCTCACTGTTTTATCCAACTTTCTTAGACCTAACCATGACCGACTTAACCTGTCTAAATTCGCTAGCCTTTTTCTTACTCCATGGCACTAGGTCACCATATGCAACATAGAACTCCCGGACCCATGAAGGAAAATAAGGTCCTCAAGCCTTGGTGAACTGCTCAAATCTATGGAAGTGGAGGGTGTCCCTCACATCGGAGTACTTGCCCTCAAGGGCTTCTGTCAATTGCAACTTCTCCTCGAGGATGGTTTACAGACCATCACCTTTTAATCTATTGAGAAGCCTAGGAAGAGGGATGACTTGTGGAACATGAGCCATAGGAGGTGCCGGAGCTGGCACTGAATCTGCTGGTGCGGGAGCTAGAGGGACCCTAGTGGAGTCAGGGCAAGATCTAGCTCGGATCTCAGCCCTCCGGGACTGTAAGGGTTGGTCATCCTCAGGCTCAGATATAGCAGCCTAGGAGCCAGTAGTCACCTTGTCAGAGATGGGCCTCTTGCCCTTGCCTTTGTCGCCCAATGGAAGCTCTTGCCTTCCTTTCTTTGGAGGATTTTATCCCCCTTCATTAATTGTGATACCCCGTACCCTTTTCTGGGGTGGCATGTCGATGTTTGTTCTTACCATATCTATAAAATATCAAGAAAAAGTAAAATCAATTCAATAAAATTCACAGAAATCAGTTGCAGACAGACTCGCCGATCTACTCAGCGAATCACCAAATTTTGTTGACCTAGATCGGGCTCGCTGAATGGATTGGCTCAAAATTCTCAGAAAAGTTTTTGGCATATCGGTGATGGGAAGGTCTTTCGGCAAATCGCCAACAGCATTCGGTGAGCAAGGGCTAGCCCATCTAAAGTTACAGTGCAATTTAAGCAACAGGGTGCAGACAAAGGGCGATTAGAAGAATTTCGACGAGCCGTCGAGTGCCTTTGGCGACCTCAGGCTTCTTGCCAAAAGTTACAGAACCAAACTACGCATCAAGCATGAAATTAAAGGTGAGATGGAGACCTTCGGCGAACCGCCGTATGGTTTGGTCAGCTCGACCCAGCTCGCCAAACGACACAACGTGCCTACTTTCAACCCAACTTCTCGAATTAAACCCCGCAACCCCCGCAAACAAAATCAAAGTATGCATAACTCAAATTAAAACAAGACCCATTACACCCCTAACCCCGGGATACTCAGACTTCTCCCAATTTTTGCCATTTGAAGACTTTTGCCCTTGGGAAATATTCTTGAAAGAGAAAGGTCCGCAAATATCAACAAAATTTCTAATGTGCTCATGGGGATCCTCATGAGACAAGCCTCCGAACAGCCCATTCAATTGCAAGAGCTACAACATAGTACTTGTGATGTGGAACACCGCATTCCCTTCGGCCGAAGGCAAGCGAATGGCACCAATATCACCAATAAGATGGGGGGTCATTAGCATTAGGCTTATTGACATCATTGAGGTTTCCGATGTCATCTTAGTGGCCTACTTGGCTACCATTGTTGCCATAAACACTCATACTTCCAGTTTTCAACACAAACCAAAACTAAAAATTAAGTAAGTTCACTATAACTAACAAGAAAAAAATTCAACTTAATGAAAAATTCTCAAGTAACACCACTCCTCGGCAGCGGTGCCATTTTGATTTCACGTATCAGGACACTTCATCCAATACTAAGTGCCAACGATCGTTAATCAGTAATATAACCCAAATAGTGAGTTGGGGTCGAATCCCACAGAGAGTGGTTTGTAATTGAGAATCAATAGGCAAGTAAGAAATGTTCAAGTCAATCATAGCTAAAAACATTTATGAAGAAAAACATAATTCAAGTTTGGGGTGACACACGTGTCAAATATCAGGGGGGTTTGTCTGTAATTATCGACTACAACAGCAAATAACACAAAAGTAACAAATATGGAAAAAGGTTCTTGGGATGTGATTGGATTATGGGCTAAGGTAAACAATCGGGTAATTGCAATTAATAGTAAACAACTGCAAATCAGTTAATAAGCTAGGCTTTAGTGGGGATAAACTTTCTCTCGAACAATTTACCCCGAATAAAATTGGTTTCTCTCAAACACCAATAAACAACAATTAAGTACAGCCTTCACTTTAGTCCATTCACTCTCTCGAGCTGAATGTGTGGAAAAGGGTTTAGGATTCACTCTCTCGAGCTGAACCCATGACAACCCAATACCCACAGACCATCGATTTAGTAATTTTGGTTTTAAAACCTCTCTCTCGAGCAAGCCAAAAACACGAAGTTAAGATTGTATTTGCAACTACAACACATTAAATTCAACCACAATTACTGAACGACATCACCTTTAAACTGAAAATAAACTATCAATTAATAATACCCAGCAGTTAAATCAACCCATAATCACATAATCACACCCCAAGAATTGGGGTTTTAGCTAGATATCATAAAAAGGTAAAAATCGTTACCGAATTGTGTTTCCATCAACTAGGTAAGATTAATATTGTCTTTACAGAGGTCTAAGATGAAGAATCTTCAACACCTACTTTCAATTTCATAGAAATGGAAATCTTCATATCTTCAAAGCTAAGGAAAATATTTTCTCCAAAAACTCAGTTCTAAGCTCTAAACTTGAAAACTCAATAAAATTCGATTGATACAAAAACTAGATCCTAAACTAAGAATTTCAAAATGAATTTATAATTGCCCAAAAAAGTGTTGCGAAGGACTATTCGGCGCAATAAGTTGGGATCACCGATCCACTCGGCGATCCGCCTTTTGGTCAATGATATTGCCTTTCTGCTTTGGACTTCAGCATCTTCAAGTTCTGTAACTTTGGGCGATACAACAATGCATCGCGGAACCGTTCGGCGACTCGCTGACTGCTCCTTTCTATCGTTGACTTGATTTTCTCCCTCAGGGCTTGGCCCACTAGGACATTAAGCGAGACATTGGCCATTCAGCGACTCGCCCAATGGTTTAGGAGATCCTCAGGCCTTCTTTTCTTCGTTCTTTCAGCTGCCTTGTTCCTTTTTGCTCATTAGTGTCCATTCTTTGCTCCTAAATCCAAATACCTGAAATTCAAGGATTTACATCAGTTATTGGCACAAAATATGCATTTGAGGATACTAAATCTATTAAAATAAAACCCTAAATGAGTCCAATTCGTGGACTCATCATGCATACAACTTCATGTGCACCATTACTCATCACTTATCTTTCATACAACAAGTGCCCCTCACTCAACATAATAGTCCGTACACTTAACACAACACATTGAATATAGTTTAAGGACTTCGCAAACATAGTACGCTCTCATTCAACAAAGACATCATACATGCATGCATTAAGAACCATATGTTTGCCCTTTATGTACATCTCCAGTAATTAATCATGATTTGCCCAAAATCAAACAGGACTTTATGGGTTGTAGTGTAAGCTTGAGGTAAGGGAGGATACATTTAGATATAATTAGTGACTTATCCTCCCTAATGCACCTGTTTCGATTTTCTTGCTACATTCCCAACTTTTTCCTTTCTTTGGCCCCCCTCTGCATATTTTCTCACTAGTAATTCCAACCTCGCCCTTATTTTTTGCACATTATATATATATATATATATATAACCATAAGCTTGCCCTTTATATACATCTCCACTAATTAAGCATGCTTTGCCCCAAATCAGACAGGACTTTATGGGTTGTAGTGTAAGCTTGAGAGGTAAGGGAGGATACATTTAGATAAAATTAGTGACTTATCCTCCCTAATGCACCTCTTTCGATTTTCTTGCTACATTCCCAACTTTTTCCTTTCTTTGGCCCCCCTCTCTGCATATTTTCCAACTAGTACGTCTAACCTCGCCCTTATTTTTTGCACATCCCCATATATATATATATATATATGTGTGTGTGTGTGTGTGTATTGACACTTAACGATAGCCACCCTCAACTTAGATATTTCTCTCGAGTTAAGGTGCACATTGTCCCTGTAAGGACTAGGGCCATTATTAAGGTATTTTCTGAGTTAGCCACCCTCAACTTAGGCTTTTAACCTTAGTCGAAGTGCACAATGTCCAAGGGACCTGGCCAATCACAGATTTATGAATTTATGGGGCATCATTTTTCTACCTCTTTTCTTAAGAAATTAGGCAGGTCACAATGAGCCCGACTCAGTGACCTTAAAAATGTTTAAGAATATACACCATAGCAGCTGAAATTAGGCAGGTCAAAATGTTTGAGTTGTATCTCTTACTCAAGCAGATACAACTCACAAGAATTTCCCAGACACAAACACTATGTTGCTCAAACTAAAAAATTGTCCATGGATGCGTATCAGAGTACAAAGATCCGACATGCAACATAGAGCACGCACACCCATTTGGATTCTCTCCCTTGCTTCCACAATTGTATAGGCTATAGCTATATGAAAATCAACAGTAAAAGCACAAATATCAATCAATGGTTATGTTAAACTGTTGACATTGTTAAGGTTTTCAAGAGGTTGATCTTGACCTGTCATTCAAGATTAACTACCTTTTGTTGTTTCCATTTCTTGGCTAGAGTCACTTTTTCATAATATAACAATAGATAGTTGATAACATGATGAATAAATCAACACCTGAAATGTATTAAACAATGGTTTTTATCTTCCCTCGGTGAAACACAACTGTTGCAGCTGAAGATTTAAACAATTAATATTCGAAATATAGAACATAATATCTATGAGCAGTAACCGTACAAATCCACATCCAACATATTATGCTACCAAAAATGGGTAATGAGTTGCCCATTTGTGGTTGTGCCACCATTTCTACTAATATTACACGTATAATTAGGTATGGCTGAATGTCAGTGCATTAACCCTCCTAACAGACATAACTTCATTTATATCCCCGTTCAAAATATCTTCCAAGGATGCACAAGTTTCAAGAAAAAAGGCCTTAGAAAGGAGCTTCCTACATGGTGGTGGCCATTGCTGCTAAGCTATCAACTAGTTTGTTCTGTTCTCTGTAGATATGGATCACCTTTGGAATACTCAGCCTACGGAAGAGGCACCGGCAATCATCCAAAATTGAAGAGTTATGCAAGTTAGTGTTATAAAGTGACAACTACTTCCTGGGCATCAATATTAACTTGCAGGGGCTGTAAATTATGTAGAAAAGTTATAGTCAATCCATGTAAGGGAGCGAGTTATTCAGCTTAGAAAACATTTTTGTAACTGCTTGAGACACCCTTTTTGAAATTATGAACTTGCGTTTTACTTAAGGCAAGTAAAAGTTTAAGTTGGGGATGTTGATGAGTCTGAGATTTGGACTCATTTAGGGCTTTGTTTCTATAGATTTAGTGTCCTCAAATGCTTGATTTCTGCCTTAAACTGATGAAAAATCCTTGATTTTCAGGTACATGCATTGAGGAACAAAGCAAGGACACTAGCATGCAAAAAGGAACAAAACAAATTGAAGAATTGAAGAAAAGAAAGCCCAGTGATCGCCAAGAGCATTTGGCGACTCGCCAAAGGGCAAGTTCTACCGCCTAAAGTTCCAGTGTGCCAGCCCTGAGGGAAGAAACCAAATCAGCGACAAGAAGGAGCAGTCAACGAATCACCGAGTAATTCTGCGATATAGTGATAGTTCGCCTAAAGTTACAGAACCCAAGGATGATGAATGACAAGGAGAAAAGGCGATGGAAGAGATGAAAGGATGGCTCGACGAGTGGTTCAGCGAGCCCGACTTACTTCGCTAAATGGGCTTTTGCAGCATATTTTTGGCAACTATAAATAGGATTTTGAACATTTAGTTTAGAAATAAATCACGTAATCTGGGATATAATTTTGATTATTATTTTTCTATCAGAACTCTTAGAACATTTCTCTCTAGATTTCTTCCTTAGCTTTGAAGGATTGAAGAAAATTCACTTTTGACAAATTAGAAGTGGTTCTTTGAGATTCATCAAATTGGAGCATTGTAAGGATGAAATTTCTCTTACCCAGTTGATGGATAATCAATTTGGTAACTGTTTTTACCTTTTTATAATGTCTAGCTAAAACGCCAATTCTTGGGGTGTGATCGTGTGATCGTGTGATTATGGGCTGATTTAGTTTATGAGTATTGCTAATTGTTAGTTTAAATGCTATTTAAAATGAGTTTAATCATTAATTGTGGTTTAATTTAAGAATTGTAGTTGAAAATGCAGTTCTATGTTTGTGTTCTTGGCTTGCTCGAGAGAGAGATTTTATAACTAAAATTATTGACCGATGATTTGTAGGTATTGGGTTGACCTGGGTTTAGCTCGAGAGAGTAAATCCAAAACCCTATCCTACACATTCAGCTCGAGAGAGTGAATGGATTAAGGTGTGGGCTGGTCTTAATTGTATTGCTTGTTGATGTTCGAAAGAAATCACCTGATTTGGGGTAATTGTTCGAGAAAAAATTACCTCTGTTATAGTCTAGCCTACTTACTAATATCTAGTTATTTTCTAATAGTTGCAATAACCCATATGTCTACATTTGCCTATAACTGATCACATCCTAAGAATCCGTCTCATTATTGTTAATTCCTAGTTTTTGTGACTACTTTTAGCTGATAAACTAAAAACCAACCCCCCCCCCTATTTGACATTCATGTCAACCTTTAACTTGAATGATGTCTTTATTCGATAATATTTATTCCTATAACTGATTTGACCACATTTATACTTCCCAATCGAATCTGAAACACGTATCGCTCCCTGTGGGATTCGACCCCAACTAATTTAGTTGGGTTTTATACTGATCTACGATCGTTGACACTTAGAATTGGAAGGAATGTCTTTGAAACATTATTAATCACCAATGAACTGAAAGAAGATGTAGATCAACTGAATAAATAATATGATTTATGAACCAACAAATGCAGATATTGATACTTTGTTACTTGTCTCTTTAGTTTGAATTTGTGTGGCAAATAATATGCTTTTTTGGAGTGAATCGATAATAATCAAAATACAATGAAATGTTCAAGGGAACTTTATTTATGTATGCATGTCTGCCTTCATACATATGTAATTGTTTGAGTTTTTGGCCAAAAACATCCCTACGTTATATTCACAACCTAAACTACATCCTTGAAAACTATACCTGCAAATGGAAAATACGCCTAAGATCACTACCCACACTTATAGCTTTGTTCGTCCTTGAACAACTTACTAACTAATCCTAGACCTAGACTTCATACTATGGCATTTTTGCATCCGCCACATTCTTTCAAGGATCTGTAATCAGTTAAAAGAAGCATGTTTTCACTCAAAATAGGCCTTCCCCACTTTCATACATCATACAACGCATGTAATTGACTTGACTACTTTTTGCAACCAACGCATACAACTTCATGTGCAACATTACTCATCACCTATCTTTCATACAACAAGTGCCCCTCACACAACAGAATAGTCCGTATACTCAACACGACACATTGAATATAGTTTAAGGACTTCGCAAACATAGTACGCTCTCACTCAACAAAGACATCATACATGCATGCATTGAGAACCATAAGCTTGCCCTTTATGTACATCTCCACTAATTAAGCATGCTTTGCCCAAAATCAAACAGGACTTTATGGGTTGTAGTGTAAGCTTGAGGTAAGGGAGGATACATTTAGATAAAATTAGTGACTTATCCTCCCTAATGCACCTGTTTCGATTTTCTTGCTACATTCCCAACTTTTTCCTTTCTTTGGCCCCCCTCTCTGCATATTTTCCCACTAGTATTTCGAACCTCGCTCTTATTTATATATATATATTTATTTTTTTAATTTGACACTTAACGATAGCCACTCTCAACTTAGAGATTTCTCTTGAGTTAAGGTGTACATTGTCCTTGTAAAGAACAAGGCCATTATCAAGGTATTTTCTGAGTTATCCACCCTCAACTTAGGCTTTTAACCTTAGTCGAAGTGCACAATGTCCAAGGGACCAAGGCTAATCACAGATTTAGGAACTTATGGGGCATCATTTTTCTACTTCTTTTCTTTCTTTCCCCCAAAACCAAACATTTCCACCCTATTTAGTCTCACCGCTGTTTTCCCTATTTTCATCTTAACATAGTGCATTAGGGATTACTTTGGGATCAAAACTGACGGTATCAATTAAAGGGATTCGTCTCAATTACGTAGGTTAGAACAAAATCAAGGCAAACAAGCTTAAGGGGGATATACTAGGGATATTATTTCTGAAAAGGCTACATTCATATGACAAAGGAAAGAAAGCCTATTATCATTTTTTAAAGCAGAGCAATACTTTCATTCGCTTCAATAACATGTTGGACAAGTTCTAGACTCAGATGCATTACATGGATACTACATACCTCACCGCTCATGGCATAAGTTCTACTCAAGATGGATCAATCACGGCAACACAATCAGCTCATGCACAAGGTTTTATTTAAGCTTAAGTTGCAATCATTAAAGCCAAATACAAGAATTCAAATGCATTCATACAGTCTCCTTTCGGAATTTCAATCTTCAGACTCAATGACGGAGATTGCCCTTAAGACGGTCGTCATCCATCTATCATTGGGCAATGTAACTCAACTACGACAACTGACTCAATCCTAAAAAGACAAAATCTTTTTGTATTTTATACTGTTCAAAGGGACTTTCCTTGGACAAAGAACCGAAAACAACCTCCAAGGAACCCAAAAAGAAAACAAAACAAATAAATAAAAGACAGACAAAGACACTACCAGTGTTCATTAACATATACAGACCAGAGATAATTTTCACCCTCACCCTACACTTAAATAGTAGATCTGTCCCCAGTGCTTCACAAAATTCAGTACAGAGGTAAGGTAAAACACTCTCTGATCAGTCCTCCATAGCATATCCCCCGTCGGCCTCATCACCGACCTAAGCAGGGTCCACTTCTTCATTAGAATCAGACTCCACATCTGGGCTAGTGCGTAGTCTCTCCTCATCGGTGGGGATTTCATCATCCACCGACTCATGAAATGCATGACCGATGCCAAGAAAGGCCTTCGCATGGGCATTCAGCGGGTATTTTCTCTCGACGTCCCCCAGTTGCACATCAGTCGACGCTCGGCAGCCATTTTGTTGGCGCAACATCTCCAACCCATACATCCTAGCCATGATCAGCTCATCTCATCTCGTCTATGGTGCTCCACGGCAGTGAGTGTTGGGTCGAACTCAGTGTCAGACCCCTTAGTCTTCGTGATATCCACTGGTGCTGGGAATAGTGGTGCCATGTAATCGCCAAGCTCAAAAGGTTAGCTTCGACAGGGTCTTTGGTATATGGCATGTAGATATTTATTCGGTTGTTTGCATCAATTAAAAAAACACTTACCACATCTTTTATTGACCTAATGCCAAATTTGTTTTATTTTTATTTAGATATTAATTTAGACTCAGATATGAAAGAGTGGACTACATCTTCAGGGACAAAAATGCAGTTTGTACTGTCTGATTCTCCTATCAGAGCTATTACTTGTAAGGCTAGTAACAAAATCTGTAGCAGTTTAATAGCAAAAAATCCTTTTCCGGCCATGCTTTGTGATATATGTTGCAGTGAGCCTGGTTTTTTGCCGAGAGTATTGTTGTATCTTTTGTTGTAAAACTATCTCTTAAAACTATGATGGGTATAGTTACATTCGATGTGAAGCAACAGTAGATGGCTACATATGTGGACATGTTTCCCATCTAGATTGTGCCCTACGAGCTTACATGGATGGGACAGTAGGAAGAAGCATCAATTTGGAAGCACAGTAATTATGTCGATATTGTGATTCAAGGAAGGATTTGGTTCCATATGCTCTGAAGCTTTTAAACATCTGCACATCTATTGCTTATCGTGCTAACATCAAAAAAAATTGAAAGTTGGCATTTGTATTTTGCGTGGCTCACAAAAAAGAAGTGGAAAAGAGTTGGTGCATCGTATTGAATCAATCAAGGCAGAGGTATAGCTGATTGATTAATTATACTTTTTTTCCTTATGATGCTATCTTTTTTCCATTTGAGGTTTATAGTTACCAGAATGACCAATTTAATAATCATATCAGCTTACGAAAGAAGTCTTCATTCAAGATGCATTCAAAAAGGAAAGTTGTGTGGACAGCACTGATAACATCTTTGCCTTCTCATCATCTTGTTTGTGTTGATTAGTTACTTTGACTTGAATATCTGGATTTGAGCAAGACATTTCAGTATGTGAAATTGTGATTCTCTTGCTATAAGTATTGTTTATTTCAGGACACAAATTTATACATTTGTTGATTTTTCAAGTCAACTACCCTACTGTTTAGACGATTAGATAAAAAACATATTATATAAGGCGTAAAGAGATAAAAGACACAGTTGATACAAAAATTCTTATGCTTGTTCGAATCACCGATGTGGTGCCTAATCCAGTCCCCTTGGTTTCTTTAGAGCTTGAATGTTTCTGATTAAACAAATAGCCTATTGAGAACTCCTTGACATGGAAGATTACATTTCCTTGATGCAAATCAATATTCCTTGATTCTGATAAGGTGTGCTTTCCTTCTAGTAGGTTGCTGACTCGTCTTGATTTCATTTTTACGCAAGTCAATCTCCTCGATTCTGGTACAATCGTTTATCAATCTTCCTTAATTCTGGTAGTGTGTGACTTCCTTCCCTGTTTAGATTTATGCTTTCTTTTCAAAGATTTTGAATGTCTATTTTTTTTCCTGCAAAGATTATTTAGGATTAGTGTCATCATTAAAACATAAAGTTAATAATGAAGCTAAAAATACGTGCTATTTGGTTCTTCCTTTCTATTAGGCTGATATATCCAGATATTACTATTATTTGTTGAAGTGCAACCATATTTTCTAATGATGATGTCTATATGTTTGGTCTTTCGTATTTCTAGAATACTGCTTCAGTGCTCAATTTGCTATCATTAACGAATCTTGTGGTAGTTCATACCCTACTCTATTTCTAATGTCATGTAGGTAATCCGTCACATTTTGGACAATGGTTTTTATGAAGCTGTTTTCTTGATCATTATAGCTAAATTTGGTACATTGCAAGTTCTAAATCTCAGCCAGAAGAAAAGGCACTAGATGATTTTTTTTTATCTGCCTAAATGTTGGTCTCAAAATTACCCTATGTTGATGGGAGGTAGCAAGTACTCAGTGGAATGTGCTTGATTAGGTTGCTATTGGAACAAGAGAATATCATAATTATGACAGTAAAAGTAGAACCCTATATCAATTGCATTTTTGTTTTTCCGTTAAAATTTGTTCATTATTTGAATGAGCTATATATCCTATTGTTTAAGTAAACCTACACATGTCTAAAGTGTGACATTAAAAAATAATTGTTTTAAAACTTTAGATATCTATAAATTGAAGATCTTTCCTTGTGATCGGAGAAAAATTATTTGATCTCTTTTAATCTATTAAATGTTCGTGGTTTAGTGCAAATACATATTAAGTACAGTGTTATTTTGTATTTTAGAACTTTAAACGTTCATGGAAGACACACAAAAATGCACAAAGCATTAGACTGCTCATGTTCAAGAGAAGAGAAATACTAGTTATTTACAAAGGTGAAATTGAATCAAACAAAATAAATAAATAAATGGTAACAATAATAATAATCATAATTTAAAATCTAACATTCACCCCAACCTCATTTGGAGATCCATCTTTGTGCATGGTGGAGCAATCAAATTAGATATCACACGTTCAAGTTTTAGATGGAAATTATTTGGTTCCTGACCCTGAACCAATTATGATGGGGAAACCTTGTGGTGTGATGAATACATATGCTTCTACATGTTAAATAAACTCATCTCATATCAAATCTTATTTGGGAGTTTTGTTCTCATACCCATGGTTTAGCTATAATTGGAGGCATACAATTTCTGTTAAACCAACCAGCATTATCAACATAATTTCATAGTTTGGAACTGTGCTCTTAATGTAAAATTCGAGCAAACAACCTTACAAAAATCAATTTGTAAGTTGACAACAAAGCACATGTGACTATCTCATAAATGCAACCATCATATAGATGCAAACGGTCCACATGGCAGGTGAACGGACCCACATTCAGATTTTTATATGTTCCAAAAACCTCAGGGAATACAATCCCAACCTTAACTGGTACAAGGATACAATGATCAAATTATCAGAGAACAAGCAACACAAGAGAATTCTTGAAGATTTTGTTGAAATTTTTTCATCATATAAGCCACATGAATTCTCAATTACTTTTGCATCACATTTAAACCAGAATGGCCAACCGATCATGCCAACTGATCTTTATTTCAGTACACTTATAATTTACTTTTGCATGTGATTCCATCAGCATGCTCGTGTTTGTATGCAAGAAAAAAGAGAGGAAAAAAATGGGTAATCTTTTACATAAATATTTATAACCCGCTCCGGTTGTAGTAATATTAAATATTTTCATAATTTATAGTCTCAATATAATAATAAAAAATTCTTTTCAATTCATCCAAAACTTAAAAGTTTCTTTTGAGACTTACTACAACCTCATTATTCCTCCGATAATATCACAACTCGTTAGAGCTTACAATTAATTTTGTGTACTATCACATATTCCATGACACCATTCGTATGGTGAGCATCTCCTTCAAGGAGGAAATTATATCATTATTGTCATGGTCAAAATTATTACAAGCAAGACATGTTTCTTACTTTAGTTTTGTCGTACCATAGGTACACAATCAATGACAAATTTGTATTGCCACACAATAATATTATTTTGGTCATGGCCACAACCTTTATAGGAAAGAATTACTTTTTTTCTTTTTCCTTTTTGGTAGTTCAGAATAAACATACCATAATATATATGACGTATAAACGTACACGGTCATTGCCCAATTCTTCCAAATAAAAGTTTATTTATTTCCCTCAAACCTCCCGTAGAGGTGAGTTGTGACATATTTTCAACCATACATGAATATGTTCTTATTCATATTTTTCCACATTCACTTTCGAGAATGGGCAAACATTCACATGTTTATTACAAGTCACAATCTCTTCATGAGTTGTCCATAACCATTTATACATGTCATATATTTATATTTTACATATTTACATGACCCATCTCAACATCATTTTGAAAGATAAAGTGCACCATCACTTTATAATCTTTTATTTTGATGGAAGATTTATAAAATTTATCAGATTAGGTACGCAAAATTTGAATGTCAAATGACCTTTCATACCAAATCACAATAACTACTTTCAACCTTTGAAAGACCATTTTGAGATGATAATAATTAGCTTTACATTTTTAAGGACTATTTGGAGAACCTATAATGTTCTTCCTTTCATAATTGCCACAATGGTGACTATTATAATTAATTTTGTCCTTTCACGCCCTTATTTATACATTTAATCACTTGTCATCTTTCATACTTATTATTCACCGCAACCACATTCGTATGATAGAATGAAGCATTTGCGCAGATTTCAAACTTATCATATACTAGTACCACATTCGTTTAAGGGAATGGAGCAAATTCAATGGGACAAATTTCAAGACTTTTCATTAAAAATATATTATTTTTGCCTTAGCCATTATTTTATCATCATTATGGTGCATTGAGACTCAAACTCAATGTCTTATCCATATAAGACGTGTTAGGCCATAATTCCATGTGACTCGAACCCAATACCTTATCATCATGGTGCATCAAAACTCAAAGTGATGTCTTACCCTCTTGGTGCGATAGAACTTGAATCTAGTACCGTCTTATCCTCAAACATTTTTCATTATGTGTATCCGGATTTTAACCTGGTGTCTTACCCTTTTGGTGTGATAGAACTTGAATCCATCGTCTTACCTTCTAGTAAGTATAAATATTAATAAGTTTCTCATAATTAACACTTAGAAAATCAACATGAAAATTTACTTCTTTATTCTTCAAAAAAAAAAATTGTTCCTGCTCACAAGTGTTTCAAGTACAACTCTTTTGCGAAGTACTACAATTTTTATAGCATATTCGTGCTGAAAACGTCTTGTAAAATACAAGCTCATAATAATATAATATAAAGATAAGAAGACAAGCAATGTAGATGAAGAAGATGACTTTTCTTCTATTCAAGTGTGTCTTACAATGATGAATGATATCTCTATTTATACGTTGAGAAATCACTTCAAAAGTCGCCATATTAAGTGTCATAATAAATAGATACATTCTTATCCTAAAAGTTTCATAGAACCTAGGGAATATGAATTTAACTTAATGGACAATCCACTCATTCAATGAATTTATAACATATTTAAAATTGTTAGAATTTTAAAAAAAATTGTTTGTTTTACCCTGTCCCAACCCCTGACTACCCCTACCCTTGCCCCCCACAAAACAAATCAAGTTTATTTTTGAAAAAAAATCAAATTTTCATTTTCTTTAACACACCCCCTACCAGCCTTCACCCCCCCCCCTCCCTCCCAAAAAAAAAGGGATAAGGCACTAGTACCCCCCCCCAGACTATGACCGAAATTCCAGAGACACACCGTAACTAAATTAAGGTCCTATTACCATCCTGAGCTTATTTTTTTTGTAATTTTGTACACCGTTTTGGCCTACGTGGCCTCCAAACATTTCCCACGCGCCTCACTTAAGTAGAGTAACAGAGTGTGCCACGAAAGCCAAAAGGTGTACAATATTACCCAAAAAATGAGTTTAAGGGGGAGTAGGACCTTAGATTAGTTAAGGTGTGTCTCTGGGATTTCGGTCATAGTCTAGGGGGGTACTTGTGCCTTATCTCCAAAAAAAAATTAAAAGTTTGTTTTTAAAAACTTTTTTCAAATTTTAAATTTTCATCTTTTAACCTGACCCCCAACCAGCCCCCCTCATAAATAAAAAAAATTAAAAGTTAGTTTTTTGAAAAATATTTTCAAATTTTAAAAAATTATTTTTTCACCCCATTCTACCCTGACCTCCTCTACCAGCCACACCCCTCCAAAAAAAAAAAATTAAAGTTTGTTTTTCAAAATATTTTTAAATTTTTATCCCCCCCACACACGCACGCACAAGAAATTTAAAAAAAAAAATAGAAAAAAAAATCAAATTTTGTTTTTTTTAAAAAAAATCGTATTTTAAAAGTTAGGTCCCCAGTCAGGTGTGGTTGGATCCATGTTCGAAAGTTAGAGTCGAAATTCCGATATGAAAATCAAATCTTGGGTCTCCCATCGATGGTTGGTTGTCAGAGTCGAATTCTAATTTGAAAGTCGGGTCTCAATTCGAGTGTTAACATCGAAACCCAGGTTGATGGATCGTGCACAAGTTTGAGTGTCGGGGTCAGGTCCTAGGTTGGATATCCAATCCCAATTTGAATGTTGAAGGTTGGATCTCGGGCCGAAAGTCAGGGTCAGGTCCTGGGTCAGATCTCAAGGTCGGATTTCAGATCTTTCGTCAGGGTTGTGTCCTAGTTCGCATGTCAGGGTCATGTCCTAGATCGATTATCGAGGTTGGTTTCCGGGTAAAAAATTAGTTTCTACTCTCTAGTAAAAAATAAAAAGATATTTTCTAAAAATTGTTTATTTTTCATTCACAAACCAAACACTAAAAAATATTTTCTGGTAAATATTTTCTACTCTCCAACCAAACATGAGAAAATCGGTCATAAGTCCACTTGTTTCCCAGGAAAACATTTTCCTTCATACCAAACACACCCTAAATCAATATTAGTTAATAGAACATCTTGTATTTATCTCAAATTATACTAATCCATCATTAATTAGCTATTAAATTAAGATAGCAATAACTATTTTACTATATTTTATTGATAATTGTGTATTTGAAGTGACATACAATTATTGGAGTGTTGTAAATAACAAATGTGAATTTAAAAACTCAGTATATTTCTTGAGTTCTTTATAGATTTTTTAAATTTTTTTTTTGGGTAAATTGCTTTCTATTTTCCCAAATAAGCAAACCAATCGTGAATGAGGAAATAGGTTCATCAACGTTAGACTAATACTTTGCATCTAGCAATTGATACTAGTAAACCTAATATGAACCAATACCATTAGTAGTAATTAATTATCATTTCCGTAGAACTGCTTAAAAGTTACCAGATAAAAAGTGAACATTAAGGAAATAACTATATTTAGCGAGCCATAATTTATATATTTTTTTTAAAATAAAATAAATTGATAGTATGTGTATATTATTGACAGTATATGAAAATTTGATAGAAATAAAATATTGGTCGGTAGCAAACCATCCGCTTCCCTTGTTTTCAATTAAGATGTCTCCCATCAAATCTAGACCGCACATAATTGTGTGACTTAACAATAATTAATGAAGTTGGTAAAATCAACTCCATGGGATTAATACGTAAGTGATTTTAGTTTATTTGTTTAAATTCTAGTTAATAGAGTT
Organism: Solanum okadae; assembly: GCA_036553675.1. Classification (NCBI taxonomy): domain Eukaryota; kingdom Viridiplantae; phylum Streptophyta; class Magnoliopsida; order Solanales; family Solanaceae; genus Solanum; species Solanum okadae. The sequence goes on from CM071686.1 coordinate 43,449,904, forward strand.
ATATATATATATATATATATATATATATATATATATGATGATAAAAGATATTGTAGAAAATATGCACAAGTTGTCCGTCCATGGGTGGATAAATTTATGAAATATAACTTGAGAGCATAAATTTCCAAAGCATAAGCAAAGTAAATTTCTATAAGTGAATGAAAATAAAACGAGAACAAAATTTGCGCATCAAGCCTCATGAAACCTATTAATACTTATTATTGCTACTCACTAATCATGAATTTCCTTAAAATGGTTGAACTTCAAATTTACCTTATCTGATTTGTGTCTCGTATTTGATGATGCATCTTCGGAGCTAGGTGGGCTCACATTGTGGTGTCAATCCTGACTTGTCACTTATGCCATATGTCAGTTTTTGATTCATCTATTTATCGATCTTGATCAGTTTTACCCTATATAGATTATCACACCTCTATCCTACACCCCAGAAATTGCCGGCATTTAGAAACCATTGTTGGTTCGAAGCGAACCTTTGGTTTTGCTGACTACTGAGCAGAAGACTATACATACATGCAGAATCCTTATAAAGTGAACATTTAAAATCAATTAAATATATCTCATACAAAAGTCTAAAATAAATTTGAATATGAATAATGATAATAATGTTTAAACTTCTGAATACAAAATACTGAATTGACTCATTGACTTTGTCTATCTATGGAACCTCTACTAACTAATGATAGGTGTCGGGACAAGACTCATGACTACCTGACTATTCAACTAACAATGATTGAAAAATTAAATAAACTATACTAACTAAATTAGAGCCCCTCGGAAGTGAGGAGGTCTCACCAAATGCTAGTGGAAAGTGATCTTACTGAACGTCTGTTATCAAAAGTACCTGAAATTGCATTATAAAATGATGTAGTGTCAAATGGCGTCAGTACATGGAATGTACGGTATGTAATAAGACTGAATGAAATAAATTATTGAACTAAAAAGAAAATAAAAAAAGCATGAACATGAGGTGAAATAATTAAATCTCTATAATGAGATATGCAATAATAGCAAAATACTAAAATAATATACTTTACTCTTCTTGGAGAGTTTATTTAATCGAAAACCATCACTATGAGTCTCATGATAATGCAATGTCTAGCCCATGTTGCCAGTCATCCTATACCTTATCGGAGTATAGGACAACAAAACTTAACCTATGGATCCATCTGAAAAGCACTCAACAAGGTTGTGAGGAGTTGCCCGAATCAACGACATGATCCTATCTATGCTGGCGACACAATTTATGGGTTTTGAGTTGTTAACTCTTACCCAAATCGGTGCTCAATATTGTAAACCTTATCAGATATGATTTGGAATCATATCTGATATGATTCCAAATATCTGATATGATTCTAAAATATCCGGGACAATATTCTAATTTAACTAAGCACAATCACAACATTGATATTTTGCAAGATATGATATGATATTGTGCTAGAACCATGCTTGTACCTTTGTATATAAATAGTGGACAGTTTATCAATTGTAAAGGATAGAAATACAGAATAGTTTTCAACTCTTTTTGGTCTCTGATTTCTCAATTGAGCCTAAATTTTTTTTCCAGGAACTAGTTTAATTTGCTCCTTACTGTTGTTTGATTTCTATCATCGGATATCTCTAAGAGATTGTCCAGAGTTCCATTTTTTTAATGACAAGATTAGCATCTACAAATTATTTTCCAAAGTATTGACAGAGAGGCTGAAAGGAGTGATCTCCAATCTGGTGGATGTTCAGCAAATGGCTTTCATCAAAGGCAGACAAATCATGGATACAGTTTTAGTGGCAAATGAAGCAATAGACTCAAGAGTGCAACAAAAGAAGCCTGGTATCCCATGCAAACTAGATATAGAAAAAGCATATAATCATGTAAACTGGGAGTACTTGCTATGTATGCTGAAGAAGTTGGGCTTTGGGAAAAAATGGATACATTGGATCAGATTTTGTATATCCACTGTTAGTTACTATGTGTTGATTAACGGATCACCTACTAGCTTCTTTAAGGCTCAAAGGGGTCTCAGGCAAGGAGATCTTATGTCTCCTTTGTTGTTTATCATTTCCATGTAAGGACTGAATACTATGTTAAAAACAACTGATATGTATGGATGGATAAAGGGTTTTGAGGTAGCTAGGGTTGGGAGTGATAGCCTAGAGGTGACTCATTTGCAATATGCTGATGATACCCTCATATTTTGTGATGCTGATAGAAACCAATTGAGACATCTCAGAATAATCTTAGTGCTCTTTGAAGGCATCTCATGCCTTCACATAAACTGGGGTAAGAGCTTTCTGTACCCCATTAATGACGTGCCCCACATGAATTCGTTGGCATCTATTCTAGGAGGAGAGGTAAGGTCTTTGGCAACCCTTTATCTGGGAACGCCTTTGGGGGCCAATTCGAAGTCTATTGAGATTTGGGATACTATTATTGAGAAATGTGAAAAGAAATTAGCAAGATGGAAGACCCAATACTTGTCAAGAGGAGGTAGACTGACTTTGATCAACCCAGTCCTTGATGCACTTCCAACATACATGATGTCCTTGTTTCCCATTCCATCAAGAGGTTGGATAGAATTAGGAGGAACTTCTTATGGCATGGTGACAAAGAGAAGAAAGGCTACCATTTGGTCAAGTGGAACTCAGTCATTTGTGCAAACAAATGGGGTGGTTTGGGCATCAAGAACCTGAAAATCCAAAGTAAAGCTCTAATGATGAAGTGGTTGTGGAAGTTCACCAAAGAAAACCACTTATTGTGGGGAAGAGTGATTAAAGCCAAATATGAACAAGAGGATAGTTGGATGACCAAGGAAGTCAATACTCCATATGGGGTCAGCCTATAGAGGTCTATCAGATCCCTCTGGAGTGAGTTGAAAACTCAATCAAGAATCAAAGTGGCAAATGGAAACAAAACTAGATTTTGGAAGGATAATTGGCATGAGATTGGTATCATGGAACTGGTCTTTCCGGATATCTTCAACCTAGTCCTTCACCAACAGAAAACTATAGCTGAAATATGGATATCTGACGGGGGAGCTTGAATTTTAGAAGACATTTCAATGATTGGGAGGTTCAAAGAGTGGCTGATTTCCTCAGAAAACTTGATCAATCTCCTAGGGTGCAAGCTGGTGAAGATCATTTATGGTGGCAGGGCAACTCCAAAGGCATTTTTAAGGTTAATGCTGCATATAAAATTATGAACCAGTCCAACCACCAGATAGCAAACTGGCCATGGAAGCAGATTTGGAGGATAAAAGTTCCCCAAAAGGTATCAATTTTGTATGGTTACTAGCAAAGGAGGCCACTTTAACACTGGACAACTTGATGAGCAGAGGTATGACACTGTGCTCAAGATTCTTCCTGTGTAAAGAAACAGCTGAGACAGTCAACCATCTATTTCTGCATTGTCCATTCACAGCTCATTTGTGGAGAATCATCCTACATAAGGGTATAGCATGGACAATGTCAGGCAAGATAACAGAGGCTCTTAGCCGCTGAGAGGGAACATGTTCACATGCTAAGGATAGGAGTAGATGGAGAATTGTCCCAACTTGTATCTGGTGGACAATTTGGAAGGAGAGGAGTTCCAGATGTTTTGAGAGCTTAGAGAATGATGTGCAGAAGATCAAGTTGACCTTCATCTTACAGCTATGTTTTTGGTGTAATCAAATTTACTCTAATGATACTATGTCTATCATAGATGTTCTAGATTCTTTATAGCTAGAGAGGAAAGACACTAGAGCTCTATTATAAATATGGTTTCAGTACTACCCAAGTACTATTTTGATCCTTGATATGATACAAAGTTACTGATATCAAAAAAAAAATGACAGGATTTGCTCTTTGACAATATTTGGCTTTGAGGAAGTTACCCCAAAGGGACTTTTTGGATCTAAAGTTCCACCGTTGTTTATAATGCAGAGATAAACACATATCGCCAAGATTCTTCATACAAATTCCACCTTCTTCACAAGGAAAACTTGGAGTTTCCCAAGATGCCTAATGGTATTTTCTTTGGTCCTTCTCCCACCACCAAAAGAAGTCAGCTACACCTGATCTGTTTGAGGGTAGTAGTCGTAGGGATGATAGCAGTTAGCAGATGTATGGGAATTAAATATAAGACAGATTTGATAAGAGTAGTTCTGCCCCCATAGCTTAACATTTTGGTTTGCCATCCTTTGATTCTGGCAATAACTATAATCACCATGCCAGTGAAATAAATAATCTTTTGACGACCAATATATAAAGGACAACCCAAATATGTGATTGGCCCAAAAGTGTGACTAAAACCAGTAATAGCTTTAGTTCTTTCAATGATATCAGGAGGTGTTTTTTCTGGAATAAGTAGCTGACTCTTCTCCTTGTTCATAAGCTGTCCAGAAGTTGTTTCATACATCTGCATAGCATAATAAGCTTCGAAGAGTATTTTCTAGTTGATGTGAAGATTATTATATCATCTGCAAAGCTCAAATGATTTACTTGAGGACCATTTCTTTCCATATGAAAGCCCTTATAGAGATAGTGTTGATGAAGATTGTTTAGCATCCTAGTAAGGACCTCTGCACCAATGATAAAGAGAGCTGAGACAGAGGATCACCTTGCTTGAGACCTCTTGTAGAATGGAAGAAACCATGTCTAGAACCATTGATAATGATAGAGTACCAATTGTTTGACTTAAGTCCCCAAATCATGTCAATGATCATTTCTCCAAAACCCATTCTTCTCATAACTAGAAATGTATAGGACCAAGAAACCATGTCATAAGCTTTGGCCATGTCAAGTTTTATGACCACATTGTCTCCTGTCTTGGGTTTATTTATATCGTGAATAAGCTCCTAAGCTAGCATAATATTTTCATAAATACTCCTTCCTTGAACAAATCTAGACTAGTTCTCAGAAATAAGACAAGGCAGGATGGGGGCTAATCTAAGATATAGCATCTTGGAAATAACCTTGTTGGTGCCCCCAAGGCCTAGCTCGAGTGGCAAAAGGTGGAGGATCTGTGGCTTAGGTCGCAGGTTCAAGCCCCACATCATGAAAAGCGAAGCCTGTTATTTAAATGGAGAAGGGTAGAAGGGGGACCCATTATCCACTGAGTTTAGAAGGCTGTAATTGGTCTGAAGGGCAGGTCACACGAATTTCTCGGTTATAAAAGAAATAACCTAGTTGGTAAAATTACTGTGGAAGATAGGTCTGAATTCAGAAAACTTATTAGGATGATTCACTTTTGGGAGTAACACTAGGTAAGCATGAGAAATAAATTTAGGAATACTGTGGCCACAAAAAAAATAGTTGTATCATGTTAATGAGATCATCACTGATGATATCCCAGAAGGAATGGAAAAGCATGCCACTCATTTCATCAGGAACAACTGCAGAATTAACACTCATTGACTAGATAGCCTGTTTCAGTTCCCTTTTTGTTGGCATGGCCTGGAGTTTTTGGTTTTGATACTCAGTGATCGTGCTAGGAATGCATCTAAGGACTTCCTCATTGATCAGGCTATCAAACGCTAAAAATGACTTCCACCCCAAATAAAATGACAAACATTAAACAATATTCTTAACAATGTGAATTGAGCTTGACCAAAAGTCGATAATATCCCCATATTATGAGTATTTAAGAGCCAAACAAGATTCTAGAAATCAACACACATAAAACATAAATTTGAACTATATTATTCAAACTTTTAAAAGTATCAACAAATATGTTTCAAATCTTTCTAAAATAGTACATTTCTGAAAATCCAACATAAATACGATAACATTTTTAAAGAGTCTGATCAACATAAAACTCAAAGTGCAAAGGCATACCAGCTTTATTGGGCAAATTTCTCCATTGACCTTCACCATTTTCCTTAATATAATTTATAAGTAATAAGTCTTCTTTTGTAGACCAGTGATCATGCTAGGAAGGCATCTAAGGACTTGCAATATTCTCATCCCCCTTGATAGTATTACCATGATAATCACTGATTTTGTGGATAAACAACTTACTTCTCCTGCCTGTGATAATAGCATGGAAATACTTGGTGTTTGCATATCCATCTTTAAACCACTGCAGCTGAGTTTTTTGTTTGAGAGTGGATTGCTCAATTTCTAAGTATCTGATGCATTGAGCATTAATCTGATTGAGCTTGGTTCTATATTCCTCATTGTTGTCATTGATGTTATCTGCTTCAGCACTTTTAACCTTCTCCTCATACTCCTTAACACTGTTAAAAATATCTCCATATTCCTGTCCAGACCAGTTGCTAAGAGTATTGGCTACTCTTTTCAATTTTAGCTGAAAAATTCTCATAGGTTGCCTTCAACTGGTCTTTCCCAGCAAGTTTTCACAATATCCAGAAACTTTGGATTGTCCACCCAAAAATGTAGGAATTTGAAGTATTTACTAGTATTGGTATTTCTGTCAACACTTTCCAGAAGCAGGGGACAGTGGTCAGAACCAGTTGAGGCTAAGTGAGTGATATTAGACATAGGCAACACCTCTATCCATTTATCATTGACCATATCTCTATCCAGTCTCTTCCAAATTCTAGCTTCACCATCTCTGTGATTACACCAAGTGAATTTGCCATGGAATCCCAAGTCAGTTAGTCCATTGGCTTCAATAACACTAATGAATTCAAAAAATTTATTCATGTTGTAAGGTAGTCCTCCCATCTTTTCATCAATATGACTGATCACATTGAAATCTCCTATAGTGCACCAAGGTTTGTCCAATCTAGAAAATTGAAGCATCTTGTCCCATAGGTCGCTTCTCATATGATCTTTATATTTAGCATAGACAAAGTGAGGAGGTAAGAAGTCTGTCAAGCTACATGCTTAGCTTCACAAGTAACCTGCTGTTCATCTTGATCCAAAATTTTACAGTCAACATCTTGGTTCCAAAATAACCAGGTCTTACTGTTGGAATTGGGAGTAGCATTGTCCATCCTAAGTTGATTTTATAATAGTTGAGCTGATGTTTATTGGTTTTGGGTTCAAGAATTGCAATCATAGAGAGATTGTAGTAATCCTCAAGTTTTTGGAGTCTATCCAAAGCACCTTGAGTGCTAATACTCCTAGCATTCCAGCTAATTGTACTAATCATCAATGTTTTTGGGATTTGGACCTGGTGTTGATGTTACTCTTGGCAGTAATTGTATTAGCAGAGTTGCTGATAATATTTTGTATGTTTTTCTCTTTCTTCTCCTTTTGACCTCTAGGTGATAAACCTGCCTTCTGAGTTACTTGTTGAATTTCATCCTGACAGTCAGAATTCATGGTGGATCCAAAGGCTTTCAGTAGATGAGCACTAGTTTCATCATCATCTTCATGTTCTTCCAATTGATCAGGATCATACTCTTCTTCATAATTGACCACCCTATAATCATCATTATTGTCCTCAGTTGTATTACTATCACAATTCACAAGGATTATCTTTGGTCTGGAGGGGAACTGCATGGCTACCTACTTGCTCCTTAACCAACTCATAGTCCACATTCTGATGCATTTCAACATTTCTTTTTTCTTCCATTGTTTGTTTCTTCTTTATAGCATCTCTCTTTTTCTTACTGAGAGCCAGCATAGATTTATTGTTGAGCATTTGGGGACTTTTTCTCTGTGTCTGCTGTTTTGAACCATCATTTTGAGTTGGTTGGTAGGTTGATCTTTGTTGCATACTTGACTGCTTAGGGACATTCACACTGGTAGATATAGTGGGATCTTCAGAAGGTGTACCTTCATTATCATCAATATGTACCATATCTTCCTCTCTCTTTTCAGTATCAAGCATATCATCTTTAGTAGCCTTTTCAATACCAATGATATCATCAGTTTGTTCTTGTAACTGAGACTGGATCAGCATTCTTAGAGGTAGTAGGAGCTCTAGGGTCAGTCTTAGGGTCAATCAAATTCTCATGCATAACATGAGACAATTCCCTCCCTTTGGACACCCCTTCCTACAGATTAGTAGTTTCCTCTTGAATCCCTCCATCCATACCTCCCATAACTTCTGTGTTTATTGATTTTGTTGGTTGTTTTTCCTCTTTTCTTTTGGTTCTTTTATTCTTTTACCTCTTCATCCCTCCCTTTGACCTCACAAGCATTATAATCATGTCCATGATGTTTGCAATAATTACAGTAGTCAGGTACCCGCTCATATTGAATAGATAAACCATTTTCCTTCACCATTCTCATCTTCATTATATCTTATCCAAACATGTTGAGGTGTTTCCTTTGTAAGATCCACTTAAACTTTAACTTTGGCGACACTACCTCTAGTCTTTTATGAGTAGCTAAGTCTAGAAAAAGTGCCTTACCAAAAGGTGATAGAAGAGGATTAAGGACCTCTGGGCAGTAGCAGTGCCAAGGTACTTCACCCAGGATCACCCAAACAGGTGCCAAATGAGTTTCTTCTTCAGGTTTGAAGGTAGGAGTCCATACTAAAATCTCATCAGCTGACCTTCAACATACCTCTCTCAGCTGGAGATCTCCCATTGCCCTTATCTCCAATCCCTTCCACTAAAAGGGATACCTCTCCCCTCTCTAAACTATATATTCGCTACTGTCCATTGCTCAGTCCACTACTAGAATTTGACAAGGGGGAATACTGGCCAAATATTGCTCAAATTTCCATCATAGACATCGATCAGGAATGCCTGTAATGATTAAAAGAATAGCTCTCCAACTGATGTAAGCTATTCTTTTCCCTCAGAAGCTTCTTATTTCTGTTTACTTCACTTTGCTTTTTTGTTAATTCTCTTCATTTTTAATTATTTTGTGCTCATCGCCAAACACATAACCTCAATAGAGAATCTAAATTTTTGAAAAGATAAGGGATAGTTATGTTGTGCTCATCATCAAACACATAGATTTATATAGTTGTATATTTCTTGGATGGGGCAGGTACTGGATTCGTTTCTCATTGCTTATTGGTTTATGCTCTTACCGTGTTTAATTCACGTCTCAATTGCAAAAGAAATCATATGTAGCTTGTGCCACCATGTTTAATAGAAAGTCTTTAGTTCTTGTAAGCATCAACGGAAACTTTTCTTAACAGTAGAATGTTTAATACATTGTATTTGCACTATCATCTTCTCTTTGCATATACTTTTGCAATTTTAAACTTCATTTTGAACTGTGTTGTTGCTAACTTAAACATGCTCTGTGGTTAATCAGATGTGGATTTTGAAGGGCGAGTACGACAAGTCTGGTCCATCCATTGTCCACAGGAAGTGCTTCTAAGGTGCTGCTGCTATTTTTACATCTGTTAGCGAGTTCTTTTTTATTTTTTTGTTCTTTCCGCTAAAGCTATTATGTCGTCCACAGTGAACTCAGATCTGCTGTTATAGGCAAGTCTTTGAGATGCGGCTATCAAAGAGGGGCGATTAAAATCATTGTACCGCTGATACTATTTCATGTTTCCAGTGCAAGCCTCTTTTGTAAGTTGACAAACTCGATTTTGTAAATATGCTTGGGACTCAACTAGTGGTTAGAGTAATGATTTTGTAAGATTTGTGTACAGAAAATCAAATTAGAAAGATAACCCATGATGATTGAATAAGCTCGAAGAAGTGGATTAGAATTTCAAATCGTGTCTTTCTTTTATTTTATGTGTGTGAGAAATTTGAAGTGTTGTTTAGATTTGTTGGAATAGTCTAAAGAGATTCTCTCTATAAAATTTGAAGTCATTTGATGGAGATCGGATTAGATGATTTTGAACAACAATTGCAACTGAAAATGGATATATTATTTTTGTAGTTAGCAACGTGCTATATATTTTTTTATAGTGGATATATTGTATTTTTCAATTCGGTGCTTGATATCCACATTGGAGTCCGACTAAATTTGGATTTGCGCATTTCAAGGGGCGGCGCTCCTGACATGATTTTTTCCATTCCACGACTCGTGCTCCTAAATTCTAATTAAAGGTAGAAAAATCTCAATTATTTCACCACAACTCATATCAGTTATATTGGATATACAAGTGTAAACTAAAAAATATAACTATGTAGGTGCAAATATTTTTGAAAAAACCCCAAATAACAAGCCAAAATAAAGAGAGAATATTAAATCCTACACTCCTTAACTACAACAACTAAAAATATTAGCCATTGAACTCCTATGCACATTCTATTGCAAAACATAAGTAGAAGCATGAAATGGCACCATTTTCTCACACTCAAAATGATCTTAAATTTCATGAATGAAACAATACATAATACTTAGGTTGAAGCCCCATTTTCTTCCTCGTTTTCCCAACGTATAAATCCTTAGACTTGATCATCCCAGGGACTAATCCAAGGATCGTTGTGAACAAAAATTGAGCCACTGCATCTTGCCTTCCTAACGAAACGAAGAGCTTCAGCTATGATCGAGGCTCGTATATTGCAAGTTTGCTTTCTTTTCCTCTGCTCATATATCGAAAGTTTCAAGTTCTTCACGGCCACTAGAGCATGTTTTTTAGCTGAATATCCTTCTTTAAGTTCCTGGTAATGAAAAAGCATTAAAATTCATTTGAAGAATAATAACAACAACAACATACACAATATTGATGAGAAAGTAGAGTTTACACAGACCTTACTCCTACCTTTTCAGGTAAGAATTCAAATGAATAATAGAACTTCAAGTCCTCTGGCTACTGCTATATTATCAGAAAGATTCAAGATGCCTTTTAAATCGACTCTACGCTGACCTTACCTCTTGCAACATCATATCCAGTGTAATCCACAAATGAGGTCTAGGGAGGGTAGTGTGTACCATGACCTTTCCCGTATCTTGGAAGATAGAAAGGTTGTTTTTGATAGACCCTCGGTTGTAGTTTCTCTATTGCAACAATACTTAAAAATATCACCACCCTTCATATATGAGAAAGATGTAGCCCATGATTTTTTTCTTACTCAGACTAATAACAATCCAAGTCATTTCACGAATAAAATATGATAAATTAACCAATCATTATTAGGCCAATGATGCTCTCTTTTAGCTTTACCTACATGACAAGGGAAAAATGAAAGGGTAGAACAAACTAATCCTAAATCAAAGGGTCGAGGATCTCAATACCAACATTCTCGAACAACTTGGAGCAAGGCCTTTTTTCCACACTGATAAGTCTTAATGCTCCCAGATGTTTTGAAGATCTCCTCACAAGTGCAGGGACCCGGTCCTTTGCAGAGCATGCTCATCCAGGACCATATGTTATACATCTGGCAAGTTGTCGCGTCAGAGTTTGGTGAGGTCGTCAGTGTACCACACCAATAATATAGGACGAGGTTGTTTGTACATCGGTCAATAACTCTTAATGGTTGGTAAATTCAACATCACAAACAACAAATCATTCATTCATGTAAAGAGAGAGATTCAAGCTTCTACACAGCAAGGGACCTAATAGATTACTTTATTACTTCCTCAACTAGCTGGTACTTTGATTGCTTGTATTTGTGCTTATATTGTAGGAATAGTTTCGCTTGTGATAGAAACGTTTTAACCTTGGGTGAATCATTGTAAGAACTTAGTTGAGGGCAACTTAGTGTCTTACGTTAAAGTCTATATTAATCAGTTGGGTTAGTATAGTGGGCAATGCATGCATTGATTTGGCTCATTGAGTGATAGTGTATTACTCAGAATAAAGATTAGTAGGTTAATCTTGTGTGTGTTGTAAACTGGGTTTTACTTTGGCTTGTGAAGTTTAGTAAAAGCAATTTGAAAATCCTGTGAGACAAGTCATGGTTTTAATCCCTTGAGCAAGGAGGTTTCCATGTAAAGTGTGTGCGCTACCTTTACTTTCAGTGCTTATTTTATGCTCATTATAATTGTGTTGAGGACCTGGTCCTATCATATTTAGTGGACGCAAACATTCCAACACGCACAATTACTAATATGAAAATAATGGTCAAAACTGGATTCAATTGTCAATTTCCCCCATTGGTAATACAGGAGTGACTACTGATTCATAAGGAACTAGAGTTACATCTCTTTTCCATTCAAGAGCTCTTATGAGTTTTCACGACCTTTTAAGACCACAAGAAATGGACAAATTTCTGTTCTTAGGAACACATACAAGATTCGTCACTACAAAAAGGATACATTTTCAAGAAATAAAGATATGTAGTTTAGTGCTTACCTTAATATCAGTTATATCTCCAACAACAAATATGTTTCTATGACCCTTGATTCTCAGATTTTCATCAACCTTCAATCTTCCAAAATTATCGATTCGATCCTTCAAATATGTCTCCCTTCACCACTCTAAACCCGGTGGCTTTCCCGTGCAAAGAAAATGGCAATCCACTCTAATAGTTTCCCCAGACGAAGTGAAATGTGTTTTGTTTCCACCTGAGTTGTTCGTGTTATTACTCAAATCGACAGATTGGATCACTTTCACTTCCACATTCTTGTTCTTTAACCATTCTAAAGCCTTGTCAGACACTTTTAGACCGATGAACTCTAGTAATCTAGATCTGTCGTGCACCAAAGTTACCTTCTAAAATCGACAGCAATTTCTGCAGCAAGTTCAACTCCAGTAGGACCGCCACCAATAATCAATATAGAATCAGCTTCTTTTATCTTTTTATTCTCTACAACAACAAGAATGATGCAAAAAATTAGTCTATAATGTGAACAGGACGATCGCAAAAGAAAAGATGAATCACTAGTACATCTCAACATTCACGACAAGACAATTGACTGGATATGCGCAAGTAGACACTTAAATTTGTATAAAGTTGAATAAATAGACACAAGCGTCCTATGTGACATCTTACATGATAATAATTTTCATCCTACGTGATGTCCTATGTGTATTATACCACGTAGGGCTCATGTGTCTACTTGTTCAACTTTATACAAGTTAAAGGTTGGAGGGCATAAATATAAAATAAGACCAAGTTAAAGGGCATATTATTCAAAATTTAAATTTTTTAGGGTTTGAAGTTTCAATTTCATTGATGGATAACGTTACAATTTTAGTGCAACACAATGAAACTTAGAATTCAATCAACTACAATAATTATCACTTAGATGCAATTTTAGTCAATTTTACTTCCAATTTCACAAATTTTAGTCACAAATTTACCTTTTTATCTTTGGCGGAATGTAATGGATGGTTCTAGATATATGAAGAAAATGTATTTATTAGTGTAAATTTACTTCTTTACCCTGGGTCGTTCTTGGTCTTCACATTTCTACATAGTAGATAGTAGAAAAATACAAGAGGTCATTTCGAGATAATTTAACATGCATCTAAAAGCATCCAAACAATGATATACCTGGCCTCAACTATTAGCGAGTTTTAATTATTGTTTTTTCTTGATCGGATTTTGGTAACAATAGGTTCTTTGCTTAGTTGGTGAAAGTTTTTATTTTCAATATAAATATGTGAATTTGGTGGCATGTGGTCCCCAAAAAACTATAGGTCAACTCTTTTTGCCCTTTTTAAAAATAGGAATAATACATAAATAATTCTTAGTACACGTTAGAACGTACTATAAGCTTAGAGTAATTATTTAATTCTACTCCATCACTCCACATAATTGCCACTATACTAAAAAGTCAATCCTCCCAATTTGAAACCATCCATTTATTCCAACCTACCCAATAAATTAAAGCTTGACGCAATCCTTCTAATTTGAAAAGTCTTTATCTGAACATTTGACATATATTTATTGGTTTATTGTAAATAACAAATACAAATAAGTTTTCACCTAATTTGAGTATGTCTGGTAATAATTTAGGCATAATGCATAGATATGACCCTTAACTTGGCTTCAAATTATAACTTTGACCTTTAACTTTGATAGTGCACAAAGAGACACTTTAACTATCCAAAATTTAAACAAAAAACCACTCGAATATTTCAGACAAAATGCGTGATATACAAATTGTCACGCCATGAGGCTACCCCCTTGATGTAACACGGAACCTAGGATCACAAGTGACCCCAAGCTAACCCTGTGTCTGGCATATCATAAGCATACTAAAAATACTGAGTATGAAAAATATTGTGCGGAAGCTAAACAATAGATAACTAGATGATGGGGAATACCCAACTAGTCTAAGTGTATTAAACATATTAAGAGTTTAATAACACTGAAAGATCAAACTTAACAAGACAAATTGAGTTGATTTGCTGGGACATGCCCTCCAGCTAACTCTAACAAAACTGAAAAATGAAAGTAAAGATTAAAATGAAAGCATGTCTATTGTACTAGGAATATGAGGACTCACCATTGAAGTTTCTGAGTGCAAATCGAGAATCGATCTAAGCGCGATCTAGATGCTGAGTACCTGAACCTACATCATAAAAGCATGTAGCGTAGAGTATGTGTCAGTACTTTGAATGAACTGAGCATGCAGGATATAGATACTAAGCTGAACAAACATATATAAGCTAAAACAAGGCATAATTGAACAATACTGCAAACTGAGCAAGAATGTAAATACTGAAAAGATAACTAAAAAGCTAAACCAAATGCAATGACCAAGTACTAATCATGAACATGACATGCTAAACTGAATACTGAAGTATATAATGAAAACCTGATCAAATGCACTAAGAGTCTGATTGTGGGAGCTACTATTAACCGACATAAAACCACGTTAGCTAAACGTGGAGTCCGATGTATATGCCCCATCGAGAGGACCCAATATACCTTGCCAGGGGTAGAAAGGCATGACTAGCGTGATCAATAAATCTAAAGCCCAATAGACGGGACTTATACTTTTATGGGGGCACGCAGTTTAGGGACTATGAGGGTACGCTGAACCCTAGTCCAACTCGGTGTTAAGTCTACTCCCAACTAAATATGTATATGACCAAAATGTAATTGAAATACTGAATAGCTCAAAATACTGACATGCTAACTGAGAATGCAGCATTTATATATTGATTATGTGACATTCGAAATCTGGAGCATGGTTATTTGTTAACTGATCTAGCAAGTATAATTTATGAACTAAGAGAATCTGCAAGAACTAGGGTTCTGAATTTCATATAGGGAGTTAAGCAACGTTTCCAAGAAAACAGTGATATTTAGATTATGGATACTATAGCAACTGAAATCATAATAATTCTCCAAGATTTTACAAAACCTAGGTCTAAACAAGATATGTAGAATCAAGGAACTGACGGAATTCTAGGGACCTAGTGGATGAAAGGAACCCACTAGTGAAATCCCACATACCTGGTGATGAAACCTACAGAGAAATCCTTCTATTTCGGGGCTAAAACTGAAGAAAAACTGATGTGTGTTCTTGAGAAAACCGATGCCTCTTTCTTCTCTTTTTGCTCTAAGTTTTGGTGATTTTTGGGAATAAAGGTTTTTGATAGGTTATGACTAAGTTATCAAGCTTAAACTGAGTAAAACGGCGTAGTTTAAATGTCCAATGCCTAAGCGAAAAGACCAAAACGATCCTAACTTAAAAGCTGACGAAGCCATCGACGGACCAGACCGACGGACCATGGACTGACCAACGGTCCATTCTGGCAGGGCGTCATTTGGCATCTGGGACTTGGTTTGAGGGCCACGATCCACAGACCCTGGACCACAGACTATGGTTCTACCTACGGTGCGTAGGTCTGACCTTAGATCGTGGTTTTTTCTGGGATTTCAGGGTGGCCAACCACGGACCCTACCTACAGTTCGTGGTCCTGACCACGGGCTGTGGTTTTGACCATGGGCCGTGGTTTGTCCTCCGTCGGTGGAACCTGCAAGTCCTGAAAATCTACATTTTGGTCTTTCTCAAATCTAGGATGTTACATTATCTGCCCCTTGGGAACATTCATCCTCGAATGAAGTCTAAACTAGCTGAGTATGGAGGGAATGAGTTGTAATCCCTATCACTAAGTACCAGAAACTGATATCTAACTGAACTGAGTTCCAAGAACATGCAAATATGTTGAAAATGCAAGAACAACTGAAGGAACATGATAATGAGACTGATTTTATGCAAGAGTAAACTAAGAGACTGAAGAGGATCTATTACCTCAAGCTGAAACGGAATCGGAAGGAAAGTGATGAGAATACCTGGCCTTCATGGCTACTTCTGCTTCCCTAGTATCTCCCTCTACAGACTGACTCCTCCACAAAACCTTCACTGAAGTGACTTATTTATTTCTTAACCTACAAACATGTCGGTCAAGAATCTCTACTGGCACTTCTTCATAATTGAGACTATCCTTCACAACCACATTTTCTAATGTTACTATTGATGCCAGATCACCAAGACACTTCTTCAACAATGAAATGTGAAAGACTAGATGAACCGCTGCTAGTTCTGCTAGCAACTCTAACTCATAACCCACATTACCAACCCTTTTTCAGGATTCTGTAAGGACCTACATATCTAGTATTGGGTTTCCCTTTTTTTCCAAATCTCATCACCCCCTTCATAGGTGACACCTTCAGGAAGACCCAATCATCGATTTCAAACTCTAAGTCATTTCTCCTCACATTTGCATAGGACTTCTGATGACTCTGGGCTGTATTTAGTCTATCTCAGATGAGTTTAAATTTCTCCAATCAAGACTGCTTCACCTACTTCGAACCAATCAATCGGATATCTACATCTACGCCCATACAGTGTCTTATATGGGGCACTATGAATACTGGAATGTAAGATATTATTATAGGCGAACTTTATGAGAGGTAGGTGATCATCCCAACTACCCTTGAAATCGATCACACAAGCTCTCAACATTTCCTCTAAGGTCTGAATGATAGGCTCTGCCTGACCATCTATTTGTGGATGAAATGTTGTGCTGAGATTTACTTGAGTACCAAGACCTTTCTGAAAAGATTTCTAGAAATGAGAGGTAACGCGAGGACATCTATCTGAGATGATAGACAAGGGAACCCCATGCAACCTGACTATCTCATGGATGTAGAGTTTGGCGTAGTCCTCTGCTGAATTTGTAGTCTTGACAGACAAGAAGTGAGCGGACTTAGTAACTCTGTCCACTATTACCCAAATGGAGTCATGCTGTTTGCGAGTACGAGGTAAACCCGTAATGAAGTCCATGTTTATCACTTTCCACTTCCATGTAGGAATGTTAATCTCTTGAGTCATACCTCCTAGTTTCTGATGTTCTACCTTAATTTGTTGACGATTAGGACACTTAGCCACAAAGTCTGCTATGTCCCTCTTCATGCCATTCCACCAAAACACTTCCCATAAATCACGGCACATCTTAGTGGCACCTCGATGAATGGAATACCAGGAGTTATGAGCTTTTGTAAGGATCTGCTGCCTCAACTCACCCACATTTGGAATACATAAGCGACCTTGGTACCGAAGTACACCATTTCCCCATTGGGAGAAAACCTTAACTTTTTGCTGATGAACTACACCTTTCAATTGAAGTAATATAGGATCACTATCTTGTTTTTCCTTAACCTCTGCTACCAATGAAGATTCTGATCCATTCTGAACTATCACCCCACTATCTGATGTGACCGTAAGGCAAACTCTTACACGAGCAAGCTGGTGAACATCTTTGGCTAGATCTTTCCTTTCTTCCTAAACATATGCTACACTACCCATGGACAACTTGTTGAGAGCATCAGCCACTACATTGGCCTTGCCTGGATGGTAAAACACATTCATGTCATAGTCTTTGAGAAATTCAAGCCATCTCCTCTGACGAAGATTCAACTCTTTCTGGGTCAACACATACTGGAGGCTCTTATGATTTGTGAACACATCAACATGCACACCATACAAGTAGTGTCTCCAAATCTTTAAGGCTAATACTACGACTGCAAGCTCGAGGTCATGAGTTGGGTAGTTTTTCTCATGAACCTTAAACAGTCTAGAAGCATAAGCTATGGCCTTACCTCGCTGCATCAATACACAACCTAGGCTGACCCTGGATGCATCACAATAAATAACATAACCATCTGAACCATCTCGTAGAGTCAAGACTGGAGTTGTGGTCAACCTAGTCTTCAGTTCTAAGAAGCTTTTCTCCCACTCATCGGACCACTGTAATTTAACCTTTTTCTGAGTCAACTTAGTCAGTGGGGAAGCTATGGATGAAAATCCTTTAACAAATCTCTGGTAATACCCGACCAAACCCAATAAAATTTTGATATCTATTAGAGAGGTGGGTCTGGTCCAGTGTTATAATGCATCAATTTTATGTGAGTCCACTCGGATCCCTTTGTTGGATACCACATGACCAAGGAAAGCTATAGACTGTAACCATAATTAAAAGTTGCTGAACTTAGCAAATAGTTAGCGATCTTTGAGAGTTTACAGAACAACTCTCAAATGAGTCGCATGTTCCTCCTCACTCCGAGAATAAATAAGGATATCATCAATAAAGTCGATGATGAACAAATCCAAATACTGCATGAACACCATATTCATTAAGTCCATAAAAGTTGTAGGAGTATTTGTTAGTCCAAAGGACATAACTACAAATTCATAATGACCATACCAATTTTTGAAAGTTGTCTTCGGAATGTCACTATCTCTGACTCTAAGCTGATGATAGCCGGATTTGAGGTCTATCTTAGAAAAGCAACTAGCACCCTGAAGTTGGTCGTACAAGTCATCAATCTTGGGGATGGGATACTTATTCTTGATTGTGACTTTGTTCAACTGCCGATAGTCAATACACATTCTGAGAGAACCATATTTCTTTTTCACGAACAACACTAGATCACCCCAGCGAGAGATACTAGGTCTGATGAAGCCCTTATCTAGAAGGTCTTTCAACTGCTCTTTCAATTCCTTAAGCTCGGCTGGAGCTATTCTGTAAGGAGGAATCAAAATAGGCTAGGTATCTGGAAAAAGATCTATTCCAAAGTCAATTTCCCTTTCGGGAGGAACTCCAGGAAGATCTTCTGGAAACACTTCTGGAAACTCATTTACTACTGGGACTGACTCAAGAGTCGAGGTTTCGGAGTTTGAATCCTTAACCCGAACAAGATCATAGATATATCCCTTGGAAATCATTTTTCTGGCCTTAAGGTAAGAGATGAATCACCCTATAGGCACTGGACTACTACCCTTCCACTTTAAGACTGTCTCATTTGGAAACTGAAATCGAACGATCCTAGTTCTACAATCGACTGAGGCATAACAAGAATGTAACCAGTCCATACCTAGAATGATATCAAAATCTACCATTTTTAACTCTTCAAGATCTACCGAGGTGACTTTTTGAGAGACTATGATATGGTAATTTTTGTATACCCGTCTAGCTATAACTGGGTCACCAACTGAAGTAGAGACTGAGAAGGGTTCTAAGAGAGTTTCTAGACTCACACTGAAGTTGACTACTATATATGGAGTTACAAAAGATAGTGTAGCCCCTAGATCTAACAATGCATAAACAGCCAAATGAAATACTCGTAATGTATCAGTGACAACATCAGGAGAATCTTCATGATCCTGGTGAGACTGGAGAACATACAACCTGTTCTAGTGCTGACTGCCACCTATACCAGATGAAGCACCCTGCTGAGTTGGGTGACCTGCTGGTGCTAATGGAGCTGTAAACTGAGCCCTATAGTTGTTACCTCTTTGCCCCTGCCTAGCAAAAGGGCAATCCTTCAACCTATGACCAGAATGACCACACCCAAAGTAGCATTTCTTGCCTGCAAGACACTCTCCTGGATGGTTCTTACCACACTTTGGGCAAGTTGGGAAAGTCATGTTACCTGAAGCACTCCCCTGAGACTTAGAGCCTCATGCCCTACCTTTTTTATCCTGTCGAAACCTGGGGATGGAGCACTAGTTGATAAAGGTGATGGGGCTGTAGACCTCTGCTGAAACTGTGAACAATTTCCACCGCCTGACTTTTGTTGTGAGTATTCGTAGTTTCTTGTCCTGGCCTTTTTGTTATCCTTAGCTAATTCCCTAAGCTTATCTCCCTCAACTTGCTGAGCATGAGTCATTAGTCTGGAGATATCCATATCCCCTAGTAGCATAGCATTCCTGCACTCAGTTTTCACCAGATCGGATACCCCAAACAAGAACTTACTCATTTGTGCCCTGAATCGGCAACCATGTGTAGAGCATACCTGGAGAGTTGGGTGAACTTCAGCCCGTATTCTTGGATCGACATAAAGACTTGCTTCAAATTTATAAACTCTTGTGCCTTAGCTTTTCTCAATTCCTGTATAGGAAAGCTCTAGTAAAACAATCCCAAGTCACAAGAGCTGCATTTGTACCATTGTTATCTTTCCACAGAGTGAACCAGATATGAGCCACATCCTTAAGTTGGTAGAATGCTAACTCAACACTCTCAGTTCCATTCACTTGCATTACTCCAAGAATTTTCTTAACATTATCAATAAAGTTCTGTGGGTCCTCACCAACCTTCGACCTTTGAAAATCAGGTGGAATCATCCGAACAAAGTCTCGAACCCTAGTAATAGCTGATCCACCATTAGTGTTAATAGGAAATGGGACGTGCTGATTATTTTGATTGGCCACACTCTGAACCAAGAGCTGGATCGCATTCTAAAATTCTGTATTCGTAACCTCATGGTTCGGGATTGGAGGAACTGTGTTAGCATTAGCATTCTGTGTGTTAGCCCTACGAGGAGACATGATTTGAAATGCATAACGACAAATTAAAAAGAGAAGTTGGATCATACCCATGCACGATAAGAATAACAACGAAAGTGAAGTTTTACTTAAAACACTTCGTAGCCTCCCTCTCATAGATATGGTGCACTTCACACCCCTGAAAGAGACTCTTCTTAGTGCGACTTTAAGACATCCTAGGACTTTTGAACCTAATGCTCTGATACCAAGTTTGTCACGCCCCGAAGCTACCCCTTGACGTAACAAGGGACCTAGGATCACCAGTGACTTCAAGCTAACCCTGAGTCTGGCATATCATAAGCATACTAAAAATATTGAATAGGACAAATACTGTGCGGAAGCTAAACAATAAATAACTTGAAAATGGGGAATACCTAACTAGTCTGAATGTATATAACATACTAAGAGTTTAATAACACTGAAAGATCAAACTTAACAAGGCAAGCTGATACTACTATTATGTCTGAAAAGCCTCTAACTGAGTTGAGTTGCTGGGGCTTGCCCCCAGCTAACTCTAACAAAACTGAAAACTGAAAGTAAAGATTAAAATGAAAGCATGTCTATTGTCCTCTGAATATGAGGACTCACCACTGAAGTTGCTGAGTGCGGACCGAGAATTGATCTAAGCGCAATCTGGATGCTAAATACCTGAACCTACATCATAAAAGGATGTAGCGCAGAGTATGCATTAGTACTTTGAATGTACTAAGCATGCAGAATATAGATACTAAGCTGAATAAACATATATAAGCTAAAACAAGGCATAACTGACCAATACTACAAACTGAGCAAGAATATAAATACTGAAAAGATAACTGAAAAACTAAACTGAATGTAATGACCTAGTACTAATCATGAACATGACATGCTAACCTGAATATTGAAGTATATACTGAAAACCTGATCAAATGCACTAAGAGTATGATTGTGGGAGCTACTATTAACCGACATAAAACCATGTGAGCTAAACGTGGAGTCTGATGTATATGCCCCATCGAGAGGACCCAATATATCTTTCCTGGGGTATAAAGGCATGACTGGCGTGATCACTAAATCTGATGCCCAAAAGAGGAGACTTATACTCCTACGGGGGCAAGTAGTTCTAGAACTATGAGGGTACGCTAAATCTAGTCCAACTCGGTGCTAAGTCTACTCCCAACTGAATATGTATATGACCAAAATGTAACTGAAATATTAAATAGCTCAAAATACTGACATGCTAACTGAGAATGCAATATTTATATACTGATTATGTGACATTCGAAATCTGGAGCATGGTTTGCTGTTTAACTGACCTACCAAGTATATAATTCATGAACTAAGAGAATCTACACGAACTATGGTTCTGAATTTTATACAGGGAGTTAAGCAATGTTTCCAAGAAAACATGATATATAGATTGTGGATAATATAGCAAATGAAATCATAATAATTCTCCAAGATTTTACAAACCCTAGGTCTAAACAAGATATGAAGAATCAAGAAACTGATTGAATTCTAGGGACCTAGTGGATAAAAGGAACCAACTAGTGAAATCCCACATACCTGGTGACGAAATCTACGGAGAAATCCTTCGATTTTGGGGTTGAAACTGAAGAAAACCTATTGCGTGTTCTTGAGAAAACTGGCGCCTCTTTCTTCTCTTTTTTCTCTAAGTTTTGGTGATTTTTGGGTATAAAGGTTTTTGATAGGTTCTGACTAAATTATCAAGCTTAAAATGAGTAAAACGACCCTAACTTAAAAGCTGATGAAGCCCTCAACGAACCTGACCGACGGACCATGGGTTGACCGACGATCCATCCTGGCAGGGTGCTGTTTGGCATTTGGGACTTGGTTTGAGGGCCAAGATCCACGGACCCTGGACCACGGACTGTGGTTCCACCTACGGTGCGTAGGTCCATCCATAGATCGTGGTTCTTCCTGGTATTTCAGGGTGGCCAACCACGGACCCTACCTACGGTCTGTGGTCCAGACCACGGGCCGTGGTTTGGCCTCCGTTGGTGGCACCTATAAGTTCTGAAAATCTGCATTTTGGTCTTTCTCGAATCCAGGGTGTTACACAAATGCTCTGACGTGGATAAGTGAACCACTCAGTTGCTGCCAACTAACTAAAATAAATACACCTAGATTATTTGAAAAATAACAAAATAAATTTTATATATATTTATATATAAGAGAACCCTAGGCCCGCCTACGTGGTGCCACCACAAATCAGGATTCCCTTTTAATTTATTTATTTCCAAAATTAGCCTTCCCCTTTCACAACTTTTATGAAAAAGTGTGACTTATATGAAAAATTGTAACTTTTATGAAAAATTGTGACTTTTATGAAAAATTGCAACTTTTATGAAAAGTTGTGACTTTAATGAAGAGTTGTGACTTTTATGAAAAGTTGTGACTTTTATGAAAGGTTGTGACCTTTTCGAAGGGTTGCAACTTTTCCAAATAGTTGTGACTTTTCTGATAAGGCACAATAAATATTTGTTCACACTATCCTTTGTTGTCTATAAATAGAGGGATTTCCTCTCATTTTAAAACAACGAAAATTCTGAACTTCTTCTTCGTTTGCAAAGTTAAATATTCGTGTACTTTGCTCCTATTGAGTGGCTCATTGACACCATTATTTTTGTATCAATACAATGATGAATAGAATCGTTCTATGCTTAGAGGATCTATTCCTTTAAACCTCGAGTACTAGAGGGGAATAATTTCCTTAAGGGGACACTGTGTATTCAGTGGGCTCGTTTTTTTCCTTTTTGTTTCATTCTATTGTTACAGATCTTGGTATGTATTTTTAGAGTCATTAATTTATGCTTATCTTATTAAGGATAAATAATAAGTTGTTATAATTTTCTTTTTCCTTTACATTATTAATGTTCGTTACTACGTAATCTTATATGTAAGATAGTATAGTGTTTTAGTTTTAATGACCGATAGAATTTAAGTATTATGATAATAAATTCCCGCGCGAGTAACTTTACTAATTATAATATAGAATAAGGTGAAAGTGAAAACAAATTCATTTTTGGGGAAAAAAATTTACTACACTTCAACTCTTTCTTCTCAAAAAAACACCCTAATCTAAATTTCTAAAATTCATGCCTCTTATATTCAAATCACAGAAAAAATTGTTCAAAATATGTGCAGAAATTTCATATACTTGAACGATTACCTATTCTTCTTCCTTAATTTAGTCAAGGTATCAAGGTTCAACACTTTACAAACAAGAATTGCATATTGTCGGTCAGATGTTCAAGCCAATATGGGAATCTCTAGAGGAAACTAACGTTTTTGCTGCAGAATTATTTCAAAGCAGCCCATATAGATATAGGAAGATATGAAAATCAATTAACTTTTTCTTTTTTTCTTTAGTTTGAAGTGTCTTTGAGCTTTAAGTTGTCAAATTCTTAATGAAAAAAAGGATGCTTTCTGTATTATGATTGTCATAGTGAGTAGCAAATTACAATTACGAATTTTCGGAGGCTAAAAAATAAACATAGAGTGCTAAAAATTATTAAGTAAAATGGTGCACTTAAACTGTTTGATAAAATGTCTAAATGAAATTTTCAAAGAGTTTTGTCAAGTTTGAGTAACAATATGATACCTAATCAAAATTTAAGGGGTCCCTTAAGTGTGGATCGAAGTCATTGATTAAGAGTCTTCGGATTGCATTCGATTTTACAAGTGTATACTCACCCCATCTTGCTTACAATAGATACAGGGAAAAATAAAAAAAACTTCATTATAACTTTTTTTCACAATAACAAAAAATAATTAAATGTCACTTGCAATTTGTGCATTTTGCAATGAACAACAAATAATGCAAAAAAAAAAAGGGGAAAATGTTGAAAATATTAGAATGAGAATAAAGTGAAATTTAATTTAAAAAATTAAAATACATATCTATCTATATATAAAAGGAGAAGAAAAAATGACACATGTCAACACCACAAAATTTTCAGAATTTTGAAGAATTTTAAATACTTAATAAACAGAAATCAAATAAATAAATATAGACACACGTCAATAATTAGAATTAGAATGACACATGTCAACATCACAAAAAATTTAACAATTTTAAAATTCAAAAATTAATTAAAAATATTTTAATTATCTATCTTAAATTAACCAAAAAGAAATAAAGGTTACTGTTGGAATCAGTTTCCACGAAAACTGTCAACAAATTTGAATTTTAAATTTTTCCTTTTCTGAAATACAATTTTATAATTGAAGTACAATTTAATAATAATAATAATAATAATAATAATAATAATAATAATAATAATAATAACAATATAGTAATAATAATAATAATAATAATAATAATAACAATATAGTAATAATAATAATAATAATAATAATAATAATAATAACAATAATAATAATAAGAATAATAATAATCTATCTATATATAATAGGAGAGAGAAAACGTCACATGCCATCACCACAATTATTCTTAAATTTTAGTTTTAAAACTGATATTTTTAGTTAATTTAAATAAGATATTCGATTTTAAAAACAAAGAACAATATAAAACATTTAAAAAAAAACAGTTTTGAAACTTAACATTTAAATTCAAATTTAAAAACAAATAACAATATAAAACCACTTTTTAAAATTGGAACGTAATGTTTAAATTCAACTTTAAAAATAAATAACAATATAAAACAATTCTTTTAAAATAAAACATACATTTTGCAACTTACCGTTTAAATAACACTAAAGCATATTTAAGCTATATACAAAATTGTAAAGAAATCTAAACTATCTAATTATCTATTTCTTTATTTATTTATTTTTAAAAAAAAAAATCAACTACAAATAATTATCCCTAAAATTCCTCACCCACTTACTTAACTTCCTTCCCCAAAAAAACTCAACCGTATTAATTCACTAAATTTAAATACGATAGTTTTTTCTTTAGTTTTTCAAGAAAAAAAAATGCATCTCAATAAAGGAAATTCAAAGCAATAATAATTCTTACCATTCACGGAAAGGTAAATTTTTTTGCATATTTCCTCTTTTTCTTCTGTTTTATGTAGTTTACATTATCTATAATTGTACTTTATTTTGGAAGATGTCAATTGATGAAGTTAGGATCAAGTCATTTATGTGATGAATATATGTAGTTGAAGAAGGAGAAACACTTTTAAGACTATCTATATTCGATAACTTTGCCAAGCATGTAATAGTTTAATATTTTTTCATCTTATGTTTTGTTTCAAAATCAAACTGTGTTGATGTATTTACAGATAATTTATGATTTTTTGTTTTACTGCATATTTCATATTTATAATTTTTTAATCTTATTTTTTTAACCTGCAGATAATGATGAAACTATGATGAAATTTTTGAATTGAAAGATCAGAAGTATTTGAATTTGAAGATATTATATTTTCAAAAGAAAAAAAAATATTAACTTAATTAAAACTAGAAACTCATGTTTATAAAATTCTGAATAAACTCTTACTATTTCACAAATTTATCTTTTCAGATGTTAACAAATATATTTAACTATATTTATTTCACATATATCGCTCTATATTAATATAAATGAAAGTTGACATATATCTGCTTGCAATTTATTTATTTATCGAATGATGTTGAAAATGTTAATATGACAATGATTTCAACAACGACTACAGTGATAATGACAATGACGTTGATGATATCGATATTACAACAATGAAGATTAAAGTGGACAACTAAAGAAATATTATGATGACGAAGGAGATCAAGAAGAAGAAAAAGAAGATCAAGAAGGAACATACAATGACTGAAATGATAAAAGAAATACAGCAAAGTAGATCATCATTTTTTATTTTGGATCATTTCAAGATTATACTAGCAATGGTAAAGGAATAAACATTGATAGTTTCATTTCATCACCATAATGTGATGATTTGTATTTATTAGACCATCACTTCATTCTTTCTTTAAATGTCCAGGTAAATATACGAATGTTATGTTTAAAATTCATAAAGTAAAACATAAATATAAGTGATAATTTGTTAATCTTATAATATATAATTTGCATAAATTTTGTTTTCTTTATAATATGTGAAGAGATAAGATTTATTACCCACAAAAGTTTTATGTGGGTAATATAGGCTTTCTTATGTGTGTTTTTTTAACGTTGTTTGTTAGTTTGTATTAAATGTGTAAGAATTGTTTCTGAGTTCTAAAAATTACATTAAGTTATGGAGAAACATGCAAATTTTAAAGGATCTAAAGAAAGAGGAATATTTACGAAAAATTACATATTTTTAAAAACAAATTAAAAAAATAAATATATTTCTTTTTAATTTTTTAATCATTAAAATATTTTAATTAGTTATTTCAAATAATAATCAAGAAAAATACAATTTCATGTAATTGTAATCATATTTTCATCAAATATAGTTAGGATATAAGAATGAAAATTAACTTAAATTAAAATAAAAGCTAAGTAAAGACTTTCACTAGCTATCCATGAATTATGGATCCCATTAATGTGAAAATTGGGCGTTTTAAATTTTCAAAAACTACGTTATAAATTTGTGTTTAATTTTTAAAAAAAATATGTTTTAAATTTGTGTATCAAATTTAGATAGGAGATAAGTTTGAAAATTAATTTAAATGAAAAAAAAATGATAAGTAAAGACTTTCACCAACTACCTACAAATTAGGGAACCCTAATGTGAAAATTGATAGTTTTAAATTTATTTTATATTCTAAAAATATTAGCAATTTAATTATTCTTTTTTTTTAAAAAAAAAGTTGTTCCAAGTAGTTACGACCATACTTTCATCAAATTTGGCTAGGAGATAATTTTAAAAATTATTTTCAATTAAAATAAAATACGACATAAAGACTTTCACCAACTAGCCATGAATTATGGAATTCTATTAACTGTAAAAGTTGAGTATTTTAATTTATTTTTTAAAATAAAAAACTAACAATTAAATCCTAATTTTAAAAATAAAATAATTTAAACAATTTCAAGTTATAATAACCATATCTTCATCAAATTTGTATAGGAGATAACTGCACACACAATTTGAAATAATATCAACTCAAAATAAAGTTATTAATGTTGTTATCTTTTTAATTTTTAGTTAATAAAAACAATGAAAAATATAATAAAAATAAAAATAAATAGATATAAAATAAAATATTTAAAACATTCAAAATAATAATCAGCCATTTGGATTATTTACAAATATTCAAAAGAAAAAACTATTTTTAAAATTACCTCAACTATTGTTTCTTTTTAATTTATTTAAAATTAAAATTTGTAAAACCTGACAATCTCAACAATATGTCAGTTTTGCCTTTATAATCGGTTACTTCTTTTAAAAAAACATATTTTTTACTTTCACTTTATATATATATATATATATATATATATATATATATATGGGGTTGTATTTATTAAGATTATTTTTACCTTAAATCAATTTTCTATCATATTGTAGCACAATTTTAATACGGAAAAAAATATTTTGTAAAATCTTTTGATTTTGAATAAAATATATAGAGAAAATGTATCAACATACCATCTAATCTTATGATATCAAATATTTCTTATGGAATGTTAGAATTAATAAATTACTAATATAATTTTTTATTCAAACGATATGAAAAGAATAAAGCACAAACAAATAAAAATATTTGAAGTGTATGATATTTGATCAAAGATAAGATGATAATAAAATTAATATTATTCCTTACAAAGAATTCAACCTGTTATATTATAAAACTAAAAGTGTAGCTGATACAGTTATAGATATAATATTTTAATACGATAAAATTGTGTACTAATAATATTAATTCAATGTGCTCAAATAAATAAGTTAATAAAATTATTATTATTATAACAAATTAAATATATTATTAAGTGCATAATATATATTTTTAATTATAAAATTATTATATTTTAAATCATCCGCGCAATGCGCGGGCACGTATACTAGTATATATATATATAAAAGGATTGATTAAGGATTTAATAGTCTTTTCAATGTTTTTTTTAACTGTTGGGACCCTTGAACTGTACCTCTGACACCACGCATTTTGCCAGGTAGGATTTGAGTATTTTTTTTGTTTAAGTTTTGGATAGTTAAAGTGTTTACCTGTGCAGTGACAAAGTTAAAGGTCAAATTTATAATTTGAAGCCAAGTTAAGGGTCCAATTTATGTATTATGCCAATCATTTACTATGGGTATTTTAGCTCTCACTATCAAGAGGAACATTATCATAACAATTCAAGCTCGAAAATTCTTATTAAATTTGAGAAAATTACTAATAATTAATTAGATTATAATTTAGTATAGGGACAAAATGATAATCTAACTTTTGCCAAATATTCGTTCACTTTTAGTATAACTAATTTCTCGTCACGTGCGTTGCACATACTGCTTCGACTTCTGAATAACAACAAAAACTTGGTTAAACATATTTTTTAATTACCAAATTTAAACTACAAAAAAAAGTTTAAGGTCTTGAAAAGATGAATTTGATAAATCCTCGGATAGTAACTTGGGGTAGTATAGCTCAAAATGATTAGAAAAGTCATACATATAAACAGTGGCGGAGCCAAATGTATTCAAATTTTTTTATATGTATATACTATATATTGACTCATTTTGGTTTCTTTTTTAGTTTACTCCTATATATTTTGACAGACGTTAATTAGTAAAAATTTCCGTCCAACACTCTATATTACTGTTTCTCGAAGAACATTATAACAAATGTGACATCTTACACTTTGTTTGGATGGTGGTTACATCTTGATCAACTATCAAACATGATATTACCTATACAAATTACACTTTAATTTTTTAAGCCTTTCAAGTTAAATTAAAAAATGAAGAGACATGTGATTTTAGATTATTCTTTTAGCTAATTCAAATGAAATTTTAAAAATAAATCATTCTAGTTTTGATAAATTCATAATGTTGAAAAATGTTCAGAATAATCTTTTCGATATACACTAAAAAATTAATTCTATTTCAATTTTGCTTTCTTGAAAATAAAAAATCTTACAGTAATTTGGTACAGAGAAAAATAATTAAAAAGACATGCTAATTAATTAAGAAGTCAAACTATAATAATTACAGTAATTTGCTACAGAGAACAAATATTAAGGGAGAAAAATAACTAAAAAGTAGTAACTTTGTAAGAAGAAAAAAAAAGAGATATGCTACAAAGAGAGAATGGAGAAAAAATTGTTTTTAATTAAAAAATAATAATTTAATTTAAACTTATCAATTCTATAATCCACAATCTTTTTGTCTAGTATAAATTTTATCAAAGATTATTTTGTACCCACCCTGCCCCACCCCACAACCGCATAAGTTCAAACCTACCTCACCCCAACCAACACCCATTCCGCTACATTGTCATTCCTATTTCTCATTGATTTTCGTTAGGTTTGATCTGTGATAATTGGACTCTATAAATTACTTTTGGCACGACGTGTGTTCTCTTAGCCCCATGTTTTTGTCCCTTTCAACTACTTTACAATAACCCAATAGTCAAGGTAAATGATACATCATATGGTTGCAGAATTGATGTATTCACTATGTCTCAATTTAAGTATTCTAGTTTATTTGAGCATGAAGTTTAAAAATTTTATGATCTTAAATTAAAGATGTGTGTATTTTCTTAAATTTTATGAAATCTTTATTTAATATTTCTATTAAGTTAAAAAATTAGACATTTGTAGCTCTTGCTAACACACTATTACTATATCAATATTTATATATTTATTATTATCAAGGTATGTGGTCCCCACCAAACTATAGGTCAACTCTTTTCCCCACTTTTTAAAATAAGAATAATACATAAACAATTCTTAGCACACGTTAGAACTTGAGTACTATATATGCTTAGAGTAATTATTTAAGGGAAAATTGTATATAATAGCAAACTATTAATTCAAATTAAATTCTATAAACATAATTTGATTTAATTGTACCACATAACAAATTGTTGCTATTTCGCTTCTCTCCTGGTGAATCTCGCTCTCCACTCTCGTTCTTTCTCTCGCCTCTCTCGCTTTTTATACAAATGCAAATGTATAAAATGTGTTTGTGTTTGTATAAAGCGAGAGAAAATTGTATATGTACATATATTTTTGTTCCCCTCTCTCCCCTCTCCCAGATCTCGCTCGCCACTTTCCTAGATCTCGCTCGTCAGTCTCTCCCTCGCCTCTCTCACTTATACAAACAGAAATGTATAAATTGTGTTTCTATTTGTATAAAGCGAGAGAAAATTGTATATACACATGCAAATACATATATCTTCGTCCTATACACTTATAATTATACAATACAAATATTCCCCTGCCCAGTTCTCTTTTGTCTTTCTCTCTTTCTCGCTTTATACAAACACAGATTATACAATTGATCTTTTGTATATGTATACCGAAACAAAAACAAATTATATACAACTGCTTTCTTTTGTATATGTATAGCGAAATAAACATAATTATGTTTGTTAGGGGGGTAGGAAAAAGAAAGAGATTAGATAACTATAGAGCAGATTCAGATCCAACCAGCAAGGCATACGGTCTTGGACACTTAACCAAGCTCATCAGCGCAATTATGCAAACTATAACTATAGCATACAAATATGATTTTTGTGTTTGCTATATGTGAAAGTTGCTCTTTATTTAATCCTACATCATAACTCCACGTTATTGCCTCTATACCAAAAAGTCAATATTTGCCCAAAAACCATCAATTTTTTCCAACCTGCCCAATAAAGCTCGAGGCAATCCTCCTAATTTGAAAAGTCTACATATATCATGTTTTTATTGGTTTATATCATGTATTTATTGTAAATAACAAATACAAATAAATTTTCACCTGATCTGGGTATGCGTGGTAATAATTTACTATGGGGTGTTTTAGCTTTCACTATCAAGAAGAACTTTATCAGAATGATTAAAGCTTGAATACTCTAATTAAATACGTGAAAATTATATATCTTTTTTTTTTATAAAGAAAAAGATGTTGCATATATAGCAAAACAACTACAAGGGAAAACTTGTAATCATTTCACCGTACCTCATGATGTTATCAAATTCCCAACTTCTTGACATGTTTTCCTATAGCTGTTAGCTGTACACTGTAGAAAACTATTCTTGTTTGCAAATTACTCTTAGCATTCAACAGGTAAAGTAAAGCTCTTAACAAACACTATTTGAAGATATATCTTGTTAAAGAATCATTTTGTGTTTCCTTGTTTTGCTTTGCAGATTTCAGAAATGGAGATTGGCTTAGCAGTTGGTGGTGCATTTCTCTCTTCAGCTTTGAATGTTCTCTTTGATAGACTTGCTCCTCACGGTGATCTTCTCAACATGTTTTGGAAGCATAAGGATCATGTTCAGCTCTTAAAGAAGCAGAAAATGACTTTGCGTGGTCTTCAGATTGTGCTAAGTGATGCAGAGAATAAGCAAGCATCAAATCCATCTGTGAGCGACTGGCTTAATGAGCTTCGAGATGCTGTGGGCTTTGCTGAAAACTTGATGGAAGAAGTCAATTATGAAGCTTTGAGGCTTAAGGTGGAAGGCCATCATCAAAATCTTGCAGAAACAAGCAAACAACAAGTAAGTGATGATTTATTTCTTTACATAAAAAACAAGTTGGAAGACACTATTAAAAAACTGGAGGTGTTGGAAAAGCAAATTGGCCGCCTTGTCTTAAAGGAGCATTTTGGTTCGACTAAACAAGAAACTAGAACACCTTCAACTTCTTTGGTTGATGATTCTGATATCTTTGGAAGGCGGAATGATATAGAGAATTTGATTGGCCGTTTAGTGTCTAAATATGCAAATGGAAAAAATCTGGATGTGGTTCATCCTTCTGTTTAGTCCATCAATCAGCTTCCTTAAGCCCCATTTTTCTACAATAGCGGCACTGAATATTGCTCTTGAATTGCCGGTGCTCACCACCAAACTGAGCTCGTCCTCTGCCATGACCTCGTCCACGAAAACTACTTGTACCTCCAAATCCTCTGGCATTTGAAACTTCTGATTTGCCTTTGAAAGAAGACTCCCCCTTAATCTAAAATGCCTTCTCTTCGCCCTTTTCTTGAGAAGCATTCAGTCTATCCTTATGAGCTTGCAATGAACTCATTGATTCATCAAAACCATAATTAGATAAATCACGGGACTCCTCAGTAGTAGCTACGACATGATCAAATCTTTTATTAAGACTTCTCAAAACTTTAGAAACTATAGTTTCATCAGTAATTTTGTCACCGTATGTCTTCATATGATTAAAAATTGCACTCACCCAAGATAAGTGGCCTTGCACAGATTTACTACTTTTCATGGATGAAATTTCGAAATCACGTCAGAGTGATTGGAGTTTAACAGTCATTACCATTGTCGAGCCGTGGAATTCTTTTTTCAGAATATCCCATGCCTGCTTTGAGATTTCTGCAACATCAATTCTGGAAAAAATTGAGCCATGCATCGCTTGCTGGATGTAAAACAGAGCCTTGGAGTCCTTCTTTTTGTTCTCCCGCAACATTCGTGCTTCATCTTCCTCAGCATAGCCCTTCTCTACCAAATCCCACAATTCTTGAGACTTGAACAAAGTTTTCATCTTTATGCTCCAAAATTCGTATTTATGCCCATTAAAGATGGGCATTAGTTGTTGAGATGTGGTAGATGCTCCATTGGTAGCCATTCTTTACTCTCAATTGTCACTTTCTTCTTGCTACTGATTTGCTCTCAGTTTGACCTAACTTGGCTCTTGATACCAATTTTGTTGGAGAATAAAGAAAGAAGAAACAACGTATCAATAGATAAAAGAAGAGTTGCAAAGAACTTTCATGTTATATTTCTCATATCTTAAAGAAAATACATAGGACACTTTAAATAGGAATTAAGACTCAACCACTTATGAGAAACATGACCCACTAACTTAACCACAACCTTATCCACTAAGCTAAATATTAGCAACTAACAGAAGATATGCTTTGACTCAATTAGGACTCCTAACCAACGTGCCAACTTAATGTTATCTCCTGTATTCAGATTAGCAAACCAGAAATAATAAAAGATGAAAAGAAAAAACAAAAAACTATCCGAGTCCACAGAACCCACTGTGTGTCCTTAAGAAATTTAATCCCCTCAAGTACCCCAGATTGCAGATTAATTCCTCCCAAGATAAAACGGATAAACCATTAAAGAAGTAGTGGTACCTCAAACTTCGATAATTTCAACGAACTCAAAATGACAGCAACGAATCACACACACAGACACGATCGATCGATCGATTTTGTTTTGTAAGAAATGTATGCAAAAGAAGGGAAGAATTCAATGCAGAAAAATGAGAGAAAGCCTCTCTATTTATAGCCAACAAAGGGTAAAGGTCATAACTCCTAGGAAAGAAGACAACCTTTCAGAAAGGTCACAACACTTTAGAAAAGGCACAACCTTTCAAATGGTCACAACCCTTTAGAAAGGACACAACTTTTCATAAAGGTCACAACCCTTCAACATAGTCACAACCCTTCAGGAGAGTCACAACCCTTCATTTCCGGTTCACACCTTAAAACCCAAATCTAAATAGGAACCTCTAATTACATTTGAATCAATATTCAACACTCGGTACCTTTCATGAAGCGTTCATAGTTCTAATTGGTTCTGTAAATTTTGAGAAGTTGAACATATGTCATAACAACATTTTGTTTTGATGTCTTCATAACAGGCTCTAATTCTTGCTAGGCTCCTTGGACAGCGTTTAAACCTAGATAATATAAAGGTTAGGATACATGTCACTATGTCTCTTTGTTTTGTTACTAACTCAATTAGCTTCAGAAACCTTGA
Organism: Solanum okadae; assembly: GCA_036553675.1. Lineage (NCBI taxonomy): Eukaryota > Viridiplantae > Streptophyta > Magnoliopsida > Solanales > Solanaceae > Solanum > Solanum okadae. Next base: position 43,484,291 of record CM071686.1, read on the forward strand.
TGCATTTGCATATCCATTTTTAGATTGAAAGCTTGTATCCCGAAGAAATGGGACCAGATATGATGCCCCTGAAAGACTTTCTAGTTAATGGCCTTCCCTTACTTGATAAGTGTTGCAAAATCTGTATAACAATATAGATAGATAATAGAGCTGATTCTTAGGAATTAGAATATTTAGTTACCATAGTTAACTTATTCTCTCCATGTATTTATACCATTGTTCTCTTTGAGTAATATACAAGTTATTCTCAATACGTTATGATTTACATGGTATCAGAGCCAATGTTTGAGTTGGTATTTTGTCTTTGCCGGAAGTCACTGTGACTTCGCCGGAATCAACTATAGTTTCACCTGAAGTGATTGAGAGTTGCAAAATTTTTGTCACCACCCACTTAGGAAGAAGATACTTCCCACGATCTTAAACCCCTAGATCTCGATAGCTAGAAGTTACTCGTGTGAGCCTCACATTCCATCAATACCCTTTCCAGTAAGACTGTAGTAGTGGTATTGCATCAGAAATTTATGTGTGCTGCCTCAGAAATTCAATTTGCTTGATGTTCCAATGTCGCAGTGACATTTCCAGCAAGGATTTGGTGGTTGTTTGTTCAACATACCATGCTTTGAGAGAGTTTCCCATTTCTGACCAATAATCTGGTGGTCTCTCTGTGTCGGGCAGCATCTGGTAGTATGTTGACATCCTTTTTCTAGCGATTTCTTCTAATATTTGATGTTACGATTTCACTCGTGTCTTACAATTTTTAGCATTGGGATTTTTCTTTAGCATCATCAGTTTTTTTCTCTTCAATCAACATTTTTACTTGGATCTTTATTTGATGATTTTCTAATTTATCAGGATTTATTTTTGGGTATCTGATTAGTTGGATAGCTAGCCTTGAGTGGAATTGGTGTGGGAAAGAACAATTACTTTGTTTATTGTTCCAAAATAAGTTATTGTCTATCTTGGGTATTGTCTGATTTTAGGATATAATCTGGTTGGACTTGTTAGGAAAATGACCGACTATAATCAGAGAATTCAAAGGTCTAAAGTTGTTGGTGCTTGTAGTCCATTATCTGACAAAATGGTCCTAATTTCAGCGGAGGAGTTTGCTAAATTCTCTCAATACCAGAAAATCTCGAAGGAATCCACTTCAGTTGATTCCTTTGTTGAATCAAATAAAAAATGTCTTATCACCTTTTCAAATAAATGGGTGATTGATTTAGGTGCCACAAATAACATGACAGGTAATCCTAATATTTTTTCTTGCTTTCAAGCACACAAAGAACCCTCTCCGGTTACCGTAGCTGATGGATCTCGATCCAGTGCAAAATTTGAGTATAGAGCTATGTCACAGTCTACATGTGAGATTATGTGGATACATCATCTTTTATCTGAAATTGGGCTGAAGCATCATACCCCAACAAAACTTTGGTGTGATAATCAAGTTGCTCTTCATATTGCCTCAAATCCAGTGTATCACGAAAGAACTAAACATATTGAGGTTGATTGTCATTTTATTTGTCAGAAGATTCAGGAGAACTTGATTTCCACTGGCTACGTGAAGACAGGAGAGAAACTAGTTGATTTGTTTACAAAAGCGTTGAGTGAAACTCGAGTTGATTACCTTTGTAACAAGCTGGGCATGATCAATATCTATGTTCCAGCTTGAGGGGGAGTGTTACAGAATCTGTATAATAATATAGATAGATAATAGAGCTGATTCTTAGGGATTAGAATATTCAGTTACCATAGTTAGCTTATTCTCTCCATGTATTTATACCATTGTTCTCTTTGAGTAATATCCAAGTTATTCTCAATAAGTTATGATTTACAGTAAGAAAATAGAAGATAGGACTAAACAAGCTTCAGCAAATGGGAATGTTCTGCGTTATGTTTGCTTGATTGATGATGCAAGTTAATTCTTTCATTTCATTTCTAGTTTGCTCAACGGATAATGACAACTTGATCATTTATCCTAATCACATTCCGCAAGTCACCACACCTCTAGCAGCTTAAAGCAAAGCTTGCTCACTGATGGGAGCATTATGGCTAGTTAAGGTACTTATGAGCATGAAGATTATTGTTACAGACAAGTTTATCTTAGAAGATAATCTTGATTCCTCTTAACAAATGTTGTATAAAATTATTACAGCATGCACCCACTTGGACATATAAGTTCGAGAGATATCTGCAAACCAGTTATATTAGTTAAGCTGTAAACACATAGATATTTCTGTTTATTGGTTTTTGTCTTCTTGATAAATGTCTACTTTAGAACTATTATGATTTGTTCTAGCAAAATCAACTGCTACTTGGGGAAAAATTGATCATTGAACACATTTTTGTGTACGTGACATTAACATCTCTCATTTTCAGATGTGAAGTTAGCATCCAAGAAGTTCCAAAAGATTCTGCATTGGCCAGGAAGATTAAGAGGAAGTGATAATATGGTATGTATTGTTCACTTTCACCTCCCATTTTGCTGTTTCTTTGGTCCCTCTTCTTCTTGTTCCATTACTTTGTTTTCCGTTGGGAATTTTCTTTTAACTGCTATGGAGGTTCAACCATATCATACGCGTCGCCAATGTATAAAGACCTTTTGTGATGTCATTTAGTGTAGTGATGTATTACTTCATGCTGTGATTTTAAAGAATTGCTTATCTTTTACCCATGCCTAGGCTGACGCCTTACTTTGTCTTTACTCTTTACGCATCATCTGGTGTCGCCCTGAAAAATTTTATGTAGTTAAGGTCTTTGATTCTACCTTAATCATAAATGTATCCCTTGTACTTAGGAGGTCATACAATCAGTAAGATTAATGACTTGCTTTTGTCGAAGAATGACTATGATGATTGAACGTCTGCAATTCGTTTGTCTGCAGGTGGAGATATACCGCCGTTGTTACGAGAAACAACCTTTGGTTATCCAAGGTGTTGGAGCAGGAAATGATACCACAGCAGCAGGTGTTCTAGTTGATATCCTTGACATTCAAGATTTATTCCCTTGACTGAGTATTATACACTGAGATACAAACATTCGATCCTCAAAGGACGAAAAATTGGCTCTTCTTGTCCCTCCTGCTTCCAGATTGGAGATTGAAATCAGGCTAAGAAATCTCACGCATTTTTTTGAAAAAAATCTCGATACACTAGAGTGCCTCGTCAGTTTACAGTAGATTATTACGCAATTTCTCTCCTGCATAACGTTCAAGGAACAGTTCAAACTGAGTCATTTGCCTCAGTGCTAGACTAGTTTTTAGGATTTCACTTCAGCTTATAATCAGTTTCCTTGTAATGACCATTTTCTTTATAATCTGAAAAATAGCTAATATTTCTTTTTAATATGTCTTTAGAAAACCTTATAATAGAACACCACAATATTCACCTTTTCGGTATTTAATGTTCCTTTATGTTACGTGTTCTTCTATTTTACCCTCTTTTCTTTTATTTTTGAAGTTATTCATCAATTGGGACATGGACCCAGATAATCAAATAGGCTATGATCCCACATTCAACAACTTGACCTATTCTTAGGACTATTAACTATACAAAAACAAGGCAAGCGTTGTAATGAATAACCTACAGTTCCCTCCAACACTATCTTCATTTATCTTTATCCCCGGCAAAATTTAGAAAGTAGAAAATGTAAAACAGAGAAAATGACAAGGAAGAAAGTGTGAAGATTTACCAAAATTCAAAATTCAATAAAAGTTTCTTTTTTATAAATTACAAATTTGGAGTCCCCCCCCCCCCCCCCTTTTCTAACATCCTATGGAAGAAAGTATGAAGATTTACCAAAATGTAAATTCAAAATTCAAGAATGATTTCTTTTTTATAAAGAACAAATTTGGAGTCCTCACCCCCACCCCTCTCTTGCTTCAATTATTCAATTGCAAAAGTAATAAACAGTCAAGAAACCAGACTGGCAGACTCCATCATTTTTTTTCTATGGCTGTGAGCTGCAGACTGTAGATAAAACATAGTTGTACAAATTACAAGCAAAAGAGAGATAAATCATTCTTGATTATTCATCACTCTTAGCTCTTAGCATTCAACAGGTAAAATAAAGTTGTTAGTAATTGAAGTTTGAAACATTTATCTTCTTAAAATCATTTTGTGTTTCCTTGTTTTGCTTGCACATTTCAGAAATGGAGGTTGGCTTAGCAGTTGGTGGTGCATTTCTCTCTTCAGCTTTGAATGTTCTCTTTGATAGGCTTGCTCTTCATGGTGACCTGCTCAACATGTTTCGAAAGCATAAGGATCATGTTCAGCTCTTACACAAGCTGGAGGACATTTTGCTTGGTCTTCAGATTGTGCTAAGTGATGCAGAGAATAAGCAAGCATCAAATCGACACGTGAGCCAGTGGTTTAATAAGCTTTAAAGTGCTGTGGACGGCGCTAAAAACTTGATAGAACAAGTCAATTATGAAGCTTTGAGGCTTAAGGTGGAAGGCCAACATAAAAAATAGGCGGCCTGGGTAAGACAACACTTGCTAAAGCCGTTTACAATGTTGAGAAGGTGAAGAACCATTTTGGTTTGCAAGCTTGGTTTTGTGTTTCTGAGGCATATGATGCTTTCAGAATAACAAAAGGTTTACTTCAAGAAATTGGCTCATTTTGTGGGGTCCATCCCCATTTGCCAAATCTCACAATGTCAAAAGGTTGGCAAATTTGGAAGATATTGGATATACATGAGCAGATTTTTTCAAAGGTTGGTAAGCTGCAAAGAAGAAAAGATTATTTTTCTTCTGTAGCATAGTTGGAAAAATACTGCACTTGTTATCTATAAAAGGGAGTTTTCTTCATTCTCAAAATGCACCAAAAAAACAAAAGGAGAGAAAATAAGAGTGAGGCATCACAGAGAAAATTAGTCTGTGAGGAAAAAATAGAGAGTGTGAGCGATATTGTAGTGAGGTGGAAAAATCAAAAGAAGGTTATTTCTTTTGAAGTGTGTAGTGGTCTTTGGAGTTTTTACTTAGACCTACAAGTGTAAAAATCCTTACTATAGTGATATCATTTGCTCCTCTCGGATCGTGGTTTTTCCCTTATTCATGAGGGTTTCCACGTAAAATCTTGGTGTCATTATTGCTCTTTTTATACTTGTTGATTAACCGCATTGTTGTGTTCCGCTTTTATTGCTTTTATTACCCCAAATATTATTTTTGTTGCGGGTTTATTCCCAACAATTGGTATCCGAGCACAGGTTCTGCTCATTTACAGAAATTTTTTTGCATCTTATCGTACTATACTCAGTGAAAAAAAATATGTCTAAAGTAAAGTACGAGGTAGAAAAATTCAACGGTGATAGCGGTTTCTCAACGTGGCAGAGAAGGATGAGAGACTTGCTCATCCAACAGGGTTTGCATAAGGCACTAGGTGGCAAATCCAAAAATCCCGTATCCATGACACTTGGGGATTGGGAAGAAATTGATGAAAAGGCTGCTAGTGCAATCAGGTTGCACTTAACAGATGATGTGGTTAATAAAATCATTGATGAAGAGAGTGCATGTGGCATTTGGACAAAGTTGGAAAATTTATACATATCCAAAACGCTAACAAATAAATTGTACCTAAAGAAGCAGCTATACGCCCTACATATAGGTGAAGGTACAAATTTTTTGTCCCATTTAAATGTGCTTAATGGACTGATCACGTAGCTAGCAAACCTCGGAGTAAAGATCGAGGAGGAAGATGGGTGGTCGACACAACAGCATCTTACCATGCCACACCGGTAAGAGATCTTTTTTGCAGATATGTAGCAGGTGATTTTGGCAATGTGAAAATGGGTAACACAAGTTACTCAAAGATTGCGGGGATCAAAGACGTTTGCATAAAGACAAATGTCGGATGCACATTAGTTTTGAAAGATGTGCGCCATGTACCTGATTTGCGGATGAACTTGATCTCGGGAGTTGCTTTGAACCGAGATGGATATGAGAACTACTTTGCAAATAAAAAATGGAGACTCACCAAAGGGGCATTGGTGATTGCAAAAGGAGTTACTCGTGGCACGTTGTACAGGACAAATGCAAAAATATGCCAATGTGAATTGAATGTGGCTCACGAAGAGATTTCTGCAGATTTGTGGCATAGAAGAATGGGTCATACGAGCGAGAAAGGATTGCAAATTCTTTCCAAAAAATCACTCATCTCTTTTGCCAAAGGTACAACGATAAAACCTTGTAACTACTGTTTATTTGGTAAGCAACATAGTCTCATTTCAGACATCATCTGAAAGAAAGTTGAATATACTTGATTTGGTATATTCTGATGTTTGTGGTCCAATGGAGATAGAATCGATGGGAGGTAATAAATACTTTGTTACCTTTATTGATGATGCTTCACGAAAATTGTGGGTTTATATCTTGAAAACCAAAGATTAGGTGTTTCAAGTATTTTAAAAGTTTCATGCTCTGGTAGAAAGAGAGACGGGTCGGAAGCTAAAACGTCTCCAAACTGACAATGGAGGTGAGTACACTTCAAGAGAATTTGAAGAGTATTGTTCAAACCATGGAATTAGACATGAAAAGATAGTTCCTAGAACCCCACAACACAATGGTGTAGCTGAGAGAATGAATCGCACCATTGTTGAGAAGGTGAGAAGCATGCTCAGAATGGCTAAATTACCTAAGTAATTTCTGGGGTGAAGCAGTTCGGATAACATGTTATCTTATCAATCGTAGTCCATCAGTTTCATTGGAGTTTGACATTCCGGAGAGAGTTTGGACCAACAAAGAGATGTCTTACTCGCACCTAAAGGTGTTCGGTTGCAAAATTTTTGCACATGTACCGAAGGAGCAGAGAACCAAGCTAGATGATAAATCAGTTCCTTGCATATTCATCGGATATGGAGATGAAGAGTTCGGGTATAGACTGTGGGATCCTGTAAAGAAGAAGGTCATCAGAAGCAGAGATGTAATTTTCTGAGAAAGTGAAGTTGGAACTGTTGATGATCTATCTGAGAAGGCCAAGAAAAAGAATGGTACAATCCCTAATCTTGTTACCATTCCTTTTACTTCTAACCATCCCATAAGTGTAGAAAGTACGATCGATGAAGTTGCTGAACATGAAGAGTAACTTAATGAGATTGTTGCGCAGGGGGAGCAACTTGGTGATAATACCGAGCAAGTGGAGTACCCGGAAGAAGAAGAACAATCTCAACCTCTGAGGAGATTAGAAAGACAAAGGGTAGAGTCATCCAAGTACCCTTCCTCATAGTATGTCCTCATCAATGATGAAGGGGAGCCAGAAAGTCTTAAAGAGATGTTGTCTCATCCAGAAAAGATCCAATGGATGAAAGCCATGCAAGAAGAGATGGAATCTCTACAGAAAAATGACACATACCAGCTAGTTGAACTTCCAAAAGGCAAAAGACCACTTAAGTGCAAGTGGGTCTTTAAACTCAAGAAAGATGGAAATGGCAAGTTGGTCAGGTACAAAGCTCGATTGGTTGTAAAAGGCTTCGAACAAAAGAAAGGTATTGATTTTGATGAAATATTTTCACCTGTTGTCAAAATGACTTCTATTCAAACTATTTTGAGCCTAACAACTAGCCTAGATCTTGAAGTGGAGCAATTGGACGTGAAAACTACATTTCTTCATGGAGATTTGGAAGAGGAGATTTATATGGAGCAACCAGAGGGATTTGAAGTATCTGGAAAGAAACACATGGTGTGCAAATTGAATAAGAGTCTTTATGGGTTGAAACAGGCACCAAGGCAATGGTACAAAAAGTTTGACTCTTTCATGAAAAGTCAAACGTACACAAAGACCTATTCTGATCCATGTGTATACTTCAAAAGATTTTCTGACAACAATTTTATTATTTTATTGTTGTATGTGGATGACATGTTAATTGTAGGACAAGACAAAGATTTGATTGCAAGGTTGAAGAGGGATTTTTTCAAGTCATTTGACATGAAGGACTTAGGCCCGGCACAATAAATTCTAGGGATGAAAATTGTTCGAGAACAAACAAAAAGAAAGTTGTGGCTATCTCAAGAGAAGTACATTGAACGTGTACTAGAATGCTTCAACATGAAGAGTGCTAAACCTGTTAGCATGCCTCTTGCAAGTCATCTGAAGTTGAGCAAACAGATGTGTCGTACAACAAAAGAGGAGAAAGAGGGAATGACCAAAGTTCCTTATTCTTCAGCAGTGGGGAGTTTGATGTATGCAATGGTGTGTACAAGACCTGATATTGCTCATGCAGTTGGTGTTGTTAGCAGATTCCTTGAAAATCCTGGAAAAGAACACTGGAGGCAGTTAAGTGGATACTCAGGTACCTAAGAGGTACCACAAGACACTGCTTGTGTTTTGAAGAATCTGATCCAATCTTGAAGGGCTATACAGATGCTGATATGGCAGGTGACCTCGATAACAGAAAATCCACTACTGGATATTTGTTTACATTTTTAGGGGGAGCTATATCATGGCAGTCAAAGTTGCAGAAGTGTGTCGCACTCTCTACAACTGAGGCAGAGTATATTGCAGCTATTGAAGCTGGCAAAGAGATGGTATGGCTGAAACGATTTCTTCAGGAACTTGGATTGCATCAGAAGGAGTATGTCGTCTATTGTGACAGTCAAAGTGCAATAGACATGAGCAAGAACACCATGTATCATGCAAGGATGAAGCATATCGACGTGAGATATCACTGGATTCGTGAAAAGATAGAGGATGGATCTATACATGTCATGAAGATCCCTACTAGTGAAAACCCTTCGGATATGCTGACCAAGGTGGTATCAAGAGACAAGTTCGAGCTATGCAAAGAACTTGTCGGCATGCACTCAAGCTAGAAACTTAGAGCTACCTCTTTCAGGTGAATGGGTCTGGAGGGGGAGATTGTGGGGTCCATCCCCATTTGCCAAATCTCACAATGTCAAAAGGTTGGCAGATTTGGAAGATATTGGATATACATGTGCAGATTTTTTCAAGGTTGGTAAGCTGCAAAGAAGAAAAGATTGTGTTTCTTCTGTAGCATATTTGGAAAAATACTGCACTTGTTATCTATAAAAGGGAGGCTTCTTCATTCTCAAAATGCACCAAAAAAACAAAAGGAGAGAAAAGAAAAGTGAGGCATCACAGCGAAAATTAGTCTGTGAGGAAAAAATAGAGAGTGTGAGCGATATTGTAGTGAGGTGGAAAAATCAAAAGAAGGTTATTTCTTTTGAAGTGTGTAGTGGTCTTTGGAGTTTTTACTCAGACCTACAAGTGTAAAAATCCTTACTATAGTGATATCAGTTGCTCCTCTCGGGCTGTGGTTTTTCCCTTATTCAGGAGGGTTTCCACGTAAAATCTTGGTGTCATTATTGCTCTTTTTATACTTGTTGATTAACCGCATTGTTGTGTTCCGCTTTTATTGCTTTTATTACCGCAAATATTATTTCTGTTGCGGGTTTATTCCCAACACATTTGACTTGAAGGCTGATGACAATCTTAATCAACTAAAAGTCAAATTGAAGGAAAGTTTAAAGGGGAAGAAGTTTCTTATTGTTCTGGATGATGTGTGGAATGACAACTACAATGAGTGGGATGACTTGAGAAATGTTTTTGTACAAGGAGATATAGGAAGTAAGATCATTGTGACGACACGTAAAGAGAGTGTTGCCTTGATGATGGGTAGTGAGGCAATCAACGTGGGGACTCTGTCTGATGAAGCCTCTTGGGATCTATTCAAACGACATTCACTAGAAAACAGGGATTCTAAAGAACATCCATAACTTGAAGAGATTGGAAAACAAATTGCAGACAAGTGCAAAGGGTTGCCTTTAGCTCTAAAGGCACTTGCTGGTGTTTTATGCTGCAAATTAGAGGTGGATGAGTGGAGAGACATTTTAAGAAGTGAAATATGGGAGCTGCCAAGTTGTTTGAATGGTATATTACCAGCGTTGATGTTGAGCTACAATGATCTTCCTGCACATTTGAAGCAATGTTTTGCTTATTGTGCAATATATCCCAAAGATTATCAATTTCGCAAAGACCAAGTTATTCACCTTTGGATTGCTTATGGTCTTGTACATCAGTTGCATTCTGGTAACCAATACTTTCTCGAGTTGAGATCAAGATCACTGTTCGAAATGGCCTCAGAGTCTTCTGAAAGAGATATAGAGGAATTCTTAATGCATGACCTTGTCAATGATTTGGCCCAAATTGCATCTTCAAATCTTTGTATAAGTTTGGAAGAGAACAAAGGATCGCACATGTTGGAACATTGTCGGCACATGTCCTATTCAATAGGAAATGATGGTGACTTTGAGAAATTGAAATCACTCTTTAAATCAAAGCAGTTGAGGACATTAGTTCCAATCAATATCCAGCTCTATTATTACAACATTAAGCTAAGCAAGTGGGTGTTGCATAACATATTGCCAAGACTAACATCCTCAAGGGCATTATCATTGTCACACTATGAGATTGTTGAGTTGCCAAATGACTTGTTCATAAAATTAAACCTCCTGAGATTTTTGGATATTTCTCGGACAAAGATTAAAAGGTTGCCAGATTCCATTTGTGTGTTGTATAACCTAGAGACACTTCTCCTGTCATCTTGTTGCTGATATTGAGGAGCTACCGCTGCAGATGGAGAAGTTGATTAACTTGCATCATCTTGACATAAGCAACACTTGTCGCTTGAAGATGCCGCTACATCTGAGCAAGTTGAAAAGTCTCCATGTGCTAGCGGGAGCCAAGCTTCTTGTAGGTGGTTGTGGTGGTTTGAGAATGGAAGATTTGGGTGAAACACATAACTTGTATGGATCTGTATCAGTTGTAGAGTTGCAAAATGTAGTTGATAGAAGGGAAGCTATGAAGGCCAAGATGAGGGAGAAGAATCATGTTGACAAGTTATCATTGGAGTGGAGTGAAAGTATTAGTGCTGACAATCCACAAACAGAAAGAGACATACTTGATAAGCTACGCCCACATAAGAACATAAAAGAAGTCAAAATCACTGGATATAGAGGGACAAACTTTCCCAATTGGCTAGCTGATCCTTTGTTTCTTAAGCTAGTACTGTTGTCTATTAATAACTGCAAGAACTGCTATTCCTTGCCAGCACTAGGACAACTCCCTTGTTTAAAATTCCTTTCGATTAGAGGGATGCATGGAATAACAGAGGTAACGGAAGAATTCTATGGTAGTTTGTCCTCCAAAAATCCTTTTAACTCTCTTATGGAGCTTAGATTTGAAGATATGCCGGAGTGGAAGCAATGGCACCTACTAGGAAGTGGAGAGTTTCCTACACTTGAGAAGCCTTTCATTAAAAATTGCCCTAAACTCAGTTTGGAGACACCCATCCAATTTTCAAGTTTAAAAAGTTTTGAAGTTATTGGTTGTCCAAAGGTTGGAGTTCTTTTTGATGATGCTCAACTATTTATCTCCCAACTTGAGGGAATGAAGGAGATTGAGGAATTAGATATTTGGGATTGTAACTCTGTTACCTCCTTACCTTTTAGCATGCTGCCCACTACCTTGAAGACAATATGCATATCTGGTTGCCAGAAATTGAAATTGGATACCCCAGTTGGTGAGATGAGTATGTTTCTCGAGGTTTTGAGAGTGAATGCATGTGATTATATAGATGATATATCACCTGAGTTGCTCCCAAGAGCACGCAAATTGTGGGTAGAGTATTGCCACAACCTTACTAGATTTTTGATTCCTACTGCCACTGAAAGTCTCACTATTTGGAATTGTGAGAATATTAAAAAACTATCGGTGGCATGTGGGGGGACCCAGATGACGTCACTAAAAATTAAGTTATGCTATAAGCTGAAGCGTCTGCTAGAACATATGCAGGAACTCCTTCCATTTCTTAAGAAACTATATCTGTTTGATTGTCCAGAAATAGAGTCCTTTCCTGAAGGAGGATTGCCCTTCAATTTACAACTCCTTTGTATCCGAAATTGCAAGAAACTGGTGAATGGCCGAAAGGAGTGGTGTTTACAGAGACTCCCCTGTCTCACAGAGTTATCCATGGTACATGATGGCAGTGACGAAGAGATTGTTGGTGCTGAGAGTTGGGAGTTGCCTTCCTCTATTCAAAGCCTTAGCATAGAAAATCTGAAAACATTAAGCAGCCAACTTCTCAAAAGCCTCACCTTTCTTCAATATCTATTACGTATTCAGGGTAATTTACCTCAAATTCAGTCCATGCTGGAACAAGGCCAGTTTTCCTCCTTTTCGCACCTCACTTCGCTTCAAAGTCTACAAATCAGGAATTTCCCTAATCTCCAATCACTTCCCGAATCAACACTGCCCTCCTCCCTCTCTTAGCTGGAGATCTCCCATTGCCCTAATCTCCAATCCCTTCCACTAAAAGGAATGCCCTCTTCCCTCTCTAAACTATCTATTTGCAACTGCCCATTGCTCAAATCACTACTAGAATTTGACAAGGGGGAACACTGACCAGAAATTGCTCAAATTCCCACCATAGTGATCGATTGGGAATCCCTGTGATGATTAAAACAAATGGTGCTCTCACAAATGTAAGCTTTTCTTTTTCCTCTTAAGCCTTCTATTTTTTTAACATCCTTTGTTTTTATGTTAATTTTTTTTCTTTCTTACATTCTTGTTGCGCAGTATGGAGCATCTATTGCCACTCTGAAACTGAGAAATCATCTTCAGATTAGAATGATTTTAATTTTAGATCTCAATAGCAATTAATGTTACATATCTTACTCGAATATTTTTATCGCTTGAACTTTCATCTCAATAGCAATTCATGTATACTTGTAATTTCCCTTTTCAGTCAGTTTAGAGTGATGCACATGTCCACTATCGAATTCAAAACTCTAATAGAATTCAAAGGTGTACCATACACAAGGTTTGTTTCCTATGTATCAAAAATACAAATGTTTGCCTCCCAATAAATTTAACACCTAAAAGCATCAGCAATATTCAGGTTTTTATTAATGATTCAGCCCCATCATAGAGATCGATTGGGAATACTTGTGATGATTAAAAGAAATGGCTCTCCAACTGATGTAAGTTATTCTTTTCCATCAGAAGCTTTTTATTTTTGTTGACTTCATTTTTGTTGATTCTTTTCCTTTTTAAAACCTTGTTGAGCAGTGTGGAATGTCTATTGTTCAAATCATAATTATTGATTGGGAGAACCATTAAAATGAGTGCTGCTCCGATAGATGTAAGTTATTCTATTCCCTTGGTATATTTTGATTGTTTGTTAATTCTCTTTGCTTGTTTGTTAATTCTTTTTGACCAGTGTGTACCATCTATTGCTTCTGTGAAGTCGACAAAATATCTTTAGATCAGGATGAAATCTTTATATTTGTAAAAGAAATCTAGTATAGGTAGGAGTTGAGATAATTTACTCAAGAAAATTGATTGCTTAATATATGTTAGGGTCTAAGAAATGCAACCTCACATTCTCAATCAGGTAGCCAAGACATTGATAAGAGTTACATCAGCTTCAAATTTAAAGAAAGTGAAAACGACTTTGAATGCTTGCTTCCATTATTTATGCCATGTTATATAAAGTTATCTGTTGATCCAAAATTTTCATTTTTCTTGATCTTCTTCTATCTTTAGTTTTTACATGTCTTCTGATTGAGTTATAATACATGCCTTGATTCTATAGAAGATGAGAAATTGTCAAATGCAGTTGATGTCGCCTAATTCACATTTCACTGAATTAATTTCTGACTCAAGTTTATGCATATGTTTGCTCTAACCTTGAAAAGGAAAAATGTCCAATGATATGGATTTTTTTTTTAAGAATACAAAGTCACGATAAAAAATTCCATGGTATTAATTTTGATATGGATCACCGCTGAGAACTTTGCCTGAGGTATAAATTTATATTTTCCCTGTTTAGAAATGTTTCCCGTAGCTCCTAATTGTGATGCTTCATTTACACATTTTTAAAATTTTATCTTATAACAACTATAAAGTGTGTCAGAGTAAATTAGATGGTACAGACTTGGCTCTTCTTTGTTTAATTTACTTTCTTCAATTTGATCAGAAAATATTTCTCTAAAGGCATGTCGATTTTATTATTTTACACGATTTCTGTTTGTGTTACTTTTTCGATTTCTAATTTGTTTTATGAATGTTTTTTACAGTTTAATTTTCGATGCTTCCTGAAGTTTTCTGGGTGAGCATGGTTCTCTCCTTTGAACTGTGAATGCATCTTAACAATAATTTAATTATTGAATGCATCTTAAGCGTTTATACCGCTAACGAAGATATTAAAACCGTTGAAGAGATCCCCTTGAATGGTAGAAAAATAAAGCAAAATCAGTTTACAGTGTAATTGATCGATTATGTTTCAAGCTACTTCTGGACTCTTCGACAAACTAAAATTAGTATAGATTGTTAATATTGATGCTGCTGATGCTAATAATCACTTGGCTATCATATGTCTCTGTTTCGATGCTGGGGTGATTTTACTGTTATAGTGAGCCGAATATCCTTGTTTAAGTTCCTGGTAGCGAAGAAGCTTTAATTAGAAACAAGTGGAGTCTGGGAAGGGTAGAGTTTATGTAGGTAGACCTTACTCCTACCTTAAGAAGGTAGAGAGGTCATTTTCGATAGACTGTTGGTTGTGGTTTCTCTGTTGAAACAAAACTAAAAAAAAAAAACACTACCTTTCACATATATGAGCTTGAAGGATGCAGCCCGTGATTTTGTCGCACTCAAACTAATACCAATCCAAGCTATTTTATGAATAAAATGTGATCAATTAACCAACCAATGTATGACCAATGATGTTCTTCTAGCTTTACCCACGTGGCAAGGGAAAAATCAAAGGCAAGGTGGAAAACGGGCCACCACATCGAGAAATAGAACTGACTAATCCTAAATCAAAGGGTCGAGAACTCAATACCACAATGCTCTAACAACTTGGAGTAGGGTCTTCCTTCAGCACTATTAATGATATGAAAATAATGATCAAAATAAAGATTAAATTGTCAACAACCCACTTTGAAAATATTGGATTGACTTGAAGAAATTGGAGTTACATCTCTTTTCCATTCAAGAATTCTTATGTTGAAATATTTCCCTTTTTTGTTATGTTCCAAAAAGAATTTATTTCTTAAATCCACACACAATCAAACACACCTTCACATATAATAAAGCAGACGGCTTAAAGTATAAAAATACTATTAACAGCTACAAGGAAAAATGTTTCAAGAAAAAAAGAGATATGCAGTTTAGTGGCTACCTTAATATCAGTTATATCTCCAATAGCAAATATGTTTCTATGACCCTTGACTCTTAAGATTTTCATCAACCTTCCAAAATAATCGATTCGATCCTTCTAGATATATTTTCTGTTAAAAAATAATGGCACGAATGAATCATTTTTGTAACGACAGTGTCATGGATGAGCCAAATTTTGAACGAATGACATAGATGACACATTTTTAATGGTTCGATGACATATTTGAACTTTTTCCCTTATTTCAAACACTTACTACTATCTCCAAAAAATTACATGTTGTACTAAAATTGCTAATGTTTGCTCTTTCTATTCTCAAACCCTGTAATATGTAAGAACATGTTCTCTCTATCACTATCTTCACATATCTTTATCTCCAACAAAATTTAGCAAAGTAAAAAATGTATATCATCTTCTAGAAATAAATGGATAAAATGTAGCACTAATACACTATATATAATGAAATGTGACAAATTGAACTGATAATTCTTGTGTTCTCAAACTATGTGGTATTTAAGAACATGATTATATTATGTCCAGGAAAAGAGAACTTAAATAGAGAAAATGATAAGAAATAAAGTGCCAAGATTTACCAGAATGTGAAGTTATCATTTAAATAAGAAATCCAATTCTATTAAATTCAAAATTCAGCAATAATATTTTCAAGAATGATGTATTTGTTTTAAAAAATAAAAAGAAATTTTCAAGAACATAAAGTAAACATATTTATGATATGATAGGTTTCTTTTAATTTTGAGTCTCCCCCTAATTAAGAACCCTTCCCCTCTTGCTTCAATTATTGAATTGAGGAAATAATGAACAGTCTTTGTCTTCTTGTTGAGTGAAAAGTCTTACTTTTTGAAAAAGAGAAATAAAGACAATTTTTTCTAAACTTAATTATAATGGAATCTATGTATTATTTTATACATGATTTACTTATGCATGTACTACTTATTCCATCTTCTATTATGCATAAAATAATATATAGGTTTCCTCAAATTAATTTGTACGGGGTTGTTTGGTGTGAGGGATAAAAATAAATAGTCAGGGATAAGAAAATAGTGATGGGATAATTTTTTTGTATCTTGTTTGGTTGTCGTGCTTGGGATAACTTATCCCACCATTTATACCATAGTGATGGGATAAGTTATTGTCACGACCCGATTTCTCAAGTCATGATGGCACCTACTGTAACCCACCAGCAGGTAAGCCAACCCGTAACCCGGAACAACAAGTAATGGGTCTGAGGGTAGAAATTAAACAGGAGTAGGCAAATAACAATATAAACAGGCGGACGCAAACCAAAAACTTATATACAAATAAAGATCCCTCCCAGAACCTGGAAGTCACTAGTACAGAGCTACTAGAAAATGAGTACAAGTCCTAAAACCGGACAACAGAGACTAGACTGTCTCGAAAGGAAAAAGACAAGTCTATATATACAGATGGAGACTGAAATAGTACAAAACGCCGTGTGCTCACCCCCGTCTCCGGATAAGTCTACTCCAAGCTCGATCAACGCTGGCTACTAGTGCTCGGACCTGCATCACGAAATAGATGCAGAGCGTAGCATGAGTACCAAAACAACAGGTACTCAGTAGGCATCATCGGCCGACTGAGCAAGATAAGCAAAAGTAAACTGAAATGCGAATAAAGGGTCACAATCAAAGGCAAAAGAGTAGTAAATGTGGGTATGTACACGAGCGTACAGGCAACAAAGACAAGCAATATAACTAACTCCGCCGGGCTCCCATAAACCCGACGGGTACGCTCGTGCACAATAAAAGAAACCACCTGCACGGACCCCCATAAGCCCGGCAGATGGACCGGCAGTTGAAGTAAAATAATGGAGCTAGAAGGTCTATCATAATATTACCAAATTCCGAACTTTTAACTGAACCATTCCCAATCATATTCCAAGATCTCATTACGTCCCGGACTTTAACCGGAATCTCTCCAACCTCCAAAACCTCAACCTACAGATGAGAGTAATCAAGACTAAACTGAAGCTTTAGTGAGGAATTGGGAATACACCACGTGCAAGCTGGACCACGGACTCGAACCGGGTACTATAGCTAATGAGTCAACCTATATGGGCTGGACCACGGACTCGAACTGGGTGCTGTAGCCAAAGGTCGGGCACGGGTGGGCTGGACCACGGACTCTAACCGGGTACTGTAGCCAAAACCAGATCACAGGTAAGCTGGACCACGGACTCTAACCGGGTACTGTAGCTAAGCCTGGACATAAGTAAGCTGGACCACGGACTCTAACCGGGTACTGTAGCCAAAACCAGATCATAGGTAAGCTGGACCACGGACTCTAACCGGGTACTGTAGCTAAGCCTGGACATAAGTAAGCTGGACCACGGACTCTAACCGGGTACTGTAGCTAAGAATCAATATCCAACCATACGTCGCGGGAAATATCACCAAACCGATTACCATAAATAATCATTTCAGTCCGACCCTCATATACCCCAAATCGCCGAGGAAGTATCCACAAGTGAGTAAGCTAGACCACAGACTTTAACCGGGTGATGTAGCTAAGAATCAATATCCAACCATACGTCGCGGGAAATATCACCAAACCGATTACCATAAATAATCATTTCAGTCCGACCCTCATATACCCCAAATCGCCGAGGAAGTATCCACAAGTGAGTAATCTAGACCACGGACTTTAACCGGGTATCTGTAGCCGATAGAAAAGCAGGGCATTATGGATACAAGGTCATAGGCTGAGTTATCGTCTAGCTAAGGCTTAGACTATCAGACTCAAGTCTGCTATATCAGTCTACAAGGAGCTAACCGTCCGAAACGACGTCGGAAAAAGTTCTACTGCCCAACGACATCCGAAACCTCGCAAGTCTATGGCAACACTAGTCTAAGCCTAGACTAAGGCCAAACATACTTCAAATCAATATTATCATATACACCACAAAGTATGGATGTTCAATAATATCAAGAGACATGCTGTCACAATCCAACAATTTCCCGAAATAAGGTCTAAGGCAGGAATTATAGAAATTTAGCATGCTCGACACCCGAACCCCTCCATACTCAAGCAAATCAATAAACAAATGCCTAAACATGCTCAATCTCACGAGAGAAAGCCATAGCCTACCTGAAAGCCGATCACGCGTGCTCCAACTCACGGTACCGGATCTTTTCCTCTCCGAACGGTCTCCAAATGCTTCCCCACTAACAAAAGGTTAATCACCTTGTCATTACGAATATATTGACACTAAAATCATATTTTTCGGAGACGGACCCAAAATCGGGTCTAAAACGGGATTGTGGGGCCCACAATTAGAATCTCAAAATCGAATCCGTGGAAACGTCCCAAATACCTTACTAAGCTAATACCCCAAAATTATAGCACAAACAGATGCTTAAAACACCGCAAATCAGCCACAATAATTAAAAAGGGCAGCCCCTTGATCACCAATTTCCGGAAAAACGAGACCCTTTCAACCCAAACAGATTATACCACGACGATCCTTGCGAAAAACTCTACAAGTTAGCCACAAGAATGACTCAAAACGGACTTACGATGATCAAGATCTCACATTTCAAAAATTCAACAACAACACATCCGAAAATCACACTGGCAGTGGCTAAAATTGATTTCTTACCTCAAACGAAGCCTCCCCTCGCGTTTTCGAGATCACCGCTAGATTCCCCTCGAAATTCTCTTGAAGTTTGCCTTTTGAATCACTTACTTTGGACTCAAAATGAAGGATTAATCTCAAGTTGAAGTTGGATGAAAAATATGGACAAAATTCGTTTTTAAATTCTGGAAATTTCCAGATTTCACTCCTCTGCCACGTGTCGTCACGTGGCTCTGCCACGTCACCGCCGCGTCAAAATTCTACAACCCTTCAAACTTAAATTTTGATGTTTCGGACTCGTTCGAAGTCGGAAAAATACAAACCTTATATGGAATCTGATTGAAAACGATATTTCGGACTCAACGGTGAAGGCGGAATTTCCATTTGGAGCTCGCTTCGACGAAAAGTGGGTCCCACACCCAGTATCGTCTTGAGCCAGATTCCACAACTGCCATCTAAAGCCTCGGGAAGTGAACAAAAGGTCGTTCTAGACCAAAATCAATCTTCCAAAGCTAACCTAGCTGTCAGAATTTTCATCTGAGCACTACTTCCAAGAAGGTTGACCAAAGTCAATTTTTCAAGTCATTACAGTTATATTATATACATGGTGAGATAAGTTATCCCAGAATAGCTAATCTCAGGATAACTAATCATGGGATAACTTGTTCCCAACTAAACAAATACATGTATTAGTTACGTGAATTTGTAAATTGTAAACCAAATATCATATTAATTTTATACATGAACAACTTACCTCTTAACCAACTATCAAACATGATACTTATACAAAATTTAATACTTGCATAATTTATTTCCAAATCAACTACCAAACGACCGTAATTGAAGATAGAAACATTTTTCTCAAATTAATTTCTTAAAAACCATTTTGTGGTTCTTTGTTTTGCTTTGCAGATGTGGTGCATACAAATCATGTTCAGAGATCTTACAGAAGCTGAGGATGACTTTGTTTGATCTTAAGGTTATGTTAATATTCCTACGGATCCGTTTGACCATGCGATATAAAATCATGGTATTAAATCATGAGATGAAGTTGAAGTTTTGTTTGGACATTCGATTTGAACTTTTTATGTTGTATATTTTTTCATAAACATAAAAACTTCATAAGTTGTAAAAGTATTAAAGTTGTCCTAATTCTTTATACAATCTTACCAAATAAGCACAAGTTTATAAAATCACATAATACACTATCGCAAAGATATTCTAAAAAAATACAATATTTATTGATCAAGCTTTAATTCAATAAGAAAATAAAATAAAACATAATTAGTTATGGTGTACTAGTCTTTAATATAATCCTCCCACATAGTAAAGACAGTCTTCTCACGTTGAACTTGCATTTCTCATTCATATGATTGAGAAGACGAACCAACATTGTTATTTCGAGTCATTTATTGATCAATTTGGCTGGTCAATATATTTGATAAAAAACAATAAATTTGGTGAATATAAATGGTAAAGTAGATTTTGATTTGAAGTAATAATAAATTTTATGTTAGTGAGAATAATCATTATATGAGATATAAACGGTCTAAAAGGTAATGATATGAATTATAAACCTTATTTACATATGAAATAAATTGTTAGTAGATATATATGTAGGGTAGTTTTTATAAATTATAAACTTGTGGGTCAATTTTTGTATTTGAAATTCTCAAATCATGATTTTTTGAAGAATTTGAGATTTTATCTCATGATATGAAATCTTGAGATGAAATCAACATGAAATCGCATGTCCAAACATTGATTTCATCTCATAATTTTATGTCGCGATTTTATATCGCATGTCCAAATGCCTACTTAAAATTATTCTGGTTCTTTGTTTTAATTTGCAGATGTTCAAAATGATGTTCAGATCCTAAAGAAGCTAAGGATGACTTTGTTTGGTCTTGAGGCCGTGCTAATATTCCTTAATGTTAACGTTATGGTTTACATCGATTCCCCCCTAAACTTGTCCCGAAAAGTCAGTTACACGCTTAAACTATCATGGTAACCTATTACACACATTAACTACTCAAAAGTGAATTTATTACCACCTTAAGACGTGTAACACCACTCTCACATTATGTGGTGTATTACACTCACTGCCACATCAGCGCTACGTCATCGTCATGTCATAAATTATAATTTTTTGTTTTCTTTTCTTTATTAATTAAATTTTCTTTTGTTAACTATATTTTACTCTAATTAATTGTTTTAATTTTCTAATAATTGTATCTTCTTCATCACTAATCCCACCCATTTTCAATTCTCATTTCATCGGAAAATCATATCCGGCCCCACCTTCACTATTGATTTTGTTCTTCACCACCACTATATCACCTTCAATTCTTCTTCTTCTTTGTCACCCAACACCAAATATCACCACCACCATTATCAATATCAATTTTTTTCTTCTTCACCACCTTCAATTACCTCTTTTAATGTTTGTCACCCGCCACCCATCACCATCAAACCCATAAAGCTGCTATTACCACCAAAATAAAAAATTGATTAAGAACCAAAAATTCTTTAACAAAGTAAAAAAAAAATGAAAAGGATAGAAACAATCAATCAAAATTTTTCTAGATAAAATACAATTATTCACTAACAAATTTATGAAAATTAACATAATCGTGAATCAAACAAAATTGTGCTTTAAGATTGTGATAAAAAATGAAGAAGTGTGATGAAAATAAAGAATGAAGAAGAAGAGGACAATGGGTGGGGTTTGAAGAAGAAGAGGTGTGAGGGGTGGGGGTGGAAAAAAGGATTCTAACTTTTTTTTTAACTTTAATTCCAAACTGACGCCCTATTTTTCATTTTTGTTTTATTATTTGCCACGTGAGTTTTAGGGGGTAAGAAAATTCACTTTTGAATAGTATATGTGTGTAGTAGGTCACTATGATAATTTAAGCGTGTAACTGACTTTTCGGGACAAGCACTACTAAAAAACAGTGAATACCGACCTAAAAATTTCCGACCTCAAATGGAGGTCGGTAATTTCCGACTTCCAGAGGTCGGTATTTATAAGTAGTCGGTTTTTATGCAAAATAAAGCGGGAAAACCAAATTCCGACCTCTGGAGGTCGGAATTTTTCCCGGAAAAAATGAATTACAATAAAAATACCGACCTCATGAGGTCGGTAATTTTTATATTTAATTGAGAAAATAATACCGACATCAAGAGGTCGGTTTGTATTGTAATTCATTAAAAATTCCGACCTCCTGAGGTCGGAATTTTTTCTCAATTAAATATTTTATAATACCGACTTCTGAATGTCGGTAGTATGTAATTAAAATACCGACCTCATGAGGTCGGTATTTTTATTTCATCTAATTACTATTAATTAAAGCGACATCCGGAGGTCGGTATTTTATTTCATCTAATTACTTTTAAAAGCGACATCCGGAGGTCGATTTGTGGAAAGCGTGAAAACCAAATTCCGACCTCTGGAGGTCAAAATTTTTCCCGGAAAAAATGAATTACAATAAAAACCAACCTCTTGATGTCGGTATTAAATTATTTTTTCTCAATAGGTTTTGTGTAAAATAAAAAACAAAAAAAATTATAATACCGACTTCCGTATGTCGGTAAAATTACATAGTAAAAATAAATTAATATAAAATACTGACCTCATGAGGTCGGTATTTTTTATATTTAATTGAGAAAATAATACCGACATCAAGAGGTCGATTTTTATTGTAATTCATTAAAAATTCCGACCTCCTAAGGTCGGAATTTTTTCTCAATTAAATATTTCATAATACCGACTTCTGAATGTCGGTAAAAATTAAATAGTATGTAATTAAAATACCGATCTCATGAGGTCGGTATTTTTATTTCTACTATTAATTAAAGCGACATCCGGAGATCGGTATTTTTATTTCATCTAATTACTTTTAAAAGCGACATCCGGAGGTCGGTTTGCGGTTTACGGTTTGCGGGTAAACCAAATTCCAACCTCAAGAGGTCGGAATTTTTCCCAGAAAATGAATTACAATAAAAACCGACCTCTTGATGTCGGTATTATTTTCTATTTTGATTTAATTTTATTTAAATCATCTTCCGGAGGACGATTTTGTGTTATGTAATAAATTAATATTTTCAATTAACTTTAAATAAATTGTCCTCCGAATGACGGTTTTATACAAGTTAAAAAATAATTTAATATTAAATACCAACCTCCCGATGTCAATATTATTTAATTAACATGATTACTTTTATTTATCTTAAAATTTAATGTGATACCGACCTCATGACGTTGGTATTTTTTATTAAATCTAATTACTTTCAATAAAAGCGACATCCGGAGGTCGGTTTCTTTAAAATATTCCTATTAATACTCATAATTTTGCTATTGTGCATAATACTAAAATTTCATTTTACACCTACAATTAATTGTTCAAAAAGTGTAACAATTTTGTATACTTTTATAAATAAAAAGTTAGAATTCGTGGAATAAATAAAAAAATATCTATAATCCATATTTAGAGTATGAAACTACGTTGATTTGAATTAGGAGATAATTATACTTATATTTCTAGAGTAATGTACAAATTCTATCAGTCCGTCGTCTAATCATGAACTTAATATCTCATGTCATGATGTAGAGGTGAAGAGCTAACATATAATCCATTCGAGTATGAAATGCGAGATAATATTATTATATACGTTCGATCTAATTGAATGGATGTTAAGTGTAGTGATCACCTCCTAATTATGATGACATGTAAACGATACCTTATCGGAGTGTGAAATATGTTGATTAATTATATACTCCTCGAGTAGTTTAACAAATCAAGTCTTATATACTAGTGGTTTAGATATGAAATACATTATCAATTAAAGAAATACCGAGGATCAATTCAAGAAGATTTATATATTAAATTTGATATTGATAAACTTTTGTTGATCAATAAAATTAAATTTATATAATTAGGAGTTATATAATTTAAATTTATAAAATTAACTTGATCGATAAATTAAATTTATTAAATTAAACTTCTGTTGATGTGTAGTTAAATTTTTTTTATATATATATATATATATTTATTTATTTATTTTTTGATATTGATAAACTTTTGTTGATCAATAAAATTAAATTTATATAATTAGGAGTTATATAATTAAATTTATAAAATTAATTTGATCGATAAATTAAATTTATTAAATTAAACATATGTTGATGTGTAGCTAAATTATATATATAAAATTTAACTACACATCAACATAAGTTTAATTTAATAAATATGTAATGCTCGAGTAGTTTAACAAATCAAGTCTTATATACTAGTGGTTTAGATATGAAATACATTATCAATTAAAGAAATACCGATGATCAATTCAAGGAGATTTATATATTAAATTTGATATTGATAAACTTTTGTTGATCAATAAAATTAAATTTATATAATTAGGAGTTATATAATTTAAATTTATAAAATTAACTTGATCGATAAATTAAATTTGTTAAATTATACTTCTGTTGATGTGTAGTTAAATTATATATATATATATATATATATATATATATTTGATATTGATAAACTTTGTTGATTAATAAAATTAATAAATGTATATAATTAGGAGTTATATAATTTAAATTTATAAAATTAACTTGATCGATAAATTAAATTTATTAAATTAAACTTATGTTGATCATATATATATGTTTAATTAATAAAATCAACCTCAAGAGCTGAGTTTATATTAAAATAAATTAATAAATACCGACCTAAAGAGGTCAGTATATTTAAATTATTATTTTATTTAAATAATATCGACTTCACGATGTCGGTAAAATTAAATAGTATGTAATTAAAATACCGACCTCATGAGGTCGGTATTTTTATTTCATCTAATTACTATTAATTAAAGCGACATCCGGAGGTCGGTATTTTTATTTCATCTAATTACTTTTAAAAGCGACATCCGGAGGTCGGTTTGGGGAGAGCGGGAAAACCAAATTCCGACCTCTGGAGGTCGGAATTTTTCCCGAAAAAAATGAATTACAATAAAAACCGACCTCTTGATGTCGGTATTAAATTATTTTTTCTCAATAGGTTTTGTGTAAAATAAAAAACAAAAAAAATTATAATACCAACTTCTGTATGTCGGTAAAATTAAATAGTAAAAATAAATTAATATAAAATACCGACATCATGAGGTCGGTATTTTTTATATTTAATTGAGAAAATAATACCGACATCAAGAGGTCAGTTTTTATTGTAATTCATTAAAAATTCCGACCTCCTGAGGTCGGAATTTTTTCTCAATTAAATATTTCATAATACCGACTTCCGAATGTCGGTAAAAATTGAATAGTATGTAATTAAAATACCGACCTCATGAGGTCGGTATTTTTATTTCTACTATTAATTAAAGCGACATCCGGAGATCGGTATTTTTATTTCATCTAATTACTTTTAAAAGCGACATCCGGAGGCCGGTTTGCCATTTGCGGGTAAACCAAATTCCGACCTGAAGAGGTCGGAAATTTTCCCAGAAAATGAATTACAATAAAAACCGAATTATATATATATATATATATATATATATATATATATATATATATATATAAAATCAACCTCAAGAGGTGAGTTTATATTAAAATAAATTAATAAATACCAACCTAAAGAGGTCGGTATATTTAAATTATTATTTTATTTAAATAATATCGACTTCATGATGCCAATATTTATTAAATATTTTTAAATATAGATAATTATTTTTAAAAATACCGACATCCCATGGTCGGTAAATTAAACAATTCTCTTAAAAAAAGAATGATAATATAAGTCTTACTCCTAAAGTCTAACTCTCAAAACCTAAGTCAAGTTTCACTCCCTACCCCCATCGGCGCCCATCCCCACCCATCCCCGACCGGCGCCACGCCACCATCCCCGACCGGCGCCACGTCACCATCCCCGACCGGCGCCACGCCACCATCCCCGACCGCCGCCACGCCACCTTCGCAGCAGCAAAGGAAGGTCGCGGCAGCTGCAGAGGAAGTCACGCCTAGCAGCAGGAGGTCGCGTGCCTCCATCCCGACCGGTGCTGCCTCCATCCCGACCGGCGCCGCCTCCATCTCGACCAGCACCTCCATCCCCGACCTTCTTACTGAAGGTGAATTTTTAGAACCTCCATAATAGATTACTTTTGTTTCTATTTAGTTGAAGTATCTCAAAATTAGAGTACTAATATACTTAGTTTTATTGATTGTTAGTTTGATTGATTGTTAGTTAGTAAGTGAATGATTTAGGGTTTTTGATTGTTAGTTTGAATTAGGGATTATTTGATTGTTAGTTTGTGTTTGTTGATTGTGAATTGAAAATTTTAATGTTAGGGTTAGTTTGAATTAGGGTATCTTAGGATTTGTTTGAAATTCGGTATTTCTTAAGTTAATTAGTTTGATTTTGGAATTGTAAGATTAGATTGAATTAGGGTATTTAAGGAGTTGTTTGAACTTGGGTATTATTTGAGTTAGTTTGAATTATTAGTGAGATTTTAGGACTAATAGTTTGAATTTGGTATTAGGAATAGCTAGCTAATTTGAATTTAGGATTTTAGTACTAGTTAGATTTTGGGATTTTAGGGCTAGTTTGAATTTGTGATTTTAAGATTAGTTTGAATTTTGAATTTAGGACTAGTTTGAATTATTATTGAGATTTTAGGATTACTAATAGTTTGAATTTGGGATTTTAGTACTATAGTTTGATTTTTGAATTCTAGGAGTACTTTCAATTTGTGATTTTAAGACTAGTTTGAATTTGGAATTTAGGACTAATAGTTTGAATTATATTTGATATTTTAGGACTAATTAATAGTTTGAAGTTGGGACACTAGCTAGCTAGTTTGAATTTAGAATTTTAGGGATTTGAATTACAACTTAATTAGAACTTATAATTAATTATAACTTGAATTTACTATAAATTGAACTTAATTAGGAATATGAACTTGAAATTAGAACTTGAACTTGGAACTAATTAGCTTGAATATATGACTAATTAAGTTTAGAAATTAGATATGAACTTGAATTGAAACTTGAACTTATTAAAACTTGAATATATTTAACTAATGTTGTGGATATGAAGTTTATATTTAACTAATGTTGTGGGTTAGTTAGTGAATTTAGTTGTCGGAATTAAGTCAAAACTAAACTAGTTAAAGTGAAAAAGTTGTTAAGTTGTTTGAATAAGTTAAAATAAATGTTGTGGGTTAGTTAGTGAATTTAGTTGTCGGAATTAAGTCAAAACTAAACTAGTTAAAGTGAAAAAGTTGTTAAGTTGTTTAAATAAGTTAAAATAAATGTTGTGGGTTAGTTAGTGAATTTAGTTGTCGGAATTAAGTCAAAACTAAACTAGTTAAAGTGAAAAAGTTGTTAAGTTGTTTGAATAAGTTAAAATAAATGTTGTGGGTTAGTTAGTGAATTTAGTTGTCAGAATGAAGTCAAAACTAAACTAGTTAAAGTGAAAAAGTTGTTAAGTTGTTTGAATAAGTTAAAATAAATAAACTGGTTTAGTTGGTGAATTTAGTTGTTGGAATTAAAATTATCATTATTGTTTGTGTAGATGGATCCTGATCGTAGTTGGATGTATAATAGAAACAATCTTGGTATTGTGGTTCATCATCCTCAAGCTTTGATGGCGGGGATAAAGAGACAATATCTGCAATGGAGAGTAAGATATCTTATCTCAATGCCGAGCTTGTTGTTGTAGCCGAAAGAGAGAAGAAGAGAGAAGAAAAAGAGAGGAAGAGAGAGGAGGAGATTGCGGCAGCAAAGGAGGTAGAGAACAAGAGGTATGCAGCGCTTCAGGCCCAACTAACTTTTCCTTTTGAATCAGGAAATATTCTTCCTCCTTGTCCGGCCAGTAGTGATGAGAATGATAAGTCTGATAAGGAAAGTGAGGGTGATGAGAATGGTACGTTTGACAAGGAGAGTGAGAGTGATTAGGAGTAGTTGTATCTATTTGACATTTTAGACTTCTATATTTTTGGAATTGTTTAATTTGATCGTATTTTAGTTTATTTTGAAGTTGGATGAAGTTTATTATGAAATAGTTTAATGTATATGTTGAAAATATTGTGTTGTTTTGGTGGGATGAAGTTTATTTGGCTTTGGGTTGTTTTGGTATAAATACGCAGGTGGACAACTAAAAATTGCAGCAATTTGCTGCCTGTTTTATAACAGAAAATCGACCTCCGGAGGTCAGAATTTCAAAAATTAAAAAATAAAAATACCGACCTCCGGAGGTCGGAATTTCAACATTACAAAAATAAAAATACCGACCTCCGGAGGTCGGAATTTCAACATTACAAAAATAAAAATACCGACCTCCGGAGGTCGGAATTTCAACATTACAAAAATAAAAATACCGACCTCCGGAGGTAGAAATTTCAACATTACAAAAATAAAAATACCGACTTCCGAAGGTCGGAATTTCAACATTACAAAAATAAAAATACCGACCTCCGGAGGTCAGAATATCAACATTACAAAAAATAAAAATACCAACCTCCAGAGGTCGGAATTTCAACATTACAAAAATTAAATTACCGACCTCCGGAGGTCGGAATTTTAAAAATACAAAAATAAAAATAACGACCTCCGGAGGTCGGAATTTCAACATTACAAAAATAAAAATACCGACCTCCGGAGGTCAGAATTTCAACATTACAAAAATAAAAATACCGACCTCCGGAGGTCTGAATTTCAACATTACAAAAATAAAAATACCGACCTCCGGATGTCGGTATTCCAATTCTGACCTCAGGAAGTTGGAAATAATAATATATGAATTTTCCAACATAAAATAAAAACTGACCTCGAGAGGTCAGTAAATACCGACCTCCAGAGGTCGGTATTGAATAGCGACCAAGCTTTTTCCGACCTAAGTTGGGATGTCGGTTTTAGGTCGGTATTTCAAGGAATACCGACCTCCGGATGTCGGTATTTGTAGGTCGATATTCACTGTTTTTTTAGTAGTGAAGTTCAAGGGGGAATTTATGATTTTTCCCTAAGATATATAACACAACTAATACATGCATTATTTTCTCTAATATCTTGTACAAAACGACCACTATATCCTTTCCTTCCCAACCACCATGATCCCCCCCCCCCCCTCCCCTCCCCAAACCCAACATCTCCCTTCCCATTGAGGATGGCAAGCGGGGCGGTTGCGGGGTAAACCTGCAAGGATTTCAAGCTATTCAGCTTCACATATTACAATTTGTTATTTTCATCCACCCAACACGTTGTTATCATTTGTCAACTTATTCTTCCCTATTTTTATTTTTTATTTTTTTGCAAAGCCTTTCAAGTTAAATTAAAAACTGAAGAGACACGTGATTCCTGATTATTTTTAGTTAATTCAAATGAATTATTATTTTTTTAAAATCATTTTAGTTTTGATAAATTTTCTATGTTGAAAAAGATGCAGAATTATTATTTCGATGAATACTAAAAAAGAGTTCTATTTCATTTTACTTTCATAAGAATATATTTTTTAAATTAGAGTAATTTGCTTCAGAGAAAAATAAATAAACAGACATGCTAAATAAAAAGGCATGCTACAGTAATTACAGTAATTTGCTACATAGAAAAATAATTAAAAAGTAGTTTCGTTTATAAGAAGAAGAAGAAGAAGAAAAAGGCACGCTGCAAAGAGAGAGGGGAGAAAAAAAATCTTTTAATCATATATATATATATAAAAGAAAACCCTAGACCCGTCTACGTGGCGCCATCACAAACCAGGATTCCCTTTTAATTTATTTTATTTTCAAAATTAGTCTTCCTCTTTCATGAAAAGTTATGACTTTTATGAAAAGTTGCGAGTTTTATGAATAGTTGCGACTTTTATGAAAAGTTGTGACCTTTCCGAAGGATTGTGACCTTCCCGAAGGGTTGTAACTTTTCCAAAGAGGTGTGACCTCTCTAATAAGACACAATAAGCATTTGTTCACACGACCCTTTGTTGTCTATAAATAGAGGAATTTCGTCTCATTTTAAAACAACGTAAATTTTGAACTTCTTCTTCTTCTTCTTGACAATTAAATATTTGTGTACTTTGCTCCTATTAAATGACTCACTGACACAATTGTTTTGTTTTTCCATTATGTTTCATTCTATTGTTACAGATCCTTATATGTTTTTTACAATCATTAGTTTATGCTTATATTATTAATTGTTATTTTTGAGTACATGCTTTGAACTTTATTGTTTATGTTTTTGCAAAATTATTGTTATAAGTATTTGTTAGTACACATTAAATAACAAACATTAATTGAGTATTCAAGCAAGTTTCTCTACTACAACTGTCGAAGGTACGATAAAAAAAAGCCCGTACAAATCTCTAATTTCTTCATCAACAACGTCATTCCTTCATACAAGGATGAGATTTTGTGTTCATTAGAAAATCCTCTGAGAGTTAATAATTTTGCATGCTCAAATTTTTTAGTTTTTTCGTTGTTGTTATTTATTTTTACTAAACTTCATCAGTTGATATTATGAGTATTTTAAGGATTGAGAGTTGATTGAAGTGTTAGTCAATTTTTTGATGTATGTTATTTCAAAACATAGGAACTATTCTGATATTATTAGAATGATTTGTTATCATCATTGGATATCTCATAGTTTACTCCCTTTAATATATGTTTTTCTCGCTATTTTGTGGTCTCCTTAAAATTGTATTGATTATTTTTCGTTTGGTATGTATATGATCTTACTTGGACAAAACTTTCATCCTTTTAATGTTTTTCTTTTTGTCCTTCTCATTCGGCTCTTCTAAATATTTTTGGTGTGAATTATGACTATTTTCGGCAAGCTTAATTTGAAGAATATGAAATAAAACCTGCTCTAAATAAAAGTAATATCTTAAGCTACAAAAGATGTCTATTAACATAGATTTG
The DNA here is from genome assembly GCA_036553675.1 of Solanum okadae. Taxonomy (NCBI): domain Eukaryota; kingdom Viridiplantae; phylum Streptophyta; class Magnoliopsida; order Solanales; family Solanaceae; genus Solanum; species Solanum okadae. The sequence continues at coordinate 43,514,994 of CM071686.1, forward strand.
TTGTCCTTTATGTCCCAAGTCATTGATGAGTGTTTGAGTTATCTAGGTTATACTCATTTTTAATTTTTTAATGTTCGAGAATATTTCTTTAACATGAATCTAGAATCCAACATTTTAATCTACTTGTACTTTCATAATGAAAAAAATTATACATACATATTTTTGAAAAAGTCATAAAGTTGCATTGATGAAGCATCTAGAAGGGCCTTCAGAGCAGCAGTTTAATAAAGAATGAATCTCTAAACTGGTCAACAATATTATTTTGCTGTCGTTTAAAATTTATTTTTCTTCTTCTATAATTTTGTTAGACTAACAAAGTAACAATAACGAAAAGTGGTGAACGTTTGACCTCAGTCAAGTAAATTGTCTCTAAAAAAATTTATTTATGTTGTTGTGGTGTACATTTTTAATGGTCTTAACTTATTTATAACTAATACTAATTATCGAAAATTTTCACATAAATTTACTTTCACAAGGAGTTATTCTAACCATAAAATTATCAGAATCTATATTTTTATTGACAAAAAAAATAGAAAAAATGATGTTTAATCGCTACATAAAAGCATCACCCAGTTTTAACAAGACAATTATATCATCAAACATATATTATGATAAATTATGGAAAAGAAAAAATTGATTAGATATCAAGATATTTTTAATCATTTATTATATATTTACAATTCTTGAGATGGTGATGGATGAGTTGACGCGGTCTATTCAGGAGAAGGTCCCATGGTGTATGTTATTTGCGGATGACATAGTACTGATTGATGAGACGCGGGATAGAGTTAATGCGAGGCTGGAGGTGTGGAGACAAATGCTGGAGTCCAAAGGGTTCAGGTTGAGTAGGACCAAAACTGAATATTTGGGGTGCAAATTCAGTGATGCGTTGGATGAGGCAGATGGGGAAGTGAGACTTGACACACAAATCATTCCTAAGAAAGAAAGTTTTAAGTATCTTGGGGCTGTAATCCAAGGAAGTGGTGACATAGACGATGATGTCACACATCGCATTGGGGATGCTTGGATGAAATGGAGGCTTGCCTCTGGAGTCTTGTGTGATAAGAAAGTTCCACCGAAACTTAAAGGTAAGTTCTACAGAGTGGTAGTTAGACCGGCCTTGTTGTATGGAGCGGAGTGTTGGACAGCCAAGAACTCACATGTTCAAAAAATGCATGTTGCGGAGATGAGGATGTTGAGATGGATGTGTGGGCACACTAGGAGCGATAAGATTAGGAATGAGGTTATCTGAGAGAAGGTGGGAGTGGCCTCTGTGGTGGACAAGCTGAGGGAAGCGAGACTGAGATGGTTTGGGCATGTGAAGAGACGGTGCACAGACGCCCCAGTGAGGAGGTGCGAGGGGCTGTTGTAGAGGGTACGCGGAGGGGTAGAGGTAGGCCTAAGAAGTATTGGGGAGAGGTGATTAGACAGGACTTGGCTCAGCTTCACATTACCGAGGACATGACTCTAGATAGGAAGGAGTGGAGGTCGCGTATTAAGGTTGAAGGTTAGTAGGGTTAGCGTGTTGTCTTTCCTTGCGAGGGTATGGGTTGGTAGCGTTTGTAGTAGTCCTAGCCTTGCACTTGTAGTTCTTGTCTGTGATCCTATAGCCATATGTCGTTTACTGCGTTTCACCTCTCACAGTATTTTCTTGATGTTATTGTCTCCTTTGTTGATTATGCACTTTTTTCTTATTGGATGTTATGTCTTATATAATGTTTCCTTTTCTTTAAATTGGTGTTGATATACTTGAGCTGAGGGTCCTCCGGAAACAGCCTATCTACCTCCACGAGGTAGTGGTAAGGTCTGCGTACACTCTTCCCTCCCCAGACCCCACTTAGTGGGATTTCACTAGGTATGTTGTTGTTGTTGTTACAATTCTTGAGATATGTACGTAATAATGTCAAATCACTTAATTTCTGTTGAAATGTTCTTAAAACATACTAAACTTTACTTTTTTTTTCTTTTCTTATAACAATCTATTATTGGAAAGATTGTTAAAAAGTTTAGAAAGATTTATTCGGGTTTATTACCTAGTTCAAATAAAATAATTTAATTTAAACTTAGTAATTCTATAACCCATAATCGTCGGACCGTATGAATTTTATAAAAAACTATTCTAACCCACCTCTCCAAGAAACCGCATAAGTCCAACCTAGCCCCGCAACCACATAAGTTCAAATCTGCCTCGCCTCGACTTATACCCACGTGGTGCCATCGTCATCCTTCCTTTCCATTGTTTTTATTAGGTTCACTCCCATGGTTAGGCAGTTGTGTGTATATTTTCGTCGTATCAGGTCCCTTTACAAGGTCCCTGGATTTGTCAAATCATCAAAACTACAACTAACAATTTCCCCCTTTTTGATGTTGACAAACTATACACATGATGCCTGCACTTTCTTCCCCCTGCCAACAACACCTTATTCCCTGCAAGTTCTTCCCCCTGTCAACCAGACCCTTCTATCCAGCCTAAGCACCCAATGAAAAGCACCCAATGAATTCCCCCTTTTGGCATTATAAAAAAAAAGTGCAGTAAACCAACAGAACAAGTAAGATCATTTAAGTAAGATCACAGCCAGGGGCAATACTAATCGGGTTTTAAAAAAAAACAGGAAACGATAGAAATTAGTCACAACAAAACAGGAATCAATTTCATTGCACACAAGTCAGCATTCAATACATTTAGTTTAAACTGAAATTGAGAACCCCGGATATGTCCACACAAAAAGAAACGACACAGTAAGGAACAGAGAGGACTATGAAGAGGGAGCCTGATGGGAGAGGGAGTTGATAACAAGAGTGAGCCTGGAATTTGCTGCATCATTATCCTTTATCATTTTCTCTTGGAGAGCAACAATTTTAGCAAGGAGCTCCTCATTCTACTTCTTTAGTTCCTTAACCTCTTCAGTACCAGGTCCCTCAGTTTGCGCTTTGAGAAATTCATCCTTTAGTAAGGCAATTTCAGCATCTTTGTTGCTCACTCGCACGGTCATCTCCTCCAGTTCATGCTTCAACTGGTCTTGTTCCATAACCAATTGAGATAGCTTGCTTAATGGATTTCCCTTTCCTTCTATACACTCACATTCCACCAGCGTACTGAGAGTGAAGAATTGTTTAGCAGTTCCAATTGTACCTACTCCCACTGGTATGTTCAAATGATGAAACACCCTTGGTCAAAAGGTAGCCATATCCCATGCCATGTTTGCCCTTGTGGTCAACCACAGTTTTGTACATGTGCTCTAGCATGAGGGCTGGAAGATCTATGGGATCAAACTTGCAAAGTGACTCCATGATGAACATATCAGATGCAGAAGCAACAATGCGTTTTTCTGTTCGGGGAAGAAGGACCTTGTTGATAAATTCAAAGAGCAGCTGGTACTCGCCTTTCATGAGTTTCTTTTGGATCCCAGCACGTCGTGTGTTAGGGATTTTAGAGCATTCTTTGACAAACTCAAGAGTGCAAGTTTTTCCAATGACGGACCTGGTCCTTTCTCTAGGTACCCCCAATATTTGCCCCAGCAGTTCCTCAGTCAGATGCAAACTTTTGTCCCCCACCTTAGTGTTTATGCTACCATCCTCTTCAAACTCAATGTTATAGTAAAACTCGCGTACCACTTCCTCATGTAAAACGGGTGATTTGGTCTGAAACAAGTGAGTCCACGACTGGATTTCCACAAGATCATGCAGAGAATCCATCCCATGCTTGGTGATGATGTCCGGGTCAAAAACTCGACCTCCTAAAACCTTCTGGAGACGTAGATTGTTGACAACTGATTGTTTGCTTTCTCCGTGGTCATCCTCACTTCCCTTGGGACCAGGACCCGTTTCATATGCTGGTTTAATGACATGAGAGGTCTCTCTCTTCCTCTTGTTCTTTCCCTTTTTGGACACAACCCTTTTTGCCACAGATGCTTTAGACTTTCCCTTTCCCAGTTTCTTTAATAGTTTTTCCCTTTCTTCTTCAGGACTTTTTCTCACACCTTCATGTTCAGAATCTTCAATCGAGACATCCACCATATCAGTATCAGGTATCTCAAAGAGTACATTTTCTGATTTACTTTTCTTGTGCTTTTCTGCATTTGTTGTTATACTAGATTTCATAGCATCGCCCATCAGTTTCCTTGAATCAGATCAAGTAAAAGGCCTTCTTTTAGGTGTCTCCTCTGTGACCTTCTCCTTTCCTTTTGTGGATATAGGGACCATTTTCTTTTGAACAATCCATCGAAGGGGGAGATTATCCTCGTCTGTGTCAGTAAAATCAGACGAAGGGTACACACCAAACTCAGGAGTTTGGTCAAACACTGGTTGAGTGCCCCCAAGCACATCGTCCACAAACTGTTCTCCTTCTTCGCTTAGTAGCCCTCCTCTCATCCGAGTTAGACTCTCGACGACCAGACTCTCACTGGCTGCAAGAATATTTGACTCGGATGATTTATTCTCAGGAAGGTCTCCCTCAAATAAGTGGTCTGACAGCATAGCAGAATAGGGACCAGGTTCGGGTGCTGGGTTATTGAGGTCTAAGAAAGACTGGGGATTAGAAGTACTGGTTTCACCAATGTTGACCAGAGCGATGGTCGACATTTTGGAAGGAGATGGAGCATCAGAAAATGTGTAGAATGCCATAAGGTCTATTTCATTTAGTGATTCTAGAATTTTCTTTGAAGAAGGTGGGGATTGAGACATTTTGTTAGAGAGAAAGATGAAGAGTGACAGAGAGAATGTGAGAGAGGAGAAGAAAATAAGGGTTTTGGCAGAAGGCTTTAGAGAGAAGGGGATTTGAAATGAGGAAGGATGGATAAAAAGAACTTGAAACGATATGTCAGGTCCCTGAGTAGACGCGTCACTTGGACTTAAAGCGATGGGACAACGGTCAGAGGGACCGATGACTAACACGTGGAGATCTCAACGGTTCTCAGTCAATCAGTTTAAGAGAAATGTACAGGAGGCAAACCTTGAGAGGGACCAGGTCCTCAACTGCATATGAGATTTGATTCCTGAAGGAAATTGTAAACAAGGAGTAGATAAAGTAGGAAAAGAAGAATTGTGAAAAGGAAAAATATTTTCATAAAAAACAACATCCCTAGAAACATGTATTCTTTTTGTGGACATATCTAGGACCTTGTACCCTTTTTTCTCATAAAGATATCCAAAAAAAATGTGGGGAGTGGCTCTTGGTTCAAATTTGGATCTATGTGGTGTAGGTACATTGGGGTAACAAAGACAGCCAAAGCATCTCATGTGGGAGTAAAGGGGTTTCTTTTTGTATAAAATTTCACATGGGCTGGCATCATTTAGTACAGTAGAAGGAAGCCTGTTTATAATGTATGTAGCACACAAGATACATTCTCCCTAGTACTTAATAGGTAGTTTGAATTGAAAAGGCAGGCCCTAGCAGTTTCAAGTAAATGTTTGTGTTTTCTTTCTACTACACCATTTTGTTGTGGTGTGTAGGGGAAAGTTTTCTGATGAAGGATTCCTTTTGCTTGAAAGAAGGTGGTTGTTTCTGTATTAACAAATTTCAAACCATTGTCTATTCTTACTGTTTTTACAGTAGTTTCAAATTGATTTTCTATCATGGCAATGAAAGACTTAAGGGTCTGTAATGCATTACTATGTGGAGATTTGCATTGTATAATTCCACATTCTGATTTACTGCTGGTCCTTTTCCATGAGCCAAGTCTTGTGCACAATGAACATTTGCTACTGTCATGTGTCCAGTTCCTTTATTATGAGGAGGCTTTGGAGGAGCTCTAGGATTATTCTGAGGGGGCTTTGGGGAAGCTCTAGAATTCTGAGGTGGATTCGAACCAGATGGATACCCATGGAGTCTATAACACTTCTCCATTATATGACCTGTTCTCTTACAATAGTTACAAAACCTATCCTTTTATGGAGGATTTCGTGATTGATTTGGTGAAAATCTGTCCTGTAGGGTTGAGAGGGCCTACCAGATCCAACATGTAAAGCACTTGACTCCACATTGAAGTGATTGGATGGCTTGATTTCCCTTTGGTGTTCATCTTGAACCAGAAGAGAGAAAGCTTGTGCTATAGAGGGCAATGGATTCATCATGATTATACTACCACGTATCACGGTATAGACGTCATTCAATCCCATGAGGAATTGAATCAACCTACGATCTTGTTCAGCCTTATGAATAAGAGTCTTTGCTCCACAGACACAGGTGCAGTTGCATTGAGCTGTGACATTCAAAGTACTAAGTTCCTCCCATAGCTTTTTCAATTTGGTGTAGTACCCCGTAATATCGAGAGATCCCTGAGACAGATAGTTAATTTCACTCTGAATTTGATACAGTTTTGCATCATTAGTTTGTTCATAGCGATCTTCCAGCTCCCTCCACAATTCTACAGAGCTCATAATGAATTCAACACTGTCTGCAATTTCCTTTGACAGTGAATTCATAATCCAAGATGTAACAATATCGTCACATCGTTCCCATTGACGAAATGGAGGATGATTGGATTGAGGTCGTGGGCAATCCCCATTGATAAATCCTAACTTGTTTTTGACTGATAGTGACCTCAAAACACTGCGTCTCCATGAACGATAACCAATTCTAGCAAATTGTACTGGTACGAGCATGGCTCCGGGATTATCAGAAGGATGCATGTAAAGAGGGCTATTGGAGTCGATTGAAAAAGATGTTGAACCACCAAATTGATCGGTGGAACCACCAGATTGGCTAGAATTTGGAGCAGAGTCCATAGATCCAGCAAAAATGAAGAATGGTCAGATCGCGGAGAGAAGAAAAAAGGAGAAAACTCGTACGAAAAACAAAAAACGAAGCGGAAAGTGAATACCTCAGAGTCAGACCTGCTCTAATACCATGAGAAAGCTATGAATTGCCAGCACTGTGAGCTTCAGGAAGCTCAACAATGGAAGCCTCTGACAATAGTAACTATAAGGAGAGAAGAACAGAGATGTTGATTTGTGAAATGAAAAGCTTGCTTATTCCATTGCATCAATGAGTCTTTATACAGATATGAAAATAGAAAATATCTAATCTAATTTTTGTACGATATGAACTAACTAACTCTGTAACAAATTAACTAACTGTCTAACTAATTGTGTAACTAACTATGTGAACTGTACAATACTTTAACATAACCAGTTCATTTTTGAACAAAAACCACTAATCATTAATAACTGTGTTGTTAAATATCTACCATGTGAATATTGGATGCTTGCAGGTACAACCAAGCAAAGACACTCTAAAATTCCCGTATGTGACATAGGAACCATCCCAGGAAACTATTTACATGCTCAATACAGATGCAAGGGTGGACAATAACATGAGTTTTGTATGAACGGGAGTATTTAGGGATACGAGAGAACGATGGATTTTAGGATTTACTTCTTTGATTTCAATTTAAAAAATGTTTTCTAAGCTGAATTACTTGCTCCTTTACATGGATTGACTATAACTTTTTTGCATAATTTACAGCCCCTGCAAGTTAATATAGCCCATGAAGTAGTTAAGTCGCTTTATAACACTAACTTGCACAACTCTTCAATTTTGGATGATTGCAGGTGCCTCTTCCGGAGGCTGAGTATTCCAAAGGTGATCCATATCTACTGAGAACAGAACAGACAAGTTGATAGCTTAGCAGCAACGACCACAACCATATAGGAAGCTCCTTTCTAAGGGCTTTTTTCAGGACACTCGTGCATCCTTGGGAAGATATTTTGAGTGCGGACAGAAATGGAGTTATGTCTGTTAGGAGGGCTAATGCACTAACATTCAGCCCTACTCAATTCTATGTGTAATATTAGCAGAAGTGGCAGCACAGCCACAAATGGACGTAGCATAATATGTTTGACGTGGATTTGTATTGTTACTGCTCATAGATATTATCTTCTATATTTCGAACATTAATTGTTAAAATCTTTAGGTGCAACGGTTGTGTTTCACCGAGGGAAAGATGAAAACCATTGTTTAATGCATTTCAAGTTTGATCTATTCGCCATGCTATCTATTGTGATATTATGAAAAAGTGACTGTAGCCAAGAAATGGAAACAGGAAAAGGTAGTTAATCTTGAATGACAGCTCAAGATCAACCTGGTGAAAACCTTAACAATGTCTTTTGGGGTTAGATCTTCTTCTCCTTTTCATTATTTTTCTCTTTTATGTCATTTCTTATTTCTAATTTGTCTTTGTTTAAATTTATTAGACAAATTTTTATTTTATTTTTAATTCTTCTTATATTTATTATTTATTTTATTTTAACGTAACTCTTTTTTCATGTACTAACTTAAATAAACTCTTTTAAAATGGTGAATTATAGAAAACTTGAATTTGAGGTAGAAATATAATTTTTTTCTAAAAAATAAGGTAAATAGATGTAATTGAATAAACAAACTTAAAAATCGTCATCCTTTTAACAATATCAATTTAATAGAATTCATGAATTTCTTTTCTATTTTAGAGAGATGGAAATTAAACTTATTTAATTTATTCGTCATTTGTGTTTTCTTTTACAAATGATAACTAACCTAGTATCATTTGTTAATAAAATATCAATCACTACTAAAAAATTGCTAAAAAACGACGGAAGTAAAAGCGACAGACGGCGTCGCTCCAAAAAGTGACGTCATTAGCCACACTGTCCGTCACTTTTTAATTAAAATAATTTTTTTTTAAAAGCGACGGACGGAATCGCTTAATCTGTCGCTTTTTTCGCAGATTTTTGCGCCAAATATATATATAATCAATAATTAATTATTTTTTTATAAATAGCGACACAGTCCGTCGTTTTTTATTAAAAATAATTATTTATAAATTAAAAAAAAGACATGCCGTCCGTCGCTTTTTATTAATTTTAATTGTTTAATTATTTTTTAAATAAGCGACGGAAAACATCTTTATGTCCGTCGCTTCTTGGTCAAAATATATGGTCAAATATTTTAAGAAACCGACGGATAGTCTCTTAGGCCATTGCTTTTTGGTCAAAATGTTGGTCAAACATTTTTTTTAAAAAGCGACGGACATAGAGATGTTGTCCGCTGCTTTTTATTAAATATCTAAAAACAGATCCGCGATTTCCCCCCATTTCTCCATTTCCCCATTTGTGAAATCTCCTCCTTCTCTCCACTCCTCACCACCACCACTGGGTCGCTGATGCCGCCGCTCGCTAGCCGCCACCTGCTTCTCCAGAGTTGCCACGCCGCTGCCGCCACCTGCCTCTCCTCTCTCTTCAACCTCTCCTTATCCTTTAAGGTTAGGCTTTAATAATGCATCAAAAAAAATTTCAAATTGAACTATATTTTGATTTTGTTAGCTATTTATTTGTAAATAGTTTATTGAATTTGTGTTTATTGATTGCTAGTTTGAATTAGGATTATTAGTTAGTGAGTGAATTGAAAATTTTAATGTTAGGGTTAGTTTGAATTAGGGTATCTTAGGATTTGTTTGAATTTGGGTATTTCTTGAGTTAATTAGTTTTATTTTGGGATTGTAGGATTAGTTTGAATTAGGCTATAATTTAAGAACTTGTTTGAATTTGGGTATTATTTGAGTTTGTTTGATTTTAGGATTTTAGGACTAACTAGAGTTTGAATTATTATTGAGATTTTAGGACTAATAGTTTGAATTTGGGATTAGGAATAGCTAGCTAGTTTGATTTTAGGATTTTAGCACTAGTTAGATTTTAGAATTTTAGGACTAGTTTGGAATTGTGATTTTAAGACTAGTTTGAATTTGGAATTTTGGACTAGTTTGAATTATACTTGAGATTTTAGGACTACTAATACTTTGAATTTAAGATTTTAGCACTAGTTTGATTTTTGAATTGTAGGAGTACTTTGAATTTGTGATTTTAAGACTAGTTTGAATTTGAAATTTAGGACTAGTTTGAATTATATTTGATATTTTAGGACTATTAGTTTGAATTTGGGACACTATCTAGCTAGTTTGAATTTGAAATTTTAGGGATTTGAATTATAACTTATAATTAATTAGAACTTGAATTTACTATAAATTGAACTTAATTAGGAATATGAACTTGAAATGTTGTTGACTTTAATTTATTAGAACTTAATTTTTATTCTTATTAGAACTTGGATTTTATTTGAACTTAATTAGAACTTTGTAGTACTTGAAAATCTTATTGACCTTAATTAATTAGAACTATATATAAATTAATTAGAACTATATTAAACTTAATTAATTTATAATAACTTGAAAACTTAATTAGGAATTAATATAAACTTAATTTTGATAAACTAATTAGCTAGAACTTGAACTTAATTTGAACTTAATTAATTAGTATTGATTAATTAATTAAGCGTTAACTTTGTAGATCTTGAACTAATTGAACTTAATTAGACCAAACAAAGCATATTTTGGGAACTTAATTAGACCAAACAAAGCGTATTTTGAAGTTGAACTTAGACTTGAACTTGAAATTAGAACTTGAACTTAGAATTTGAACTTGAACTTAGAACTTGAACTTGAAATTAGAACTTGAACTTGAACTTAGAATTTGAAGTTGAACTTCTTGAACTTGAAATTAGAACTTGAACTTGAAACTAATTAGCTTGAATATATAACTAATTAAGTTTAGAAATTAGATATGAACTTGAATTGAAAACTTGAACTTATTAAAACTTGAATATATATATATATATATATATATATATATATATATATATATATATATATATATATATATATATATATATAACTAATATTCTTGGATTTGAAGTTTATATTTAACTAATTTTAGGACTTTTCATGCTAGGCAACTGAGGAAGCTCAACATCTAAAAGGGTTGATACAAGACTATATTGCTTCTTTCATCAAAGTAGGAGATAAGGTTGGTGCTTCTAAATTTCTAAAGTTCAAGTACAATTGTTTTCAATAATGTGTTTGTGTCCATCTAGTATTGATACTTAGCTTTAATTTTGTGATAATTTTTTTGTGTCCATCGAGTGTTTGTTAAGCATAAGTACCAACACTAGTTGATCCTATTGATGAAAAAATTGATTTTCTTGCAAGATCAATTTGTGTCCATCTAGTGTTGATATTAAGCTTTAATTAGGAATAATGTGTCTGTTAAGTATAAGTACCAACACTAGTTGATCCTATTGATGACAAAATTGATTTTCTTGCAAGATCGATTTGTGTTCATCTAGTGTTGACACTTAGCTTTAAATTTAGAAATAATATATTTGTTAAGCATAAGTACCAACACTAGTTGATCCTATTGATGACAAAATTGATTTTCTTGCAAGATCGATTTATGTCCATCTAGTGTTGACACTTAGCTTTAAATTTAGAAATAATATATTTGTTAAGCATAAGTACCAACACTAGTTGATCCTATTGATGACAAAATTGATTTTCTTGCAAGATCGATTTGTGTCCATCTAATGTTGACACTTAGCTTTAAAAAGTTGTTAAGTTGTTTAAATAAGTTAAATTAAATAATATGGTTTTGTTGATGGATTTAGTTGTTGGAATTAAGTTAAAACTAAACAAGTTCAAGTTAAAAAGTTTTTTAAATAAGTTAAAATAAATAATGTGGTTTTGTTGATGGATTTAGTTGTTGGAATTAAGTCAAAACTAAACTAGTTCAAGTTAAAAAGTTGTTAAGTTGTTTAAATAAGTTAAAATAAATAATGTGGTTTAGTTGGTGGATTTAGTTGTTGTATTAAGTCAAAACTAAACTAGTTAAAGTTGTTAAGTTGTTTAAATAAGTTAAAATAAATAATGTGATTTAGTTGGTGGATTTAGTTGTTGGAATTAAGTCAATACTAAACTAGTTAAAGTTATAAAGTTGTTAAGTTATTTAAATAAGTTAAATTAAATAATGTGGTTTTGTTGATGGATTTAGTTGTTAGAATTAAGTCAAAACTAAACTAGCTCAAGTTAAAAAGTTGTTAAGTTGTTTAAATAAGTTAAAATAAATAATGTGGTTAAGTCAATACTAAACTAGTTTTAGGACTACTACTAGTAAAATTATTATTAAATTTTATTTATAATATAATTGAATATCTATATTTTTGTAGATGGATCATCGTTTGTGGATGTATAATATGCATTATGAAACTGGTGCTCGTTTGAAACCTGAGTTTATTGACGGTGTTAGAAATTTTATTGAACATACAATGACACTTGACATTTTCAAGAATAATGGATTGGTTAGGTGTCCTTGTAGTGCATGTAAGTGCTTAATTTTTTTAAAACAAGATAGAGTTATGGTTCATTTGTAGTACCGTAGTGGATTTAAGCCTAGATATTTGTATGGATTGATCATGGAGAAAATGATGGATTGGATGGTATATTTTATAATTTGATGCCTGTGGATGTATATAATATGGTTGCACCACATGACCAAATTAGGGTTGAACATGATAGGGTTCATGAAATGATCAATGATGCTTTCGGGGTTCAAGGTGGGATGGAATCGGAACAATATTTTGATGAAGCTTCTAATGAAGAAGCAAGACGCTTTTATGATCAATTAGAAGAGTCTAGTCGTCCACTATGTGAAGGGAGTCCGCATTCTGCCTTGTCAGTTGCGGTTAGATTAATGAATATTAAATCAGATTGGAATGTTCCTAATGCGGCTATGGACTTAATGATTGATCTTTTGGGTGAACTAGCTAATTCGGAGTTTAACATACCAAAGAACTTCTATCAAGCAAAGTGTTTGGTATCCAAGTTAGGATTGACGTATATTAGAATTCATTGTTGTGTTAATGGCTGCGTGTTGTTTTACAAGAATAGTGAATAAGAAAATTGTAAGTTTTGTGGACATGTTCGTTATAAGAGGACTCCGGCTGGAAAGATGGTCCCAGTTCAGGCGATGCATTATCTACCTCTCATTCCTAGGTTAAATAGGTTGTATGCATCAATGAGGTCTGCCCTACATATGAGATGGCATTGTGAATATAGAAGGCCAGTGGGTGTCTTGTCTCATTCATCTGATGGTGAAGCATGGAAGCATTTTGATAATGTCCAACATTTGCAATTAGTGAAAGAAGTAGCACTTGGACCTGAATCTCAAGTACTGACAATAAATAAGTATTGTGTCAATGGTTTTAAGTTTCAAACTGAAGAAGTTTCTAGGAACCAGAAAACAAATAATAGCGGTGTCTACATACAAGGTGATGTTGATGGTAATGGTCAAACTATTGAATATTATGGTGTCATTCAAGAGATTATTGAAGTGAGGTATTCAGGTTGGCCTAAGAAGAAGATTGTATTGTTTCGGTGTGAGTGGTTTGACCCATCACATAGAGGCACAAAGGTGGACCATCAACATAATATAATTGAAGTTAAGCACACCAGGAAATACAGAAGTTATGATCCTTTTATTATTGCACAAAATGCTAAACAAGTGTATTACGCTCCATATCCATTGCGTAGAGACAAAGTTGATTGGTGGGTTGTTATAAAAAAGTAAGCATGTGGGAAGAATTGAAATTGACAATGTCTTAGATGTGGAGTATCAAAATGATGTTGCAATTGTTCAACAAGAAGTTGATGTTGAATTGGAAACCACACTACAACATCCTCAACACATATTAGAAGAAGTATATGATGATGAGTTATTGAATGTTGAGGAAGAAATATTTGAGAATGAGGAAAATGAATCATTTGATGACGAAAAATGGGACAATAATGAAAATGAAACAACTGAGGAGGAAGAATGGGAAACAACTGAGGAGGTAGAATGGGAGAATGATGGAATTGAAACAAGCGAGGAGGAATAGTGTAGAATGAAAGCTAGCTAGTACACATATGTAAGTGTATTTTGCTAATTTTATTTAATTTATGATTTTTATATATATTATACATGTAAATTTGCATACAGATGTCATCAGGCGGTGACGGTGATAGACATGGTGAGCATCTTGGAGTTAGCCAGACTAAACAGGCTAAGAAAAAGAAGTCTAGGAGACCCATAGATGCTAAGGATATTGCAGGATCTATTTCTTTTGCGCCAGAGCGTATCAGCCATGATACTCATTTATTTGTTATTTCATTTGGTACGGCGGATCCTCGACAATATTATCCTAATTATCGTCGACCAATCGGTGCTTCATCTACTTCACAGGCATTACCTTCACAACGTTACGAGGACCTACCTTTACAGGCTATTCATCTAGTACGACCCTTATCGGCAGGTACTTCATCTCCCACAGGTACATCTCCTCAGTTATCTGCCATGAGAATTGGAGATTCTAGTAGCGAGAAGTCAGATGCTATGGCCGGTATGCCTCCATTGACTCAGCGTTTTGTGCATCCTGATGTATCATCCTCGTCTACATCTACACCTAGTGCTACACCAGATGATACGATGCCTGCTCTAGCTCCTGGCCAGAAGGACAGACTTGGTAGAGTCATAATTGAGCCGGATGGATCATCGTAAGTTTGTTTTGTTATCTATTTGTTAATTTATTTTATTTGTTTCTTATACTTTAATATATTATTCATGAACTAACATATTTATTATGTGTTTTGCAGGTGGCATCCTGCAAAGGATGCTGCCCGGGCTTTAAAAGACTGTGTTAGAAAACTCTATACACAATCTTATCACTCTTGGAGCGAGATTCCAAACAATATACGCCAGGCAATATTTAATAACTTTAAGGTATATATATTTTTAGTTAATTTTAGTATACTTTACTTTTTTTTACTATCGATCTAATTAACGTTATTCAATTTTTTTCAGACTATGTGTACTTGGGAGTCGAGGTACAATTTGGTCATTAGGACCATATTTGAGAGGAAGGCATCCGCCAGACTGTATAGCTGGCTAAAGAAAGTTCAGGATAGTGGTGAACGTCCCGGTTGGATGTTTCCTCATGTTTTTGATGAATTGGGTCAGTATTGGAACACAAACAAGTTTAAGGCAATATCAGATCAAGCCAAAAAGACTAGAGGCAATCTTAAAGGTGGCTCGTTGCACATCGGAGGTGCAAAGACGGTTGGAACAATTGCACGAGAGATGGTAAGTTATAATTCAAACTTTTAAATAAATAATTAGTTGATTCATATATATCGTTAGAAATTTTAGTTTTTATTTATAGGAAAAAGAATTGGGACGCACTCCCATTGAACCGGAGGTTTTCAAGAAGACTCATGTCAGGTAGAAAGAAAATGAGTCGGATCCGGATGTGTGGGTGGAGGAATGGGCCGAACGAACTTTTGTAAGTTATTTAATATGAATAATATATATTAATAGTGCATATATTTATGATATGTATGTATATTGATGTCAATTTTTATATTTAATATGCAGAATTACTTTCATCAGTACGTCGCTGAGAATCTAGATAGTTCGGTCCAATTGACACCTGAACTGTCCACCCAGATTTGGAAAGAAAAAGTGGTAGAGGGGACACACAAGGGTAGATGTTATGGTCTAGGCTCTCGAAATGATGTTGGACGACTCTAGTCAGGCTTAGAAGGTATTAGATCGTCACGTCAAGCCGAGGCACTTGACGGTGTTCAGATTGCTACTATGTCGGATCAAATAGCTAAACTAACAACGGCACTAGCAGAGTCGGAGTGGAGAAGAGTAGCTGAACAAGAAAGCATGAGTAAGACCGTTCAGCAAATCAAAGAACAAGTGATGAACCTTGCTCGTCGACCTACTACTTCGGCTCCCGATGACACCGACGACGAGAGTGATGAGGATGATTATGTAGATCCCACTCCCTAGTTTAGATCTCTGGACATTTATGAACTTTTTGAAATTTTGAAACGAACTTTGAAAGACTTTACAAGTCTTTAATTTGTGATTTAGATACTTTTAAATGTTATTTTAAGTTTGTTATTTTATGTTTTGTTTAGATTGTTTAATTGTGTGTGTTTGATTGGGCTGAATAGTGTAGAATTGAATTGAATTGCATTTGCAGGTGGGCAACACAAACTGCCGGTTTCTGCTGTCAAAAAAATTGCAGAAAAAGCGTCGGACAGTGTGGTT
Organism: Solanum okadae; assembly: GCA_036553675.1. Classification (NCBI taxonomy): domain Eukaryota; kingdom Viridiplantae; phylum Streptophyta; class Magnoliopsida; order Solanales; family Solanaceae; genus Solanum; species Solanum okadae. The sequence goes on from CM071686.1 coordinate 43,530,954, forward strand.
TAGTCCATCGCTTTTCTGGGTTTTAATAAAATTAAAACCCAGAAAAGCGACAGACAGCGTGATTTTGTCCGTCGCTTTTCTGGGTTTTTAAAAAATTAAATTGCAGAAAAGCGAAGGACAGCATGGTTTGTCCGTCGCTTTTCCAGGATTTCCAAAATTAAAATTTCCACAAAAGCGACGGACTGTGTCGCCTTTTGGAAATTTTAAAAAAATGAAAATTAAATTTAAGCGGCGCAGTCAGTCGCTTTTGTTAAAAAAAAATTAAAAAGAAAAATAGTAAAAATGCGACGCAGTCCTTCGCTTTTGGAAAAGCGACGAAACTGATTGTGTCGCGTTTCTGTCGCTTTTTGCCGAAAAAGCTACGCAGTCCGTCGCTTTTTCCCGTCTCTTTTTGATAGTTTTTTAGTAGTGAATTTAATAAAATACAAATGATAACTTCCCCATCTCGCTCTTTTTTTCATCATTTTTCACGTATTTTAGGAATTAAGTTATGTAATACAGTTAATCCTTTAAAATTCTTTTTATCAACGTATCTTTATTCTAAGTATCTGTGATTAGTTTGGTATTTACTTTTATCAACTAATGAAAATATGAAATATCTATTTCTTGTACAAAGTGTCGAAGGGCTACTACGTTCACCGCGCACTTATATTACTACTTGAGCTTCTTCTTTATACTTTGAACCTCTGAATAAAAATCCTAATTCTGCCATTGATTGACATTAATACTTTTATCTTCCTTAAATTTTTTGAATCGGAGACTACTTTATTAATCAGTAGACTATATATACTCTTGGATACATCCACAAAAGTAAATATTACCTTTAATTACTCATTTTTATTTTATTAGTCTATTAAACTAGAAAACAAAATTTAAAAAAAGTGTAATCTTTTAGAGAAAAGAAAACGACACGTAACTAAACATATAGAAAATATTAAAATATAAATTACAGAGAAATAAATAAATGAATTTGGAGAAACCTAGTAGTAGGTTTTTCCATCTTATAAGAAACTCTTAAGATAAATATAAAAAAAAGACTTTTGTGACTTTTACAATACCACTATCGCAATAACTCTTCTCACAAAATATTTGACACCCACACGATATTTTTTTCAATTTCTATCAACTTCAATCAAAGAATCAATGTTGATTATTCCTATTCTGCCAGAGGAACTCGTTAGTGAAATTCTATCAAGGCTTTCGGTGAAATTTCTTTTAAAATTCAGGTGTGTTTTAAAATCTTGACTTGATTTAATCTCTAGTTCCGAGTTTATCAAGTCTCATCTTGACTTATCAGCAAATAACAAAGACAACACTCACCATAGGCTCATATCATGTTATCATCATAACTACATTTTTAAGGATTGGTCTCTTAGGTCTTTACTTTATGAGTCTGATGTGACAAAGACATCTGCTTTGAATTATCCCATGAAAAACTCCCAAAAATCTTTTCGTTCGATGAATTCTATCAATGGATTGATTTGTCTTGTTGATTGGTCAAACGATTTGTTTCTATGGAATCCATCCATCAGAAAGTGCAAGAAACTACCAGATTCTAAAACTAATTCGATGGATGCTATCAATTTCATATATGGTTTTGGATATGATAAGTTCCGTGAGGATTATAAAGTAGTGGCATGTACTTACTATCATGAACATTTGCGTGATGTTGAGGTACAAATATATAGTCTAAAGAGTGATTCATGGAGAAGCATTAACTGTCTTGAGGAAGGGGTTAGAATCTATCGTTCAGGTAAGTTTGTCAATGGAAAGATTTATTGGGCTAGTTATACCTTTAGTGATCGTTACATAATTTATATTGATTTGGTCAACGAGAAATGGATTAAGGTGGAGCAACCATCTTACGAAGAAGGAGACTATGATTTGCAATTAGGAATGTATGGCAGTGATCTTTCGGGCTATATTAATAATAATCGGGGAAAATGTGTGTCTCTTTGGGTTATGAAAAAATCTTGGACAAAGATATTTTCTATCAAGTATGATGATTCCTCCTTTTCGTATGTTCTTCCATTTTTCATGTCAAATAAAGGTGAAATTGTGGTTTGTTTTGCATCAACTAATAATTTCATGATATACAATCCAAATGATGAGTCACTCTGTCCTGCAGTTATTGACTCTAACAAATTTAGCTATGCGGAAATCTACGTTGAAAGCCTAGTGTCCCCCTTTTCTACATAAAAGGACTAGTGATGCAACAACTTTGGGATCTTGTTAGTCATTCTTCTTTTATGCATTGTATTCATATAAGCCAAGTTATCTTACATTTTGTAACGTTCACTGCTTAGAAATTGAAAGGAAGCAACTTAGACATGCCTCAAGTATAGTTGGTAGGGAAATCAGTATGGAACATTTATGACAAAAATGATTTCAGTTGAATGTAGTATGTTGAGATTGTCGGGTCAGAATGTTGATGTTGAATCATCCCTCTGTCCTACCCTTGGTGGACAAAATTACTTCGTACTCATATCTACCGTACAATGACGTCTTTTTACGGTAGAAGCAGTGTTGGAAAATTTGTACTAACTCGACTTAAAGTTGGACATTTACAACTATATTGAACTATTTACGTTGCAATGTACATAAAATTATGAGGTGTCGTTATTACCTATGAATTACAATATTTCCTATTAAAATCCCCTTAGATGAGATAATGTGTGTATTTATGTATAGTAATTTAAAGTAATATAATAATATATCGTAAATTAGATGGCCCAAAGACATTGGCCTGTAATGTTTAACATTCATGGTCCAAAAGAATCTAGGTTTATATTTTTTACGTTAGAGTAATGAATATAAAAGGAATTTTGTGACTTACAAAAAAAAAAAAAAATTACAAACGCAAATTCCCAAACTATTCTCAATTTGTATCAACTTTAATGAAAGAATCAATGTTGACGATTCCTATTCTACGAGTAGAACTCGTCACTGAAATCCTCTTAAGACTTCCGGTGAAATGCCTCTTGAAATTCAAGCCTATTTCAAAATCTTGGCTTGATTTAATCTCTAGCTCTGAGTTTATCAAGTTCCATTTCAACTTATCAGTTAATAATAAGGACGACACACACTGTTGGTGTAATATATCACAAATACAATAAATTACAATTGAAAATAAAATATAAACAAAATATAAAAAAATATTCAGGCTGAGGCGCGGACATCTTGCTCTCTTTAAGGAGATTCAAGTCCATTGCAACATAATCTACAGTCTACACCAACCCAGCAGTATCACTCATGATTTGTCCCCTCCAGGATACAACCCAACAACGTGTACACTTCAAGCAACTCCGGATTAGTTGTGGAGTTCAAAGCTCCACAACCTTCGTTCAATATATAATTACTCTCTTTTGTATAGTGAATATAGTTGAAGACTTATAATATTATTCTTTATCTCAACTCTCTCTTTCACTACACTAACCTCAATACATAATATTTTATCTATCTTTTCTTGTACTATTCTTGTCCCATTCTTGTATCACCAATACAAAGTAAGACCACACTATTTATAAGTGAGGAATTCTTCCTTGCAATGAATAGGAAGATAATGGGAAAGTAAATAGAGAAGATAAATGATCTAGAGATTACATTAAGTTTCAAGGTATAATGAGTTGGTGGTTATAGGAGTTTCATAGAAACTTATTACCACATTTTATCACAAACTAAATGAGAGTTAAAGGGGAATGAAATGTCATCAAATGGACAAAAAATGTTGCACCAACGGCAGCACTTTAATGCCCTTAAATGTGCAAAGAATGCACCCAAATATTGTCAATGTGCAACACCTATTATTGGTAAAATGATTTAACATTTTACTAATATTAAAATGCTACACTAATAATCCCCCACTCCTTTTTAATATTAAGATGAAAAAGTACTTAACAATTTAGTTGAAGGTAGACTACTATAGTCTATATGTAATGAACGTGTGTTTTGCATTGAACCTTCACTTAGTAAAACAACAACATTTACTCCAGAGTCTGTAGTGGTCTCAGACCTGAACTATGACTGCTTAAGGGAAATAAAGTATCACCACTTACACACAATAATCAAGGTGTTGACATAAACTTTATTAGTCAGGACATTACGGTCTTGTGCTATCTCAATTTTCATGTGTTTTTTAGAACAAGTCCATTCTCATAGAAAGCTAACTACTTTCACACTCACATAGGTGAAATTTGTCAAGGGTGCTTCTATAATTTGAGACCCCACACATACGAGATACGGACTTTCAGTAAGAGTTCATAGACTCAACGTTCACAAATCATATAGGATAAATGCACTCACGTCATAGGGATCATAGGGATTGAGTAAATTTAATATTAGTGCATTACACAACAAGCCATCATATGATTCGTTCTTCCAATTGAACGTGGTTGTAGGATCTCTAGTCCCCAGGTTGGGTTTCCTCATATATGACTGAGAAATTCATGAGCTTTAATTTCATCCCTTCGATGTGCTTCAGACCCAATATCTTGCAAAGGCCTTAATTTATGAATCTGCAAGATTATCACAAGTTTTAACACAATTAATATTGATGGTATACCAATGATCAATATGACCTCACAATATTGTGTTTTCATTTCATGAGTCTGAATTTACCGTTATAATAACGGTTATGTATTCTACCAATAACATTGGTGTCATCACAATTAATTAAAACTAGAAAAATTAATTTCTCAAAGCAAAGTGTTTGATATAATAAATCAATTCACTTTCTTCACTAGTTGAAGCTTAATATTTCTTTTACTTCAACCTCCATAGTATAGTTAACAAATAGTATAATTTACTTTTCTCATTTTTTAACAAATAGCGCCAAGTTTTTCCATCTGGTTTGCTTGTACCTGCCTAAGTACTTTTTCTGCAAATGTATTATCGAGTCAAGTTGTCAGTCACATATATCACATTTTTATTAGGCTAGCAAACTCCTTTTTATTTGTCACACCATTTTCACACGATTGAATCAAAAGGAGTTGCAAGGCTCATGCATTAAAATAATTGTATTTCACAAATTTTTCAACATAATATGACTTGACAAGGAAAATTTCATCACATATTTTATGGTATTTTTTCATTCAAGAATGAACTCTTACTCACCAAAACATTTCATGTTAAATAACTAATCAACATATTTTTCATAATTTATTTATAACTCTCATGTTCGAGACAAAAGTCACCTCATTATAGCCAAACAACAAATGTTATTTTTTCAAGATAATCTCTCTCTCTCTCTCTCTCTCTCTATATATATATATATATAATACTCTTTTAGAGCATATCTCAAAGATGCAAAAATTCACAATTTCACAATGGATTTTTTCTAATTTCATGAAACCCCCACTATATTAAGAATTTAAATAAAAGAAAATTCATGAAAAGTAGTTTCACTTTATTCATGAAAAATAAAAGGTAGTTTTTTTACCTTTTCTCCGCTTGAATTACATAAGTAAAAACATACTTTACTCGTACATCCATTCTCTTCCATCTCTCGAAGAGAGCAGCGTTTAGCGAAATGATGTTGAGATCTCCTATATTGATATCCGTACTTTTTCAAACTGAAACAAAAAATGGATCTCCTTCAAATTATTGGTGTAATATACCACAAATACGATAAATTATAGTTGAAAATAAAATGAATTAAGAAAATATTCAGGCTGAGGCGCATATATCTCGCTCTCTTTAAGGAGGTTCAAGCACACTACGACATAATCTACACCGATCCAACAGTATCACTCATGACTTGTCCCCTCTAGGATACAACAACCCAACAACGTGTACAACTCAAACAACTCCGGATTAGTTGAAGAGCTCAAAGCTCCACAAAAAGAACGTCTTCCTTCAATATATAACTACTCTTTTTTGTATAGTGAATATAGTTGAAGACTTAGAATATTATTCTTTGTCTCAACTCTCTCTTTCACTACACTAACCTCAGTACATATTTTGTTTTCTCTATTTATTTTTGTACTATTCTTGTATCATTCTTGTATGTATCACCAATATAAAGTAAGACCACATTATTTATAGGTGAAGAATTCTTCCTTGCAAAGACTATGACGATAATGAGGTAGTAAATAGAGAAGATACATGGTCTAGAGGTTATATAAATTACAAGGTATAATGAGTTAGTGGTTATATGAGTTTCATATAAACTTATGACCACATTTTATCACAAACTAAAAGAGAGTTAAGGGGAAATGAAATGCCATCAAATGGACAAGCAAATGTTGCACCAAAGGCAGCACTTTAATGCCCTTAATCGTGCAATGAATGCACCCAAATATTGTCAATCTGCAACACTAATTATTGGTAGAATGATTTAACATTTTACTAACATCAAAATGCTACGCTAACACACACCATAGGTTCAAGTTGAGTTATACAAAGCAAAATTTTAAGGAGGAGTCTCTTAGGTCTTTACTTTATGAGTCTGATGTGATTAAGGCATCTTACTTTAATTATCCCATGAAAGATTACCAAAGACCTTTTCAGATTGTTTTGTTTTGTCGAGCGGCCAAATGATATGTTTCTGTGGAATCCCGCCATTAGAAAGTACAATAAATTATTTGATTATAGAAATAATTTTATGGAAGTTGTTAGTTGTTTTATGTGTGGTTTTGGATACGATGAATTGCATGATGATTATAAGGTAGTGAAATTCACTTCATATCCTCTCCATGATGTTGTGGTCGGAATATATAACCTAAAGAGCGATTCATGGAGAACCATCCATTATTTTCATTGAGGTGATTTTATGTTGTTCGAGTCAGTTTGTCAATCGGAAGCTTCATTGGGTTGGTAATGTCTATCATAAGGACCACATATTAATTTCTCTTGATTTGATTGATGAGAAATGGAAAAAGGTGGAGCTGTCATCCTACGGAAAAGGAGATAATGATTTGCGACTAGGAGTGTTGGGAAGTGATCTTTTCGCCTATATTAATGATGAGGGAAAACATGTATCTATTTAAATTACGAAGGAATATGATATTAAAGAATCTTGGATAAAGATATTACCATCAGGTATGTTGAATTATCCACATTCATATGCTCTTCCATTTTACATAACAAATAAAGGTGAAATTATGTTTGGTTTTATATCAAACTTCATGATAAACGATTCAAGCGATGACTCACTCAGACCTATGAATATTAACGTTGATAACTGGTGGCGTGTAGATATCTACGTTGAAAGCCTAGTTTTTCCTTTTTCTATCGGAGGGACTAGTGATACAACAAAAACACATGCCGGAAAAGATCAGATTAAGACAATCAAGTAACAAATAACTAGCAATATTTTGTATTCTTCTTTAAATTGTAGAATAAGCGTCCCAGGTTTAGACTCTATTTAAGTGGTGAAGGCTAAAGAGACAAGACCATTATTCATAGAGTTTTATGCCATTGATCCTCGAAGATTTCTCGGTAATCAAGAAAAATATGTGGCTTCTTCATTAATATTTTTTATGCATATCATATAGTTTTGGATTTTTCTCGTATTGCTAATATTTTCCTTGCTGTCATATTGTTATTTTGACCTCTTTATTGCTTAAAGAACATAATCATAGTACTGGTTTTCGAAATAAAGAAAATGTTCACTCCTTGATCAAAATACTAGTCCCTTAAAGTATATACCGAATTGAAAATTCTGTCAAATCGAAAAATATGCAACACAAGAAATTGCACCAGACTATATAGCAGAAACCACCATAAAATTTTGATTCTTTTAGTTACAATAATAATAATAATAATAATTGAATTTAAAAAATATGTGTAAAATATTTAAATAACAAAATTTTAGAAAAATAATAAAAAATAATAAAATAAAATAAGAAACGGCTGTGAATCAACCATTTTCAAAAAATAAAAATTAAAGTTTTTAACTCTTATTAATAATAGATAAAAAGCAAAAGTGGTCACTAATTAATATGGAAAAATCATTTAAATAATAAATATATAAATTGAAAAAGTATAAATGAAAAAGAAAATCAAAAGGGTTGTGAATCAACCATTTTCAATAAATAAAAATTAAATAACTTAACTCTTATTAATAATAATAATGAAAAGTAAAATGGCCACTAATTAAATGTGAATTTTTCAAAAAAAATAACCAACTCACGAATTTATTTACTTTTTTAAAAAAGAAAATGTATATAAAAAAAAAGACCCAAAAAAAAGAAGAAGATAAAATCTAATAAATTTCATGTTTATCTAACTTCCCATTTAAATCTGAAAATTTGCTTAAAGGATAATCAAATACGGTTTAATTTAAATCTGAAAAAAAAAACTTATCTGAAAATGTTTTATTTCAAATATGTAACCACCTTTTATTTTTGAATTCCTATAATAAAGGCAACCACCTACTTTATCTATTTGCTTCATTCATTCTATAAATAAATGTCTTCTTTTTTCATAAAAAATTTATTCATTTTGTTAGTATTATCCTTTAGAACAATCATTTTTCGGAGTGAGAAATTCATCTTCAATGCACAGATGTATTGCTTCAAGCAGTAAATTATCATATGCATTAATTTAAAATCAGGTATGAAAAACTACCCAAGATTTTTTTAAATTACATACCAAAAATGTGGACTTCTATCAACTATCAATATGGTTGATAGTTGTTACAATTGATTAATTATTTACAGTCTATTGTTCTTCTTCTAATAAAATAATAGTTTAAAAGGAAAAATTGTTGTATAAAGAAGTATGGGTGGTCGTTGATTATTTATATTATAATAAATATAATTCTTTATTTATCATGTGAGTTTCTAATATAAAAAATTACCATGCACTAAAATTGTTTTATATCTTGCATATTTGAGTTGATGTGATCCCCGCAACATGAAAATGTCAAGTTGAAAGTGGTGGCGTGTGTGTGTGTATATTGCTTTTGTGTGGAAATCTACTATGTCATTTGTTAAATTTACAAGTACTAATTTTTCAGACTTATTTTAATTAAAGAAGAAAAAGTTTTACAATTTATGGGGAAAAAGTCATTCTAATGATAAGATTGTACAATTGAATTCACGCTACATAAAATAAAATTAAAAAAAATCAAAACAATTTTAAGCAACACATTACCATTTAAAATATTAATATAAATATATCAATAAAATTGTCACGAGGTACAATGAGTTGTATTTTCAATGGTAAAACTGAAGGAAGAAGTCATTAATATTCTTGCTAAGAGTAGGCAAATCTGATGTTCACTTCATATTACTTTCAAATTTACATTTTAAGAGAATGTGCTATCGTATTTTTCATGTAGGAAACTTATTTTGCTTTCCTAATTTTCTATCAATTTCTATTAGTTTTTGCCTTATCTTTTACATTTTAGTTTGGAGATGTTATTTGCATTATAGAGAATGATGTTTTATGCTATTATTTGGAAAAATATATGTTGGATACAAAAATAAATTGACGAACTATTAAAGAATATTGCAATGAAGACATAGTATGTGCTAACATATATGCAATCATCTCGGATTTTATAACTGAAGAAGATGATTCACATAATTTTGCTGAAAATGTTTAAGTTCTATTTCTTAATTACTTCATATTTATTAATGATTATCTTTATTATGCACTATGACAAAATGACTTAAAATAGTGTGATTTTTTTTTCCAGATTGAAGGATTGCATAGCATGTTGAGGATTGAACGGTTGCATAGCCAGTGACAAGAAATTTCTTCTTCTTTTTTTAAAATTTAATAACTCAAATTTCTTATTTATTATAAATTATATTAATAAATTAAATTAAAATAATAATAATAATTCCTCTTTAGCCAAAATAATAAATTAAATAATTTTAAAATAATAATTTATTTTAATATATAGGCTAACTTAGAATAAGAAGTATTCCCTATTATATATTTTAATAATAGTGAAAACTAAATTGTCATAATGTAAAATTATTATACCTTTTTATCCTTTATAAATAAAATATAATAATTAAAGCTAACGTTGAATTGTACATACAAAATAAAAGAAATATGGACAATTTTATAAATATATGGCTTATCTTACTATACTAGAAATTACATTTGAAAATGGAATAAAATAGATGAGATTCACGTTGATAAAAGTTAGGATTTAGATTAGTGAGAATTTATATAGTGAAGCTTAATTTGTGTTGTAATTCTTATTTCTTTAGCAATTTAACAAGCTCAGAAGATTTCAATATAATGAATGATAACTTGCAAAGTGTTATTTTTAGATTTTCATCTTGATCAACTTTATTTTATCATTTCAAAATTTTCATTCTATCATATAAAATCTCTCCACATGTATTTCAATTTAAAGATAATAATTGATATCATTGCTTTCAAATTTCAAATTAAAATTGATTTGAAATGAATTACCATGTATGATTTCACGTTATATTCATAATATCATGTTGGTGGCGTTTATAATGTCTAAACTTTTTCTAATTAATATTATAAAAAATATATTAATTATTTATATAAAATTAATTTAAAATTTTAAAAACTATATCCTACTATTATATACATGCACTTTTGTTACTCAATAATAATAATTCATATTAATTATTTTTAAGTTTAAAAATTATTATATTTTAAAATATCCGCGCAACACGCGGGTATGTATACTAGTATATCTAATAATAAAGTCAAATATCCTACAAAATCAGTCAATATACTCTATTAAGAAAATGAATAATGTGAATTAATTAAGATGCACATTGGCTAAAAACTGAAAATTTGAAATAACCATACTGATTAATTTGAAATCGAACTTAAGAGAACAATCCAATCCACACTTATATGGATTATATTTGGATTTTAATTTCTTGAATCAAAAATTCAAACTAGTGTTTTCATATCCAAACTGAATTGCTCAAATTAAACGTCGACCTCTAAATATGAGTTTTCGCTTCTTTTTTTCTTCATTGTTCCCATCTAATTTAGTAGACAAAAGTTCAGTGATTATTTGATAAAGAATAAAATTGTTAACTTTTGACAAATTCTAAAGATCAAATTTGTTCCATATATATTTAAGGGACTATTTTGAACCTGCCATCGATCATAACTGGTCATTTTTATCATTTTATCTAGATTTGTCACACTACTGGAAATAATGGCTTTTCCCGAATAAACATTTTTCCTTCTTTCATTGATTCAATCAAAATATTTATGAAAATAGTCATTGAATATTTTTCAGTGAGAAATTTCAATGTGAAATTAGTGAATTTTTATTAGTGTCAACTGTCAATACCCACACAAACTTTGGAATTTGATGGATCAACGAACTTACTTGGGCCAGACCAAAACGCTTAGCTCAAGCGTATCAAATCATGAGATAAGCTAAGCTGACCCATATTGACGTCTCAAATTTTCTCGTGGAAAAAACAACAAATATGTGGAGGGATTTAGAGATTGTGGTTAATAATAAAGAGGAGATTTCATAAATAGCTAAGAGATTAAACTTAATAATCTTCTTTAGCTACAATTTGCCTAATTACTCTTCATATCTATAGTTCTATTTGTTATGTTAATTTTCGTATGTATATTTCATTATTTTTTTATTTATAAATTATACAAATTGAGTTTATACAAGTATTATTATATACAATTATTTGTATTGTATACAAATAATTAATATATATAAATAAGTAATTGTACATAAGTGTTGAATTTATACAATTGATTCGGAATTTATAAAATAATACTTAAAACCTACCGGTCATTAAAACTAAAACACTATATTATCTTACATACAAAATTATGTAGTAACGAACATTAATAATTTTATAATTTATCCCTTTGCTTCCAGGAAGTGTTACTATTTGATATTTTTGGGGAATCAAATGAACATCAACCTTAGATAGTAATTTTTCTAATAAATAAATAATCATCAGTGAAGAGATAAATAAATTTTAAAAGGCTGAAAAGTAAACAAATATTCTAATTTTAATGTGTAGAAAGTTCAGCCGTACCTTTTGCTTTACATATACCATTTTAAAGTTCCTAATTGAAATGTATCATAAGAAAATATTAAAATGGAAAATTAAAGGAAGAATGTATCATATTGAACAACAATTCAACTTATCATATATACTTGAAAGTGAAAAATATTACACAAAACTATTCAGTTTGTTTGAGTGCTTTTTAAAATCAGTATACCAGAGTGATGGAGTGCAAGTTGAAACTACACTTCTATTCCAATTTCATGTAACATCCCGCCTTAGAAAAGAGCTAAACATAGAAAGAACTTGGAAAGAGTCAAATTGAAAATTTTGGCAAGTTATGCTAACTTATGAGTTTGCGTCAACTTCAAACGACCATAAATTTCAGTACAAGATGAGTTAGGTGGCCCATAAGATATCAAATGAAAGGTCTTAGAATCCTCTTTCCAACGCCACAGAGTTTGCTAATTTTCAATTTCGGATGAGGGAGATATGATCATTTCAAAGTCTGCCTGTCCGGTTAAGGAAGGTTACCCGGATTTAAGAGGGCTATTTTGGTCTTTTCCTTACCCTATCAGCTTAAACGAATTTTGGTAATATTTAGGGGTCTAAAATGATTTGGTTCAGTTTTACAAATCCTAATTTACGCTAGGATTTTGAGAGGAGTTCAAGAAGAGGAGAAAAGGAGAAAAGTCAAGGCGTTCGTCAAGTTCTTGAAGTTTTGTTGCGGAATTTCGCCAAGGATTCGATCCTAAGAGGTATGTGAGTTTTCATAGTGTTGAATTCATTCACCCACACGTCAATTATGTTATTTTCAGTGAAATTTTGTTCTTGAAGTTGAAGAGTTTGAGTTCTTGATTAGTTTCTTTAAGTATTGTTTCCGTTCTTGAATTGGGATGGGTTTTGATGAGTTCTTGAGATAAGTTTGAGTATTTTGAGTGGATTATCGTATACTAATGTTGGGTATTCGAATCTAAGTGATTGGGGAAGAAACCATTCGATTCTAGGTAAATTGGGGTTAGAAAACGAGTAAGATTTTTCGTTGGGGTTTTATGGGAAAGGGCTGTCGCGCCGCCCCACCAACGCGCCAGTAGAGAGGCTCTATAGGTAGGGGTCTGGCGCCCTGCGCCAGCCAGTGCCCCCCAACTGCTGCTCTGTGGTTCAAGGGTTGGCGCCACTCAGTGCACCAGGGTCGCCTGCCTCACCCTTTCTCCATCGTTTAGTCCGTCTGAGTTCTTTCAAAGGGTACCTTTACCCCCCACCCCCCATTTCTAACTACTCTAAACCACTTCTAAATATATAGAAATCATTCCTAACATGAATCATAACCTTGAATTCATAATTCAAATTCAAGGTAGAGCTAAGAATCAAGTCTTGAGAGTTCTTCCAAGTCATTTTAATAAGTCTTTTACAATCCTTTTAGCTTGTTTTAAGACTTGAGCACTTGAGTTTGAGAAATAGTAGAATTGAGTTCATTTTCTTTAGAATGATATATGAGAACTAAGTATTCCCAAGAGTAAATATTTTCACATTTAAGATGAGAGGAAACACCGATTTCCAAAAGAGTGTTTGAGCAGTTTTGTGTACCATATCTTAAAAGAGAAATATTTTTGAGTAATAATCTCAAACCACAGAAAGAGTTATGTTTTTAAACATATGAGCTAGTTACATTTTGGGAGTAGTATTGAGCACCGATAAGGGGATGATTTCAGATAACTCAAAGTCCTCATAAACCATGTAGCCAACGTGGATAGAAAATGTCATCCTTTTTAGATGATTCTTTAATGCTTTTAGCATAGACTAGTGGATCCACTTAGTAGTAGGTTCTATACCCCGACAAAGTATAGGACAGTTCTGGTAGCATGGGCTAGACGATGTATCATCACATAGCTCATAGTGATGGTTGTGGGTTAGAGAATCTCCCACAAAGTTTATTTTTGTATTTTCATATACAAATAGAGTTTATTTTGTATCCTTGCATACAAATCGAGTATATTGTATTTTTAAATACATTGAGTTGGTATCTACTATTTTAAAAACTTTTCTTTATACTGCGTTCTTTACTACTGCTTTATATTGCAATGAGTTGAGTATCCCTGAGTTGAGTTGAGATGAGGTAAGTGTTTCTTTCAGTTTCAGTTCAAGCTTATGTCTTATTTAGATTTACCCTCAAGTGCTCGTACATTCCATGTACTGATGTCATTTGGCATGCATCTTTTATGATGCAGATATAGGTGACCAGGATCAGCATCCAGCGCTTCATTGATCCAGTTGAGTTTCAGAGTTGTTTGGTGAGCCTCCTTGCTTCCGGAGGATCCCTTTATTATATTTTGTCATTTCAATTATTTGGACGATCGGGGGTCTTGTCCCGACATCCCTCATAGTATTAGAGGCTTCATAGATAGATAGATATTAGTTCATAGGTCTTTTCATTTTTAGTTGTTTATGTTGAGACTTGAGTTGCCTCTTTGGCTAGCGAATGTTTATTTTTAAACTATTCTAAGTTGTCTGATTTAAGACCTTTTTGAGTTAAAGCATTCATTAGAGATTATTCTATGTTAAGTAAGTCTTCTGCTAGTATTTAAGCCAGACCAAGAGTTTGCTTGGGGCCAACAATGGTTCTTGAGTGCCAGTCGCGCCCAGGGTGTAGCCTCGGGGCGTGACAAACTTGGTATCAGAGCATAAGGTTCAGTAGTCCTAAGGTGTCTATGAAGTCGTGTCTGTAGAGTCCTAGTTATCAGTGTGAAGCATGTCACATCTATAATTAAGAGGCTGCAACATTAGGAACTATCTCACTTCTTTCATACTCTTTTCGTGTGATAGAGTTCATCTCTATAAAGTTTCTTTCTAATTCGTGCTTTCGCGTATCTTTCAGATCATGCCTCCACGAAGAGCTGTTTGAGGTCATCCCACTAGGAGGAATGTTGAACCACAGGATGAAGGGGTACCAAATCCACTAAAAGTGCAACCCCAAGGAGAGGTCACTAATGTTGAGTTTCGAGAAGCTATTCGAATATTGATCCACATTGTGACCGACCAAGCTGGTCAGCAGAGAGGAAATCGACAGGATATGGCTGATACATCCAGAATATAGAAATTTTAAAGGATGAATCCTCCAGACTTCATCGGTTTAAGTGTCACTGAGGATCCGGAGAACTTTATGGAAGAGTTGCAGAAAATGCTTGAGGTGATGAATGCGATAGATATTGAGCGAGTGGAACTAGTTGCAAACCAACTGAAGGGTGTTGCTAGAGTGTGGTTCGACCAATGAAAGGACGGTAGAGCTGATGATGCACCAATTATGAGTTGGGCTGCATTTGAGGAGGCCTTCTTAGGGCGTTTCTTTCCCATGAACTGAGAGAGGCCAAGGTAAGGGAATTCCTCACTCTTAAGCAGGAATATATAAGCGTACATGAGTATAACCTCAAGTTCACCCAACTTTCCTGTTATGCTCCGGAGATGGTTGCTGACATGAAGAGCAGGAAGAGTCTGTTTGTTCCTGGGTTGTCTCGTCTGTCAAATAATGAGGGAAAACTAGTTATTTTGATAGGAGACATGGACATAACAAGGTTGATAATCCACGTGCAGCAGGTTGAAGAAGATAAGCTGAGAGATAGAGAAGAGTTCTGAAAGAAGAAAGCTAAGAATGTAACGACCTGGAAAACTGGTAAGTGAAACTAGAGCCTAACGAGTTTGTGTTTGAGTTTGTTATGGGGTTTGAGGTTGTTTAATGTCTTCCCGAACTTAAGTTGAGGGGTTTAGGAGTTAAACGTCAAGGTACAAATCCCCAAGGACCACCCAAGGGGTCCTTGAGGAGGACCCTAAAGACTAACCCCCAAGATCCCAAGAAACCGAAAGGCAATCAATTTGTGAAGGACATCAAGGATAGGACCTACTCCCCGTAAGTCCATCCACGCCCTGTGGATGGCCTCCATGGGTTAAGTTCCCAAAAGTTGAGTTGCAGAACCATTCCACGACTGGCCAATATGGCCCGTGGACCCACCCATGGTCCGTGGGTTATGGTTCGTGGATTGCAACTGGTGTGTTGTCTAGGGCTTGACCAAGGTGGGGGTGAAATGGTAAATTCATTTTAAGTTTAGTTAAGTTGGGGGACGGTTATTATTGGTTAATTAAAGTATTTTAAGGGTTTTAAAAGTGTTAAACTCCCTTTTAGACTTCATTATTACCAAACACTCAAATTAGAACCCACATCTACTCTTTAAATATTCTATCTCTAGAAACTTCATTGAAGAGCAAGTTCAAGGTCAAGTTTAGGGGTCAAGGAGCAGCCATTCTTCTTCAATTTTCATGGAGTTCATCAATAGAGGTATGGTAGTCCTCATCCTTGTCTAAGTTTCATTCAAGGAGCCCTATCAAAAATGATTTCAAGTTTCCAAATTTCCCCAAAAACCCTAGTTTTCAATCTATGCATGGGTTCAATTCCAAAACGTTTTCAAAGGCTTTTATATGATGATTTAATAAGGACTTTTTGAATTAATGGTGAATTAAGATGATTTCTCCTATGAAACCATGTTTCCCCCCAAAATCCTAAGTTGTGATTTGTGATTGGGAATTGATTGAATCATGGAAGTATGTTGAATTGTTTATGTTTATAGTGAATTAGTTATTGAATCATGTTAATTCCCTTATCTATTGTAGTAACTTAGATGTTAGGGTTGTGATTGATGTATAGCCTTGGAAGGCAATTTCATGAAAGATCTATGTATGAACATGATGTGAAGTATATGTGTGTGATCTCAATGAAACTATAATGATCATGTTTAGAATGTAATTTTGTTATGATTGGAAGCATAATCTCAATTTGCACTCATGAATGATGATGATAGAATGTGAAGGGTTTCTATAATGTGATGTTAAATCTTTAATTGGTAGGCTTAGGCATTCTTTTCTTGTATAAATGAAAGTAATGTGGATTAATGTATCTTGAATTGGTAGGCTTAAGGCATCCTTTTCTTGTATTGATGAATGTGATCTTGAATGAAGCATCTTGAATTGGTAGGCTAAGGCATCCTCTTCTTGTATAATGAATGTGTCTTGACTTAATGAATATGAATAGATAGGCCTATGGCATTTATTTCATAAATGACTAATGAATTTGTCTTGACTTGATGAATATGAATCGATAAGCCTATGGCATTCCTTTCATAAATGAACTAATGTAATGACGACTCTTGAATCGATAGGCCTATGGCATTCCTTTCGTAATGAGTCAATGTACCATGAATCTATAGGCTTATGGCATTATTTTCATGTGTATAATAGTGTAATGAGGAACCATGAATTTATAGGTTTATGTCATTCCTTTCATGAAGACTCAAGAGCTATCCTAATAATGAATCGTGGATTGATAGGCTTATGGCATTCCTTTCATGTGTAATGATGTACCTTGGGTCGATAGACCAATGACATTCCTCTCAAGTACAATAATGTACTGTGAATGAAATACTCTATGGGAATGGAGGTTAAGCACCAAGTGGATATGGTAAGATGGAAACTCTCTCAATGTTAGGCTAGGGTTCCAATGAACATCTCCGTATCCCATAACTATGTGCCCACATAGGATATTAGCTAGTGGATCCACCTTAGCTAAAATGTTACCGGTCCTACCTTAGGCAAGTAGACCACTCTTTACGGTGTGGGATTATATGACACCGGATTCCATGTCAAGCTCACATGGTCTATGTCGGTTAAGCACTTATTCCCATCATGTGAGATGTGCATTATGGTTTCTTGAGAAATTCTATGAAGTGTGGGTGGTAGTATGGGATGCTATCCATGCATTGCACAGTAGGCTTTGAGAGGGCTATAGTGAGTTCTCTAATGTCTTTATGGCTAATGAATGAAAGTGCTCTAAATGAAGCTAATGAAGAATGTTGACTCATATGCTTAAATGTAATGATGCATGCTATATTTGGATTGTATTATGAGTTACTTCCTTATCATGTATGATGAAATGTTTATGTCTCTTATGTACGGGTATGGTGTAAAGATGGAAATGATGAATGATAAGTTCACTTTTGGTGGCCTTAATGTGGTACTTAGTGTGGATAGTGGTATGGGACACTATTCATACATTGCACAAAGTATAGCTTGGTGTTGCTTGAGGTGAAAGCTTAATGTAATGAAATGTCTTATATGGTGGATTATGTTCTAATGTGATGAAATGACTTGTATGTTGGTTATCTTTGTATATTATGCCTCTTATACTCATGTTCATGAAGTTTTCTCAAATTGGCATAAAGCATGATTTCCAATGAAAATGTCCTTTTTAAGCATGGTTTTTGCATGACTATCATACTTAGTACTTTATGTGCTAACCCATATTTCTCCATTTTTACCAAAGTGTAGGTTTTGGAGATTTGATGTCCTATACTTGGAAGATAGGTTTCTAAGGAGCTTGGAGTTGAAGATATGACAAACCCACTAGTTCCCTTACGTCTTTTAATTATGTTTAGAGCTTTTGTATGGTCTTAGTCCCAAAGTTTATTTAAAGTGTTGTAGATGGTTTGAGACAAAGTATAGAAAGACATTCGCTTACTTTTTATGAAAAATGACTTCGATTGTAAAGAAGAGTTTTAAATTCCGCTTTATTTTCCTATGTTCTTATGTTCAAGAATGCTATAAGGCTTGTATGAGACTTTTCGGAGTCTGGTATGCCGTGTTGCACTAGGGGGTACCCTTTGGTCGTGACAAACATGGTATCAGAGCACAAGGTTTTGGCAATGGTTTTAGGATATCTCAAACCACATCTAGTAGAGTCTTGTTCATAGTGTGAAGCGCGCCACATTTATGAATAGGAGGCTATTGGGTGTTACGAAAATCTCACTTATTCATTCTTCAAGTCGTGCCATAGAGTTTAACTCTATAATGTCTTTCCTTATTCCTTATCCGATGGTATTTAGGATATGACCACTTGAAAGGCTTATGTTACAAGGATCAAGGGAGAAAAAAGTTGGTTGTGATGCCAATTATGGCTATGTAACTTGATAGATTTGAGATGATAGATTGCAATGTTGTCTTTAGTAAGAATGGGTTGTTTTATGTTTATGATTAGTTGATGGTAGAACCCGGCTTAGTCATGATTAGTTTTGAGGTATATTGATGAATAAGGTGTTTTAGAAATGCCTAGAAGGGTAGAAGTGTAATTCACCTTAGTTTAGAATCATCTTGTGTGATGAGTGTGAAGGTTTGGTGATGACTTGCTTCGACCTTAGAATGGAAATAAGTGAAGTTTAAAAGAGCTTGTATAGGCTTACTCCCAAGGGGGGGGATAATGTGCTTAGATGGTAAGGTCATTTAGTGTCCTTGATTTTCATGAGTTAGGCTTGCTTGATATTCTCACCTTAAGAGGTGTAGTGAGTTTGAGGAGTTTAGACCGGGTGTGGTAGACTCATATGGGACCTTGCGTGGTGTTGACAAGGTTGTTTGTGAGCAAGAGTTGCTTAATGAAGACCTTCCTAGTTTAAAAGCTCTGGTATGTTAATGGTTTCTTATAAGTTGTGAATGTCTTGTTAAGGTACCTATGTTATGTTCATGTTAGCCTTAGTATGGGTTTACTCCCAAGGGGAGAGAGTATGTTGAATAGTAAGGTTGTTGAGAGTTCCGAGATCTTTATCTCTTTCCTTCTATTCCTATTCAAGCTTGAGACCAAGAGTTCCTTCTTGGCTTGTTTCATGTTTTGGAATCATGTGTGAGTATGAGTTTCCATGGTCTCTTTATGTTATGCATGTTCTTGATGAATTCATGTTTAAATGAGAAAATGAGTTTTATGATTTATGTTCCTCAGGTTGATGTGCATTTAGTATAAGTTGCCTATATGCTTCATGGGGTGAATTGTTGAACATGCCTAAGTGTGCTTTTGAGAGAAATTGCATAATATGTCTAATGATGTTATGATGAGCATGATTTGAGTTGGAGAAGGTAATTCCTCCAACGAAATGAAGAATGTTGAAGTTATGATGCATAATGAGTTTGTAGATATAGTTCCTACTTTCTTGTGTTGCATAGAGTATGTTTGAGATGGAGTTGATGTTTCCTCCTAGTTTTGTGCATTGTTTATGATGTTGCATGCATGATGGGCAGCTAGTCTTGTGTCGTTAATCCCTTTATGCGTTTAAAGTGTCATTCGAGGATGAATGTTCCCATGTGGGGGATAATGTAACGACCCAAAAAACTAGTAAGTGAAACTAGAGCCTAACAAGTTTGTGTTTGAGTTTCTTATGGGGTTTGAGGTTGTTTAATGTCTTCCCGGGCTTAGGTTGAGGGGTTTAGGGGTTACGTCAAGGTATGACTCCCCACGGACCACCGAAGGGGTCCTTGAGGAGGACCCTAAAGCCTAACCCCCAAGACCCCAAGAAACCAAAAAGTTGTCAATTTGTCAAGGACTCACAGGTAGGACCTACTCCTCGTAGGTCCATCCACACCCCGTGGATGGACTCCGTGGGTCAAGGTCCAAAAATTTGAGTTGCAGAACCATTCCAAGACTGGCTAGTACTGCCCGTGGACCCACCCACAGTCCGTGGGTGGTGGTTCGTAGATTGCAACTGGTTTATTGTCTAGGGCTCCGCCAAGGTGGGGGTGAAATGGTAAATTCATTTTAAGTTTAGTTAAGTTGGGGGATGGTTATTATTGGTTAATTAAAGTATTTTAAGGGTTTTAAAAGTGTTAAACTCCCTTTTAGACTTCATTATTTCCAAACACTCAAATTAGAACCGATCTCTCCTCTCCAAATATTCTCTCTCTAGAAACTTCATTGAAGAGCAAGTTCAAGGTCAAGTCTAGGGGTCAAGGAGAAGAAATTCTTCTTCAATTTTTGTGGAGTTCATCAATAGAGGTATGATAGTCTTCATCCTTCTCTAAGTTTCATTCAAGGAGCCCTATCAAAGATGATTTCAAGTTTCCAAATTTCCCAAAAAACCCTAGTTTCAATCTATGCATGAGTTCAATTCCAAAACGTTTTCAAAGGCTTTTATATGATGATTTAAGATGGAATTGTTGAATTAATGGTGAAATAAGATGATTTCTCCTATGAACCCATGTTTTCCCCCAAAATCCTAAGTTGTGATTTGTAATTGGGAATTGATTGAATCATGGAAGTATGTTGAATTGTTTATGTTTATAGTGAATTAGTTATTGAATCATGTTAATTCCCTTATCTATTGTAGTATCTTAGATGTTAGGGTTGTGATTGATGTATAGCCTTGGAAGGCAATTTCATGAAGGATTTATGTATGAACATGATGTGAAGTATATGTGTGTGATCTCAATGAAAGTATAATGATCATGTTTAGAATGTAATTGTGTTATGATTGAAATCATATTCTCAATTAACACTCATGAATGATGATGATATAATGTGAAGGGTTTCTATAATGTGATGTTATATCTTGAATTGGTAGGCTTAGGCATCCTATTCTTGTATAAATGAAAGTAATGTGGATTAATGTATCTTGAATTGGTAGGCTTAAGGTATCCTTTTCTTATATTGATGAATGTTATCTTGAATGAAGCATGTTGAATTGGTAGGTTAAGACATCCTCTTCTTGTATAATGAATTTGTCTTTACTTAATGAATATGAATCAATAGGCCTATGGTATTCCTTTCATAAATGACTAATGAATGTTTCTTGACTTGATGAATATGAATCGATAGTCCTATGGCGTTCCTTTTATAAATGAACTAATGTAATGACGACTCTTGAATCGATAGGCCTATGGCATTTCTTTCGTAATGAGTCAATGTACCATGAATCGATATGCTTCTGGCATTCCTTTCATGTGTATAATAATGTAATGAGGAACCATGAATCGATAGGCTTATGTCATTCCTTTCATGAGGACTCAAGAGCTATCCTAATAATGAACCATGGATCGATAGACTTATGGCATTCCTTTCATGTGTAATGATGTACCTTGGGTCGATAGGCCAATGCCATTCCTCTCAAGTACAATAATGTAATGTGAATGAAATACTTTATGGGAATGGAGGCTAAGCACCGAGTGGATAAGGTAAGATGCAAACTCTTCCAATGTTAGGCTAGGGTTCCAATGAACATCCCTCTTCCCATAACTATGTGCCCACATAAGATATTAGCTAGTGGATCCACCGAAGCTAAATTGTTACTGGTCCTACCTTAGGCAAGTAGACCACCTCTTTAAGGTGTGGGGTTATATGACACCGGATTCCATGTCAAGCTCACATGGTCTATGTCGCTTAATCGCTTATTCCCATCATGTGAGATGTGCATTTTGGTTTCTTGAGAAGTTCTATGAAGTGTGGGTTGTAGTATGGGATGCCATCCATGCATTGCACGATTAGGCTTTGAGAGGGTTATAGTGAGTTCTCTAATGTCTTTATGGATAACGAATGAAAGTGCTCTAAATGAAGCTAATGAAAAATGTTGACTCATATGCTTAAATGTAATGATGCATGCTATACTTGGATTGTATTATGAGTTACTTCCTTGTTATGTCTTATGAAATATTTATGTCTCTTATGTACGGGTATGGTGTGAAGATGGAAAGGATGAATGGTAAGTTCACTTTTGGTGGCCTTAATGTGGTATTTAGTGTGGATGGTGGTATGAGACGTTATTCATACATTGCACAAAGTATAGCTTGGGGTTGCTTGAGGTGAAAGTTTAATGTAATTAAATGTCTTATATGGTGGATTATGTTCTAATGTGATGAAATGACTTGTATGTTGGTTATGTTTGTCTATTATGCCTCTTATACTCATGTTCATGAAGTTTTGTCAAATTAGCATAAAGCATGATTTCCAAATAAAATGTCCTTTTTAAGCATGGTTTTTGCATGGCTATCATACTTATCACTTTATGTGCTAACCCATATTTCTCCATTTTTACCAAAGTGTAGGGTTTTGTGATTTGATGTCCTATACTTGGAATATAGGTTTCTAAGGAGCTTGGATTTGAAGATATGGTGAGTCCTCATAGTTCGAGGATAAACCCACTAGTTCCCTTATGTCTTTTAATTATGTTTAGAGATTTTGTATGGGCTTAATCCTAGAGTTTATTTAAGTGTTGTAGATGGTTTGAGACAAAGTATAGAAAGACTTCCGCTTGCTTTTTATGAAAAATGACTTCGATAGTAAAGAAAAGTTTTTAAATTCCACTTTATGTTCCTATGTTCTTATGTTCAAGAATGCTATGAGGCTTGTATGAGACTTTTCAGAGTCTTGTACGCCGTGTTGCATCTAGGGGTACCCCTGCGTCATGATAGACAGTTGGGAATGAGTCCGGGCAGCAGAAGATTAATGCAAACCGGTCATCTTTCAAACAAAAGAAAAAGAGACCTGCTTCATCATCTGCTAGTGCACCTGCACCAAGGTACATATGTGAGTATAAGAATCAGAATTTCAGAGCTAGACCTACATAGTCTCAAGGTAGTGTGGCACGAGGAGTTAATAAGACTTATGCATGTGCTAAGTATAGTAGTTACCACTGAGGAGTGTGTCGTGATGGCTCCACTGGTTGCTTCAAGTGTGGTCAGAATGGTCATTTCATGAAAGAGTGCCCTAAGAACAGATAAGGTGATGGTAATGGGGGCAATATAACCCAATCTTCTTCAGCGGCTCTACCAGACAGAGCTGCACCTAGAGGAGCTACTTTAGGGATAGGTGGAGGAGAAAACCGTCTGTATGCTATCAACAGTCGCCAAGAGCAACCTAATTCGCCGATGTTGTCACTGGTATGATCAAAGTCTTTACTTATGGTGTATATTCTTTGTTAGATCTAGGAGCGTGTCTATCTTTTGTGACTCCATCTGTTGCGACGAATTTTGATGTTCTTCCTGAGAAACTTCTTGAGCCCTTCAGTGTTTCCACACTTGTTGGTGAGTCTATTCTAGCTGAGAGAGTTTATCGTGATTGTGTCATTTTCGTCAATCACAAAAGCACCATGGTTGACTTAGTCGAGTTAGACATGGTAGATTTTGATGTTATTCTAGGTATGGATTGGCTTCATACATGTTATGCCTCAGTTGATTGTAGAACTCGAGTAGTCAAGTTCCAATTTCCTAATGAGCCAGTTATAGAGTAGAGGGGTAGTTCAGCAGTGCCTAAGGGTCATTTTATTTCAGACCTTAAGGCAAGAAAGTTAGTTTCTAAGGGGTGTGTCTATAACTTAGTCCGAGTTAATGACTCTAGTGTTGAGACACCACCTATTCAGTCAGTTCCAGTTGTGAGCGAGGTTCCAGAAGTCTTTCTAAATGAACTTCCCGGAGTCCCTCCTGAGAGAGAGATAGACTTCGGTATAGATATTCTTCCTGATACTTGTCATATCTCTATTCCGCCATATAGAATGGCTCTAACTGAGTTAAAAGAATTAAAAGAGCAGTTGAAATACCTTCTTGAGAAAGCCTTTATACGACAAAGTGTCTCACCTTGGGGCTCTCCGGTCTTATTTGTGACGAAGAAAGATGGTTCTCTTAGAATGTGCATAGATTACCGTCAGTTGAACAAGGTTAATATCAAGAATAAGTATCTACTTCCGAGGATTGATGATTTTTTTTATCAACTTCAGGGTGCCACTTATTTTTCTAAGATAGACCTCAGATCAGGCAATCATCAGTTGAGAGTAAGAAAAAGTGACACCCCTAAGACAGTATTCAAGACCCGATATGGTCATTATGAGTTTCTGGTCATGTCGGTTAGTTTGACTAATGCCCCTACAATGTTCATGGACCTTATGAACATAGTATTTAAGCCTTATCTGGATATGTTCGTTATCGTATTCATTGATGACATTCTGATTTATTTAAGAAATAAGGGGGATCGTGCTAGTCATCTCAGAATAGTTCTCCAAACTCTCAAGGATAGAGAGTTGTATGCTAAATTCTCTGAGTGTGAGTTTTGGCTTGATTCTGTGGCATTCTTAGGCCACATTATCTCCGGTGATAGAATTCGAGTTGACATACAGAAGATAGAGGTAGTGCAGAACTGGCCTAGACCCACATCTCCAACTGACATTAGGAATTTCTTGGGGTTGGCTGGTTATTATAGAAGGTTCATCGATGGGTTCTCATTTATTTCATCCCATTTGACTGAGTTGACTCAGAAGACAGTTAAGTTTCAATGGTTTGAAGCTTGTGAGAAAAGTTTTCAGGAATTGACAACTAGGTTGACTACCACCCCAGTGTTGACCTTACCAGAAGGTACACAAGGTTTTGTTATATATTGTGATGCATCCAGAGTTGGACTGGGTTGTGTATTAATGCAGAATGGCAAGGTTATAGCTTATGCCTCCAGACAACTTAAGATTCCCGAGAGGAATTACCCAACTCATGATCTAGAGTTGGTT
This sequence comes from Solanum okadae, assembly GCA_036553675.1. NCBI lineage: Eukaryota > Viridiplantae > Streptophyta > Magnoliopsida > Solanales > Solanaceae > Solanum > Solanum okadae. The sequence goes on from CM071686.1 coordinate 43,556,236, forward strand.
GTTGTAGTGTTCGCTTTGAAGATATAACATCACTATCTCTATGGTGTTCATGTATATGTGTTCACCGATCACAAGAGCCTTCAATATGTATTCAGTCAGAAATAGTTTAATATCAGACAGAGGAGGTGGTTAGAGTTGCTCAAGGATTATGACATGAGTATTGTATATCACCCAGGTAAGGCTAATGTTGTTGTTGATGCCTTGAGCAGGTTGTCTATGGGCAGTACGACCCATGTTGAAGAAGACAAGAGGGAATTAGCCAAAGATGTGCACATACTTGCACGGTTTGGGAGTCCGGTTTATGGTTTCCAATGAAGGAGGAATGGTGGTGATAAATGGGGTTAAATCATCATTTGTGTCAGAAATAAAAGAGAAATAAGGCCAAGATCCTATTTTGCTTGAATTGAAGACAAATGTTCATAAGCAAAAAGTGATGGCTTTTGAACAAGGAGGAGATGGTATATTGAGGTATCAAGGAAGATTGTGTGTACCAAGGGTGGATGAGCTCCAAGAGAGGATCATGGAGGAAGCTCATAGCTCTAGATACTCTATCTATTCGAGTTCCACAAAGATGTAACGCGACTTGAGAGTAGTCTATTGGTGGAGTAGCATAAAGAAGGGTATTGCAGAGTTCGTTGCTAAATGCCCGAATTGTCAACAAGTTAAGGTAGAGCGCCAAAGGCCCGTTGCTAAATATAGAGATTCTGGAATGGAAGTGGGAGATGATTAATATGGATTTTATTACTGGTTTGTCGCAGTCTCACAGACAACATGATTCTATTTGGGTGATTGTAGATTGAATGACTAAATCTGCCCACTTTTTGCCGATAAAGACTATCCATTCAGCAGAGGATTATGCCAAGTTATATCTTCAAGAGGTAGTTAGACTTCATGGAGTTCCAGTGTCCATCATTTCATATAGAGGTTCACAATTTACTACACAATTCTGGAAGTGATGGTCAAGTAGAGCGCACAATTCAGACTTTAGAAGATATGTTGAGGGCGTGTGTGATCAATTTCAAGGGTAATTGGGATAATCACTTGCCTCTCATAGAGTTTTCTTACAATAATAGTTATCACTCTAGCATCTAGATGGCTCATTGTGAGGCTCTTTATGGGAGAAGATGCAGATCTTCTATTGGATGGTTTGAGGTTGGTGAAGCTAGGTTGATAGGACCAGACTTAGTTCATCAAGCTATGGAGAAAGTGAATACTATTCAAGAAAGGTAGAAAACAGCACAGAGTTGTCAGAAATCCTATACATATGTTAGGAGAAGAGACTTGGAGTTTGAGGTGGATGATTGGGTTTATTCGAAGGTTTCACCCATGAAGGGTGTTATGAGATTTGGTAAGAAGGGGAAGCTTAGTCCTCGGTATATTGGTCCTTACAGAATATCCAAGAGGATTAGTAATGTAGCTTAGGAGTTGGAGCTACTGCAAGAGTTAGCAGCAGTCCATCCGGTGTTTCACATCTCGATCTTGAAGAAGTGTATGGGCGATCCTTCGCTCATTATACCTACTAAAAATATTGGTATTAAGGACAAACTATCTTATGAGGAGGTACTCGTTCAGATTCTAGATTGTTAGGTTCGCAAGTTAAGAACCAAAGAGGTAGCATTAGTTAAGGTCTTATGAGGGAATTAGTTTGTTGAGGAAGCTACTTGGAAGACTGAGGAGGATATGAAAAGAGATACCCACATCTCTTTGAGCCCGGAGAAAATTTAGACCAAGGTAATGTTTTTTGAAAAACACTCTTTTAATTTATATGCTATGTTATATTGAATTGCATGTTGGGTGTTAGAGTTGGGTGTTAGATTGTTTCCACCCTTAGTTCTACTTAGAGTGATCTCATTCGAGGACGAATGTTCCCAAGGGGGAGATATTGTAACATCCCTCCTTAGAAAAGAGCTAAACATAGAAAGAACAAAGTTGGAAAGAGTCAAATTGAAAATTTTGGCAAGTTAGGCTAAGTTATGAGTTTGGGTCAACTTCAAACAACCATAACTTTCAGTATAGGATGAGTTAGGTGGCCCATAAGATATCAAATAAAAGGTATTGACATCTTCTTACCAACGCCACCGAGTTTGCTAATTTTTGAGTTCGGATAAGGGTGTTGTCCAGTTAAGGAAAGTTACCCGGATTTAAGAGGGGTATTTTGGTCTTTTCCTTACCCTATCACCTTAAAATGAATATTGGTAATATTTAGGGTTCTAAACTGATTTGGTTCAGTTTTACAAATCCTAATTTATGCTAGGGTTTTGAGAGGAGTTCAAGAAGAGGAGAAAAAGAGAAAAGTCAAGGCGTTCGTCAAGTCTTAAAATTTTGTTGCGGAATTTCCCAAGGATTCGATCCTAAGAGGTATGTGAGTTCTCATAGTGTTGGGTTCATTCACCCACACGCCAATCATGTTATTTTCAGCAAAACTTCGTCCTTGAAGTTTAAGAGTTTGAGTTCTTGATTAGTTTCTTGAAGTATTGTTTCCATTCTTGAATTAGGTTGGGTTTTGATGAGTTCTTGAGATAAGTTTGAGTAATTTGAGGGTAGTTTTGAGTGGATTAGTGTATACTAATGTTGAGTATTTGTATGTAAGTGATTGGAGAAGAAACCATTCGATTTTAGGCGAATTGGGGTTAGAAAATGAGTAAGAATTTTCGTCGCGGTTTTCTGGGCAAGGGTTGTCGCACCACCCCACCAACGCGCCAGCAGAGAGACTCTATAGGTAGGCTCATGGCGCCCTGCGTTAGCAGTGCACCCCAACTGTTGCTCTGTAGTTCAAGGGTTGGCGCCACACAGTGCGCCAGGGTCGCCTGCCTCACCCTTTCTCCATCGTTTAGTCCGTCTGAGTTCTTTCAAAGGGTACCTTTACCCCCCACCCCCCATTTCTAACTACTCTAAACCACTTCTAAATATATAGAAATCATTCATAACATGAATCATAACCTTGAATTCAAAATTCAAATTCAAGGTAGAGCTAAGAATCAAGTCTTGAGAGTTCTTCCAAGTCATTTTAATAAGTCTTTTACAATCCTTTTAGCTTGTTTTAAGACTTGAGAACTTGAGTTTGAGAAGTAGTAGAATTGAGTTCATTTTCTTTAGAATGATATATGGGAACTAAGTATTCCCAAGAGTAAATGTTTTCACATTTAAGATGAGAGGAAACACCGATTTTCAAAAGAGTTTTTGAGCAGTTTTGAGTACCATCTCTTTTAAGAGAAAGATTTTTTAGTAATAATTTCAAACCATAGAAAGAGTTATGTTTTTAAACATATGATCTAGTTACATTTTGGGAGTAGTATTGAGCACCGATATGGGGATGAGTTCAGATAACTCAAAGTCCTCATAAACCATGTAGCCAACGTGGGTAGAAAGGGTCATACTTTTTAGATGATTCTTTAATGCTTTTAGCATACACTAGTGGATCCACTTAATATTAGGTTCTATACCACGACAAAGTATAGGATAGTTCTGGCAGCGTGGGCTAGACGCAGTATCATCACATAACTCATAATAATGGTTGTCGGTGAGAAAATCTCCCACAGAGTTTATTTTGTATTTTCATATACAAACGAAGTTTATTTTGTATCCTTGCATACAAACTGAGTTTATTGTATTTTTAAATACATTGGATTGTTATCTACTGTTTTAAAAGATTTTCTTTATATTGCGTTCTTTACTACTGTTTTATATTGAAATGAGTTGAGTATCCTTGAGTTGAGTTGAGATGAAGTAAGTGTTTCTTTTAGTTCCAGTTCAAGCTTATGTCTTGTTTAGATTTCCCCTCACATGCTCGTAGATTCCATGTACTGACCCCATTTGACCTACATCTTTTATGATGCAGATACAGGTGACCAGGATCAACATCCGGCGCTTCATTGATCCAGTTGAGTTCCAGAGTTATTTAAAGTCTCTGTCAAATGAAAACACAAAAGAAATTATTCAAGAAACAAAATAAGAAAAATAAATGAAAGTTCCCACACAGTATATATAGAAGATTTATGTGTGAAGCAAAGTTCATAGATAATTGCATATTTCTTTGTTCTCTTCTTTTCTTCATTAATAGAAAATCAATACCTAAATTCAATGCTATGAACTTTGGCGAAACATATCAATGTATTGGGGATGAATCATTTATGAAAATTTTAAATGATCTCAAATTGTCACAGAAAAGAGATCCCTAAGAATTTATAAGGAGTGAATGATTGTGATTTATGATTGAAGAAACATGAAGGTAGAAATTGTTGTGACTATTCGTAGGTAATTAGTCTTTTTTTAATGAATAAAACATGTAGGTTAATTAAAGAGTATTAATGTTCTAAAATGATATAAATAATATTGATGTATGTATGTGATTAAAATCGTTAGAGGAAAATATGAGTGTGAATTGATGAATGATTTGCTACAATTTGTTCACCAACTCTTTCTTATGTGGTACCTCGAATTTCGTTGGGTTTCGAACTTAATCAACTATTACAACTAATAGTTGAGATTTTTTAAGAAGAAGAAGAGTATAAAACCTAAAAAAATTGTAGTTTAAAAGTGAGAGGAAACCCTTCTATTTATAGCTAACAAATAGTAGTATGAATATGTTCTTATTGTGCCTTAATAGATAAGCCACAACCCTTCAAAAAAGTTCTTGCTCATCATTAAAGACATAACCCTTTGAAAAAGTCACATCTCATCGGATAAGGCACAACTTTTGGTGAAGTCACAGCCCTTTGAAAAAATCACAATCCTTTGGAAAAGTAACAACTCATCGGAAATGTCACAACCCGTTAGAAAAAATCACAACCCTTTGGAAAAATCACAACTCATCGCAAAAGTCACAATCCATTAATGTGAAAAGGTATCAACTTTTAATATAACATAATTAAATAAATTGAGTATTTTTAATTGGGGGCATTATAGTAATTCAACATTCATGTTTGGGAGTTCATGCTTTTAAGGTAGTATAGATATAGATTAGTCATAATTACCCATTCTTCCATATTGATATTAAAAAAAAATTCACATATATTTGATACTTTATATCAACAACATACTGATTCACAGCTCTAAAAACCCATTACATATACATCAAATTAGTAATGTATTAACTTGTAACCAGTAATGTATCATGACTTATATATCCATAAATAAATTCAAAAATCAAAAAAAAAATTAAAGCAGAAATAAAATATAACAAATAAATTCGCATGTATATGATACTTTATATTATCAACACACTAACTTAAACATCTAAGAATACATTACATATACACAGTGGCGGATCCAGGATTTAGAGTTCTTGGGTGCCAAATAGACTTATCGATTAAATTAATTTTATATTTGATTAAATTATTCATCATTTCGATACATATCATAAATCAATCAATAAAATATAAATAATAAGATATTACACTTTTATTGAGTATTTAATCAAATAAAAGAAAAGTCAAATGAGTAATAATGTAATTAGTTTAATTTAAGTCAATAAAAATTATAAAAAAATAAAATAAATTGTGTCAGCTGTTTTTCCTTAAAAAAACGTGCTTGGAGCCTTTTTTTTCTCTTAAAAAACATCTGCAGCAAATTTCTCAAAAAAATATGTACAAATGGGATTCGAACCCGCAACATCAGCCTTCTAAAGTTGCCCTCCTACCGTGGCACCACAAGCTAGTTTTGTTCTCTGGGTGGCACGCTTTATATTTATATAAATATTATATATATATATATACCTATGTATGTATAGAGTTTCCGTCAAAGTTCGGGGGTGGCGTGGTACCCCCACACCCCTTCATAGATCTGCCCCTGCATATACATCAAACTAGTAATGTATCAATTTGTAATTAGTAATATATCACGACTTATATCAATATACAAATTCAAAAATAAAAAAACAGAGGAGATACATAGCAAATTCAGACAATTGCACCAGTTGATACATCAAAGCTTTGTACCTCACCAACATTTTATTCGATTTTATCAATACAAAGGGGGTACATAGCAAATCCAACCTCACGTTTCTTCACCTCAACGTATACATTTACTCCCATATCATTTATAATAATCAGTGGAGATGAATTACCTTCTACAATGTATCATATCTCATTTTTTTTCCTCAATTCATCAATATTCAACTCAGTTGCAATGGTTGAAATTAGATTCACGAATGAAATATTTTCCCCAACTACTTTCACATCACTCCTGTATCATTCATATCTAACCTCACTTTCCCATATTCTAGAATGCCTCAACAAAATTGAAATATTCATTTATATATCGTATCAAATTTTAGACAAAAGTTTTGAATCTTAGTGGAAAGTTTCTTCGACGAAACAGGGAAAATGATGAACAGAGATTTTGTATTTTGAATGTCACGCCCCGAGCCTACACCCTGGATGTGGCCGGCACTCGAAGAGCATTGTTGGCCCCCAAGCGAACCCTTGGCCTGACTTTCTTAACTCAGCGGAAACCTAACTCAATAGGATAACTCCATGTAATGCAAGGACATAAAACAACTTAACTGATAAAATCTGGCCAAAAAGGCAACTCGAGTCTCAAAATTGAATATTTACATATATACATAGATGAGAGACTCAAAACTAACTGACTGACTGTCTATGAAGCCTCTATAATACTGAGATGGATGTTGGGACAGACCCCGCAACATCCTAATAAAACAAAACTGAGAGAACAAAATAACCAAGTCCTCCGGAAGCAAGGAGGCTCACCACTGACTCTGGAGTGCTCAACTGGATCAACGGCGTGCTGGATGCTGATCCTGGGTACCTGTGTCTGCATCGTCATAAGATGCAGGTCAACTGGCATCAGTACATTGAATGTACGAGTATGCGAGCTGGAAAGCTAAACCACCACTTAAGCTTGAAAAAAGTAACAAGGAACTCTTACCTTGGCTCTGTTCAACTCATGAATAACTAAACTCAATATATAAAGCAATAAGACACATGCAATATATAAAGCTTATAAAACTATTAAAACATGACGTAAAAATCATATTTATAATATCATAAAAATATCATGCTTCCTCTCAAAGTCTACTTGTGCAATGCATGAATGAAGTCCCATACCCCATCCACACTAAGCAAAACTTCTTGAGGAACCAAGCTCTTTCTACTGTTGTGGGAGTTTCTCTAACTGACAACCACCACTATGAAACTAAGTGGTGATACAACGTTTTACCTCACGTTGCCCAAGGACCATCCTATACCTTGTCGTGATATAGGAAGCTAACTTTACCAAGTGGATCCACTAGCTTAACTTTACGTGATCATCTAAAAAGTATGACCCGTTAACTCCCATGTTGGCTACATGGTTCTTATGGAGAGTTGAGTTAATATGAACTCGTGTCCCCAATTCGGTGCTCAAGACTACTCCCAAAAATACTTTAGCTCATAAGTGTTTTAAACACATCTTTCTTTATTTGAGATAATTACTCAAAACCTTGCCCGAAGGCTCACTTGGAATCGATGTTCCTTTTTCTTGAAAACTAGCCCAAAGGCTCTTTTGGAATCATAGTTCCTTTTCTTACTCAAATGTAAAAACATTTAGAAACTTCTTTGGAATACATAGTTCCCTAATACTTTTGAGAAATGAACTCAACTTTATGCTCTTGACTTAACTCGAAACTCTTTACTTAACTGAAAACTCTTGACTTAACTTGAAACTCGATACTCTTTACTTAACTTGGAATTCTATACTTAACTTGGAACTCTATACTCTTTTTCTGACTTGAAACTTGAGCCTTAAAATGAAGGTAAAATGTTCAATAAAGACTCTTGAACAACTTTAAAGACTTGCTTTGACTTACTTCTTTAACTTCTAGACTCAACTCTTAACTTCACTTGACTTGGAAACTAACTCACCTTGAATTAGAATTATGTATTCAAGGTGTTTGATCACATGTTATGGATGAGTTCTTGACATTTAGACGTACCTTAGAGTGTAAAAAACAACTATAAAACATAGGTACAATACCAAGGAACATGCATGAGAAAGCATGAAAAGAATGGGGAAACTTGGAGTCCTTGGCGCTCTGCAAGGCGCGGAGCGCCAGCCCTAGAAGCTAAGAAGGGACCTGCTGGTGCTCTGCTAGGCGCGCCGCCCCAAGGGCTGGGATTCTGAGCCCCTCTTGGGGCGCGCTGGCTGGCGCGACACCCCAGCCCTTTTCCCCGAAAACTCGACTTTTCTCCCTTATTTCTCCAACTCTAAACCTTCTAAACTTCAAAGGTTCCAACACCAAACACTAAGGATCATAAAATCCCTCAATATACTAGAGATTCAACTCAAAAACACAACCAAATCATGTCTCAAATCAACAAGAGCTTCAACAACACAATCAACAACATCAACACCACAACCAACAACTTCAACAACACAACCAATCTTTTTCTCATAAATAAAACGAGCTTGGCGTGTGGGGGAAAGAACCAAACCAACACTATGAACTCACATACCTAGTAGGGATCACCCCCGACGATATCCACGACGATCTTTGACGAAACCTAGCTTGATCTTCTCTTTCTCCTCTTCTTCTCCTCTTCACTCACAAACCCTTACTCCCACTCTTTAAAATGAGAAAAACTTATCAAAATCATTCTAACACACTAATATATATCCAAAAGATAAGTCTAGGGAAAAGACCAAAATGCCCTTACAAATTTCCGGATGGACTTCCCTGCCAACTGCCCAATTTCCAAAGGGCATAACTCACTCATACGAACTCGGAATAGAGCAAACTCGGTGACGTTGGAAAGACCATTCCACGAAATTTGCAAACATAACTAGAACTACACCTAACTCATCCTGAATTAGGAGTTATAACTGTTCAAAGTTGGCCAAAAACTCACTTTTTCCCATACTTAACCAAATTTCCAGATTTTTAAAATTCTTTCCAAAAATGAAAATTCCAAATTCTAAGCCTCTTCAATTATTTCACATTGCCGGATGTTACATTGAATAGGTTTGTTATGTTAGTATCTACATTTCAGCGATTGACAGTAAGGCGTAAATTATGGGATTGTAATTAGATTTTTTCTGTTTTGTTTTCCTTTTTAAGTGCAACAACCGCACATATAATGTATCAAAATAAAGGAAAAATTAGTTGAATGGGTACCTTTTAATAAATAATTACTGATTTTAGCAATACTTTTTATTTATTACCATTTTTAGCAATACTATGTTAAATCTGCAATATGTATTAAAAGTGAATTATGTGTGCAATATATATGTATTGTAATTGATTTTAAAATATATTATGCTTGTTTGGTAAGAAATTGACACATTGTATTATAAATGTATTAAAATATGTGATAAATGTATTATTCATCAATAAAATTTATATTATATGTGAATAATAAATTGTTCTTTGTAAAATGTATTAAAATTGTTAAATAAATGTATTAAAAGTGATCAAATGAAAAAAAAAATGTTATTGCTATAAATGATAAATATTTTTTTAATGTTGTATATTTATGTAAGTTTCCCCAAAAAATAAATATATCCGGACAACTAGTTATATATCCAGATGGCTGACCACCCCGTATACCCTGGTGACCACCCCTGCAGTCCTGTCCTGGCCTCCGCCTCTAGCTGGAGGTGCTGGCGCTCGCGCATGCCTAGCTGCCTGTGGAGCAGGTAAGGCTAACCTGCGATGGGGACACTCGCGGGCCCAATGATCTAACTCCCCACACTCATAGCACCCCTGGGACTGTCGACTGAGAGCTAGAGGTCGGCTACCCCGGCCAGAAGAACCCATCTGTAAACTACCTCGGCCCTGACTAGGACCGGCACTAAAACCAAAATGGCGGTGCTGATCACCCTCTGATGTCTGGAGAGAGGCCTGGAAGGGGCGACTAGACCGACCCGACTGAAACCTCTGCTGAGATCTATCATAAGACTCTCGGGGTCTGAAACAGCGCCTATCATGGCTATCCTCCTGTCTAGCTCTCTTGCCGCTGCCCCCTTGGGCCTCGCGACGGAGCTGCTTAATAGTACGGACATGGTCCACTACATCCAGAAATGAGCGGCCCGCTGAGACTAAAGACTGAGTCTCCATCCGCAACTGTAGTCTCAAACCCCGAACAAAACAACGAACCCTCTCCTCCTCAGTAGGTAATATCATGGCGGCATGCCTGGAGAGCTCGTGGAATCGGGCCTCATACTCTGATAATGTCATGGAGCCCTGCTCTAACTGAGCAAACTTATCTTTGATGCTCCTAGGAATAAATCGGGCCAAGAAGGCCTCTGAAAACTCAGTCCATGTGACCGGTGGAGACCCAGCTGGCCTGGTCTCTAAGTATGTACGCCACCACTGTCTGGCGGGACCGTCTAGCTAGTAAGCGGTGAAGTCTGCTCCTCTCGACTCCACTAAACCCAAAGTCTGTAGCCGCTCGCGGCAAGTAAGGAGTCGGAAACTCTACAAACCATATATGGAATCTCGATGTTTCGGACTCGTTCGGAGTCGGAAAAACACAAACCATATATGGAATTTGATTCGAAATGATAATTCGGGCTCAACGGTGTAGTCGGAATTTCCATTGGAGATCGCTTCGATGAAAAGTGGGTCCCACACCCAGTATCGTTTTGAGCCGGATTCCACAACGGGCATCTAAAGCCTCGGGAAGTGAACAAAAGGTCGTTCTAGACCAAAATCGTTATTCTGAAGCTAACCTAGCTGTCAGAATTTTCATCTGAGCACGTTTTCTAGGAAGGTTGACCAAAGTCAACTATAGGCCAAATTTCAAGGGCAAAAACGTCAAATGGCCTTAAACTCGTACCGATTGCCTCGATACTCGTGTTGACCATGCTACTAGCCAAATTTGGCCATTTCGGAGCTGATGGAATCGTCAGAATTTTATTCTGAGGTCTTTTACCTGAATTTATGACCGAAGTCAACTTTTCAAGTTATAAAATCTCCAAAACAGGGAAACGGGCCTAAAACCCAAACGAACGACCAGGCGACCGAACAGTCAGTGCCAGCAAGTCATAAATGACTTGGGGTCGCTACAGGAACGCTCTAAACGATGAAATGAATGCTTTAATTTAAAAATGACCTGAAGGGTCATTACAGATATCATAAGTGATGATCTCTTTAACATGATACAACTATTTTTTTGTGGCCACAGTATTCCTAAATTTATTTCGCATGCTTGCCTAGTGTTACTTCCAAAACTGAATCATCCTAATAAGTTTTTTGAATTCAGACCTATCTTCCATTGTAATTTTACCGACAAGGTTATTTTTTTTATAACGAAAAAATCCGTCTGACCTACCCTTTAGACCAATTACAGCCTACTAAACTCGGTGGATAATGGGCCCTCCCTCTACCCTTCCACACTTAAATACCAGGTTCGCTTTGCATGATGTGGGGCTTGAACCTGCAACCTAAGCCACGAATCCTCCACCTTTTGTCACTCGAGCTAGGCCTTGGGGGCACCAACAAGGTTATTTCCAAGCTACTATATCTCAGATTAGCCCCCATCCTGCCTCGTTTTATTTCTGAGAACTAGTCTGGATTTGTTCAAGGAAGGAGTATTTATGAAAATATTATGCTAGCTTAGGAGCTTATTCACAATATAAATAAACCCAAGACAGGAGACAATGTGGTCATAAAACTTGACATGGCCAAAGATTATGAGATGGTTTCTTGGTCCTATACATGTTTAGTTATGAGAAGAATAGGTTTTGGAGAAATGATCATTGACATGATTTGGAGACTTATGTCAAACAATTGGTACTCTATCATTATCAATGGTTCTCGACATGGTTTTTTCCATTCTACAAGAGGTCTCAAGCAAGGTGATCCTCTATCTCAGCTCTCTTTATCATTGGTGCAGAGGTCCTTACTAGGATGCTAAACAATCTTCATCAACACTATCTCTGTAAGGGCTTTCATATGGAAAGAAATGGTCCTCAAGTAAATCATTTGAGCTTTGCAGATGATATAATAATCTTCACATCAACTAGCAAATATTCTTTGAAGCTTATTATGCTATGCAGATGTATGAAACAACTTCTGGACAGCTTATGAACAAGGAGAAGAGTCAGCTACTTATTCCAGAAAAAACACCTCCTGATATCATTGAAAGAACTAAAGCTATTACTAGTTTTAGTAACACTTTTGGGCCAATCACATATTTGGGTTGTCCTTTATATATTGGTCGTCAAAAGATTATTTATTTCACTTCATGGTGGTTAAAGTTATTGCCAGAATCAAAGGATGCAAACCAAAATGTTAAGCTGTGGAGGCAGAACTACTCTTATCAAATCTGTCTTATATTTAATGCCCATACATCTGCTAACTGCTATAATCCCTACAACTACTACCCTCAAACAGATCAGGTGGAGCTGACTTCTTTTGGGGGTGGGAGAAGGACAAAAGAAAATACCATTAGGCATCCTGGGGAACTCTAAGTTTTCCTTTTGAAGAAGGTGGAATTGGTATGAAGAATCTTGGCGATATGTGTTTATCTCTGCATTATAAACAATGGTGGAACTTCAGATCCAAAAAGTCCCTTTGGGGTAACTTCCTCAAAGACAAATATTGTAAAAGAGCTAATCTTGTCATTAAAAAATGGAACTCTGGAAAATCTCTCATATGGAAGAATATGATCATTAACAGGATGGAAGTTGAACCTCATATTCAATGGGCTATTAACTCTGGAAGTTGTAGTGTTTGGTGGGATGACTGGCTGGGGGTAGGATCTCTAGCAAATCACAGTGATTACCTTCCCAGTCTAAATAATGTCACAGTTTCCAGCTACCTTGTTAATGGAGAGTGGAATGAGGATAAAATAAGACAGCGTGCACCTCAACAACTCATTCATAAAATCCTCCATACTAATGTTAGAGTGCAATAGGACATCCTAGATCAAGCCATCTAGAAACCTACTACCAGTGGGAGTTTCACTTGTGCTTCGGCATGGGAGCATGTGAGGAAGAAAAGGAATAAGACTTTAACTGACTCCCTAATTTGGCATAAAGCTATTCCCTTCAAGGTCTCCTTTTTATTCTGGAGAGCACTCAGACTCAAGCTCCCAACAAATGACAAAATTAGTGCCTTTGGACACTCTACTGCAAATTGTTCAGGTTGTTACATTCCAGGAAGATGTTGATCATATTTTCATTTCTGGAAAATTTGTTAAGCCATTTGCTAGCAGGCTGGGGGTACAACATAGCAGAACCCCTATGAGGAGGATGCCGATGAATTGATGGATTACTAAATCTAACAATGAAGTTCACAAGCTCATAATGAAAGCCACCTCCATTTTCATTTTGCTGGAACCTTTGGAAGAATAGGTGTGCTAGTAAATATGGTGGGAAACAATCAAGTACAACTAGAGTCAAATTCTTTATCTCCAAGGAGTTTCACATGCTTATCATCACTACTTATCCATCCATCAAATGGCCTAACAACTGGAATGAGTTCATTTCTCTGGTGGAGAACTGCCAACATGATATAAAGGTCACTCAAGTAAACTGGTGGAAACCTCTTCAGTCCATAGTTAAATTAAATACTGATGGTAGTGCTCTAGAGAATCCAGGTAGGATTGGAGCTGGGGGCATACTGAGAGATCATAAAGGCAAACTGATTTATGCCTACCTTAGGTGTGGGTTCAAACAATCAAGCAGAAGTTATAGCTGCAGCCTTTGGAATGAATTGGTGTATTCAACATGGGTATAGTAGGATCATTTTGGAAGTAGATTCTGAACTTTTAGTGAAATGGCGCAAGCAAGAAAGTATCCCCTCCTTGGAGCATCTACAAAAATATCATGGAACTTCAAGACTTGATTAAAATGACTGATTTTTTTCAATGCAATCATGTCTTTAGAGAGGCAATTTCCTTGTTGATACTCTTTCAAAGCAGTCATTTGAGGAAAAATACTCAACATTTTTACAATTATTATCATCTGCCTCAAGAGACTAGAGGTTACATCAATTTAGACAGAATGGGCATGGCATGCTTCAGAAGGAAAAAGTTGAAGAGGATCAAAAAACCACCCTAAAAGATGGCTGATCAGTATCCTGGGACAAGTTATCACTTGTTCATTTCCTTTTTTGTGCAACTTCTTCCCCTAAGCTATATACTATAGATACAGCTTCTAGGAAGGGGTTAGTTTTTGGTTAGGCTCTTTTCTCTATTGTAAGGAAAGAGCCTCCCTTATTTATGATTTCCTACTTTATATGTATTGAAAGGAGTCCTTTCTTCTAGGTACATAGTTCTAGGCTTCTTTCAATAGATTTTAGGGTCAAGTTGATAAGCCTTATTAGGCTAGTCGATAGATGATCTACCATAGGATTGGAGGTTAGGTTAATGTCCCCCTCCTTGTCTATTTTGTCTTGTTTTATTATATGTTAAGGCCTGGGGGTGTTGCTAAACCCCTGACCCCCTTAAGGGTCATTAAAATAAAAATAACTAAAAAAAAACTAAGGTACAAGAGATGAACAAAATATAGTAGGAACCTTTTTGATAGAAATAAAAGAGATGACAAACATTTTAACTGTCATCCAAATACTGGTACATAACCTCCCACACTAGTCTCATGACCATAATTCATAACATCCAAATATTTCCTCAACTGCTTTTTCCATCAAACCAAGTTTGCAGATTCGAGTTACTGTTAAACTCAAAGAACTCTTGACCTTTGGCAGACCAAATAAATAAAATGAAGAAAAGAGATTAAGCTATTAGCACAAGGAAAACCACTGAAGTTAGATACTATACTAGACACAGACTCTTATTCAATGATTCATTTTCCCTATTAACGGTATTTTAAAGAGCACTAGTAATGAAGATCCTACATCAAACCATAATCCCGGCAATGGCTATGCCTAGTTTTATTCGAGCATTCACCTGGCATGATTTTGATGTCACTCACATTAATGATATGTCTCATTCCCTTAAAATGCAGCTTGAAAAGAGAATCAATTTCCAACATTATTTAGTTTTTGAGTTTTGAAGACACCAAATACTACAACCAAATAAATGTTCTAAAAAAGGTTGTTTCATAGAACATGCAAAAAAGAAAAAGGACAAGAGAAGATCTCAACCAGACCTTGTGTGATGATATCCCTTAAACATGCAATGTAGGAACAACAAACACAGTGTATTCTCACAAGTGGGGTCTAGGGAGAGAAGTATGTATGCAGACTTTACCTCTACCTTTGAGAAGGTAGAGGCTGTATCCAAAAAAACCTTAAACATGCAATGTATTTTTCTATATTTGATAATAGAAGAAGAATTGAACTGCACTTGCGAGACATGTATTAAGTAGAAACTTACAAATCATAAGTTACACAATTGTAATTCATCTGAGCACCTGCAACCTTCATTGTTGCTTAATCCTTGTTGGTTTTGTGAAAGCGGACAGACAAGGCTTTCAATGTGATTTCATTCGACAAACGGGCACCAAAGTTAGTAACCTCTGCATATTTAATCGGATCATCGCACATCTTTTTTATAACAAATGGTGTATCATCTTGATTCTGTATCATTCCAGGTGCTACATAAACAAGCAGAGTCTCACCTTTATTTGACATGTAACATGATGGGTAAAGAAAATGCTTGTCAAGATCGTTGAGACACTTTATGGTATACATTTTTGTCCAGGACTCTTTAACCCCATACTCCTCCTTAACCCATATATTTACGCGAGTGAGGAGGACGTTCATACTAAGTACAGAAAGGTTATTTCCCAACACTCCTAGCTTAAAACCAAAATCTTCTTCTCCAAAGCAAGGGGGCTCTATCTTTCCCCATTTCTCATCAGCCATATCCATAGAAACGATACTCCAGGTCCCCCGAACTCTAAGCTCGCCAAGACCACAAGAAGTAGTCCAATGAAGCTTCCCATTTACGAACGTAGCTGAAGACTTGGAGCGCATCCTATCCCCTAAATCATCCATATTTCTCCAAGCATCACTCTTTAAACTATATATTTTGACCTCAACAGTAGAATAACCGCCATGTTGGTAAATTGCAACAATACATACTACCTTATAATCATCACAGAACTCATCATATCCAAAACCATATATGAAATTGGTATTACTTGTCAATCTACGATGAGACAATTTCTTTTACTTTTTAATTGTTGGATTCCATAAGAACAAGTCTCTTGTCCCGTCAGCAAAACAAATCAATCCATT
The DNA here is from genome assembly GCA_036553675.1 of Solanum okadae. Classification (NCBI taxonomy): domain Eukaryota; kingdom Viridiplantae; phylum Streptophyta; class Magnoliopsida; order Solanales; family Solanaceae; genus Solanum; species Solanum okadae. The sequence continues at coordinate 43,572,383 of CM071686.1, forward strand.
GACTGAACCCACAATGCAAAAAGATACACCGGAGTTTTCCATTGAACAATTCAAGTCATTTGCCTCAATAACAGATTCATTGTAAAGTAAAGAGCTAAAAGAACAGTCCTTAAGATTGCTATTAGCCCGATACAATTTCATCAAGATCCTATGGTGAGTATACTCCTTGTTATCAATAGATACCCTAAGATGGGTTTTGATAAATTTAGGGCTAGAAATTATAGAAAGCCAAGATTTCGAAACAGACCTAAATTTCAAGAGAGATTTCACAGGAAGCCTTGAGAGGATTTCAATGACGAGTTCTGCCGGCAAAAATGGGATTGTCAAGATTGGATTGTTCATTGAAGTTGATGAAAATTTAGCGAAGTTTGAGGGTTTGCTCCCATGCGGCGGTGGATCCGAGGCTTCAGATGTCATTTGGGTATTGGAAATCTCGCACCGAAGTTGATGGAAATTGAGAATGGTGGTTAATGGGTTTGCTCTGTTTTGGGTTTGATGGGTGTTTTCATTTTCCCCCGACTCCATTTTGGTTGCAAATTTTTTTAGCTTTTGGAGAATAAGGTTTGATTGTCTTGCTTTGTAATTGTGGAAGATTCTTAGGTATCTTACACGTTTTTACCTGTTTAGTGAATTTCCCCCAAATTGTACTAAATCTATTGTGGATTGTTTCGTATTTAATCCTCCAATAATACTCACTCAATCTTAAATTATCTCTCGCGATTTTAAAAAAAAATCTTTCTCCGTTCACTTTTACTTGTCCACTATTTGCAAAATAGGTTTTCAGTTTTGCTTGTTACTTTTAACATATCAAGAAAAGACGATTATTTTTCATAGTTTACCACTAGAATTAATTACTCATATGGAAACAAAAAAATCGGAATATTTTAAGTGTATTTTTTACCATCAACTCTTTTAGAAAACACACTAAAAGTATTGTGGAGAGAGATTAACGTGGTGAGAAAAAGAGTAGTAATATTAAATTGAGATCAAAATAAGGATATTTTAGTCAAGTTACCTTTTTAGATAATGAGTTTTTTAAGGGACGCACAAAAAACATGAAAAGTAATGAATTGTTTTAGAAGTTCAAGGCAAAAATTAATAATCTTCCCCATTTACCCTTAAAAATTATTGTTGTTGAAGATTACAAATACTTCAATTATGAGTGAGGTTGTGATTGTTTAAATATCAATAAAAAATAAACTAGTCTAAAACAACAGCATTAGTAAATACAACATGTTATTTGTCAAACTAATGACATTGTTTTTTTTTACGAAGAGTAAGATTGAAGGCATTGTTTTTGCATGGATTAGCAGTTTTTCTTTATCTGATTTGCCTAGCTACGTTGACTTGATCCTTGAGTCAAATCGAGCTTCACTTGAAACGACATAAGACATGGCTTTTTATCTCACTTGGTGATACATAACCACTGCACCTAGTTCTTTGTGAAGTTTCAATATTTTGAAGATCAACCAAAATGTAATAGAATTTCAACTTAGATAATATTTTTCCACTCTATTAAGGAACACGATAACAACAAATTCTAGTAGGAACTTTTTTGTTTGAAATAACAAATAACAAAAATTTACTTTCATGTACTCTAGATTAGAGAGGACCTTATTAACAAAGCGTCATACCAAAGCTATTTCTCCAAGAATCCCCTGTTTAGCACACTCTATTCACATGATCGCATTTCATAGCATCTAAATATGTCCTAAGTTGCTTTTTTTCTTAAACCAATTTCATAGATGTCAATGTTACCACTAAACTGAAAGAACTTTCAGCATTTGACAGGCTAATTAACTAAAATGATGAAAAGATAGTGACGAGAAAAATACCAAACTATTAGCAACAAGGAAAACCACTATAGTTAGATACTATACCAGACATTGACTCTTATTCCATGATTCCAACAATGAAGACAGTATGTATCAAACAATAATCCCAGCAAGGGCTAGGCCTAGTCTTTATTGGTGTGTTCACCTGGCATGATTTTCATGTCCTTCACACTAGAGGTATGACACATTTCCTCAAAATGTTGCTCGAAAAGAGAACCAATTTCCAACATTATTTATTTTTGAGTGTTGAAGACACCAAAACTCTATGACCAAATAAATGTTTTCGCTAAAAGTTGCTTCATAGAATATGCAAAAAAGAAAAGAACAGAAAAACTTGTCCCTTAAACACGCAATGTATTTTTCTATATTTACTAGAAGAAGAATTGAACTTACAAATCATTACTTACACAATTGTCATTCATCTAAGCGTATGCAACCTTCATTGTTGATTAATCCTTGCTGGTTTTGTGAAAGGGGATAAACAAGGCTTTCATTGTAGATTTCCTAGGAGAAAGGCGCCAAAGTTAGTAACTTGTGCATATCTAATAGAATCAACCTTTAGATCGTACATCTTTCTATAACCGACGGTGCATCTCCTCTTGATTGTGTATCATCCCTTTGACCGTATATCTTTTTGATAACCGATGGTGTATCTCCTCTTGATTCTATATCATCCCAACACTTGTAGCTTAAAACGAAAAATTTCTTCTCCTACATAAGGCGGGCTCCACCTTTCCCCATTTCTCATCAGCCATATCAACAAAAAAGATGCTCCAGGTCTCCCCGACCTCTATACTCACCAAGGCCACAAGAAGTAGTCCAATGAAACTCGCGGAACGCAACCTATCCCCAAACTCATCCATATTTCTCCAAGACTCACTCTTTAAACTATATATTTTGACCTCAACAGTAGACAGACTGCCATTTTGGTAAATTGTAACTACACACACTACCTTATAATCATCACGAAACTCATCCTATCCAAAACTATGTATGAAATCGAAATTACTCGTCAATATACATATAAATGAGACAATTTCAAATCAATCCATTAACAGAACCCTCAATTTTGGGCTACAGATTGAAGAAAGCAAAGATTTTGAAACAGACCTGAATTGCGAGACTGATGGACAAATTGAATCTTTAATTGAATTTATTGATGAAAATTCAACAAAGATTTCAGATCCCATTTGGGTATTTGAAAGTTGGTTTTGCCATGAAAAAGGTTTTGCGCAATTCCTTAGCTCCAATTAGTTTCTTTCTTTTTCACGGCCATACCAGAGGGTATTTTGTTAATTCAAAATACTCTTTTCGAATTTTGAGATTTAGAGATTTAAACAAGTTGTTTTTTAATCATAATTTTTCATACATTTTAAATTAACAATTATTGTGATTTGTAATTTTTTTTTACATAGTTTTCAAAAATAGATTTAAACATACTTATCAAATATAATACGGAGAAGGCTCAAAAATACTTTTAAACTATCCGAAATAGCTCATATTTACCCTTAAACTATATTCCGACTCAAAACTACCCTTCTCATCATACTATTGGGTCAAAAGTACCCTTCTTATTAACGGATGTTGTTAAATGTCATGTGGATGCCACATTGCATGCCACGTAAGCACCATGATTTCATCCATTTCCACGTACACTAATAATAAGATTCCTAATAAAACATGATGACTATCATTTTAGTTTGAGTTTTCTTTATTAGGGAAAAATATGATCCTATCATGTTTTAACATTACTTTCGTTATAGATCTCATACTTGATTAAGAAATCGATTTCAAGCACATTCAATTAAAGCATGAAAGTAATGTATAGCACATTCAATTCAATACAATATATAGGTACGTGTACCCCTTGCCTAATTCAAAATTATTAGCTCCATCATCTGTGAATTTAACAAAAAAATATTAGTTAAATTATGTAAATTGATTCCTAACCAAAGTTTACACAAACAAGAATATAAAGTTTTGATGATACTCCAAGAAGTTATAATTAAAAAGAGAGTAATCTTACCTGTTTTGATATTTCCATGACAAATTTCTATGTTGCAAGAGGTGAAATAATTATGATACAACCGTTTGCGTACTCAAGTAAGATGAACTTTCAACTAATCAGAAAACATATATGAATAGTTGAATTAAAGACTAGGGAAAATGCATAAGTACCCCCCAGGCTATGCCCAAAATCCCAGAGACACACCTAACCTTTACTAAGGTCCTATTACCCCCCCGAACTTAATTTATCTATAATATTCTACCCCTTTTCTACCTACGTGGCACTATCTTGAAAAAAATGTCAACATGCACTGGGCCCACAAAGATAGTGCCACGTAGGCCAAAAAGGGGTAGAATATTACATATAAAATAAGTTCAGGGGGGTAATAAGACCTTAGTAAAGGTTAGGTGAGTCTCTGCGATTTCGGGTATAGGCTGGGGGGGTACTTTTGCATTTTCCCTAAAGACTAACTTAAAACGTGAATAGAAAAAATAGAGCACATAAGCAGAAGTAGAAAAGAGAGACACAAACACAAAATGAATATGAAAAAATGTTGCCTACACAAAGAAGGATCGATAATCTAATAATTTGATGAATTGAAATAGTTGTCTTGTGATATTTCATTATATATACACAATATATAACATTTAGTAAATGAATATATTGTATTGAATTGATCAAAAACAATTACTCCACATTGAATATACCAAGTAACTTTTCCAATTCTCCATATGTTTATTACTACAAAGAGATGTTTTACTTTTTGCATTAGGAATAGGAAGATAAAACATTTACAGAAATTGAATACACACAACTTCATGTCTTTTAATTTATCTAGGTCATTCATTTGCTATATTATTATTTATATTTATTAGAAGATAGACTTACTTTTTAGAAAGAAATAAAAACATAAATAGGAGTTAAATAAATGACAAAACATTAATGAGTATTTTCGTGTATATATATTCAATAGCCTAATGCATTGAACTAAGTGTATAGTTATATTCTTGTAAAATATTATTGTAGGAATAATATTTGATTGAACGATATCGATGTCATTCAATATTTTATGGACATTTTGATAATTCAATTTTTAAAATATTTTGGTTCCACTTACATATATACTTGTTTTATTTCTCTTTTTCATGTGAAGGAAAAATGACAAATTAATTTATGATTATTATTTAATATTTAATGAATAAAATATTTATTACTCTTTTTATTTAGTATAGGGGTAAAATGGCAATTCAACTTTAATTTTTTTATCTTTCTACTTTTAATAAATTATTATTATTATTATTATTATTATTATTATTATTATTATTTATTGTTTATTTATGATCATAAGATGATAAGTTAGGAAAATGAAGAGGTGTAGTTATGAAGCTGATTTTAAATGGAAAAATAATTATTTAAAAATGATTTTAAGAAAATAAATTAATAGGTAAGAGGTATTTTCGTAATTCAACTTTTGACTTAGATTAATCTCACTTTTAATAATATATAAAAATAAAATATATAACAATAATATATAATATAATATGTATGAATATGATTAAAAAATAAATTAAATTAAATTAAATATAAGATTCTTTAGCTTGCAATTAAGTTAGGAGGTGAAAAGGTTGTAAATACATTTTGATTAATTAATATTAACTTATTAGACATTTAATAATGTTTTAAATTAGGATAAGGGTAAAATGATATTTCAACCATTAAAAACCCGCTAACCCAATAACACTTTTTCAGTTCGATTTATCGGTCGGTTTAGTTTTTGCACATCACTACTTGCTGGCTCTAAAACGGCTATTCGTGAAATTTCTCCATCCTTTCCAAGGTAATGATGAAGTCTGCATTTGTTATTTGTGACATTACTTATGGGATTACATTGAGTATGTTGTTGTTGACTTCCACGTTCCAAGGATATTTGGTTAGGATATCTGTTTTTTTAAGAAATCTTTGCCCTAAACTCTCTTAAGATTAACTTTTGGCTTGTGCTTTCTCTGCAGAACAGGGGTTTATGTGTCTTTCTAATGTGTGTTAAAGGATTGTTAGCCTTGAAAAATTGTAGAACCATGAAATTTTAGAAACATGAATAATTAAAAGGGAAAAAGATGAGAAAAAAAATATTTGCTAGCATTTGCTTTACTTGTTCATTCTGTATTAGCAGAGGCTAATTACTTGGCCAGTTCATGAAGGAAGGCAACATGTTGTTCGGACTCTTCAAAACTGCCATATGATGCATGGTGCACTTAGGATCCGACACTTATATGGCGACATTTTTGAAAGAGTGTGAACAACATAAGTTTCACTTCATAAAAGTAAAACATAGCAATTAACAAAGCACCTCACTGATATGTCAAATGACAAGCAATAACACTATAGATACAGAGAAGGACCACAGACGGATTTGTCTGCATTTAACATACAACCAACATTATTTCTCTGATGTCGAGACAGGTGCAACTTCATCGGTATATATTGTCTATGATTTCTCCTTGCAAGGAACTTTTGCTCATGTCAATGTTACTGTCTAAATGAAAGAAGATTCATTCATCCTTTGACTGACTAAGACGATGGTCCTCAAGAAAATATCAGTTAGTGATAATTGATTAAACAAGCTATGTTCAGAACAAGAATAAAAGTAAGCTATTAATTAGCATTAAAGGAAAAAGGAAAAACTCAAAACTATGCATCATAACAACAACTATTACTATGCCTCCGTCCCAAACAAGATGGGGTCCAATGATCTCCACGGGTTGGTAGCCAAATGAAACAAGGATATTCTACCTACTAGTAGTGCAGTGAAGTTTCCCATTCACAAACTTACCTCACTGTTGTTGTGGCACTAAACATCCACAATTATCAATAGCGAATCACTCTTTAGACTATATTTTTTCACCTCAATTTGAACTGAACTGCATGTCCATGAATGCTAAAGATAACCACTACCTTATAAGCATCATATCCAAAACCATATCCCAAAGTAGTTTTAGGATATGACAATTTCTTGTACTTTCTAATTTATGGATTCCATAGAAAAAAATTTGTGTCACGAGTCCTGACTGACAAGACAAATCAATCCATTGATAGAACCTTCAATTGAAACACAACATGGAACTTGCCTGCGAATAATCCAGGTCTTTTGCCTCGGTTTAGACTCATTAAATAAAGAGCTAAGACTACAAGCTCTAAAGCTGTATTAGGACTTACACTCATCATAATTTGGGGTGATTAATTGTTTAAATTGACAACTATTTTTGAACAAGTATTTTTTAAGTATACATGACAACTAACAAGGAACGGATGGAGTATCTATTATCTACTTTTACCTGGCAGTAATAGGGTTAAATTGTATATATAGCAACCACGACCCGTGTCATCGTATACGTGGTAATTTTTAAGTTATGTATGCTCAAGGGCCTTATCGGATGTCCCCGAAGGGATATATAGTAACTCCTAACTGATGGTCAACCTGATTAACAACAAAATGCATGGCCCTTGGCAGATTAAGGACATTATTTGTCACGACTCAAGCCTAGGGCCTAGACGTGACATGGCGAATGAGGAACCCGAAGGAACCCCAAACAAGCCTCTCAAACTTGTCATCACACTTCATCGGTCGCGGAAGTACATTCAACATTAAATAACGGGAAATAGGGACCAAGGGCAAACCATTTCAAAATGACATCATAGAACAAGAGTCAAGCTCATTTACAAAATACTTGTCCAACGCACACCTCTACATACATAGATAGGACGGGGGCCATGACATACTACCGGCTCCCCTCATAGTCAAAATACAATTGCAAGCTAAAGTCTCAAAACATAGGAGTAGGAAACATAACATAGCCCTCGAATCATTGAGGACTCACCAACAAACTCGGATAAGCACCCTACTAGCCACGTGAATGGAGAGAAGGATCAAGAGTAGCTCCGGTCCCTACATGGTGACATCATGTAGGCAAAATATGCGTTAGTACTTGGAATGTACTAAGTATGCGGGGTGCAACACAACAATAGACAAGGACACAATCGAAATACAAGAAATAGTTTCATAGGCATTATGAATAACAATATGAGGATGCATGATCAAAGTGAAGTCAAAACATGCTTAAGTAAATCTATACTAATAGTAGATATCATATGTGTATGCATGATCCAACCAATCTATAACCCCAACTTAGGATGGGGGATGCCGTTCACACCCGGACACCCTGGTGGCAAGGTATAAACCCCTCACATGGTTGATGTTGTTCACACCCCAAGCATCCTAGGTGGTGAGATATAAACCTCTCACATGGTTGATGTTGGTCACACCCCAAGCATCCTAGGTGGTGAGATATAAACCTCTCACATGGTTGATGTTGGTCACACCCCAAGCATCCTAGGTGGTGAGATATAAACCTCTCACATGGTTGTCCGGTTCTTTTCCCCCGGACCGGACATGGTCATGCAACACTTTATATAGGAAATTCCCATTAGGCTCTAATGCAATCTCACGTATGGAATGAACATATACACAAGCTTAGTTTGTCATCAACACATCTCTGGATTGCCATACATCTCATAACTCAAGCTTTAAAGCATCAATTCACCAATTCTCCTGTGAACAACCTACAACAACACCTTTTAACACCCACAATACCACATGAAAATCTCCACATCCATTCCAAATTTAGATTCAAGTTCTAGAGTCACAAAATGCTCAAAACAATCACTTTTCATGTTTAAAATTCAATGTGCAGGAAATTATTACAAAGAATAAGACTAATTTATGAATCTTAACTTAAACCATGAATTAGTGAGTAGAATAGAGTCTAGGCACTATGGGTGGAAGGACCCATGAGTTCAACACCACATACCTTGAGTTTTTATGAAGGTCTTGAGAGTGTCTTCAATGGAAGCTTGGAACTTGGAGCAAGAGTCTCTTCAATCTTGAGGAAGGTTTTGGATTAGGGTTCTTGAGAGAACTTGAGAGAAAATGTGTCTAAGTATGGGAGAGGTGTTTTGGGAAATGTTTTAGAGATGGGAATTGAACTAATGCTATATAGGAAATAACATATGCCCTTTGGAAAAAATGGTCCAACACTTAGAAAAAAAATGAGGCGGGTGAACAGTAAAAACGCTCACTGGAAATTGCATTTCCTGCCGGACAGATTTTACGAAAATGGGCATAACTTCTTCGTCCGAACTCCGAATGAGGTGAAACGAAGTGCGTTGGGTAGCTAACTCAAAGGTATTTCCATGGATATGTTATGGGCCACCCAATTATTTGTGTGCTAGGATATATGACCCTCCAAAGTAGACCCTCGAAAAAAGCTTCACTTGGAAATTTCGGATTTTGATACGGTTGCTCTAAAATTTGGGTTAGACCCATTTCCCACTCAATTTGACCCCCTAAACAAGAATATGAAGTCGGATTTTTGAAAAACGAAACAGATTTTTAGATATAGCTAAAACAAGTTTCCGGTAACTTCCGAAGCACATTTTTAGGAACTTTTTGGGTCATTTCATTATTGATCCAGAGAGGTCAATTCTCTTTTGTTCATATTCCAATCAAATTTGTAGGTTGTTACTTCTTGTAATTTACTACGCAAAGGCTTGCTTTCATGACTCGAACTCTTCATATTCATTAAACGATACATAAAACATGGAATCATTTTATTACTTGTGAAAAGGATGAATTTTCTAGGATGACAATTCCATTGCAAATTCACATACACAAAAGTCTTAGGAATTTGATCTCCTATATACTCTAGTGATACTAAATTTGGAGCATTGATAATCTCCAACATAGGATACGCATCCCCAGTGTCTAAATAGTACAAATATTCAAGAGTCGCGGCATCAATTTGAACACGTCGGTTTCTAAATGTCTTAATAGAAACTGATATACCCCTTATTATAAAAATAACTCATATATACTCCCAGCGTTACACAATTAGCCCATATATACACTTTTCATAATCCAAGTATAAAACTCCTTCTATCAATTTATTTTGGTACGCAAGATAAGGTGAGATATCTAGGATTAAATTACCGTATAAATTTTTTATCCCGACATAATCTTAGAATTATTATTAAGTTATATTGAGGCTCTAGAGGATATGTTGAGGGCTTGTGTTATCAATTTTAAGGGTAATTGGGATGATCACTTACCTCTCATTGAGTTTGCTTACAACAACAATTATCACTCTAGAATCAAGATGGCTCATTATGAGGCTCTCTATGAGAGAAGATGTAGATATCATATTGGTTGGTTTGAGGTTGGTGAAGTTGGGTTGATAGGACCGGACTTGGTTCATCAAGCTATGGAGAAAGTGAAGATCATTCAAGAAAGGTTGAAGCAAAGTCGTCAGAAATCCTATATCGATGTTAGGAGAAGAGACTTGGAGTTTGAGGTGGATGATTGAGTTTACTTAAAGGTGTCACCCGAGTGTTATGAGATGTGATAAGAAAGAGAAGCTTAGTCCCCGGTATATTGGTCCTTACAAGAGATCCAAGAGGATTGGTAATGTAGCATATGAGTTGGAGCTACCGTTAGAGTTAGCAGCAGTCCATCCGGTGTTTCGCATTTCAATGTTGAAGAAGTATATGGGTGATCCTTCACTTATTATACCTACTAAAAATATTGGTATTAAGGACAACATATCTTATGAGGAGATACATGTTGAAATACTTGATCGTCAGGTTCGCAAGTTGAGAACCAAGGAGGCTGCATCAATCAAGGTCCTATGGAGGAATCAGTTTATTGAAAAAGTTACTTGGGAGCCTGAGTAGGATATGAATAAGAGATACCCACATATCTTCTCTTCTGGAAAATTTCTAGACCAAGGTAATGACTTTTTGTAAAACATTCTTTAAGTTGATATGCTATGTTGTGTTAAATTGCATATTGGTGTTTGACTTGGGTGTTAGATGTTGCCACCCTTAGTTCTACTTAGAGCGATCTCATTCGAGGACGAATGTTCCCAAGGGGGAGATATTGTAATACCTTGATCTTAGAAAGAGCTATTTTTAGAATGAACTAAATTGGAAAGAGCTAATTTGAGTTTTGGGTCAACTTCAAATGACCATAACTTTTGGTACATGATGATTTTGGTGGTCCATAAGGTATTAAATGAAAGGTATTTGAGTTCTCTTTCCAACGCCACCGAGTTTGCTAAGTTCTGAGTCTGGATGAGGGAGATATCCCCGTTTGAGTTCAGCCTGTCCGATTAAGGAAAGTTCATCTGAATTAAAGAGGGGTATTTTGGCCTTTTCCTTACCCCATTATCTTTGAACGTTTTTTAGTAATATTTTAGGGGTCTAAACTGACTTAGATCAGTTTTCACAATTCCAAAATACGCTTAGGGTTTTAGAGAAAAGTTCTAGAGGAGGAAGAAAGGAGAATATTTGAGCGTTCAAGATTTTCTTGCAAATCGTCGAGGGATTTCGCCAAGGATTTGATCCTAACGAGGTATTTAAGTTTTCATAGTGATGGGTTCATTCAGACACACGCCAATCATGATTTTCTTTAACGAATTTCATCCATAAGATTGGGTATTGAGTTCTTTATGATTTTCTTGAAGTTTGTGTTTCATTCTTTGATATGAGGTTTCGTTGAGTTTTTGAGATGAGGATCTTGTGTTTGAGTATTGTTCTTGAGTAATTTAGAGTGGATTTTGTTGTAATTATATTGGGTCTAAGAATCTAAAAGAGTTTGAGGGAAACCGTTAGATTCTAGGGGAGTTAGAGATGAAATTGAAGCAAGAAAATTCATCAAAACCTGGGTATAAGGGTGGGGCGCCGTGCCACTCAGTGCTCCCCAAACCACTTTCTGTAGCTTAGGGGTTGGCACCCTGCGCCACTCAGTGAGCCAGGGTCGTCAAGTCCCCTACCCTTCCGTCCCTCTTTCTGTGTGCGTTCCCTCGAATCTTACCTATGTTATCTATTTGATATCCATACTTAAAATCTTCATTAATCCTTGAGAGATCATGCACATCCAAGTCATAGCTCTTGAATTCATAATTCAAATTCAAGATAGAGTTAAGAGTAAAGTTCGAGGAAGTTCTTTGAGTCAATTGAGAAGTCTTTTTGCAAAACTTTTAAACTTGTTTTAAGACTTGAGTACTTGAGTATGAGGATGAGAAGAGTTGAGTTTCATTTTTCAAAATGAATATATGGGAACTAAGTATTCCCAAGAGTAAATGTTTTTACATTTAAAATCAAAGGAAACATCGATTTCCAAATGAGTTCATGAGGAGTTTTTTAGTATAATATCTTTAAAGAGAACCTTTTGAGTAATAATCTCAAAGTTTGAGGATGAGGAAATGTTTTTAGACATATGAGCATGAGTTATATTATTGGGAGTAGTATTGAGCACCGATATGGGGACGAGTTCAGACAACTCAAAGTCCCCATAAACCATGTATGCCAACGTGGGTAGAAAGGGTCATACTTTTTGGATGATTACTTATTGCTTTTTAAACATATCTTAGTAGATCCACTTAGTTGAGGATGTCTTATACTCCGTCAAGGTATAGGACAGTTCTGACAGCGTGGGCGAGACGTTGTATCATCGCATAGCTCATAGTGATGGTTGTCGGTTAGAAAATCTCCCAAATAAGAGTAAAAGAGTTATTATTGTATTTTTAAATACATTGAGTTACTATCTACTGTTTTAAAAGCTTTCTTTATAATGCATTTTTATTGTTGCTTTTATTTTGAACTGAGTTAAGTACTTCTGAGTTTGAGTATCCTTGAGTTGTGTTGAGTTGAGATGAGGTGAGTACATTCTTCATTGTTATTAGTTCAAGCTTATGTTTGTGCTTTAGAGTTCTCCTTGCATGCTCGTACATTCCATGCATTGACGTCATTTAGCCTGCATATTTTATGATGCAGATACAGGAGTTCAAGGTCAACAACAGACGTACCGTTGATACAATATGCGGTTCCAAAGTTGTTTTGGTGATTGTCCTTGCTTCTAGAGGATTCCCATTTACTTTTAGTTTTGTTAGGATGTCATGGGTCTTGTCCCTACTTCCATCATTGTCATTAGAGGCTTCATAGATAGTACTGTTTTGAGTAGTCTTTTCCATTTCTTTTGTTAAATAGTTAAGACTTGAGTTAAACAGTTATGTTATTGAACATTTCAGACTATATTGAGCTAAACTAATTTTAGTAATGATGTATTTATGAGTTTAGTTATATTTGAGGTTTATTTATTCTTGAATAAGTCTTCCGTTAAGAGTTGAGCCAGGCCAAGGGTTCGCTTGGGGCCAACAATGATTCTCGAGTGCCGACCACGTCCAGGGTGTAGGCTCGGGGCGTGACAGTGTCTATGACAATTCTTTCTGGGATTGAAAATGTCACTGTCCTTTCCTTCTAGACTAGGCCAAAATGGTGAATTTTAAAGCGTTATTCTTAGTAAATTCAATGACTGAAATTTCTATAATGTCAATCATTCTAACTATTTTTGGTTTTGAATGGATTGTTGTCACCTTTATCACGTTTTGAATGAATTGTTTATTTTATTTTATTTTTTATGGTTAATAACTAAATATCCGAACCAAATCGATAACAACTAAACCGATAAATGTATATTATATTTGATTTGGTTTGGTTTTGATAATTTTAAAATCGATTAATTTGGTGTGATTTTGATTTTTACCAATAACCGATCCAAACCGACCCGTGAACACCTCTACTTGCAATTATTCAGTATTTAATATTTCATATTTTACAAACGCTATTTGCACCTAGATGAAAGTGAGGTATAGTTGGATATGAGAATTAAAAGAAATTCTATAGTTAGAATGGAGTTTTGGTATTTGTTCTACTTTAAATAAACAATACAAGATATGCTCTTCTCAAGGAATAATGACAAGTGGAATTGGAGATATGATTGTTCGAGTATCTTGAAATATGTCCCCCTGTCAAATTGAGAGGCATTTTGTCACGATCCAAAAGTTGAGGTTATGATGACACACACTCCAACCGCCCCCCCCCCCCCCAAAAAAAAGTGTGTAAGCCGAAAATAATACTCATACGAGACTCCAAAAGGGTGGTCAGGCCACAAACGATAGAAAATAACAACAAAGAATATCCTAAAACCAGGTAGCATAAGTATAAAGAGCATCTAATACAACTTTAGAGTATGAAACACATCATAAGTCTCCAATAAGAAATAAAGACTGAAAATACCAGATGGAACTAATGGTGATCCAAAAACAGGATCGCACCACCACTCCGAAAAGATCTCTAGAGCTAGAAATGATCAACCACCGCGAGGAGTACCCTAACCAGAATCTGCATAAAAAATGATTCAGAAGTAGTGGTGAGAACAACCCACAAGTACTCAATAGGCTTGGCCAACTGAGAAAAAGGAATTAATCAGCTTATAAATTAACTAATGAGCGCTTCTACCTGGATACAAAAAAAGTCCCACTCCGGCATTAGTGCCGCCAATTTATAATGAACGGTGAGACTAAAGTGAACGCATAAGGTCACAACAATTCCCATAACACACACAAGTCAAGCAACTCAAATGATTAATGCAATGCAATGAGATGATGCAATTATGTGGTGGTACGACAGAATCAAGGTTGTCGCACAACTTGTATATACACCCTGTCGAGCTAAGGATTCCAGACAAGGACCCATGGGGGACTCTCAATTGATATGCCAAATCACAATCGCAATATCTCATCAACTTGCCACCTTAGCGTGGTCAAGGATATAAAAAGGTGTCTCACTTTCTTTCTCAAAAGGAATCTCCACATTTTTCTCAATTTCCCAAGAACATGATATGATGAATGAGGATTGATGCATCACAATACATATATAACATATGAGGCAATAATCAACTCAACATGTATCAATGATCTAAATTTCTCAAAACTCAGTTGAATCATGATATACACTCTCATATGAAAAAAAGTGGGAAAGAGTTCATTTGAAATAAGTGAATTCCATTTAGAAAGCATTTTGTTTACTCAAAGCATTATAATGTTTCCAACTCAACCCCTCACTCGGGCATTACAGGTCAATTAGCATTACAAGCCTCTATCACATGCAACTCATGAATCACATGTTGTCAAAGCAAATAGAACAACAATTAAGGCCTCAACATAGGTTAAGCAACACATCTATGCCCCCACACAGGCAACACAATATAATCAACCCCCACACGAGCAACACAATATAATCTCCAACTTATTAAAATCTCAAAATGGACCCTTAAGATTTATTTGAGACCCGATAAAAATAAATGAAAGATGCCACCCTACTAAACTCGACATTTCGGACTCAATGAAATCTTTGGATTTTCAAAAAAAAGATCATTTAGACAAAAATACCCACTTGGACATTTCTTTAGACCTAAAGATCAACTTCTCGCCTAAATGGCCAACTCTCAACCTAAGGCCTCAAAAACCTTACCAACCACTCTACTAGCTCAAACTCGACGTTTTGGAAGCAATGAAACTAACGAAATTCCCATCCGATGCTCAGAACTCAAATGTTGACAGAACCAAACAATGTATTGTTAGCTCTATTAACTTTATGTTGTAATGATGACACTAATCCTAAATGATCTGTGTTTGAAAAAAAAGAGATACATCCAAAACCTGTGAAAAGAAAGCATAAATCTAAACACGGAAGGAAGTCACACACTACCAGAATTAAGGAAGATTGATAAACGATTGTACCAGAATCGACGAGATTGACTCGCATAAAAATGAAATCAAGACGAGTCAACAACCTACTAGAATGAAAGCACACCCTATCATAATCAAGGAAGATTGATTTTCATCAAGGAAGAATGACTTTTCTAAAGATGGAAACAAGTTAGCACACGCTTATCCTAGTCACTTTTCATCTTGTAAACACATTGTATTTAATATAGTTAACTAGTGAAAAGAAAAGAAAAGGAGAGATGAGAAAACTATACGAGTAGAGGATGTTACCAACAAGTGAATTGTAATCTTTCATATCAAGGAGTTCACAATAGTCTATTTGTCTAATAAAAAACATTCAAGCTCTAAGGAAACCAAGGGGACTGGATTAGGCAACACATCGGTGATTTGAACAAGTATAAAAAATTTTTTATCAATTGTGTCTTTTATCTCTTTACATCTTATATAATATGTTTTTTTATCTAATCGTCTAAACTATAGGGTAGTTAACTTGAAAAAAATCAACAGATGTATATATTTGTGTCCTGAAATAAACAATACTTATAAAAAGAGAACCACATTTGCACATACTGAAATGTCTTGCTCAGATACAAATATTCAAGTCAAAGTAATAGATCAACACAAACAAGATGATGAGAGGGCAGAGAAGTTACCAGTGCTATCCACACAACTTTCCTTTTTGAATGCATCTTGAATGCAGACTCCTTTCATAAGCTGATATGATTATCAAATTGGTCATTCAGGTAACTGTAAACCTCAAATGGAAAAAAGATAGCATTATAAGGAAAAAAAGTACAATTCATCAATTAGCTATACCTTTGCCTTGATTGATTCAATACGATGCAGCAACTCTTTTCCACTTCTTTTTTGTGAGCCACGCAAAATACAAATGCCAACATTCAAAATCTTTCCGATGTCAGCACGAGAAGCAACAGATGTGCAGGTGTTTAAAAGCTTCAGAGCATGTGGAACCTAATTCAGCCTTGAATCACAGTATCAACATAAATAATGTGCATCCAAATTGATACTTCCTCCAACTGTCCCAGCCATGTAAGCTCTTAGAGCACAGTCTAGATGGGAAACATGTCCACATATGTAGCCTTCTATTGTTGCTTCACATCGAATGTAATTGTACCCATCATAGTCTGAACTGATAGTTTTGCAGCAAAGGATACAACAATAGTCTCGGCAAAAACCAGGCTCACTGCAACAGATATCACAAAGCATGGCCGGAAAAGGATTTTCTACTGTTAAACTGCTACAAATTTTGTTACTAGCCTTACAAATAATGGCTCTTATAGGAGAATCAGACAGTAAATATTGCAATTTTGTCCTTGAAGATGTAGTCCTCTCTTTCATATCTGAGTCAAAATCAATATATAATTAAAAAGAAAACAAATTTGGCATTAGGTCAATAAAAAGATGTGGTAAGTGTGTTTTTTAATTGATGCAAACAACCGAATAAATATCTACATGATATATACCAAAGAGCCCTGTCGAAGCTAACCTTTTGAGCTTGGTGACTGCTTTGAAGGAATCATCCAACTAAATGAGGCAAAAAATTGGTTTATATCCGTGTCAAGATACTCATATTGGAGATACTTTTTAATTGAAATCGTACTTCGAAAAGCATTTTTCTTTCCACCTTTTGGAGCCTTAAAATGCTTCGGAAGAGACAGATATCTATCTCTAAAGGTGCCTGAACTTGTAACTCTTTTCCCTGCCCGCCATTCCCACTTATCACCAGCATTTGGCCAATCTACAAGAGCATATGGTAAACCTTGGCCAGAGTCATACTCAGAAACTAGATAAAGTTGAAGCCCAATTTCATTGATTCTAGAAGCACTCCCATTATATACAACATGTGCACGACTCTCCCCAACCTCCTCCTTGGAAAACATTTAGCTGGAAATCTCTAACTTTGTTGATACCAATGGAAGTATGAAACCGTAGAAAAATAAAGAAACGTCAAAAGTCCACAGTAGAAAGCAAACCATTTTTGGCTATAAAATATTGGAGAAAAAAACAACTAAAGGAGAAAAGACAAAAGTTGGGCATATTCTCCAGGAAAACAAGATAGCTAATTTTCGACCTGAAGAAGTTATGCTTCCGATAAAGATAAATGTTAGACCTTTCAACATGAGCTACAAAAACACTCTCCTCCCAAGGAAACATCAAAGCTGATCAGCAGAATGTTTGTGTATAATGCAGCATGCTTGACATAAATACCTAAAGTTCAAAGCCACCTTTGGTGTGAAATTATTACTAAGATACTTAGAACAATAATTTTGAAGAACTTGGTAAGAAAAAACAGAATTTAAAGAATATTTTCAAAACTAGAAACTTAAAACCAGTAAAGAAAATAGAATCTGAAACAAATTAAAAATAATAAACAAAATATTTTCTCAAAAAAGAAAATTGAGCCCACTGAATGCACAATGTTTTCTTAAGGAAATTAGTCCCCACAAGTACCCGAGGTCAATGGAATATATCCTCTCATAATAGAATAATCTTACTCACCGATGTATCGATACTTAAAAGCACGATGTCAGCAAACCACCCAACAAAAGTAAAGTACACTTAGGGTGTGTTTGGTATGAAGGAAAACATTTTCCGAAAAATGTTTTCCAATTTTCTCATGTTCGGTTGGGTTAAATGTTTTGGAAAATGTTTTCCAAATCAACTCATTTTCCTCAAATTTAAGGAAAATGACTTCCCTTCAAAACTTAAGGAAAACATTTTCCAAACTTCTCTTCCAACTTCAAATTACAATTACTTTTTTGTTGAAAAAATCAATTTATTTTGTCCCTACCCTCAAACCAGCCCCCCAACAACCCCTCCTCCCCAAAAAATAATAATTTTAAAGCTTGTTTTTAGATTCAATTTTTTATTTTTTCATCCCGATCATTGATCACCCACTCCCCTCCCCGGCCAGCCCCCCTCCCCCCCACCCACCCCACCCCCGCCCCCCAAAAAAAAATTTAAGTTTGTTTTTAAAAAATATTTTCAACTTCAAAATTTCATTTTTTCATCCTACCCTTGACCCCCCCACCCACCTCCTACCCAGCCCCCCCACCCGCCCACCCCTACCAGCCCCCCACCCCAAAAAAAAAAAAAAATTTAAGTTTGTTTTTAAAAAATATTTTCAATTTCAAAATTTCATTTTTTCACCCCTACCCTCGACCCCCCACAAACCCACTCCCCTACCAGCCCCCCACTCCCCCCCCAAAAAAAATAATTTTAAGTTTGTTTTTAAAAAATATTTTCAATTTCAAAATTTCATTTTATCACCCTACCCTCGACCCCCCGGCACCCCGCCCACCCCTACCAGCACCCCCCCAACCCCCAAAAAAAAAATTAAGTTCGTTTTTAAAAAATACTTTCAACTTCAAAAAATTATTTTTTCACCCCAACCCTCGACCCCCCCACCCATCCCCTACCATCCCCCGACCCCACCCACCCCCTACCAGACCCCACCCTTAAAAAAAATTTAAGTTTGTTTTTAAAACATATTTTCAATTTCAAAAATTATTTTCTACTCTAGTTAAAATAAAAGATACTTTTCAAAAATATTTTACATTCATAAATCAAACACTAAAAAAAAATTCCGGAAAATATTTTCTACTCACCAACCAAACATGAGAAAATAAGTCAAAAATCAATTTGTTTTCCGGGAAAACATTTTCTAGGAAAACATTTTCCTTCATACCAAACACATCCTTAGAATACTATATTTAGTAGAAAAGAAAGAAGTTTATAATTTTGTTATTGAAAAATAAGAGGAACACCTCTATTTATAGACAATAGATGGTAGTGTGAATGGCTGCATATTGTGCCTTATCAGAAAGGTCACAACCCTTCAGAAAATTCACAACCTTACGGAAAAGTCATAACTCTTCAGAAAAGTCACAATTCTTCAGAAAAGTCGCAACTCTTCAGAAATGTCAAAACTCTTTATAGAAGTCACAACTATTCAATTTCATTCACATCTTTTAAAATCCAATAGTTACTCATGGCATCAGATAAATTGTGGCCTTGAAGGGTTCTTTTTAGTAGATCCCACAATAGACCAATCCTAATATGGTCTCAAATCCTTTCAGTAGGTACAAATTTAAGGTTCTCATGAGTTTAGAAAGCAGAATAAAAAAAATCTCCTTTCAGAAATGCACAAACAATCTCTGTCAAAAATTATACAACATATTTTTGGTTTCAACCCATTACTGTTATGTTTTGAATTTACTTCACCCCTAATTTTTTAGAAATGTTAGTTAGCAGTTAGCACTATTATTGAATTTACTCCCCTCCCCCCCACCCCCCTAATTTTGGAAGAAAACAATCAACTTACCCTATATATTTTATTAAACTTATTAAGTTCTATTTATAGAAGACAGTTCCATTTAGAATAGGTAGGTAGCAGTTAGCACTATTATTAAGTGGTGGAACTAGGTATTGGCAATGTTGTTAATTTGATCCCCTTCATTAAAAAATTATATTGTGTAATTAAGGCAAACATAATCTTCCTAGTTATGTGTAAATCGTTAAATCACATTTGACAGAAGGGAAGATACTAGTGTAGTGGGAAATGGGGTTCAAAATCTGTTTTAGATCATATATTTAAATCTTAGGTATAATTCTAGTATTTATCTCAAAATTTATATTTTGAATCTCCTTCAGCCACTACTATAATTTCACCGAGAGTCCTGTCTAAACCATCTGCCAAATCTAGATTAACTATTTATAAATAGCAACCTATACATTTTGCTTCCATGTTACATTTTATCATACAAAGAAATTAATGAACATTTGCACCTAACTCGACTCAAAAGTTATCCATTTCCCAAGACCATATATATATAGACAATAACTTTCTTATACAAATTTTGCGGACTCTAAATATCCATTCTTTCACATTGCAAAAGCTAGCTATTAATGTGGGAGAGCCTCGACGGCTCCTCATTAGGTATTATTCACTCTACTATAAGTAGGCAGCTTTTTCTGAGGTAGCCCCTTTCGAGTTGGGTGGTCAGCGTCTTCTTGGAACGGTGGACATGTAGGGTGATAGATATGACAATCATATCATCGATACAATCAAGGAGAACATGAAATAACATAGAGTAAAAAAACACAATAAAAATGCTTCTGACACAAATGAGTATATCTACCTACTTTAAGAAAAAAACATAGTATAAATCATTATCATACATAGTGAGGACGTGTATATCAATTAAATGAGAAGCTCTGATTGAATTTGGGTATATACCTGAGGAGATTAAGGACTTGATTAAACTAAGTCTCCTGGTAATCCTAGACGAAGACGAAAAATTGAAAATTCAAAAGCAAAGGAAAAAGGGAAATCAAAACCCTAAAACCTTGTGAAATGAAAAGGCTGTAATAAGTATTTTTTTAGTATTTAAGAACTTTTATACTCTTCAGGTCTGAGTTGGTACACACCTGTCACATTCCTTAACGAGAAATAAATAAAAGAGTAATTTTACTGGGATAAGACATAAGTACCCCCCCTAGACTATGACGGAAATCTCAGAGACACACCTTAACTAAACTAAGGTCCTATTAACCCCCCCACCCTAACTCTTTTTTTTTTTGTATTTTTGTACACCTTTTTACGTGGCACACTCTGTGAGTCTACGCAATTGAGGCGCGTGGGAGATATTTGGATTCCATGTAAGCCAAAAAGGTGTACAAATTTACAAAAAAAAAATGGGTTCAAGGGGGTAATAGGATCTTAGTTTAGTTAAGATGTGTCTCTGGGATTTCGGTCATAGTTTGGGGAAGGGGGGGAGGTACTTGTACCTTTGCCCTAATTTTACTATATCATTCTTTGAATATAATTAATTCAATATTTTGACAAATATATTGGGTAATTGAATGGTACTTCCTCTAGTCTATATTAAGTGAATTGTTGGGATATAAAACTCCTCTTAAAGAAAAATATTAAGGACAAATACTAAAGGCTATTCTTAATTATTAATATTCCTAAACTATTCTCCTAAAAATGTAAAGTAGTTAACAACATCATTAAAACAAAGGATAAATATGAAGAAGAAAAAATCCAATTAACAAATATCTTGAACTTTGAAAAATTCACTTATTTTGAACTATAAAAAAAAAACTTATGACAGTTCACTTAATATTGACTAGAGGGAACAAATCTTAATAGTTAAGTTGGTTGATTACATGAACTTTTGTTCATCTTGTTGGTGAAGGTCCAATTTATCAAGAACTAATTGATAAATTATCTCTTGATTTTTAAATTCGACAAGTGAATGTAGACATTTTAAAAAAATAAAGTTAAATGGTCAAAGTCACACTTCCATTATCAATTGTTCTTTTTTTCTACCTAAACTATAACCATATATGTATTAAAACACACATCATTTAATAGATGATTGTATGTAGTGTGTACTCTCTAATTGTATTAAAAAAAAAGATGTCAAGTAACAGTCCACATGAATAAATATTTCCATTTATGCAGCACTAAAATAATTCTAAGTTTAAAACTTAAGGGGGTTAATATTTTTGGATAAAAATCTAAATCGGAACATTTGTAAAAATTCATGGATCATTTGTAAAATAATTCACCCAACATCTTCATTCTCCAAATCCTCGTCCTCAATTGTGGTTTGTGCCTTCAAATTTCTATTGTAGACTTTGTCCCCCCACCCTCCCCTATTAAGTTATAATTATGTCGTAGATTCAAGATAAATCACGTCAAAGGATAGTTAAGAAGGTGGTAATCTTTAATGAAACTCAGATAAAATTTGAAAGTCGGAAGAATGACAAGAAAGTTCTAAGGAGAAGGTGTGAAGGAAGTAAATTGAAAATGGAAGAACATATATAGATTTTGGAAAAGAAACGTCAGTACTGCCTGGATGGTCGGCCGTGGTTTTTATCCAATCACACGAAGACACGTACTCGGAGCATTAAAAGTGGATGGACATGTGTCACATCAAGAAATGTCAGAGGACTTTTCATTTGCTTTCGGCCAAGAATTGAAGTGTTTTCCATCTTTCTGTCACAATTCTTTGAGTACCCAAATAAATGCGGGACAATTTATGTAACGTCCAACAACTTCTAAGCAAAGATTCTAATCATCCTTTGTATGTGTATAAGTCTGTACCCAATGAATTCTAAGTTCTGCATATATATTACGGTCCTTTACAAAGTGTAGTAAGTATATCAGATATGGTTTAGGGTCGTAAGGAACCTCAAACACTAAGCCAAGTTCAAAACATTTCTATCAGTTATGTTTTCACATGAGTTCATACAAGGGTCAACTTCAAACGACCATACCTCTCAGAATAGTAAGATTTAAGTGACCCGTGACCTATCGAATTAAAGGCCTACAATAATTCTTTCCAACATCACTAACCGATCGTCAACCCGACTCTTGAGTAAAATGTTATCTGATTTTACTAGAGAGATGTCAAATTGATTGTGTGCTCCGCATGCCTGGTAGCATGGGCGCACCACTCTAGGCCATTTTCCCAGTAGCTTGGTGCACCCACCAAATAAATTTTCGAGAGTCTAGATTTCAAAATTCTATATTTATTAAGTTAAGACGGTGGTCATTATAAAATTCATCTTGGACGACCTGGGGCTTATTTTCTCTCAAATTCTCTAATCTCGTGCATCTTTAATACCAAAGTATGTTACTCTCATGTATCTAAATTAGTTCTAAAAAATTTCAATCTCTAATCACAAATTCTTAATAAGATTCTACATCAAATCTTTCTCTCATATCTAGCGAAAACAAGAACTCATCCTAAAGTTCAAGAAGAGACTTTTAGGGCTTCTCTCCGAACTTAGAGTTTCAATTAGAGTGATTTAAGGTATGTAAGGCTATCATAGTGAGTTAATGAGTTCTTCCTCACAACCTACATCGAAATTTCAGTTAGCAAGATTCAACTAGGGTTTCAATCCCAAGGCTTACTACATTTGAGGGTTCTACTTACTTTCTTATCATGAATATTGATTTTGTAGTGTCTATTTTAGTATATTAATTGATTGGACGATTCTTAATTATTGATCATGCTTATTTCACCACATGAACCATATTTAATTATGAATTTTATGAAAGCCTCGATATATCAGTTCTTATGCATTATCTTCATGAAGAAAACTTTAAAGAAAGCATAATCAGTTTTAGAGAAAGGATTTTCAATCAGTCTTTAAAGTAAGTTCAATGCATTGATAAAAGAGTATGCAGAACAGTGAGTCAAAATAAGATTTTCATAAAAGCATAGCCAAGTCATTTAAGTTCAGTTCAATTTAGTTTTAAAGAAGTATTATTGAGCATAGACTCAAAGAATCAGATTTTCAGTTTTCCCCTAAAGGGGGACATCTTTACAGTATGAGTATTATTGCATGTTTTAGGAGTAGTATTTGATAACAATTGAGAAATCAGAGACCAAAAAGAGTTCAAAACTATTTTGTATTTCTATCCTTTACAATTGATAAACTATCCACTGGTTATATACAAAGGTACATGCATAATTCTAGAAAAATATCATATCATATCTTGAACAATATCAATGGTGTGATTGTGCTTAGTTAAATTAGAATATTGTTCTGGATATTTAAGAATCATATTAGATATTTTGAATCATAACAGATATGATTTGGAATCATATCTAATATGGTCAACATCCCCTCTCAAATTGATGATACTTATCAAGAAGCATTAATTTGGATAATTAGAATTGGTGTCTGCTCCTTGTTATCACTTTTGTAAACAAGTCTGCCAATTGATCATGCGACATGATATGTCGAAGACTGATGACTATTAACAACAAGTTCTCGAATATAATGGCAGTCCACTTCAATGCGATTTTTGTTCTCATGGTGGACCGGATTTGTTGCTATTTGTATTGCACTAGTATTGTCAGCATGTAATGTAGTGGAGTCATCAACAGAGATATGAAGTTCTGCCATCAATCGACGTATCCACACAATTTCAGAGCAAGCAGCTGACATTGATTTATATTCTGCCTCCGTTTATGGTTTTGAAATTCTTGGCTACTTCTTGCACTTCCATGAGACAAGTGATGATCCGATTAACATACACCATCCTATCGTAGACTTTCGAGAGTTTGGATATCCTGCCCAATCTGCATCTGCATACCCTTCGAGATTTAGACATGATGTTGAATGAAAGAAAAGACCTCGATTAATTTTACTCCGAACATAGCGAATGATTCCGAGGAGGGCAAAAAAATGATGCTGGCAAAGATTTGTAACAAATTGGCTCAAGACTTGATCTGGTTAAGAGATGTCAGATCTTGTTATTGTCAAATAAATTAGACAACCAATGAGCCTCCTGTACAATGTTGGTTCTGCAAGAGGGTCACCATCATCATTTTTGTACCTCACATTGATCTCCATAGGTTTGTGAGCTTCCTTCTAATAACTTAGACATGCTTGTGTGATAAGATCCTCTGCATACTTCCTTTGGCTTAGCATGATACCATCCTGCAAATATTCAACCTCTAACCCCAAAAAATATGTTAACATGCCAAGGTCCTTCATTTTAAAAGTTGCATTAAGAAGATTCTTGAGCTGTACAATTCAATTCACATCACTGCCAGTTATAATCATATCATCAACATACAATAGTAAAATTGTCATACCAGTACTGGAGTGCCGGAAGAATAATGAATAATCAAAAACACATTGAGAAAATCTAGCATTTATGATGGTAGATAGAAACTTCTCAAATCGTGCACGTGGCACTTGCTTGAGACCAAAAGAGATTTTTGAAGACGACAAACCATATCAGGTTGAGGTTGGTTGTACCCTGGGGAGGGCTTCATGTATATAACCTCATGTAGTTCACCAGGCAAAAATACATTTTTCACATCCCTTTGATGAACTTTCCACAGTTTGATGGATGCTATAGTGAGCAACACATGAATTGTCGTCATCATTGCAACAGTAGCAAAAGTTTCCTCATAGTCCAAACCATATTCTTGTTTATATACTTGAGCTACTAGTCGAGCTTTGTACCTCTCCAATGTGCCATCAAATTTCATTTTCACAGAATAAATCCATTTGCTCCCAATAACAGATGCTTCAGCCGATTTAGATATCAAATCCCATGTATGATTTTCTTCTAAAGCCGAAAGTTTCTCTTCCGTTGCCTTTATCCAACAGTCATGACTTGATGCCTGTTGGTAAGTAGTTGAGACAAAAATAGAATTCAAAGTAGCAAGTAAGGCATACGATCGACCGTATCTACCTGGAGAGTATCCATTTCGATCTGGGGCAGATGTTTTACGTTCAGAGTGACAAAGAGAAGGAATGGAAGAATTTATTTGGTCACTTGGTATAGGTTCACCATCAGAATAATCATTGTTGTCAAATGAGTCAGTGAAAGAGGTATTCAATGAATTATGTGGCAAAGTACTATTACCTGAATTATTCATAGGAAATGCATCTGATTGACCAGGATCATCAGTATTGTCATTAGGGTCTTCGTTGGGAGATGTAGGATTTTGTACCTGCTGATTCTCAAACTTGTACAGAAAGGAGACAGAGTTTGATTTTGTTGAAGAGGTAATAGGGTAAGCAAACAGATGCTCAAAGAAAATTACATGTCTGGAAACCCGCAACTGTCGTCTAGAAGAATCACAACAAAGATAGCCTTTTTGAACATCATTATAACCCAGGAAAATACACCTTACAGCTTTAGCAGATAATTTATGACGTTCATGTCTAGGTAAATGGACAAAACACACATAACCAAAAACTTTTAGATGAGAATAATCAGGGAGTTTACCAAAAAGAATGGAATATGGACTATCATCTTTGTTAATGGTAATGGTGTGTCTGTTTATTAAATAGATAGAAGTTTGGATGACTTCAACCCAAAATATTTTAGGAACATTTGATGTATCAAGAAAAGCTAATGTGGTTTGCAGATCATGCCTATTTTTTCTTTCTACAACCCCATTTTGCTCAGGTGTGTATGGACAAGAGTGTTGTGAAGTAATGCCTCTCTCTTTGAAAAAAACTATGAGTTCTGACTACATGTATTCCCCACTTGAATCAGATCGAAAATTTTTGATTCGTGTATTGAACTGAGTCTCAACATAGGTGACAAATTGTTGTATGATTTTAGGAACTTCACTTTTTTTCTAAAAAAGAACACCCATATATTTCGAGAAACATGATCAATAAATAAGAAAAATATTGATACACCAATCTAGATGAAATTGGTGCAGGATCCCATACATCACTGTGAATCAAATCAAAAGTAGAGTTGTATGAAGTAGTACTACAAGGAAAAGTCAGCTTATGAATTTTGGATTTAGCACAATTTTCACAATTCAATTTTGATGACAAAACCCATAATTTCTTATTCAAATGAAGATAATATTGTAACATGGAAGAAAGATTTTGAGCATGTGGATGTCCAAGACGATGATGCCACAAATACCACAATTTATTTGAGTTAGTGATGTCTTGTTTACTGGCAGACATATAACATGCATGGTGAGGTGTTTCAAACATGGACAACTGGAACATTCTCCTAACTTTACGATCCTTGGCGATCACCTTCCTTCTCTCCAGATTCTAAACAACACAACCAAGACGTGAGAAAACAACAAGACAATTTTGTTCCATCGACTGTCCAATCGAAATAAGATTAACAGTAAGTTTAGGACAAAAAGGACATTAGTGAAGCAAGATGGTTTTCCAATCTTAGAGGCAGGTAAAGTGTCATCATTGGTTGTGAAAATAAGATGATTTTCTGATGGAGTTGATAAAGAGTGTAAATTATGGATATCTTTTGTCATATGGTTAGATCCAACCGAATCTTTATTCCAAACTTTTGAATTCTTATTTAAATTTTTACCAGGATAGGCAATAGTGACAGCACTAGAAATATCCCTGGGAGAGCAGCTTCAACTAAATCTTGTATCATCTTTTGAAGTGCTTTCGGATCCAAAGAAGATGGTGTGATCTTTACTTGACTCAAATAAGCTTCAGACGCTTGATAAGCTTTGTGCTTGCTTTGACGCGTGTTTGGGCATCGATTGCACTCCAGAATTATATGGCCAAGCTTCTTACAATAATTGCATATGTTTCTTTTCTTGCAATGTGACGCAATACGGCCATACTCTTTGCACTCAAAGCATTGTGGTCCAGACTTTTGAAATGAGCTCTGAGTATATGATTTATGGGTACCTTTTGATGTATACATAGTTGCGTCAATTGTGTAGGACGAATCCATGGATGCCAGAGAATTGATGTACGTCTCCTAACGAATGAGTTCTCCAAAATCTATAACGATGTCTGGAAGAGTTTCTCTGTTAGGAATGTTAGCTCTAATAGGCTCAAAGTCATATCTCAATTTCATGAGAAATTTAACAGCTAGAGTCTTCTTCCTCTCGAACATAACTTCCTTGAAGCCTGCGGAAGAAAGGTTTCCTCCAAAGCTTTGGTCTAGTTTTGACCAAATTGCCATAAGTCCCGAATAATAACTTTGAATATCTTTATCTCCTTGTTTGTATTCTGAAAAAGTATGTTCCAACTCAAAATCCCGAGCATGATTACATTGAGAATATACCTTTTTGAGATGCTTCCACATCTCTGCTGCCAAGTTGAACGGACGCAGACTGACTGCAACATCTGCATATACAGAATTGAGGATCTATGAAATTACACGAGCATTGTTAGCGTGCCAAACTTGTTTTTCCTTGTCTTTATTTTGCTCAGTTGTTGATCCATCCAGGATTCCAAACAAGCTTTCCTTTGAACAAAGATTCGGAAATGAAATTCCCACATCGGATAATTTTTTCCATCAAATTTGGTAGACAAAATGTCGTGAGAATGTGACTACATTAGAAGGACAAGAGATATCCGATGATAGAAATCAAACAACAATAAGGAGCAAATTAAACTAGTTTCTGGGGGAGGGGGGAACTAGGCTCTTGATACCATGATAACAATTGACAAATTAGAGACCAAAAAGAATTGAAAGCTATTCTGTATTTTAATCCTTTACAATTGATAAACTATCCACTATTTATATAAAAAGGTACAAGCATGATTCTAGCACAATATCATATCATATCTTGCACAATATAAATGATATGATTGTGCTTAGTTAAATTAGAATATTCTCTCAAATATTTTAGAATCAAATAAGATATTTGGAATCATATAAGATATTTGGAATCATAACAAATATGATTTGCAATCATATCAGATATGATTTGGAATCATATATGATATGGTCAACAGTATTGAGTACCGTTTTGGGTAAGAGTTAACAACTAAAACCCCATAAATTGTGTTACCAGCGTAGATAGGATCATGTCATTGATTCGAGCGACTCCTCACAACCTTGTTGAGTGCTTTTCAGATGGATCCAGAGGTTATTTTTTGTTGTCCCATACTCCGGCAAGGTATAGGATGACTGGAAACATGGGCTAGGCATTGTATTATCACGAGGCTCATAATGATGGTTTTCGGTTAAAGAAACTCTCCAAGAAAAGTAAAGTATATTATTTTAGTATTTTGCTATCATTGCATATCTCATTGTGGAGATTTAATGATTTCACGTCATGTTCATGTTGTACTTTCAGTTTCTTTTCAGTTCAATAATTTACTTCATTCAGTCTTATTACATACCGTACATTCCATGTACTGACACCATTTGACGTTGCATCATTTTATGATGCGGTTTCAGGTACTTTTGATAGCAAACGTTCAGTAAGATCACTTTCCACTAGCATTTGGTGAGACCTCCTCACTTCCGAGGGGCTCTAATTTAGTTAGTATAGTTTATTTAATTTGTCAGTCATTGTTAGTTGAATAGTCAGGTAGTCATGAGTCTTGTGCCAACACCTATCTTTAGTTAGTAGAGGCTCCTAGATAGACAAAGTCAATGAGTCAATTCAGTCTTTTGGATTCAGAAGTTTAGACATTATTGTTATTATTCATATTCAAATTTATTTCAGACTTTTGTATGAGATATATTTAATTGATTTTAAATGTTCATTGTATATGGCTTATGCATGTATGTTTAGTCTTCCGCTCAGTAGTCAGTCAGGCCAAGGGTTCGCTTGGGACCAGCAATGGTTTCTGAGTGCCGGCAATGTCCGAGGTGTAGGATAGAGGCGTGACAATCTATATAGGGTAAAACTGATCATGATCGATAGATAGATGAACCATAAAGTGACATATGGCATAAGCAACAAGTCAGGCGTGACTAAGAAATTGACACCACAATGTGAGCCCACCTAGCTCCGAAGATGCATCATCAGATACGAGACACAAATTAGATAAGGTAAATTTGAAGTTCAACCATTTTAAGGAAATTCATGATTAGAGAGTAGCAATAATGTGTATTAATAGGTTTCAAGAGTCTTGATGCGCAAATTTTGTTCTCGTCTTATTTTCATTCACTTATAGAAATTCACTTAGCTTATGCTTTGGAAATTCATGCTCTCAAGTTATATTTCATAAATTTATCCATCCGTGGACGGTCAACTTGTGCATATTTTCTACAATATCTTTTATCATCATCATCATATATATATATATATATATATATACATATATACTAAAATTTAAACAAATAAACTAAATTCGCTTACATATTAATCCCCTGGAATTGATTTTACCAACTTCATTAATTATTGTTAAGTCACACCATTATGTGTGGTCTAGCTTTGATGGGAGGCATCTTAATTGAAAACAAGGGAAGTGGATGCTTTGCTACCGACCAATATTTTATTTCTATCAAATTTTCGTATATTGTCAATAATATACACAAACTATCAATTTATTTTATTTTGAAAAAAAATATAAATTGTGGCCCGCTAAATATTGTTATTTCCTTAATGTTCCCTTTTTATCTGGTAACTTTTAAGCAGTTCTAAGGAAATTATAATTAATAACTACTAATGGTATTGGTTCATATTAGGTTTACTAGTATCAAATGCTAGATGCAAAGTATTAGTCTAACACCGATGAACCTATTTCCTCATTCACGATTGGTTTGCTTATTTGGGAAAATAGAGAGCAATTTACCCAAAAATAAAATCTATAAAGAACTCAAGAAATATACTGAGTTTTTTAAATTCACATTTGTTATTTACAACACTCCAATAATTGTATGTCACTTCAAATACACAATTATCAATAAAATATAGTAAAATAGTTATTTTTATCTTAATCTAATATCTAATTAATGATGGATTAGTATAATTTGAGATAAATACAAGATGTTCTATTAACTAATATTGATTTAGGGTGTGTTTGGTAAGAAGGAAAATGTTTTCCTGGGAAACAAGTGGACTTATGACTGATTTTCTCATGCTTGGTTGCAGAGTAGAAAATATTGTTTAGTGTTTGGTTTGTGAATGAAAAACTAACATTTTTAAGAAAATATCTTTTTATTTTTTACTAGAGAGTAGAAACTAATTTTTTACCCGAAAACCAACCTCGATAATCGAACTAGGACACAACTGTAACACCCCATATTCTACGTGTACTAGTTCTATTTATATGACCCTTATAAATTGCCTTGTGGTATAGTTATGGACTCGGTTTCCTATGCGACTAGTGACAATAGAATATGTTTAAAGTGAACTGTCCGTGGATTTTGATGCTACCCAATTAAGTTGACGTCGATGGAAGTATTTAAACTTGAGATCATAAGGTGGTATTTGAGTCTAAAGTTTAAAGTGATATAGTGTATATAAGTTTAAAGTTAAGTTAAAGGTATTAAGGTCTAGAAATGGAATAAAATATTGAGGTGCTTGCTTGACTTAACTAAGCTAGTAGGTGACAAGTAGGTGCATCACCTACTTTGACTTATTGACCAGCCCAAAGGACCTAGTAGGTGCATCACCTACTAAGACTCTTTTGACCATGTTATTGGGCCAAGTACACTACCACCTACTTGCATTAATCTGGCCCAAGTTGATTAGAAGAATAAGGGGAAAATGGACAGCCAAGGCCCAATATTCTTAAGTCCAAAAACTCTCAAGTGGAAACTCCAAGTAGGTGGATCACCTACTTGATAAATTATAGACCAAAATGAGTGAGAAATTCGGCCAAAGCAATTCCCTTTAAAAGGGATTGATATCAGCTTTTTCAAACCATTTTTACTTTGACAAAAAAATATGATTTCTAGAGCTTTCTCTCTTCTCTCTCTTAGCTTTATACATGAGCCATTAAATACCATTAGGGTTCTTAAATATTAGGGAGTTCAAGCTATTGGAAGGTATAAGTTAAGACAAGTTTAGGAGGACAACCTTTACGTTGAAGAACCCAAGTCTTAGCAAGTTTTAGTTCTGTCCAGCAAGGTAAGCTACTGCAATTTTCTCCCTCTTGTTCTTGAGTTAATTAGGACATTTGGTATGTGTAAGTGAGTTGTAAATGTTCCTTCTACATGGTGTATTATTGGGGAGGATGTTTTGGTGGTTAGTGCATGTTGGAACAGCCATGGAGAGGAGTCCCCTTTAAATTCAGTTATGAGCTTGTTTGAGCACTTTAAAAGTAATATTAGCTCTTCAAGTGCTGGTGATCAGAAACTATGATTCATATTGCTTCTGTTACATTATTATGTCTAAGGATTGTTTTATGTATGTATAATAAGGGATGTGACTGGATGTGGGGGAAGTAATGGAGACGCTAAAGGACTTAAATATTGCAGGGATTTTTGGGGAGGACCTGATACGAAGGTTGTACAATATATAAACGCCATTAAAGGGAAAGGGAAGGAAAGAAAACATTGGCTAGATAAATTGCATGTTTACTACTTGGTTACTATTTTGGTGAGATCTCTATCTCAAATTGATTGATTAGCTACTAATACTAGTCTTACAACTTATTTTATTGTAGATTAGTAATCTGAAGAGAAGGAGCTTAAGTCATACTTTTTGAATTGTATAGCAAAGTATGTAAGGCTATTCGATTTCCTATTCTTTGGCATGAATCCAATACTTGTATTACAAAGTAAGCTTTCTAAGTGCCCTTGGTTGTGACTGATCCGTAGTTGCAGTTCCTACTCCCTAGAGCATTAAAGTGAGTACTCTAATATGAGTTTTTTTTTTACTAAATGTACATGCTTACTCTACCAAGTATTAGCATGCAAGGTTTAAGCTTGTTTCATCGTTAAAGTACCCTTGGCACGTATTCCCCTTATATAAATTAAAATGATCCTAGATTACACATGGTACATATGTTTATATGTTGGATATACAATCTGCCCATATCAACTTGCTTCAATTGTCTATTCCGTCATATATGTCATCCTTTCACATTTTCACATGTTCCCTTTATTGGTTATTACTCCCAGTGTGTTAGACTATAATGTTACCTCACAAGATCCCTACTTGCTCTATTGTACATTTTATATGTACTTACTTGAAATATGTATCCGTCCTTAAGTTGAATCTGCCCACGTTCCCCCTTGGTTCCACGTTCATGAACACCTTGTATTTGATATTAGTTAGTGAGTATTTGACTATCATATAGAGTTCAAATCTCTTGGCTGAATGTTAAACGTCTTCACTTGATGTGCTTCAATTTGAGACGTCAAAATGCTTACTGATACGCTCAAATTACACTTCCTTTCAGAAGCATAAGCGATCGTTATCAAGTAAAGAACCCAACTTGTAGGTTGAGGTCGATCCCACGAGGAAACTGGTTTAGACTTTACTTTTAACCAACAATTATATTCAATTAGTCAAATTATTTCCAGAAACAGGTAATAAAAAGGGGGGTTGTGCTTGTGTGAAACAAATAGTAAGAACTTAATAAGTAATCAATAATTAAACTCAACTTTGGTTGTTATCAAGATAAGAGAAATAACTAGGGTATACGTGTTCCCCATAATCTCATAACGCAGTAATCCTAGTAATAGCAATCCTTTTCTAGTGTATCACATGCAAAGTGATAAGTTAGGTATCTCTAAATCCTTGGTCCGGCATCTAGAGAATTTCACCCCGCACCTTGGTCCGGCTACGTGTGTATAATTTACTAACTCTTACCTTTACCTCATATTAGACATCATAATCGATGTTTGGCTTAGTTATTACTTCGCACCAATCAACACTAGCCTATTAGATAGTATCACACTAAATCTATGTTGATAATTTTTTTCTTGTTAATTACCTCTTTGGTCCGGCAAGTAGCAACAAGGCGAGTTCTAACGTTGGCCACCGTTAAAAAGACTTCTAAACGAAAGAATTATCAATGCATGCAAAATACTAGTCAAGAATTGCTTATTTACTATTCATACTTTGTTAATTGATCATGGTTCCCACAACCCTAGTTGTGGATTTAGTTACTCATATTGGCAAGAACACAATTCATAATTGGAGTTGAAGAAATTATGAACTTACTTAACGAGAATAATAAACCCAGAAAATTAACTTGAATTGCAAAGCCAAAATCTTCAAAACGAACTTGGGAAATCAATAATTGCTAGGGTTGCAAATTAATCTCCAAAGTTACAAAGCAAAAATATAATAATAGTGTCTAACTTCCAAAAACGAGGTTTACATGTCCTATTTATAGAAAACAAATCCTAAATAAAAAAGGAAACAAATTAAGGAAAGTTTTGTTCAGGTACGCGTCTTCGATCCACGAGAATGACTTACGGACCGTCGATGGATCTACGGTCCGTAAGTCCCTTCCGTCACTCGGGACTTAGAAAAATATTTCAGCATCCAACAATCAGCTTCTCTGAAGCAAACGACGGACCAGCAGCACGGACCGTAGACCGACCTACGGTCCGTCAATCCCTTCCGTAGCTCCATACTTAGCATCTTCAAGAGTCAGGTACTGGAACCCTCGCAGTCTCTCTCTACGGATCAACAGTACGGTCCGTAGATCAATCTACGGACCGTCAATGGGCGTCGTGGTTCCACACTTGGTCAGATTTCCCTGATTTGTCCTCAACACATTCCTGCTGATCTACGGTCATCACCTACGGACCGTGAATGGACCTACGGTCCGTAGATGACCTCCGTGGATGCCTTTTTCTGCATTTCCTTCAGCTGTCTCTAAACTTCCGCGCCTGAACACCTTTCCTACAAAACATGATAAAACACATAAAAACCAATATAAAAAGGCCCTAGACACACACAACTTGTAAGTGAAATGTATTAGAAATACCGTAAACTCACGGTATATCAACACCCTCAACTTAAATTCGTTGTTTGTCCTCAAGCGACGCACTAGAACTCTAAACGACACTTGTATAGAAGCAAGCATTTCTAACTCAAGCAATCACATGGCTCTCTACCTCCTCATTGTTCGGGTGCACATTCGTTCTCTTAGACTCGACAAGCCAACTCATGTGGATCACATCATGACACAAACCAACCAACTGACACACAACAGACACCTTCTCACTGTCACCCAGGTACCAACTTTCCAATAATGTAACTAGTGCCCTTACTTCAACTGAAATCCTCTTTTCGCAAAAATTTACTTTCATTCATGGTACGAGGATTTATTCAACACTCACGCTCAGAAGTAATTTCAAATTCAGTTAGTGCTTACTGCCATAAGCTTGCCCTTATTTTCACTGCTTGGACTCTCCAAACTAGATTCTAAGATCACTATAGGACTTTATTGGCTTGTAACGTAGGCTCAGGGTCAGATGTGGTACATTTGGGTGTTGTTTAGTGACTTTCTGCCCTCCTTGTCATTACACTAGGCTTTTAACCTCTTTTTGCCCTATTTTTGTCATATTATTGCTTTACCTTCTTTCCCTTGATTTTCTTCAACCACGGATGTGACTTTAGACTTTGTAGCTCATTTTCCTTTTATTTTCTTGTTCCTTTCCCTTTTAACAAGTCACATCTTTTTCTTTTTTCTTTTTTTTATATACCCATTTTCTTTCAGTTTCCTCTTTCATAGCCACCCTCAACTTATGGATTTTCCGTTAGTCGAGGTGCACAATTCCCGATGTCAGGTCAGGCCAAGATTGAAGTTACTTTTTACATTAGCCACCCTCAACTTAGGCTTTTGGCCTAAGTCAAAGTGCACATGTCCAAGGAGGGACCGGGGCCAACATAGTGGATGATAGAAAAGTGGGTTCGGGTTGTTAAAAAGAAATGGTCTATTTTAGGCTCAAAGTTGGATCAAAGGGAACAGTTATTTTATTTGGTTAAATTTTTCTAGGCACTTTGTAGATGTATCAGAACAATGGCCTATGATCACTTCCTATCCTCTAGATTGAATTGTCTTAGCAGGACTAACCGGGCAAGTTCTAGTTTTGCACAAAACTGTTTGAATAGTCAATGATTCTCACCCACTCTTGGCACATAGTTTCATTATCAGATTATCAGATTACCCAGTTCAAGTCTCAGGTTTAATCATGCAATCAAGTCGATTGTTACTATGTCATACTCAGAGCCAACACAATCAACTAATCGTAGCCTACTTCTAGCATACAACCCAGAATCTGACGGGTATCATTTTTCTAAGCCATCATGCTTCATTCTGTATCATGCTTCTACACACACAATCCTAAGACATGCCGGTTCAACAAAAATTAAACAGTCTCTTGGGGTAAAAGAACACAGGCAAGAAAACCCCAAGAGAGGATTCATGAGTTGGGTTACTCAGACTTCACCCTATCACTCACGATCCATTTACCCCACCCCCAACAAAAATAGATGCAATTGTCCACAATGCATACATAGACAGTAAAAGTGAATGGATTTGAGTGAAGCAAACCTGTGGCGCAAAGCGCCGGCGAATCATCAACAAGCAGGGGGGTCCGGTTTCCCGGAGCCCTCTGGAACATCAGTGGGAGCACCCTCAGTAGTGCCCACCTCAACAATCCTAGCACTCTCAGTAGTGCTCGCTATCAACTGCTCCGCACCATCAGTGGTGCTCACAACGCCCCTCACAATAGGCTGAACCTCTGCAACTGGGGCAGAGCACAATTATACTAGGACAATTTTTGAGGGACTTACCTGGGATCTACGGACACCATTGACGGTCCGTGGATCCATCGACGGAACGTCGATGGGGTCCGTAGACCTCTGCACCAGACCATTTTCTACAGATTTCTTGCATAGTGTACCTGCACATGTAGCAACCAATAGTCTATTTTTTTCATTTTCTGGACACTTTTTAGACACGGACCCTATATTACTTCTAGCCAACACTAAGAACTAAAATACTGAAACCCCTACCTACATTGATACAAAGACGCAAGTAATCAAAGAAAGTTAAACTACGTAATGGAAAACAGAAACCTATCGTTGGCTAGATTGTACATCTTGGGTTGCCTCCCAAGCAGCGCTTGATTTAACGTCGCGGCACGACGCAGTTATCTTGATTACTCAGACTTCATCAAGATTGCAGGCCTCAATCACTTCTTGCACAGTTTCAACATTTCCCAGATAGATCTTGATCCTTTGCCCATTCACCATAAACCTTGTTCCATCCTTATTTTCAAGTTCAACCGCTCCATGCGAGAGCACTTTTGTGAGCAAAAATGGCCCGGTCCACTTGGACTTGAGTTTGCCTGGAAATAGGCGCAACCTAGAGTTGAATAGTAGCACACGATCACCAACCACAAATTCTCGCTTTTCAATTCTTTGATCATGATACCTCTTCATCTTCTCTTTGTATAAGGCTGAACTTTCATAAGCTTTTAGGCGAAACTCATCAAGCACGTTCAAGTCATTCATCCTTTGATTAGACGCGGTGCCTCAATCCAAATTTAACTTCTTCATTGTCCACATAGCCTTGTGCTCCAGCTCTACTGGTAAATGACAAGACTTCCCATATACAAGTTGGTAAGGCGACATACCTATGGGGGTCTTGTATGCAGTGCGATATGCCCATAGGGCATCATCAAGCTTCCTTGACCAATCCGTTCGATTAGCGTTCACAGTCTTTGACAATATCTGCTTTATTTCTCTGTTGGACACCTCAACTTGACCGCTAGTCTGTGGATGATAAGGAGTTGCTACATTGTGACGGACACCATATTTCTCAAGTAGTGTTTTGAACAACTCATTACAAAAGTGAGAGCCTTCATCGCTAATAATAGCCCTCGGTGTACCAAATCTGGAAAAGATATTCTTTTTCAAGAATGCGGTGACACTTTTACCTTCGTTGTTGGGGAGTGCTACTGCTTCCACCCACTTCGATACATAATCAACCGCTACCAGAATATACTTCATCCCATATGAACTCACAAATGGACCCATGAAATCAATGCCCCATACATCAAACAATTCAATCACCAGTATGGGATTCATAGGGGGCTCTTGCCTCTTTGAAATCCCTCCATCTCTTTGGCAACGATCACAAGACTTGGCGAAATCATGAGCATCTTGGTGGATGGTAGGCCAATAGTATCCACACTGCAAAATCTTATGTGCAGTCCGAATACCACTATGATGCCCACCAACGGGTGATGAATGGCATGCTTCAAGTACACTCAACATTTCAACCTCAGACACACAGCGACGAATAATCCCATCAGCACAACTACGATACAAATAAGGTTCATCCCAAAAGAATTTCTTCACATCATGCATAAATTTCTTTCTTTGGTGAAAAGACAAATCGGGTGGCACAATGTCGCTTGCCAAATAATTAGCAAAGTCTGCGAACCAAGGAATCAAATCATTAGAAGCAGCCAATACCTGTTCATCTGGAAAAGCATCATTAATTTCAGCCCTATCTCCAAGCTTTAGCATGGCCTCTTCCTCTAATCTGGACAAGTGGTCGGCAACTTGATTTTCGGTTCCCTTTCTATCTTTTACCACAAAATCAAACTCTTGCAGCAACAATACCCATCTAATTAATCGTGGTTTTGCATCCTTTTTCGCCATCAAATACCTCAATGCAGAATGGTCAGTATGCACGATGACCTTAGTACCAAGCAAGTAGGAACGAAATTTTTCAAATGCAAAAACCACCGCAAGAAGTTCTTGTTCGGTCACTGTATAATTCTTCTGGGCCACATTCAGAGCTTTGCTAGCATAGTAAATAGGGTGAAGAATTTTCTCACGCCTTTGACCCAATACTACACCAAGCGCCACTCCACTCGCATCACACATTACCTCAAACGGTTGTCCCCAATCTGGTGAAATAATGATAGGTGTTGTAACCAACTTTTCCTTCAACTCTCCAAATGCTCTAAGACAAGCATCATCAAAACAGAACTTATTCTCCTTCTCGAGCAGTTTGCACAAGGGATGTGCAATTTTTGAGAAATCTTTGATGAATCTCCTATAAAAACCTGCATGCTCAAGAAAACTTCTAACACCTTTTACAGAGATGGGTGGTGGAAGCTTTTCTATTACCTCGACTTTAGCTCTATCAACCTCAATATCTTTCTCTGAAATTCGATGACCCAACACTATACCTTCTTTTACCATGAAATGACATTTCTCCCAATTCAGCACCAAGTTGCAGTCTTCACATCTTTTGAGCACCTCGGCTAGATGTTCTAGACAATGATCAAACGAATCACCTACAACTGAAAAATCATCCATGAACACTTCAATAGTGTCCTCCACCATATCAGAAAATATCGACATCATACATCTTTGGAAGGTCGCTGGAGCATTGCACAATCCGAATGGCATCCGTTTGAAAGCAAAAGTCCCATATGGGCAAGTGAAGGTGGTCTTCTCTTGGTCTTCCGGAGCTATAGAAATTTGATTGTAGCCCGAATACCCATCAAGAAAACAATACCAACCCTTCCCTGCAAGCCTATCTAACATTTGGTCCATGAATGGCATAGGAAAGTGGTCTTTCTCTGTCCACGCATTCAGCTTCCGATAATCCATGCAAACTCTCCATCCAGTGACAGGCCTCATTGGAACAAGCTCATTTCGTTCATTTGGAACCACAATCATACCACCTTTCTTTGGTACACACTGCACAGGACATACCCAATTACTATCTGAGATGGGATAAATAACTCCCGCATCGAGCCACTTGATGATCTCCTTTTTTACTACCTCTTGCATAGGTGGATTTAATCTTCTCTGGTGCTCGACACTGGGCTTATGATCTGGCATGAGTTGGATTTTGTGAGAACAGATACCGGGGGGAATCCCAATAATATCTGCAATAGTCCACCCAATCGCTCGCTTGAACTTCTTTAATACAGTCACCAAACACTCTACTTGCCTTGCATTCAAATCTGCTGCAATGATGACTGGCAAAGTATTCTCTTCGCCTAAATATACATACCTCAAGTGCGGTGGTAGAGCTTTAAGCTCTAATTTCGGTGCCTCCACAATAGATGGTCTTGTGGGTGGGGACTCGTAATTCTTCAT
Source organism: Solanum okadae (assembly GCA_036553675.1). Lineage (NCBI taxonomy): Eukaryota > Viridiplantae > Streptophyta > Magnoliopsida > Solanales > Solanaceae > Solanum > Solanum okadae. Next base: position 43,612,215 of record CM071686.1, read on the forward strand.
GTCTAGCTCATACTTCTTTGGTTTGGACCGGTATTCACACTTATCAAGTGCGGCTACCAACTCATCATACTCGTCAATACCATCACTACCAAAATTCATCATGACTGCTGCTAGTGCCTCAACACCTAACCGCTCTTCAATTTGCACCTCTGACCCACTCTCCACTCTGTAAGTTATAGCAGATACTGTTTGTAGCTCACCATTCTGCTTCATGGATCTACAGATATTGAAAGTTGCTTCTTCATTGTTCAGTCTGAACTTCATCTGTCCCTTTTCCATATCAACCAACGCACGCCCTGTGGCAAGAAATGGTCTCCCAAGGATGATGGGAACCTCAAAATCAACCTCACAGTCAAGGATCACAAAATCCGCCGGAAAGATGAAAGACTCTACTTTCACTAGCACATCATGGAGCACACCTATGGGCCTCTTCACAGTTCGATCAGCCATCAGTAACCGCATTGCAGTGGGCTTTGGATCCCCTAGACCCAACTTCTTGTAAATAGATAAAGGCATGAGGTTGATGCTCGCACCAAGATCACACAATGCCTTAGCAAAGTGTAATAACCCTATAGTACATGGGATCGTGAAAGCACCAGGGTCTTCCTTCTTCTGCACCAGAGATCTTGTAGCAATAGCACTGCAATGCTGCAATCTATCATCATCTTCAAAACTCACAGACCTTTTCTTTGTCACCATATCTTTCATGAATTTTGCATATCCAGGCATTTGCTCCAAGGCTTCTATCAAAGGGACATTGATAGAAAGCTACTTCAACATAGTGATAAACCTGCGATATTTCCCATCTTCAGTCTTCTTCACTAACCTTTGAGGAAAAGGTGGTGGAGGTCTAGGTATGGGCACCACTTTCTGAGGTATCTCCACTTCTTATTCTGTCACAACCTCTGACTCCTCTCTAACTTTCACCACATCATCTTCTTTTCTATTCTCAACTTCTACCACAGACGGCATAGGTGGATCTATGGTTTGCTTACCTCCTAGAGTGGTAATTGTCATACAATGTCCATCATTCTTTGGATTCTGGATGGTGTTGCTAGGAAGAGTGCCAGGTTGACGCGGGTTCACTGTAGTAGACAACTGCGTCATCTGCTGCTCTAGGTGCTTTATTGACACTGCATGGGCATCAACCTTTTGACCAATACCAGATAAGTCGTTTCTCATCTCCTTCACATTCTCATCAGTAGCATCAAACCTTCTCATCATCTTCTGCAGCATATCTTCAATACGCGTCATATTACCTCCAACTTCCCTAGCACCAGATTCCCGATTTTGAGGGGGAACATAGGGTCCAACCCGATCGTTTCTGTTGCCATAGTTGTTCCTGTTGTAGTTGTTGTCGCGATTAAAGTTCCCATCTCGGACATAGTGACCCTCTCGGTTGTAATTTCCATAGTTCCGACCTTGGTTCCCTTGACCTTGGCGCCAATTTTCCGTGTTGGATCCTTGGGCGTTTGGTCGGAAACCCCCCGTCTGATCATTCACCGCATAAGTGTCCTCTTCATAGTAACACTCCTCAACTGGTGGTGGAGTTCTAGTTAAGTAATTTACAGCATTTACCTTTTCTGCTCCTCCACTCACATGCTTCAATACCAACCCCAACTCTGTCCTCATCTGAGCCATCTCCTCACGAATATCATCTGCAGAGTTAACAGTAGCATTATGAACAACAAATGTGTTTCTCCCAGTATCTGACCTTCTAGTGCTCCACGCTTTATTGTTGCGAGAGATCCTCTCCAATTTTTCAGCAATCTGTGCGTATGTACAATCACCATATGAACCTCCAGCAATGGTGTCAAGTACTGCTTTATTGTTATCATCCTGTCCTCGATAGAAATATTCCTTCAGTGACTCATCATCAATACGGTGATTTGGGACACTTCTTACGAAAGCAGTGAATCTGTCCCACGAGCTACTCACAGACTCTCCAGGTAATGCCACAAAATTGTTGACCCGATCTTTGTGATTTAGCTTCTTAGATACTGGATAGTACTTTGCTTTAAATACCTCTGCTAGTTAGTCCCATGTGAAAATTGAGTTATAAGGAAGCTCAGTGAACCATACTGCAGCATCGCCTGTCAGTGACAGAGGGAACACTCGTAACCCAATGACGTTCATATCCAAGTCTGGTCTGCCTACACAACTTTTGCAAACCACCCTGAGCTTGGCTAAGTGAGCATGTGGATCCTCCGATGGCGATCCTGAAAATAAGCCTCTTGCTGTAAGCATCTGCATCAAACTACTAGTCACCACAAATGTGTGCCCTGGAGGTAGAGGAGGCAGGACGATGGGTCCATCGGAGTCTGCTATGTCGATGTTGCCCCGATAGTTGTCATGGTGTTGTGGGCCTAGTGGATCATGCACTCTCACTGCATCTCCCAATTGATTTTCAGCTAGACCCCGGTTTTCCCCACCAACTACTCTTGGCTGCTGTAACTCAACTGCTTCATCTAGATTTCCTCCGATAGGATGAACTGGAAGTCCTTGATTGTTCATTCTTCGCAAAGTTCTGTTCAACTCTGGATCGTACGGAGTAAGTGGTTCGCCTTGGCTCCGTGTAATTGACATACACTAGAGTCGGAACCTGAGAGAGACAAAAACAAAGAAACAAGTAAAATTACAAAATATTTCACTAACGTTCAATATTGTAGTTAAAACTAAATCTAAAAGCCAGGTTCCCCGGTAGCGGCGCCAAAATTTGATACGCTCAAATTACACTTCCTTTCAGAAGCATAAGCGATCGTTATCAAGTAAAGAACCCAACTTGTAGGTTGAGGTCGATCCCACGAGGAAACTGGTTTAGACTTTACTTTTAACCAACAATTATATTCAATTAGTCAAATTATTTCCAGAAACAGGTAATAAAAAGGGGGGTTGTGCTTGTGTGAAACAAATAGTAAGAACTTAATAAGTAATCAATAATTAAACTCAACTTTGGTTGTTATCAAGATAAGAGAAATAACTAGGGTATACGTGTTCCCCATAATCTCATAACGCAGTAATCCTAGTAATAGCAATCCTTTTCTAGTGTATCACATGCAAAGTGATAAGTTAGGTATCTCTAAATCCTTGGTCCGGCATCTAGAGAATTTCACCCCGCACCTTGGTCCGGTACGTGTGTATAATTTACTAACCCTTACCTTTACCTCATATTAGACATCATAATCGATGTTTGGCTTAGTTATTACTTCGCACCAATCAACATTAGCCTATTAGATAGTATCACACTAAATCTATGTTGATAATTCTTTTCTTGTTAATTACCTCTTTGGTCCGGCAAGTAGCAACAAGGCGAGTTCTAACGTTGGCCACCGTTAAAAAGACTTCTAAACGAAAGAATTATCAATGCATGCAAAATACTAGTCAAGAATTGCTTATTTACTATTCATACTTTGTTAATTGATCATGGTTCCCACAACCCTAGTTGTGGATTTAGTTACTCATATTGGCAAGAACACAATTCATAATTGTAGATGAAGAAATCATGAACTTACTTAACGAGAATAATAAACCCAGAAAATTAACTTGAATTGCAAAGCCAAAATCTTCAAAACAAACTTGGGAAATCAATAATTGCTAGGGTTGCAAATTAATCTCCAAAGTTACAAAGCAAAAATATAATAATAGTATCTAACTTCCAAAAACGAGGTTTACATGTCCTATTTATAGAAAACAAATCCTAAATAAAAAAGGAAACAAATTAAGGAAAGTTTTGTTCAGGTACGCGTCTTCGATCCACGAGACTGACTTACGGACCGTCGATGGATCTACGGTCCGTAAGTCCCTTCCGTCACTCGGGACTTAGAAAAATATTTCAGCATCCAACAATCAGCTTCTCTTAAGCAAATGACGGACCAGCAGCACGGACCGTAGATCGACCTACGGTCCGTCAATCCCTTCCGTAGCTCCATACTTAGCATCTTCAAAAGTCAGGTACTGGAACCCTCGCAGTCTCTCTCTACGGATCAACAGTACGGTCCGTAGATCAATCTACGGACCGTCAATGGGCGTCGTGGTTCCACACTTGGTCAGATTTCCCTGATTTGTCCTCAACACATTCCTGCTGATCTACGGTCATCACCTACGGACCGTGAATGGACCTACGGTCCGTAGATGACCTCCGTGGATGCCTTTTTCTGCATTTCCTTCAGCTGTCTCTAAACTTCCGCGCCTGAACACCTTTCCTACAAAACATGATAAAACACATAAAAACCAATATAAAAAGGCCCTAGACACACACAACTTGTAAGTGAAATGTATTAGAAATACCGTAAACTCACGGTATATCACTTACTGAGTCATATAAGCTCCTAAGTATTACGTTAGTGTCACATTTGCTTCCCATGTCATTGTTATTATCGTAAGTCCATATTCCTATGTCTTCTACTACTGGTCCATAGTTCCAAATTTCAACAATGATTATGATCATCAAAAGAACAATCTCAAAAGAGTTATGATTATCCAAAGAACAATCTCAAAAGAGATAATGATCATCAAAGAACAATCTCACAAGGGTTATGATTATCCAAAGAACAATCTCAAAAGAGTTAAGAACATCAAAACAACAATCTCAAAGATCAAAGAATCTAGGTGAAGCAATCTGTATAATTACGGGTGGCAGCCCAGGGGAAAATGCCTAGCATGGGTCAATCCCAATTGGTATAGAAGGTGGCAGCTCAGGGGCGAAAGCCTAGCATAGGCCGATCCCAATTGGTATAGAAGGGTGGCAACTCAGGGGAAAAAGCCTAGCATGGGACGATCCCAATTTGTGGAATTATAAGGACAATATCCCAGGGGTTAAAATGCCTAGCATGGGTCATCCTCTTCTACCACTGATCAACTGGTCATTTGTATCATATGTCTTATAAAGATTATAACACACAGAAAAGTAAAGAAAAGAATGTAACATACATGATTCCACAAGTATAAGCAAAGGTGGTCTCAAATCCTTATCTATTTGTATTTGGTTTCACTTGAGCTCTCATTTTACATATGGTTGTATTATGCCTTACATATTCAGTACATTCTTTCGTAGTGACGTCCCTTATTGGGGACGCTGCATTTCATGTTGCATGTACAGGTACTCAACTAGTAGATCTCCCCAATAGAAGAACATGATACTCAGCGGTTGTTGGAGAGCTCCAGGTTGATTCGGGGATTTGTCGAGTCTTTACTATGCGTATATTCATAGTCGTACAGTCATGGATTCCAGTAGAGGCTTTGTAGACATTGTAAATCTATCATCTGTATTCATAGTTTTACTTATCACATGTATTGGTTCAGCTAGTCAACATGTGTTATTTATATAGCTTCTCATTAGTAAATCTATCTGCATAGTAGTTCACTTTCTCATCATAGGTCACTTGTAAAGCATGTGTTTATATGGTACTTGTCCACCTCACCTTGGGTTGGGGTATGACAACAACCCCGACAAAAGATCTAAAATTCGACCTTGATATCTGACCCAGGACTTGACCCCGACTTTCAGCCCGAGACCCAACATTCAACATTCAAATTGGGATTGGATATCCAACCTAGGACCTGAACTTGACACTCAAACTTGTACATGATCCATCAATCCAAGTTTTGATTTTGACACTCGAATTGATACTCAACTTTCAAATTAGAATTCGACTCCGACAACCAACAATCGATGTGAGACCCAAGATTTGACTTACATATCAAAATTTTGACTTTAACTTTCGAACATGGATCCAACCACACCTGACTGGGGACCTAACTTTTAAAATACGACTTTTAAAAAAGAAAAACAAAAAAATGAATTTCTTTTTTTTCTAAAAGCAAATTTTAAATTTCTTTTGTGTGTGTTTGGGGGGGGGGATAAAAATTTAAAAATATTTTCAAAAACACTTTAAAATTATTATTTTTTGGAAGGGGGGGTGGGGATGGTAGAGGAGGTCGTGGTAGGGTGGGGTGAAAAAAAAAATTTAAAATTTGAAAATATTTTTCAAAAACTAAATTTTAAATTATTATTTTCTGAGGGGGGGCTGGTCGGGGGTCGGGTAAAAAAATGAAAATTTGAAATTTGAAAAGAGTTTTTTTAAAAACAAACTTTTAATTTTTTTGGGGAGGGAGGGGGGATGAAGGCTGGTAGGGGGTTGGGATAGGTGTGGGTTAAAGAAAATGAAAATTTGATTATTTTTTTCAAAAATAAACTTTAATTTTTTTTGTGGGGGGGAGGGGTAGGGGTAGTCAGGGTTGGGACAGGGTAAAACAAACAAAAAAATTTCAAATTCTAACTATTTTAAATATGTTATAGATTCATTGAATGAGTGGATTGTCCATTGAGTTAATACAACTATTCATATTTCCTAGGATCTATGAACCTTTTTGGATAAGAATGAATCTATTTATTATGACACTTAAGATGGTGACTTTTGAAGTGATTTCTCAACCGATATATAGAGATATCATTCATCATTGTAAGACACACTTGAATAGAAGAAAAGTCATCTTCTTCATCTACATTTCTTGTCTTCTTCTCTTTATATTATATTATTATGAGCTTGTATGTGGTAACACGTTTAAGCACGAATATGCTTTAAAAATTGTAGTACTTCGCAAAAGAGTTGTACTTGAAACACTTGTGAGCAGGAACAGAAAAGAATTGAAGAATAAAAAAGTAAATTTTCATGTTGATTTTCTAAGTATTAATTATGAGGAACTTATTAATATTTATAATTACTAGAGGGTAAGACGATGGATTCAAGTCCTATCGCACCAAAAGGGTAAGACATCAAGTTAAAGTCCGAATGCACATAATGAAAAATGTTTGAGGAAAAGACGGTAGATTCAAGTTCTATCGCACCAAGAGGGTAAGACATCAATTTGAGTTTTGATGCACCATGATGATAAGGTATTGGGTTCGAGTCACATAGAATTATGGTCTAACATGTCTTATATGGATAAGACATTGAGTTTGAGTCTCAATGCACCATAATGATGATAAAATAATGGGTAAGGCAAAAATAATATATTTTTGATGAAAAGTCTTGAAATTTGTCCCATTGAATTTGCTCCATTCCCTTAAACAAATGTGGTACCAGTATACGATAAGTTTGAAATCCACCCAAATGCTCCATCTATCATACGAATGTGGTTGCAGTGAATAATAAGTATCAAAGATGACAAGTGATTAAATGTATGAATAAGGGCGTGAAAGGATAGAATTATAATAGTCATCATTGTGGCAATTATGAAAGGAAAAACATTATAGGTTCTCCAAATAGTCCTTAAAAATGTGAAGCTAATTATTATCATCTCAAAATGGTCTTTCAATGGTTGAAAGTAGTTATTGTGATTTGGTATGAAAGGTCATTTGACATTCAATTTTTACGGACCTAATCTAATAAATTTTATAAATCCTCCATCAAAATAAAAGAATATAAAGTGATGGTGCACTTTATCTTTCAAAATGATGTTTAGCTGGGTCATGTAAATATGTCAAATATAATGATATGACATGTATAAATGATTATGGTCAACTCATGAAGAGACTGTGACTTGTAATAAACATGTGAATGTTTGCCCATTCTTGAAAGTGAATGTGGCAAAATATGAAGAAAAAATATGAATAAGAACATATTCATGTATGGTTGAAAATATGTCACAATTCACCTCTACGGGACGTTTGAGGGAAATAAATAAGCTTTTATTTGGAAGAATTGGTCAATGATTGTGTACGTTTATACGTCATAACTATTACGGTATGTTTATTCTGAACTACCAAAAGGGAAAAAGAAAAAAGTAATTCTTTCCTATAAAGGTTGTGGCCATGACCAAAATAATATTATTGTGTGGCAATACAAATTTGTCATTGATTGTGTACCTATGGTACGACAAAAGTAAAGCAAGAAACATGTCTTGCTTGTAATAATTTTGACCATGACAATAATGATATAATTTCCTCCTTGAAGGAGATGCTCAACATACGGATGGTGTCATGAAATATGTGATAGTACACAAAATTAATTGTAAGCTCTAACGAGTTGTGTTATTATTGGAGGAATAATGAGGTTGTAGTAAGTCTCAAAAGAAACTTTTAAGTTTCAGATGAATTGAAAACAAAAAAAATTATTATATTGAGACTATAAATTATGAAAAGATTTTATTGGTCAGAAAGGAGATATATTATATATATTATAATAGCATTATACAATCAGTAGCGGCGTTATTGCTGCTAGCACCAGTTTGCGTCATATATTTAGCATTAGAGCTTACAGATACTATATTACATAATAGAGCTTTTTGCATAACAGATGAAGATACATCCTTGTCCTTGTCAACAACATCCAAAACAAAAGAGGGGGCATTATGCCATGCTCCAAACAAAATAGTCCCTGGTAGGTTCCTTCCATGACGCACTAGCAGGTCAGCCACTTTGTTCCCTTCCCTGGGTTCATGCTGGATCGTTGGCTCTTTCATCCGCCAGAGCAACTTCCTACATTCAATCAAAGTATTTGATTGAGTATCATTAAAATTAGACAACATTTTTATTACCTTGGTAGAGTCTGTGGCAATGATGATGACCATGAAGTTTTGGGCTTAAACTAGCCTTAGACCATGAATTAAGGCGGAGAGTTTTGTGTATGCCACTGAGATAGCAGTGATCTTAGTGATTTTGCCTACTATCCAGTTGACTTCTGAGTCACGGATTACACACCCCGTACCTCATTTATTGGTACTTTGGTCGAAGGAGCCATCGATATTTAGCTTGAGGCCACTAGGGGGGACCAATCGTGAGGGTTGTCCTTATGGCTGTTAATAGTCTTAGTAATGTTTTGGGGCCCAAGAAGGGTATATTCCATAACCCTACTAATGACAGTTGGGACTTTTGTTTCTTCCTTTGAGTTATTGTGGTGGTTATTGTTACGGGTAAGCCAAATGTGCCACATAACAAAGGGAAAAACTTGGATCCAGTCTAAAGCCTTGATTTTGCTTTTATATTTTTTAGGTTGATTAACCAATTGGAATTAAGAATATTTCTCACCCTCTCGATAAGATTCCTAAAGCCAAGGCTTGTTCGAAATTTTATAGCTATAGGGCAATCAAGGAAGATGTGAGTGGTAGTTTCAGGGGTTTGGCAAATGGTGCATATGTGATCTATTCTTATTCCAATATTGTGCAAATAACTAGCAGTTTTTAGTCTACCATGGTTACAAATCCAGAGGAAATACTTTATCTTATTAGGGTATTTAAGTTGCCAGATCCAGTTGAAAGCAACATGAGTGGGTGTTGGAGGAACATTGGAATGATTTGGGCCAGTGTTAGACTTGTGATTCTTGAGGAAATTATATGCAGACTTGGTAGTGAAGGTCTTATCGTTGGTGAGAGCCCAAGTGAGCTTATCCTAAGTTTTAGTTCCTTGAGGAATATGCATAGAGTTGATCTCAGAATGAATCTCAAGGGGTAGCTCAATCGATAGATTATGCAGAGCCCAAGTCCCATTGAGGATCACATTGCTGACTTTAAGAGCAAGGTCTTGCTTATGGAGGGGTCCTAAGATTCTCTTTCTCAAGGGGGGGTGAGGAAGCCATCTGTCTTCCCAAAAACTTATCAAGTTGCCACTACCTAGATCCCAACTAGTGCACTTTAAACAAATGTCCCAGACACTGAAAATGTTTTTCCAGGTGGAGCTACTTCTCTTCAAATTTCTGTCTCTTACAAAAAGGTCAGTATTTCTGGTGTACTTTCTCATAAGGAGGGAGGCCCACATGGTATTGAGGTTTTGGAAGAGGCGGCATGCCAACTTAGATAACAGGGCCTAATTCTGGTACGGGTTATGAGGAAGCCCAACCCCCCTGCGTCCTTATCATTAGTAATAGTATCCCATTTAATCATGTGAAGCTTCCTTCTAGTGTCCATGGTCCCCAGATAAAATTCCGCTGGACCCTGTCTATGATTTTAATTACGTTGATAGGTAGTCTAACGTATTGCATGATGTGGGTCGCCATATGGCTCAGGGAGGACTTAACTAGGGTTGTTCTACCCGCCATATTCAGGAACTTTGTTTTCCAACCACTAAGTTTTAATTTAAGGTTGTCCGTAATAAATTGGAAGTCCTTCTTTTGGGGTTTTCCACCAAAGATGGGGAATCCTAGGTATTTCCCAAAGGAGGTGCTCTGATTAATTTTGAGGAATCTAGAAGTAACACTAATTACTTCGTCTGAGCAGTTCTTGGGAAAAAAAGTTTGGATTTGTTAATGTTTATCTTTTGACCCGATCAGTTGCAAAAACAACCAATGGTGCTGGTAATAGACGCACAACTATCTTCCGTACCTTGGGACATTAGGACAAGGTCATCGGCAAAGAACAAGTGTGATAGGTTTGGCCCATGAGAACTAATTTTTATGGGGGCCCAACTTTTACCGCTAACTGTTTTCTCAATGTAGTGCGAATGTACTTCCATACATAGAATAAAGATGTATGAGGACATGGGGTCTCCTTGAAGGATACCCCGAGTGGGGTAGAAGAATTCAGTTCTTGTGCCATTGATAAGTATGGAGGTCTTACTAGTGCTAATACACGACATGATAAGGTTTATAAGCTTGGTGGAAAAGTTGAAATAATGAAGGGTATGCTTTATAAAATACCACTCAATTCTATCAAAGGCTTTCTCGAGGTCTATTTTTGCCATGAAGAAGCCCTTTTTCCCTTTAATTTTCCTAAAATGGGATACTACTTCCGGGATAATGATCGTGTTGTCCACAGCTTGACGATTCTTGAGGAAGCTAGTTTGGCAAGGGCCAATCAGCTTATTCATGAATGGTCTTAGTCTTCTTGAGATAGTTTTGGTGATTATCTTATAGGAGGTGTTACACAGGCTTATAGGGAGAAAATTCTTGAGAGAAGTAGCATTCTCACACTTAGAGATGAGGCATATGTGGGTGGAATTTATAGGGTCTGGAATGGTTCCCTCCCTGAAGGCTTGTTAAATAGATAGACGACAGGGGGGCCAACAGTGTCCCAGTATTTTAGGTAGAAGAAAGGGTGGAGGCCATCCGAGCCCGAAGCCTTGAAAGGATGGTAGGAGTAAACTGTGGCTTTGATCTCTTCCATAGTAGGAATGCTACTAAGGAATGGATGGTCCTCGAGTTTGATTGTGGTTGGCCCGTTCACCATAGGAGGGATTTGGGACTGATTATGTTGGACGGTATTGTTATGCTCATGTATCCATGATCCCTCATCAGATTAGAGGGAGTGAATATTGTTCCTCCTACGTCTATTTAGGGTGTTGATTTGGAAAAACTTAGTGTTCACATCCCCCTCCTAGAGCTAACTAATTCTAGATTTCAACTTTCATAAATCCTCCTCTCTTTTTAGGATAGTGTTCTACTCCTCGACCAACTTATGTTCTAGGTCTAAGAGGAAGTCATTATTCGGATAGTTCATGTATTTATGGATGCCCCTATTTCTTCTAAGGATAGTCTTTCTCTGATGGAATATGTTCCCAAAGGTTTCTTTATTCCAAGTGGTGGAATTGTTTTCAAAGATTTTAGTGCCTTCAATTAGGTTAGAAGCAGCAGCCTAGGAGTTCTTTACAACATTTGGAAACTCAGGATGTGAGGTCCACATGGATTCGAATCTAAAGAGATGATTTTTAGTGGTAGCTCTAGTTCTGTTAAGGGAAAGTAGGAGGGGGCAGTGATCCGAGTGAGTCCTAAGAAGGTGAATGACCTGGGCGTTAGGATGGAACAACAACCAATTCTTGTTTACAAAGAAGCGATCAATTCTTTCAAAAATAAGAGCTTTCCTGTTTTTGAAACGGTTATTGATCCAAGTATATCGACTTCCTTTAAAACCCATACCAATAAATTCGCAGTGATTAACAATATCCCAAAAATCTTTACTACTAGTGTTATTTATTGGGTTCCCACCTTTTTGTCTACACTATTCAAGATTTCATTGAAATCTCCGCCAATTAACCATTTGCCATTATAGTTATTTTTAATAGTACGGAGGTTTTCCCAGAGAATTATACGCATAATCTTGAAAGTACTAGCATAGATACTACTAAAAAGCCAGTGATCGTTAGTGCCACTTACCTTGATCATAGCATGAATTTCATGGCCCGTAGTGGCAATCTTATCAAGCTCCAGTATGTTATCATCCCATAGCACAACAGGCCCATCGGAATTGCATATTGTCGAGACCTTGATCATTTGGTTGAAGGGAAAATCGTCTACTAAGCTTTGGTGGCTTTGCATTTTTGTTTCCAGTAGCGCCACTAAGGGAGGCCTACGCCAATCCAGAAAGGATCTAAAGTTCCTTCTAAAGTCAGGTCTGTTACCCCCGCCCTACATTTCCACAATATGATATTCATATATCTATTCATGTTTGGGGATTTATCATCGGATTCCTTCTTAGAATCTCTACACTCACTCTAGGGGTTCATAATTAGCACATAATTCCCTATGTCTAGGTTGAATGGGGTCTTGATATCTATCAAGCTTTTCGATAGATTCGAGGGACAAATAAGGATGAATTTTTTTTCGAATCTCTCTTGAAATATCATGAACTTTACTTCTTTTAATACTCAGACTTATGTTCTTGTTTCTCTCATTACTTCTAGTGCCTTCTCTATATCCCGTGAGTATTTGTTTGTACTGGTGCTACTGGAACTAAGTTCAAGGGAAGCGGTACTTGGGATGATGTGGCAATGTTGGGAGCTGTTTGAGTTCCTCTGCTTGCCATTGATCCGGTTGGAGTTGTATTTGGCTTAATCGAAGCCATACCCAATGTCTTCCCTTATAGCGTCCAGTGGTGGTAGATGGGGTCCATGTCCTGGAGGTTCCTAAGGACTGGGTTGAGAATCGAGGTTTCCAAGAGTGAGGGGGGCTGCATGGGGGCTTGAATAAGGGGTTTCCCAAGTAGGTATGTGGGAAAAGGGCATGATTGGATTTTGGAAATTCAACGGCGCGTGGAACATACTCGTCATCCAAAGGTGATTGTTGTATGTTTCCATCGCCATTCTCATCCCATTCGGCACCACCTAGGCTAGGATGGTAGGGTTTTGGATTAAGTTTATTATCTCCTGGTTGTCCAACAGTACACTGAAGGTCATGGTTTGACCTTGGAGACCCATCTCCAGCCAGGACGATGGAGGGGTCAAGGGTGGGGGTAGGCTCGCGTACACAGAGGTGGTCCCAGGCAGCTGGTCACTAGGAACAATGGTATGGGGTTGTTTTGGTTCATTATCAAAGGCAGTGTGTTTCCTGGGTTGCTTTGTGTTCTTAGTCTTTGTCTTCTCAGAATGAAGGATAGTGGAGTCCTGGTCATTTTTATAAGGGAAAGAGGGATACTGAGTGTTGGAAGTAGTAGTTCTAACATGATGAACTCCTGAGACTTGGGAACTAGGAATAAAGGAATTATTTGGAGTATTGGATATTCCTAAAAAAGTAGTGACGTTAGTGGGGTAGGTGTTACTAGAAATAGGGGGTAAAAAATCTGAAGCAGCTGCTACATCAGATACTCCAGCGGGAGGCAAGCTGTCCAAAAGCATGGCTGAGGGGGCGGCCCCATCAATGAGGGGATAGTTGGAGGTAACTTTTTGGGGCATTGAAGGGTCATTTTATAGTGCCCTATCTGTAGGGTATAGGGGTCATTGCTCTTTAATTGGTTCTCGCAGAGGGCTATTATGCGCGTCGGGCAATTATTTTTCAGACGTCTCTATAAACACTACAAAAAAAAATTGTGTTTAGCGACAAACAAAATCAGTCGCTAAATAGCTTATTCCATCGCTATTTTGGTTTAGCGACGGAATAGCGACAAAATATTGTTCGTCTCTACATTGCGCGTAGCTAACCATTTAGCGACGAAAAAATTGAATCTGTCACAAATTGATTGACGGATTTGCGACGAAAGTTATCCGTTGGCAAGATTAGCAACAGCAAAATCTGTCACTATTTTTGTAATTTATGTCGTTGTTCTTGTAACTTATTTCGTCATCTCAACATATTGGCGACCAAATTATTGTCGCTAATTTCGTCACCAATTTCTTTAGCGACAAAAAAATTCGTCGTGTATTTTAAATTTTATCCCTCATTTTATATATTATTTCATCGTTTTATCATATAGGGCGACCAAATATTTTGTTGCTAATTTCATCTCCATTCATTTAGCGACGAAAATAATTTGTCACAAATCTATCAATATTTTTTTATTTGTGTAATTAAATACACATATCAACACATATTATATAATCATAAAATTAACTTAATCCGTAGAAATTAATATTCTACAAGATCCAAAGTACATGGCTAAGTGCAAATTATATTACCAAGTTCAAAATATCCCCAATGATAAATTTCAAGCAAAATATATAGCTGAAAGCATTTGCAACAAAATCTAGCCAACAAAAACTAACTAAGAGAGACTAGAGAGCCACAATCATTCCTCAGAAAGCGATGCACAATCTTCATCGATATTTTTTGCAATTGGAGCAGGAATTACAAGTGCAATAGTTAATGGATGGTTGGTAGTTGAGTCTGCTTGAGATGAGGCTGGAGAAATCAAACCACGTACCTGCTCTACAAATATAGGAAGAAAGTGATTAGTTAGCGAAGGAATCATTCGCACCACTAACTCATCCATATTTTTTGTCGGTGTTGTTTGAGCATTTGGACATGGTACTGAGCCAGAAGCATCAGATCAAGAAGAGACAGGAAAATTTGGTCCATAAAATACTTTTGCTTGAGCTCCAAGACCATATATCCTTCTTTTCTTTTCCCCTCCCGCTGCTTGATAATATGCTTTCCATTGATCAACTTCAGATTGAGTTTGTGTTTGGTTCTGTAATATTTCTTGATATTTTTCCTGCAAAAGAGTGAAAATTAGTGAAATTATTTATTTATAACAACAATAGACACATCCAGACTCAACTAACAGCAATGAGTTCTCATTTGTTTAAAAAATTATGCAGTTAAAAAAGGTCAGAGAATAAAAACAGACAAACTGTGCAAAACAAAGTTCACATGAGTAAATTTTGAACAAAACCAACATCAAATATCGAAAGCGGAATTCCAGATCAACACCAAATATTGAAATCTGAAAAAACTGCACTTGAGAAACAACTATTTAAGCTACAACGCCTACTTCTACAGATCCTAATATCTTTGTCAGGCTTAAGTGTCTAGAGAAGGAGAACACAACTCATAAAAAGCACTGACTGAAATGTATCGAAAGCAGAATTTCAGATCAACACTAGTCCTCATGTTGATCTCGTGAACAATAATCTAGGAGAGGAGCTGGAGAAGTTGAGGAATGGTCAGATAAGTCTGAGGGTAGAACTTGAGAAGTTGAGGAATGGTCAGATAAGTCTGAGGGTAGAACTTGAGAAGTTGAAAGAATGGTCAGATAAGTCTGAGGGTCAGAAAACATAGATCTTTCTTTCCTAATTTGCTAGGTTGCGGAAAGGAAAATGTCTTTTTTTCCTAGTTGCTACAGTCAAGATCCCAATCCATAATTTTACTTGTGATATTCCAAAACCACAGATAATGCCTTTCACCTAGTAAACTTCAATAGTTTTCCTATTGTCTAACCATAAGTCCCCACCTTTGGAAACAATAGTATATTGGCAGTTAACAACATTGGTTTTCCTTCATTCACATGGTGATAACAGTCGCCAGTTGAACCAGTTGGCGAATTAAATATGCATATACTGTAAAACAATTCTGAAAATTGTTTGTTTTGATGATAGGCTTTTCCAGAGGAACTGTTTTATGTTCTCCGTACAGTGCACATCCTAAGAGGACTTAATGTTGGTCTGGGAATTAATTTTTCATGTGCTGAGCAGTGGGACCCATTACTGAAAAAGGTCTGTATGTTGCAGGAAGACTTACATGTATCTTCTGTTATGGTCCTAGCAGCAATGACACTAGAAATAGGCCACGATTGGTGGAGTCGCCAGATTGTGTGGCTGGCTCAGTCCAGGATTGGATTGGAAGGTGGAAAGCGACATTTCTATGGAAGGAGAAGCTTTGATTGCAAAGTCTGCTTCTAGTTTAAATGATGAGACAAAGGCTTATCTTCAACTATGGACTTAGTATATTATCTTTTCCCATCAAATACAATAATGTGAATTCTAGTACATGTTTAAATTATGATCTTCTTAACATATTGAAATTGAGAAAAATTAATTGAAAACTGAAAAAACTGCACTTGAGAAACAACTACAACGCCTACTTCTACTGATCCTGATATCTTTGTCAAGCTTAAGTGTCTAGAGAAGGAGAACACAACTCTCAAAATTGAACTGAAAATAAAGATTATAGAAAGGGATTTGAGCACTCAAACAACATAAACTACCAGCAAGGACCAGTTGGAAAGCATAAAAAAACATAAATGAGCTTAGTAAAAGAGCCCAGGAAGGTAAGGTTCAAATGGTGAACTGAAAATAAAACAAATAGTTCTTTCTCTCAACCTATCTTGTGTTGTTTGTCATACCTGTATAGACACATCGATGTGAATTAAAAAAAAAAAAATTAATAATGGTATGTGAACTTTGTCATTAGCAGGAGGATTTAACAGTGGTTGCTGACAGGCTTTCAGAATGCCAGAAAACAATTGCATCCCTTGGGAAACAACTACAATGTCTAGCTACTCTGATCAATTGTGTTCCAATCAAAATCAAAATAAAAAATAACAGAAGCTAGAACGAAAATAAAAAGGAAGCACCTACAACTTATTCCAATCAAAATCAATACTGACAATAACAATGAAGCTCGAAAAGGGGAATGTTTGCTAGATCGAGATAAAGCATTTTATCTGGATTTGTATAAAATAAACACAACAACAATATAAAATTAAGAAATCGAGTTCATAAGAAATCTCCATTCCCTTTTGAAGAGATGTCACCAAAAGGGGCAAGAACCTTCAGATTTTTCAACCACTTAGCAGATCATAAAAGCTTCATGCCAATAATCATAAGGGAATGGAGAAAACCAAGTCATCCAAAGTTAACCATTCTCCTAAACTATTTGAGAAGTAAGAAGAGATATAGGCATTACTAGGATCATCAACTCATGTATTATCAACAGTAAGAAGAGATATAATGAGCAGTGGACCAAGACTGAAAAGAACACAACAATTGAAACTAATAACACCAGCCACAAATGAAGAGATTAGAAAGCACCTTGGGATCAGCAGTAAGAAAATTGAACTTACATGCACGATTTGAGCTCGTTCACCAACAAAAGATTTTCCATCATGACCATGTGTATGGACATGCAAATGTATCTCACTTGGTGTTGGATCGCGACCATTTTTAATAGCCTATACAAGAAAAAAAAATTAAAGTACATGAAAATATAAAAGCATGGTATAGTGTAATTCGAGACCATATCTGTTAGTTCATAACAAAGTAAGGTTAGCTAGGAGACACATCCATATCAGCACTACATCAACATTAACAAATGTTTTTTCTTGTTCACAAAATTCTAGAAAATCCTTAGAGATAAAACTTGAATGCTAACTCAATTGCAAATAGTCACTGTGACACAAGTAAATGAAGGGTGCGTGAAAATATACGTACAAGTCTCTTACGATGCTCGCCAATGGTAATAGAGCCTCCCGTGTGAGTTCCTTTGGCAACTGCATCCTGACCGCCACAACGATTTCTTGAATTTATTTTTGACTTTTCAATAACCTCAGGTTTCTTCCAAATACTCATCCAACTTTCCCATATTTCTTCTAAAATATATTTTGGCCGTTTTCCTTCTTTTTTTAAGCCAGAAATGAAATCACTACACCTTCTCGCTGCCTTCCTTAGCCATTGTATCTTCACTTCACTATCAATGGATGGATCCCAAAAGAATTCCTTCTGAAATAGTTTTATAAATAACAACATCAGTATTCAAACTATAAAACTGATGAACCTTTTTAATTAAAATGCTGAAATATTATACCTTGAATTCCCCTAGATAAAAATCTTTTGTTTCTTGTGGGACACTTTTCCAATTAGTTCCCTTGGGATCAAGCTCACTCTTGAAAGACTCACATATTCGGTTAGAGAAAGTACTTGAAGGTTCCAACCTGAAAAAAATTGAAGATATTATATGAACTCTTTGATACATAAATTCACAGTATATTAATAATAATAGTGCAAACACACACTAACCCGGCAGCAGAAAGAAAAACAAGCGTCCGTTGTTCAGGGCTATTATTGCTCTCACCTTCACCTATTGTGTTGTTTTGACTAGATATAGAGTCACCTGTTACGTTTCTCTGATCAGTAGATGCACCCTCACCTATTGCATTGCTCTTATTAGGTATTACAGGGGCTGGTTCAAGATGAACTGATGGGGTACTACATTGATCTGATGTTTGAACAGAAGGCGAAATAGTAGGAACTAAAGTCTGAACTTGAATGATATTATTTGGTCCACTAGAAGAACTAATATCACCTTGTTGAGAACTAGTTATGGGAATAGGAACAGTAGGCATATTAACTCGACTTGTGCTACCTCGACCTCCAATTGACATCTTGCTTGCACGACTTGTGCTACCTCGACCTCTGCCTCGTGTCATATCTACAAAAAACAAAGTTAATCATATTTATCAAATCTGAGTTAAAGAATTTCTCTCTTTTAAGAAATATTCAGATTCTTTCACACATGTCATGGACCAAACTGAACTTGAGAATGTCCAGAAGTAGGAAAAACAGAAGTTTGAGAATGCCTTCCAACTATATAAACAACTATCTTATTTCTTGAGTTTACCTGCTCATGCTAAAAATGAGGTACATTTAGAAAAATTTCAACCAAAGTTGAAGAATGTCATACACAAAAAGATACTAATAGCTTTAAGAAATTAGAGCTGCAAAGCACACAAAAGATACAACAATCAGTAAGCATTGTTTTTCCACAAGAAACAAATAGCATCCAAAACATACTACTATACACAAACGTCATTAAAGACATTGTAGCACATTACTATCAATACACTAGTCTGTATCTATTTCTTCTTCGAACTCCTCATCATCCTCTTCAGATTCATTCTCGGTTTCATACTCGTCTTCTGTAAATTCTTCATCTAATTCATGATGCTCTGGAAACAATCCATAATCAATTGGTTCATCCATTTCAATTGCCTCCCCATTTGGATCATGCAGAAGTATAGTTTCATCAATAACAATATTCATATCTATCTCATGAACTTCAACTTGAAATGGAAGATTTGGTTCTGGTATTGTGATCACTCCCTCATTAGGTAATTCAATGGCATCTCGAGGGTTGACTTTTAATACAGCTAACCAATCATCTTTGTCCTTCTTTGTGCTAGGATAAGACATATAACACATTTGAGTTGCTTGCATCGCAAGAATAAAAGGTTCATATTTTTTAAATTGGCAACGATGATTAACATCGACCAATTTATACTGATTATGCACCTTAACACCAATATTTAATGTTGGATCAAACCATTCACACTTGAATAACATAACTTTCTTTAAAGGTGCTCTACGGTATTCCACTTGTATAATTTCTTGAATCCTCCATAGTAATCACCCGTATTTGGATCAGAGATACAAACTCCACTATTCATTGTTGATCTTGCACTACCACGATGTACTGTGTGAAATTTGTATCCATTAACAAAACACACTGGATAAGAATACACACTTATTAATGGTCCATGAGCAAGACTACGCAAGTATTCATTTTCAATATGGTTGGATCGAACCTATTTTAAAAAAATATGATAAGATTTAGTCTAATTCACAAGACAATTCGACACATTATATTTTAAATGATAATGATGATTTAATTAGGCTTACATATTCCTTAAACCATACAGAAAATATGTTTCGAGACTCTCATCTATTTGATCTTGAGAGAGATTCGGAGACACTTATTGCAAACGTTGCACATACATGCTTCATTGCAACAAAATAAGTCAAAAATAAATTCATAATATATGGACAAATTTATTATATGAAAGAAGTATAACCTTTAAAATTTTACCTCACAAACGGCTCAACCTCCTGACAATTTAGAAGCATATAAGTTTGGGCAGCCTTAATTTCCTCAAGAGACAAATCTCTCTTTTTGGCTTCACCCGATAACCTTCCTGGATGGGTGAATATGGATAAATTTTCTTCATCATCTTTCATAACACCACCATCATCATTACGAGACACATTATGATGATGTGACATAACATGAGGTTCAAAATAATGAGAAAAGAATTATGTTGATTCGGCCATCAAGTATGCTTCACAAATAGAACCCTCAACACTAGCTTTGTTGCCTATCATATTTTTAAGAGTTCGAAGGAACCTATATATGTAAGAAATTAAATTATCATATTGAACTAGCATATTGACACTATATAACTACATAAATATTTTGTATTTACCTCTCAAAAAGAAACATCCATCTATATAGTACAGGTCCAGCAATTCTTGCTTCATATGGAAGGTGCACGGGTAAATGTTCCATTGAGTTAAAGAATCCATGAGAGAATATTCGTTCTAACTTACACAAAATTTGTAGGATGTGTACCTCTAATCTCTCTAAGTCCACCTTTCGAAGAACAGTTGAAGTTAGATCTTTAAAAAATAAACTCAACTCTATAAGTGCTTGCCACACATTACTAGGAAGTAGCTCACGAAAGGAAATTGGCAATAGTCGTTGCATGAACACATGACAATCATGACTTTTCATCCCAAATAACTTAAATTTGTCTGTGTCAAGGCATCGACTCATAATTGAAACATACCCATCTGGAAACTTCACACCTTCCAACTAATCAAACAAGACCTTTTTTTCATTCTTGTCTATTGTATATGCAGCCTTGGGATAGCTTCCATCGGGATTTCTTGCTAACTCTGGTCGATTGCAGTATTTTGCAACATCCTGACGTGCTTTGGGATTGTCTTTGGTTTTGCCATCAACATTAAGAACTGTATTAAATACATTATCAAAGGCATTCTTCTCAATATGCATGACATCAAGATTATGTCGTATCATATTAGAACTCCAATAAGGCAAATCCCAAAAGATGCTTCGTTTTTTCCAACCACAAGACTTACATAATCTCTTATTAACTTCTTCAGCATCTAACTCAGTTACCTTCCTTATCCCCAATTCACATATTTGATTAAGAATTTCTTGTCCCGTTCTAACAGGTGGTGGCGAACTTGTAACAGTATGACCTTTAAGAAAGTTTTTACGATCTTTCCTAAATGGATGGTTTTGATCAAGAAACATCCTATGACTGTCAAACCAAGTTGTTTTCCCACCATAATGTAATCTGAAGGATTGTGCTTCCTCCATACAATAAGGGCATGCTAAATTGCCACTGGTACTCCATCCTGATAACATAGAATATGCTGGAAAGTCATTGATAGTCCACATCAAAGCTACTCTTAATTGAAAATTTTGCTTTTTTGAGATGTCAAATGCTTCTACACCTGTCTCCCACAACAAAGTCAATTCTTTTATTAAAGGTTGTAGATAAACATCAATTTTTTGCTTAGGATTGTGTGGCCCTGAAACAATGATAGTTAAGAACATGTAAGCTTCTTTCATACACATTCCCGGAGGTAAATTGTATGGAGTAACAATCACTGACCAAGAAGAGTATTTTCTTCCCGATTGAGCAAATGGTTGAAAACCATCGGTACATAACCCTAACCTCACATTCCTTGGTTCATCAGCGCAAAAAGAATGAGTTTCATTGAAGTGCTTCCAAGCCTCAGAGTCTGATGGATGACGCATTACTCCCTCTTTTTGTATATGCTCATGATGCCATCTCATGTCGGCAGCTGTAGCACAAGACGTATATAATCTTCGCAATCTAGGAATAAGAGGAAAATAATACATTCTCTTGTAAGGAACCAATTTTCTCTTACAAGAACCAACTTGGCGTTTATACCTCTCATAGCCACAAAACTTACAAGATGTTAGATCCTTATCATCATCCCAATACAACATACATCCTGAATTACAACAATCAATCTTTTCAACAGGTAACCCAAGCTACGCACAAGCTTCTTGGTCTGATAATAATTATCCAACACATGATTATCTTTAGGTAAAGCCTCTTTAAATAGTTGCATCATTTGATTATAACCCCTCTGTGACAAAGTGTTCTCCATTTTGATATTTAACATCCTAGAAACTAATGCGAGTTGAGAGAGGGAAGAACCAGGATACAATTCTCTATCAGCTGATTGTAGCAAATCATAAAACCTTTGTGAATCAGGATTAGGCTCCTCTTCCATTGAAAGATCATGAACTTCCTCCATTGAAGGTTCATAATGATAAGATGACTCAGGTTTGATATTTCTATAACATTGCGAAGATGAACCCTGGCCAAAATTTGATCCAGCCGCATCCAAAACCATTTGGCGATATGGACTATCTCCCAATCCAGATTGAGTACCACCTGGTAAATCATTAGACATCTCACTGATCACTTCTTTTTCCCTTTGATACTTCCAAACAAAATAGTTCTCAACAAATCCAAAACGAAAAAGGTGCAGTTTAACAGTTTCAATATCAATGTAATTAATGTTGTGACATTTTTTACATGGACATCTAACTTCGTCACCACTCATGTGATTTCTGTGAGAACATGCAAACTTGAGAAAGTCATTGACACCAGTTATAAAACTAGAATTAATAGCCCCTCGACCATCCAACCTCTCGTACATCCAACTACATTTTAGATTATTCATACTCCTATTTAATGTTAAAATAAACAAGACAATTAGAGTTATCCAAAAAATTAGAAATAAAGCAATAACATAATAGTTTAGCAAAAACAATTGAAACCACAAAAAAAAAATGACAAGCAAAAGTGTCAACAAAGATTTAAAACTTTAATAGAACACAAAACATGTTAGAACACAACACCAATTCGTTATATAAACCATTTAGTCAACAGGTTCTGAAGGAATAAAAGGTTGTAGTTATACATAACCTATTATGCTTTTGCTTGTAATCAAAGAGGAAGAGATTTTTTCAACTCATACCATTTTGGTGATAGAGATTTTCATTTAAATGTTTGATTTTTATATAAATAAATAATACAACAAAATGAACAAAAGGCAAGCAAGTAAGTTTATATATAGTCGTGATTCTTAAGATTTTCTTCAATAACTTGTTAACAACTTTAACCCAAACCCACATTAAAAACAATTTTTACTGTATTAAATCATAATTCTTAAACTTGCAACAGTTGGACAATTCAGCCAATTACTCAAGTAAAAGGTAATGAAAGGAAACAACAATCAAATGAAGAAGAGGAACACAAAATCATATACGACATCTTGGTTGAGTTCAAATACAGTACATATAAATTATTGTCAAAAGAAATACATATGAATAGAAAAGTAATATGAACAGAAAAGCATATAGAATAGAGATACAATGAAATATATAAAAAAAAAATAGACTTACTTGTGAGTTTAAAGGCTTTACCTAAACAAATCTTCAAAGACTTTACCTTAAATTTCTTTGAGATTCAGCCAAATCTGTAAATAAAATATCAAATCTGTGAAGAAAATTAAAAATGTAGAAAAACAATACCTTTTGATTTACAAAGAAATATGAGGTTTCGGAGTTAAAATTACCTTTTGATAAACCAACAACGATGAAGCAGCATCCAAGAAGTAGCGACAAGTTTTCAGCAACAATGAAGTAGCCTCAAAGCAGCAGCAAAAAGTTTCCAACAATGATGCAGCAACACTTGATTTCAAGCAACTTCCAAGCAACAACACCTGATGTCCAGCAACGATGAATCAATCATGTTGTCGATACAAGAAAAAAATATGGGTATTCACTTTTAGAGACTGAATCATAGAAAACATCAAAATCATTGTTACAAACAGAACATAGAGCATACGAGAGAATGAATTAAAATGTTACAAACAGAAGAAAAAAAAGAATATAGCAATATATATTCAAGAAAAAACATACATTATCCTTACAATGTTGTCCCGAATTCATAAGTAATCATTATTACTTCCTCTTGTGTTGTCTCTGATAGCTATAGTTGTAAGAGAAAGGTTTTAAAAGAATAAGAATCTTCATTGACTAGAGAGGAGGGGTTAAGATCTATAAGTAAAACTAAAGACAATGAAATAAATCTTACTTAGGAATATATACAAATCAAGCAGAAAGCAAATCCCAGAAAGAGTGAGCAAGTGAATACAGAACTCAAATCTTCACCAAAGCAATACATAAGAAATCAGAAACAACAGTTCTAAAATCTTTTTGCTACACTATCACTTGAATTCTTACATTACAAACAAAATAGAGCTTATTGCTAAATTGTTGTTCTACAGGTAAAATAGAAACATAATAGAGCTGAAATAGAGAGAAAACTTACCTAAATTTGTGAAATTTCGATCTTTCACTTCATCAAACTCAACTTCTTCCAAAATCTACAAACTTTCACTTCACAGAGAGTTTTCTTACTGAGTGGGTGGGGGTGGGTGGGTCAGCGAGTGGGTGGGGAGCGATGGGAGGTTCCTCTGTGTGAGAGATGTTTCTCACTCTCACACACTAAATTTTTTGCATTTTCACGGTGAGTGGGAAATGAGGGATGAGAGGTTTTGTCTGTGAGAGATGAGAGGTAAGTTTTTGTCTGTGAAAATGAGGGAAAAGTGTTAAATTGAGAGGGAAATATTGGAGCCCTAAAAAATTTGGGTAAAATTTAGTGACGATTTTAGCGACGAATATTCATTCTGTCGCTAAAATATTTCTATATAATTTAAAAGAAATTAGCCAACGACCAAAATTTTTGTAGCAAGAAATAAAATAAAACTAGCGACAAATATTTCCGTCGTTAAATCTATCGCTAACAAATTATCAATTTTGTCATCCGCCATGCGTCACTATTTTCATAGGCAAATTAAGGCGCCAAATTTTAGCGCCCAATTTTACCGACACATTTCAATTTTTGTCGCTAATCCGTCACTATTGAAGATCCCAATATTTCCTTTGATATTTTAGCAACCAAATTAGTTTTTCGTAGCTAATCTGTCGTTAGTTAGTGACAAAATATTGTTTGTCGCTGAAATCCATCGCTAAATGCTATTTTTTTGGTAGTGAAAGTTGCTGGAAGAGTGTTTGGGGAGTGGAGCTACTACTCCATCATCATTGCTCATGTCAATTCTATTGCCAGATTTGACATGAGGCGCACTTCTTGAGGGATTATTAGCTAAGTCCCCATTGGGGGTGTTTTGTTTTACCTGGGACTTTTCAACATATCTATAGACTTGAGATTCTAGAAACTTACCCGTAGTCGCATGGAAAAGTTTAACATTTATACCATTCTTCGTCGGGTGTTGGGTAGCTCCATCTTGATGTTTCTTTACTTGACCTCTATGCCCTTTTTTGAATATGCCAATTTCCCAGCTTACCTCATTGTGTTCCTCTCTCAGATTGCTCTGTGTCTGGATATCCTCATGTACTGTGTTTGGTGTTTGTCTTTTGGGTTTACTTGTGGTAATGAAACTCAGATGTGTATGCCCAATTCTTCCACATAGGTTGCATAGTATGACTGCTCCTTCACACACGATTCTCTACTTGAGATGATCGATGAATATATGTTGTTTTACTGGTACTCCGATGGGTACTTTGATACATATGCATGCATATCGTCCTAAAATTGTTGACGATGTGCATACATCACTTTTTACCAGTCGACCAAGCTTGCTCCCTATTCTTACCAGCACAGTGTGATCGTAGTACTCCGTTGGTAGTTCTGGGAGGCGGATCCATATAGCTGAGTACGTTTCGTCCACTTCTGAGGCTACGAAATTTGGATGCCATTTTCTTATTGACAGGAAGAAGCCAATATGAACCAGGGTCCATTTTGCAGAGCTAGTCGCATGTTTTCCTCTTTAAGGAATTTAACAATATAATAATCAGAACCCAAGTCTATTAAAATTATTTCTTTGGAGGGGCGCCAAAGAGTACTTATTTTCTTTTTTAAGTAATCGTGGCTCATCTTTCTTCCCAGTAGTTTGATAATAATAGAAAACGGCAATGGCTTTTGTATTCTGATTTTCTCCTCAGTAGAGAGGGTTATGTGGTCCTCTTTATAGCTTTCTTCGGCATTGCCATTATCAGTTGTTTGATTTTGTGTGGAGTTACCCACAATTACTGTATCTTCAGCGTCAATCTCCATATCAGGCTCCTGATTGACCATTGGGACCGGTTTGATAAGGGAATTAATGAATGACATTGGTTTATTAATTATTGTAGGAGCAGAAAATTGAGATGATGTGTCTAGGATCATCTCACAATTATCAGGTGGATCAGGGGTGTTTAGTGGGATATTTTAGTGATAAGTTAGACTCTCTCTCTTATGTAAAAGATTACCTATTTTTTTCCTCTCTTTTTTCTTGCACACAAATATGAGCATACTGATGGAAACACGTACAAAATTAAATTATAAGTGTATTGAAATAAAGATCAGTTGACATGATCGGTTGGTCATTCTGGTTTAAATGTGATGCAAAAGTAATTGAGAATTCATGTGGCTTATATGATGAAAAAATTAAAAAAAAATCATCAAGAATTATCTTGTGTTGCTTGTTCTCTGATAATTTGATCATTGTATCATTATACTTAAGGTTGGGATTGTACTCCCTGAGGTTTTTGGAACATATAAAAAGGTGAATGTGGGTCCGTTCACGTGCCATGTGGACCGTTTGCATCTAAATGATGGTTGCATTTATGGGATAGTCACATGTGCTTTGTTGTCAACTTACAAATTGATTTTTGTAAGGTTGTTTGCTCGAATTATTAAATTAAGAGCACAATTCCAAACTATGAAATTATGTTGATAATCCTGGTTGGTTTAATAGAAATTGTATGCCTCCAATTATAGCTAAACCATGGGTATGAGAACAAAACTCCCAAATAAGATTTGATATGAGATGAGTTTATTTAACATGTAGCAACACATGTATGCATCACACCAACAAGGTTTCCCCATCATAATTAGCTCAAGGTCAGGAACCAAATAATTTTCATTTAAAACTTGAACGTGCAATATCTGATTTGATTGCTCCACCACGCACAAAGATGGATCTCCAAATGAGGTTGGGGTGAATGTTAGATTTTCTAACATTAGGGGGAGAGATGATTGACAGCTCAAACTTATGAGATGAATTATTTAGATCCTCATTTAAAAAAAAGTGAACTTCAAGCTCAAGAGATAATTCATTTGCATAATGTTGCAAATTAGTTGCCAGATGAATTTGATGACCCTATGTTATAATTCAGCTGCAAATGCTCCAATGAGAAGTCCTTGAAAGACAGGGTCTATGGTACTCCTGAAGCGTGATAGACCAATCGATTCCAAATGAAGAAACTTCTTAAGGAAGGAGAGGAGCAAATGAAAAGATGATCACGATAATAAGGCAAGTGCTTTAAAAGGAGCAAGATGACATAACATTCCATAAAACCTTGGCAAAGGTTCAGGTACCAGAAATGATGAAATATGAAGAGATCTCGATAAGTTATGTCGTATGGGAATCGAGTCAAAAGATCGTCGATGGTATCTTTGATATGAAGTAGCGCTCAATGCTACAAATAGTGATAAGGATCTTGAATTCATATCTGTCATATAATTTGGACAGATAAATGATTGACCAAATGAAATGCACAATTCAAGTATATTATGTTTCACTTTGAAAAGTGATGTTTTGGACTTATAGTCCATGGATCAAGATATAATTTCAGTGGGGTACAAATAAATTATTGTGCGAAAGTATAACCATAAGATATAAAGTGCGATTTGTGCCTTGGGGCATAAAGAGTTTTTCACAAAAGTCCTTACATTATTACTCTCACGTGGTGGATACAACGAGACTTGTTTCAGTCTGGCAATTGATGAAATTCTTGAATATGTTTAATGAATGGTTGTCATGTCTAGCTAGATGAAGAAGGTTATATGAAAATCCTTGAAGGATTGTGAGATTTCTTAACATAAAGAAGGATCAATTTTGATCTCATGAAAATGATTGAAAAATATCATGTATTAGTGCAATGAGTGCACATACAGATTATTGATTATGCAGATGCCAGAAACTATGTGATTATTTCTTGAAATGAGATATTCCAACCCACCATGTATGAAGATAATGTTGTATGTATAACTCGATTGAAGTGAGGGTACATCAAGGAGACTGGACAAAGTACATTTCACCAAAGTTCTTCTTCGCACGTGATCTTTAACAAAACGGTGAGATAGAAGTTCAACAGATCAGTTCAAGTGATGATCTTGTAGACTTACTTATTAAGGCGTTGCTAATATCAACATTTGAGAAGTTGAAATATGAGATTAAAATGAATCGTCTCCAAGATATCAAGTAAAACTTTTATCAGGGAGAGTGAAATACGCGTTGTACTCTTTTCCTTAACCATGATTTTGTCCCAATTGGGTTTCTCGGTAAGGTTTTTAATGAGGCAGCACTCAAGGCGTATTATGAGATGTGTGTACTCTTTTTCCTTCACTAAGCTTTTTCTCATTGGATTTTTCCTAGTAAGGTTTTAACGAGACACATTATCTATGGACATCCAAAGAGGAGCGTTATAAATTCATTGAATAAGTGAATTGTCCATTGAGTTAATACATGAACAACTATCCATATTCCCTAATAACTATGAACTTTTTTGGATAAGAATGTATCTATTTATTATGACACTTAATATGGTGACTTTTGGAGTGACTTCTCAACCTATAATAGGATTGTTCTTTCACCATTGTAAAGACACACATGATGAGACAAGAAGACAAAAATAAGATTTACTATCCATATATCTTGTATATACTATTTGTAGTATATTGCTTATATTTTACAACAAAATAAAATTTTAAGTTGTTATTTTGTATGCATATGCAGGTTTAATGTTCATGCACCACATGTTGTATATGACCGTGTTCTAGTCGATGCTTATTGTGCCTGATGTGGAGTGCGAAATTGTAAGAAGTATATGATTTTGCCTGCAAAGTAGAGAAGAGACGAGATAAAGTAGGAAGATTTTTGATGATATTGTAAGGTTCTAATTAACAAGATTGTGAATTAAGACTTGTAAGGTGTTGATATGAATGAGTATTTTGTGGCAGAGATATGCTGAATTGCTTACTGGAATGATGTAACATTACTTCAGCATTATGAGGAACAAATTGGAGGCGCAAATGAACAAATTGTTGATCAAGATTGGGGAGTTAATGAACAAGATGTAGCAGGCGCTAATGATCAAGATTTAGGCGTTAATGAGCAAAATGTTGTTCAAGATGATGTAGATCAACTGAATAGATGATATGATTTATGAACCAACAAATGCAGACATTGATACTTTGTTACTTGTCTCTTTAGTTCGAATTTGTGTGGGGAATAATATGCTTTTTTGGAGTGAATTGATAATAATCAAAATACAATGAAATATTCAAGGGAACTTTATTTATGTATGTCTGTCTGCCTTCATACATATGTAATTCTTCGAGTTTTTGACCAAAAACATCCCTACGCTATATTCGTATCTTTGAAAATGGAACACAGGCAGATTTCATGGAGTCTCTGACTGCCGGAGCAGGACTCAAAAACCTGTCAAACATAGAAGAAAACATCAAGGAACATCATGCCCAAGTTAAAGACATCAACAAAATAAAAGAATAAAATTGATGGAAAAAAAACAAATCACCCTCTACATCGATTTAGATTGCTTATTGATTCAAATCACAACCAAATCAATTTAATCAATTTTTAAAATATTAATTTAAATATAATATGCATTTATCATAATTTAACAACCGGGAATAACAATCCTTTTGGCCCTAAAAATGATGAACTCTCTTATCCTAACCTTCGAATAATAAAGGGGGAATAACACTTTGGGTCATTAGTTATTGATAAACTATGATTTTAATTTTGTAATAGTTAATAAAATAAACTTAAGGTTTAATCCATTGTCGTCTCTTAAACTTGTTAACAAATTTTATTTGGATATTCAAATTATAATTTGTTTTAATTGAGCATCCAAACCCATGAAAATGTTCTTATATTAGACACTTTTTGAAAAAAAATAAATTGCGTGTGTTGTCAAATATCTGTTACATAGATAAATTAACTAATTAAAGTATACCACTTTCTTTAATAATACACATCAATCTGACAATCTCTATTGGAAAAGAACTAATGTTTTACAGTTATTGAGGCTACTATGTATAATGTTGAGAACTTTAAAGGTTGACAACTAGGTGTGTTTTAATTAATAAATAGATGGTAATGGTTATGATAGAAAAAATTGTTCTAAAAAATAGCAGCATTTGCATTGGCAAAGAGTTTTTTAAATCACTTGGCGCTTCTGTATTGCTAAGTTGTTATATTTTTATTTTTTTTAAATGCTTATTTAGAAACTCTATTGTTTGATAACTTTTTATATTGTTTTTTTTTCTATGTTCAATTCAAATAAAAAATCGGGTAAACCAAATTAAATTGACCTAAAATTAGTCGAATTAACAAATGCAGATTTATGTTCAGGCTCTTCAGTCAACAATTAGTTTATTTAAAAGGTGTGGTGCACCCATAATTTTTATATCCTTAATTCATCATTGGAGTAATCGTGCGAGAATTAATAATAATTAAAACACAATGATATGCTCAAGGAAACTTTATGTATGCCTGCATTCATACATATGTAATTCTCCGTGTTTTTGGCAAAAAAAACTTCCCTATATACTCTATATTCACAAGTCACAACCTAAATTGCATCCTTAAAAATTGTCCGTGTGAACAAAACACATCCCTAAATAGAATATTGGAAAAGCATGTCCAAGTTAATTACATCAACAATTTTAGAGTATAAATTTGATGAAGAAGCAACATATCACTTCCTAGAATCACATCACATGTGAATAGGAGTGTCAAATTGGATGGGTTAGGCTGAAATTAGACAAGTCAAAATGAGCCCGACTCGGTGACCCGCCCAAGAGTTACTTAGGCCAAAATGAGCTAGCTTAAAATGAACTAAAAGCAAACCAGAACTCAATTCGCTCAATTCTTGCTAAGTTTTTTGTTTTGTTTTACATGGAAACCATGACCCTCTCTTAAACAGATACAACTCACAAGAATTTCCCAGACACAAACACTATGTTGCTCAGATTTAAAAATGGAAAAATTACATAACTACACAACATTTCTTTCCATATTCTCTAAAATTCCCTATCATTTCAAAATATTACAAAAATCCCTATTTTCCTCTCCTTCATTCCTTTTCCGGATACATAACTCATAGCCCTCCAACCCAGCGATTTTTGCTCCTATTTTCACGCCTGAAATCACTCCCACATATCAGCAGTTGTCCCCATCGCTCCATTTTTTGAATTTCAAATCTATTCTCTCTCCAGTTCATCGATTTCAAGTTCTTAATTAGGTAGAACTATTTCTTCATCAATTTTTTCTTCTCTCTAGTTCTTTAATTATCATTTTTTTATAAAAAAAAAAAGGTCTTTTCATCTACAATTTTCTGATACATATGGATTATGCTCCCTCTTTTAGTATCGAACATACCCAATTGGTTTTTACCTATTGGAGATATAGTACCTTGTGTATTTGATTCTGATGATGGAAATTTTCATAAAAATACATATAAACAACGAAACGACCCATTAATCATGAAGAATTTTAGGTCGAAAAAGGATGCATGCTCGAGTTCTATATCTACTGTTGGAAAAACTCCAAAAAAGGAAAAAAAAAGTTGGATCTGTCGTTACACGACCATCACTATCAAACTTGAAGATTTTCAATGTATCTCATTTATTTTGATTCTTAAATTAGTCTTTGTTAGTGTTATCACTGCTCTGATACATCACTGCTACAGTAGCCTTTGTTTTATGCAATGTATCATGCTCACATTTAAGGTATTGATATGTAACCCTAATGTTTTTGAATTTTCGATTAGTGTTTATCCTGCTCAATATAACTGAACTTGATACATAAACACTACCTAATGTATAATTTATATGTATCAAGTTCTACAATGTATCTTCAATCTTATTCAAATTTAAAAGGCTATATAGACAATACCAAATCAATTGTGTTATGTATCTGCATTCTTTAAATGTAACAAAGATACATCAACAACATGATACATTTAATACCTATTAGTCATAATTACCCAGTCTTCCATACTTATACATTAAAAAAGAAGAAATCAACATATATCTGATACTTTATATCAACAACACACTAACTCATAGCTCTAAAAACCTATTACATCTACGTCAAACTAGAAATGTATCAAATTGTATCAATTAGATCTTAATTATACATTTAATTAAATTTTATAATATATCTACTTCTTCTGGTAGTGACTGCGAAATGTTTGTAGCTGCCTTTGCTGAGTTCCTTAGCGATAAAATCAACATCTCATCAGATGGTTTTCGAGTTGAATATCTTTGCACAAGATATGGAGCATTGTATATGAAAATACGATAGTGAAAAGTCCATGGCATGATATGTTATCGATAAAGATGATCCACCAGGTCACTTCATTCCATCACCTCAAGATGATTTGGTTCATGTAGAATAGTGATTATGTATCCACACACAAAGTTGAACAAATACATAGCTGCAATTGTACCAGATACATTAGAAAAACTATTGTTTCATGTATCATTCAAAAAAATAAATACATTTTTATTAATTATCTTAACAATCTATATAAATAACATAAGTACCAGATACTTATTATTGCATACTCATTATTAAATGTATCAAAGATACATCAACAACATGATACATTTAATACCTATTAGTCATAATTACCCATTCTTCCATACTGATATATTAAAAAAAATTCACATATATTTGATACTTTATATCAACAACATACTGACTCACGGCTCTAAAAATCCATTACATATACGTCAAACTAGTAATGTATTAAGTTGTAACCAGTAATGTATCATGAATTATATATCCATATACAAATTCAAAAATAAAAAAAACATTTATTAAATCACAAAAAAAATATAACAAATAAATTCACATGTATCTGATACTTTATATTATCAACACACTAACTTAAAGTTAAAGATCTAAGGGCACATTACATATACATCTAACTAGTAATGTATCAATTTGTAATCAGTAATGTATCACGACTTATTTATCAATATACAAATTCAAAAATAAAAAAACAGAGGAGATACATAGAAAATTCAGACAATTGCACCGGTTGATACATCAAAGTTTTGTACCTCACCAATATTTTGTTCGATTTTATCAATACATAAGGGATACATAGCAAATCCAACCTCACGTTTCTTCACCTCAACGTATAACTTTACTCCCATATCATTCCTTATAATCAGCGGAGATGAATTACCTTCTACAATGTATCAGATCTCAATTTTTTCTTCAATTCATCAATATTCAACTCACCTGCAGTGGTTGAAATTAGATTCAAAAATGAAATATTTCCCCAACCACTTTCACATCGTACCATTCATATCTAACCTCACTTTTCCATATTCCTGAATGCCTCAACAAAATTGATATATTCATTTATATATCTTATCAAATTTTCGACAGAAGTTTTGAATCTTAGTGGAAAGTTTCTCCGACGAAACAGGGAGAATGATGAACAAATATTTTGTATTTTGAATAGGTTTATTATGTTAGTATCTACGTTTCAGTGATTGACAGTAAGGCGTAAATTATGGGATTGTAATTAGATTTTTTCCGTTTTGTTTTCCTTTTTAAGCACAACAAACGCACATATAATGTATCAAAATAAATGTATCTGGACAACCAGTTATGTATCCAGATGGCTGATATTTTAAGGGATTTTTGTAAAATAGGAAAGATTAGGGATATGATGTAATTTAGGTCTTACACTATGAGATTTGTGTAAGTTATACTAAAAATAATAGGTGAAACGTATACTTGCTGATAATATACAAATACAAAAGAAGTAATTATATATAATTATTGAATATATACAAATAAGGTCTAAAAAAGTAAAAAAAAAATGCAATAAACATTGATACGCTAAATTCACATAATCATATACAACATAATGTGAAATGTATGGATAGAAATACAAATCACAAAAACATACAAAATAAATTATACGAATACCTCAATTTTTTCACCATCATCTTGGTCCATTGACCCAGTCTCACCCAGATTTATCTTCTTCTTTAGATATTTTTGATTAAGTATCGATAGATACAATTTATTTTACTTTCTATTTACTTTTTGAACTCGCTTGAACCATCTTCCTTTTGTGTCCCTCTTTTGAATTAAAATCTTGCATAACTTATTGCATCTTCATATATAAATGAAAATCTTTTAAATTTTTTTGAATACCTCAAATAATTCTATCAAAAGAAGTTTGTTTAGTCATGATTTGTATGCATCTATGGAGATTACTGAAAAACTAAAAGAAATTAGAGGAACATACAAATACAAATCAAAACACGAAAGATTGAAATCGTCGGAAGAGAAATAAAAAAAAGTAACCGCAAGAAGTTACCTGAAATTGTAGGAGCACAATTTGAGAGGGAGACACGAAATTTTTGAAATTTGAAATCTGATTGTGCTTGAGTGAATTAAGGAGAAAAATCAAAAGATTATGATAAGAGGGAAATGTTATTTGTATAATCGGGAAAAAACGGAAATTATGATAATATAAATGTACAAATCCAAAAGTGGTTCCTATTAAATAGAATGAAACGTTTATGATAAATATATAATTAAGTAGTATATATTTACTTAGTCACGTCATTTTTTCAATTCCTAATTAGGTGTGAAATAAAGTATTGGGTATAACCATATAAATTTGTTATTAAAATAATAATATAGATTTGTTGTGTAATTTTAGTAACTTTGATTTCAAGGAGCAAATATACGACTTATGTTTTTCTAGTTACATAGAATTTCCAAATAATCGTAATTTTTTAAATTTAAATATTCAAATCTCTCCAAATAAGCTTAAATTTGAAACAAAATTACCATGCATCCCTAAGAATAAACTTCAATCATCAATTTTTAAAATAATAATAAATTTAACAAATTCATTTAACATTCTTTTAATTTTTTATTATTTTATATATATATATATATATATATATATATATATATATATACACGCTCAATCACACATGACTGGAATATATATTAAATTAATTGAAATTTCAGTCATATGTATCTAACCACAGAAGTAAAAATAAAGCTCTTTCATCCAAAAACTATCTAAGACTATTAAGTATATTCATATAAAAAAAATATAAAGATAAATTTTATTTAGTAAAAATAAAGCTCTTTCATCCAAAAACTATCTAAGACTATTAAGTATATTCATATAAAAAAATATAAAGATAAATTTTATTTAGATGTGAAAATCAAAATAGGACGTTCCGTGAAATTTTTTGAAAAGATTTTGAATATGAGAAATATGTTTATGATCCATTTTTTGTCAAATCAAATAATAAGCCCAAATGGTCCGAAGCGTTGGTTCGTGTCGTCCAGCCCACTACTAGGAGCGGACGAATAGCTTATGAAGTTTAGAGAGAGAAAAACATACTGTTTAGAGAGAGAAAGTTTGGGAACGAAGGAGCACGAAGACGAACCAAGAACCTTATTTTACTCGACAAATACATACGTATATACGTCAATTTAGGCACTTGTTGTCTGTATAAGCAACGGGGCATATCGTAGGAGATTGAAATGGCTTCACAAATTCTAGGGCTAATATCTTTTGCTTTGAATTGACGTATTTTTCATCAAAGAAAAACCCTAGAACCAAGGAGAAACCTTCAGACTTGACGCATTGCTAACCTTACCT
Organism: Solanum okadae; assembly: GCA_036553675.1. Classification (NCBI taxonomy): domain Eukaryota; kingdom Viridiplantae; phylum Streptophyta; class Magnoliopsida; order Solanales; family Solanaceae; genus Solanum; species Solanum okadae. Next base: position 43,648,073 of record CM071686.1, read on the forward strand.
GCAATTCCGGCACAATTGAGGTATTCCTTTTGATTCCCAACTTTTACAAACCCTAGAATTTGGACTTCATTCAATTTCGTGCAAACCCTAGAGTTCAATTGTTCATTTACATAACAGGGGAATGTGAAATAGAGAGTTTGCATATGTGGTGGTGCAAATTGCTTAAACTGTTTTCACAAGAGCTCAATTTTACGTGACAAGTAGTTGTTGACGTGTGTCAACAAGTGAACCTATTTTGTCTTTGAGCTTGATTTCATTTGACTTGTTTGAAGCTGTTGATCATAGAATTATTGTGCTTTGCAAATGCGTGAGGCATGGGCGGAAGTTGCAACAATGCTCCTGCCTTTCGGGCATCTTTTAGTATTTGAATTCTGTTTGTGAGTTTTGGTGTCTAGTTGCGCAAATGTGCCACTAGGTTGACATGCAATCATGAATGAACTACTTTTATTTTTTGACTGCTACATTCTAGAGACTGAGATGTTAGTTTTTAATAGATTCAATGCTTCACTTGCTATACTTAATGGATAGGTATAGACTACGAACAATCACACTCACACGAATGCACTCGCACGAGAACATGTACTAATGATTTATCTTGGAAAAGTATCAGAGATGCATCCTGGATTTGATGTTTATGGGTGCCTACACCTCAATTAATACGATAATAACTAGATTTACTATCAAATATTTATAGATATTTAGTGGATTTCATAGTGCATAGATCTGCACAAAAAGCTACTTGGTTCACGTGAACTCACATGTTACATTGTGGATCCACCCGTGATAACTACAATCAAAATTTGAAAAAGGAAAACCATTTATAGTGTGCATGGAATGATGTTTCTTTCTCCAAGTGGCTTATGGTTCAATATAAGCTCTTTTCTATTGTGTACCGTTAATTTGTACAAAGATTTTTCCCATGGATATTATGGAAGATATTGTAAGAAAGTTTTATCTTTTCTTTTGTATACTTGCTGTTACATACTGAAATTATCTATGATCTCCCAATAGGAAAGATCAACGTGGATCCCCCGTCGGAACTTATTCAATCAGTTTGCTTTAATAACTATTGCATAAGAACTTAATGTATTGCTGCTATGGATATTGGACATGTTACTTGCTGTCTTGATCTTGAAAAGTTTGTAGAAAGCAAGGTGAAGTGAGAAAGGGAATTGAGACATGTAGTTCTTTGTCCCTGGATGGTCCATTTTACACTATCTGTACATTTGTAGACCAATTGGTGGAGCATATCTTGCCCCTCTTTGAACCTATAAATATGTTTGTACTCTAAAGTATTAAGAGACATTAACATAGTTCATCAAGGTCTATATCTCTTTCCTAATGTTTCATAGAGTCATTGTAAGATATGATAATGGTCATTCTCTCCCTTCTCTAAGTATATCTATCCATTTAGCAATATATGTTTCTGGTAGTTTTGTATCTAGCAATGTTACTTTGGCAGCGTATGCTTCCTTGTTTCCAGCATAACTGAATCCCAGAGATCTTACTTGTGAAGTGGCTTTCTTTGTAAGAGACCTGGATTCTCTGGTGCCATTATTCCTTTTTCTGCAGTTATACATTTCACCTTTACCCGTAATGGACTGTTTACGAAGTGGGGTATTTTTTCTCTTTTCTTTTGCATTTATTCAAGAAAAAGTTGGACGGGATTGAGGCTGCCTGGAATAGTGCCTTAAGTTCATTAGTACAAAAGGTAATAAAAACCCAATTCTTGCATTTAAATGATACTTTTAAACAAGTCCGTACCTACATCCACAAAATCCAAAAGGTGTATACATCTTCTGTTATCTATGTGCTAATATCAGTTGTTACTACTTTCTCTTGGTGTTTCAGTTCCTGCATGGTGTCTTAAGTGTTGTCTTGTCTTTAGGAATTTGATCAAGGCTTGTGCTGATGGAGGGAAAGACCCTGTAGCTTTTAAGGTGGGAATGCATGGATGTGGTGCGGAATCTGATCCCATAGCCAATGCCGAGGTTGATCCCATGGGAGGAGTTTTTGAAGGTGGAGTTGGTATTGGTAACAAAACTACTCTACGGAGATCACCAATCGATGAGGTTCAAAATAAGCTTAGGTAATGTTAGAAGGCTGCTTCACTCTATCCTGCCTAAATGGAATTTAATGATTGCAGTACTTCCTCTATGCTTACAGTGAGATTTGTTGTTGTTAACAGGCAGGAGTATGATTTCCTAGAGGAAAAGAGAAGAGAGTTAGAATTTCTTGCGCAAGTATGATAGTTTGACTGGGTATTATAGATTTTCAGAAATTATCCGCTTGAACTTTTGGCATGACTTCATTCTTCTTGTTGCAGGGTGGTGATCCACTGGATTTCAAATTTGGGAATGCTACTTCACTTAGTGTTCAGTCCACTTCTCTGACAGATCAACATCCAGATCAGTTTGTGACCAGGTAATTTTTCAGAGCTTTGTTAGTTTTCTAATCCTTATTATGATTGCTAATTTCTATCTGCATTCTAGTGAAGCAAAAGGTAGTTTTGCAATTACTGCTTCACCTCATGGAGACTCAGTTGAAAGTAGTGGTCGACTTGGGGCTCCTCAACTTTGTGAACCCAACAGTGCTGACAATCTCATGCTATTTGATGGTGAAAATGAATTCATTGAAGGTGTTAGGTCCTGTAGACACCCCAGTAGGAGCAATCTTACTCCGTCAGAGCAGTCATCTAAGTTGGATAGAAGTCGAAATGCAAAAGAATTGGGTGTTTCTGCTACTTTTGGCGTCCCAAGAAAAGCTTACAAGCGAAGACACAGGCTCCGGTCTAATGGAGATGGCACTAGATCAAGTACCACTGATATAATTCTAGCTCGTGGTGGTCATGGCACATCTTTGCCTTCTCAACATTTTACTGAAGATGTTAAAGGGCTAGTTTCCGATGGTGAAAATCCAAAAGACCAGAAATCTTCTTTGAACATTTCACTGCCTTCTATTCCAAATGGTTTTATGCCTGTGGAAACTCCATCATCTGATAATCAGCTGGATTCTGAAATACATGGCGTTAAAGCTGCAGAGGCAACTACTTACTTGAAGAATGAGGATCTGGCGCATAGCATTCCTGAAGCTAGTGCTTCCAGAGGTTTGCTGGATAACCAACATGATCAGAATTCACTCACTGGTGTCGAGGAAATGTCTATTGAGGAAGGTCTAGAAAAGTCTCAATCATCACTGGGAAAAGGAGGGGTAGGTTCTGCTGGCCAGGAAGGTCCCTTGTGTACAGCTGCAGCAGAGCTTGAGAATCAAGCTAGTATCAACCATTTAAATGGGTTAAGTTGTGGAAAGAGCGAGCAGAAAAGCATACCAATTGATGTTCAAAGCAGTGGTGCAGCATTGGGCACAAAAGGTTTAGATTCAGAATCTTCTCGCACTCGGGCTATCCATAGTCTGGATCGAAATACTAATAATGAGACGTTTACCAACCCAACAAACTTAGACTCAAATGGTGACTTGAAGGAACAACTGTCTGTGCCAGAGGGAACACCAGTTATAGAAAACAATCTTAAAGAACAGAAAGAGGTGAAAGCTGATGACAGTTGTGGTTTCACTAATGAGATATGCAATTCTGGTCCCAAAAATCATCAGAGTGATTTTTTAGATACGTCACAGGAAGAATTTGCTGGCAGTAAATCTAATTTGCAGAGTGAGGTAAAAGATAAAATTACCATCCAAGTGGAAACAATTGCCCCATCTTCATCAGAAACTGAGAGGAAACCCAGTACAAACTCAAGTGATAGTTCCAACTCCCAAAAAGGATATGCTTGTATTGTTGGCCGTCAGGGTTCAATTGAGTCCAGAATACCTGAGCCATCCCAACATGTATCACCACATGGAGTTTTAAATCCTTCTCCTGAGGCACAAGCACCTGAGATCAACCTTAAACTTGCTACCCAGGGTGATGAAGACTCAATCTTGAAAGAGGCACAGATTATAGAGGTTTTTCCCTTATTCTTTAAAACGTCGCATCCTCTTCTGGTTGAGCTTGTAAAATTATTGCTGACTGTGTTATTTGGCTGCAAATATCTAATACAATTTAACAAACAGGCGAAACGTAAAAGAATTGCAGAGTTATCTGCTGTGGCCTTTCCGTTGGAGAATCGGCGGAAATCTCAATGGGATTATGTAGTCGAGGAAATGGTTTGGCTGGCAAATGATTTTGCACAGGTACGAATTAATTGACCTTTGCAGTTGGAGCCTCTTTCATTTCTGCTTTTCTAGTAGCTTTTTTCAGTGCCATACTGAATAGTTGAAACATGATTAAATTTTCATTTAGGTTCTGGGAATTTTTTTCAGTTTGTTTTTCCAAACTTGGCACTTATTTAAAAGTCTCTCTTCATGTAGGAACGTCTTTGGAAAATGACTGCAGCGACTCAATTGTGCCATGAAGTTGCTTTTGCCGCACAGTTACGATTCCAAGAACAAAATAGTAGTTGCAAGCTAAAAAAGGTAGCCCATAATATGGCCAAATCAGTCATGGGTTTCTGGCAGTCGATTGAGGTACATTGATGACACAATATTATGTTCTTTTGTTACGTTTTTATTTTCCTTCCTTGAAAGAATTGTCTTTCTTTTGTTTATTTAGTTACATATGTTTTTTCTTGTTCCTTTTTACTGGTCCATGAGGTTAAACAACTTTTCGACGGAGGATAATAAATCATACCCTGGTTTTATTCTTCCATTTTGCTGTTGGTATTTCCTTTTAATCCTGCTTTGGTTACACTTCTTTTGAGCCGAGAGTCTATTAGAATCAGCCTTTCTAAATGTGGGTTAAGGTTTGAGTACATCCTACCCCCCTACACTGGCGTATGTTGTTGGTTTCTGTTCTTCTTGGTTGATCAATTCTTTTGTCCATTGTCAGTTGTCACATTTATCTGCCTATTGGTAGTATGTAGTACTGTAACCCCATCTGTAAATTCATATTTGAGTATGAAATATGTGATGCTATGCTGGTTTCATATGCACACATAAATACACGCACAAGCACAAACATATGTGTATGTATGTGTGTGTCTGTATTTGTTTACTTGCTTATTACTTGGTTTAGGGTACGCGCATAGCGCTTGTAACCATTTCATGACATATTTTAAGAATATCTTATGAAGATTACTGTTATTTCAAGACCTAATTTTGAATAAAAAATTATCAAATATTTATTATATCATTATACGATTTTTTAAAGATTAGTCAAGTAACAGAAATTATAAAATTGATTCTTTAAAAATATTTAGGAGTGAAAACTTGATTTTGTAAAGTCTAAAATGACTTATGTTAAGTCGATATTCTACTACAAATATTTGTATAACTCAAGGGACATTTATTGGAATGAATAGAGAAAGTAAGAAACATAAGTAATAACAACTCATTTAATATATATATTTATATTACCGTGGTGTCCGAGCTAGCTTTTGCGCACCTTGATTAATTTCACGGATACCTACCGCCTCCCACCAGCAACAAGAATCAGGTAACTCTGTCCACCAAGGGTAGGACAGATGGGTAGAATCACCTAGTGTTTTTTTGTCTCCGCTGGGTTTTGAACCTGAGACCTCAGGATTCTCAACCATTTCATTGACCAATAGGTCACACCCTTGGGTGCCTCATTTAAAATATATTTCATCATCTACTAATGCAATTTTAACTAATTTGAATCTTAATAATATTTTTGTATAGACTCTTAATAGTTTACTATAATCGATTTTGCTTTATTGTCTTATTTCTTGACTGCAATGCTTTTCTTAAAACAATTTTATGTGGCTTGAGTTTGTCATGAACTTGAAATAAGATTTGACTTGTATGATAAATCAGAAAAAGACTGAGAATGGAATTCTTTTGCTTATTATTCATTGAAAACATATAACCCATAATTTCTTTCACCAATAAAATTATCATCGGTCATTTGACTCATTGTTCTTAGAATAAAATTTGTAGTAATTTATCCACCCTTGTTCATATCTAGTGTAGTTCAAATAGATCTAGAACGTAAGAATTGAACTAAATACATGTAAGAAATAAAAACTTGCCTAAATAATTAAACATTGTGTTCAATTCAGATAGTAATTATGCTGTAAATTAATTTAGATTATCGTTAGAAGGACCTAAATGAAGAAAAACAAAGCACGATGACTAAAAAAGAAAGGCTATCTACCAGAAAGTCTTGCCCTCTATGATTAATGCCTAATTTTGAGTGGCAATCGCGATATCATAACCTATTACCTATAAAAAAAACATAAATCGTCAATTTTCTTACCCTTTAATGTGCAACTTATTTTAAGTAGGCGTGCGGGCATGCACATTGTTTGGACATCTTTACAATTTTAGCCTTAACATGCCCTGTTGATTTTAATACATATATGTTGCCTTTTCACAAAAAAAATCAACGTTTGGACATGCGATTTGAGATCATGATTTCAAATCCCAAATTCTCCAAAAACCAGGATTTGAGATTCCAAATCTTAATTTCAATTTTTTTTAAATGTAAAACTTGAGTTATTTTTTGTAAAAAAAAAAAAAAAAAACTCGTCAGTTTAGATTTTGCAAAAAAAGACTCATGCTCGATGTGTAGAGATTGTCTCTACCATGTGAAATGATATATTAAAGAATAACTAGTTACTGCTATTATTGATTAGTGGGTCTTTATAAAATTATATGTATTCGGAAGTTTGTAATCATAAATATTTATTTATAAAAGGAACATGGAGATATGCGGTTTATCAATGCAGTGCCTTTAAAGATATTTTGATATCTTGTTTATGACTATGGTTTGCTTATTTGGTAAGATTGCATAAGAATTTGGGAAATTTTGATAGTGTAAACAAATTGTTGAGTTTTCATGTTTTACGAGAATAAATACACTTAAAAAATTCAAATTGCATGTTCAAACAAAACTTCAACTTCAAATCATATTGATTTCAAATCATGATATCATATTGCATGTACAAACATGCCCTTAAAACCAAAGTGACCTCCAAATTAAATTCTAGCTTAATCTTAATCAACGTAACAATCTAAATTTTGTCTTCCTAGATCTTTTTCTTTCTTTTGACTTTCATGTAGCCACCTTTTCATTCTAGTTCATCATTTCCCTTAATCTTAATCAACGTAACAATCTAAATTTTGTCTTCCTAGATCTTTTTCTTTCTTTTGACTTTCATGTAGCCACCTTTTCATTATAGCTTATCGTTTCCCTCAACCATAAATTTAACTTAACTTGAAGTGAGGATTTTCAACCAACGACTCTCAAACTTTTCTATCCATATCTTATGTATATATAATAAAATAATAATATTTTCTCATTTATCCAAGTATGTGGAAAAGTTACTCCGTATATGCACTTGGGAAAGGTAATAGATAACCTAACAAGATAATGGAGATGCACACAAGCTGATCTACATCACCATCATAAACAAATGTATACATAACAAAACATAAAAGTTTAATGATTTTCCCATACGATCATATCATGATATGAAGAAAATCATTATTTAAAATGAATGAAAACCCCAAAACGCCAGTAATATATATTCACGAGTTCTAGCACCTGTGGCCTAGTGGTCGATGGAGTGGTTGAGAACCCTGAGGACTCATGTTCAAAACTTAGTGGAGACAAAAAAAACACTAGGTGATTCTTCTCATTTGTCCTATGATATCTGTTGTTGGTGGGAAGTGGTAGATATCCCATGGAATTAGTCGAAGTGTGCGAAAACTGGTTCGGACACCACGATCATAAAAAAATTATATATATATATATACACACATACACACACATTTACCAATTTCAAAAAAGGAAGGAAACACCAATAATACTTCTCCAAAAATGATCAACCTTAGACTTACTAAAAACATCTTGGACCAGTTGAGCTCAAACTTTCTTGTAAAAACAATAAATAGCAGCTTCATTATTTCTTCAAAAAAGAAAATTTATTTCACTCAAATAATTATTAACATTTTGTTTCAAGTACAAAAATACAAACTTGATCTATTTTTGAAATACGTGGAATCTCTATGTTATGGAAGGACACTAATGTCAATTACAGAATTGGTCAATTCTTGAATATGTGTAATCAATCTCTAGGAGGGAATTCATTATGAAGGAAAATTACTTCTAGAAAGACTGTCCCAATGTTTGTGTAGAAAGTTAACTAGCGAAACTCTTCATATCATTATATGGTAAGAGATGATTAAAGTTATCATATCAAATAGTATTTATTACATATGAGCTAAAATTCTAAAACTTTTAAAGTCCTAAATATAGGCAAATAGTCAATTTTCATGTTAACCATATATTTACTTTACACAATTTATATAAGTAAAGTCATCTTCGTTTTCTAAGTCCTATATATATGGATATACATAATATCAATAAGTAAAGATTTAATTACCTAACTTAAGTTCATTTTAAGTTCTAAATATACGAAAAATAATTAAATCACCATTTCTAAAGGACCCTTCGGGGTGGCCCAGTGGTTTGGGCTTGGGACTTCCATGTTGGAGGTCTCAAGTTCGAAACCTCTTGCCAGCGAAAGCAAGATGTTTGCCTTCTTGGTCGAGCTCGTCGCAACAGGGCTTGCCTAGTGCGGGTTACCTCTCATGTGTGGTTTGCGAGCTATTGCATAGGACAGGGGTTTTACCCCAAAGGGTAGCGACTGCAGGCTTAAAAAATAAAATAAAAACACTATTTTAAAAGGGTTAAAAAGATAGCAACATTTCGCTAAAGGTCTTCATGCGTTTAATACAACATAAAGATTTAGATTATTGTGAAAATCATACACTTACACCCCCTGTTAGGTTTATGTGTAACTAATTAGATTTATATAGTTATTAAACAACGAATTTAAATTGCAAATGGAACATTTTTTATGAAGTTACTTTATTGATATTTTAATAGAAAGATCAAAACGTTGACGGAAAATTTGTTCATGCCTTTGACCAACAACAACATACCCAGTGAAATCCTAAAGTTCATGCCTTCAACCAAAAAAGAATAATCATTTTTGAAACATTTATCTTTCGAAACTCATAAATAGGAAACAAACACAAATTATTTGCTAAGATATACCAACTATTAGAAATAAGTTTATTGCACTTTGAGTATGTAAGTTATTTCTAATTTTATTTAATTACTATATCTTATTTTATAGAAATTTCTCTTTTTATTTTAGCTTTTTATCTATTATTCTGCTTTGAATTTATCTTATATGTACTTAGTTTGATGAAATTTCATTTGTGTTGAGAGTTCATTTTATAAAAGGTCCAAGTGCTTTTAGAAAAATAGGGGTAACATCATAGGGGTATAAATGTAGGATTTTTATAATATAATAGGTGTAACTTGTAAGTGTTCTAATTTTAAACTACATGGGGTTTATCTGTAACAGTGTCATAATACTTTTTTTCTTCAATTTGTTGTCAAGGGTGCTCTTAAATCACATTTAAGCCCTGAAATGAGGTTCAAAGCATATTGAACACTTTGCCACGCTTAATGTGTGTGTCAGTGTCACCATCAAGGCTTTATGACATTTTTCCTTCCGAGTGAGCCTCTTTTGAAGAGGCGACACTAAACATTCCATTTTTAAAAAAAAGGTGTTTTATTGTATTGTAAAATCGATTATTAAATTGAGTCCGAAAATCATAAAACATTTATTTGTCATGCATAAAAGTTGTTTGAGCTATAAATAAAATAGTATTGCTGATCCCATAGCATGTATAGTATTGAAGCTCATTATTTTTATATTTATATTAGGACATACATAAGGGAAAGTAATATGGAAAACTCCCAAATATTAGGATTGATGAAAAATATCATGAGTGGAATTAAAGCTTTGTTAGATAGTTAGTTTTGCAGTCCTAAATATGAGGAAAAAAATAATTAAATGTCTGTCCCTAGATATTAGGAGAATAATTTATTGACAATTCTATCCAATGTAACATTTATTTTTAAGGGATGAAAAAAACAACAATATTTCGCTAAGGTCCTTCGTGCTTTTAACTATATATATGATATTATAGTCTGCTATATGCAGATATAGGCTTGTATCATTACCTGATTTAAGGCCAATCCTTTAAATTAACATAGAAGGATGAACCAAATCATTTAAAGTTTAAAGTTATCTTCATGGAATCGCTTGAAACATACTTATGTAAATTATTCATGTATTCCAACAATGAAATTTATAAATTTATGAGCTCTGTTATTAGACTAGGAAGCGTTGCAGCAACTTTTTCATTGCCTTTCTATTACATTGGATCTGTTTTTCTATGAGCTACGTTGTACGATTTAACAATATTTCTCATTTATGTGATTCACTGCCCACGTAAGTATTGGGTAATCTGGAAACATTTCTTACAGGATGTACTAATTCTGAACTTGTATACGTAAGTTGCTTGATTTGAAGAGCTTCGTCGATGTATGTGATCTCAATGCAACTGGATTGAAATTGGGAGAATTTATTAGTTGTTCTTTAGAAAGAAGAAACTTAAATTTAGCTGGTTATAATCAGATAGAGCAACCTTTAAAACAAATATCAATGCTCATGAAGCTACTAATTCCAGTTAGTCAAACTTCAGCATTTTCCTGTGTACTTGCTTCGTATGAAAGTCTGGAGAGAGGAGATCTTTGGTCCTTAATTCATAGTTTTGTTATGCACTTTGCAGGGGGAAAACAAACAACTGGAGCTACCAATTTCTAGAAAGGATCATGCTCTTGCTATTAGGGAATATGCCATGAGATTTCTGAAATACAATGACTCTGATGTTCGACAAAGCCTTGCTGAAGCTCCGGTGACTCCAGAGAGGGTGTCTGATGGTGGAATTGTGGATGTGCCTCGGGAAGATCATTTGGGAGAAGTATAAATATGTTTTACATGTCAATGTCTTTTGTTATCTCTGGTCTTTTAATGTTTCACCATGAACATATTTTAGGGATTGATTTGAGTGCTCACTCATTTCCTTCTCTGGGGTGATACTCATTTAATTTTGGTTCAGAGAAAAGTAAATCCTTCTAAGTGATCCTCATGCCCTCATGCAGGAGAACCTCTTCTATGCTGTCTCATTTGGAGCAATGGAAGCCTACAGAAAGTCTATAGAATCTCATGTGCTTCACCGTGAGGTAATATGTTGAGAATCACTATTTCACAAATGCTTGGTTTTACGTCTTCTGACCTGATAAGTTGCAAATTGCCTATTTCATCGAACACATTTGGTGGACCTTGGCCTAGATACAAGTATTATGAGATCATAATGGAGAATCCAACTTTATTTTATTCAAAGTCAGGAAGTGAATCGAATAACTGAACTTGTGAACATTTGTTGCAAGTGCAGTGTCTCTCACGTACTCAACTTGTGTCTAATTGTCCTAAAAATTGGCGTCCTTTTATTCTTATAGGTTTACATTCTTTATAGTAATCCTCTGTTGGCCTGTATACAATCCAAAATAATAAGTGGATTGTGGAGAAGAATAAAATTTACAGTTTGGCGTTTTTTCTTTTTTCATGAGTCGTGAACGCACTTCTTTAAAATGGAAATTTATCTGTCTTAATGTATGGGGGAAATTGAACTTTTGGTGTAACTTGTTTGTTTGACAACCAAGTTATTTTCTTGATTCTGTATATACTTCTTATGTGAAGGAAGTTACTTAGATTTTGTATGAAGGTGCATGAACAGTATGCAGTCCAAAATCTAAGCTGTACTTTGACTAAAAGAGTAGAATAACAGGAGGAAATGTGATTTCTTTCCCTTGCATTACGTGTCACACAGAAAAATTCTTCGTGGTTCACATGTTTTTGTTTTAACTTGTGGTCAAGAGCTTGACAGAGCTCATTCGCACTTCTTGAGGAATTTACTTATAATCTTGTAGTCTAAAGATAATTTTAGCTTAATCCAAGCCATTATTGGTGGTTGATTGTCTGCATCTGAGAAATGAACAGAGGAACATAGTCAAAGGCTGTTGTGTCTTGCTCCCAGTTAGTTTTTCTGACATCCTGCAAAAGCTGTAGCATCTTAAAAGATTACATTTACTTGGAAATTGCATGTGATGGGAGTAATAAGGACCAAGCATGATGTGTTTCTTCCTGTGCATTTGTCAAAGAGTTTATTGTTTTGGTAATCATTATTACTCTATTTAGGTGTCCCATTTTGTTTGAGCATGATAAATAATACGGTAATAATTGTAGTTATATTTTGCATATGATTTTTTTTAATACTTACATATGTGTCTAAAGGTGTATATATAGTTAATTGATCTTTCAACTATTTGAATGTTTTATAGTTTAAATGTTGTAGTGGAGCACCTTTTTTTAATCATAGATTATTGGACAAGTATTGTATTGTGTATGGAGTATGTTTCCTTAGACAATTTTGCCATAATCCTCAATAGAAAGTAGGACAGATTATTTGGAACAGAGGATGTTTCTAAAACTAGGTACTGGTTTTATTCATGATTGATAGCTTGTGCATATTTGACGATTCAGTCTGACCTTGTAGCCAACACCATCTTTTCTGGCTTTAGCTGTTCGTATTGTGTTTTAATCCTACTTGTTGATGCTAGTCTATTATTTGAAATTCCAGAAAACTGGTAGTAGTATGCACGAAGAGGTGGAGACATCGGCATACGATACCATTCCAGGTTTTCTTTCTTTTCTGTTCTCTTTTTAAACTTTTATGTTCTTGGGAGGTTGTTGCCTCCTGGTACTGTTTTTTCTAGCTGGTCCTATTTCTTGCTGAATCTCTATGCATTGGTTCTCTAGACTATGCATTTGAAGAGGATGAAGGAGAGACAAGTCCATATGATACATCAGTTGCCATTGAAGGTAACAAATCATCAAGATTTTCCCAGAAGAAAAGGAAGATCCACATTAAGACGTATAGTGGAAGACCATATGGTGTTCGCGCAGATGTACCATTTACACAGCGTGCAGAATACAAACTTGGTACTCATCAATCTATGCAACCGGGAAAAAGGCCATCTAACAATCTTAATGCATCTATTCCAACAAAGCGTATGCGTACTGCTTCTAGGCAAAGAGTTCTTAGTCCTTACAGTGCTACAACATCTGGATGTGCTCAGTTGCCAATCAAAACTGATGCTTCAAGTGGCGATACCAGTTCATTTCAGGATGATCAGAGTACTTTGCATGGGGGATCACATATGCCAAATAATTTGGAAGTTGAGTCAGTGGGAGATTTCGAGAAGCATTTACCATTTGATTCCGCTGAAGTTTCAAAACCTAAAAAGAAGAAAAAAGTGAAGATTCTGGTACTTGATAAGTGCTATGTCTTCAGTAAACAACTTTTTTTTAATTAGATTTTGAAGGTTCTCAATGTTTATTTTTTCTTGATGACTGTATTCTCATTGATGCAGGGTTCTGCTTATGAACAGCGATGGCAGGTTGATTCTAATTTTCAAAACGAGCAGGTGATTTCCTTTTTCTTGTTCACATAGTGAATCTAACTGAGCTATACTCTATATTTTTGCACTCTTCAATTAGAGTTCAGTAGAGAAGTTATCCACTTATAGGTGTGTCTCAATGACTTGTAATTTGTTCTTTTTTCTTTCTCATAGCGGCTCATTTTATTAGTTAGTTTTCTTATCTGTTAGTATTGCACGCTAGTTTTTGGAGGTTTTTGTGTCGACCTATTGACCCTGTTCTCTTTTCCTGCACGTCGCTGGTAGCTCGAACAAACTCTGTTTTCTTGATCATTTACTGGGCATAGATGTATCTCTTTGCATGTGTGCTTTTTTTCCATTTTTTTTCCTTTTTGTTGTTGGAGGGGGTAAATGTTACATATTCTTTCTTGATCCTGCCGTTGGAGTATGTGAATATGCTGTGATTAACAGAACCCATTTTTTTTGTAACAAAAACCTCTGTGCTGTTCATGACTCAATTCAGTATATTGGAGAAGTATGGTATCATCCTCTTGATGGTTTTGAGAATGGCAATGCTAATGTGCATTGTTGATAACCAGATATCTCTCTATGTTTGATAAGGCCGATGCTTGCTCTGACTAAGCCACAAGGTGTATTTGTGCAATGCAAACCAACCAAGGAAGAATATCCAAGAAGGGAAAAAACTCTCTCAGGCACTAATCCCAAGACTCTTCTCTAAAGGCTCCTTCCGGGCCTTTGGAACCTCCTCCGGTGGTTGAAACCACCGGAATCTCATTTTTAACCATTTTTTTGAAAGCCTTTTTTCCAGACTATGGAAAATCGTATTTATTTCAGATCTGGGGGGAAGTTTTATGACATTTCAGAAACTAAATCGTCGTCCGAGACCTGGTTTGAATGGGTGGAGAGCTCCAGACGGTATACGAGGAGAATGACACTGAGCTGTGGAGCTCTTTGGTGGTTATGCAAAAAAATGAAGGAAGCATCAGAAGTAAGGGGGAGGACTTTCAAGACATGGAAAGTCAGGGATGTTTCTATTAACATCTTTTGCTCTTTAAAGTTTAACAAGTTCGGTAGATTCCTGTTAGTTATCACAGTAAATGGCTATTCCAGATCAATCATTATTATTCCCGAGAACAAGGCTAATGAGGGGTGGTTGGGTATTGTAAATCACATTGAAAGCTTCATTAATGGGGGGTCTTTAAAGCATGGTTATGCTCCAGTGGCTGGGGCCTTGAAACATCAATTTTTGAGGGGTGAAGATAGCTATAAGGAAGCTCTCCAAAAGAATAGGTGGACTGCTCAGGAGCCAATCATTTTAAACGAGCAGAAGATTCTGAAAGCCTCTACAAGCCATGATGAGAAGGACCTCCTAAACAGATGCTTAATAGGGAGTTTTCCCGAGTGTGATGAGATCCCAACGAGGAGTGAAGTAAGAAGGTGGGCTCAACAGGTTTGGAAAGGAGTTTTCAACTTCCAAATCTTTGATATGAATGGCATACAGTTTCTGTTCGAGTTCCATTCGAGAGAGGATGCAGAACATATTCTTCTTGGCAACTGGAAGAGGCAGGGCAAGCAACTAGTGTTGGATTGGTGGTCTCCAACAGTGGGTGCTTTCCCAACCCATCACAAGTTTGGTTGGATTTGGGTTAGAATCCTCGGCCTTCCTTTGCATCTCTGGTCGGCCAAAATCATTAAAGAAATAGGAGATAAGTGCGGGGGGTGGATAGAAACAGAAGAAGAAACCTTGTTAAAAAATATCTTCGATGGGCACGTCTAAAAGTGCAAGGCCCCATTGAAAACATCCCAAGGGAAGTTGAATTCTCAGACGGAGACCTGATCTTTTCACTTCCAGTGTGGGTGGAAGCTCCGGCAAGGTTTCGTAGGTTGGAGGAGAACCAGCGCAACAGTCGAGACATCAGTCCTAGGTTAGAAAGGGAAAGTGAAAGGGACAAGTCGAGCGACTGTGGAAAGGTATTGCTGACCTATCGTACTTTAGGGTTAGAGAGGGAAGGGAAAGAACCTCTAGATAAAGAGCCTCTTATAGGCAATATTGTGGGACCCAGTCTGAACCAAAATCACGTGGGCAAAACAAATGTGAGCTGGCCACCTATGGAGTCTTTTAATGTGGGTTGTAACCCTACGGATTGTTTTGGGCCAGGGCAATTTCGTAATTATGGGCCCCCTGGGGCAGCCCAAGTTTTGGATTCTCAAAATTTTAAGCCCAAAAAGAAGCTGCCAGTGGAGCCCTCCGATAACTTAAATCAGCACAACTTACATGGGCCAGTACCTGTGGGCCTGCTCTCTAACTCAATTAATATAGAGCCTTTTCTGGATAAAGTTACCTTATGGCCCAACATCACAGAAACCCAAGACGGCTCTTTAATCTTAGTCGATCAAAGCATTATCTCTGAAGTTGAGAAATTGCTCGACCAGCAGGAAATTGAGATTCTGGGAGCAGAACTTCAACTACATGCAGGAGGGGCAAATTTAACCAAAAGGGGGGAAGAAGGCAGCGAATAAGAGGTAGAAAACCAAGGCACAATGAAGCAAATAACTCTCTTGGGGGATCCTACCCCAATTTGTTCTAATGCCTCTGGGTGTAGCAAAGCAGCAGGGGAAAAAGCGAATTTATGGGTCCAAAAATATATCCTCAGATTAAGTCAAGAATTTGGGGTTGCTTTCGAGGGGTGTATAGAAGAGGCCACAACACTGTTTCTCAAAATTGATCAAAGGAGAGAGAAGGAAGCTCCAACAACTGAACTCTCAACAAAAAATCACAACAAGCAGATGGTCCCAAAAGAGCTCAAAAACCTTTTCTTTGATATAAAGTTTAAAGATGCAGAATCAAGGAGCGACTCACGAAGCAGAGGGAGGAAACAATCCATTCAGTTGTTATGAAGCTGAAAATTCTAGCATGGAATGTTAGGGGGTTAAATAGGGAGGAGAAAAGAAATCTAGTAAGGAGCAGAATCCAACAGGAGGGAGCAGACATTATAGTCTTGGTTGAGACAAAACTAAATGGAACAGTGGGAAGCTATATTCAACAATTGGGTGGGAATAGATGGATGGGGGAGTATGGATGGAAGCTTTAGGGACTAAGGGAGGAATCATTATCATGTGGGGCTTGGAGGGGGGAGGAAGTAGAGAGTGGCAGCTAGATGATTACTTGCAAATTGTGTGGGATTAATCAAGATTTAGACTGGTTTATCACAGCTGTCTATGCATCTTGTGATAGGACTGAAAGAAGAGATTTATGGGAAGAACTAGGAGCAATGAGGAGTTTATGTGAAGGGCCTTGGGTGGTTTGTGGAGATTTCAACACAATAAGATTTCCATCTGAGAAAACTAATTGTGTTAACCTATCTGGAGCAATGTCTGATTTTTCCAGCTGCATTAATGAGCTGGAACTCATAGACCCTCCACTTTTCGGGGGATCCTATACTTGGAGAGGAGGGGCAAATTACAGGAATGCTTCTAGAATAGACAGGTTTTTGTATTCTTTTCCTTGGGATGAAATGTTCACTCAGATTAGGCAAAGCTCTCTTCCTAGCCTTGGGTCTGACCACAACCCCATTCTTTTGACTTGTGGAGATGGTAATTTCAAGAAGTCTTACTTTAAGTTCGAAAAGTGGTGGCTTATTGTGGAAGGTTTCAAAGAAAAGTTCAAGAATGGTGGTGTTCTTTTATCATATCTGGGGTCTGGTACCCCTGACTATATTCTGGCAACAAAATTAAGCATGTTAAAGGCTAAACTCAAAGAATGGAGCAAAGAGCACAAGGTGAACTGGAAGGCAAGAAAAAGCCACATCCTAGATCAAAGAGGGAGCTTGGAGACCTTGCAAGAAAGCAGACCCTTAAATGATGATGAGCAGTTGGTCAAGGCTCATTTAGCCATGGAATATGACGAAGTGGCCAGGAATGAAGAAATATTTTGGAGGCAGAGATCCAGAGTCCAGTGGATCAAATGTGGTGATAAAAACAGTAAGTTTTTTCACAGAATGGCCACTGCACATAAAAGATTCAACACTATAGATTCCTTGTTGATCAATGGAGAACTATCTACTGATCCTGTGGCTATCAAGGGCTCCATTGTGGATTTTTATCAAGATCTCTACAAAGAATCAGAAAATTGGAGACCTTATTTGAATCTTTATGAAGTACAAGGCGTTTCAACAGAAGAAAGAAACACCCTTGAGAGAGTTTTTGAGGAAGAAGAGGTACTGGCAGGGATAAAGATGTGTGCTGCAGAAAAAGCACCTGGACCAGATGGCTATATCATGGCTTTCTTTCAAGCTTTTTGGGAAACAATAAAGGAAGAACTGATGCAGACATTCCACAGATTTCACTCTCACCATAAGTTTGACAAGAGCTTCAATGCCACCTTTGTAGCTTTGATTCCTAAGAAGGTTGGAGCAAATGATCTAAGAGATTTCAAACCCATTAGTCTAATCTCCGGGGTCTACAAAATCATAGCAAAGGTGTTGGCTGAGAGATTAAAGAAGGTAATAAACTGAGTTGTAAACAACCACCAGATGGCTTTCATCAAAGGGAGACAAATAATGGATGCTGCTCTTATTGCTAGTGAATGCATTGACACCAGGATTAGAGGAGATGTGCCTGGAGTTATGTGCAAATTAGATATTGAAAAGGCTTTTGACCACCTGAACTGGAGTTTCTTGTTGAACACTCTCAGGCAAATGGGATTCGGGAGAAGGTGGACTAAGTGGATAGAATTCTGTATCAAAACTACCAGGTTCTCCATTCTGATAAATGGAGAACCTGCAGGTTTTTTTCCTGCTGAAAGAGGTCTGAGACAAGGGGATCCCTTGTCCCCTTTCCTATTTATCATAGCTATGGAAGGGCTAGGCAGTCTGATGAGAAGGGCTGCAACAAACAACTGGATAAAAGGCTTCAGCATTAAGAACAGGAACAATGAAATCATGGAGGTGACTCACTTATTATATGATGATGACACTGTGGTTTTCTGCGAAGCTGAACAAGAACAAATTTGTTACCTAAGGGTGATGCTGGTGATCTTTGAAGCTTGCTCTGGGTTGAAGATTAACTGAAGGAAAAGCAATATTTTTCCAGTGAAAGAGGTGCAACAAATTCAGTCTCTGGCAGTTATTTTGAAGTGCAGGATAGAGGAGTTGCCCACAATTTATTTGGGAATGCCATTGGGTGATAATCACAAAGCTGTGAATATATGGGATGGAATAATAGAGAAAACAGAAAAAAGACTAGCTCTTTGGAAATCACAATACCTTTCCCTGGGAGGTAGAGTTGTTTTGATCAATGCAGTCCTAGATTCTCTGCCAACATATGTAATGTCTTTATTTCCCATCCCCGGTGAGGTGGTGGAAATCTTAGACAAGTTGAGGAGGGATTTCTTATGGCAAGGAAGCAAGATTGAGAAAAATTTCAACCTGGTAAAATGGAGCGCAGTTCAGCAAAGCAAGAGTTATGGAGGTCTAGGAGTGAGGAGGAACCTAAAGCTTCATAATAAGACTTTACTTATCAAATGGCTATGGAGATTTACTCAAGAAAATCAGTCCTTGTGGAGGGAGATTATCCTTCATAAGTGTGGTCCGGAGGGGCAGTGGTGCACTAATAAAGTGACTAATACATATGGGGTTGGGGTTTGGAAATCTATCAGGAATCTATGGATGACTCTCAAGCTAAACACTAAAGTTAGAGTTGGTAGGGGAGACAAGATACTTTTTTGGGAAGAGGACTGGAGTGGTCATGGCACACTTCACTCCCTTTTTCCTGGACCGTTCTCAATAAGCTTGAATACTGGATGCAGTATACAAGAAATATGGTCCCCTCAAGGGTGGAACCTGACTTTCAGAAGACCCCTAAATGATTGGGAAATACCATGGGTAGTAGATTTTCTAAAACTAATAGGAAACTTCCTGGGCACTAATACAGACTCAGACAAACTCATTTGGAGGCACCACAATGATGGAATTTTCACTGTTAACAGGGTATACAAAAGGGGACTGAGTGTTGCTGCAGGCAGGTCAACTGGACCTTGGAATACTATATGGAAGAGTGTGGCTCCTAATAAAGTGAAATACTTCACTTGGCTAGTAGCTAGGAAAGCATGCTTGACACATGAGGCATTGCAAAAAAGGGGGTCCATCATAGCATCTAGATGAGGAAAAACCAATAAACACCTTTTCATGCATTGCAAAGTAACAACACAAGTTTGGGCTATGTTCACTTCCATTGCTGGAATCAACTGGATCATGCCTGAACATACTGCAGATTTGCTTAGCTGTTGGATCAGAAGAGAAGGAAGCAAAAGCCTAAAAAGATGGTGGAGGACAGTCCCAGCCTGCATCTGGTGGACCATTTGGAAGGAGAGGAACCAGAGGATCTTTGAAGGAAAAGAATCCTCTATTTTGAAGATTAAGTGGAAAGTTATTACTTCACTAGGCTTTTGGTGTAAAGAACAGAATATAGAAGAGGAAATCCAACTAGTGGATTTTATAGGCTCTTTGTAAGTATCTCTCGTTTCTTTTTTGTAAACTTTTTGGAGGTGGCCAGCATAGCCTTAATGCTGAATGAATACAATTTACCAATTTAAAAAAAAAAAAAACCCAGATATCTCTCTCTCTCTCTCTCTCTCTCTCTCTCTCTCTCTCTCTCTCTCTCTCTCTCTCTCTGTGTACATTCTATTCTGTTGTGTCATGTTATGTTATGTATACACACACACACACATTTCTGTAACATCTATGTGATTGTTTATAACTTTTTTGGTCTCAGAGGGATTCTTCCAGAAAGAGATTGGAGGGCCATCAACTTGATTCCAACGGTAGTAATGGTATGACTTTTTACCAGCACATCAGATTAATTGCTTGATACTAAATATCCTTCTTGTATTAATGGCACTCTCTTTTGAAGGTTTATTCGGTCAGCATGTTGCAAAGAAACCAAAGATGATGAGGCAATCACTTGAAAATTCTTTTGAAAATGTTGGCCCTGTTGGTGGTTTTGTTCCATCTCCAGCAGCTTCCCAGATGAGTAACATGTCCAACCCAAATAAACTTGTGAGAATGCTTAGTGGTAGGGATCAGGGTAGGAGAGCCAAAGCTTTGAAGGTACTTGTGTATGCTAGAATCTGGTGCTCCGTTCAATTTGCTCTTGTTTGTAGGAATAATCTGAAGATTTATCCTCCTATAAGAATGAATTTGATATTTGCAATCTCTTGCAGATGTCTGCTGGCCAAGCAGGTTCAGGAAGTCCATGGTCACTATTTGAGGACCAGGTTGGTTTCTTTTTTATTTGATATATCCTTTCTTCTGCTTCTTTTTCATTGTAGTTTTTCTGGCATGATGTGTATTAATGGAATTGACATCAAAATTTTAGGCACTTGTTGTCCTAGTGCATGACCTGGGTCCAAATTGGGAGCTTGTAAGTGATGCTTTCAACAGTACTTTACAATTCAAGGTGAGCATATGTTCATGAGTTCTCTTACCATCTTTTAGCCAGACTACTCTAACAGTAGATGATTTTAAAACTTATCTATATCTACTTTCTTTACTGTGTGCTTAACTCCTTTTTTTTTTTATCTGTCTTTTACATTATCTTTTCACTGCTCCTAAAGAGTTGTCTTGAGTAAGTGCAGTGTATCTACCGCAAGCCAAAGGAATGCAAAGAACAACATAAAATACTGATGGACAGAAGTAGTGGTGATGGTGCTGATAGTGCTGATGATTCAGGATCATCTCAACCCTATCCTTCAACATTACCTGGCATTCCCAAGGTTCAACATTTCTTTTCCTTTCTCTTACCTTGATGTTTACTTTTTCCCCCCATTTTCAGTAATTTTGAATGAACATGCTAAACATCATTCAGGGAAGTGCCAGGCAACTGTTTCAGCGTTTGCAGGGGCCAATGGAAGAGGATACCCTTAGATCTCATTTTGAGAAGATGATCTTGATCGGGCAGAAATATCTTTTACGAAAGAATCAGGTATTGTTGCATTAACATTTCTCCATAAAATAAAGTTAGTCTAAGCCTCTTGGTGATATTAGAGAGAAGACCCTATTTCATGGTCCTTGAGCTACAATTTACTGGTTTGTTATTTGCATGTTCAGTATACATGGAATGACTTCATTTTCTTCAGGCATATTCATGACACATGTATGAAATTGTTATACCAGGTGGTTTTGGTAATTGGTGTTGCCATTTGGTTGTCTATCATACTAGGACCAAATGAGATTAAGCTTTCTGCAATGTGTTGCTTAAAAAATTGAGCTACAATTATGAAGCGTGGGATTTAATGAAAAAAGACGCAAAATGGAGAAAAATACAAATATATATGTTTAGTCCAAGACTAATAATTATAAAGCATGAATGTCAAATATATGTACAATGAATTCGAAAAGATAATTATGACAGTGTAAAATCAATTTTTTTTTTGTTCCTCTTTTGAAGGTCTCCAGCATATCCTTAATGCTGAGGAATACAACATCACCAGTTTCCAAAAAAAATAAAAATCAATTGTTTAGTTTCGCCTCTTTAGGAGAGGCTCACTAGGAAGGAAATGCATGTCTTAGAGCCTTGATGATGACACTGAAGCGCACATTAAGCAAGGTGAAGCGTTCAACACGTTTTGAACCTCGCTTTAGGGCTTAAGTGCTCTCCTTTGTCAACACTGCTTGCTTGGTGCTATTATTATGAATGAAATACCCTTACTTAACAACCCCCACTCTGAGCCCAACAGAAAGAGTGAGGTGCCATTTATCAAAAAGTACCAATACAGTAATCAGAACACTAGGTATATGGTCCTTGACCAGTGTCTTTGTTTCATCCTAGCAATTTTAGAAATCAGATTATAAGTCTTTTTTTGAGAATGGTAACACTGTAAACAAACAGGTATACTACAGAAGCTGTGTAGTCTCCCATAAGTAAGGAAAGATACAAGTAAAATTTCCTTTCAGTATAGCTTTTTACATACTGTCTAGAACATCAAAAATATCTTCAGCTTCTATAAATATTCTTGTTTACACCCAAACTAGTTAAGGACTAAGCATTTCGTCTTCAACTTCTGAATGTTGTGTTGCTTGTCCTCGAAACATCTCTGATTTCTTTCTTTCCAAGTCCACTACACCAAACGCATGCTTGGACAATACTCCATCTCTCCTTCTGACTGGTTAAATTGTCATTTCTGCTCCAACAATTTAGTACATCCCTTGTTTTTTCTAGCATCTCCCACCTAATTTCCCTCAGGTTGATGAAGATTTTCCCTATCTGATCTGTACACTTTCAATGTAAATCAGAGTATAAGTTAGAAATCTGAGAAAATATTATACTCCCCCTGTCCCAATTTATGTGTTACTCTTTCCTTTTTTGTCAATCCCAAAAGCAAAAAGAATGACACCAATTTATGACTTTTAGTTTATGAGCTACTTTCAAAAGTCAACCCAAACACCCTCTTACTCTTAATGAGATGATTTATAGCCATATAAAAAGTCTTCATTTCATTCTTATCTCCGTGCCCAGTCAAACACCATCACAAATTGAGATGGGGGAGGAAATATGTTTTACAAGCCTGCAGAATGTTGAAATTCGTTTAGAAAGTATCTTATGTGTACAAAGCAGGGATCCATTTCTGTTTGTTTGCATTATACATCTGAGTTCCAAGTTGATGTATGCATTCCTGTTTCAATGAAGGGTTATAAACATGATCCAAGACAACTCCAGCAACCACATGATTCTCACACACATGCTCTTTCACAAATTTGTCCAAATAATCTGAGCGGAGGACCTATTCTTACGTAAGTCTTTCTGTGATATGCGTTTTTGGAGAATTGGACACTTCTCAAGTTTGGTAATAACTAAAGCTAAGCTAACTCTTCATTATTCTTTTTCTTCTGGTTCCTTCTGTTTGTTGTATGAAGACCTTTGGACCTATTTGATGATGCACCCTTGCCTAGTCCAGACTATCTTTCTGTTGGATGCCAAGGTCCGCGCCCAAGTGGAGTATCTATTTCAAGTCAGTGTGCATTGAACTCAGTGCTCCCAGTGTCTGGTGCAAACTTGGCAGTCCAGGGTTCCTCCAGTATGATTGGTGGAAACAACTTCCCGTCATCATCAAGTCCCCTCAATGCATCTGTTAGGTAATGAATGGATTATACTTAAAAACTATGTTTTGACTTTTCCTTATCATGTACCAATATGGGTAATTCTGCTCCCAGGGAAGCTAGATATGTTCCTAGATCTGCATCTCTTCCAGTTGATGAACATCAGCGACTGCAGCAGTATAATCAAATGAGAAATATGCAATCCAATATGTCTGCTCCTGGAGTTCTTGCAACCACTGATCGTGGTGGTGTTCATATGCTTTCAAGTGGCAACAGCACGGGCATGATGGGTGGGGTTAATAGAGGTATTCCAATGACGAGGCCTGGGTTTCAGGGAGTTGCATCACCGTCTATGTTGAATTCTGGAAGCATGCTTTCCCCTGGGATGGTAGCACTGCCAAACAGTGTGAATATGCATTCTGGAGTGAGCTCTAATCAGGTGAATTCAGTGATGAGACCTCGCGATGGTTTGCGCATGATGCGGGTTAGTCAGCTGCTGGCTTTTGATTGCTTCTCTCTTGTTGCTCTTATTTGGCTCATTGGTGAAGTTGGCATACAAAAAGTTTCCTTGTTGATTCAATTTAAAGGATTTCTAGTACTTTGTGAGATGACTTATAGATCTGTGCTATTTTGTTACAACTATCTTCCTCTTTTTTCCACTATGACCTGTGAGACTTGTTACAACCTTATCTGTAGTCACTTTGTTTTTGAAGAGCAGAGTCCACATGATTATGGATGGAGAACATGTGAACCTAACAGTTCAGTTGGGCAAACTTGCAAGTTTTTATGTGAAAAGCATGTATTAAAGAATTAGAAGTTTGTGAGCGAGATTCATTTATCCATTTCTAACTATTGCATAGAGAACAAAGGGAGGTAATACTCTTCTCACCTTTGCGTCATTTGATATGTGTTGAATGCTTTCAAAATCACAGCTATAGCTAAATCAAGAAGAGACAATCTGCGAAAGGTAAAGATTGTTAGCTTTCAGTGAACTGTGTTCAGATATAAGATTTTCATGACTTCGCTAAGGGTACACTTTGAGTGTTCTATGAAGATTATTCACTCCCACAATTCATAAGTTGTTACTTGATGCTAGTTTCTGTATCACATTCTGGTCTTTTGTGGTTGTTGATGTAAGGAACATGTTATGGACATCTAACTTCCCAATTTGCAATTTTGATGCATTCCATGCTATTGTGTCTCACCACTCTTTGCATGTTTCGTTGAAAAATTGTTGCTTGGCTCTAGTTTCTGCATCATTTTCTTCTCTTTTTGTGGTTGCCGAATGCTGATACATAGGAGCACATTATCAACATGTAATTTTCAACTCTGCAGTTGCCATATAGTCCTTACATGTTTAATTCAATGACACTGTTCGGGTATCTCTCTTACAGCCACCACAGAATCAGGAAGCTCAGAGACAAATGATGGTTCCTGAGCCTCAGCTGCAAGCTTCTCAGGGAAGCAGCCAAGTGGTTCCTCCATTTGGTGGGTTAAGTTCCTCTTTTCCCAACCAGTCTGCCTCTCCCGTCAATCCATATCCACTTCATCAGCAATCACATCCCATGTCTTCACAGCAGCCACTTATACTTAGCCCTCATCACACTCATCTTCAAGGGGCTAATCATGCCACCAACTCACAGCAACAAGCTTATGCAATTCGATTAGCTAAAGAGAGGCACCTGCAACAGCGACGGTTGCAACAGCAACAATTTTCCCATTCACAGCCCCAACTACCTATTTCATCTTCTTTACAAAACAGTCCGAAGACCACATCACAATCTTCTTCTCTGCCAGTATCAGTTTCTCCTTTGACATCCCCCACCTCAATGACCCCAATGCCTCAAACTCACACATTGCCAGCTCATGGGCATGCACGGACTGCTCAAACTGCAGGCAGCAGTCTGACTACTCAGATGAGCAAGCAAAAACTACGTCAGACAGGGCGGCAGCAGCTTCAACCAGCAGGCAGGCACCTTCCTCCACAGCGGCCGCAGTCACAATCACAACAACAAGCTAAATTATTTAAGGGAGTTGGCAGAGGGAACATGATGATGCACCAGAACTTGCAGGTAGATCCTTCTCTAATGAATGAGCTTTCTAGCAATCAGGCGAATCAATCTGCTGAGAAAGGTGAGCAAGCTACTAGCTTGATGCAAGGTCATGGACTATATTCTGGGTCAGCACACAGTCCTGTCCAGATTGGAAAACAAGCTATGGCACCTCATTCTTCAAGTCAGTTGCAACAGCCCCAGCCTAAGATTTACTCTGGCCAACCAGCTCCATCTACTAAGCATCTTCAGCAGGAGATGCCTTCTAATCCGGGTAATAGCAATCAAAGTCCTGCCTCATTGGCTGCCTCTGATACCAATTCATCTCAGCAATCTGTTCCGTCCTCAGTCTTGGGTTCTTCCAACCACCAAGCATTGGTGCATCAACAGTCACTGGTGCAGCCACAGCCAAAATTGATGAATAAAAAACAAGCAACTGTACAACGAGTTTTGCAGCAGAACCATGTAGTAAATTCAGATCCATCAAAGAAGTTGCAAGCTGGTGAATCTCAAGCTGAACAACGTTCTATGTGTAAAACTTCTCAGATAGGTGTAATCACCTCAATGCCTCAGGAGTGCAACAATGCAACTAATGTCGCAGATGCTTCAACCCTGAACACTAATCAGTGGAAGGGTACAGAGCCATTATTTGATTCAATAGGGGCTCCCCCTACAAATTCTGCTGGCAGTGAGTCAGCGCCTCAAGTTAGCCGAGGAGTAAGCCAAAGACGATCTTCAGGCAACTTGTCTCCAACAGGGCCTGATAATAGTGTCAACTGGCTACAAAAATCCTCCCAATTGCAGCCTTCTTCCCCAGTGACCCAGCCACAGTTACAGCAGCAGCAGCAGCAGTTATCACCATTGCAACAGACTCAGGTTCTGCAAGCAGGGAATAGCAATTCGTTTGCTAGACCCAATGACTGTAGACTGGATTGAACTGTCCTCAACAGATAATGGATAATTCCTTGGTGGCTAATTAGTCCCTGAATGGGCAGCATGCTTGGGAAACAGCGGTGTACAGGTAAAACATTTGTTTAGCTTAATATGTACTAAAAGTTAGTCTATTAGCAATTTCGGTATCCAAATATGAGGAATGAAATACTTGAAATCCTCTAGAAAAAGATGAAACCCATCAGTGGACCTCTAAAGTTGACTTTTCACTTAAGACACCTCAAGTAAGCTTGGTACATTTTGGATTGTTGAAGTGTAAAACATGGTGTAATACTTGGTAGAATCGGCTAATTCTTGCTTATTTTATTGTTCAGATGAAGCTTGTTATCCCCGAGGGCATCACTTCATGGCAAGTTGGTGAATTTTTCAAGGTTTAGCAGTACTAGATGAACGGCTGCTAAAATTTTTGGGTTTCTGTATATTATTGTTGCCCTAGAGCCTCAGTAAGGTAGGGACAGATATAGAGGTATATGTACAGGGTTTCACTTTATCCGTTCCCCCCTTTAAACGTTACTTTTTTCATTTTCGTAAAGCCCCTTGCTCCACCTGCTCACCCAGGGGTTCCTATTTTGATTTTGCCCTCGTAGATCATTCCCGTGTATCATTGCCCGTGAATTCAAGGGGTAGTTGTCATTTTTATGGCCAAAGGCTGTGGGAAATTTTGTGAATACTAGTCTTTTGTATACTCCCTATTTGTCAGAACAGTCACCATACATGACTGCACCTTCCTAGTAGCCTCCCTGATTCTTGTAAATTGTTCTTGTTTGCATTTTGCAAATCTTTAATGAGATCCAATTGTTGGAGTGTTGCTTTTGAATCATACATATAAATACAAATGCCAGAAAAGATACTATGATTGTTGTAAGAGCAATCATAGGGGCAAACAAAGGCATAAACACGTAAATGATGTTTGCAAAGGCAAATATGGCTTGGGAAATTCACTGATAACCAACAAGAAGCAAATCCTTTTTCTCAAAGTTCTAAGGGCATGTATAATGTTGCCAGCAATTTTGCCTGAAAGGTAATGGTAAGCTTAAATCTGAGACCACAATTTGGGTGTTGGCATTACAGATGAAATCAACAATTGTATATTTTAGTTTCTTTGATGGTTTCTTTTTTAATCTTCAACTTGCAATTTTTTAATATTCCGTAGGAACATTTTAAAAAATCAAGTGAATTGTGTAAGAAAGTTTCACAAAAACGTTGAAGGGAAATTGATGAACAGTATTATTTTGGAATAGCCTTTGCCCGAAGAGATGGCTGAAGAAGTAGCATCACATGAGAAGAAGCCAAGGCTTCTAATCTCTCTACAAGCTGTGCTTGCAAAACTCTATTGGCGGATTTCATTTTTAGTTAAGTATCAAAAACACACTTAATTTTTTTCTTTTTTCTTTTTTGAATTCATACCTAAATTATTGGAAGTATGAGAAACACATCTAAACTATCACGCTTTAGTTTGTGAAAGACACCTAAACTATCCTTTTTTTTTTAATTCATACCTAAATTATGGCGGCATCAAAATATGGTATTTGTGCACTTTTATCATTGTTTAGCTTATCTTGATGCAACTCATTTCAGCTCAAATTACATTCGAAA
This sequence comes from Solanum okadae, assembly GCA_036553675.1. Lineage (NCBI taxonomy): Eukaryota > Viridiplantae > Streptophyta > Magnoliopsida > Solanales > Solanaceae > Solanum > Solanum okadae. The sequence goes on from CM071686.1 coordinate 43,676,167, forward strand.
AAGCTAATGATCCACCCATTTATTAATCAACTATTTCGATTGGTTCAAATTTTGCAACCATATTTCGCCCCAAATTATTTTACAAAGTTTCTATCAAAGAAAATTTTACACAACGTGGCGGTACAATCCATCGGAGCTAGGGATGACAATGGAGCGGGGTGAATGGAGGTTTAACTTGCAACTTTTCTAATCCGCCTCGTCCCACCTAGCATTTTTTCATTTTCAACCCGGGCAAAGACCCACCCCGCCCCATAAAAATTTGAAATTTTATTTTGTTTATTTGTTTACTTTACTAAATATACAAGTTTAATATAAAAGTGTGTTTTATGATTTACAAGAGAGTAATGTTTCTCTTTTTCATTTTCTTTTTTCTGACTATTCGAAAAATTCTTCTATATTAAAAAGACTAACATTAAACAGTAACCATCAAATCTGCTTATGATTCTATGAACTAAATCAAACGATGAATTGTATATGAGATTATAACTACTTTGTTAGCAGCTATGATATTTATTTAACTGCCAACGTACGTTAGCCCATTTTTCGAAATTCTTTTGAAAAAATCATTTTGAAGCTAGGAGGAGATACTAAAAATTACAAAAAAAAGAAAAATATATTCTAGAAACTAAGAAAAACAAACGTCATTATGATGGATCTTCACCATGGTGTTATTCCTACATATTTTATGTAATCCATTCTTATAATTGCTATCTATATGATTTTCTTTTAGGTCTTTTTTTTTCAAAAAAAATAATCATTGTGTTTTAAATAAGAATTAACAATGCAAAATTAAATAGTGTTTAAATAAAAATTTGTTGTAAACAAGTGAATGTCCATAGGAACTCATATTTACGGTAGCATATTGTCATCTCCAAGTATATATTTTTTAAAAACATAAGAATAATAAAAATTAAAAAGAATTTAAAATAAGAAAAATAAAAAATACATTAAAACGAAAAAAAATAAAAATATAAAAAAAATAAAAAAAAATAAAAAGCAATCAACTTGTAATTACACCATGTAATTACCAGCAATTACCTGCTGACCAGGTAATTATATGATCAACCAAATAGGATAGACAATATAAATATACCCAATTACACCAAATCAAATTACGAGGATGCCTTTCCAAGCATGCCCTTTAAGATTATTGGTTTGTTGAAAAGGGAAAATCATAGACAAAGCAGAGAGGGGCAATGATCCTTGAAAATCCCACTCTCTTTGCTTGCTCATTCTCAACATTTGTACTGAAATAAAAAAAATTCACTTAGATGAAATTTTTAATTAAAATAATGTGCAAACGTCTAGTCATGAATATGATAATACATAAACTTTTATATATTGAGAAAAGATATAAATTCATCACTGAAGTTATCCCGAATTTTCAAAAAGACACCTTAACTTTGCAACCGTCCTATTACCCCACTAAACAATTTTGAACAGATATTATTATATCATTTTTTTATCAACCCCAGATTTTAAGAAACAAGTGTGTTCACACACCAATCATTACATGACACGTGTTAATTTAATTTAAAATGTAATTTTTTTCATTTTCAGTTTTTTCTTTATCTCTCTCTCTCTCCCTTACTTTTTGACTTATTTTAATTTTGATTTCATCTTAAATTTCACGTCATCCTCCACCTCTCACTTTCAAGTGATCCATCCCTCCACTTTCTTTCTTTTTCCTCACCTCCCACCGTCACCCCATCCCCACGTCAAGTTGAACCCCACTCCCTTTTTTTTCTTTTTCTTTTTCTTTTTCTTCTTCTTCTCCGGTCAAATTCTTTATAGAATTCATACTATTTTTTAGACTTTATTGAATTATTGATAACAAAATTAATTATTTTTCTAAAAAAATTTAAAATTTTGAAGGTATCATCAACTACTCCTTTTCATATAACTTCAAAATTAGAAATGATAATTTTAAAAGAATCAATGAATATCTCGAAAATTGTGGTAAAAATGGTGACATTGAAAGTGAGAAGCTTAAATGGAGATGACAATGAATTTTTGAAGAAGAAAGAAAGAGAAAAAAAGGAAAAAAAAGGTTAAAATAATAATAAGAAAAAATAATAATATATTTTATAATAAAATACTTGTAAAAATAAAATTATATTAGTTATTTTAGGTTGCTCACTCTTTTTGAGAGAGTGCACACCACTCTCTATGTCAGGTGGACGAAAAATGATATAATAATATATGTTCAAATTATTTAGTGGGGTTATAGGACGGTTGCAAAGTTAAAGTGTCTTTTTGAAAATCTGAAACAACTTCAGTTGTGACTTTATGTCTTTTCTCTATATATAATATGTTATGTACTTTCCAATAGAACTATTATTTAATGTATTTTCTTATTGCAAATTTTATTTTTGAAAAAGTAATAGATTTAAAATAGATAAAAAATTGTTATATAATAAAAGGAAAAGTAACTAGCTACATACGATGAACTAATCCTTTGCAATTTCTCATTAAATTTTAAGTATTATGTATTATTATTGTTTTTATGACTACATTAATTAGTAACCAACTTATATTTCTATGAACATATCTTAAGGATCTATTTATATTTATTTGCTTCAGAATTTTAGTCTTAGATAGCATTGTTATTTCTAATTCATTTTTTTTTAGTTTTCATCATGTCAAATCTATCAAAGATTGAGTTGTGACTTGACATTATTGGAAAAAATTATTTATCCTGGATCCTTGATACTGAAATTTATCTTGACGCCAAAGGTCTTGGTGATACTATTAAACAAGAATATAAAGCATCAAGTCAAGATAAAGCGAAGACCATGATTTTTCTCCGTCATCATCTTCATGAAGGATTAAAAACTGAATATTTAATTGCAAAAGATCCGCTTGAATTATGGATTAATTTGAAGGATCGATATGACCACCTAAAATTTATGGTGTTACCAAAAGCTCCATATGAGTGGATACATCTTCGATTTCAAGATTTTAAAACTATGACTGAGTATAATTCCGATATTCATAAAGTAAGTTTCATATTAAAATTATGTGGAGATACTATCACTGATGATGACTTACTTGAGATTTTTTTTTTTCACTTTTCATGTTTCAAATGTGTCACTACAACAACAATATCGTGAAAAGAAATTTAAGAAATATTCCAAATTAATTACATGCCTACTTGTGGCTGAGCAGAATAATAATTTGTTGGTGAAAAGTCATGATGTCCGTCCCACTGAGTCTGCTATATTCCCTGAAGCGAATGTTGTAGCAACAAATAATCAGTTTGAATCAAGACAAAATAATTATCTTGGTCGTGGCCCTGGTCATGATCATGACCATGATCGTGGACGTGGACGAGGACGTGATAGAGGACGAAATAATTATCATTATTATGGTGAAAATAAACATGAGAATAACAAAGTTTCTCAAAAAAAATATTTTCGATATAGAATCAATATTTGTCACTAATGTGGTATGAAAAGTCATTGAGCACGTGAATGTTGTACGCCTGATCATTTTGTGAAAGTTTATCAAGCCTCCCTCAAAAGAAAAGATAAAAATGTAGAGGCACACTTGACCTTTCAGAATGTTGATAATGAAGCAGCTCCCTCAAACAAATATGATGATATTGAGGTAAATCTTGCTTATAAAGATGATGACTTTGAAGACCTCCCACATATTACTCATTTGAAAATTGAGTCTTTTACGAGAATATTGATTGAAGAACTAATCATCTGATTGGAGATAAAATTATAAGAATAATTGTTGTTTTTCTATTATGTTTGCAACTATACTATTCTTCTTAAATATTTTTCTTAAGATATTATGTCTTACAAATTTCTACATTTTTAATACGATTTCATAAAAGTTTCTATGTTCTTAGTTTTTCACACTCTTATAATTTATTATTTATTTTTATGAATAATATGATAATTCTCCAAGTATTAGTTGGATCCAAAATTAATTATGATGATATATGTCTTATAGATAGTGACACAACACACACTATTAAAAGAAATAAAAAATATTTTTCTTATTTGGTGATGAAAGAAGCTAATGTTAATACAATATTTGATAATACAAAATTAATTGAAGGCTTTGGAAAAACTGACTTAGTACTTATCGAATGAACAAATTTGACAATCAATGAAACATTATATTGTAATAAGTCTCAAAGGAACTTATTAAGTTTCAAAGACGTTCGTCAAAATAACTATCATATTGAGACTACAAATGATGAAAAGAATGAATATATTTATATTACTACAATGATGTAGGGTAAGAAGTTTATACTTGAAAAGTTATCCGCTATTTCATTCGGCTTTATACTATACAAGTATTAGTATGATTGAATCACATGTTATAGTAAACAAATGTTTACTAAATCAAATGATTGTATTATTTGACATGACCAAATGGGTCATCCCGATTTTCATATAATGCGTAAAAATATTTGAGAGTTCACTTGGACACTCTTTGAAGAACCAAAACTCTTCAATTTAAAGAACTCTATTGAACTGCATGTTCTGAAGGCAAATTGATTACTAGACCATCAGTAATCAAAGTGAGAATTGAATCTCTAGAATTTCTGGCACGTATACATGGTGATATATATGGGTCCATTCACCCATCATGTGGAGCATTTAAATATTATATGATTTTAATAGATGCATCAACAAGATGGTGTCTATTATCAATTCGCAACGTGACGTTTGCGAGCTTACTTGCTCAAATAATAAAGTTAAGAGCATAATTTCTAGATTATGTCATTAAGACAATTTGTCTCAATAATGATGATGATCAATTTACATTCCAAGCTTTTAATGATTATTGTATATTTACAGGAAAAACAATTTGCTCATGTTTATGCTCAAAATTATCTAGAAGAATCATTGATTAAGCGTCTCCAATCAATTGCTAGACCAATACTTATGAGAACAAAACTTCTCATTTCGTAATGGGGTCATGCTATTTTGCATGCAGCAAGTCTTGTGCAAATCAAACCCACAAGTTACCATAAAGTCTCCCCATTACAATTGACTTTTGGTTAGGTGCCGAACATTTTTCTTCTTCTAGTTGACGTCTCGATAGGACAATTAATTAATACAAATGAGTCTAAATCACGCTTAAAATGTGGTAGAGCAATCGATTCCAAGGATAAAATCCTCGGAAAAAAAACAAATGATCAAGATTGTCATAATATGAAATAACCTGCTCAAGAAGAGCAACGAGACATAATAATTGATGAAACCTTGAAAGAGGTTCAGACGTCTAAAATAATGAAGAGATCTCAATAAACTATGTCTCATCAGAAAAAATATGAAATCAAAATAATATAATTGTCAATAATACTTTTGCTTTTATTGAAATAATGCAATAAAATGAGGCTCTTGAACCAAAATCTGTCGAAAAATGTAGACAAAAAAATGATTGGTCAAAATGAAAAGATGCAATTCAAGTTGAATTAGCTTCGCTTGAAAAGCCCGAAGTTTTCAGACCGATACTCCGAACACCTGAAGATATAAATCTAGTGGGGGTACAAATGAGTCTTTGTGCGAAAATAAAATGAGAAAAATGAAGTTGTAAGATGTAAAGCACAACTTGTGGCACAATAATTTTCGCAAAGACATGACATTGATTATATGGAGACATATTATCTTGTGGCGGATGTAATCACTTTCAGGTATCTTATAAATTTGGCAGTTCATGAAAAGTTGACATGCATCTGATGGATGTCGTTACACCTTATTTATATGATTCACTAGACAATAACATTTTTATGAAAATTTCCGAAGGACTAAAAATGCCTGAAATGTATAAAGATTTTCGAAAAACTTGTTCAATAAAACTTTAAAAAAATTATACGGATTGAAACAATCAGAACGCGTGTGGTATAATCGTCTTAGCGAATATCTATTAAAAGAAGGGTACGAGAATGGCGCAATTTGTCTTTGTGTATTTATTAAAAGGTGTAGACTTGATTTTTTCATAATAATTATGTATGTTGATGACTTGAATATCATTGAAACTTGTGAAGAGCTTTCAAAGGTAATAGAATGTTTGGGGGAAAAAAATTGAAATGAAAGACCTTGGAAAGACAAAATTTAGTCTTGGTCTACAAATTGAGCATTTTACAAGTGGAGTATTTATTCATCAACCAACATATACTAAAAATATTTTAAAGAGATTTTGCATGGATAAAGCATATCAACTAAGTATTCCGATGATTGTGAGATCACTTGATATTATTAATAAGATCCATTTCAACCTCATGAGAATGACGAAGAACTGGTCAGTGCTAAAATATCATATCATAGTGCAATTAGTGCATTGATGTACCTTGCTAGTAATTCTCAATAGGATATATCTTTTTTTGTAAATTTATTAGCAAGATTTAGTTCTTTTGCAATACGAAGACACTGAAATGGTATTAAATATATATCTGGATAACTTCAAGGGACCATTGATATGAGACTATTTTATCCAAAAGAATGTGGTTCACAATTAATTTGTTATGCAGATACAAGATATTGTCTGACTCACATAAAGGTCAATCTCAGACAGATTATTTATTTACATGTGGAGGTACAACTATATCACGACGTTCAACAAAACAAACTATGATTGCTACTTCTCAAATCATACAGAAAATATGTGACCTTTCTTTAAAATGAGATATCCCAACAATATTATATGAAGACAATGTTGCGTGCATAGCTCAACTAAGAGAAGGATACGTCAAAGGAGATAGAACAAAACATATTCACCAAAATTCTTTTTTACTCATGATCTTCAAAAGAAGGGTAAAATAGGTTCAACAAGTTCGTTCCAGTGATAATTTAGCATGTATGTTCACCAAGACATTACCAACTTTAATCTTTAAGAAGTTGAGATACAAGATTAGAATGCATCATCTTCGAGAGATTAAGTGACGTCTTCATCAGGGGGAGTAAAATACGAGTTGCACTCTTTTTCCTTAACCAAGATTTTATCCCACTGAATTTTCCTGATAAGGTTGTTAATGAGGCAACAACCAATGCATATTACAAATAATTATGTATATTTCTTTTCTTATACATGAACATCCAAGAGGGGTGTTGTAAACAAGTGGATGTCCATAGGGAACTACATTCACTGTAGCATATTAACATCTCCAAGTAAATTTCACCCCTATAAAAGTAGCATTACACTGTAATGGAGAAATACATAAATTGAAAAGAAAATCACTCCTCTCCTCTTTCTTATACTATTACCACTTTATTTCTTTTATAAATGAATCTCTTTTACTCATTTTATCCATTTAACTACTCACTTTTAAATGGATAATATAAGTTTGACTCATTTTTTACCCCCAACTTATTTGATATGGATAATTTGAATATATATCCATATGAATTACCCATTTTGTCGTCTCTACTTCTATACTTGGTCAAGATAGGCCACTTCAAAACAGAATCCGAAAGTACCGAATCCTGCCTCTTTGTACCACTTCCCAGTTCCCACTGGGGCAGGATGTGAAAGGAACTAAAAAACTGACCCACTCAAAAACAGCACGCACAAATTTCAAATCATTATTATCAATATATTGTTTGACAACTGGTTTAAGTGGAAGTTGCTAAGCAATATTTTCATAACAAAATTGAGAATCTCAGACAACAAATTTGTTAGCTATGCATTAAATTTGCGGTCCTTCTGTACAGAAAATATGTAAGTTACGTCCAGAACTAGTTGCTCACACGTCAATTATGTACAAATATGAATGTAATCCAACTATAACATCACACTCCCTCCTCTGAAGAAAAAAAATGAGGTAGAGTGCAGCATTCTAGCAAAGCTTACCCAATCACCAACTCGAAAGCCTGGAAGAAACAGGAAAGAGACTATACTTCAGAGGGAGGGAGGGAGATGGTAATGTAAATTTAGACACTGAATGTAGAAACTGATGGACATTACCCATTGTGTATATTTCCGGCACGGTCCTTTTACCTGCAAACTTCGTCTCGAGTATATATACCAGGATTGAATCCAAATTGTTGACACATCTAAAGATCAACCTAAGACATCAATGCTGTTCCCACCCAAATCAGGTTTTGTATTGTGAAGGCCTGCCTCTCCGCCAACATGAGTTTGTCACCTGTTTGAAATGATACTCAGTAATCTGCACTTTATAACCTGTGAGCAGAGGTTTCAATAAGGTCTATGGAAGAAAGCGTACTTTCAATTTGTTCTCCTTCAAAGATTCCATGGATTCAGCAAGCTCTACTTGTTGCGATGCTGTTGCAAGTAGTGCCTAAAACAAAAATATTTGTTCCACTTTGTTAATGATAATTAAATAACTCTACAATTGGACAAAATGAACGTATCTGGAAACAGTGCATAGACCATTACTTTCTTCGTCCTCTGCAAGTCATACTCTATGAACTTTATGCGGTCCATTGAATCAAGCAGCATGAGCTCTTTTTCTGGAGGAATTTTGGTTGGTTTCTTCAACAAATCAGCTACGACGTTCTCTAAATGTTGCAACCTCTGACAGCATGGATGGAGCAGATCCTCCTTTTTCGGGGAAGAAACATTTTGCTCGGCTGAACTTGCATTCACTGATATCCATCCATTTCTCAATCTGTTTGTATCACTATTCTTCACAAATAACCTACCCACCCCATGAAACAAGAAGCATATCCATGCAAGTGATTTGACCATCAAATTAATCATCAAGCTAAAGATAGATTTCTCAGGCGACCTTCTTTGTACTGATACAGTAGCTCTATCTGTTGCAAAGAGAATAAAATGATTAGTCTATGAGCCCTTAGTAATGCTTCTTTTCACAACAAACCAAAATCCTCTAGAAGTTCTCACGTAAAAAATGGTGAACAAACAAATCAGTATAGACAAGCTCCCTTTCCTCTTGAAAGTGAAAACGAAACGATGCACTAGGAAGATTTTGAGAAGACTGGGGAAACAAAACTGCTTATGGTGCAAGTGTTTGGAAGACTATCAGAGCTCTATGGCCAATTTCAGCAATAAAATCAAACTGCAGAGTTGAAAATGGGCAGGATACACCCTTTTGGGAAGACAATTGGTTGGGGCAAGGTACTCTAAACCTATTATTCCCACATATTTACACTTCAAACCAACAACGGAAGACCACTATTGATGAAGTGTAAACTACACAGGGGATAGAATCTAAGTTTTAGGAGAATTTGAATGATTTGGAGGTTGCCAGATTTGTGGAATTTCATATAACACACTCACAATCAGTTCACAGGGATGAACCAGAATCACACGATCAAGATTGAATATGGTGTCTAGGCATATGCTACAGAAACAAGGCAACATGTCCAAAGTAAAACTTGAGAAATTACCCATACCATACAAGTATAGAAAAATGTAATCAGTTGAATAATACAAAATGAAACTCGCTGATTGACCATAGAAATCAAAATTCTTACTTGGAGAATTCAACTGTTCATCTGTAAGCATAGGCCCATAATCTTCTTGAACTAAGCTGCCAAATGAAACAGATCTCCTAGTTGGTACCTAAAGCAATCAAGCAGGAGAGATATGAATATAGAAATATATCGCAGAAACACAGAACATTGAGCATATCAAATTCGAGGTGGAAATTTTTAAACAAGTTTTTGTTTAGTGTTGTAGATCACAATTGATAACCAATTAATGGAGAACCAGATTCTACAAATCTGATTATAGCCATCCTCCAGCATATAGGGCTAATGATTGCAGTCAAAGAAGGTCTGCATAGAGTAAAGAGAAAAAACGAAAGAAAATACTCCATCTTTCCCATCAAATGGTGACTACTTTCATTTTGCAGTAGTTTAAGTAAAATTGATAGGTAGATGTTAAACTGTTTGAATAGATTACTATATTTAATATGGCAGAAAAATATTAAAATAATAAGAAAAAGGGCTTTGGTTAAAGGCAAAGTAGAATAGCATGGGATATGCAATAGGCTCATGTCACCTGCTTGATTCTTGCCCCAGAACCAAGTTTGGTATTTAAATGAGAAGGGTAGAGGAGCAAGCGCACTGAATTTTGAAATTGGAAATATCAGATTTCTCTTATCTCAAAAAAGAAATAATCAGATTTCTCAGTTTAACAAAAAATGAAGTATAGTTATTTGGTTAGACATCACATCAAGTCACAGTTTGTTTTTTTTTTACACTATTATTTTATATTGAACTAAATTCTTGGAGGAGAAATCTTGTTTCAAGTGAAAAAAAGGTCAAATTTTGGGACAGACCAAAAGAGAAACTGGTAATTTTTTATTGGGGCTGGAGGAAGTACATTCCAAGGGGATACTCCTCCTCTGGCAAATGCAAAAACATATTTACAAATTCACAAGGATGATGCATCTGTCATATCTTTCTTTGCAGGGGATCTGTTCTGTGCACGATTAAACAATAATCCTTCTGTGCAAGTTTTTGTTGCTAAAGAGTGTTCATTCAGTTTTCTCACTACCTTCCCTTCAATAATACAGGAAAGTTAATATCACACCCTAGATAACTTTCTGGTCAAATTACCAATGTATATTGCAAATGATGATGAAATGGCTTAGGAAATTGAGGTAACTAAAATGTAGATGTGTTCTAAACTTGGCATAAGCATAGATAAGAAGCTGGTAAACCATAAAAAGGGCAAACAGAGACTTGTTACTCACTTTGTCTGAAAGTTGTTTTGATTGCATGATACTGTAAGCTGAGACCCCCACTTCCACTTCAGATTCTGCCGAACCAATCTCATTGCGTAGTAACTGAGCAGAGAATAATGGTCTCAGACACAATGCATCTCGAAGATAACTGGAAAGGCAGAACATAGTGCAGCTAAGCCACTATAATACCTGTGGAGAAACTGGTTTGATTTCGATATCACTATCAGAGAAGCTTGTAATTCTCCTGGGATAAAGTGCTTCACCATGCAATGCATGGACCAGCTGCAAGAGTTTTTGGCATGATAAGTAAGAAATGTCTTGCAACGGATTATTACACAAAATCCTGAATATCATTTCTACAGATAAACCACACCTTCATCAGCTCTGGATCATTCCAGGGTCCTTTATCAGACCTAAGACACCCATCTGGATTTGGGCATGAGCAGGTTCCTCCAAGAAAATCTGGCAATTGGCTGATCACAAACCAATGTACATAATGAAGGAATTAACACAGTTTACTCAATAATCATACTTTGACAATATAGAAAATGACATTTTATCAACCATTCATATACCTGGGGTCTATGACTTCTGCTAAGTTGCTCTGGAATTTGTTTCCCAATACCTGTCAATTGAACAGAGGCAATCATTGTGAGTTCACATGACCCTTAAAGACAACCATGCAGATAATGGAAGTGTCCCTTTACATGAATTTTTGCTGTTGTCTTTGGATCAAGAAATCCTTTTGCAGTATTCCATAGAAATCTGAATCCGTTTCCAGCATTGACAATAAACATCTGGTGTAATGTCTGCAGAATAAAAAGTTATTAGCAAAGGATCAAACAATTAAAAGGAATATAAAAAAAAAATCATTTACTCTTCCAAACTGAAAGTAACCTCTGGATAGTTGTCGCCATCTATCTTTTGCATGCGCATGACCAAATCATGGGCAAGTTTCCCAAAACTCCTCCAATTCTACATTATCACAGGAAAGATGTTGCATATCAAATATGGAAACTAATGAAGTTTAGGTTGAATATCTAGTAACTCAATACTGACCAGTCCTTGTACATCCAAGATTGTAGTAGATGAATCTATATGCCTCCTAGCTGCAATCGAACATGCTGGAAATTTTTCAGCAAAAGTCCTTTCAAACCCTTGGATGTGATACTTTAAGAACCTTTCTATTGTGGTAACATTTATAAGTTTAGTAGGTTCAATCTTGCCAAGTCTTTCAATATAGACGGGTCGTCCCCCTCTGTCTACACCATGGTAACCATGAGGGTAATAACACTGAACTTCCTCATATTCCTCATAGGCAAAATCCTAAACATTTCCAGAATATAAATCAGAATTTAGACATCTAAAGACAAGAACATGTGCCTAACTTTAAATTATCAAAAGCTGTTTGTCATGTATGCATTTAAAATTTGGGACAGCAGGAACACTAAAAGAAGACACACAGAGAGATAGGCATAGATATACATATCTGATACTGTTTAAGACTTCCTTAGGATTTTAAACAAAAGATTGTTGTAATTCATTCAAGAAACATAAAAATATGGCAGGGTAGAAGAGGGACAACCTCACTATAGTTTGACAAACTTTACAAATATTAGCATTAATGATGGAAGTACTTTTTTTTTAAGAACATAAATGATAGCATTTGACTCTGAAGCCTTAAAGCAACAACAACATACCCAGTGTAGTCTCCACAAGTGGGGTATGGGGTAGAGTGTACACAAACCTTACCACTACCTCAAGGAGGAAGAGAGGCTGTTTCCGAAAGACCCTCGGGTCAAGTGTAGCAAATCCAAGTACAAAAAGTAAAAAAAAAAAAAAAGACATAGCCAATAACAAGAATAACAGCTCAAGTTCCACAAGAAATAGTGAAATAGAATGAATGGTGTCATGCAGTTTTCTCGAGAAGTATCAATCGAAAACCTGAATTGCAGAAATACAATTTTGGGTAACCACCATGTAACAAATATGATAAAGTTGATATAACACACCTAAATCCCAAATTAGGGTTGAGTACATGAATCTATCATTCCACCTGTCATGTCAAGGGAATTCATCCTAATATCAGGCACCATCAACCTACATAGCCTTCCTTCTTTACCAGAATTGGGGCCAACAATGGTTTGCACATATGTAAATTTATCACAGCAATGACAGTGTAGCCACAAATTTTCCAACAATATCAGCTACAACTCAACCCAAGCTAGTTGAGGTCATGAATCCTCATTATCATATGCTTCGTTTGAATCCATAATATTACAATATTCCATACTTAAAACTTATCTAACACTACGAGTTCTCTAATATGCTCTAATGATTATATACTAAGAGTACTCTAGTGAACAGTACTCTTCAAGTTGATATCACCTATACAGATTTTCAACTTCCATTATTCTTTATCTTTTGCTAAAGCTGTCTAGATTTCCAGATATTTTATACCTATTAATACTAATAGATGATTGTCTTCCATATAGAAAAGTTTCTAGTTTAACATCAATTGTTGAAATCAAATTATAACAATGTCATAGCTCCAGACAATTTACTCGCCACTTTGGGTAAAAGATGGGGAAGGAATAAATACAATAAAAACAAGATAGGAAAGGGTTGTCAAATAAAATTTATATGCTGCATCGAGATATGATAGATTTCAACTAGTATTACATACAAAGAAGCATTAACAATTGGAATGCTTGGGTACATTGGCTCCTTCAAGATGTTGCTATTGTTCTAAAGATGTCAAACAGTTACTTTAATCATTTTGAAAAAACTAAGCTATAAGAGATGTCCCAAAAATGTTTAGCAGGGGGATTTGATAACTTTATACCAACCATCATCATTTAGTGTACAGCTGGTGAGCAACAAAACTTGCTGTTTTCTAGCAAAATACAGCAACATGCACGCAAATTGTGTGCAACAGAACCTACCTCTATAATCGTGTCTACTCCTTGTTCTTTCCTCCAGTTGAGCATTTCAGACCACATTAGCATGGCCTTATCAAGGTCAAATTTCCTTGCTTTTAGGAACCTGAAATGGAAAGATGCTCTCAACATGAAAAAAGAAACAGCGTGACTAGAGAAACTGAATCATATTGTCTTACCGTGCATGAAAAAAGAAGAACAATCCTCTTACAGAAAAACATCTATTTTTCAAACTATTGTGAAGAACAACAACAACAATATACCCAGTGAAATCCCACAAGTGAGAGTATTGTGAAAGAATGAGTAGACAGGAAATTAAGCAAACATATACGTCTGTAGAACAATTGTTAGAGAAATAATATTTGATGATCAAGAGGAGAAAAAACTGTGTAGAGGTACTTCCAGAAGATAAAATATCTGGAGCACCATTTAAATTATCCTGTCTGTCATCAAAGAAAATATGCTGCCATGAGAAAAAATTGAGATCTATTTCTTTTTTGCTATTGTTTAAGTTTCAGAATTCAAGTTCCACATTGGTACACAAAGAATAGGTCTGTACCAAAAATCATGGTCTCAAACCGATGGTCGCCATAAAGAAACCTCCTATTGGTAATTGATAGGATTTCACCAAAAAAAAAAGTTGTAAACATGAAAACTAAGCTCAGTATCAAGCTTGCCAAACTCTTTAAGTCTTTGTTGAGATGAATGCAAGAATTTTGAAAATAAATTAACCATTGTATTCCATGATTATTGCCTTATGCTTGTATTTAGACAAGAGACCCTAGGAAAAGTTTTAATTAGTCTAAAAATCTCAAAGAAGTCTATTTCTAATCCTCAAAAAGGCTATGTCTCAAATTATTCACAAGCTACATGAATTATAATCAGGAAAGTAATGTGAAATATTTGCAGCTAGATGATTTGAAGTTATATAGCCCACTAGGATTTGGATAATCAACAGATGAATTCTGTTTGTAAATGGATAGACAAGGAGATATACTGATCTAGACAAGAAAACAACTAAGGTCGAGCATCTGTGTTCCTTAAATAGATAAAACATGTGCCCACACCTTAGGTGTGATATCTGAAGTAATATGCTCATTCATGGAAACAATCTTATATATGGACGAAAAACTCATTAAAAGGTTTCTATTACCCGAATTCAAGACCCTTCCACCATCTGTACCTGATATTCTTAGGAAGAGACGTCATGCTTCTATAATACTTATAAATAAAAACTTCGGTACTCTTTCCTCTTTTTTTCCTTACCTCAATGGTAGTAAGTTAGATAATTCTTCTCCCTCAAATTTCTATGAGCAGTCAAAAGAAAAGAGAGATGGACTAAACTGCTTGTTCTTAAGCTCTTTATTGTCTTACTTTCTCAAGAGAAATGACCCTTCACATTGGAAACAACCAAAAACTTATTAAGGTCTTTATTTTCCTTAAACCTCTAAATTTACTTTCAGGAAGATTAAGCTCAAATCAAGTAGCCAAAAAAGGTATAGGGTCCGATGACATCCAAATCAATCCCCCAAGATCATCCGATTCACCCACAGCATTGGAGGGCGGAGGCTCAAAGAACATGAATTTAATTAACAAAGGAAGAAATGTTCCATGAATCTTCCCAAGCTTCCTGTGCAACTGCATTTCGAAACTTCCTTAGCAATATATTTAAGAGCCCCTCAAACATGTGTACTGTAGATTATTATCAACAATTTGAGTTACAAAACTACATCTACTATGAAGGCTACAGTAAAGTAACGCTAGTGACTATTTCCCCAACTGGATTCGATCGCAGAACTTTATGAAAGGCATGACCTTGCATTGCAATCACATTTGAGACTTTGCTTACAGACAGCACCTCCAAAAGAAAACTTTTGTATTGATGTTTCCTTTATGTTTTGCTTTACAGAGTTTTGTGTATTGATGTTTAATTTTATTTGATGCAACAGAGAGCATAAAATACGGTTAATTTTTTTCAGCTGATCTGCAAGTTACCTCAACATAGTATGATAATCATCATGACGAGCCGGAAGGAGATCCTTTTCTATCAAGGCCTGGCGAAATGAATTCACTGCCTCCTCTTCTTTCTCGTCTCGAAAATCTTCCGTTGAAATGGAAGCAAATCGGCAATGAGCGACTCGTTTACTACGTCTTTTGAGCGAATGCGTTAGCTTTGTAGAAGCACTCATTGCCTTTTTTTTCAAAGATCTGATTCGAGTTCTTCTCTTCTCATCCTCAGATGCCTCAAAATAATATCTTTTTGTTCTTTCGTGATCGTGAATCCCAACAATTTCTATATATAAAAAAAACATAAAAAAGCAAATGGAATCGATTCAATTCTCAAATTCATTAAAATCCGAATCAAAAATACGTGCAGCTGAATCCAAATTTGACAAGAAAAAAAAAACCTGGCATTATGTTTCTCAAATCCAAATTAATCCGTGATTTTGCATAAACCAATCCAGTTCTTCAATTTTGAATTATATCGTGAATCTGCAGAAATCAACATAAAATTTCAGATCTTCAACCAAACCATTCCCTTAGAGAAAAACAGGATTAAGGATCGGGATAAAATCATAAAACTGAAACGTTTTTTACATGATTAACAAGCAATTCATCCATTTCATGTGTATACCTTAGGAACACGGAATGTAGATGATCAATTGAATTCTCTCTCTCTCTAGCCTTTTGCTTCTATACAGTGTACGTACGTGTATATAAATATATTAGCTAACTTTGCTTTGTGGTTACTTCTCTCTTCAAAGTGTATATATATATATATATATATATATATATATATATATTTGTGTGTTGTGGGCAAAGTACAAATCTCGTGAATGCGTGGATTACGTTACTTTTTCTTTTACGAGGAGGAAGAGGAAGAGGAGTGTTTCTCTCACTAGGATTTATTGTGTTTCTCTCTCTAGAGAGATGGGTATAAGGCATTGGAATTGTCATTAAAAAGATGGAAGTAGCGTAAAACGGCCGCGTCGGTGGTGGTGGAACAATTGCTGTGAGTTCCGCCACATTTTGCCTTTTGGCGCCTGCTTTTTTGGCACTTGTTGTCAATTTTCAGGGCAAACTAAATAAGTTTCAATTAAATCTAGATTGCGCACTACAGTGTTTATTTAGGAGTGGCGCTTTCAATAGAATTTTCTTCATATCTAAGGTTTGAACCCGAGACCTAAACTCATGTTGATTTTAATAAACACTAACATATTTGATGAAGCACAAAGTTTAAGAAAAAAATATTATATTTTACCAAATTATTCTTATTTGAATATTCTTCTAATTAGTAATTACTATATATTGTAACAAATGGTTTGATCGAGGTTAAAGTAGCGTAATTTTTTTTAACTATTATTTAAATCTAAAGTAAGTGATATAAAATATTTATTAAAATAAAAGTGAAGATGGAAGAGCCAAGAGACATGCTTTTTTGGAGAAATTTCTTCTTTCCTTGTTCTCGTTATTCAATATTCACAATATTACTTTTTTTATAAATTAGATTTGACTGTCCTGTTCAAATGTTTTTATATTTTAATAGGATTATAATAATTTGTTATGTCTCAATAGAACTAGAAATAATTTTCTTCCCTAATTATTATAATTATATAACTATCATAAACATGATTTACCTTATTTATTTCATTATGTACAAAAGAATTCAAAGTATGAGAATCAAACAATTCAAATTTTGTCTCGATTCAAACATTTTTTCTTAGCATTTTCTTAGTAAAAAAACTTACATGCTATTGAAATTAAATAAGAAGTATTACTGCAGATAAAATTATAGTTAAATATATTTAAAATATATATATATATATATATATATATATATATAACTGTTTGACTTCAAAATAGTAGTATAATATAATGTCACAAAAATGGAATAATAGAGCATTTTTTCCTAATAATTATTTGAATTTCTATTTTTTTTTTTGTTTTAAAAAAATCCAGTGCCTAACGTAGTAGTACGGCTTTAAGTAATACATCGTTGGCAAGCAAAGGTCCCACTCCCAGGGCTGACTTTTTCTTTTTTTGCATATTTCCGTTTGTGCCGTTCCGTTTAGAAGACGAACTTTTTCAAAATAAAAATAAAATAATATTTCAACTATATTTATTATTATTATTCCACTTTATAGTTTAAAATATTTATATATTATCTCATTAATAATTTCATACCAGATTTCAAATCAAATACACCTTAATACAGATATTTTGATACGGGTTCTACTAAAATAGGGAGAGAGGCAAGCAAGATAGTACATATATCTCAGTTACATGTGAATTACAAATACACAGAGAGTGGTGTGCGAGAAAGTCATGTGAATCTACTTGGATACAATGTATCTAAAACAAATTACACCTAATTTTGACATCATGACTCTGAGGTAAATGTATCTAGACGAGCAAATACATATATCTAGAGTCCAAAATCTGATAAAATTCATAATATTACAAATTAACGTGAATCCAAATAATTAGCTTCTAAACTAGTGAAATTTCTGTAAGTTATCCAAAAAAAAACTTTTATTGATCCAAAAATAAAATATCCTAGCAAAATCTTAATAACTCAACTAGCTAACTATCTGAATTTTCACCTCGTTAATAACAGGTTTGATTCCCCAAAATCCCCCACCCCTACCCCAATTACTTTTAAAAATAAAAAATAAGAAATAAAGTATGATCCCATGCTAGATTCAAGCATATGGCGTAGGGGCCAGCCTCTTACCTAAATTATGCTTTGTTTCTGTAAATTCCACTTGCATTTGTTAGGTTTCTGGATTTAATTCTTATCTCTTATGTAGTATTATTTCCCTTCACAATCTCTTTTATAATTAAAAATAAATGATACCTTTATATGTATAATAAAGAACTATTAATCTTAAATATTATATTTTATTCTTAATGACATGATTTTTAAATAGCCACATCAATTTCATGGTAGGTTTAGAATCACACATTCAAAAATCTCTTATTCTTTTTTAAACTCTTAAATAATATAAAGTTCACATAAGATGAAAAAAAAAATGTTTTAGAAAGAAAAGAATCAGGTTTAGGACAATCTTAGGAAATATTTTAGTGTTTGGACTATTTATTGGAAGAACCTTTTTGGTTAATGTTGGTGAAAGTTGGGAAAAAATGGAGAAACATCATGTTTTAATATAGAAAAATACACTGTTTCTAGACTACAACATGTAATTTTCAGTCTTGTAACTTTTTTTATAAAACTTATATTAAAGGTAGGCTGGCTCCTTCTTTAATAATATTAAAAAAATAATTAGTACTCTCTTGATCTTAATTTAAATTGTTAGTTTAGTGAGTGGAATCATACATGTAACAAACTTTGTGATGCAAGATAACATTATTGCATTATAAGATCTGTTAATTATATACTACTAATATATAGGAGTTAGGAGTATTAAATATTTAAATTAAACAATGATTGAAAATTAGTAGTACTTGTTATCTTATCGAAGCCTTTTCTTTTCTAGAAACTTAGATAATCATTTATTGAAATTTAAAAAATTGATGAATTATACTTTTGTGCACATGGGGTAGGTGTCACTCTAATTATGGTATGTGCGTTGGATTCTTTAATTTATTCAATTTACATCTCTAAATGAAAGGCAAATGGCTCTTTTTTCTTTGGTAGGTCATGACGTTTATAATTTTGTATTAATCATTTAACATAGCTATAGAGTTGAATTGAATTCACAGTTTGCATATGTGAAAAAAACCAAAAAAGTCATGAGGATGGTTTTTTTATATATATATACATATATAAAAAATACTAAAAATATTCAAGTCAGTCAAGATCAAAATTCCATTTTTTTTTAATTATATACTCCCATACAAGCAAATCCTCTATATGCATGTGACATTTTTTTTTGTTTCCCGTCCGATGTTCGAAGCCTACATTGGAGCTTCAATTAGATTCGAATCGCGCTCTGCAGGGCCCATTTGAGGATGGCGCTCCCAACAGAATGTTATGTGACATTAATTTGTGAAATAGTTTGTGCAACGATTTGCCTTTCAATAATTGCATTGTTGAACTCATTTAATCTTCTCATATTGGGTCAGGTTTACTCATAAGAAGCGTTAATTAGTCTGTTAGTTCATTAGTTTGTCATCATCCTTAATCCTAATCCTTGTGAATAAATATATCATTTTGGGTGTAGAAAAATAGAGTTTTTCCATATTAGATGGCGGTTAATTTTAGTAAAACACTGAAATGTTTTGCATCTTTAAAGGATATCTAGGTTGTGGACAAAGGAAGTTCATCTATATTGTGAAAATTCCTAACGATCGATGACGCAAGTCATGCTTTTTACAGATCTACTTTCACTATGGAGAACTTCAAAAAAATCTCCTAGACTAATATTTACGATTCAAATATTACACTTGCAAATACATAAAAAAAATTATAATTAAAAATTCACATATCTCAATGGAGTGTTGTTCAACTTAAAGAATGATAGGTTTATCTACTCCTTTTTATTTGAATACCAAACATTTTGACCCGACATATATACAAATTACTTGAAAGTATAAATACAATTTTATTTGAGAAAACAATGAAATATAAATCATATGATTGCAAAACTTGTAATTATAGTTATTGCTTTTTCTTGACTCGTGCAATCTGAAATGGTACTCGAATATCCTGGATTTGGTCCCCTCCAACCACTCAAAAATATTTATTGTTGGACTAAATTTTAATTCAGGAACTATTTTAATTAATATAACGGGTCCTTAATCAATACGTATATTTTGCTTTTCCTGCATGCATTTACATCAACTAAATATTGTATATTTATATAGTACATACTCTAGTATTTCATCCATAGTATCTGAATGATAATATCATTCAGATATTTAAAATATAAAAGAGTCAAAAATTTATTTAAATTATATTAAATTAAATAATAGTATTCACACTTAATAGTTTGGTCTAAAAATATATTTATTGTCAATAATTTAGTCTTAAAATGCCCATATTTTTACGTAATGCTTCAAAAATATTCTTTTTTCATATATATATATTCCTTTTTAAACACATTCTTTTCCTAATGATGATTTTTTTAATTAGAAATGTTTATCTTTAATTAGAAATGTTTATCCTACTTCAATATATATATATATATTCTGCATCATTAGGAAATTTTTAATTTATCTAAACAAAAATTAATGATGAGTTACTATAATCTTATGTACATTACCTATATTATCAGTTTAAATGATAAATAAATCTATCTTAATTGCTAAAATTAGATTAAGAAAATGAAAAGATTATTTTCTCCTTATTTATTAGCTAAAGTAATTATGAATTAAAAGAAACAAGAATAAGTTCTTTAATAGTAACATTTTTAATAGGAACAAAATATGTTTAAAAAGAAAAAAACACTGATAAATTTATTAGAAAAAGACATTTTGACCCGTTAAGGCATAATAAGGACAATTTTAGACCAAACTATTAATAGTACGGATATTTTTGAAACTACTTATAACGACATAAACATTTTGGACCAAACTATTATCTTAGAGCATTTTTATTCAATATTTCCCTTTTGACTCAATTGCTTTGGCCTATGTCGAGATTTTTGAACCTTATTGTTTTGTCTTGTTGAAAATTAATATAAAAATGCATCGACAATTGAATCTTAAACTCAGTTTGTATAATCTTGCAAATTGTTACATTTACTTCCTCTCAAATTTTAGGACGTATGCCTTATGAATCTACGTCCGAAGCATTTTTGATACCCCACCTCAAAACTTGTCCCAAAAATGTTTTAAAAAAACTGATGGCAATAATTAGCATCATTAGTTTATGGTTAGAGAATAAATGTATGAATTATGAGCAATCATCAATAATCAGCAAAACATTTAGAATAATTGAAAGGCAATCAATTTATTTTTTTAGACAGGTAAAGCCAAATAGATTCAAAGTCCAAAGATGCTTCCATTTGTTGTAGAGTCACCAGCCACTTGATGATCCTAAAGTCAAATTTTCTAGTACATGGGACAAAAGACCGGTGCAGCGATAATCCAAAAATTGCTAGGCTTATTATTAAAAAATGACGTCAGAATTTTAAATTTTATAACATTGATTTCAAGTGTTAATAACTGAATTCTAAACTTAATATATATACATGTTTAAATTTCTTAATTAAAATATGCTATTTAAGATAAAGTTATTAAATTTTACCATATTTATATCTGAATTTCTAGATCCGCCCCTGCTTGTTACTGCAACGCAACGTAGTAGCCTATTGAATTTAAAAAGAAAGTCATTTTAGAAGGATTGTTTATTTGTCGGGCATGCCAGATTTTCTTCCCCTAATTCTGGCTCTTATTCAGGTTTTGTAAATTAATTTTATGTCTTTTCATGTTTAATAAATAAAACAGACACTGTAGATACATTAACCAAGAGGTAACGTTACCAAAGACTTCGTACTTTTATCATTTGCTTATTTTTTTTGTTTGGTTATTATTATTTTTGTCTTAAATTTATATAATATATTTTTTTTAAAATTTGTTTCAAAAGAATATTACGTTTTCTTATTTGACAACTGCTTAATGAGAGTCCGAAAAAAAAAGTGTAAGAAAAACTTACACTCTTCCATTTTATAAAGTGGAAAAAAATTATGTTAAAATTTAAATGTTAGCAAATTGACGTCTGTTGTTTAACTTTTTTGATTAAACGGAAAAGAAAACTACACTAACCTTATTTTGATTACTTCCTAAAAAGTGACTTTTCTGGATCAATTTTATATGTGTTGAGATTATGATGTAAATTAGTGCAGCTTAATGATGTAAATTAGTGCAGCTTAATGCTAAGCTATTATGTTAGTTAGGGCTTAGTCAGTCAGTTAGTTGCTTTCCATTCTGTTAGTTAGTTAGTTACATGGACATAAATAGAAATGCTCAGCTTAATGATAATTAGTGTTTCAGTTTCCAAAATTCAATCTTGCTTTCATCATTTTTCAAATTCGATTGTGAGCTCAGAGCTCCTTTCATGGAGTTCTTAGATAATTGATTTCAGGTAGGAACATCAATTCAACATTGTATCAGAGCTAAGGATCCTTAGCCCACACTGATTCAATTTGCAAATTCACAATTTCAATTCTTATCCTCACACAACTTCAATTCGTGATTTGCAATCTCATTTTCTCTCTCTCTCTCTCTCTCTCTCTCTCTCTCTCTCTCTCTTTCTCGATTCATTCATCCTCACCTCGATTGCTTGCTTGTTATCCATGGCACCAACCGAAGATCAACCAACTCCTGAATCTCAAGATTCCAACAATGCTATGTACATGAATCCATCAGAAAACGTTGGTGCTTCAATCACTCCAGTTGTTTTCGATGGAACTGGGTACCGATCATGGAGGCAAGGCATTATTCAAGCACTTTCTATGAAGAACAAGACTGGCTTCATCAATGGTAAGATCCCAAAGCCAGCTCTCACTTCACTTGGATTTGCTCAATGGGAACGATGCAATGACATGATAACTTCTTGGCTGTTAAACTCTCTTTCAAAGGATTTACTTGATAGCTTACAATATGTGAACAATGATAAGGAGCTATGGGACGAATTAACAGATAGGTACGACCAGACCAATGGTGTGAAGTTATACCAACTCTAACAGGATATCAGTAATCTGATTCAAGGAAACCTTGATGCCACAAGGCACTACACTAACATCAAAAGGCTATGGAAAGAACTGAACAACTTGGATGCAAGCACACAATGTACTTGTTTGTGCAGTTGTGGTGGGATGACTAAATTGCACAAGGCAGAGTTGGATGGGCGACTTATTCAATTCCTAATGGACTTGAATGAAGTCTACATAGTTATCTGAAAGAGCATTTTTATGATGAATCTCCTACCTACTATGCTCCATGCATTCTCCATCTTAGTTCAGGAAGAAAAACACCGCGAGATTAGAACTCACAGTCATGTTCTCTTAGATTCAACCTCACTAAGTGTGACAACAAGAAGTAGCACAAATTTTATCCACTCTAATGTAGCCAACAATAGCAAAAATTTCAGGACAAACTATGTTCCACAGAGAGGTGGGGGCAGAGGTGCTTACAAGCCAGATTTCACCAACAATTCTTCTTTTGGATAATCCACAAGATCACCCAGTCACTCAGGAAATTCGAGAAGTTTATTCAGGACATATCCATTAAATCATGGTAAAGTACACTTGTTTTGTAACTATTTTAAGAAGTCAGGTCACACTGAAGACAAATGCTATAGACTATATGGCTTCCCTAAGGATTTTAAGTTCACCAAAGAAAGGAGCTCAGGGTCAACATCAACTGTACTTGGAAACACAAGAGGCTTGCTACCTGATAATTGTGAGAGTGCTCATTTGCCAGGATTAGAGCACAGTTTGATTCACAGTCTCACATACGACTAGTACATCAAGTTGCTCACTCTTTTGAGAAACATTCATGTTCGTGAGGAGGGCACTGGTGATGGCCACAGAACCTATAGACAAGCTCTTCAATGGGCATGCAGTTGTGAACCTTGTAGGTATCTTAGCTTTTTAGTCCTTCATTATTGAGACAAGCACTTTTTCATGTGAGTGTGTTAATTTGTTTGTTGATGCATGGATAATAGATTTCGGAGTCACAAATCACATGACTTACAATAGAGCCTTACTCACTAAAATCAAACCCCTACCTTACTCCATTTTAGTTACTTTACCAAATGGATATAGAGTCAAGGTGACAGAAATTGATGATGCTTACATAAATCCAATATTAACTTTGCATAAAGTGTTGATTGTACCTAGTTTCAAGTTCAACTTAATTTCTGTCACGCCCCGAACTACCCCCAAGACGCGACACGGGACCTAGGATCACAAGTGACCCCAAGCTAACCCTGCTGGCATGACATAAGCATACTAAGAATAATAATAACTGATGCAGAAGCTAAATCATGAAAATGAAAGTGATAGGAGCATACCTGGAGAGTTGGGTAAACTTGAGCCCATACTCTTGGACTGTCATGCTACATTGCCTTAAATTCATAAATTCCTGAGCTTTCGCCTCTCTTAGCTCTCTTAGGAAAAACCTGTCTAGAAAAGTCTCACTAAAATAATCCCAAGTGATAGGAGCTGCATATGTACCCCTGTTCTCTTTCCACTGAGTATACCAAATATGAGCCACATCCTTAAGTTGGTAAGATGCTAACTCAACCCGATCATTCCCAGTTACCTGCATCACTTCAAAGATTTTCTTGACCTCATCAATGAAGTTTTGGGGATCCTCACCAATCTGCGATTCTAAGAACTCTGGCGGATTCATCCTAACAAAATCTCGCACTTTAGCTACATCTGACCTAACATTAGCATTTGCCTAAACTGGAACCCGCTGATTGTTCTGGTTGGCAACACTCTGAGCAAATATTTGCATTCGAAACTTCTTGATCTGGAACTGGAAGAGCTGCGTTTGAATTCCTGGCATTCACATTCTTGGCGTTAGCTCTACAATGAGGCATGATCACTGAAACATAGAACGTCAAGCTAGAACGGAATTAGATCATACCTTGCGCACGATAAGAGTAACAAGAAAATGAAGATTTTTCCTAAAACACTTTGTAGCCTCCCTCTCATTAGATGTGGTGCACTTCACACCCATGAAAAAGACGCTACTTAGTGCAGCTTTTCAGACATCCTAGGACTCTTAAACCTAATGCTCTGATACCAAATTTGTCATGTCCCGAGCTACCCCCGAGACGCGGACACGGGACCTAGGATCACAAGTGACCCCAAGCAAACCTTGCTGGCATGACATAAGCATACTAAGAATAATAATAACTGATGCGGAAGCTAAATCATGAAAATGAAAGTGATGGGGAATACCCATATATTAAATTGAACATATCAAATCTGAGGGTTTTAGTACAAAAGAAATATCAAACTCAAATACTAAGTTGAATCTAACTATGTCTGAAAATAGCCTCTAAGACTAGAAGTGTTTGGACATGCCCCAGCTAAGTCTAGCAAAACTGAAACTAAAAGCCTGAAATAATAAAAAGATAACATGACTATTGTCCTCGAAGAATGAGGACTCACCACAGATGCTGCTGAACTGGAGATCGGGAACCGATCTAAGCATGATCTGGATGCTGAGAACCTGAACCTGAACCTACATCACAAGAAGATGTGGTGCAGAGTATGCGTTAGTACTTGAAAGGTACTGAGCATGCAAGATAGAGTAAAGCTGAAATAAACATAT
Organism: Solanum okadae; assembly: GCA_036553675.1. Taxonomy (NCBI): domain Eukaryota; kingdom Viridiplantae; phylum Streptophyta; class Magnoliopsida; order Solanales; family Solanaceae; genus Solanum; species Solanum okadae. Next base: position 43,702,003 of record CM071686.1, read on the forward strand.
AACTGGACAAGCAATAAAGCAAGTGTAAATATGAACATGCTATAGATGTTGAATACTGAGCTAACCGAATGCAATGACCAATTTAACATGCTGAGACTGAATACTGACTATACTGGAATGTAGTCAATGCAATGGAGTCTGACTGAACTGTGGAAGCTACTAATAACCGATAATAAAACCACATGAGCTAAATGTGGAGTCCAATATATATGCCCCATCGAGAGGACCCAATACACCCGGCCAAAGATGTAGAGGCATGATGGCGTGATCACTAAAATGATGCCCACAGAGAGGACTTACAACATACGTGGCTTGTAGTTCTAGAACTATATGGGTGACTGACCCTAGTCCAACTCGGTATTATGCTACTCCCAATAGATTAAATGATCAACACATTAAGACTAAATTCTATGATATACTGGATAGCTCAAAACTGATATGCAAACTGGGAATGTACATTAATATACTGCTAATAACACATTCAAGACTGAGGCATGTATATCTGAAATACTGAAATATCTGACCTAGCATGTGTAATTCAAGAACTAAAGAAGTACATAGCTAGGGCTCTGAAATTCATGCAATAAACGAAGTAATAACATGATAATTTGATTTGGAACATATAATTAACTAATTCATAATAATCTGCTGAAGTTCTAGAAATTCTAGGTCTAGTTATAATAAGGGAATCAAGAATCTGACTGAAATCTAGGGACCTAATGGATGAAAGGAACCCACTAGTGAAACCCCACATACCTGGTGACGAATTCCACGGAGAAATCCTTTGATTTCAGGGCTGGAACTGGAGGAAACTTGTTGTGTTCTTGAACTAGGGTTGCTCGACCTTTTCTCCTATTTCGCTTCTAATTTTCTAAGTTTTGATCAATGATCTGACTTATGTAAGTTCTAGTTATGGTTCTAGCATAAAACTAATCAAAACCACGTAGTTTAGGGTTAAAATGACGTAGTTTAGGGGTCCAACAAAATAGGAAAAGACCAAAAGACCCCTGACTTAAACTGCTGAAGGGGATGACCACGACCACCTTCACGGACCGTGAAAGGGACCACAGACCGTGAAGTGGGTCATGTTCTTCACTTGGTGACTACTGAGCTGAGGGTCTGTCTCACGAGCCTTACCACGGCCCGTGTGAAGGACCACATACCATGAAGGTCCTCGTGGTCCTCACTTGGGCTGAGGTCTGGTGGTTTAGGATTTAGGGGGCTACTGGTTAGCCTTCACGGACCACTCCATAACCCATGTGAGGGACCACGGATCGTGAAAGCCCTCGTGGTTTTCACAAGGGGGGCTACTGCCTCGACACTACGGATGCCACCACGGCCCGTGAAGGGTCCCATGGTCTGATGTCTGGCCTGGAGGGATCCAAGTCATGACCATGGGTAGGTTAACGGACTGTGGACCCTGTCACGGCCCCCGTGAACCCCACTGTGGTTCACTGCTTCAGGTAGTTTTCAGTAATTTTTTCTGGGTCTGGTTTTTGAGGTATTACAATTTCTGTCTATTTATTTAACTTCACAACATAAAGGCATTATCAGTTTCAATAGTTCTTCATGTCTTATGCAGGGCGCTTCATTGAAGAGCCCTCTGGAAATTGGTAGAGCAAGATATGACTTGTACTTTACTTGTCCAAAGTGTCTTAATTGCAACATTTCACCTAGTTCTGAATCTCCCGTTCTAGTTTTTTCTGTTTCTACCTCACCTTCTGTTTCTACCTTACCTTTTGTATTAAATAAGCAAACTCACTCATCTTGTATTCCTTTTGTAATATCGACTCATGAAAGTAATAAAAAAATTTGTTGCAGTTCCAAAAACATGTTAACAATGTATGTTTTTCTAATTCACATTTGTCCTGCACATCTCATGGAAGTGTGGATCACTTATGGCATATAAGGTTAGGTAGGCCATGTGCCTTTTGGTAAAATGAAAGGAATCCTTACGTTACCCTTTTCCTTTTCCCTAAAGCAACCCTTCATATGCATTGTATGCCCTATGGCCAGACAAACAAGAATGCCATTTCCAACTAAATCAACACCATAGTCCACCAAAATATTTGATCTACTTCATATTGATCTATGAGGCCCATATCACACACCAACACATGAAATTCAAAAATACTTCCTCACCATGGTTGATGACTTCAGCAGGTCAACATGGACTCAACTACTTAGCTACAAAAGAAATGCTCTCCATACCATTAAAGACTTTATATATCTAATAGAAACTCAGTTCCAAACCACAGTCAAGTCTATTAGAACAGAAAATGGGCTAGAGTTCACCATTAGAGAAGTCTCTGATTTTCTCCAAAGTAAAGGGATCATCCATCAAAAAAGGTTCTTTAGGAAGCATATGTCCCCATGCCACGGTCACTCCTCCCATAGTTGCCCAAAATAATTTTGCAAAAAGCTGATGAATTTGCTCCGTTACTTTTTTGGGTGAATTTAGGGCCGATAACATGTATACCGGCATAGACTAGAGAACGTTATTCTAGAGAACATGTTTCCCCCCAAATGACAAATATCTGTTATGCCAAGAAAATATCCTCTTAGCAATTTTCCTAATCAGTTCCTCAAAATAACTGGAATTTTTCCTCCCATAAAAGACTGGACATCACAAATAAATGAGAGGGGAATTTGCTTATCTTATCCCCGTTAATATTCTCATCCTCATCGTCACAATCAGAGGAGTCTTATCATGCAGATAAAAATAGCTCTTTGATTTATTGATTATCTTCCCAGAGACATTTTCATAGTCTTTCAACACTGTCATCATCTTGATGACTGAACCTCTATCGCTTGAACAAAATAAAATAGTACCATCTTATGATAGGTGATTTATCTTTGGGCTCCATTTTGGTAATTCATATACCTTAAATTTTGCATCTCTATGTAAACTGTTTAGACCCCTAGTTAGGACTTCCGCAGTAATAATGAACAGAGTTGGAGATAAAGGGTCTCATTGTTTCTAATCCCTAGATGGATGAAAAAAATCATATGTTCTGTCATTTATCAAAGCTAAATATCAATTGTTTGACACAATCCTCCATATCATATCAATGATCATGTTACGACCCAAGGGTACCACTTAGACGTAACACGGCATACAAGACTCATAGCATATCATAACATAAGATAATAAAAAAATGGTGCGGAATTTAAAACTTTTTCTTTTATAATCGAAGTCTTTTATAAAAACAAGTGGAATGTCTATACTTTGTCTCAAACCATCTATGACCATTAAGACTACAACTTTGGGACGCAACCCATATGAAATCTCTAAATATAAAATAAAAGACATAAAGGAAATAATGGGTTTGTCCTCGAAAATATAAGGACTCACCAAATCTTCAACTCCTTGCTCCTTAGAAACCTATCTTCCAAAAATAGAACATCAAGTCTCCAAACCCTACACTTTGTGAAAAATGTAGAAGAAAATATGGGTTAGCACAAATATGTACCAAGTATGATAGCCATGCATAAAAACCTTTGAAAACATGCTAAAATGGACATTTTTAGTTGAATGCGTGCACTTGCTAATTTAAATCATCATTTGGAATGTAGTGTGAAAACACAAGTCATAAGCATAAAGACATCATGAAGAAATATAGACTATAGCATGGTAGATATCAATCACAACTAGTGAACATAAGAGATATCATTAGGAACATATACATAGTCAATACACTCTAGTGTTAACATGACATGTAAGCAATACTTCATGAGCCACCTCAAGGCAAGCTTGTGCAATTCATAGGTAAGATCCCATAATCCCACCTACACTAAGCAAGTCACTTTAGATCCTCATTCATGTTTACCCTCTTTTAATCTCATCCTTAGCATATCTATCATAGACTAGGAAACATTCACTTTTAGTCAACCACTTCAAGGAAAGCAACTCATAGCAACAATCCAAGTTAACATGCAACATTACAAGTATCCTTAACATCAAGTGCAATTACCATCTAGACACAAGCATATTCATTACATTAGTCATCTTGACAAATAGGAACCTACCACAACTACTCTCAAAGCCTACTTGTGCAATGCATGGATGAAGTTCCATACCCCCACTCATACTAAGTAGAACTCCTTGAATAGCCATAGTACACCCTAGACTTGACCTTGTTGGAATTAGCCTTAACCGACATAGACCATGTGAGCTTGCATGGAATTCGGTGTATGCCCTATATCGAAAAAGGGTGTCATACTTGCCTAATGTAGAACTAAAAATGTATTAGCTCGGAAATGAATCCATTGGCTAAATAACCTACGGGGGCATGTAGTTATGGGATAATGAGATTGCTATAGAAACCCGCCCTTTCTAGCGGGGGAGCTTCCATCTCATGAGATACATTATAGAAGTCCGTCCTTTCTAGCGGGGGAGCTTCCATCTCATATTCAATATCCACTCGATGCTAGACATGACTTCCCACAAATACATGTTTAGTCTTGAATTGAATTTACAAGCATGAAAGAGTATCTTACCCTCCATCCAACACAATTCATAAAGATAGCTCATAGATTCATTAGGTGAGAATGGACTTTCAACCTAAGATCTTCACGATAGACTCAATTAGGTGAGAACTAACTTTCAACCTAGAATCTTCAATATGTGAGGAAAGCTTTCAAATTATACTCATTTTGTGTCTATGGGAATGAACATTCAATCAACACAATAATATCAGCATCATCATGGAATAATCATGTTTAAGTGTGTGTGAGTGAGAATAGACTTTCAACCACACCACAAGTACATCAAAGTCATGATCACTTTACTTGCTCAAAAGATGGTCTTACATCATGAACACACTTTCACAAAGCATGTACAATATCATATATTTCCCATTTAAGGACCAAAGACCATATTCAATCAACACATCTAGCATTCATTATATTAGACATGGATATAGTCTTAGTTCAAGTAATCTAGTCATTAAATGCATGATCTCAAACACTTACAACAAAGGTCATGTTGGTGGAGTCTTTCCACAATGACACCACATACAATTCAACACCCAACAATTTAGATTATAATCATGCTCATAAAGTACACACATAAAGCCACAATTTGGCATAAGTCTCATACTTTACCCCTCTTGGATCAAGGATCACACTCAACCAATCACCTTTAGGATTACTACATTAAATATGAAAGGCAATATGATTCAAATAACTCAACTAATACAACATAATCTCATAAACTTCACCTTACTACAATCACCCACATCACAAATTGGGGACATAGGGGTTCATAAGTTCTTGGAGGAATTCAACATCAAAACCATAGAAATTATGTAATTAATACCTAATTCAAGTCATCAATTCATTATATTCATGATTCCATAACATTCTACTATATAATTCAATACCCACACTTTAAGATCCAACTTGAGGAGTTAGTGAAATTCATGGATTCATGGAAGAATTTATCATAAAACCACCATAAAACAGAAATTAAACCATAATATAAGATAATTAATTCATTGAAAACGGTTTGAGAAAGAATCCATGACTTAGAATGAAAATCCTAGGTTTTGGAGAATTGTATACTTTGAAATTGAGAGATTTAGGACTTCATGGATGAAAGGCTAACCATGAATCAAAACTATCATACCTTAATTGAAGATTCCTCACGAATTTGGGTAGAAAAGATGAGTTCTTGAGCCCTAGACCTTGACTTCTTCTTCTTCTTCAATGGAGGTTTTAGAATGAGAAATATTTGGGATGGAATAAGTTTGTTTTGGGGTCTTGAATGAATGAACTAAATTGAATTAGTTTAGGGGTCAACTAGGTATATATATAGTTAGTTTTAATTAGTATTAAACGACCCTACTTAATTAATTAACCCTAACCCCCTCCCTTAACTCTAACTAAAACTAAAAGACCAACTTTCAGTCCTCACTCACGAAACCCCACCCACGGACCGTGGGTGGGTCCACGAGTCGTACTGGAAAATCGTGGTTTGTTACCGGAACATAGGAGAAATAAGGGATGTCCAGCCTCGACCCACGACCCCCACCTACGGGGCATGGGTCCACCCACGTCTCGTGGGTGCCCATCCGTAGGTCAAGCTATTTTTGACAGTTTTTTGGGCAGCCTCTTGATCCTCCTCAAGGACCCTTGGGTGGTCCTGGGGGGAGGGTTATGCCTTAACGTTTATACCCAAAAACACTTGTACTAATTAACAGAGGTTATTTTACGACTCTAATCTTTACGTTAAACCTCATTTAGGCCACTAGGTTACACTTTAGGCTCTAGTTTAGTCTTTTAGTTTTAGGGGGCGTAACAGATCACCTCAGAGAACCCAAATCTCCTAAGCACTTCAGTTAGGAAAATCCACGACACTCTATCATATGCCTTGGCCATATCCAGTTATACCACTATATTAACATTTTTACTCCTCATATGCATGTCTTTGATTATTTCTTGTGCCAATAGTACATTTCCGTGATACTCCAACCATTCACAAAATCTGACTGAGTCGGGGATATAATCATGTGTAAAACCATACTCATCCTCCCATGAATCACCCTAGAAATGATCTTATTCATAAAATTACTAAGACTGACAAGCCTTAGATCGAAAACTTCGTATAGGTGATGTATTTGGTCAGCTCCTGACCACAAAAAAAGGCCCTGACCATTTTAGTAATATCTCCACCTATAATATCCCAACAACATTGGAAAAATGTCTTGTGAATTCGTCCGTCCCACACTTACTATTCCCATTTAATGAAAAAATCACAGTATTTACTTCCTCCTCTTCTGGTAGCCTAGTCATTGCATCATTCTCCTCATTTGTTATACATCGTGGAATATGATCTAGCATGTCATAGTTAGCTGGCACACTATTATCTCAAAATTGATCTGCATAAAAATCCACTGCTGCTTGTCCTATTTAAGAATTCAGTTGTAAAATATTGCCCTGCTCTGTTATAATTTACCCAATATGAAGCTTATTTCTTCTTCCTTTAACATAAGAGTGGAAAAACTATGTTTTTGTCCCTTTCTAAAACCCATTCATTTCCGCCTTTTGCCTCCAAAATTCTTCTTCTATTCTCAGGTATTTCTTGAGTTCCGCTTCCACTTTGCTCAACTCTGACCTATTTCTTGTTGAGGGTTGTATCTCCAATTAGGTCTCCTTTACTTTGATGATGTCCTCTATAGTGGCAATTTTTTGAAAAATATTGCCAAATACCTCCTTGCTCCAGACTGCCAACACTTATTTTACCTTCTTCATTTTTGCTTGAAATTTTATAAATAGATTTCCAGCAAAATCCACCTGCCAATTCTCAGCCACCATCTTCTTAAAGTTTTGGTGTTTACTCCAAAGATTCAATAATCTTAATGGTGTAATAATAGGATCTTCTATCGAGTTGCAAATCATGTGTAAAGGTGCATGAGTATGATTAAGTTATGCACCTCTGATGAAGGAAACAAATCCATAAACTCTTAATTCACCAGCATTCTGTCCAACCTTTTAAATATACATTCTCCTTCAATTCTCCTATTCTACCACGTATAATTTCTTCATGTACACCGTACTTCTACTAGGGCACTATTGCTAATGAAAGATGCAAAGTCCATAGCCTCATTTTCAGTGAAAGTGAGTCCTCCTAGTTTCTCCTCCTCATTTAAAATCACATTGAAATCACGCCCAACAATCCAAGGAAAGTGTTCCCTCTCAGCAACTCCTGGTAGCTCTTCCTATAATTATAATCTTTCCATCACATTACACCTCGCATAGACAACCGAAATAAGGAAAGACTTGTTGTTGATTTTGAACTTTATGGTTACCTGTTGTACTGTGTCCACAATAATTTTACCTTCCCACTCATTTCTCCAACCCCCGCATAGTCAAAACCAAGCTTCCTTTTGTATTGTTCTAACTTTGATGAATTTTGAAATGGTTCCATAAAAATTATGAATGAGTAATGATGTCTTCTATTTAGATCCAATAATCTCTCCCAGCACCTTGTTTTTACCTGCCAAGGTATTAGTTGCCTGCCTTTTTTTGCACCATTTTTAAGACTATTGGTATGTCTTGGTGAAAAATCTCCTGCTTTACTAATTTGCTGGATGTTAAACTCCATGTCCTCATCTTTCCCTGTCTCCTTTTGAAATTGTAGAATTTCCTCTGTTTCTTCTAGTAAATCTGGCTCTGTCCTTGCAACTAGATCTGGCTCATCAATGTCGTTTAAATTGTTCTTGCTTGGTGCCCCTTTACTCATTCCAAATAAGTTTCTATTAGCATTTTCACTACGTTCCTCTTCTCTGGCTTGACTGGCCTCCCATTTGTTATTATTTGTTGGCATCTACTCCATATTGTTCTCCCCAGATCTACATCTTTCTTCTTTCTTTCCTTTTGACAGCCTCGTCTATCCTTAGAATGATTATCTCCTTTTGTATTGCTACTCACTTCAACTGGGTCAGCTTTCTTGGTACTCAACTGTTCTTTGGTTTTCTTTTCTTTGTTGTCACTCATTTGCACCCCAGGGGTATCTTCCTTGTTTACCTCATTGATCATTTTTTCTACCTCATTTCCTTTCTCTAACTCCTCATCCAGCTCTTGACTACCTTGTTTCAACATATTGAATTTGTTCCCAGTAGTGATTCCTACTTTGTTCCAAACCTTTTCATGTTGTCTATTTCTTCCTCCCCCACCATTTTTATTTCTTTGTTCCACAAATTCTTCTTCATTTTTATCCTTTTGTATGTCACCTTATTTTCTTGTACTCCCCTTAACCATATTTTCTTCATTAATGTTATTATCATATCCCTCCTTCTTTCATTCCCCTGCCCAGTCCTCTCCTTTGGATATAATTTCGGGTGTACCACATAACATTGTTCCTTATTGTGTCCCTGGATCATACATGTTTGACAATACTTTGAGACATAGTCATAAATGATTTTGATCCATCTTTTCAACACCTCCTCATTTCAATTTTAATTCGCTTTGGAAATTCCTTCAAAATTTCAACCTCTACTTTAACTCTTGCACAGCTTGGCCGTGTATGATTCCTTGTCGTCATATCCACCTGAAATGGCTTTTCCTATTGCAACAGCTAGCAAGAAAATTGCCTCATTCCCAAAACAATTTGGCGGTAAAGATGGAAAAGAAATTCATGCAATCGTTGTCGATGTTTCCTCTTCCGGATTAAACATTGGGTCCTACTTTAAGGTTTTCATTGGGTAAGACAAACTTTTCTATGTTATGTAAAAGGCTGGCTTCGATAGTAGGTGCACATAATCCTCCAATAAAGTAGCTCTTATTAATACATGTCTATTGCTCAATAGGCTTATATTGCATTCTCCCTTTAATTCACATTGTTTTGGAATAAGTTCTTTGAGATCCTAAATGTCGGGCCAGCCATAAGAAAACTTACCAATCACCGCGTACTCTAGGTTCTCATTGATAATCATCTAATTTACTTCTTTCTGCTCCCATATTACTTGTGGTACGTCATGCAGATAGGTTAGTAGTTTCAAATGAATGGGCTTAATGGCACTTTGGGGCTGCCTTAGTGAATCTGCATAAGGTCCTTTAGGGACTACCAGGAGACCTGCCTCAGGAGGAGGTTGGCCACTGGGCGTGGTAGCCATCAGAACGACAAAATAGGTTGTCGGTGATGGTAGGGTTTTATTTTTCTAGAGATGAAATCTTTTTTTGACCGGATCCTTTAAAAAAACAAATTAGTTACATTTTTTCAAAAAAGAATTGTATTTATTTTTATTTTTCTCCTTCAATTTACTTAACATAGTGTGTGTGTGTATATATATATATATATATATATATATAAAGTAGGCATTTTAATAATCTACTTTAAAGTATTTCTTATTTCTAATTACTTTATTTAAAAGATTAACTCCATAATGCACACCTTTTCATTTTCATAACTTCCACATCATAGTAAAGGATGATGAATTAGAAAGACATTAACGTTTTCATGAAGTAACATACATTCATCTTTAATGCATTAAATAGATTACAAATTTAGATTAGCTTTACATGTTGGAATATACACAAGTCCTAATTTCCAATAACGAAAACTCCTCATTTCTTAGTTGCATTAACACTTAGAAATAACTAAAATCCCCCAAATTCTAATAACTACAAACCCCTAATTTCTTTGCTTCATTAATAGAACAATTTCTAATAACTACAACCTACGAAATTTTAATAACCAAAACCACATTTCTTGGCTGCATATTTCTCAATTATTGCATACCCAGTGATAGTTACATATACATTTATGATGGTTATTGCATACATATTTTTATTTTCTTCCTGAAATGTTTATTAAGCTTAATTAACACATTTGAATATTTTTTCAATTTTTTTTGTACGTCTTATATTATATATTTGTTATTTTCTTAGTTTTGGTTTATGAAACTTATACCCTTTCATTTATTTATTATTTTTCTCTTTTATTTGCTTTAGATATCCACTTTCATATCTTATATCTAATCACCTATTCAATTGCTACTATATATATATATATATATATATATATATATACACACACACACATATATATATATATATAACTCTCATACTTTTCATATTCACAACTTCTAAATATTTAATTTAAAATTTTAAGATAATTTTTAATGTTCCTCCAATTTTATTTATATAAATCATCTTCTTTGTTTCATGAGATCCTTAGATATCCCTTTCATTCTATAGTTAAAGTAGTGAACCATTTATATCATTTTTGTTCTATTGATTCATTCTTTAGTTTGACTCGACAAAGAAGGATTTTGAATTTTGATTGGCTATAACAGAAGGAGTCGACAAGAACTCGAAAAATTATGTACTATTTTTTATTTTTGTTTACATCTATATTGTATGATTTAAGTCTTAAGAAAGATGAGTACATTGTATTTTTTTGTGTTTTCTATCTATTAGACTTTTTAAATTTAATTTCTATGAACTTCGGATTGATTAGTCATTTGTGGCTTTATTTAAAGTTTGCTAACTACTAACCAAAATTCAAACCTTACTGTTGGTTGCTTAAAAGAACTTGATTTTAAACATTAAATACACTCCTTATTTGGTACTTTTTGCCATATTATAAAGATATATTAGTAATTATTGCATTTTATTACTCACTACATGTTTTCATAGAATTTTAATTATTCCAACAATGTATGCAAATTCTCACGGAACACACGTATCCAGAAACTAGTGATTTAAAAATAAGTTATTTTTCAAATTTAAAATCTAACTTAAAGTTGAGTATCCTGTGGTTGGACCTTACCTTGGCAAACGAAAACCTTTTAAATTGGTTTTCCCAGAAGAGCGGAGATTGGTGATTTGGAGTATCTCAAACGCAAGGGATACAACTATGAGACTATCAATTCATTGGGTCCACAAACATCTAATCAGATCTGACACGTGTCAATTGTACAGGACTTGAAGATTTTCGAATCCCGAGGAGCATATACTCCTTACCTAACCAATAACAATATTCCCGCCCGGTAAACAAACAACTTCCACCACAACAACGCCGCTAGAGAAGAGATAATGGTGACTCTATGTAATAATCAAATATTGCTATCTCTTTCATTATCTTCATCTCAATCTGCAACTCTACGAGAACTTAACCACCTCACCGGTTTTACTCGTAGACGATGGAAACTCCGTAGTGCACCGCAGCAGCAGTACAATTACTCTTCATACTCTAGGTATTGCTGTAAGTTCAAAATATACTCAATCTCTAACTTCCTACATAGGAGAATGGTTGCTGTATGTGTAAATATGATTTAACTATGATGATACGGAATTCTACTGCATTAATAGAGTGGAATAGATACAAATGGATTCATTTAGTCGTTTGAAATTTCGTTGTTGTTTCATTAATTTGGTTATCTTTACTATGAGTACTTTTCTCTATTCAATATTTTCATCATACTCTTTTTGTCTCAATTTATGTGTCACAATTTTGAGCCTGAATTCGGGCTAGGAATCTTCAAATTTTTTGAAACAAAATCTATATATTTGGAAACTAGGTAGGAAGTACTATAAGTCACAACTCACAATAAATGACAATTCCAAATATTTTAAAGATAAAAAAAAAATTATGATTAAAGATAGACTTGTTTGAATCTCGATATCCAAAAGGTCACACATAAATTGGGACGGAGGAAGTAGCGTTTTTTATTTGCATTTCTTTGGAACCTGTTCTGAAAAACGATTTTCCTGAGTCGAGGGTCTCAGAAACAACCTCTCTACTCTAGAAAGATAGGGATAAGGTCATTGTAAAACCAATCCTCCTCAGACCCACTTGTGGGACTATACTGACTATGTTGTTGTTAGTTTGAATAATCTGGATGGAACCCTACCAATTTGGATTTGATGAACTGTTATTTGATTTTTTTTGTCATCACTCCAAAGGGAGGGAAGGTAAGGTAGGGTAGGTGGTTGCTTGGATGTCTCTAAAATCTCTATTTGTAATATGCGGTGCAGCATTTTTTTGTCATATAGGACATCACTAATTTCGTAGCATGGAACCAGCAACGATGACAACATACCCAGTGAAATCTCACAAGTGAGGTCACGTAGAACTTACCACTACCTTGAGGCTATGTAAAATATCGGAATGTCACCCAAGTCTTTGTTCACCAACATAAAGATGTTGAAAACATCTATGGCTATGTAAAATAAACCTATGCTAAAGAGCAGTGGCAGATCTGATGAAAGAAGGTAGATCTGAACTACTTTTTTTAATAACCGAGAGATCCTCGAGGGGCACACGGTTTGAAATTCGTTGGATAACTAAAGAGTCCTCCCTCTATCCTTTTCCACTTAATCATCAGACTTTTGTATGTGGCAGGTCAAACTTGTGATGTGCGCCTAACCTACACGTTACATGCTACACTTACCACTAGACTGAAGTCCTATGGGCAGTTGATATATACTCTTTAAATTCTTAGAGTAGAATTGTAAGCCCCTTTTATGTTTGCTTCCAACTTAGTGCTAACATATACAACATCATAGACGCCTGTACATTTTGTGAATTGAATGTACAAGGAGATGTCTTATCTAATGCTATTTGTTATTTGATTATATTATTATTTATGTATCACCTAGAAATTCAAGAGGTCTCTCCTTAAACAGCTAATGAACACATTCAGTGTACCGAGCTTATCTATGCACTGTAAGGGGCCTTGTATAAGTGATGGCAAATTCTCTATTCAAAGTGTAGGATCAAAAGATTTCAGCTTGTGAGTGCTAAAAATTATGAAGCCGGACAGTCGGAGGATGCTGAGGAGATAGTGCACAAGGCTTCTGATGACTTAACTGGTAGTCTGGAAGATAAAACTGTTCGCACAGGAAGTTCATTTTTGGCAAAACTGGCAATAGCATTAGGTATAGCTGCTACTATTACATTTATATCCATAGGCCTTAAGCAGCCTAATCAAGGATCAAATTTTGGAATTCAATATCTGGTTGATGGATCATCATCTTCCACAATCTCTACACCTGCTCCTGGTTTTTCTTTCAAAGCTTTTGGCTATAGAGTCATGCTGCCAGAATATGCTCCAGGGTAAGCAACTAATTATCCTTGCGACTTTTCATTCATCAGGGGTTTCACCATGATCTAAGAAGAAAACAAGATCAACCTTATGTTTATTATACTTTATTCGACTACTATGATAGATGCTTAATATATAATTGATATCCTGGATCTCTTATCTATCAGCGTACTCGGATGTGATATTAAGCCCTTGTACTTCTCATTCTTCAGATGGATCTACTTTTGGCTTCTGATGGCAGCTGGTTTTGGACTTTTTATCAGTGAGGAGGCTTTGAATATATGGGTCCGTCTCCTTTGCTGGTACTTCTGTTCATGAACTCCCCTGCTAACAGGTCTTCTGACCACGTTGCAGATAGTATAGTTTTCCTGCGATTATTTTTCTTCTTTTGATTTGACATTGCTTTTAAAATTAGTGACTTTAGAGTTGTTCTTTAGTGATGTGAGGAAAAAGTGAGAGGCCATGTGGAGAAAAGAGTTGTGAAGAAGCTTCAAAATTTTATAAAGTTAAAAAGCTGAACCCTGTCTAAAAAAGTTAAAAGCTAGAACTATGCTGTTATTTAGTGTCTATGAATAGGCACTAAGTTGGCTTGTTATCCTTCTTCATGATGTTCACTATTATAGTCATTTAAATAGGCACTAAGTTGGCTTGTTATCTTATTCATGATGTTCACTATTATATTCATTTGAATAGGCACTAAAATGGCTTGTTATCCTTCTTCATGATGTTCACACTATTATAGTCAAATTCATTGACGAATGGTGTAGGTTGGAATCTCTATAGCACGGATGCTTGTTCTAGATGGGACGTGGCAATCACTAGTGAACTCCTTTTCCAGGAATGCTCCATATATAACATCCACTATTCTTTGGGTGTACTGGTTAGTTGAAACTGTGTCCTCTGAGTAATTTTGATGAATGCACGTGCAGACCAACCTTTCATGATTCTGCAGTACACACAACCTTCTTTTTCTTTTGTTGTATTAAAAGATTTTATGCACCTTCAGTGCCAGTAAAAATTGATTATGTAGAAACAGTGATTTCCACAATGTTAATATTGTGGTGGATCCTGAATATTCAGGGGTGTTTGCATCAGCGATATGATACCTTTTTACCTTGGGAAGCTTTTTAAGCAATCTGGTGCATCCGATGATGTTTGCTCAAAGGTTTGTTTTGGCTACTAGCATATTATTCATGTTAAAATATTCAGCCTCCTTGCCTTACTTAAAAAAAATATATGAACTTGATTTTGGAAATTCAGAGTCAATTTGGTTGTAGTTAGGGATCGGAAATCAGAAGGCAAGAGATATTACAAACGCTGTACAAAAACATGGGAATCTCATTGGTTTTGGTGAGTTGCAACAAAGATGCTGAATTTAATCCAATGTCTCTTGCATTGTGAAAACTTTTAATCATTGTGAAACCCTTGCTTCCACTGATATGCTCACACTTTTCTTTCTTTTTTATATAACTGTGGTGTTCGAGCTAGCTTTCACGAACCTTAACTAAATTCCATGGGTACCTGCTACCTCCCACCAGCACAAATACCGGGTAACTCTGTCCACCAAGGCTTGGACAGATGGGAAGCAATCATCTAGTGTTTTTGGCTTCGTTGGGATTTGAACTTGAAACCTCATGGTTCTTAACCCTCTTCATTGGATATGCGCACACTTATTACTATGATCATAATGTAGCATCAGTACTATCACATATCTATGTTGGTACTGGAGGAGTACAATTTAATTATTTGTTAAGATTCTCTATTTGCTGGAAATGTCAGATTGAAATTAGTGATCTACCTCAAAATTTATCCTCTATCGTAAGAGTTTGCACAGTTCTAGTCCATCTTAATCCTTATGTCTATATGCCTAAATCTCTGAACTTTTCTTCACATTCTAAAAAAGCTGATGTTTCTTGTTGTGCTATCATATTTCTGGAAAATACTTGTTCTAACTAATATGATCTTCTTGTTCCTTGACTTCTTTAATTGCTTACTGGTGGATTTTCCTATGCTGATGCAGTGGAACGGTTTTCTCTTGGAGTAAGAAATCCCACTGCTTTCCTTGCAGGGGCTCTGGTGAGTGATTTTTTTTCTGTTTTCCTTCTTAACATGCTGAGGGTTAGATCAGCTTAACCGTCTTCTGCTACTTTCTTGTTCCCTCTTTTGGGTACTACAAGTTTTGAGGCATGATACTGTTACCTACAGAACAAAAGGTGTCAGATATGTTAGGATGGTCAATAACAATGCTTAGAAGTTCTGATAATTTCATTTCATCTTTGAAACGATTGATCTATTTAGTGTAGAAGTCCTGCTATAAAACAGAAGATAGACAGACCCCGTCCGTCAGTTACAACTTTCCTTTTGCTAATTCTGAGCCTACTCTGACTAGAAATTCAATCACTGAGAATGCAATGCAACCAATTTCCTTATGTCTATATGCATAAATCTTATGATGGTGTTATGTTGTAGCTATAACCCTATATGTTAGCAACTCAATGCATTCTCCCGCGGTAAACAGATATTTATAACTGTTTCAATCATTTCTCTGCTCATAAATATTGCAGGATATATCACCAGAGTGTTTCTTTGCTGGTGTCTGTTGTGGCGGCTTGATAACTCTTCCAATTCAGGTTACTAGTCTTGTGTTTGAAACAGATTTCCAGTTTTAAGTTTACCTGCTGTTCATGCCTTATCTCCTTTTCTTTTACTCCAAAATGCAGTTGACAATTGGATTTTTACTAAGGGAGCGTCCAGTATTTGCCGTTGCAACAGTTGCTACTGTAGTGGTACAGCATAATTCTTTTGCTCTGTCCAATTTTGCATTTATTACCAAAGAATCCAATTCTGGTTCCTATGAAATGTGCAGGGAATCTGGACTATATTCCCCTATGCAGTGGCTGCTTCTACAGCATTATTCCTATATCTACGGCGCCAGTTTTCTGGTTAGGCCAACTCATTACTTTTATGATTGGTTCACAAGTCGTAAAGAATGTAGAGGCGAGCACTGATGCAAGCCTGGATGGACATTGTTATTATTTGTTGAAAATTATCCACGACTTCCCCTATATTCCAAGGGGAAAGGAGACCTTTAAATGTGATATATATCAATAACTTAAAACATTTCCGAGCTCAAATTTTAAAGTTGTCATAAAGTTACAGTAACATTTGATTCAACTAGAGAAACCTTATATTTGCAAATTGTGAGCTGCAGTAGTGAAGGTCTAATTTATCAATTGGCTAGTCCTTCAGATGCTAAATAGGAAAGTTGAATGCTGTATGCATCTTTGAGCTCAGCTAATACTTCTGCAATACTCGGCCTTCGCAATGCATCCCTCTCCACTGACCTTGAGGCGATTAAAGCAGCTTTTCTCATGCTTTCTGTGTCAAATGTTCCTTTTATGCTCTCATCTACTATCTCAAATGCACCAGCCTGCAAGTACGGCTTTGCCTGAAATTTTCACATTTAGTTTACAACATGTGAGTATTATAGGAAGTCAATGAAATGCTTTTGTGTGTAAAACATTATAAGACTTGTTATTACCCATAGAACTAAATTGAAGGAATCTGGAGACCCCGAGTGGCTAAGTGGTTCTCGGCCACAAATAAGTTCAAGAAGAACGACTCCAAAACTGTATATGTCACTCTTTTCTGTGAGCTGTCGAGTGGAATAGTATCTGAGGACAAGTAGTAAGAGAGGTTTAGGAATTAGGATAGGAAGGACCAAATATTAAACTGGATGATAAATGACTTGAAGCTTACTCAGGGTCAAGATAGCCAGCAGTGCCTTTGACAACAGTGCTAACATGAGTTGCATCTGATTGAGTTACTTGCTTAGAAAGGCCAAAATCAGATACCTTAGCATTAATGTCTGCATCCAGAAGTATATTGCTGCTCTTCACATCACGGTGTATGATTCTTGGCTCACTTCCATTGTGCAAGTAATCCAAACCTTTACAAGTTATATAATCAAACATTAAAAACTATATAAAACTTAAGTAATGATAATGCCTCTCTTTACTCATACCTTTTGCAGCATCAACTGCAATTTTCAGTCTGCGCACCCAGCTTAGTGTCAATTTCTTGCTCATTGCTCCTGAGACAGTTATTAAGAGTTAGAAAACGATACGTGACAGAAGAGGATGATGGATTTAAAGTGTGAATATGGGTGAGATCACGCGTGACGTACCATAGAGGTTATCAGCCAGTGATCCTCCAGGTAAATACTCATAAACTAGAATTTGTTGCTTTGACTCATGGCAGAATCCTTCTAACGACACAAGAGTTGGATGACTGATTTGTGATAGAAGGGATACCTACAGATAATAAAGAGAGCTCTTGAATCTCTTTTTTCTTTGTAGACTGGAACTGAACTAGCATGGGTATAGTGACGAACCTCATTGATAAAAGAATCAGCACCCAGTTGAGTTTTATCGAATCGAACTTTAACAGCAACTTGTTTACCATCAGGAAGCTTCCCAAGATAAACAGATCCAAAACTACCACGGCCAATAACCTCTTTAAAGTTGTTTGTAGCAGCTTTGATTTCTTTGTATGAAAATACTTTTGCAGCATTCCAGTTTTTCATTTCTGCTGCAGTTCCTATAATTAGAAAAAAGTGCATGTTTAGAAGTAGATTGATAAATATTCTGAAATGTTAAAGAAAAGTTTTGACTTTTAATATACTTGATGCATATGTGTCTCCACTTTTGCTTCGCCTCATGTACAATAATACTGATATAAAGACAACGAATAGAACAAACACAGCTCCTCCAACTGCACCAAGTATAACTATGAAACGATTATGGCGCTTGTGTTTTGTGGGTGCAAAGACAGTGACTTGTGGTGTCTGAATCGTAGGATTTCTTGAGAATTCATTGCATAAAGACATAGTGAAGGAAAGACACAGATTTCCTGATGATCTGCAAAATAGGGAAAGACGATAAGCCGAGAAACTGACATGAGAAACAAAAAACAAAAAGACTTTCTGATTTCATACAGGACTTGTAAGCTCTCTCTGTTCAAAGATTGTGGCAGGGGGCCTTGCAGCTTATTGTTTTCTAGGTTCCTGAATGTTACAGCGAGGTAAATTAGAACAATTCATCAAGTAAAGTACTTTAAGAAGTTCAAAATGTCGGTATATATTTTCCCCACTCACAGTAAGTGGAGGTCCTTCAGTTCTCCAACGCTATCTGGTACTGTTCCTTGAAAACTATTGTTATGCAAGTCCCTTCAACAGAAAACACATTAATTTTAAAGACTGTTGAACAGGGCTAGCTAGGAAGAATGAAGGAAGTCACTATCTGAATGCAAGCAGTGAAACTTACAAAATTTGAAGGTTTATCAAGTCTTCTAACTCTGAACCAAAAGCTGTAAGTTGATTAAAGCTCAAGTTCCTGAAAAAATTGAGAGCACACAACTTATTTTAGACAATGCTCTCTCAAGTACATTAACTTAACATGGTAATTCCTAGAGATCAAGTATTACAGCTTCTTAAGATGTTGCAGGCTGCCGATGTTTTGTATCTCTCCAGCAAGTGAAGTATTATGCAAATCCCTGCAACAAGTAGAACCTCAAATAAGTAAGTCAAGATTGCCAAACAGTGGCTATTAAGTAATAAGTTTAGATTAATGACTCTTACAGTGATTTGAGATCCAGTAGGTCACCAAATGTTGGGCTGATTGACCTCAAGTTTACATCAAAAAGCTCCCTATATAAAGTTTTAACTTTATTATGTTCTGCTGTTAACAAAAATAAGACCAAGAGAAAGAAAAAGAAAGGAAAATGTAGTTCTAGGGTAAGCTTTGACATACAATGAAGTTACGAGATTTGCTTCACATTCTATGTGTTCCCATGATTTAGGAGAGCATGGATCATCTTCCCAATCAAGATCTAGACCAGTTGACTGATGAATAACCTGGAGGGCTGAAACTGCAAGAATAAAAAATGTCAAAAGTTGGTATGATTGGTTCTAACAGACTCCTTCAAAGGTTGAAAAATTAATAAAACTGTATTAGAACCTGTTGTTGAAGAAGTTTCTAAGGGAATGTCTAGGATCTCATAAACCTCAAGAGCATTGATATATGGATAGTAGTGAACAGTCTTCAATGTGATGTTCAAGCTCTCGATTCCTTTCATTGTAAAGAAGAGACTACTGACTTTCCATCGATTAACTGTGTAGTTTGATCGAACAATATCCCCATTTATCAATACATCGAATGAAGGGGAGACGGGCAGAATCCCAGCAAAGTAGAGAACAATGTGGTAATCTCCTTGGTGATCAATAGGAAATTTATATGTCATATCATTCCACCGTGCTAAAACTCTTCCGGTCTGAAGAACAGCTACAGGAGGGCTCTCTTTCAGAACTGACATATTGAAATTGGCTTGAATATCAAAACCAGATGACACATGAAATGGGCTGAAATCCTCATCAGCATCCCAAATTCTATCATACTGATCAATCGGGTACCTTTTACATAGCACGAAAAACATCAAATCTAAACAAAAACTAAGGACTAAACAATCGATAAAGTCATACAAAACATAATCGACAAGTGAGTGTTCGTTCTGACCTCAGGGACCAATTATAACCACAGTTGATACGATAACATTTCCTCAGCAACTTATTGGGAAAATCTCCCAAGGCATTGCTGTAAGCTTCTTGAGGAAGTGGCCTAAGTTCAAGGGATGAAATGACTGGAAATCCACCATCTTGAAGAGAGTGAAAACATAAAGACAGAATGTCTTTATCAACTGGCCATATGAACTCTTCGATCCACGGATCAATATGAGTAAGATTGACATTTGTTGTAATAGCCCTCCCAAGAGAAACAGAGAATGCAGGTGGCTTATTATGTCCATCATAATTCTTATACACAAACTGTGTCCTGACAAGGACCAGGGATGACACATTCTTCACTGGAATCTTGTAACATTTTCTACGTGGCGAATCAGGAAAGAACCTAACTGGGAGAGTAGATGAAGAGGAACCCTCTAGAAAATCAACAGTGGTCATGTTACCAGCTGAGATATAGGCACCATCTGGTGTCCATGTAATGTTGGAGGAATCAACATAGGTAGTATTTCCACCACAAGACAAGCTCAAGAATCCTGCACATTTCACAACATAAGCAACATTTCATCTTAAAACCTTCCATTTTCTTTCAATGTAATGCATACTAATAGAGGCAGATCCAGGATTTAAAGTTTATGAGTTCACATGTGCTGAACACACACATACATGCAAATATAACTTCAACTTTACACAAGGGAGAAAAGAAGAGATTGAAGAAGTAAAATCAAGAGACCACTAGGATTTTAACAAATATAGTACATTTTGTAGTCATAATTTTAGAAGTACAATATAAGAATGTTTAAAAGGTTGAACTCGTAAGTTTAAATCTTGTATCTGCCTTTGAAGCGTACCTTCAGGATCGCAAAAAGCAACTTTGATGAAGATAGAAGATAGAAGGAACCAAGAATAGTAACACCAATGCAGCTCCATTGAAGCAGAGGAAGAATTTGCAGGGGAGGAAAAAAAAGAGAGGAAGTGAGTAGGAAAAAAGAGAAGAGACAACAAGTCCTTTTCTACTTTCCTTTTCTGTTGCTTTGTTGACAGAGTTGAGTAAAGGGGAAGATGTGATTTTGATAGTCTTTGAAAATGTGTTAACGGCCAAATGATCATAGGGACAGTTAGAGTCTCATATTGACTGAGGAAAGATGGAATGAATTTCGGCAATCCTTTCTTCAAGAGCTAGTTTGGGTCGTTTGGTGTGAGGCATAAGAATAAATAGTCATGGGATAAAAAAATAGTCTTGGGATTAAATTTTGATGTCTGTCATGTTTGGGATAACTTATCCCACCATTTATACCATAGTGATGAGATAAGTTATCCCATATACATGGTGGGATAAGTTATCTCAGGATAACTAATCCTAGGATAATAAATCCTGAGATAACTTGTTCCCAGCCAAACGACCCATACCACAGTTGAACTCAATTATTAAAGAATGACATAGATCAATCTTTCTTAAAGTTTGATTGCATATTTTTTTTAAATTATCAGTTTAATTTTGGTGGTGTGGACCTCTAGTAAGGGACCACGTAGAAAAATGATTTCACAAAATCACAAAATCTGACCGTTAAAAAATAATGGTACCCAACTACTAATGAATAACATAAATCATCTTTTTCTCAAAGTTTATTAACATATTTGAACCTTTTCCCTATATTATATCTGTATATGGTATCAAAATCAAATTTGTCCTTATTTGGATACCACGTTATATTATCCATACTTAAGTTATTGTCCATGCTCCGGTTGGTGGTGTGACTCTACAAGGATCAACTATTAGAGTGGTCAGAATTGTTGAGAATATAATTACATAATTAAAAAAAATGTGTGTTTTTTCTAATAGTTTAAATTTTTAAATAAGATAATCACATACTTTAATATAATATTAGAACAGATAGGGTTGATGTCACATGGAAATGAGTTACTAGTAAAGAGCAATGATTAATGATGATGACTATTGTCTCCATTGATAAGCACGTCTTTTTATACAAAGAAAAATGAGAGACAATACGTGAAATAGTGTGTCTAATTTCATGCACTCCATACATGATAGTTGTTGCTTCTTAGTATATACTCAATCATAAGCGTTGCCCCAAAGAGAACAAATTGTCATGGGTCAAAAATATTTTTAACGTATCATAAAGATTTAAATTCATATTTAATCTGTTAAATAGATATTTACACCAAATAAATAAATGTCAAATACATGTTTTTTTATATACATTTTTTAACACTTATGGACAAGTGATGTATATTTTCATTTTGCTTTATTGATTCTAAAAGTTAATTATTTTAATTATATTCGACACGGATAATTAAGTAGTATATATAGTATATTACTTTTAACTCTTTGAAAAATATCATAACATCATTTTCCAACCAGTACTCCAAGTATAGTTTTTTTCTATGTTGATTTGAAATTTCAAAACTATCAGTGGATGCGTGTCAAATTTTTCAAAAATAATGTATTTTTGGAGGATTCGATACGAATGTGACATCAAAAGTGAAGAATCGCGCGAGTAGCTTTTTTTTCAACATTCCTGGCTGAAATTTAGGGAATTAATGAACTGTTGCTCAATCATTTTTCTTCCAACTTTATTTCAACTTTTTTCCTATTTATGACCATAATAATGCATAGGATGCTTCATGCTTAGAATTCCAGCATTCTCTTATATGATTGTTTTTAGGCTTTTCGCTTTATCTATATTTATATATATATATATTCAATAGCTTAGCTTTCAAATCAATCTCCATTTTGTTGTCTTCCTCATCAAGGAAAATCAAAATCTCATGGACTAATAAGCATATATTTCAATGAACTTAAAAACACAAAGGTAATATAAAGCTAATCATAGATTATCCATCGACTCTACCTCCACAAGGTAGTGGTAAGGTCTGCGTACACTCTACCCTCCCCAGACCCCACCTAGTGGGATTTCACTGGGTATGTTGTTGTTGTTGTGTATAGATTATCCATCGACCATGAATATTTTAACGACTAATTTAATTTACAGCACAATCAGCGGGAAATTAAAAAGCACAATAAAGTTGTTTCTCCTCACCACTAAAGCTTGAGACTTTTTGGTGAAGCTTTTATGCAGGTGTTTGGACATGTGATTTTATCTCGTGATTGGAAATCGCGAGATGAAATCAGAGCGCTTGAATATGCAAGTTCATCTCTCAAATTCTCCAAAAAAAAAATTGATTTGGAAATAGATTTCACATTTTTTAAAGGGGTAAGGCACAGTACCCCTAGATTATGACTGAAATCGCAAAGACATACCTAAATTTAACTAGAGTCCTATTATCCCCTGAACTCATTACACCTTTTGTGCTGATGTGACACCTTCAACCACCCAAGTTGGTCGTGTTTGTACACATGTGTGTATATATTATTTATTTTGTTTTGTTTTTAAAAAAAAAATCTTATTTTCTTTAAAATTTCTTTTTTAAAAAAAATTCTTATTTTCGTTATCTTGTATTTAAATTAAGTTAATACACATTTTTTAGGACAAACTACATAAATCCCACTAGTTTAGATCCTAATTACTAAGATTCCCGATAGTTTCAAATATTACTTCCTCTGTCATATTTCGTACTTAGGATACATGAAACTGAATCCGCGAGATGCATGTATCTTGCTGAATTTTAAAATAGATGTACATATTTGATTTATTTAAATTAATTGGTTGTAACAGATTTCCTTAATTAGAGGAGTTATTGAGGATTTTCAAAATACATGTACAATTAATTCTGAAAATTTAAATAAATTAAATCCCTTAATATAAGGCGAAAATCAAGGATTATATCTATGTTTAATTAATTTTATTTTATTATATTATTAATAAAGACAAAAACATGTATATTTTGGTCATATAATTTGATTAGTTTCATTTTATTACTCTTAAAATAATAAATTTATTAATTTGATGTATCTATTTTCAATATATAATGTATCCAACCAACTAAATAATTAGATACGTGAGTGTCATACAAGTACATTCATATGTATCGTATAAGTATCCAGTATTAATTTCATGTATCTATTTATATGATTTAATATTAATTTCATGTATCTATTTATATGATCTAATATTAATTTCATGTATCTATTTATATGATCTAATATTATTTCATGTATCTTTTATATGTATAATTTGATGTATCAAGTATAAATTTCATATATTATATATCCAAAAATATGTTTCTCGGATAAATATGAAAATAATTAGATACATTGTAATAACACAACAAATATATATGATAATATTAAGATACATGATAGAAGATCATATCCTATGACAAGACTCGAATACATGACAAAATAAATTGTGTCAAATACATGCGTAAATCTCCAATTTATTCATTAGATACATACACACTTAATAAGATACATTGATAAAAACTAGATACATATAATCGTATCTCAATAATGTATCAGATACATTATTAATGTGTCAAATACATGCGTAAATCTCCGCTTATTGAAACTTTTCGATTACGTTCGTGGCTGATTAGGGCATCTTACCGTGGCGGTGTGTGTTTGTTTCACCTTTTGATTCATCAATGTTGCTCATTGTGCCTAGATTCGACGGGAGAAGTGACGCGTTTCTTGGTTGATCTATAGTATACAAGGTATGCAACTGATACTATCGTCAATGTCGAATTTGATTAATCTATTGGGCTTGAAATCTCTGCTTACAACGATACCCATTGTCTCTGCGCGCGAGAGGTGTCTCCCCTTGCGAGAAAAAAATGGTGGTTTCGTGGGGAATTGATTTGAGAGTGAGAAAATCAAAGGCTAAGAATTTGATGTGTGTGTGTATTGACAAGTTGTAGATTATCCATTCTAATTGAGTGTTTCTTCTCAGTAATTTTGACTCTTCAAGGGAAGAGGAAGAGGAAAAGATTGAGTTTGAGTTTTACCCTAACTCACATTATCTGAGAGAAAGATATTTACTTCTAATTAAAACACTACTTTTAGAGTTTAAATATAAAGATAATTAATCAATCCTAATTTTAAGGGATATGAGTACTGATTGTATCTTCAATAATATATGGTATAAGATATTAAAAGAGGTAACATATGTAATTGTTTAAAGATAGAGGTAGCCTTAGTATATATGGTAGTGATGTATACCTAATAAAGTAGTTTATCCTTTTTTTAACCTTGTATCAATTTTTTTTTTTAAATATTCTTATTTTTTTATCTTGTATTTAAATTAAGTTAATACACATTTTTTTACTTTGTATCTCTCTCTTTCTCTTTTACCTTCATTCATTGTTTTTTCTCTTTTATTTTTCTAATGATTTTATTTACTCTTTTTTTTTTGTCTTTCGTTTTGATTTGATTTCAAAATTAATTCCAAACGTCTTGTATTTAAGATAATTTAATTTCGAACATATATCAAAATAAGTAAAGATAATCAAACAAAAAACATAAAAAAAAAATAAATTAAAACGTTAAAATTAAAGGACACTTTTTAAAAAAATATACATAATTTTTTTTAAAAATAACTCAAAGTGAAAAGATGATAAATTAATTAAAAATTGTTTAAAGTGAGAAAGATTTTAAAATAAATATCATACAAAGAAAGAAATAAAAATAATTATATATATTTAAATTTTCATATCAATAAATATGTATATTAACTAATTATAAAGTGACCAATTAAAAAAGGACATGTGTCCAATTTGTGCACTTATCACTTGTCTTCAAAAGAGTGTGCACATTTTATTCCATTTTAAATTAGTATAGGGGGTAATAGGACTCTGGTTAGGTTTAGGTGTGTCTCTGGAATTTCGATCATAGTCCAGGGGGTACTTGTGTTTTATCTTTTTTTTTTAAAATACAAAAATTGACCTACAAGTTTATATTTATTTATTTCATATGTAAACAAAATTTACCGTTGATATTGTTACTATTACCAACCTTTGAACTATTTATATTTATATTAGATATAATTATTACTCTCACCAATCAATTTTATAGTTGATATTATTACTCTTAGTCTCTTACCAACCTTTAAATCATTTATATCGAGAAATGCACGCTCAAATATGGAATTGTTCCTACTATGTGTGTGTTGGGAGGGGGGGGGGGGGGGAGGATATTAAAGAGTAGTACACTACAACTCATGTTCAATTTTACTTTTTTATTGAACGAAAGTTCGATCAGTAAATGTTGTATGTTTTTTTTTTTGGAATAACTTTGTGTTATTGTATTATGCTTTTGTTATGAACTTTTGTATATTTGGTAAGATTGTATAAAAAAATGACATTTTCGATAGTTTTCGCAATTTATGGATTTTTTATGTTTATGAGCAAAATATACTGACTTAAAAATTCAAATTATATGTCCAAACAAAACTTTAACTTCATCTCATAATATTTCGTATTATAATTTTATCTCACGTGATTAAGTGGAAAGTACACTAAATTTTAAAAATCTTCGTTTCTTGCTTTTCAATAAAGTAATTTGGAGTTGTTACCATTTGTATTTGGACAAATCATTTGAAAATCACACCGTTTTTGTTAGCATTAGAAAAATAATTTGTGTTCTGTCAATTTTTTTCAAAAAGTTCTTTTTTTAGTGATAATTAAGGAAAGAATACATACATCTATTACTTTACAAATAATACTATTCAAAAAGAAAACGAAAAATATTTTTATTCATTTACATTTTAATACTTATCTAAAAATAAAAATAGTTTTAATTATTTTTATTAGATACTTAAGCTTATGTAATAAGAAAACTACTTCTTTAATTTTGTTTGGAAATTGGTAAGATTTGCTAATAATATAAAGAGTTGGGAAAAGGTCATGGTAAAAAAACTAAAAACGGAGAAGGAATAATATTTTAATGACTGATTTCTCCTTTGGAATAGGTAAAAAGCATTTACGCTTCTTTATTTTTGTTTTAAAATCAAATTTCTCCCCTTAACTATGAATAATAGATATTTTCTCCCCTTTATTCTATGTTATATGCATATATTATCCTCGCCATTTTCAATCTTTCATATATATAATATTTATTTTAATCTAAGTATTTATAGATTTTTATTTAAGTTCATTAATATTATAAGTAGAATATTTTTTATTAATATCAATTTGTCACAAAATTAATGTATTATTTATGATTATTATTTTAATATTAAATGTATTAAATATCTATATAGATGCATGTTTTCGTTCTCTTATTCTCTAATGTCTATATAGATAAATGATTTTTGATTGTCAATAATAAAATATTTTTAAATTAAAAATTTACTTACAATATAAATAGATAATATTTCAAACATTTGTTATAAAATATATCCCTAAATTGTTATAAATGAATATTAAATTTTTGATTATTTATTAAAATATAAACTTTTTACTCTGTTTATTATTTTATTATAGAACACTATTAACTTTTACATTCACTTAGTATATTTTTTTACTTATTTTTTCAATAGAAAAAAATATTTAGTTTTTATATATAAAATTTGTTACATAGATTAAAAAATAAAAATTCATGATTTTAAATAAGTAAAAAGAGAAGACAAAGGTTGTCACAACCGAAAGTACACCCTAGACGTGACATGGCGCATAGGACCCCGAGAGGCCCTATACAAGCCACTTAACATACATCATACAAGATAAAATAGAAAATCAAGAGATTTTATAAGACAGTTCAAATCATAAGAGTTGACAAAATGTAGCGGAAGTCTAACATAGTCTCAAAGTCATCTAGTACATCAAGAGTTATTGGGACGTAACACATGCATCACATACAATACGGAAAAATAAAGACAATAAGCAATAACGGGTTCGGTCCTCTGTACATGAGGACTCATCAATCTTCGAATCTAGTAAAGTGAACACTAGCCACGGAGATGCGGAGTGGGAATGTCAGACCCTACATTAGTGAAACAATGTAGGCAAAAGTATGCGTTAGCACATGGAATGTACTGAGTATGAGGGGAATGCAATAAAACATGAGACATGATCATAAAAGGACATAATTGAAACATGGAATACAAGACCAAGTTAAAACATAGTAAAATCATTTAAGAAGATTCATAAATCACGAACATGGTCAATGCATCTTTAAATCATAAGGGAAGCTTCATAAAACATTAGAAATCAACTTAGTTCTTTTTGTGGGAAGTTTAGGGTTAATCGACATATAGACCATGCGAACTATAACATGGAATTCAGTGTCTGCCTCACACCGAAAATGGGTGTCATACTTGCCAAGGTAAGGACCATGATCTTCTAGCTTATGTGAATCCACTAACTAATGTCTATCTAAGGCAATCATCATTTATCTAAGACAATCATCCCATAGTGGCACATAGGTATGTGATCGGGAGATTGCTACTAGAAACCCGACCTCTAGCTATGGGAGAGCTTCCATCTCACTATCCTCTTGGTACTAAGCATAAATCCCACTAAATAGTTATTAATCTTAACTTGTCTTATCATTAAGAGACATCGGTAATCGCCGCTTGTCATATCATCCATGGAAAGGCACAACAAAGCAATCAATCCATGCTAAAAACATCATATAGTAGCTCAAGGGTATACACAACCTAAAATATTAATGGTAAGGGTATGAATAGCCCTAAAGTATAACGGAGGATACTGCCATACCATTTATAATAGTTCGGGGGGTATATTTTTGTCATTTTCCCCTTTAAATTAAATTAATACGTGTCACATAATGATTGATGTGTGATACCAATTGTTTTTAAAAATTTAGGATTTATGTAATGATATCATTTCAAAATTGTTTAGGGGGTAATAGAATGTCATCATAGTTAAGGTGTTTTTTTTTAAAAAATCGTAATAACTTCATATGTAACTTTATGTCTTTTCTCTAATTAATTTACAATACATATAGTCATGTTTTATTTACATAAAATATAGGGAAAAGTCATAAGAAGTATACACTGATTATACATTATAGCTTGTCAAAAGTCGTAAAATGTAAACACGGAATATAACAATAGCGTACCTACATAAGAGCTATATACTAACTATATATTATAATACACTCAAAAACCTGAATATAGTTAACTATATATGAAGTATGCATTGACTATTTAATCTCAATTAATTTGAAATCACCTCTAAACAGTCCCAAATTTTAGAAATGAACTCCTCTCGTTGTTTTGAATCTTCTGATATATAATACACTCGAATCGATTCACATTTACGCTACGTCGAATTTTTTTCTAAAAAAATGGAAGTAGCCGCAAGAAACAACAGCAGCAGTATGAAGAAGAAGAAGAAGAAGCAAGAAGCAGGCCAAATTTTGTAAGGCAAATTAAAGAAGAAGCAAGAAGGATATTTTTTTGGGCATTTGTCCATTGTTTTAACTTTGAAGAAAAGAATAATGAGTAAACTGGACATATAATTGGTAGATGAGCCAAAATTGGTGGTAACATTTGAATACGAGTAGGA
Organism: Solanum okadae; assembly: GCA_036553675.1. Classification (NCBI taxonomy): domain Eukaryota; kingdom Viridiplantae; phylum Streptophyta; class Magnoliopsida; order Solanales; family Solanaceae; genus Solanum; species Solanum okadae. The sequence continues at coordinate 43,731,580 of CM071686.1, forward strand.
CACTGCAATTCAAAGTCGTTTTGCATGTGGTTTCTTTTTTATTTGGACACCTACCGCACCTCTCATATTTATTTGGTTTGGCATTCAATTGCATGCATTGTGATCGAGTCCTTCTTTAAATCTTGAGAGCTTTAATATATCGGGCTGTTTTTTTTTATTGGATGGGCCCAGTTAAACCCAACCCCACATCCCTTAAATTTTAGAAAAAAGTACAAATTTTAATTATATCTCACAACAACTACCTTCTCTCGCTCTCCACACTCCTCGTTTCCTCCGAACAAGCCCTTTTCTCTCTTCAAGCCTTTTTCACAGGTCTTGAAGAGCCTAAATTTTGATCTTTTTTTGGTTCATAAATGGCTAAGGTCTACACTTTGGCTGAGGTCTCCCAGCACAACAGCGCTAAGGATTGTTGGTTGGTTATTAGTGGCAAGGTATAATTTCTTGATCTCTCCTATTTCATTATGTTTTCATTGCCTAGATCTTACTCTTTGATCAAATAATGAAACAATAGAAGGAAAAGATTCAATCTTGATTAGTTGTATGTGTTAAAAGATTGATTTTTTATCAAAATTCTGTTATGCTTTTGTAGACCACCATCTTTTATTTCTTGTTTTTATGTGGAGGCAATGGGGTTTTGAAGTATGATCTCATCCTGTTGTTTGATTGTTTTGTGGGTTGAGGGGCTTGCATTATTGGATTTCATAAATTAATCGGTAGTTTTCTTGATTCCCTCAATGTGAATTGCAACATATCTATGTCTTTCTATTAGGAATTGGAGGGAGATAATCTAATAACTTGAAAGTTTCAGTCTTGGATTTGGAGACATGAGTGGTAAATATTTGATTATTAAACACCACAACACTGAAGCTCTGACTTCCTCTTCAGTAGGCAAAATTCTTCATTCACTCCTGCTAGAATGTGAGATTCTTCTCCTCCGTTATTGATGGGGCGAGTCATTGTCTATGGTTTGTATTATTTGTTGAATATTTGATGGGCACAATTGGTTGCTAATAACTTGGAATTTTATTATTGCAAAGTAAAAAACCGCTTCGATCTTACAATTTTTACACTCAATATTTCTTGCACTCACAATCTAGCAACTCTATTTGTTCCTCGCTCTTATTTCTCACTTGTTACTTGCTTCAACAACATTATTTACTTGAGCACACTACAAACCTACATCGCAAATGAACCACCTATAAATATAGGCCATGATGGAAGAATCTATCTAAGCATATTTACTACTCTATTCTAAAATGTTCCTTCAACCGTTTATTTCTAAAACTACCTTTTCTAGAATATTTCTGGGCTTTTTTTTCTCTAGAACACTTATTTTAGAGATCTTCCTTCATTTATTTACAACTCTTTCACTATTCTAGATTCTTTATGAAATATCTTAGATACTAATTAAGTTGGTGATGAATTCTAAACACTCCCCCTTAACACCAACTTAATATGTTCTTTGTGTCCGTTGTGAGCTATTCCTGAAACTCTGCATCATGATGTTCATGCCCTTTGAGAATCTCAACCTCAGTCGGGCTACTCTAGTCCTTACTCTTCGGACCTTCGTCAAAGGTAGTAGTCTCTTTGATAGTGACCACCTCAATTAACGCTGCATTTATATATTTGTTGTTTGGGCGTTCCGGTCGTGTCTAACTTCTTAGTTGAGGTCGCAGAACTTCTTGGACTCCTTTCAACTCTTCTGGGGTTTCATGTACTCTAGTTTGCCATGGGCTCTTATTATCTTTTTTTGAAGTTATCTCCTTTGTATGTGATTTGTGTTTTTCACATATCTCTTATTCTGATTCTGCCTTGCTTCCTTGTCGTTCTCCTTCAAGTTTAAGTTGTAGCTCTTGCTCTAATTCTTTTGAATCTGGTAAGAGACTTATTTGTACCACCATGTTAGTGCTTCATCAAATACCACATAAGTTGTTTCGGCTGGCATGTCATAGATTGACTCTTAAGCTTTTTCCCTCAATGATTGGTATGCTTGTAACCTTCATCTTTCAATATAACTTCATTTTGAAGTTCCACTTATGCTGAGTTGTGACGAGGCACAAACACTGTCTTGCCAACTGGAGTTATTTGCATTTTTGAATGATTTGTGGTCACGTTCAATCGGCTTTATATTCACTCACTCATGCTGATAATCTTTTCTCATCATCTGTCCTGTGATTGGAGCCATCCCGAGTCAACGATCCGATCTCATGTTCATAATCGACCAGTTTCTCACTTAGAGTTGTAAGTGTGAGCTCATCTTCTTCGTTAGAGTGAGAGTGACAAGTTCTTCCTATTGATTGCTTTCTTCAACTACATAAGAGGTTTCGAAATCCCAAGTTTCTTCCTCATCTTGCTTGTTTTGAGTTGAAGTAGCTATGTTACGTTCAACTTCCTTGTACCAAAAGTCTCTCTAGTGTAGTATCCTTTCTTTCCACAATTATTGCACTTCTCCATTTTCCGTTAGTGAAACCTTGGTTCGTCTGCTTGTTATGTCGTGACTTCTTTGATATTGATTCTTATTGTCTTCCCTTGGGGCGAGCTTCTCCCGTTTGTTGAAGAGCACCTTATCTTCATCTTTTATAGAGAGACTTGATAGTGACTTTTCCAAATCTTCTTCATTTGCCAACAAATTTATTAACTTAGATAAAGTTGGTTCTCTGGACCACCCTTGTGTGGCCATAATTATGCTTTTATACGCCGGTCTTAAACTATACTTTGCTGTTGATAATTAGTTTTTGTGGAGCAACAAAATGCTGCATTATTTTGAGTGGTTGGCATCAATTGCACCTTGTATTCCATGTTACCTCACTTTTAATATTCCTTTTTTCCTCTGCTTCTTCTATTTCTTCAAAAATTTCTGTTTACTATTTTACAGGTATATGATGTGACAAAATTCTTGGATGACCACCCTGGAGGTGATGAGGTTCTGATATCTTCAACTGGTAATATATTTTGACATATTCTTTCCTGCAACTAGAATTTTAGTGGTTTTGGTTTCCAGGGAAGGAAAAGTGAAGTTAGACGGATAGCTGAGGGATAAGTAGAAAATACTTTCATCCAAATTAAGTCAAGCAAAAAGGTGTAGGAAACTTGAGGAAAAAACTTTGTTTTATAATCTTTCCTTCTCTTCTATTCTTTAGCATGCAAGAAATGACTTTATTTTCCTTTATTTTACTGTGAATTCATCAAAAAGTACATTCTTTTGGAGCTTTTGTGGCATCCAACTGAAGCTTTACTGATTTGATGTTGGAGTAATTTCTCAAATCTTAGATGTTGTCATCTGTAATGTAATAAAATCAGAGTTGTAAAGACAAATATCAATCACTTCTATATTTTGCCATTACCAACTTATTAGACAAACTTAACCTTCTATTTAACGGTCTAGTTGAGTTCAGTGATTCGAAGGAGTAAAGAGTCTTAGTCAAGGGGTAATATGTTAGAAAGTTCAGAGTTTAGTGATATAAAGAACTATAGTCCTTTAGAAGACAGTTGTGAGCGAGTTCCTGATTCTTTGTGCAGGAACGGATGCGACTGATGATTTTGAGGATGTTGGCCACAGCAGCAGTGCTCGAGCAATGTTGGATGAGTACTATGTAGGTGATATTGATTCAGCAACCATTCCCACCAAAACCAAGTATACTCCTCCCAAGCAGCCTCAGTACAACCAGGACAAAACATCAGAGTTCGTCGTCAAGCTCCTCCAGTTCTTAGTTCCCCTGATTATTTTGGGTGTGGCTTTTGGCATCCGTTTCTATACCAAACAGTCAGCAGCTTGAAGATGGAGTTCATGGGGAATACATAGTAAGTGTCGAAAAGAAAAGCCAAAAACAGTTTAGGGGTGGGGGAGGCTCTGTCATCTGAGCAAGTCTTGGTTAAATTATGGGGAGAGTAAAGAACTGTTTTTTGTAGCAATGAACCCTTTCTCAGACTTCATATGGCCTTCTTTTAGTGGTACTCTTTAAGATTCTTTGTTTCTGCAGTTGATAGTCTCTGCAAATTGAATTCCCTGTTTGGGTATTGATTTATTAGGATATTTCCATTTTCTTTGGCATGCCTAAACGAGCAAAAAGCGTGGTTGATATGTTAAATTTTCACAAGATCCTCCAGAATGCATGTTAACATTACAACAACACATACCCAGAGTAGTCTCATTGAGTGGGATCTGAGGAGGATAGTGTGTATACCTCAAAGGTGAGGTAGAGGTAGTTTTTGATAGACATGTAAACATTCTTTTTGAGTTTCCGATCCAATGTTCAGTACTCACATTGAAGCCCGACTTTTTGGACTTGTGTTGCGTAGGGCTCCCTACTGAAGTATGGGAGGAGTAGCCCCATCCACTGCACCACATCCATGTTAACATTATCCCAAAAAAGAAGGATAGGAAAGCAAAGAAGGCATCTGTGATCTCTTGAAACTGAGGAGTTAGATTCATGCTCAAGTAGTACTAATGTTTTCAAAGAGATGGCCAAAACACGAAACATAAAAAATTAAAAATTAAAAAAAATAAAATTAAACAACAAACCCAAAAAAGACGCAATGAGAGTTTTGAGAATCAACAAATTGATCTTAGAAAAAGAAAACATACAAAACTATGTTGAAGAGTGTTTTCTTTTTTCAAGAAAAGAACAAAAGGAGATGTTTACTAAATGGTAAGTGTGTGTTATGGAGTCACATAAAGTAGATAATAACAAGATAACTAACTGGCTCATGAACTTTGAAGACATCAATCTATGTCACATATTATGCAGCATCAAAGTATACAAAAAATGGATCTTAGATACCACCAAATTGAGTCATTCTGAGATCATATTATCCAATTACAAGTATCTATTGGGTACTGTTGATCAACAAGGCCACCACTTTTTCCTATGTCTAGTTCTTGTGTTCCCCTCCACCCTTTTGTCAGGTTTTGAACACTAACATATTATAAGATTGCTAATTTGGGTAATCAAGTTCCCTCCCCTTTGGTTATTTTTTGCATAAGCTTATCAGAAATTCCAGAAATAAACTGACAAAATGGGTATATCAACAAGAGAAGAAGGTTTACTAAAGTTAGTACATCCTGGTCGGCGTGTTGAGACTCATACAAAGCCTATTATTGCAGCAGAAGTACTCAAGAAGTACCCGAGACACTGCATTGCCCGTCCTGATGTTTTCAAATTTCCCTGGATCGTTGTTCGTCCTGAAGCAGTTCTGCTTCCAGGCAAAGTGTTCTACATAGTTCCTAAGAAGACAATTTATGATCTTTTGAAGGCCAAAAGGCAGCAGAATCAACTTATGCCACTAGCAATCCCCACACTCAACAGTTACGATTCCCACGATTTTACTTCTATAAGTACTAGTCAAACCTCACTTCTCAGGGAAAACCAATTCCTCAAGAATCGTGACAATCGTCCTCTTAATGTTCAGAACTTAAATCTTAAGGAAAAGCAGACCCTGAAGAAGCATAGAGTCTCTGATTGGAGCTCATCATTCGAGGGAATTAAGTCCTTGAATAATCCTGGAAAGCATCAGTTTCCTCATCGAAACTCGCTCCCTAAGTCAACAGCAGGAATGACTCCAAAGCACCTTACACATGGTAAGCACCCCAACAGGCTTCAGAATTCTCCTTGGTATGTTGCAAGTTACGAGGATGACGATTTTAAAGAGAATAGAAATGGACCTGATAACTTCTCTCAGCAGTCTATTGATGATTCATCCTTTGACAGTACATTTATGCACTCTAAAAGATATTACAACAGCAGCCATAGCCATTCTCCAGCATCACGAGTAGCCAACCACCGTTGTCAGTATACAATATGTTCCAACCAAGTTGAGCTGAAATCTTGTTTGAGAAAGACGGATAGTGAACGAGGGCAGCTCAATCTGAGGGTGACTTTTGGCATGCCAATTGTTACTAAACAATGGAAGAGTTACTTCCATGTTATTTGATGAACTGAATATTACCATTGAGATTCTTAGAATATCTGTGAAAAAGTATTTGAAGAAAGGAACAAAAAGTAGGAAAATTATGAAACAATTTGCCTAAAGAGGGAGCAAAAATATGATTCAGATGAAAGGTAGTTGTCACTTGTCATCAAGGGACTTCCTTTTGTTTATCTTTTGAGAGAGGAAAAGAGTAAAATGAACCATATGGAAAACCTGATAACATCATAGCGATACATCTAGAAAATGAATAAACTTTCATGCATTTAGTCCATTTGTTTGGAGACATGAAAATGAATTGCTGATAGTGAGAAAAGCAAGAAAATCGAAAGAATAGAAAGATAAATAAAAATAAAAACAAGTGTATTAGTCATATGGCTTGTGGAGGTTGGTTTTTCGTATAAGTGTTATATTTGTCCAATTTATGTAGATGAGATATATCAATGTGTATAACTTAAACATCCTTCTGGAGATCAGATTTATCGAAACTCAAAATTTACATTACTTGAATGAAAAATGAAAAATGAAAAATCTGACTTGCTAAAGCATATCTCTAAAGCTCATATACAAGATCTGAGGACAGAAAAATAGAGAACAGAGATTACAAGTACTATTTGCACTAGGAGCAACCAAAACCTATCCAAGTAACTTTATGTAACAGGAAGTTTGTCTGTCATGTTCTTTCAGTTAGCTTAGAATCAGTAACTTGTGACCTCTTTGAGGGGGAACTAGACTCCTTGGAAGAACTATGTCCAAAGATGTTCAACTTCCCAATCTTTTTCGTGAATGTACTCATGAATCTCCGCGAGTTAGATTTTTCCATATTTTTCTTCATACAAACATGATCTTTCTCCAGGTCATTCAATCTCATCCTCATTCGTGCTAGTTCAAGTTTTAGTTCCTTATTTTCTCGTCTTAGAGAAGCATAATTATCCCTGGGAGACATAGCCGCACTTACAGCACCACTATTGATCCTCCACGATTGGTGCATTGGTTTATGATCATCATCAGGATAAGAACAAAATAAGGCATTTCGAAGCCTCATTTGCTCAAAGTAAAGAACCTGTACAATTGATTGGAGTGGGAGGCGTTCATTTTGTGCAGCGTGTGCTCCAGATTCTTGTGAGAGTTTCTGAAAATCAATCAGCTTGCATAGTCTCCTCCTGTCTGGATCTGATAAGGCCTGATGAGCCTGGAATATCCATGGGATGAACATCGATAATTAGTCAAAAGTAATAACTTAAGGAACTTCCTAAGGAAGCTCTACGACTTGGTTAGTAATATGAACTTATTAGTTTAGAAGATTCTGTTAAAAGGAAACATCCTGAACTCTGTGTAAAGTACTTAATCCTCTTCCTAGAAAGTTGTGTATCCATTTTAAGTCATTAGCAAATAGATTAGTATGAAACAATACCTTATTGTAATTTGGAACCATATTCATTTAAGTCATTATAAACAGGTAGTTTTCGAAGATAGAAAGAACCATAAAATTTTAAAACTTGCACTCAAACCAATAAAGTTTTCTGAGAAGCACAGTTCAAGCAATTGGTTGTACATACTTTGAGGTAGACATCGATTGCTCGATAAAGTCCATCATGGATGGTACGAGCATGTGCTGGTAAGCTTTCAGCAATTGCTATGAACTTGTTCAGCTTTAGGTTTGCATCAGGTGCAATTTCAGCTAGGTAATTGTCCACCAGTTTTGCGACTTTGAATAATGCAGTTTGGGATGGCGAAGTAGGGCTATCAGACTCAAACACTGAGACATCATCCATATCTTCATCACTATCTTCCTGTTGAGAAAAACTAACCAAGATCCTATGCACTGTGTTGACATCAAATAATGTTTCACCAGCATTATGAAAAGAAGGAATGAGAAGATCATCGAGAGTAGCTATGTCTAATTGAGACCCTATCCGCCTCTCAAGATCAAGTCTACAAGCAACTGTGCAATCAAGCATCACAGCACTTCTCAGTAGCCCAAAAAGAAAGGTTATGGGAACAACCAATTTCTCAACAGGCATAAGGCTAACAATCGTCTCGACCACAACTTTTTCATGGTCATTTGAACCTGAAACCACATCAACTTTTGGTTGGGTCGACTGATTCCAGGAAGTGGACTTCTTTGTCAACTCCTTCTGAGCATAGTTAACTAGTGAAGCTGCAATACTTTCAGGCCTAACACCACGACATTTCATTGCTGTTATGACTCGTTGATACAGGTCAATACGAAGAACTGATAAATCCTCTATCCACCAGTCTCCTTCACACTTAGCCTGGCGATTCATATGGAGTCTACCAGAACTACTATATTCCAAGCGCGAGAAGCTTGAAGCAATCTGCTCCACACAAGCTTTAGAGGCTATAGCATCAATGCATCGGATAACTATTTTCAGCTCATCAGCCAAAGGGAGCAGGTTTTCGCATTGTTTAAGGACTTCAACACACATTTCAAGATTCTTGCTTACAACAACCTCGAGATACTCTTCAGCTCGGGAACCAAGGTTATTTTTCGAATACTCATCAGTCATCTCAAGATAATCAGACACACAACAAAGCTGAGCAACATTTGCAGCTGTAATCTCAAAGTTAACACCATAGCAAAATTTGGCTGCTAGCTCAAATGATTCAGCTCCACCTGGTAGACTAAGTAGTTCAATCATCGATATATCAGAATCCCTGTGCCCTGCAACAAGCTTCCGAATTCTCCCACTCCTCGATACAAGAGGAAACTGCATCACATGTTTCTATGTTACAAGCCTTACACTGTAGTCTACGAACTTCGAATCAGTTTAGTGAACAATATAAATCACCTCCCCCAAAAAAAAGTCTTTTGAGCTACAAACAAGACACACAAAAGAGAATTACCTTATGCAATGAAAATGTGCCTCCATCTACTACAATCATTATATCACTGGGAACGTCTCGAAACACCCTACACAAAGATCAAAAGTTTGATTAGCAATAAGAAGAGAACATGATGTTCTAAAAGCACAAAAATCAAAACACAAACCATTCATTATATCTCTGGTGTCGTGAACACTTGGCGAGCGCCAGCTGAGAGTGATGTTTATCCATGGAGAATAGTGAAAAAACTGCAAGTTTGAGAAACAGAAAGGAAGAATGTGAAGGTTGTTAAAGAAGGCAAAGGGAACAAAGACACAGTGTAAAATATTGATGTTGATCTACTTCTTTGGCCATTTTTGCATCAAACTATTTGTGCTCAAATCATAGATTAAAACACTTGTCCAAACTAATGGGCCTCTTCGTGTGGGTCATGTCCTTGATAGTACCAATAATTTAATTTTTTAAAAAAACACCCCCATTAACTCTCTAAATTTATACCATTTATATATTCTTATTGCTGTTGAATCAAGTTATATAAATTTGATTGAGTTGCAGAAAAAAGGAAGAAGAAATTTATGGAGTTTGATTCAGTTTAAAGAAGAAAACAGGGGAAATAAAGCGGGAAGAAAAAAAAAGGTCGTTATTCTGTTTTGACATATTTTACTCTGTCCCTTTACTTTCATCATTGCCGCTTTCTCCTTTCTGACAAAAAACACATTAAATGATTTTCTTACTACTCACTATTCTAAATTCGGGTGTCAAAATCAAACTCAATTCGTTCAAATCCGTCCAATTCATTCAAGTTTGGGTGAGGTATTACTCAATTCGTTCAAATTCGTCCAATTCATTCAAGTTTGGGCGAGGTATTGATTCACAAAAATTGGGTTGAGATGTAGCTTAAATTGAGTCATGAGAAATCTTGTCAAAATATTTTTAAATTTTTATTTATTTATTTAATATGTTATATTTAACCATAATAGAAAAATAATAATTTTATTAGCTATTAAAAATTTATAAAAGAACAATTAAAACTTAGTAAGAATTGGATAGATTGAGTTATGAATTTTAGTCCATTTCAAACACAAGTAGCTTTTCGGCGGGTCAATAACCCTATCTATCAACTCAACCCAATTCAACTCGTCCATTTGATACCTCTGCTCAACTCTAACACGAGACTTTTGCGTATAATAATGAAAGAATCATACTATTCTACGGAACTTGTGGTATATTTGTATTATCCAAAAGAAAACGAAAGAAAATATTAATATACCAAGTGTTGTTTTTCTTTGTTCAAGTTTAACAAGTGTTATGATAATTCCATGTGTTTCTCTTTGTAGATTAAAAAACAAGCAATGACAAAATTTTGATCCATGAACTGAATAATTAAGTCCATAAATAATTAAAAGAAAAGAGAATAGTATTAACCTTGTATATATTTTTTAAAGTTGATTAATTATTGAAGATTTGGTGTTGAGAGTCAAAGCTGAGATAATACGAAATCTAGCTGTAGGAAAATAACTTGCTACCATCCAAAGGGCAAAAAATTAAAGCCAGTGGCTGTGGGCTGTAAACACAAATAATTGGAAGAAAAAAACAAGTTCATAATATTGGAATATTTATTATAACTAAAATGATCAAACCAGATGGCATTTGGTCATGTGATCTCCTGGATTGTGACTTCTCAATTGCATATCACAACCTCACTTAGTGGGGTATGATAAATTTGGGCTCCTATTTTTTTACTTTGAAAAAAATAAAAAATATTATTATTATTATAAAAAAAATGGTAATTCAAGAAAGGAAGAATTAAAAAATCACAGTGGGGTATTATTAAATGAGCGGTATGGTGTCCAAGCTAATCGGACAACTTTTTTTTGTTTTTGCCTGGTTTGGAGCTTGACTAAATTCGAATTGCACCGGAAAGTCTGGTAAAGCTTACGAAGGCGACTCCATACGCAGAAAGACTCGAATCCAAGACCTTTAATTAAGAATAAAGAAGTACTTATCATTCCTGCACCACAATCCTCATTGGTTGGATAACTTTTTCACTTTTTTCATCTGTTATATTTTCCTTCATGAATAATCACTAGCTTTTTATTACATCACTACATAAAAAATGATCTTTAGCGGCAATTAATTAATGGCAATAGCTCAATTACCACTAAATATATATTTTTAGCGGCAATTAACACTCTTCGTATATGTCCCTAAAGCCTTTAACGACATTGGATCTAATGATACTTAACTAATGCCGATAAAGACTTTAGCACTCTTTATTAATGTGTCTATTTATTCTCGCTAAAAGTTGTTTTTTTGCTGTAGTGTATGCTCCTTACTTTTAAATGCACACATGCAAATATACATAATGTATAATATATATAATTAATAGTACATAATGAATCAAATTATCTAGATAAAGGAGTCCATAACCTAAATGATGTGGAAAAACAAAAAAAAAAAGGTGATCAAAAAGCATGTAAAATTAGAATTATATCCTAGTTTTAATGACACTTATTAACACACTAATTTAGTGAGCTATAGAGGTCCATATGTCTTAACACTCATCAAGTAGTGGTTTAGTGGACCGTCTATGCATGACATATAGGTCACTAATTTAATGCATTAGTGCATCATACGTAGAATATGTCAACTTTATTCTGACACATTAATTTGATCATTTTTTTTTATTTTTCTCCATCATTTAGATTTCGAATTCATGTAAAGATCTCATTAAATCACGCAAAGAGCATCAAAATGTAAAATGATCACTAGCAATAATTTAGATATTTATAACCAAATATCAATACACTTAGAGAAGGCATAATTAAAAAGAAGTTGTCATGAATAGGGGGGAATAACAAAAAAATCAATGATTACCATGTAAGTCAAAAATAGTTGTTGGTAAGATTATAAAACGCAAAATTTGGCTTTTGCACTCCAATCACTAAAAAAGTTTTGAAAAGGAAGGAACACAATGAGATAAATAAACCTAAAAAGAGTGACGGTGGCCACTTTTCATAATTTTATATCATCATTATCCACCACCACCTTAGCTTCCACCAATTCATTCTTTACTTTGAAGAGAGCCCGGACCCATGTGTTCCCACCCTCCTTCTAGTGGCATTAATCGTAGCCGTTTCAATCTATGTAATGTAGTTTTAATTGAATCAGAATTTAAAAGGAAAAATATTTTTGAAATTTGCGATCTAAAACAAGTCAAAAATGTTTGTATGATTATAAATCATTTTATTAATGATTAAATAAGCATTTTAAAGATAAATTATTGTTCCCTCCATTCCAACTTATATGAGTTAGTCTGACTTGACACGTAGTTTAAAAAAAAAAGTTTGTGGTCTAAAATAAGTTATAGATATTTGTGATTAAAAATTAGTTTATTAAGGATAAAATGGACTTTTGAAAATAAAATTATAACTAAATATAGAAATGTATCATTCTTTCTGTGACTAACTAAACAGGAAAGTAAGTCTTATAAATTGAGACAGAGGGTACTAAATATTGAATTGCATCATTCTTTTTAGACCGAGTAAATACAAAAGGGAATTACCCAAACTGGGATAGAGGGAATACCTTTTTCTCAAAAAGATAATTTAAAAATTATGTACACATTTAGTGTATTTTTTTTACTATTAATAAATTTAGTTAAATATAATATACAAATTAAATTGACAAATAATTACTCTCTCCGTTTTAATTTATTTCTATTAGTTACCTATTTAATAATAAAATAATATTAACTTTTACCAAAAATTCAAAATAAAATAGTTAAGTGTTTATGAAATAGGGCTGCGTATCGGTCAGTTCGGTTGGATTTTGAAGTTTATCGGTTCAATTAATCGATTTGGGTGTGTAGACATGCTAAACCATTAAGAACCATTATGATATTGGCTTATCGGTTATTTGTTTATCGATTATTGATCGTTTTCAATTCGATTATCGGTTTAATCGTTAAGATTTGACACAAAAAATAAATGATTGAAAATCACTTAGAAACATGGTAACAAACTAAATAAACCGTGCACATGAGTTGATAAATTGTATCTTGCTAAAAAACAACACTAACACATTTTAGAATAATCGAAAGTTTGAGACTGCCAAAAATAAAAATATGAAACTAAATCCTAAGTCAAGGACTTTATATACCAAAATGGTATAAATATAATTTATTAATTTACTATTAGGTTATCGGTTAACCCCTTAAGAAAAAATCTCAAACCATTAAGAATCAATAACCCGATAATAAAAAAAAATAAAAACCATTAAATCAATTACCCATTACTGATAAATTAATAAAAAAAAATTATTCAAATTATTGATTTTGATTCGATTTTGAACGGTTCTATTATTATATGACAAGTTCCACCTCTTCTACTATTTGGTTTGCTCTAAGTAAAGAACAAATATTGGAACACTTGGTTTATAATAATGAAGTCAAAATCCATCATGTTCCTAGTCACTTGAATACAATCAAACTTTATGGACATAAGCATGCGCAGTGGGGACCCAAACAGACCCTTCCAACAGAATTTGGCATGTGTGATGCCTTATTTGGCCTAGTTTTTAAATTTTATTATTTAAAAATATATTTTTTTATTAATAAAAAGTATTTTCAGGAAGAGTAGTTCTTTGTATTTGAATAATTAATTTGAAGATCAATTTTATTACAATAAAAACACTATTTTGTGCTTGGTCAAATATTCCAAAAGTATTTATGGAAAACAATTATTTTTTAAAAATTTTAAAAAATAACTTTGCTACTATTCAAAATTAAAAACATTTATTTTTCTTTAAAAGCTTAACCAAATATTTTAACTTTTTAAATAAATATTTTTAACTTTTAAAAGTTTGACCAAGCAGACTACGAGTACTTCACCCCTCTTCAATTTCTTGACAAAAATAATAAATAAGTAGATGTATAATCAATTTTGTTACTATTTCACTCTCATCTCTCTCTTTTTTCTTCTTTCTTTGGTTGGAAAATGACAAATATAATCCCTTAGAAGAGATATATATGTGACTAGCAAAGAGAAGAATAAGATTAGATTTTTGTGGTTATATTGAACAATGATATGACCCTTAACCATTTGTTAACCCTTAATAATTGACTGGTGACTGATTATGTGCAATTAGACTTGGACTAATTATGGCTGAATTTTGATTTGTATAGCTCATTAATAAATAAGACAAAAGATAATGTTTCCTCCGTCCCAATTTATGTGATGTGTTGTTTACTTTGACATGAAGTTTAAGAAAGAAAAAAAAAAGACTTTTGAAACTTGTGGTCGGAAACAAATCATAAATGTTTGTGTGATTATAAACCATCTCATTAAGGGTAAAACGAGCATTTTAAAGTTAAACTGTTACTAAGTATAAAAATGTGTCATTTTTTTTTCGACGGACTAAAAAGAAAAGTACATCACATAAATTATTAGAACAGAGAGATTTTATATATATTCACAATATTTCCAAGCATTAATGGCAACTAAATTTGTATTTTCATCATTTTATCAATTCTACGTGGATTCGATTTGACTTGATATAGGACAAGTGACCTTAAAATTTCATCAAAGTAGTCATCCCAATACTAGTTCTAATTATAGTATTAGATAGATTAGACGTCTTACTATGAATTGAAGTTCAGCTTAAATTTGGCGTCTTGCATGTAGTTGCTAAATTACTTTCTCTATCATTTTCGATTAATATAATTTATTGGTTATTGGCTAATATATCTCTATTATTTGGTATATTTCTCGACCCTCACAACACATTCTTAAGAGTGAACTTAATTTGGTAAAAAAAACGGGTGGTCCATCATGATTCTCCTAATGTTCCTTTGCAATATAGTGACATAATGAAAAATAATATATCAAATATTCCCAGAGAATTTTAGATACGAATCTTGCAAATTAAGTCGTTTGATAGTTCGTATAATAATAGTGTTAAATACGATTTATTAGTAGTATTAATAATAGTGTTAAATAAGATTTATTAGTAGTATTGATAGTAGTTATTCTGAAATTATTTCTTATGTATTGTCTGATTTGGTGTATTAAAAATAGCATATTGCGTTGCATAATTTCCAAAATAAATATTTATTTTTAAAAAGGAGAAACGCCTAAAATGCTCCTCAATTCAACCACTTTTACACGAATTTTCAAGTGGATGAAATTGGTCGAGTGGTCTCAGTTGGGGATGGGATTGCACGTGTTTATGGATTGAACGAGATTCAAGCTGGGGAAATGGTTGAATTTGCCAGCGGTGTGAATTTGAATTTGTACAAAATTACCCTTCGTTCACCTTTCAGACTTCGAATATCATTGATGTCAACCTTTTGGCTCAAACTAAGAGCAAATTTGAGCTAGATGAGTGATATCGAGGGTAGTTTAGCCAAAAGGCTGACGATAGGGGTATTTGGAGACCGAAAGATGAATGAGGGCAGTTTTGTCCTGATTCAAAAAGTTGAGGGGCATTTTAGTAGGCCCTTCTCCGTTTAAAAAAATAACCTCCACAAATACGATGAAAAGGATGCGGAAAAAGATAAATGTGTCTTAACCATGCTAATGCATCCATTATAAATGCTTGCAATGCTAATACCATGGTTTGCCATGTACTCCCTTCGTCCGAAAACAAGTGTCACATTAGTAAATCTCACGTCCATTAAAAAATCAATAAGTACAATGTGTAGTTTACTAAACTGTCCCTATTTAATTAATGTTTGTTGGAAATTGAATACTATTAAGAAGGTGGATTATAAGGGTATAATTGAAAAAGCATACTATCTTGAATTCCTAAGGTGACACTTATTTTAGGACAAATTTATTTTGCTAAGATGACACTTATTTTGAGACAATTATCAATTGTAAAGTCCATCGTGTCAATAAATCAATGTTAGACTCTATTTATACTCTACATATGATGTTCTAAAGAGATTAATTTAACAACTAAGAGGAAAATAGAAGAACCGTAATAAAGGCAATGATATAACTAGTAAAATAATTGACATAGATACCGTTTGAATTCACCAACATGATAAAGTTGGGATGACTATTACATAAGTCTATTATGTTATTGATCCGAAGATGGAAGAATCATTTTTTCTTGAGTACACTAGATCATAAACAAGAATACAAGTATATAGAAACTATAAAGGTGACTGAATTTTTTTAGACATGCTAATTAAAAAGCATGTTGAAGGATGGTCTCTACACATTGACCGAAAATATCATTATTAACTTTGTCAATGCAATTATCTAATTATGACAATACAAGATTATGTCACATGATACTGAATTATGTGAGCATACTTGAATTGGAGATTTTGAGTAGTCATAAACTTATGAAAGGTAAGAAGATCAACACACTTGAATTTTATGAACATTACGTTTTAAGAAAGCAGAAGAAATTAAAGTCAACTTCAACATTAACAAACACAAGATGTGATCGATCGAGGGGTGTAAAATTACATTTATTCTACTATATAGGATGAAAGCGATATAGTTAAAAGAGTTGAATGATCAATTGTAAGAAGAAGGATGAATCTATGCGCGATGATTATAGACAACTAAACAAGATAACAATCAAGAACAAGTATCATATATTATCACCAATTCGAGACTATTCTCTAGTTGTAATATGGACCCCGGCCAAGCTAACCTTTGATGCTGCATAAATCACGAGAAACTGAGTATAAACATGAGTAAAGACTAAAATGACTAAGTTAGAAGCATAATTCAATAGACATCACTGAATAAAGTTTTGTATACTATACTACTATTGTAATCTGAATAAAAATTGAAACAAAGTAGACTAAATATAACAATTCTAATTGATTATCTATGAAACCTCTACTAAAACTCATGAATATATATAGGTAGTAAGGCCATGACCCCCTGCTCACCTTAATCAATATTCAATACTTGTGAACAGAAATGACTACAGACTAAATTATTGAGTTCGAAAAAAAAAAACTCATCACTTGCTGACTGAAAGTTGTGATCCGACTAACTAAGATCATGATAATAAGCATCTGAATATACATCACATAAAAATGTAGGCAAAAAAGGTATGTGATCATTACTTTTAAATGTATTGAGATATGCATCATAATCTGTAAAGTTGAACATGCATGATGAAATTTGAGATGTTAAAGTGAATATGGAACTGAACTACGTACATGGTAAGAGACACTGATGGCATGGATTCACAAAGTTATTCGTCCAAAAAGGTCTGAGTCAACTTCGCACTGTCGAGTGACCCTTATAGCATATAGTGGTACGTAGTTTTGGGACATAGGAATTACTACTAAAGGTCTTAATAGTGAACATTTATTCTCATGTCTACTCGGTGCTAAGTAAAACTCTCAACTGAATTTATATGATAATTTTGATAATATATACTGAATAACTCAAACACTTTAGCTGAAAGCATCTTACGTTTGAGAAAATGAAAGACTGAATACAAAAATGATCATAATAAATTTTTCTATTCTGACTGAAACATGCAATTACACGTCCAAAAATATGCAATTCACTTGTTATGAGGGTTCATGAAAATATACTTAAGCAAACATACTGAAAATTTGGGAAAAACATGTATTTTATAGGCTGTAATGAAGAGGAATTGAAATATATTTAAATCAACGTTCATCATAAGACTCCTAGATTTCTACAGAATTAAATATCTGAAAATACTAAATTTTTCTTTGAAACTCAATGGGTGAAAGGATATCCATTGATGAAATCCCACATACATGAAAGAATTTTTTTTGGTAGAATCACTGAACTTGAACCTTAGTTTTGATCTCACTAATTGAAACTGTTGATGTAAGACTTGAGGAAGGACTAAGTTCCACAGTATGGTAGCCTTACAAACCTTAAATGCTCCGAAATCATGACGAAGAACCCTAATGCTGACGGAGACTCACAAAAGTCCATTCTTGAACCTTGAGTTGAACTATCTTGAAAATCCTAGGTTATGATGATAGATTATTGCTTAATTAGAACACATAATTACATGAGAATTATGAGAGTATGCTTACCTTGATTTGAATGGAAGAAATCTTGATGGACTTGCTTAGAAATCACGTCTTGAACCTTAAAATTGAGTTCTTGATTTCACTAGAGATAGGAAAGAATTTGTCACGACCCAATTTCTCAGGTCATGATGGCGCCTACTATATGACCCACCAGTAGGCAAGCCGACCCATATCCCGGAACTCGAAGTAATGGGATGTTAGGGTAGAAAACCAACCAATCAACCTAAAATAGTAATAAATATAACAAGAACATGCAATGAACGGGCGGAAGCGACTAGACATATATACACAAAATGAATCCCTCCCAAAATCTGGAAGTCACAAGTACAGAGCTGCTAACAAAAGTACAAGTCCCAAAAGTGGACTACAGAAACAAGCTGTCTCAAAAGGCAAAAGACAAGCAAAGTTATTCGTCCATTTTTTTTCCTCATCTTCAAACATAGATATCTCCTCCATTTTAAGCTCAAATTAGGTGATTCAAAAGGTTAATTTCAAGAGAATTTCGTGGGGAATCTAGTGGTGAGCTCAGAAATGTGAGGGGAGGCTTCGTTTGAGGTAAGAAATCGAATTTAGCTACTGCTAGAGTGATTTTCGGAATGAATTTTTGTTGAACTTTGAAAGGTTAGATCTTGATCATCTTAGGTCCGTTTTTAGTCATTCTTGAGGCTAACTTAGCTGTCAGAATTTTCATCTGAGCACGTTTTCCAGGAAGGTTGACCAAAGTCAATTATAGGCCAAATTTCAAGGGCAAAAACGTCAAATGGCCCTAAACTCGTACCGATTGCCTCGATACTCGTGTTGACCATGCTACTAGCCAAATCTGGCCATTTCGGAGCTGATGGAATTGTCAGAATTTTATTCTGAGGTCTTTTACCTGAATTTATGACCGAAGTCTACTTTTTAAGTTATAAAATCTCCAAAACAGGGAAACGGGCCTAAAATCCAAACGAACGACCAGGCGACCGAACAGTCAGTGCCAGCAAGTCATAAATGACTTGGGGTCGCTACAGTAACGCTCTAAACGATGGAATAAGTGCTTTAATTTAAAAATGACCTGGAGGGTCATTACAATATCCACTACTAAAAGAACTTTCGTCCGCGAAAGTAAGAGTCAAGAAGTACCTGAAGGCTCAAATAAGCCGGGGAACTGCGCCCGTATCTCATGCTCGGTCTCCCAGGTAGCCTCCTCAACTGGACGATGTCTCCAATGGACCTTAACCACAGGAATGACTCTGGAACGCAACCGTATGACATCTCTGGCCAAAATAGCAACTGGCTCCTCAATGTATCTCAAACTGTCATCCAAGTCAACTTTTCAAGTTATAAAATCTCCAAAACAAGGAAACGGGCCTAAAACCCAAACGAACGACCAGGCGACCGAACAGTCAGTGCCAGCAAGTCATAAATGACTTGAGGTCGCTACAGGAACGCTCTAAAAGATGGAATGAATGCATAAATTTAAAAATGACCTGGAGGGTCATTACAATGGTCAACTTTTCAAGTTATAAAATCTCCAAAACAGGGAAACGGGCCTAAAGCTTAGTTTTCTACCCTAACATCCCATTACTTCGAGTTCCGGGATATGGGTCGGCTTGCCTACTGGTAGGTCATATAGTAGGCGCTATCATGACCTGAGAAATTGGATCGTAACAAATTGGTATCAGAGCTGCTAACAAAAGTACAACTCCCACAAGTGGACTACAGAAACAAGTTGTCTCAAAAGGCAAAAGACAAGCAAAAGTAAGTACAGAAGGAGACAGGCAAATCCAGGATGTTGTGTGCTCACCCTTCCCTCCGATCACGACCGCAGTTGGCTTGAATCAACGTCGGTAGCTAATACTCAGACCTGCATCACGAAAATAGATGCAGAGTGTAGTATGAGTACTAAAACAGCAGGTACCCAGTAGGCATCAGGCCGACTGAGCAAGATAAGCAAAAGTAGACTGAAATGCGAATAAAGGATCACAATCAAGGACAAAAGAGTAGTAAATGTGGGTATGTACACGAGCGTACAGGCAACAAAGACAAAGAATCTAACTAATTCCGCCGGGCTCCCATAAACCCGACGGGTACGCTCGTGCACAATTAAAGAAACCACCTGCACGGACCCCCATAAGCCCGGCAGATGCACTGGCAGTTGAAGTAAAGGAATGGAGCTAGAAGGTCTATCACAATATTACCAATTTATGTACTTTAACCGAACCATTTCCAATTATATTCCAAGATCTCATTACGTCCCGGACTTTAATCGGAACATCTCCAACCTCCAAAACCTCAACCCACATATGAGAGTAATCAAAGACTAAACTGAAGCTTAAGTAAGGAATTGGGAATGCACCACGTGCAAGCTGGACCACGGACTCGAACCGGGTACTATAGCTAATGAGTCAACCTATATGGGCTGGACCACGGACTCGAACCGGGTGTTGTAGGCAAAGGTCGGGCACGGGTGGGCTGGACCACGGACTCGAACTGGGTACTGTAGCCAAAATCATATCACAGGTAAGCTGGACTACGGACTCTAACCGGGTGCTGTAGCTAAGAATCAATATCCAACCATACGTCGCGAGAAATATGACCAAACCGATTACCATAAATAATCATTTCAGTCCGACCCTCATATACCCCAAATCGCCGAGGAAGTATCCAAAAGTGAGTAAGCTAGACCACGGACTTTAATCGGGTATCTGTAGCTGATAGAAAAGCAGGGCATTATGGATACAAGGTCATAAGCTGAGTTACCGCCTAGCTAAGGCTCAGACTATCAGACTCAAGTATGCTATATCAGTCTACAAGGAGCTGACCGTCCGAAACGACGTCGGAAAAAGTTCTACGGCCCAACGGCATCCGAAACCTCGCAAGTCTATGGTAACACTAGTCTAAGCCTAGACTAAGGCCGAACATATTTCAAATCAATATTATAATATACACCACAAGGTATGGATGTTCAATAATATCAAGAGTCATGCTTTCATAATCCAACAATTTCCCGAAATAAGGTCTAAGGCAGGAATTATAGAAATTTAGCATGCTCGACACCCAAACCCCTCCATACTCAAGCAAATCAATAAAAAATTGCCTAAACATGCTCAATCTCACGAGGGGAAAGCCATAGCCTACCTGAAAGTCAATCACGCGTGCTCCAACTCACGGTATCAGAGATTTTCCCCTCCGAACGGTCTCCAAATGCTTCCACACTATCAAAAGGTTAATCACCTCGTCATTACGAATATGTTGATACTAAAATTATATTTTTCGGAGACGGACCCAAAATTGGGTCTAAAACGGAATTGTGGGACCCACAATTGGAATCCCGAAAATGAATTCGTGAAAACGTCCCAAAGACCTTACTAAACTAATACCCCAAAATTTAGCACAAATAGATGCCTAAAACATAGCAAATCAGCCCCAACAATTAAAATCATTAATAAGTCTTAACTTAAGACTTGGCAGCCCCTTGATCACCAAATTCTGGAAAAACGAGACCCTTCCAACCCAAACAGATTATACCACGACGATCCTTGCGAAAAACTCTACAAGTTAGCCTCAAGAATGATTAAAAACGGACCTAAGATGATCAAGATCTAACCTTTCAAAGTTCAACAAAAATTCATTTCGAAAATCACTCTAGCAGTAGCTAAATTCGATTCCTTACCTCAAACGAAGCCTCCCGTCGTGTTTCTGAGCTCACCACTAGATTCCCCACGAAATTCTCTTGAAATTAGCCTTTTGAATCACCTAATTTGAGCTTAAAATGGAGGAGATATCTATGTTTGAAGATGAGGAAAAAAAATGGACGATAATCGTCCTTAAATCTGGAAATTTCCAGATTTCAACACGCTGCCACGTGGCGTCGCGTGGCTCTGCCATGTCACCACCGCGTTAGAATTCAACAACTCTTCAAACTTAAATTTCGATGTTCCGGACTCGTTCGGAGTCGTAAAAACACAAACCATATATGGAATCTGATTGGAAATGATATTTCGGACTCAACGGAGAAGTCGTAGTTTCCATTGGAGATCGTTTCGATGAAAAGTGGGTCCCACACCCAGTATCATTTTGAGCCAGATTCCACAACGGGCATCTAAAGCCTCAGGAAGTGAACAAAGGGTCGTTCTAGACCAAATCGATATTCCGAGGCTAACCTAGCTGTCAAAATTTTCATCTAAGCAGGTTTTCCAGGAAGGTTGACTAAAGTCAACTATAGGCTAAATTTCAAGGGCAAAAACGTCAAATGGCCCTAAACTCGTATCGATTGCCTCGATACTTGTTTTGACCATGCTACTAGGCAAATTTGGCCATTCCGGAGCTGATGGAATCGTCAGAATTTTATTCTGTGGTCTTTTACCTGAATTTATGACCGAAGTCAACTATTCAAGTTATAAAATCTCCAAAACAGGGAAACGGGCCTAAAACCTAAATGAACGACCAGGCGACCTAACAGTCAGTGCCAGAAAGTCATAAATGACTTGAGGTCGCTACAGGAACACTCTAAACGATGGAATGAATGCTTTAATTTAAAAATGACCTGGAGGGTCATTACAGAATTTGTTGGTAAAATCTTACAGAAATTCTAAGATTTTTTAACATAAAACATGGAGAATACTTACCAAGACTTAATAAGGTTGAATAGAGTTTTTGGGTGCTATTGAGGTCGACCAAAGAGTGATAGTATTAATGTACAAACTGATATACATGATATACGAGTGGTATACATGATCTACAGCCATAAAATGATCCATGGCACATGGATTGATTTATTAGGAGAGAATTTCAATTTCACAAGCAAGATCCATGATTCGTTAATGCTTTCACAATCAGTAGATTTCGGTTCGTGAAATCTATTGCTAAAATTTCAAATTGGAGCGTCTTGTTTAATGGTCATAACTTTTTCTTTGGGATTTGGATTTAAAAATGGTTGGTGGCACTGGAAAGAAGACACGTAGATCTTTAATTTGATAGGTCATGATCCACTTATCTCCTTATATTCTAAGAAATATGATCGTTTGAAATTGATTGCATGATTTCATAGAAAATTTAGGGAGTAGAAAAGGCTTTGAACTCGACTTAGTGTTAGAGGTCCCTAATGAACTTAAATCACTTTGGATACACTTCCTACATTTGGTAATGAATCTTAACATACATGAACAAATAAGAATTTTTCGATACAATCTTGCATCCATACAAAGTACAATTCAAATTTTGGCTTAACTTTTTTTGGAGTGTTACACCTATTTGATTATTTATTTGACAATTTCTTGGTGATTTGGTATTTTCAAAAATTTAATTGATGTGACGCTATCACCAATTGAAGATTAATACTTCATATATCCCCAAGACATTGATGTACATTTAACTTGACTTCAAATATATAATTTATTTGATCATATTGCTAATAATAATAATATGACATTTCAAGTTCTTTTTATGATGCTCATATAGTATGGATGGATTGACATTCATATTATACTTTTTGTCCAAGACTTTTTCACATATTTTTATTTACTCACCAATCGTTCTACAATGTATTTGAATATCATTTTTACCATTGAAATAATCAGTTATACGTGACACAGATTTTAGCAAGTCATCTCGTAGTTATTTATTGTAAGCATTCTTCATCTCCTTTTATCATTTATGTATATGATTTATTTTTCAAACGACACTGTCATCAATCAATTGTGGGCTTTCTCAATATCTTTCTAATTAATTGCATTTGTTCATTAAATATTTTTTTTCTTTGGTAATCTGTTGTAGTCGCCTACTCTCCCATAGAGATTTTTAAAGTCGACCACTTTTAAATGCTATATAATAGTTTCCCTTCAAATACAATATATAATAGTTATGATAAACAAATAGCGCTTGTTAATTCGATAACTCAAAATAATTAGCTAGTATGACATAATGTCTATCAGATAATAAATGTATAATTGTACGCTACTTCAATACCTGTTTCTTCAAATGGTTCAAAATTATATTTTATATTTCTATGCTATCATTAATTCTAATAGGAAAAGTAACAAAAATACTAATAAATTTGCATTCATTTCGATAGAAATCATTAGCTTGATATGGTATATAATACAGAGATACATTTCTTCTATTGATATTATTGATTGACAGTGAATAAAATTATTAATACATAATTTTAATGTCTAACACATAATTAAAAATATTGTTTGCCACATTATCTCATCTATTAAACTTTCGTTGTTGATTTTGCCGTTATCAAAGCATTGTAGGATACTTATGTACATCAACCACGAGCGTAAAGAGTCTTCTTAATTCTTAGAGATATTTTCAAAAGTATATTTATGTTTGAAATATATCATATTTCTAATTTTGACATATATTTTATGAACTGTTGTTTGACAATCTTTAAAAAAAGATCTATGAGATTTTCACCTCAATAATTAGTAATGCAAAAAATATTATTGACATCTATAATGAAATGATCTAAAGAGAGAAGATACTTGAGACATTTTTCATATCTGCAATTTATATATATTTAATCAATTTGATATTCAAATTAGAATAATCTTAGTGATATACATTAATATTATAAATGTGTGTATCGTAGTATTTTTCAATAATTTAGATTTGATGAGGACAATTTTTGTAACGAAGTATAATTGACAACTTTGTTTTCAATGCTTGCATATTACTTGTCAATATTTTTTCGTGAATTCACAAATGGTATGCTTTTCCCTGAATCTAAAGTTTAAGAATCTTTTGCAATGAATACTTGAATAATACAATTGTTTGCTTAGAAGATCATATGGTTAATTTCACATACATTAATGAACTAGTGAATTTGGCCGCATTACGCACGGTTTTGAAATATTTTATATAAATTTTATTAAATATTTTCAATAGAATTTACGCGCAAATAGATCTTCCAATTCAATTATTTTTTTAAAAGATCTTTAATTTATATATTCTTCTATGATTTTTTTATCACTTAAAAGTTTTTAATCTTCTATGAATATTCGTGTAGTGTACTTATAAGTGAAGAAAAAAATAATTATTTTACTTAATAGGAAGTAAAGAAAGAAAAGAATTTCAAGAAATTTTGTATATGTTTTGAGCATCTATATATAATCTTTTTGAAACCTATTTTTTTAAAAGAAAAAGAACCATAAATACATATACAGATATACTTAAATAAAAAAAAAGAACCACAAAGTGCATTGTCTATATCGATTTTTCGAACATTGAGACTAAATGAATCATAAGAAATTTGGAGAAAAACATCATTATTCTATTTTTTAAACAAACCAAAAAATATTATAAATTATTTTACTAAAATTTTAAAAGTATTTAATTTGACAATCTTTATATGTATTTGGAGCTTGTGTTCTTTAGGGTGGTAGCCTCTTCATCCCCTGTCTCTCTCTCTTTTTTAATTGATTTATCATATGCTCATGTTCCTTTTAATGTAGTATATATTGTTACTCATGTTTGATTGATCATTGTTAGGTGCAATAAAAAAAAATGCAAAATATGTATGAATTTCAACTTCACTGCAATGATTATTTGTAATAAAAAAGTTAAGTTTTGCCTCTATTTTTAAATCAATGAAACATAAAAATAGCTTCCAAAATTACAGTGTCAATTAAGAAGTAGAAAAATGTTTATGAATTTGTAGAGTATATACATTCTCCATTTAATTTTGTTTCTTATAATTTGTTTTTTGATAGTCAAATTATATGAACTTTCACCTATATTTAATATGTATTTTTTTATTATATTAATATGAGAAACATTGAATCTTATAATATTTTTCATACAGATTTCAAAATATTTTAATTTTAATTTTAAAATAGTGAATTAATCTAATTCAATTTAGCGTAAAAAATAGTTAAATTAACCATAAAAAAGTAAAATATGATAAGTAAAGTGAACGGAAGTAATAATTACTTTAGAATTCAACATTGAGGTAGATATTATAGGTTGAATGTATGAGACTCCTTGATATAGATGATATAACACAATATCAAAATTTATCAAATGTTGAGTAAGAAATATTAATAAAGAGATTCTAAAGTAGTTCTCAATCAAAAAAATACATCAATTATTTAGTAATTAAAACAATATATGAGATTCCTTGATGTGGATGAATAATACAATATATCAAGATTTATCAAATGTTGAGTAAGAATTAATAAAGAGATTCTAAAGTAGTTCTCAACCAAAACAATACATACCTTAATTTGACCGTAAAAATGAATCCATTTAAATATCCTAAAAAAATATAACACATACAAATAAATTTTATCAAAATAGGATATCTAATAACACGTAAATTTCTCAAGATAAATTATGAAGATGCAAATTTAAAATAAAATACTGTAAATCTGTGAAGTAAAAAATCGATATTATTCCTTTGAATTTTCTATTTGATAACACATAATCCTAAATTCCTACCTCAATTTAGTATAAAATAATATTAAAAAAATATAAAGAATATATTTAAACAACTTACCATACATGTCACACAATTTTTGACTTTTTGTGTGTAAAATTAGACCTTTTAGCCTTTAGGCATAAACCCAACAACCTGCAAAAGTGAAGCTTCACAATCACAAATAAATTGACAATATAAAGATAAATAAGGAATATGAAAGAACATAAAGAAACATAGAAATTGAATGTATTAATTGCTCAATTTAATTAGATTACAGTTATTGTTCAATGTTCACGGCCATTGAAAGGAAAAAAAGAGCAAAACGAATGTAAAAGGTAAAATGTATTAATTATTTGGTTTAATTAGAAATAAAAAGATCCATTAAATTAATGAGAATGACTTTTGAGCTTTCTAAATTAATGTAATTAAGATATAATTTGTAGGTTTTTAAATAAATTATATAAATGTAAAAAAAATTGAAAAAAGATAAATGTCATTCTTGGCTTTAGAAGCATGCCACATCACCTCTCCTACATCTAGCTTTATTATATATATAGATTTTATTATTTCCACGTATAAAGATAAATATTATTATCCCGACCTTGAAGATAATTTAAATAGAAAATCTCATAAAAATAAAATTGAGGTATAGAATGTGCTAGTGACATTGATCCTAATTAATGATACAAGCTTTATGAAATATGTTTTTGTTGGTTAAATAAACTTTATGATATCGATTCGTGATGGTATTACAATCTTTCTAGCAAAGAAGTTATGATATACTAGGTAACTTGGCCGCGCTACGCGCGGTCATAAATATTATATCAAAAGTATAAATTAATTTTTTCATATTATTTGAATATAAAAGAGTTTTTAGTTCAAATTCAATTAAATAGATAAAAAATTGAATTCCTCTTATTATTCACATTGAACTAATTTTTAACAAATAAAATATACTATTACATGAAGGAAGAAAAAGTACTTTTTCAGTTTTCGTTAAACATAAATTGTTTAATGTCATATAACCAGCTTAAAGATAAACAAAGCCCATTAAAAAAATTATATGAGAAAACAAGAGAAGAGCATGGTCCATCCATAACAAAGTGAAAATAACTGTATTTATATGTCGGAAATTATGATGTATACAGATTTAAAAAATAGAGTTGAGAAAACAAAATAAAAAACAAAACTGATCATTTTGTGTATTTTACACACAGTACATATGTATTAATTAGCTTAATTTATATATATATATATATATATATATATATATATATATATATATATATATATATATATATATATATATATATATGTGTGTGTGTAATTTTGTGAAACATCATAGATTGAAGATAGAGAATTGATTTTTAAATTATATACTTTTTAATTTTTTCTTCACTTATACTTGAAAAAATACTTAATAACATAAAGTTTATAATGTGAAAATAATAATAAAAAGACTAAATCAACCAGTAATTATATGATAATTAAAATAGATGTATAAAAATAGTTTGATAAAATATAGAAATTGTAATGTCTAAAACGTAAAAATGAGCATTCGTAAATTATATTAAATTTAAATTGCTAAGTATTGTTGGATTGTCTAGCTAATTATATTATAGATATGACGGTGCCATTTGGATAATCAAAATGTTATAGTAATTTTTGTCACTTCACAGATAATAAAGAACTTATTTGAACTTTTTTATACTTTTTTCACTTTCTTACATTACACACTCCCTTCATTTCAAAATAAAGTTTTTATTTTTATTTTTTATTTTGCTTCGAATCGTGTTTTACATAATTATGAAGACTTCAATGATGTCTTTTTTTCCAATCTTCTCCTTATTTAATCAAAAGAAAATTATATAATCAAAAAACTGAGTCAAAGAACTATATTTTTTCAAGATATCTATTAAAGTTAATTTAGTAAAAGTATCTTACTTTATAGCCTCACCTGAAACTAAAAAAGAAAGTTGACATGCTACAAGAAGATGAATATCATGGAACTGAAGAGTACATAACAAAATGAAATTGAATTACACTGTCTAAGTTTAAAAAATAAAAACTTTTCATGAAATGAAAATCCAGCAAATTGAAGTAAAAATATGATGTAGTTTTAGTAGTAGTTAATACTCTTCTTCAATGTCTGTTATTTAACTTGAAACAAGAAACGTATAGGTGCCTCTTTTGCTCTTTAACTTATATTTTAGTAGTTATGTGAGAAAGACTTTAAGAAAAATTAAGGAAAACACTATTTCAAATATGAAATAAAAAAGATAATCTCAAGTAGGGATTTCGTGAAATAAAAATTTATGAACTTATATAAAAAAAAAATGAGGAATCTTTAAAGAAAAAATATAAATAATTCTCTGTGCAATAGTATTTTTAACCTTTGTTAGTAGTTAGTATTATTACACACAAAGTTACAATAACTTATTTGCATCTAAACAAAAATGCATACTTGCAATAATAAAAGGTTATAAAAATTCAAACTAAAGAAGTTACATGAGCTTTGTAATTTTGTTTGTTTATTCATAAATAAAAGGGCTTAACAGTCCACAAAAATTGCACCCGAAAAAAAAGTTACATGGAGAAAATAAAAACACACACATCTTCCTTGGAACCTAATCATAAGACAATAGATAAAAATAAGAATACAAAATCAATGGCCATTTTTTTGAGCTCTTGTCCGACAACCTCTTTAACAAAGTAATCAACATTCAAGAGTCATTTTCATCGTGTCAAGTTAAAGCATGAATTGATAATATAATAATACTACAAAGAACAATGAAATATAAAGAATAATCTTGAGTTTAAATTTCATGAAACAAAAACTTGTGAATTTATTTTGTCATTAAAAATGGAGAGATATCATAAAGTATCTTAAATTTTATAATTTAATAGTTGGAGGTTTTGAATATGAAAACTTAAAAGTCATAGAATTAATGATATTATCAAAAATTGAAGTTTAATAGATTTACGTTATGGAGGTAAAACTTAAAAATTAAAAGAAAAATGAAAAAACACAAATAAAGTAGATAAAAGAAATACATTTATATTATATAAAGATATAATTTTTTTGAATCGAATAAATAAAAAGAAAAGTAAAAAAAAAACAAAGAAAGGAAAAAATTATAAAATAAATAAATAAAAATCATAAAATTTGAATATCGTGAATTGTTGGAATTCTTTTGAAATCAAATGGAAAAATTTGTAATAATTGATGAGAGTTTGAGAAATATTATAGAAAAAGAGAATAATAGCTTTAATAATAAAATAAATTAAATATAGCTATTGATACAAAAATATAAATAAATATGATTACTTTTAATATTTTTTAGATGAATTTTTTGGTATTTAAAATTAGAAAAAAGGCCAAAAAAAGATTAATTGAATTGAAACTCTTAGAGAGGGTCACATCACCGTTTTTATATTCAACTTTATTATTATATATAGATTTGTAATAAATTAAATATTCACTTTACAGTAATATAATTCGTCTAAATAAAAAATTATAAATACAAATAAAGGTCATAGAGAAATGTCACATATTATACAAGAAAATACAAAGAAATCATACCTTTTACAATTAATTCTGGATACACATTTAGAAAATATATTTTTCATGTAATTAATACACATATTTATGTATTTTAAATATGGAACATCTCCATCTTACCTTTTTATATAGTATCATCTACTTTTTTATGTTTCCGTTTTTATATTTAACTTTATAATTATATATAGATTTGTAATAAATTAAATATTTCACTTTTACAGTAAAATAATTGGTTTAAATTTAAAAAAAAAAAGATAAATACAAATAAAGGTCATAAAGAGATGTCACATATTATACAAGAGAAGATAAAAAAATCATACCTTTTACAATGAATTTTGGATACATATCATGAAAAATATTTGGATACATATTTAGAAAATATATTGATTTATGTAATTAAATACACATATTTATGCAATTTAAATATGGAACATCTCCATCTTACCATTTTCTATAGTATCATCTGCTTTTTTTTTTAAAGGTCCAAATTCAAAATCATAAATCTCTACCTATAGAACCTGAAAATAAAAATTATGTTAGCATATTTTTATAAAATCTTTACATTACAAATAAAAATGTAAACAAATGAAAGATGAAGAATAATTATTAAAAAAGTCATGTGAAAGGAGTTACAGAAGAAAAAATATATATTTAAATGAGTAAGGAAAATGACTAAAAGAAGGGAGAGGAGGAAAGTAAAACAAAAATAAAGTAAAATGATGCTTTCAGTCTTAGTTTTTATGGACTTGAAATAGAAATAAATGTATAATTAAAAGGTAAGAAATTAATTAGATTTTGACTTTTAATATGGCCACGTTTATAGACGTTTTAAAATGACAGTATCATTTATCTTGTGTATTTATTTATTTTTTAGTTATTTATAATAAAAATAAAGAAAAGATGCTAAGAGAGTAAAAAAATCTGAGAAAATATATAAATCTATTTCCTGATCAATGAGGCATGCCACATCAGCGAACTTATGTTCCTCCTTTATATATATATATTGATTGATTCATCCCCACTTTTAAATGTTGAGAAAAAAGATTTTATCTTTTAGTAACTTTACATTAAATAAGTTGTTACTGTCACTGGATGAAATTTTTTATATGATTTAAATAATCAATATCATCAATATTTGTTGGTACAATAGGTTCATTTGTGTAATAGTATTTTTATGTAAAAAATACTAAATATTGTATCAACCAAATAACTTGATTACTATTGAAATGATAATCTATCAATAATAATCAACAACATCAAAATTTGAGAATGAATCAATATTTTACTCCATTAAAAATGTTCTAGCATGATTTATTCATCAAGACTGAGATGATCGCATTAATAACCTCTAAAAAAGTACAAACATCTTCAATAGATTTATGAAACTAGCCACAAAAATAACATCATTCATTACTAATACAAATAGTATATAATTATCACTTTTTATTTTGTAAGTTTGATACAAATCTTCCTTTTATATTTTTATTAACATTTGATCCATAAGAACAAACATCACTAATAGACATATGAAACTAGATACAATAACAATGACTATAACAATATTAATAATAGTAGTAGATAAACTTTAAAAAAATAAAAAATTGATTCAAATTAGGCTTTATATTTTCATTGACATTTGTCCGTAAAAACAAGTATCATACACAATAACAAAAATAATATTAATTGTAATACTTCAATTGACATTTGAATTTCATTGTAAACAATCATGTCAGAATTAACATTAGCTTAAGTGAAAGGGATTTCAGGACAAGTTTTAAGAATCTTCTTGACATACATTCCAAGTGTTATTAGGTTGATTTTGATTTCTAAAATCACTCAATATCTTAAAGGGAAAATGGTCTGAAAAATACTTTAACTTTGGCCGAAATTGCTGTTACGATACCAAACTTTATGGAGGACCTTTTACCCCCTGCACTATTTAATAGTGTATTTTAAAGGTATATATGTGCCCATGTGGACATGTTACTATTTATAATTATGCAATATTTATGATGTCCACGTGGACACATATATACCTTTAAAATACACTATTAAATAGTGCAAGGGGCAAAAGGTCCTTTCCAAAGTTCGGTATTGTTACAACAATTTCGATCAAAATTCGGATGTATTTCAGATTTTTTTCCCTATCTTAAAAAAAGTCAGCCAAATACGCATTGTACTTGATAAATATGTTAAGTTTCGTGGCAAAAAGATATTAACTATCTTCCTATTATAAATTTCAAAATTTTACTTACCAATCTTATTCTTTTATAAATTACAGTGAAAAATATTAAGTAATTTAGTATAACTGAAAATTATATATTGAACTGTAATGAATAACTATAATGAACATTATTATCATAATAAATAATTTTATCGTTACAAGATAATGAAATCCTAACAATCTAATTATTTGACTTTAAAAAATAATTCTATAAGAAATATTATATAGCACTCAACTTTTCTTTACAATGAATGTGTAGGTTAAATCAAGTATAAACAGAATGAAAAAAATATGTAGAAAGTAGTTAAATGTCCTCCCAACCTATTAGTGGATTCTCAACTACACATCTTTTTTTCACGGGAGACCTATTATCCCCCTAAACTTTTAAAAAGTGAAATTTACAACCCTTTAAAACGCAATAATCAATCATGCGTCTTGTGGTGAAACACACACGCTTAACACGTGTTTTCACCAATTAATTTTTTTATTTTAATTTTTTTTCTCCTTCATCTTCTTCCTTTAACCCAATTTCTTTCTGAAAGCCTAATTTGGAGGAAATATCGGCGGATTCCTTGGGAAAGATACCCCAACCCGCCTCCACATTTGCCTTCATCACCTTTCCCGCAATTATTATCTTCTTCACCTACTTAAAGAGCTCTCCGCCATCTCTTTTTAGGAATAAAACTTTGAATTGAAGACAAATACTCAAATTGTCACCAAAATCATCATAAATTCAATTCTAATCCAACCCAAAAAGAAAAACTTAATTGTGATTTCACTGATTTTTCATTACTGATAGCAATAGAAGGTGGGGGCGTTTGGTGATTCGCTGGATCAACGTCTTATTTCTCGTCAATAATGACTGACAAGGAAGAGAGACAACTAAAAGGGTTTTGGTTCGGTGAAGGTGTTGCTCTGATGGTGGAGGTAGTTTGGTTGTTTCAGTGATGTTTGTTTATCAGAGCTCCAATGTGAAGGCCTATTTGGAACAATAACGGGGAGGGCATGTGAGAGAGAAGAAATAAAATATATAAAGAAAAAAAAATTAAAAAAAAACATTATTTTGAAAAGAGACTGAAATATACTTACTTTGCTAGGTAAGTAATTGAGGAGATAATAACTTCCTTTTTAAACCGTTCAAGGGGTGCTAGAACTCTGTTAGGCCCCTAATCCAGTGACTTAGCTAGATGAAAAAATTGACAAGTGTTTAAAGCATGTTGACATTGTCACTTGCATAATCAAAAGAAACAGACATGCAAGGCTAAGCTGGTGACATACTGTTGACAAAGCTAAGGTGTGCGCAATTGCACCAAGGCCTAATTCCATATTGGCAAGTGAGGACCAAGGACTTGAGAGCAAGGCAGCTAGGTGAGGACTCGACAAGGTGAAGTCTTAAAAATGGTACGTGGGCGTGACGTTGATATTCAAAGACATGACAAGGGCAAGGCAAAACTAAGGCAGCAATGCAAGGGATATTTATGCCAACATGAGATAAGGGAATTATACGAATTTGGACATTGGCATGGCAACATTGAGTGGGAGCAATGCAAGGCTGAAAATTCTAAGTAAGGCAGCGGTATGCATGTGTGCAGCTCGACCAGAAGACAAGCAAAACCAAATCTACTCGGCAGTTACAAAGCACATTCCAATCACATGACTAGTGGTTACAAAAAGTGTAGTCTTATCTTATTTAGACTGAGACTTGATTTTGGCGATTTGTTTGAATTAATTTGAATATCCCAAGTAGTTGAGGGTTGTCAACTATATAGGATAGATCGGGCTAAGGCCAACAAGTGTTGCCTTCCTTTTACACCACATGTCGGCAGTTGGTTGCACATAGAATGATAAATGTGCAGATTGCCTTATTGTGGAATTTTGGATTTTTTCTTCTAAGTATTAGGGAATACAAAATAGAGGGACAAATCTAAGTATAAGGTCTATGTGATCTTATAGTTCCAAGGCCGACACAAATCTAAGTGTTCTTGTATTCACTTTAAATAATACAAATTGAGAATTGAGTTTTCCGTAAAGTTGTTTGTCTTATTCTCTTTTCCTAAATTATTTGGTTTTATTCTATATTGTTGCCTACTATTTTATGTTGCCTAAAAACGTCCAAGTGTTAGTCTCAAAACATTTCTACCTATATTTCGAGAATAAAGTACCCTGCACATTTATAATTCTATGTGCAACCAACTACTGACATGTGGCGTAAAAGGAAGGAAACACTTGTTGGCCTTAGCCTGATCCTATGTAGTTTATAACCCACAACT
Source organism: Solanum okadae (assembly GCA_036553675.1). NCBI lineage: Eukaryota > Viridiplantae > Streptophyta > Magnoliopsida > Solanales > Solanaceae > Solanum > Solanum okadae. Next base: position 43,765,867 of record CM071686.1, read on the forward strand.
ACTTGAGATATTCAAATTAATTCAAACAATGCGCCAAAACCAAGTCTCAGCCAAAATAAGATAAGACTGTACTTTTTGTAACCACCAGTTATGTGATTGGCATGTGTTTTGTCACTGCCGGGTAGATTTGGCTTTGCTTGTCTTCTAGTCGATCTTCACACATGCATACCACTGCCTTACTTAGAATTTTCAGCCTTGCATTTATCCCACTCAATGTTGTCATGTTAATGTCCTAATTCGTGTCATTCCCTTATCTCTTGTTGGCATCAACACCCCCTGCTTGCTGCCTTAGCTTTGCCGCTCATTTGCCCTTGTCATGTTTTTGAATATCAATTTCACGCCCACGTGCCATTGTCAAGCCTTAACCTCTCCAAGTCCTCACCAAGCTGTCTTTCCCTCAAATTCTTGGTCCTCACTTTTCACTTCGGAATCAAGCCTTGGTGCCATTATGCACACCTTAGCTTTATCAACAGTCAGTCGCCAACTTAGTCTTGGATATTTGTTTCTTTAGCTTATGCAAGTGACAAGGTCAACATGATTTAAAACCTTGTCCATGCTTCCATCTAGCTAAATAACTAGATTAGAAGTCTAAAGGACTACCCCCGCTAGTTTGATTCATCGTCCTCAACGAAATAAATTTAGACGCAACATTTTTTTTGTCAAACAAAACACTTAAATGATTAATATACGCCACTGGTTCTTCTTCTTGTTCTACATCCTCATTTTCATCGAGTAAACAATTGATAATTTTAGTCCATTTTGGACAGTTTCATACCATGTGTGGTCTATCACAAATGAAACAACCATCAAACTTAACTTTTCCTTTTCCTTTGGACGGTCCAGCCTCCGATTTCCCCTTCTCCTTGGCCTTGTCCTCAACATTTTAATCTTTTTCCTTTTTCTTTCAATCCTTCATTCTGTCTTTTCCTTTAGACGTATAAGAAATAGAAGAATTTTCAGCATCATCTCGTTCCAAACAAAAAATTGTTAATGCATCTATCGCCGCAATTACACTAGGAAGATCTTTTATATCTGCCTTTGTAGTTCATTGTGTGCCCCCATTTTTGTAATTCATATAGGAAATTATGCAACTTATCCCCCTCAAGCATGTTGTTAATATCCAGTATCAACGAAGATAACTCTTTGACATAGTCTCTCAAGGATTCGGTTTGTCTTAACGTCTTCAAACGGTCCCTAGCAATCCAGCATGCATTGCGAGGAAATAATTGATCCTTCAACTCTTTTTTCAGAAGTTCCCATGAATCAATCTTAGGATGTTCAACACTCACTTGTTTAGTCATTCTTGTACGACACCATAATTTTACATCATCCACTAGATACATAGTAGTGATTGACACATTGCTTTCATGACGTATATGGGCTACAATGAAATACTGTTCCATACCATAATAAGTTTTCTAGTTTCTTGGCATTTCTTGTACCCCAAATGCCTTAGGCTAGGAAATTTTCAATTTAGAAGACTGCTAGAGCTTGTCTAGAAACAATAATATCCAAATGCAAGACGGACAGTTATGCGTGAAGGATTTCTTTTTCCTTCAATACTTTGCAACTTCAGTTCGAAGGGCATCATTATCATTCATCACATTGTCAATTTGTAGTATCGATGCGTCACGAAAATTCAGATTCTCCGCTAGTTGTTCTTCGATGTCAGTTAGATATAAACTCAATTTTGAATGAAAAGTTTCAAATTTCATTTTTATTCTATAGATCTGTGTGATCAGATCCACCAAGTTTGGGTCATCAAGTCGTTCATTAGTCATGCCAATAAAAGCTTTGATTCTACGCACATGCTCATATAATTAAAAAATAGTCACCATCTCTGATACCAATTGATACAGGGTCGATATTTGAACACTAATTGGTTCGCTGATTTAACCATGTGCGACAGCCAACGCCCTTGTCAACTTCAGCTTTCTAAGCACTTAGTCAATTTTATGATTGTTTTGGTGTAATTTTGGACTTGTTGTTCTAAGTATTAGGAAATACTAAATAAAAGGATGAATCTAAGTATAAGGTCTAGGGTGATCTTATAGTACCAAGGTTGGTATAAATCTTAGTGTTCTTATTCACTTCAAATAATACGAGTTGGGAATTGAGTTTTTCATAAAGCTGATTGTCTTATTCTCTGTTCCTAAATTGTTTGGTTTTATTCTATATTGGTTTCGACCGTTTTATGTTGCCTAAAAACATATAAGTGTTGGTCTCAAAACATTGCTGCTTATATTTCGCGTTAAGCCAAAACAATCCTGAAATTGGTTAAGTGTTGAGAAGACTGAAGTTGACAAGGGTGTTGGCTGCCGCCTGCCGCCCATGTTTGAATTAGCGAACAAATTAGTGTTCAAAGATCGACCCCGTATCAAACTCCATAAAATTAAAATGTATAGGTAAAAATCTGAATATAGATTAAGAGAACATTTAACTATTTTTCTCAAAAAATATATGGAAAAATTATGAAAAACCTGATTAATAAAACTTTAAAATATGCTCTAATTTTTAATTACTTATAGAACACACTTATGACCCGTTTGACCCCAAGAATACTTGAGAAAACCTTGGGAAAAACTTGGGAAGTGGTGTTTGGTTATATAACTTGAAAAATATATTTGCCTAGTATCCCAAGTTCCCAAATACTAGAAAAAACTAGTATTTCAATCAAGTTCTAATATTTGAGATTTCAAAAAAATAAAAAATTACCCAAACTTTTATATTTTATAAAAAATATCAATTATTTATTAATTCCAGCTAATATTTGTTACTACCTCCTCCGGAAAAGATTGAGTTCTAATTTTAGTGATAAAATTGAGAAAAAGGAACAATTTGTATTTAATTGGTTATAATTATAACTAAATTAGTGATAAATTTGAGTATGCGATTAATGTAATTTCTTGCCTATATTGTTATTCGATATTGTTGATTTTTATCAATGATATTATAAGATTATTTTTAACGAAACACATTTATTATAAAATGACAATATAAATTTATGAGTATTTTCAATAATTTTTAGATTTTATGGGTATAAATCACATTTTTTGAAATAATCAAATATTCTTGAGAAAACTTGGAGCCAAACAAATGGGATAATTTCACAAAAAAATTTGACCCAAATATTTTGTATAACTTACATAAATCCCATAGTGTAAAACTTAAATTACATCTTATCCCTACTCTTTTCTATTTTACAAAAATCCCTTAAAAAGTGTAGCATCCGAATACATTATATTCAATTGGATACATAACATCTAATACATTAAACAACTTGATTGTTGCGCTTAAAAAGAAATCTAAACGTAAAATTAATTACCCACGAACCACTCAAAACAAATTGATATCAATTTATTCCAATCCGTAACGAATTCAGAGAATTCAAAAAAACAATTTTTCTTCTCCTACATCTATCCCAAATCATAAAAGATCCAAAATAGACAATCACAGTTGCTGATACATGATGAATATATCAATTTTTGTTGAAATATTCAGGAATTTGGTTGAGTGATCTGAGTTATGAATGATACAATAGTGATGGAATAGTTGTTGGACAAAGATTTCTTTTGTGAATCTCAAATCTGCCTTTGATACAACAAACAAGATGGATGGAGAGATACATTTCTTTGATGCTACATTCGGCGAAATTGTCTGTGTCGAAGTTGGAAAAAATTATATTCAAGGTATTTTTGTATCTAAATTGGATAATAGATACATTAAAGATCTATTCTCTTCATTTGATATTATCTTTATCCATAAGTTGCATGTTTATTAATTTCATATAATCAATATAAGTTTTATGCGCGCGACTTATTTGATATTATCATAGTTGAGTGAGTTGAACTTGTAATTGTGGCGGCTATTCAGCTTTTTGTAGAGTTCACCTTGTGTTGTCTGGAAAAATTAATTTGCAACAATGATGATTCAATGCTACATGTATTGAATTAAGTATATTGTCTTGTTCTTAAGTTGTCTTACCACCTAGGTACAAAAGGATGCTTGGACGGTTAAGAAAAAGAATGAAAAACATGTTTTGTATTGTGAATTAGTATTTTTGATTTTTTGATACATAAGTCGTGATGTCACGATCCGAGCCTACACCCTGGACGTGGCCGGCACTCGAGAACCATTGTTGGTCCCCAATTGAACCCTCATCCTGGCTGACTACAAACGGAAGACTAACTCAAGCATACAAAGCTTAAAAACTGAATAAAATTCACGAAACTTACAAATCTTTAACTCAAATGAATAACTCTGAATAAAAATAAAATATTCAACTAGCCAACAATAGGCAACTCAAGTCTTTAATACATTTAATAAGATAAATGAAACAAACTTCTCAAACTCTACTATCTATCTATGAAGCCTCTATTTGACAGAGATGGAAGTCGGGATAAGACCCACAACATCCTAACAACTGATATAAGTGAAAAGTAAATGAAATCCTCCGGAAGGGAGGAGGCTCACCATAGCTAACTCGAACTCCATGTGGTATCAACGAAGCTCCTATACATGATCCTGAATACCTGAATCTGCATCATAAAAGGATGCAAGCCAAATGGCTCAGTACATGGAATGTACGAAGGGGAATTCTAAAGCATAACATAAGCTTGAAACTTGATAAAAAGAGAAACATACTTACCTCTTCTCAAACTTACTCAACTCAAGGAATACCGAAGGATACTCAAAACTACTCAAACTTACTCAACTCAGAAGTACTTAAGGATAAGATACTCAACTCAGAAGTACTCAAGGATATGATACTCAACTCAGTAATAAGGTTCTCAACTCAGTGAAATGGGGCTCAACTCAACAATACGGTACTCGACTCAATAAAGCACAATTCACTCAAGCTACTCAACTCGAAGGTACTCAACTCAAGATACTGAACACGAAAGACTCAACTCATGATACTCAAGGATAAAACAATAGTAAAATATGCAATATATATATATATATATATATATATAGAAAGCTGTAAAACTGTAGCTAACAACTCAATGTATTGAAAAGTTCAATAATACTCAATGTGTATATAAAAATACAATATAACTCTGTGGGAGTTTCTCTAACCGACAACCACCACTATGAGCCTAAGTGATGATATAACATCTTCCCCACGTTGCCAGAACTGTCCTATACTTTTCCTTCATATAGAATACCTTAACTAAGTGGATACACTAGTCTATGCTAAAAAGACTAAGGAATCATCTAAAAAGTATGATCTTTTATACCCATGATGGCTATATGGTTTATGGAGACTTGAGTTATTATGAACTCGCATCCCCATATCAATGCTCAATACTACTCCCAAAAATATACTTAGCTCATATGTTTTTAAAACAAAACTCTTTCTTTGGTTTGAGATAATTACTCAAAACTTAGCTTAAAAGCTCTCTTGGAAATTGGTGTTTCCTTTCTTGTTCAAATGTGAAAATATTTTAACTCTTGGGAATACTTAGTTCCCGTATAATCTTTGAAGAAATGAACTTTACTCTTACTCTTTACTTAACTCAAAGCTTAAGTCTTAAAACAAAGTTAAAACATTTGTAAAAGACTTCTTAAAATATGGTTCATGCCGAATTATGGTCGTGAATGACTCAATGCAAGGTTTTCAATAACTATAGGTAGAACTCAATACTTGGAACTCAAGAACTTCAATGATACTACTTATTTCAAGAATGCTCAACACAGAGGGTTCATGCGGAATTATGAGCATGAACTACTCAACTCAAGGACTCAAAGATACTTCTCATTTCAAGACTATTCAACTTTAGGGTTCATGCGGAATTATGGGCATGAACAATTCAACTCAAGGATTTCATAGGTAACATGTAATAGTCCCATGATTAGAAATATAATCTCAAAGGGGGTTAGGAACTCAATACTTAAGACTTAGAACTTGAAGATATTACTCTTCTTAAAAGTACTCAACTAATGCAGTTCATGCGGAAGTTATGGGAATGAACGACTCGACTCAACGGTTAAAATATCAATAAGGAACTCATGTATATGACTCTTCTCATTCTCATACTTACTTACTCAAAACTTAACTCAAATCGATGATGGATCTCAAAGGATTCACAATTGAACTCAAAGGCTTTCTTAAACTCTACTCTTAACTCTCTCTTTAATATGAATTATGAATTCAAGAGTTATGGTTCATGATATGAAAGGTCTCATAATGACAAAGTAGACTCATGAATACATTCTCCTCACTCTCATGCTCACTTACTTGAGTCTTGAAACAAGTTAGTAGAAGTTGTAGAAGACTCCACATAAGGACTCAAGGGATTTCTTAAAATGTTCGAATGAATTCTGAAAAACATAACTCTTAACTCTACCTTGAATTTGAATTATGAATTCAAGGTTATGATCATGTGATGAATGATTTCTAGGTGCTTAGAAGTAGCTTAGAATAGTTAGAATAAAAAAAAGAGTGAAGATACCCTTTGAAAGAACTCGAACAGAGCAACCGATTGAAATCTGGATGGGGCAGGCGACCCTGGGGCTAAGAGTAGCGCGGGGCGCCAGCCCCTAAAATTCAAAGCATACTTTGGGGCACTCTGGCTGGAGCGACGCGCCAGGACTCAACCCAGAAGACCCGACAAAATTCTTTGCTCGTTTTCTCACCCTAATTCGCCTAGAATCGAACGGTTTCTTCCCCAATCACTTGAATTCAATTACTTAACATAAGTACACTCTAATCTACTCAATACAACCCTCAAAACACATACTTTAATCTCAATAAATCATCAAACCCCGACAATACAAGATTTAGAATGAACTTCAAGAACACCTATCAAGAACTCATCAAGAACTCTAATCTTTCAACTTTAAGAATGAAATTGCGTTGAAAATAACATGATTGGAGTGTGGGTGAACAAACCCAACACTATGGAAAGTTACATACCTCTTAGGGAATAAACCCATGGCGAAAATCGTCCAGAGAACTCAAGAACTTCGACGAACGCCTTGATCCTTTCCTTTTTTCTCTTCTTGGCTCTCAACTAAAACCCTAGGCGTATATTAGGATTATAAAACTGAACCTAATAGGATTAGACCCTTAAAACATAACTAAAAATGAATTAAATCTGTCTGGGTAAGGAAAAAGACCAAAATACCCCTTACTATTTTCGGGTAACTTTCCTTAACTGGACTGCCTGACTTCAAAATGACATATCTCACTCATCCAAACTCGAAAGTTAGCAAACTCGGCGGCGTTGGGAAGATAATTCAAAGACCTTTCATTGGGTACCTTCTAGCCCAATTAACTCATATTCTACTGAGAGTTATGGTTGTTTGAAGTTGACCTAAAACTTAAAGGAACTCAAGAATGACTTGAATGAACTCTCTTTAGTTCTTCTTGGGTGCTACATCCAGTGACCTTAACACTTAAGAGATTTTTAATTCCTTGGTAAAATCTCACTCACTACGAAGAATGGTTCGAGTCTTGGTTCAAAAATTTTTCTGGGGTGTTACACGTGATACATTGTTATTCCTGAAAAAAGATACATTGTTAGCCTTGAGGGAAAAATATGTTATTATGGGAGATTTCAACTAGACAAAACACTTTGTACACACGCAATTCTGTTTGATACATGTAAAATTTCAACTAGACGAAATACCTTATGCCATAATACATTACTGATTACAAAAATGGATACAATTCTAATTTGATACATGTGAATTAATGGATACAACATGATATAATTATAGCCAGTGTGTACTTAATTTTATGTATCAGGTACATGTGATTTTCTGAATTTTAAATGTATTAGTATTTGAATTACTTTCAATTTTTAATGTATCTCTTATCCATTTTAATCAGTTCCAAAATTTGTTTTGGAAGAAGTTGTCTTACCAATTAGGTACAAAGGAATTTCTGGACGACCAAGGAAAAGAAGGAAAAAAATCTAGATGAAAGCTAAGCACAAACACAAATTGTTGTGGACGTTATGGACAAGAAGGTCACAATAAAAAAACTTGTACTTTCTTTTCGAAAGATGTTTGATAAAACTTTTTTTTGAACTGTTATTTTTCAGATACATTAAGTTAAGATTAAAGCTCAATTCAATTTTTAGATTTTCCACTGTTATATCGACATACACTACAATTTACTGTTAGATGATGAATTTCTAATACAATAATTTGACATGTTAATATTTTCAACCTTGTGTACATTTCTGATTGATATTAATTTGTTCACAGTGAAAAATATATAAAAAATTGTGAATATGGTACTGCACATTATGCTTCAGATGCACTGTTTATCTAATGTATCATTTTGTAATTGATAATAATGTATCTGATGCAATATGATTGTGAAAAAGGTATTGTGTAAACTATAATATGTATCAATAAATAAAAATCAAGGTTTCAAATAGATACATTGGATTTGTTAAGTGTCCAATATATCAACAATTAAGTACAATTACTATAAAATATGAATTTTGAGTGTGTATGCATGAATGAATCAACTGAATATTATGAGACTTTTGTATCGGTATATAAGACACAAGTATAAAAGAATAGATGCTAGAAATAACAATTGAATATATTAAAAATTAAAGTCAAAATAAACAAGTCTTTTGAGAACACTCTAAAACTTGAGTAGAAGTATCTTAAAACAAAAAAAAACACTCTAAAACTAGAGTTAATGTATCTTCAAACTCATAACACTCTAAAATCAGTCTATTCAACATTAACCAATTTTTTTTTAGTTGTTGGATCATCATTGTCATTAACATATCTTGTCTTAGCCTTTTCAGTACCATATTTCCATAATAAAGTTGCATATCATTTATGGAGGTAATCAGATCTGAACTCATTGGCTGAAATATGAATTTCATCACTAAGGAACTCAACAAACGCAACTACAAACAATCTGCAGTCCCTTCAAAACGAAGAATATAATGTATCTGATACTCATTAAACATGACACAAGATATTTGTATCAGATACTTATTTAACTTGATATAATGTATCTGATACATATTAAAGAAGATGATAGGCTCAAATTACACCTCCTTACAGAAGTATAAGCGATCGTTATCAAGTAAAGAACCCAACTTGTAGGTTCGGGTCAATCCCACGAGGAAAATGGTTTATACTTTACTTTAACCAACAATTATATTCAATTAGTCAAATTATTTCCAGAAACAAGTAATTAAAGGGGGGGGGGGGTTGTGCTTGTGTGAAACAAATAGTAAGAACTTAATAAGTAATCAGTAATCAAACTCAACTTTGGTTGTTATCAAGATAAGAGAAATAACTAGGGTATACGTGTTTCCCACAAACTCATAACGCAGTAATCCTAGTAATAGCAATCCTTTTCTAGTGTATTACATGCAAAGTGATAAGTTAGGTATCTCTAAATCCTTGGTCCGACATCTAGAAAATTTCACCCCGCAGCTTGGTCCGGCTACGTGTGTAGAATTTACTAACCCTTACCTTTACCTCATATTAGACATCATAATTGATGTTTGGCTTATTTATTACTTCGCACCAATCGACACTAGCCTATTAGATAGTATCACACTAAATCTATGTTGATAATTCTTTTCTTGTTGATTACCTCCTTGGTCCGGCAAGTAGCAACAAGGCGAGTTCTAACGTTGGCCACCGTTAAAAAGACTTCTAAACGAAAGAATTATCAATACATGCAACACACTATTCAATAATTGCTTATTTACTATTCATACTTTGTTAATCGCTCATGGTTCCCACAACCCTAGTTGTGGATTTAGTTACTCATATTAGCAAGAACACAATTCATAATTGTATATGAAGAAATTATGAACTTACGTAAAGGGAATAATAAACCCAGAAATTTAACTTGAATTGCAAAGCCAAAATCTTCAAAACGAACTTGAAAAATCAATAATTGCTAGGGTTGCAAATTAATCTCCAAAGTTACAAGGTAAAACTAGAATAATAGTGTCTAACCCCCAAAAACGAAGTTTACATGTCCTATTTATAGAAAACAAATCCTAAATAAAAAAGGAAACAAATTAAGGAAAGTTTTGTTCAAGGACGCGTCTTCAATCCACGAGACCGACTTACGGACCGTCGATGGATCTACGATCCGTAAGTCCCTTCCGTCAGCCAGGACTTAGAAAATATTTTCACCTCCAAAAATCAGCTTCTCTGAAGCAAACGACGGACTAGCAGTACGGACCGTAGACCAATCTACGGTCCGTCAATCCCCTCCGTAGCTCCATACTTAGAATCTTCAAAAATTAGGTACTGGAACCCTCGCAGTATCACTCTACGGATCAACTGTACGGTCCGTAGATCAATCTACGGACCGTTAATGGGCACCGTGGTTCCACACTTGGTCAGATTTCCCTGATTTGCACTCAACACCATGCTGCTAATCTACGGACTACGGTCATCACCTACGAACCGTGAATGGACCTACGGTCCGTAGATCACTTCCGTTAATGCCCTGTTTCTGCATTTCTTTCAGCTGTCTCTACACTTCCGCGCCTGAACACCTTTCCTGCAAAACATGATAAAAACACATAAAAACCAATATAAAAAGGCCCTAGACACACACAACTTGTAAGTGAAATGTATTAGAAATACCGTACACTCACGGTATATCAACACCCTCAACTTAAATTCGTTGTTTGTCCTCAAGCGACGCACTACAACTCTAAACGACACTTGTATAGAAGCAAGCATTTCTTAAACTCAAGCAATCACATGGCTCTCTACCTCCTCATTGTTCGGGTGCACATTCGTTCTCTTAGACTCGACAAGCCAATTCATGTGGATCACATCATGACACAGACCAACCAACTGACACACAACAGACACCTTCGCACTATCACTCAGGTACCAACTCTCCGACGATGTAACTAGTGCCCTTACTTCAAACGAAATCCCCTTTTTGCAAAAAATTTAATGTCATTCATGGTACAAGGATTCATTCAACACTCACGCTCAGAAGTAATTTCAAATACAGTTAGTGCTTACTGCCATAAGCTTGCCCTTATTTTCACTGCTTAGACTTTCCAAACTAGACTCTAGGATCACTATAGGACTTTATTGGCTTGTAACGTAGGCTCAGGGTCAGGTGTGGTACATTTGGATACTGCTTAATGACTTTTTGCCGTCCTTGTCATTACACTAGGCTTTTAACCTCTTTTTGCCCTATTTTTGTCATATTATCGCTTTACCTTCTTTCCCTTAATTTTCTTCAACCACGGATGTGACTTTAGACTTTGTAGATCACTTTCCTTTTATTTTATTGTTCTTCTAGCTTTTAACAAGTCACATCCTTTCCTCACATTTTCCCCTTCTTCTTTTTTTCTTTTTTTTCATACCCACTTTTTCTTTCAGTTCTTCTTTCATAGCCACCCTCAACTTATGGATTTTCCGTTAGTTGGGGTGCACAATACCCGTTGTCAGGTCAGGGCCAAGATAGAAGTTACTTTTCACATTAGCCACCCTCAACTTAGGCTTTTGGCCTAAGTCAAAGTGCACATGTCCAAGGAGGGATCAGGGCCAACATAGTAGATTATGGGAAAGTGAGTTCGGGTTTTTAGAAAGAAATGGTTTATTTTTAGGCTCAAAGTTGGATCAAAGGGGACAGTTATTTCATTTGGTTGAATCCTTCTAGGCAATTTGTGGATTTTTCAGAACAATGGCCTATGATCACTTCCTATCCTCTAGATTGAATTGTCTTAGCAGGACTAACCGAGCAAGTTCTAGTTTTGCACAAAACCGTTTGAACAGTCAATGATTCTCACCCACTCTTGGCACATAGTTTCATTATCAGATTACCCAGTTCAAGTTTCAGGTTTAGTCATGCCATCAAGTCGATTGTTACTATGTCATACTCAGAGCCAACACAAACAACTAATCGTAGCCTACTTCTAGCATACATCCCAGAATCTGACGGGTATCATTTTTCATAAGCCATCATGCTTCATTCTGTATCATGCTTCTACACATACAATCCTAAGACATGCCGGTTCAACAGAAATTAAACAGTCTCTTGGGGGAAAAGAACACAGGCAAGAAAACCCCAAGAGAGGATTCATGAGTTGGGTTATTTAAACTTCACCCTATCACTCACAATCCATTTACCCCACCCCCAACAAAAATAGATGCAATTGTCCACAATGCATACATAAACAGTACAAGAAAATGGATTTGGGTGAAGCAAACATGTGGCGCAAAGCGCCGACGAATCATCAACAAGCAGGGGGGTCCGGTTCCCCGGAGCCCGCTGTAACAGTGGTGGTGGCACCCTCAGTAGTGCCCACATCTGCAATCATAGCACTCTCAGTAGTGCTCTCTATCAATCTCACCGCACCATCAGTGGCGCTCACAACATCCCTCAAAATAGGCTGAACCTCTGCAACTGGGGCAGAGCTCGATGCCCCTGCAGCTCTCTCACGCACCCTCTGCTGGCGCAACTCTTTGTCTGCAATCGAAGCCCTCCTAGCCTCCTTCTCTTGCGGACGCTGTCTTTTCTGAGCTTTCTCTTCCTCCGTGCGATGAGAGCGGTGCCGCTTGCCCTTGACATGTGTCAGTGCAGGCCCTTCCTCGGCGACTCCACTGAATAGAGCCTTTAGCACTGTATCATCAGCCAGTGCAGTAGAAGCAGCTTGAGTCTCAACTGAAGGTGCAGCAAGAGTGGCATCAACGTCAGTCCGGAGGCTGGCTACGTCAGTCCGGAGGCTGGCTACGTCAGCCTGCAAAGCAAATAAGTCTGTGGCCGGAGCTGATCGCTTGAGGACTCGCAACTCAAAGGCATCAAGGCGCTTATTAATAGCCTGGACCTTCCAGTCCATCATCCCCTCCATCCTGCGCTCCATTCTAGCCTCGGACTCGGCAATCGACTTTTGCATCCATGGCTGGATGTGATGCAGCAGTGTGGCCATCTGCACCTCTAACTTCTGTACTCTGGCCATCGGGACAACCGTCGCTCCCAACTGCGGTGTGGACCGGGAAGAGTTAGGGGCAATACTAGCTGCCTGAGAAGAGGAGCCTGGGACAGTGTCGGTGTGGTCTGGGATAATGAGGTTACCGCCCTGTGCCTGCCCCATAGTGTCTGCAAGATCGGAACCCAAGGGAGGTACCTCAATCTGGGACTCTCTGCGAGGTGCTGCCACATTTGCCTCATCTCGAATAAGGCTGATGTCCAATGCCCCTGTAGGGTGGACTAACTTGTCACAATGCCAGATCGGCACTCTAGAGTCCCTGCACAAATGAAAAATCAGACATGGAAAGGGGTAAGTAGTGAAGGTCCTGAAAGCTCTCTCGTGAATCTCTGCCAGCAGTATGCGGGCAAAGTCGATCTCTACTCCTGCTACCAATGCTGCAACCATCACCGCTCTGTCCCAAGTGACTTGATTGTCAGCTTTTGTAGGCGACACTCTATTACGTACCAGCAGCCAGAAGAACTTGGCCACAAAATTTAATGTGGCCTTCCGGATGCCCAACTGTGGAGCGGCGACCCATTCTGCATGCTCGCCATCTGCAGCAATGTACCTGGCCAGCCATAGTATAACAGCCTCTCGCTGCTCAGCATTCCTCTGAAAAGCGCCACTCCGTACGATGTCCCAGCGGTAATCAAACTCTGAAGTGTTAGGAGACCAAGAATGGCTCGTGGTAGGACCATAGAGAAAACGGTTAATGGTGGCAGGTGATATGTCCACTGGACACCCTCGAACCAAGGTGGAAGTGAGCGGAGCCTGAGCTAGTGGCTTTGACCGCTTGGAAATGGAACCGCGGACAGTGGCAGCATAGGAAGCATAGAACTCCCGTACAATCTCCTCGCTATACGTCCCTGGGTCTCGAGCCATCCAGTCACACTTGTGAAGGTTGAACAGCCGGTGAATATCTGGAACAGTATGCAAGCTCCCTGTGAGGACTCTGCGCTCCTCTGTAATTAGTCGGGCCATCTTTTGTTTGTCATTGACCATCTTAGCATCCCGATAGATTTGCCATTGACCTTCTACACACCACCTATTTAGCTCGCCGGCTACAGGAGTGGGGTCATCATTCCGTGGTGCAGGTATAGGCTCTGAGCTAGTTGCCTCGTCAGACGAGGCTGCTTGGTCATTCTCTCCAGACCTTGTGGATGATTTGGCATTGGACCCTGTATCATGGGCAGACTCTGATTGTGAAGAGTGGGCAGACTGGTAGCCTGAGGCATGGGCAGACTCGGACCCGGACATAGGTCCCTTTGAACTGGAAGCAACCCCAGTTGGTGACCCGATCAGTGTGTGCTCCTCATCAGACTGGGAGACAGTGACTACGTCGGGGAGCACCTTCTGGGGGTGCTTCTGGGTGCAGCACGAGAAGCCCTAGGGTTGAGAGGCACATATGCTGGGTCAAAGTCGGTGTCGGTGTCCTCATCAATTAACCAGAAACTAGGGGCAATAGATTTGGACTTGCCCCGTTTTGAGTAGGTGACCATCTTCTTGGGTGCCATCGTACCTGCAGGAATGGTATTAGTGCCAAAACTAATCATATGCAGCAAAAGAAACTTTTAGAATTGGTAACGACTCTCACTAAGTTCACAAAAAAATTTTGACAGATGCTACAGTGGTCATCCACGGAGGAGACCTACGGTCTGTAGACTGATCTACGGTCCGTGGATCTCTTTCGTGGATCAGGGGGCCTGACATGTAGGTCGCAGATGGAAACCACGGAAGTGCAGAACGGTCTGTAGATTGACCTACGGACCGTAGTTCACCTCCGTGGTTTCACACTTGTGGAATTTGTCGTGTGCATCCATTTACAAGCCCCATTTACGGTCCGTAGATGGATCTACGTTCCGTAGACGGGGTGTCGTGGAAGCCAATAGTGCCAGGTATTATACATTTTTTGCCTTAGTTTTCAGCATTAACACAACCTCATCATGTATTTACAAATTTAAATTATGCTAGTTCGTTATTCTTAAGATTCCAACCGATTATTATACCCAACAATTTAGACTAGATGTGGAACCCTAAGTCGAAACTAGCATATCGTTTTTACGATCACATACAATAATGCTATACAATCACTATCTATCGTCCCAAGGGCATTGTAATATTCAAGTTTATCATGCACTTTCATCTAACAATTACCCAAGGTCAAGACCCAACTCCCGACTCTTTATATTCAATCTATGAATCGAAATTCAAAGTTAAGGGAAAGTCTATTACCTTACAAGCAACAATGAGTGGGGTGATTGCGTGATGATACTATGCTTAGCAAGGCCAAGGAGTCACCTCTTCGTTACTGACCAAACACCGGACCCTTTTTGTTAGATTATGGGATGGGTTGTTTTTGGTATGGAAAGGATTTTGGGAATTTATGGAAGGGAGGATATAATGTGGTAGTTATGGAGTGATTTGGGGAGTTTAAAGGATGGGTGAAACGGTTTTGGGAGTAATGGAGGGAAGGGGAATGGTTTGAAACATGGGGGCTTTTAAGTAAGGGGGGTCCGGGTCGGGTCAGACAACCTTAGGGTTTGGACTCACAAGACCCCGTCTACGGTCCGTAGATCGGGACCGTAGATCACTATTATACTTAGACAAAATTAGAGGCTTACCTGGGATCTACGAATACCATTAACGGTCCGTGGATCAATCGATGGACCGTCGATGGGATCCGTAGACCTCTGCACCAGACCATTTTCTGCAGATTTATTGCGTGGTGTACCTACACATGTAGCAACCATTAGGCTATTTTTTTACATTTTCTGGACACTTTTTTAGACACGGACCCTATATTACTTCTAGCCAACACTAAGAACTAAAACACCTACCTATATTGATACAAAGACGCAAGTAATCAAAGAAAGCTAAACTACTAAATGGAAAACAGAACCCTATCGTTGGCCAGATTGTACATCTTGGGTTGCCTCCCAAGCAGCGCTTGATTTAACGTCGCGGCACGACGCATGTGTCTTGATTACTCAGACTTCATCAAGATTGCAGGCTTCAATCACTTCTTGCACAGTTTCAGCATTTCCTAGATAGATCTTGATCATTTGCCCGTTCACTACAAACCTTGTTCCATCCTTATTTTCAAGCTCAACTGCTCCATGCGAGAGCACTTTTGTGAGCAAAAATGGCCCGGTCCACTTGGACTTGAGTTTGCCTGGAAATAGGCGCAACCTAGAGTTGAATAGCAGCACTAGATCACTAACCACAAATTCTCGCTTTTCAATTCTTTGATCATGATACCTCTTCATCTTCTCTTTGTATAAGGCTGAAATTTCATAAGCTTTTAGGCGAAACTCATCAAGCACATTCAAGTCATTCATCCTTTGATTAGATACAGTGCCCCAATCCAAATTTAACTTCTTCATTGCCCACATAGCCTTGTGCTCTAGCTCTACTGGTAAATGACAAGACTTTCCATATACAAGTTGGTAAGGAGACATCCCTATGGGGGTCTTGTATGCAGTGCGATATGCCCATAGAGCATCATCAAGCTTCCTTGACCAATCCGTTCGATTGGCATTCACAGTCTTCGCCAATATCTGTTTGATTTCCCTGTTGGACACTTCAACTTGACCGCTAGTCTGTGGATGATAAGGAGTGGCTACATTGTGATGGACACCATATTTCTTAAGTAGTGCCTTGAACAACTTATTACAAAAGTGAGAGCCTCCATCGCTAATAATAGCCATCGGTGTACCAAATCTGGAGAAGATATTCTTTTTCAAGAATGCGGTGACACTTTTACCTTCGTTGTTGGAGAGCGCTACTGCTTCCACCCACTTCAATACATAATCAACTGCAACAAGAATATACTTCATCCCATATGAACTCACAAATGGGCCCATAAAATCAATGCCCCATACATCAAACAATTCTATCACCAGTATGGGATTCAAAGGGAGCTCATGTCTCTTTGAAATCCCTCAATCTCTTTGGCAACGATCACAAGACTTGGCGAAATCATGAGCATCTTGGTGGATGGTAGGCCAATAGTATCCACACTGCAAAATTTTATGTGCAGTCCGAATACCACTATGATGCCCACCAACGGGCGATGAATGGCATGCTTCAAGTACACTCAACATCTCAACCTCAGGCACACAGCGACGAATAATCCCATCAGCACAACTACGATACAAATAAGGTTCATTCAAAAGAATTTCTTCACATTATGCGTAAACTTTCTCTTTTGGTGAAAAGACAAATCGGGGGGCACAATATCGCTTGCCAAATAATTAGCAAAGTCGGCGAACCAAGGAATCAAATCATGAGAAGCAGCCAATACATGTTCATCTGGAAAAGCATCATTAATTTCAGCCCTATCTCCAAGCTTTAGCATAGCCTCTTCCTCTAATCTGGACAAGTGATCGGCAACTTAATTTTCAGTCCCCTTTCTGTCTTTTACTACAAAATCAAACTCTTACAGCAGCAATACCCATCTAATCAATCTCGGTTTTGCATCCTTTTTCGCCATCAAATACCTCAATGCAGAATGGTCAGTATGCACTATGACCTTAGTACCAAGCAAGTAAGATCGAAATTTCTTGAATGTAAAAACCACCGCAAGAAGTTCCTGTTCGGTCACAGTATAGTTTTTCTGAGCCATATTTAGAGCTTTGCTGGCATAGTAAATAGGGTGAAGAATTTTCTCTCGCCTTTGTCCCAATACTACACCAAGTGCCAATCCACTCGCATCGTACATTACCTCAAACGGTTGTCCCCAATCCGGTGAAATGATGATTGGTGCTGTAACCAACTTTTTCTTCAACTCTCCAAATGCTCTATGACAGTCTTCATCAAAATAGAACTTACACTCCTTCTCAAGCAGTTTGCACAACGGATGTGCAATTTTGGAGAAATTTTTGATGAATCTTCTATAAAAACCTGCATGCCCAAGAAAACTTCTAACACCTTTTACAGAGATGGGTGGTGGAAGCTTTTCTATTACCTCAACTTTAGCTCTATCAACCTCAATGCCATTCTTTGAAATTCGATGTCCCAGCACTATGCCTTCTTTAACCATGAAATGACACTTCTCCCAATTCAGCACCAAGTTGCAGTCTTCACATCTTTTGAGCACCTCGGCCAGATGTTCTAGATAATGATCAAACGAATCACCTACAACTGAAAAATCATCCATGAACACTTCAATAGTATCCTCCACCATATCAGAAAATATCGACATCATACATCTCTGAAAGGTCGCTGGAGCATTGCACAATCCGAATGGCATCCGTTTGAAAGCAAAAGTCCCATATGGGCAAGTGAAGGTGGTTTTCTCTTGGTCTTCCGGAGCTATAGAAATTTGATTGTAGCCTGAATACCCATCAAGAAAACAGTACCAACCCTTTCCTGCAAGTCTATCCAGCATCTGGTCCATGAATGGCATAGGAAAGTGGTCTTTTTCTGTCCACGCATTCAACTTCCGGTAGTCCATGCAAACTCTCCATCCAATGACAGGCCTCATTGGAACAAACTCATTTCTTTCATTTGGAACCACAGTCATACCACCCTTTTTTGGTACACACTGCACAGGACATACCCAATTACTATCTGAAATGGGATAAATAACTCCCGCATCCAGCCACTTGATGATTTCCTTTTTGACTACCTCTTGCATAGGTGGATTTAATCTTCTCTGGTGTTCAACACTGGGCCTATGATCTGGCATGAGTTGGATTTTGTGAGAGCAGATACCGGGGGGGATCCCGATAATATCTGCAATAGTCCACCCAATCGCTCGCTTGAACCTCTTTAATACAGTCACCAAGCGCTCTACTTGCCTTGCATTCAAATCTGCTGCAATGATGACCGGCAAAGTATTCTCTTCGCCTAAATATACATACCTCAAGTGCGGTGGTAGAGCTTTAAGCTCCAATTTCGGTGCCTCCACAATAGATGGTCTTGTGGGTGGGGACTCGCGATTCTTCATGTCTAGCTCAAACTTCTTTGGTTGGACCGGTATTCACACTTATTAAGTACGGCTACCAACTCATCATACTCTTCAATACCATCACTACCAAAATTCATCATGACTGCTGCTAGTGCCTCAACACCTAGTCGCTCTTCAATTTGTACTTCTGACCCACTCTTCACTCTGTAAGTTATAGCAGATACTGTTTGGAGCTCACCATTCTACTACATGGACCTACAGATATTGAAAGTTGCTTCTTCATTGTTCAGTCTGAACTTCATCTGTCCCTTTTCCATATCAACCAACGCACGTCCTGTGGCAAGAAATGGTCTCCCAAGGATGATGGGAACCTCAAAATCAACCTCACAGTCAAGAATCACAAAATCCGCTGGAAAGATGAAAGACTCTACTTTCACAAGCACATCATGGAGCACACTTATGGGCCTCTTCACAGTCCGATCAGCCATTAGTAACCGCATTGCAGTGGGCTTTGGGTCCCCCAGACCCAACTTCTTGTAAATAGACAAAGGCATGAGGTTGATGCTAGCACCAAGATCACACAATGCCTTAGCAAAGTGTAACAACCCTATAGTACATGGGATCGTGAAAGCACCAGGGACTTCCTTCTTCTGCACCAGAGATCTTGTAGCAATAGCACTACAATGCTGCAATCTATCATCATCTTCAAAACTCACAGACCTTTTCTTTGTCACCATATCTTTCATAAACTTTGCATACCCAGACATTTGCTCCAAGGCTTCTATCAAAGGAACATTGATAGAAAGGTGCTTCAACATGGTGATAAACCTGCGATATTTACCATCTTCAGTCTTCTTCACTAACTTCTGTGGAAAAGGTGGTGGAGGTCTAGGTATGAGAACCACTTTCTGAGATATCTCCACTTCTTGTTCTGTCACAGCCTTCTCAGAATCTGGTCTACCCTCTATCACATCATCTTCTTTTCTAATCTCAACTTCCACCACAGACGGCCTAGGTGGATCTATGGTTTGCTTACCCCCTCGAGTAGTAACTGCCATACAATGACCATCATTCTTTGGATTCTGGATGGTGTTGCTAGGAAGAGTGCCAGGTTGACGTGGGTTCACTGTAGTAGACAACTGAGTCATCTGCTGCTCTAGATGCTTTATTGACACTGCATGGGCATCAACCTTTTGACCAATACTAGATAAGTCGTTTCTCATCTCCTTCACATTCTCATCAGTCGCATCAAACCTTCTCATCATCTTCTGCAGCATATCTTCAATACGTGTCATATTGCCTCCAGTTTCCCTAGTACCAGATTCCCAGTTTTGAGGGGGAACATAAGGTCCAACCCAATCGTTTCTGTTGCCATAGTTGTTCCTGTTGTAGTTGTTGTCGCGATTGAAGTTCCCATCCCGGACATAGTGACCCTCTCGGTTGTGATTTCCATAGTTCCGACCTTGGTTTCCTTGACCTTGGCGCCAATTTTCCGTGTTGGATCCTTGGGCATTTGGTCGGAAACCCCCCCGTCTGATCATTCACAGCATAAGCATCTTCTTCATAGTAACACTCTTCCGCTTGTGGTGGAGTTCTAGTTAAATAATTCACAGCGTTTACCTTTTCTGATCCTCCGCTCACATGCTTCAATACCAACCCCAGCTCGGTCCTTATCTGGGCCATCTCTTCACGAATATCATCTGTAGAGTTGTTATTTGTACTATGAACGGCAAATGTGTTTCTCCCAGTATCTGACCTCCGAGTGCTCCATGCTTTATTGTTGCGAGACATCCTCTCCAGTTTTTCAGCAATCTGTGCATATGTACAATCACCATATGAACCTCCAGCAATAGTGTCAAGTACTGCTTTGTTGTTATCATCCTGTCCTCGATAGAAATATTCCTTCAGTGACTCATCATCAATACGGTGGTTTGGGACACTTCTAACGAAGGCAGTGAATATGTCCCACGAGCTACTCACAGACTCTCCAGGTAATGCCACAAAATTGTTGACCCTATCTTTGTGATTAAGCTTCTTAGACACTGGATAGTACTTTGCTTTAAACACCTCTACTAGTTGGTCCCATGTGAAAATTGAGTTATACGGAAGCTCAGTGAACCATACTGCAGCATCGCCTGTCAGTGACAGAGGAAACACTCGTAATCCAATGACATTCATATCCAAGTCTGGTCTTTCTACACAACTTTTGCAGACCACCCTTAGCTTGGCCAAGTGAGCATGTGGATCCTCCGATGGCGATCCTGAAAATAAGCCTCTTGCTGTAAGCATCTGCATCAAACTACTAGTCACCACAAATGTGTGCCCTGGAGGTAGAGGAGGTAGGACAATGGGTCCATCAGAGTCTGCTATATCGATGTTGCCCCGATAGTTGTCATGTTGTTGTGGACCATGCACTCTCACTGCATCTCCCAATTGATTTTCAGCTAGACCTCGGTTTTCCCCATCAACTACTCTTGGCTGATGCAACTCAACTGCTTCATCTAGATTTCCTCCGATAGGATTAACTGGAAGTCCTTGATTGTTCATTCTTCGCAAAGTTCTGTTCAACTCTGGATCGTACGGAGTGAGTGGTTCGCCTTGGCTCCGTGTACTTGGCATACACTAGAGTCGGAACCTGAGAGAGACAAAAACAAAGAAAAAGTAAAATTAGGAAATATTTGACTAACGTTCAATAATGTAATTAAAAATAAATCTAAAAGCCAGATTCCCCGGCAGCGGCGCCAAAATTTGATACGCTCAAATTACACCTCCTTACAGAAGTATAAGCGATCGTTATCAAGTAAAGAACCCAACTTGTAGGTTGGGGTCGATCCCACGAGGAAAATGGTTTAGACTTTACTTTAACCAACAATTATATTCAATTAGTCAAATTATTTCCAGAAACAAGTAATTAAAGGGGGGGGGGGGGGGTTGTGCTTGTGTGAAACAAATAGTAAGAACTTAATAAGTAATCAGTAATCAAACTCAACTTTGGTTGTTATCAAGATAAGAGAAATAACTAGGGTATACGTGTTTCCCACAAACTCATAACGCAGTAATCCTAGTAATAGCAATCCTTTTCTAGTGTATTACATGCAAAGTGATAAGTTAGGTATCTCTAAATCCTTGGTCCGACATCTAGAGAATTTCACCCCGCAGCTTGGTCCGGCTACGTGTGTAGAATTTACTAACCCTTACCTTTACCTCATATTAGACATCATAATCGATGTTTGGCTTAGTTATTACTTCGCACCAATCAACACTAGCCTATTAGATAGTATCACACTAAATCTATGTTGATAATTCTTTTCTTGTTGATTACCTCCTTGGTCCGGCAAGTAGCAACAAGGCGAGTTCTAACGTTGGCCACCGTTAAAAAGACTTCTAAACGAAAGAATTATCAATACATGCAACACACTATTCAATAATTGCTTATTTACTATTCATACTTTGTTAATCGCTCATGGTTCCCACAACCCTAGTTGTGGATTTAGTTACTCATATTAGCAAGAACACAATTCATAATTGTATATGAAGAAATTATGAACTTACGTAAAGGGAATAATAAACCCAGAAATTTAACTTGAATTGCAAAGCCAAAATCTTCAAAACGAACTTGAAAAATCAATAGTTGCTAGGGTTGCAAATTAATCTCCAAAGTTACAAGGTAAAACTAGAATAATAGTGTCTAACCCCCAAAAACGAAGTTTACATGTCCTATTTATAGAAAACAAATCCTAAATAAAAAAGGAAACAAATTAAGGAAAGTTTTGTTCAGGGACGCGTCTTCAATCCACGAGACCGACTTACGGACCGTCGATGGATCTACGATCCGTAAGTCCCTTCCGTCAGCCAGGACTTAGAAAATATTTTCACCTCCAAAAATCAGCTTCTCTGAAGCAAACGACGGACTAGCAGTACGAACCGTAGACCAATCTACGGTCCGTCAATCCCCTCCGTAGCTCCATACTTAGAATCTTCAAAAATTAGGTACTGGAACCCTCGCAGTATCACTCTACGGATCAACAGTACGGTCCGTAGATCAATCTATGGACCGTTAATGGGCACCGTGGTTCCACACTTGGTCAGATTTCCCTGATTTGCACTCAACACCATGCTGCTGATCTACGGTCATCACCTACGAACCGTGAATGGACCTACGATCCGTAGATCACTTTCGTTAATGCCCTATTTCTGCATTTCTTTCAGTTGTCTCTACACTTCCGCGCCTGAACACCTTTCCTGCAAAACATGATAAAAACACATAAAAACCAATATAAAAAGGCCCTAGACACACACAACTTGTAAGTGAAATGTATTATAAATACCGTACACTCACGGTATATCAGAAGACAATTTTTAACAGATACACAATTGAACATGATGCTCAATGAACATGACACACAATGTTTGTTTCAGATATATAATGTATCTGAAACATGTTGAATAAGATAATTTTTATCAACGTTTTCAAGAACAAAAAAAAAATCAAAAGATGAACAGAGGAGACGATGAAAATAGTACCTAAATCTAAGTTGAAATCATTGAATGGAAAGAAACTTTTTTTCCCCAACAAATCATATACCATACCACATGATAAAATAATGTATCAACTTATTTTGACTCAACACACAATAGACCATATCAAACATGAAAAAATCTTAAATAGATAAAGAACACATACTTTAGGTAATGTAGGTCGGGAAATTGTCGGTGCTTCTTTTCTCCCCCTTTTGGGGGGGGGGGGGTTCAACATTGACTTTTGAAGATAAAGGAACTTCCTTGTTCGCCTTGTCAATATTCTGATTCTTCATTGCTAATGGGTCATGCAAAAGTTTAGATATGTTTTTAGCCCATTTATCATCATTAGAATCATATATTCGTCTAGTATTAGAAGAGTTTAGTTGAGTAATACCAATAATAAAAGAAGGATCCTCATCCATATATATGTATCAGGAAATAAAGAAGAAAAAAAATGAAATTGAAGAAGACAACTATGGAGGAGACGCACTATACATTGTTTGCCTTAAGCGAAAAATATGTAATTCTGGTAGATTTTAACTAGACGAGATACCTTGTGGACGTTGTGGACAAGAAGGATATATTACTCATGATACATTACTATTCCTAAAAATTTTAGTAAATTGCTAAGTACTGTAGTCGTATCAGATACAATAGAGAAGTAAAGATTGTCCGTAAAATGTTTAATTTTAGATCGATACATTACTGTGTGGTAGTTATTAAGTATCAGATACATGTAGTTTTAGTTTCCCAAAGAATGGATATGTATCATATACCTATTGTTGGATTTGATACACACTGCTCCAGTTATAAAACATTATGATTCATGTATTAAGATTATTATTGGGTAATATGTACATATACATCGCATTCTAAATTGGATAAGACTGAACAAATATTAAAAAGTGCAGATATATAATACATAACTGATTTGTTACTGTCGTATATAACTTTTAAATTTGAATAAGATTGATGATACATTAAAGAACTTGATACATTAGGTAGTGTTTATATATCAACAACATTTATATTAAAGCGGGAAGCCAAGAAACGGAGAACATGTGAAAGTTGTCCATTTGGACCATTGATCTGATAGATAAGGCTTTGTCTTGCTTTTGGAGCACTTGCTTGGCTATGCCTAAAGAAGATATCACCACAGTTGTTATTTGCCCCAACTTCAGGCGCATAATTAGGCCATGAAAACGGCGAGTTTAGACAGGGATTTATGAGAATAAAAAATGAGAGAGATTTGTGGAGTGAAATCAGGAAGTGATAAGCATGGATTTGGAGAGTGAGAGTTATATATCTGGAATTTTGTCTATTGCGCTCAAAATAAGGAATTTTGAATTTTTTAAAAAATGGTAGGAAATAATAAAAATTATGAAAAAAAAAGTGTGTATATAGATAATTTTTCCAAATATTATTTACCAAAAATATTTGAAAACTTAACCAAACACTAGCTAAATCAGTATTGTTATACTTACAAAATGTCAATCACATGAATTTGATCAAATTTATACTATCTTTTTATATGTGTCGCTTTTATTAGTAATTAAAATTGAAATGGAAAATAAGCTTTATTCCTCCTGGCCAATTCTTAGGAGAGAACTTTGAGCGGGGAAATGAAGTTGATTAGCATGAAGCAAGAGTGATCGAGCGAGTGGTAGATGATTAGGGTAGCCTAGATGGATGTATATTCATGGTTCAGACGAAGCCTCTCTAGAACTACAAAGACCACCACCACCACCACAACTGTCACTGCTCAACCGGACGACGAACTACTCTACGGCGTCACTGACCAATTACTCGATTTTGTCAAATCCTTCTCCATTGACACCTTTCGAAATTTCTCTCTCCCAGATGAGGACGATGGAGATGCACCCGAGAATGTACGGAAAGATCTATCCGATTGGCAACAGCGTCATGCTTTGCTTGTTCTCTCCAAACTCAAGGTCTTTACTTATCTTTGATTTTATGCATTTTGCTCTTACCTTTTTTTTTTTTTTTTTTTTTTTTCCTTTTCTGTTCCCTTTAGGGTTTTTTTAGAAACTGACTTGAAGGAAGATTTAGGAATTGCATTCTGGATGTTGTAAAACTAGGGTTTCTATTGCTTGTCAATATGATTCATCCTTTGAGCTTGTTGAATTAGACTCACTTGGTTTAGTTTAGATTTTGACCCTTTCTCATAGCTTTGCTTGTTCTCTCCAAACTCAAGGTCTTTGCTTATCTTTCATTCTATGCCTTTTGCTCTTACCTTTTTCTTTTTTTTTTCCATTACTGTTCCCTTTAGGGATTTTTAGAAACTGACTTGAAGGAAGATTTAAGAATTGCGTTTTGGATGTTGTAAAACTAGGGTTCTTATTGCTTTTACAATATGATTCATCCTTTGAGTTTGTTGAATTAGACTCACTTGGTTTAGTTTAGATTTTGACCCTTTCTCATAGATTTCAAGAGGTACTGATGTTTGACTCTGTAAAATATGAAAATTATAGGTAAATACATACATATACAGACCACCTACTGCATTTTGAGGGGTAATTGTGTTTTTAATCATGCTAATGCATGCATTAAAAACCTTGCATTGCTAATACTATGGTTTGACATGTATTAGTTATACATGGAATTGTACCAAATAGAGTGTATACATAGATTGAAAAAAGTGTATCAAACAAGATATTAATAATACACAAAGCTAGTGCATGTATTATTTTTTCTAATGCATCCTACCAAATGACCTTTAAATGTATTTCTAGTAGGGATTTCAACAACTCATATCAATTCCTATAAAAGTACATATCAGTAAGATTGAAATGAGAATGTCAGAAGAAACATAAGAAAGTGTATTTCTTTTTAGTATTAACCGAAAAGGAAAGATTTCCATGTGAAAAGGAAATAAGGGAGTATGCAGTTATGGAAAAGGCTTAGTTTTATACTGTAGTATGAGACAATACAAAGACCCTTAACCTGGTTTTCAGTTTATTTTGTTTACTAGAGTGACTAGACTAAATATCTCAGGCCAGGTTTTTACACTTGTTTTATTTCTATTTGAGATTTAGAATTATTAAGTGGTGGCTGCAAACCTATGGATATGTTTAATAGGGTCAAATTCACTACCAATTTTTTTTTTTTTTGGATAAAGGTAATGTTAAAAGTTACCACCAATTTTTTGACTGAAAGATTGGATGTATGAGTTTGTACTCTTTTTATATAGATTTGGTTATCCTATCCACTTCAAACAACTTTTGACGTTGAATTCAGCCCATTATCCATTTTTGTTTACATGGTATAGAGTCAGACCCATAGTTGATATTATTAGATGCTTGAGGACCTAGGTATGTCAACGGTATTAGATTCTCACATTGGTTAAGTGTATAAGTTGTAGTCTCTTTATTGATCTTAGGTATTCCTCACCACCTCTTTTGCAGTTAAGTTAGGCCCAATGTTCATTTTTTAACACCGAGCATGTTGTTTGGCATTAGCAAAGCTTCTTTCGTAGATAGGTTGATCGTTGATGTAGTAGGGAATTTCAGTCATCTCTTTAGAAGAAGATGCCAACACCAATCTACTAGGCTAGCAACATTTCATATCTTGATAAAATGGTGGCACGTGAAGCTGCCAAATACATGTAACATTTTTTTTTGATGATCATGGTGTCTGGGCTAGCTTTTGCGCAACATGACTAATTCCACGACATACCTGTCACCTCCCACCAACAACTTGTACTAGGTAGCTCTGTCTACAAAGGCTAATGGGAAGAATCACCTCGTGTTTTTTGTCTCCTTGTGATTTGAACCAGAGACCTCATGGTTCTTAACCACTTCATTGACCACTAGGCTACACCTTTGGGTGCCCAAATACATGTCACTTAAACAACCAAAATATGAAGAAAAAGAAGATACTTTGACTTGTTTCTTTTTGTCTTTGTTGCACAATATAGGTGATCCTGCAGTCCTTCCACTAAGTAGTGTCTTGAGTGGAGTTCGATTATTATATGCCTGTTTCTACCAGTTATTGGCTATATCTGAGAGACACATGTTAGTTTCATCAGCTTGCATCTATTCTCTTCCTACTTCCTGTTACGCACCTTTGCATTACTGTTTCTCTCTGGAGATTTATTTTCTACTGTGAGCTTAACTTTTATTCATACATTTTCCAGTAGATGAAAATATATTATTTCTGTGTATTTAGTCATAGTGGGTTACAGACCTGCATCAGTTTTATCAGTTGGCATTTAGTTGTGGTTGCTTGTCTTCACTCTTATCCATTATCTTCTTTAATCGGTCGTTCACTTCATTGCAACATTCAGGAACTCTCACAATTGAGGTTCAAATTATGTCCCCGTTTTTTAAAGGATCACCAATTTTGGACGATATATTTTGCTCTCGTTAAGGGTTTTGTTGCCAAGTAAGTTCCGTGTACTAACTTTGCAAATGCTGTTGTGCTTGTACTTACCGAAGAAGTTTAAGTTCAATTAATGTTGATGATCAGATATGAGCTACGTGCTATACAATTAGATAAGCTCAAACAGATGAGCTTAGAAAGTGAAAATACACCAGATGTTGCTGCATGCGAAGTTGAGATGTCTGAAGCGAAGAAAACAACAGATCTATCGCCTACAATTTCTGAGGAGCACAATTAGTATCTCCTTTGGATATGTCACTAGTTATCAGGTATATATTCATTTCTTCTTTCCTGAATCAGCCTATTGTGATTTCTTTTTTTGAAACTGGCAAGGTTGAATTCTTCAGCATTAAGGGTATGCTGGCTACCTCCAAAAAGGGATAATTACAGATTTCCTATCAAATCTATAATCTGGTCTATATCATCTATACAAAGCTGTTTACACCAAAAAAGTAGAGATACTATACAATTCCATTTAACTTTGTGGATGGAATTGGATCTATCTTCAAAACATCTTCCATTTCTTTCTTTCCAGACTGACCACCATACACATGATGGTATTAGCTTCCACCATCTCTTTTGACTCTTACTGCCTCCCCTCCTAATCCAGCAGCTCAACAGATCTGATGTATGTTCTGGCATTGTCCAGTTCATGCTTGTGATGTTGAGAAACAAGTTCCAAATTTGAGCAGTAAACTTACAATGCAGGAAGAGATGGTTATTTGTTTCCCCTGTCAAGTTGCACAAAAAGCACCTAGGAACGAGTTGTCTGCCTTTCTTTTGTAGAACTTCTTCTGTTAAACATGCTCTCTTTATCACTAACCAGGTGAAACACTCTACTTTTGTAGGAATGTCACTCTTCCAAAAGTAGTTCCAATTATATTTTGGGGCCCCTGTCATCCCCATTAGTCCTCTTTTGTAGGCATTGTTGACTGAGAAGACTCCATCCTTGCTATGTTTCCACAGGATCTTGTCTGTTGTGTTGTAGTTATAATCATTCCAGCTAGTTTTTCCAGTAGCGCTGCCACCCTCTCCACCTCCCAGTCATTAAGTAGTCTTCTTAAAGATATGTCCCATATTAGTGAGCAAGTTCGTATACAAATTTTGTGCAGCAGAGTTCCTTCATCTTTTTCTTACTTTTACCTTATAACCATTTCAGTGCAAGAAAAGTGGCTCATCTATGAGCAACATTCAAGTGTGCCTTCCTGTTTCTGCTATGCATATTTGAAGGCAGTGTCAATAAAATAAAACAGAATTTCTGAATTTTCTGATTTATGATCATAAAAAACTGCAAGCCGAGCAAAATTTTAGATGAAACTCATTGTTGATTGGAAATGCTTGTTCATCAAGAAAAGGGGAACATTTTTGCAAAATTGGTGTGTCATGTGACAACTTCTACTATACCTGCATTACTGTAATTGATAGTCTGGTATTGTTCTGCTTCTTAATCAAGCTGTTTTTATAAAATCTACTAGAAATTTCATACATTAATTTGATTTGAAGGCCACCAGTACAGTTCATTTATCTTAACTTCACCATAAAACCTATTTAATGCAACTTGAGCAGTACCCATATAAGAACAATTCTTAAGTTTGCATGTGTGTCTAGCACGAGTATCTAAGGCTATGTAGGAAATATAGTTGAATGACTGAATGAAATGGGATGTAATTTGCAGGAGTAGCTATAAAAACGAGAAGCAAGTGTGCTCGTGTCCCAAGCATGAGTACCTAATGCAGCAGCAACAACAAGAAAACATGCCCTATGTAGTTCCACAAAATGGGGGTCACAGGAGGGTAGAATGTACACTGACCTTACATCTACCTAAGAGGTGAGGTAGAGAAGTTGTTTCCGATGGACATTCATCTCAAAGACAAAAACAATCTAGAATAAGACGTAATTGAAGTACAAGAGACAATAAATAATAACAAACACAACAGATAGTAGCAGAACAACGCTACAACAAATAATACTATAATCAAACTACAACAAAATACAAGAAACCACAGAGATATTAACAAAAATCAAAGAACAAGAAACAATAAGCATAGTTCTACTACTGTATGGATGCACTCTTACATGCTAACCTTCTACCCTAATTTGTGTTCTCCGCACCTTCCTATCTAAGGTCATTGTAATTCCCTGCAACTCCCAAGCAAAATTTGAACCATCTTCTGTATGCGTCCAGGCCTGAACTCAATGATTTCTAAGTTGTACATAGATGTTAAGGTCGTTTACTAAGTGTGATAAGTGTATTGTATGTGTTTGAGTCGTAAGGTACCTCAAACACCAAGCCTAGTTCAAAACCTTTCTTCTGGCTAAGTTTTTCTCAAGAGTTCATGCAAGGGTCAGCTTCAAACGACCAAATCTCTTAACACATGAAGGGTTAGATGACCCATGACCTATCAAATTGAAGATATTTGAGTCTAGTTTCTAACGCATCAAACTATTCGTAAATTCGATATTTGTACGCAAAGTTATTCTCATTTTACTAGACACTGTCTTGTTTTGCACGAGCAGCGCGCCGACTGCGTGCTAGCGCCGTGAGGAAGCGACTACTACCTTGCCGCGCGCCTAATACGTTATCCGCGCAATAGCGCACGTCAGAAACCCTATAAAAGACCCCAAAGTCGTGGTTCACCTCCCTAGTTCATAAATTTACCCTAGAAAGAGAAGTTCTCAAGATACTAACTTTTTACAAGGTTCATCCACCATCCAATATAAGATTTGACCATAGAATTTCATAATTTCTTCATCTTAACACAAATTAATGCCTCCTACTCATGATATTCATAGATTT
The DNA here is from genome assembly GCA_036553675.1 of Solanum okadae. Lineage (NCBI taxonomy): Eukaryota > Viridiplantae > Streptophyta > Magnoliopsida > Solanales > Solanaceae > Solanum > Solanum okadae. Next base: position 43,796,444 of record CM071686.1, read on the forward strand.
TCAAGAAAAAGACATCAAGAACTCATCTCCAAGGTTCAAGAAGGGTTTCGTGGTTCTTCTTCCAAGATTCATGTTTTCTTGGATATTTTGAAGCAATTAAGGTATCTAGGAATCTAATGAGGAATTCCTTTCTTCCTCATGTCTAAAATTCCTTAGTTTTCATGAATTCAATTTTATGGTTAAGGTTTATAAGCCCACTTTCAAATTCACCATTTTTATTATTCTATAACATGATTTCTTGAATTACTTACCTTGCATAACAATACATTCCATATATTGACACTACATCATTTTATGAATAGATTTCAACAAAGTGATTCAGATTTGCGGGAAGACATTCCGCTAAGTTCCCCTACTTTCAACATTGTGGTGAGTCCTCCTCGCATTCAGAGGACTTCAGTTATGAGTTATTGGATTTTATTAACTTTAGTTGTGTTAGCTTTCAGGCAGTCCGTGGTCTTGTCCCGACAAATTGTTTTATTCAGTTAAGAGGCTTGAGGCTTTCAGACAATAGTATTCAGTTGTAATAGACTTATTTCTAAAATCTATTTCAATTATGATTTTAGTTTACAACTTCCGCTTTAGTTTTCATATGATATGTTTTGATATGTATGCTATGCCAAGGGTTAGCTTGGGATCACTTGTGGTTTCAAGTACCGTGTCTTGGTTAGGGTGTAGAATCGGGTCGTGACAAAGTTGGTATCAAAGCATTAGGTTCAGCATTAGGTTCAAGTGTCCTAGGATGTCTGAAAAGCCGCATCTAGTAGTTCTTTTTATGGTTGTGAAGCGCACCACACTTATAAGGGGAAGCTACATGATGTTTAGGAAATATTTCTTTTTTTTCATACTCTAGATCGTGCAACCAAGGTATCCCCTAAGAAACATATGCAGATTCATGTGTTGCTTCAATTTTCTTAACTATTCCTCATCTTCGAGGTTATAGAAGTAGTTAGGCTCAATTCCTACTGGATAAGGTGTTCTTAGATAGAACTATCATCATTTCAGAGATTGCACAAAGGGCTTGAGAGGAGCCCATTAGTGTGTTTTAGCCCGTTAATTCAAAATTTTAAGTTCTATTTATGTGAATTGTGTTGTTGAGCCAAAAAATGACATGCATTTGGATTCTTCTATAATCCTTCGTTACATAGAACATTCATGAAAGGAGAAAGTATGTATCCAGATTCTTGGACAGTATTGTCACCCATAAGATAGTGTGATTTGGGATGTTATGATTTATTAATAGAATGTCCCAAAATTATAAGTGTGAATCTATCTATAGTATTCAGAAAGGTTAGGCTAATGAATTATCAGAGTGTAGTATATATGTATAGAAGTTATGTATCCATTAACTTAGAATTGAGGTGATATGTATTCAGGTGTTAACTAAGGGGTAGTAAGTTGATGTAGATCTCATGGTAGAAGGTAGAAAATAAGTTAGTGGTTAAGATGACTTAGATTATGGTTGAACTAGGAAGTTTATGATACATGCCATAAATGAAAGTATAAAACAGTTAAGGATTGATATATCTAGGCTTCACTTTGTGATTCTAAAAGGAGCTGTTTGATACTGATAGAGCTATGAATATAGTTTAGACATACGGATGAATAAGTAGTGGTGATGTATGAAAGAAGGAGATGCTAATGTATTATAATTAGATAGACTATAAGATGAAGATCGACTATTATTAGTATGAGGTTTTAGAGGACTCGTGTTTCTCAATTTTTATCTAGTAGCTATTAAGCTAGAATAATATGTGGAGTTGGATTGTTATGAATGTTTGGTGTTAGACACTAAGTTTGAAATGTGAATGATCAACTAATGTGGAAATAAATGATGGTTTGGGGTTATTGATGTTAGTTTTATGGAATCAATCTAGTAGGCTTGAAATAGCATATGTAAGAATATAAGTTTATGAGTTTCCAAAAAGTGTGATGGTGCAAGTATGATATAGATGTGATCTGTATGTAAGATAATGAATGGTGACTAAGTCAATGGATAAAAGAGATCCTTAAGCATTAGGAAGATAGAAGTGAACCCAAGGTAATATGTGCTTCCATGATAATCTAAGATTATTAAGTGTTATGTGTTCTAAGATTGTATGTTTGAGTATGTCTTATATGGTGTTCTTAAGAGTTGAATCGAGGATTAAGAGATTGAGGGAGTTGTGTCTCTTAGTGAAGCTTTATCCTCCATTGATTTAGAGGGATACGAACTTAGAGGTGGGATGTGAGTAGGATAACAAGAAAGATTAAATTATGAGGTACTAGGGGAATTGGTTATGTTTGCTAGAGTTTAAGTCATATGATGATGATTATAGAAACTAGAATAAGTTGAGGGTGGTATGTCTAAAAGGAATATCTTATAACGAAGCTAACATCTTTTTGTCCTAGTATTAAAGCGGTCATGTGTATATTATCGCTGAGTTTAGAGGATATGGAATAGGCACATGCTTGGAATGTCGGCTTTGATCTAAGGGGGAGATGATAGGTTGAAAGAACCAATTCAAGTCTTATGAATCAGATTGTACTGCATTTTAGAAGGAGTTATGATGAGATAACAATTCATTTCTTTAGTATTCCTCATATTTCAGTCGTAATGACATTCTACTCATCTCTTGGGTGTTAGCATCATGTCCATGACCCATGACCCATTCTCATGAACCTCATACAGATTCATGTCCATGCTTAAATTCTAGAGCAATAGCCTTAGAACAATGACCCCCTTATTACTCTATGCTTCCATGACTTCTAGCTCTATGATGTACAATTTATGATGTATGCCCCCATGATTTCTCAGTCTGCTCATACTCAGTCTTATGTATTCATGATACATTTTTGGTGATAAGTGAAATGACACTATGCTTTGTATGTTTTCATATCAGATTTCTTGAACAACTCATGCCTATGATCTATTTGTTCTAAATCCTACTTACGTTCACCCATGGTGGTTTTGGATGGTTATGACATATTCTGCGCTTACAGTGCCTCTCTATGTATGGTTTATGCTTCAAGTAGATGACATACTCATGCATATTACACTTCTCTCTTTAGGCCCCCATTTATGAGTGTTAAGTAAAGATAATTATAAGCTATAATTTAACAATACCTCTCATATTCTAGATCTTCATACTCTAGACCTTTGGTGACCCTCTTGATGTTGCATAGTGGTGTTGATAACAATTGAATGATGGTTTTAGATGAGAAGGTAGTTGTTTTTTATTGGGAAGATTGAGGGATGCTTATTCTACCTAAGGTTATAAAAGTGGAGGGAGATCAAGGATCTATTGTATGAAATAGTTACATGAGAAGTTATGGTGTGTCTCTTGGTTGTAGTCCTTGAAAATTTATGTTAAGAAATTAGGAAAGATACAAACTATTAGATGGGTTGGTTACCTTGAAGTCCATGAAGTGGTTATAGTGGTAGGCTTTAATATTATGTTGATAACATATGGATCGATGCGTTATGCACTAATAGTTTCTTAATTTGAACTCGAGGTTAGTTGAATGGCGTGGTAAGAAGAAGTATTATTCTTGGTGTGGAATTTCGTACAGAAATATAGGATTAGTACCTTCATCTTATGTGTAATACTTTGTGATTCCAAGATAGGCTTGAACATGGTGAGAGCACCGGGTTAAGTCTCAGACTTAAGTAGAAGTAGTCACATATATCCTTGTGAGGGTTATAAGTTGCAACTGTTGAAGGGTAGTATGCAAGAGAGAGAAGTGTAGTTGAGAAGTGTTTCTAAGCTTAAAAGTCAGCAGTTGTATTACTTAACATATAAAGAGTTAGGTGACCCATGATCTATCAAATTAAAGGTATTTGAGTCTAGTTTTGAACACATCAAACTATTTGTTAGTACGATATTTGTACATAAAGTAATGCTAATTTTAGTAGACATTGTGTTGTTGTGCATGAGCTGCGCGCCAGCCGTGCGTTGAGGCAGCGACTTCTGCCCTGCTGCACGCTGGCTACACACCCAAGACGTTATCCGCGCTATAGTGCACGTTAGTAACCCTATAGAAGACCCCAAAGTCTTGGTTCACCTCCCTAGTTCATAAATTTACCATAGAAAGAGAAGTTCTCAAGAAACTAACTTTCTCCAAGGTTCATCCGCCATCCAAGGTAAGATTTGACCATAGAATTTCATAATTTCTTTATCTTAACACGAATTAATACCTCCTACTCATGATATTCATAGATTTTCAAGAAAAAGACCTCAAGAACTCATATCAAAGGTTCAAGAAAGGTTTCATGGTTTTTCTTCTTCCAAGATTCTAGTTTTCTTGGGTATTTTGGAGCAACTAAGGTATGTAGGACTCTAATGAGGAATTTCTTTCATCCTCGTGTCTAAATTTTCCGAGTTTTCATGAATTCAATTATAGTTAAGGTTTATAGGCCTTCTTTCAAATTCACCATTTTTAATATCCAATAACACAATTTCTTGAATTACTTACATTCCATATATTGACACTACATCGTTTTATGAGTAGATTTTAGCACACTGATTTAAATTTGTGGGAAGACGTTCCACTAAGTTCCTCTACATTCAAAATTGTGGTGAGTCCTTGCATTCAAAGGACTTCAATTATGAGTTATTAGATTTTATTCACTTCAGTTGTGTTAGTTTTAAGGTTATTGGATATTTTGAAGCAATTAAGGTATGTAGGACTCTAATGAGGAATTCCTTTCATTCTCATGACTAAATTTCCTCAGTTTTCATGAATTCAATTTTATAGTTAAAGTTTATAGGCCTACTTTCAAATTCACCCTTTTTAATATCCAATACTATAATTTCTTGAATTACTTACCTTGTATACCAATACATTCTATGTATTGACACAACATTGTTTTATGATGTAGATTTCAGCACACTTGATTCAAATTTGCGGGAAGACGTTCCACTAAGTTCCTCTACATTCAAAATTGTGATGAGTCCTCACATTTAGAGGACTTCAATTATGAGTTATTAGATTTTATTCACTTCAGTTGTGTTAGCTTTCTGGTAGTCCGGGGTCTTGTCCCTACTAATTGTTTTATTTAGTTTAGAGGCTTTCAAACATTAGTATTGAGTTGTAATAGACTTATTTCTTAAATCTATTTCAATTATGATTTTAGTTTACAACTTCCCCTACAATTTTCTTATGATATGCTATGCTAAGGGTTAGCTTGGAATCACTTGTGGTTCGAAGTACCGTTTCTCAGCTAGGGTGTAGAATTGGGTCATGAAAAACTTGGTACCAAAGCATTAGGTTCAAGTGTCTTAACATGTCTGAAAAATCACGTCTAGTAGTCCTTTTTATGGGTGTGAAGTGTGCCACACTTTTAATGGGAGGCTGCATGATATTTAGGAAATATTTCCTTTCTTTCCTACTCTAGATCATGCAATAGAGCTATCACCTAAGAAGCATATGTAGATTCTTGCGTTGCTTCATATTCAGAGTGATAGAAGTAGTAAAGTTCAACTCCTACTTGTAAGGTGTTCTCAGATAGAACTATCATCATTTCAGAGATCACACAAAGGGCTTGAGAGGAGCCCCATTAGTGTGCTTTAGCCCATTAATTCAAAATCTTTTGTTCTTAGTTAGATGAATTGTGTTGTTGAGCAAAAATATGATATGCATTTAGTTTCTCTTATAATCCTTCGTTACATAGAACATTCATGAAAGGACAAAGTATGTGTCCAAATTCTTGGATAGTATTGTCACACATAAGATAATGTGCTTCGGGATGTTATGATTTATTAATAGAATAACCCAAAATTAGAAGTGTGAATCTAGAATGGTTGTATTAAGAACAGTAGTGATAATGAATTATCAAATTGTAGTATATATGTGTATTTAAGTTACGTATCCATTTAACTTAGAATTGAAGTGATATGTGTTCATATGTCATCTAATGGGTAGTAAGGTGATATAGATCTCATGGTGGAAGATAGAAAATAAGTCATTGGTTAAGATGACTTATATTATGGTTGAGAACTAGGAAGGGAGTTTATGATACATGTCATTAATGAAAGTTTAAAGTGGTTAAGGATTGATATATCTAAGCTTCACTTTGTGATTCTAAAAAGGAACCTCTTGATGCTTATGGAGCCATGAATATAGTTTAGACATACGGATGAATAAGTAGTGGTGATGTGTGAAAGAAGGATATGCTAATGTACTATACTTAGATAGACGGTAAGATTAAGATCGACTATTATTAGTATGAGGTTTTAGTGGACTCGTGTTTCTCAATTTTTATCTAGTAGCTATTAAGCTAGAGTAGTATTTGAAGTTGGGTTGTTATGCATGTTTGGTGTTAGACACTAAGTTTTAAATGTGAATGATCACCAAGGTGGAAATAAATGATGGCTTGGTGTTAGTGATGCTAGTTTTATGGAATCGATCTAGTAGTCTTGATATAGCATATGTAAGAATATAAGTTAATGAATTTTAAAAAAGTTTGATGGTGCAAGTATGATATGGATGTGATCCGTAGGTAAGATAATGAATGGTGACTAAGTCAATGGATAAAAAAGATCCTTAAGCATTAGGAAGATAGAATTGAACCCAAGGTAATATGTGCTTCCATGATATTCTAAGATTATTAAGTGTTATATGTTCTAAGATGGTATGTTTGAGTACGTCTTATATGGTATTCTTAAGAGTTGAATCGAGGATTTAGAGATAGACGAAATTATGTCTCTTTTTGAAGCTTTTTTCTCTATTGATTCAGAGGGATATGAACTTAGAGGTGGGATGCGAGTAGGATAGCAAGAAAGATAAGATTATGAGGTGCTAGGGGAATTGGTTATGTTTGCTAGAGATTAAGTTATATGATGATGATTATAGAAGCTAGAATAAGTTGAGAGTGGTATGTCTAAAAGGGATATCTTATGACGAAGCTAGCATCTTCCAAATATAGTTTGTCCGAGTAAGTTAAGCATTCATATGTATATTATCGATGAGTTTTAGAGGATATGGAATATGCACATGCTTGGAATGTCGACTTTGATCTAAGAGGAGATCATAGGGAGAATGACACAACTCAAGTCTTGTGAATCAGATTGTATTGCATTTCAGTAGGAGTTATGATGATATATCAATTCATTTCTATTCTAGAGTATTCCTCATATTTCAATCATTATGACATTCTACTCATCTCTTGCGTGTTAGCATCACCCCAGGACCCATGACCCATACTAATGGACCTCGTACATATTCATGCCTATGCTCAATTCTAGAGCAATAGCTTTAGAACAATGACCCCGATATTACTCCATGAACCATGACTTCTAGCTCTATGATGTACAATTTATGATGTATTCCCCCGTGATTTCTCAGTATGCTTAGTCGTATGTACTCGTGATTCATTCTCGATGATAAGTGAAATCACAAAACATTTTGTATGTTTTTGTATTAGATTTCTTGAACAACTTGTGCCTATGATGTCATTGTTCAAAATCCTACTTAGGTTCACCCATGGTGGTGATGAATGGTTATGACATACTCTACACTTACAATGCCTCTCTATGTATGGTTTATGCTTCAAGTACATGACGTACTCATGCCTATTACACTTCTCTAAAGGCCCTCATTTATGAGTGTTAAGTAATGATAATTATAAGTTATTATTTAACATTATCTCTCTTATTTTAGATCCTAATACTCTAGTCCTTTAGTGACCCTCTCGATGTTGCGACAGTGGTGTTGATAGCAGCCGAATGATGGTTTTAGATGATAAGGTAGTTGTCTCTTATTGGGAAGATTGGGATATGCTTATTCTACCTAAGCTTCTAGAAGTGGAGCGAGATCAAGGATTTATTGTATGAAATAGTTACATGAGAAGTTTTGGTGTCTCTTGGTTGTAGTCCTTGAAAATTTTAGCTTGTAAAGACGCTAGGAAAGATAGAGACTATTAGATGAGTTGGTTACCTTGAAGTCCATGAAGTGGTTATAGTGATAGGCTTGAATATTATGTTGATAACATATGGATGAATGCATTATGCACTAGTAGTTTCTTAATTTGGACGCGAGGTTAGTTGAATGGTTCGGTAAGAAGAAGTAATATTCTTGGTATGGAATTTCCTCCAGAAATATAGGATTAGTACATTCATCTTACGTGTAACACTGTGACTCCAAGTTAGGCTTGAACATGGTGAGAGCATGCAGTTAGACTCAGACTTAAGTAGAAGTAGTCACATATATCCTTGTGAGGGTTATAAGTTGCAATTGTTGAGGGGTAGTATGCAAGAAAAGAAGCATTGTTGAGAAGTGTTTCTAAGCTTAAAAGTGTATCACTTAAATCATAATAGAACTATTCTTACCTCATGCCCATGGTACCGAGTTTCCTATCAAGTACCTTTAGATGGGGTGTGACCCATGTTCTATCTATATCATTCATACTTTATGGATCCATGTTGGTGTCTCACATAAATATGCCTATGATTCCTTCCATTGAAATATTATAAGAGTTCCATTATCAAGTATTACAAATCCCAATAGATGCAAAGTTCATTTTGTTTATTTTCTTCATGCCTATGCTAATTCTTGCACTCTTAGCTTGTGCTTCTACATTTCTTATTATGGATTGCTAGACCCCTATTGTTAGTGCAATTTACTTTATTCTAGTGTATATAGAACAAATAGCCCAAATAAATCTTAATTTACTCTATTCACATATTTATTCTAGCTTTGATCTTCATTCGAGGACGAATGATCCCTAAGGGGAAATATTATAACGCCCTGCAACTTCGAAGCATAGATTTGAACTATTTTCCGTATGCGTATAGGCTCGAACCTGATGATTTCTTAGTTGTACATATATGATTAGGCACTTTACTAAGTGCGGTCAGTGTATTGTATGTTCAAGGGTCGTAATGTACCTCAAACACCAAGCCAAGGTCAAAACCTTCCTACCAGCTAAGCTTTTTTGCAAAAGTTCATGTAAGAGTCAACTTCAAACGGCCATATCTCTCAACATATGTAGAGTTAGGTGATGCATGACCTATCAAATCAAAGGTATTTGAGTCTAGTTTCTAACGCTTCCAACTTTTCATCAATACGATATTTGTACACAATGTAATTCCCATTTTACTAGACACTATCTTGCTGTGCACGAGCTGCGCCGGTTGCGTGCTAGCACCGCACTGAGGCGGCAACTACTGCCTTGCAGCACGCCGACTGCAGGCCCAAGAAGTTATCTACGCGATAGCGCACGTTACAAACCCTATCAAAGACCCCAAAGTCGTGGTTTCTCAAGAAACTAACTTTCTCCAAGGTTCATCCACCATCCAAGGTAAGATTTTACCACAGAATTTCATAATTTCTTCATCTTAACACGAATTAATGCCTCCTACTCATGATATTCATAGATTGTCAAGGAAAAAACCTCAAGAACTCATATCCAAGGTTCAAGAAGGGTTCCATGGTTCTTCTTCTTCCAAGAATCTGGTTTTCTTGGGTATTTAGAAGCAATTAAGGTATGTAGGACTCTAATGAGGAATTCTCTTCATCCTCATGTCTAAAATTTCTCAGTTTTCTTGAATTCAATTTTATAGTTAAGGTTTATAGGCCCACTTTCAAATTCACCATTTTTATAATCCAACAACATGATTTCTTGAATTACTTACCCTGCATACCAATACATTCCATGTATTGATGCTACATCATTTTATGATGTAGATTTCAGCACACTGATTCAGATTCGCGGGAATACGCTGCACTAAGTTCCTCTACATTTAATATTGTGGTGAGTCCTCCTCGCATTCAGAGGACTTCAGTTATGAGCCATTAGATTTTATTCACTTCAGTTCTGTTAGCTTTCGAGCAGTCTGGGGTCTTGTCCTGACATATTGTTTTATTCGGTTTAAAGACTTTCAAACATTAGTATTCAGTTGTAATAAATTTATATTTGAAATATATTTCAATTATGATTTTAGTTTATAGCTTCCGCTTCACTTTTCATATGATAGGCTTAAATATTTTATGCCAAGGGTTAGCTTGGGATCACTTGTGGTTCCAAGTACCGTGTCTGAGCTAGGGTGTAGAATCAGGTTGTCACAAACTTGGCATTAGAGCATTAGGTTCAAGTGTCCTACGATGTCTGAAAGCCACATCTAGAAGTCCTTTTTATGGGTGTGAAGTGCACCCCTTTTATAAGGGGAGACTACAGGAGTTTTAGGAAATATTTCCTTTCTTTCATACTCTAAATCGTGCAACGGGGTTATCACCTAAGAAACATAAGCAGATTCGTGGCTATAGGATGTTTAGGAAATATTTCCTTTCTTGCCTACTCTAAATCGTGCTATAGAGTTATCACCTAAGAAACATATGCATATTCGTGCGTTGCTTCAATTTTTCTAACTATTCCTCATCTTCAGTGTGATAGAAGTAGTGATGCTCAATTCCTCCTAATAAGGTGTCTTCAGATAGAACTATCATCATTTCAGAGATCCCTCAAAGGGCTTGAGGGGAGCCCATTAGTGTGTTTTACCCCATTAATTCAAAATCTTACGTTCTTATATATGTGAATTGTGTTGTTGAGCGAAAATATGATCTGCATTCAGATTCTTCTATAATCCTCCGTTCCATAGAACATCATGAAAGGAGAAGTATGTGTCCAGATTCTTGGATAGTATTATCACCCATAAGATAATGTGATTTGGGATGTAATGATTTATTAATAGAATGACCCAAACTTAGAAGTGTAAATCTAGAATCGTAGTATTCCTTACGGTTGGGATAATGAGTTATCAAAGTGTAGTATATATATGTATAGAAGTTATGTATCCATTTACTTATAATTGAGGTGATATGTATTCAAGTGTTGACTAAGGGGTAGTAAGTTGATGTAGATCTCATGGTGGGAAGTAGAAAATGAGTCATTGGTTAAGCTGACTTAGATTATGGTTGACCTAGGAAGGGAGTTTATGATATAGGTCATTAATGAAAGTATAATAAAGTGTTTATGGATTGATATATCTAGGTTTCGCTTTGTAATTCTAAAAAGGAACCGCTTGATGCTTATAGAGCTATGAATATAGTTTAGACATACAGATGAATATGTAGTGGTAATGTGTGAAAGAAGGATATGCTAATGTATTGTAATTAGATAGACTTTAAGATTAAAATCGATTATTATTAGTATGAGGTTTTAGTGGACTCGTGTTTCTCAATTTTATCTGGTAGTTACTAAGCCAGAATAGTATGTGAAGTTGGGTTGTATTGCATTTTTGGTGTTAGACACTAAGTTTGAAATGTGAATGATTACCAAGGTGGAGATAAATGATGGTTTGGGGTTAGTGATGCTAGTTTTAGTAGGCTTAAAATAGCATATGTAAGAATATAAGTTTATGAATTTTCAACAAGTGTGATGGTGTAGTATGACATAGATGTGATTCCTAGGTATGACAATGAATGGTGACTAAGTCAATGGATAAAAGAGATCCTTAAGCGTTAGGAAGATAGAAGTGAACCCAAGGTAATATGTACTTCCATGATATTCTAAGATTATTTATGTATTATGTGTTCTAATATAGTATGTTTGAGTATGTCTTCTATAATGTTCGTAAGAGTTGAATCGAGGATTTAGAGATAGATAGGTTGTGTCTCTTTGTGATGCTTTCTTCTCCGTTTATTCAGAGGGATATGAACTTAGAGGTGTGATGTCAGTAGGATAACAAGAAAGATTAGATTATGAGGTGCTAGGGGAATTGGGTATGTTTGCTAGTGTGTAAGTTATATGATGGTGATTAAAGAAGCTTTAATCAATTGAGACTGGTATGTCTAAAAGGAACATCTTATAATGAAGCTAGCATCTTCCAAATATAGTTTGATCGAGTAAGATGAGTGTTTATGTGTATATTATCGATGAGTTGATAGGATATGGAATTGGCCCACAGGCTTGGAATGTCGGCTTTGATCTAAGGGGGAGATGATAGGGAGAAAATAACCAAATCAAGACTTGTGAATCAGATTGTATTGCATTTCAGGCGTTATGATGAGATAGCAATGCATTTCTACTCTAGAGTATTCCTCATATTTCAGTCATTTTGACATTCTACTCTTCTCTTGCTCGTTAGCGTCATGCCCATGACCTATGACCCATGACCCATACTCATGAACTTCATACATGTTCATTCCCGTGCTCAAATTTTAGAGCAATAGCTTCAGAACAACGACCTCCATATTACTCCATGAATCCATGACTTCTAGCTCTATAATGTAAGATTTATGATGTATGCTCCCATGATTTCTCAGTATGCCCAGTTCTATGTATTCATGATATATTCTTGGTGATAAGTGAAATCAGAATACGTATGTATGTTTTCATTTCAGATTTCTTGAACAACTTGTGCCTATGATCTCATTGTTCTAAATCCTACTTACATTCACTCATGGTGGTTATGCCATATTCTACGCTTAGAAAGCCTCTCTACGTATGGTTTATGTTCAAGTACATGACATATTCATGCCTATTATACTTTTCTCTTCAGTCCCCATTTATGAGTGTTAAAGTAATGAGAATTATAATCTATAATTTAATAGTATCTCTCTTATTCTAGATCCTCGTACCTTAGTCCTTTAGTAACCTCCCGATGTTGCGATAGTGGTGTTGATAACAACTGAATGATGGTTTTAGATGAAAAGGTAGTTGTCTTTACATTGGGAAGATTAGGGTATGCTTATTCTACCTAAGGTTATAAAAGTGGAGGGATATCAAGGATCTGTTGTATGAAATATTTTGATGTAAAGTTTTGGTGTTTCTCTTGGTAGTAGTCCTTGTAAATTTTAGCTTACTAGTATATGGGCACGTGCGTTGCACGTATCCCATGTAAATTTTTTAAATTCATTAAATGGATTAAAAATTTATGAAATATATATGTAATGAGTAATAAAATATATTACTTAAAAATGAATCTTTAAAACAGTGAGAAGAAACACCAAATGAGGGCCGTATGATAATGTTTAAACATAATTCATTTTAAGCAATAAATTGTTAATTTGAACAGTAGTCAATAGTAGTACAGTTCTAATAAAAAGTCATTAATGACTAATTTGAGCCAAAAATAAAATACAGACTTAGTATGATCAGAAATTCATAGAAATCAAATTTTAAAAAGTTTAATAGAGACAAAAATCCAAAAAATAAATAAATACAACATACACATCCTTGTTAAGACTTTATTCAAAAGAATATAGTAGATGTGAAATAAATACAGAATTAATACATAATTTTCTGAGTCTTGTCTACACCTTCTCCCATAACCAATCAAAATTCAATGCCTTCTTCATTGAATCAAATTCAAACATGATCAAATGACAAATAGTACAATAATGATACAAGTATTTCACTACTTTATTATTGAATGAAATGTATAATCTTGGATAGGGGTCTCATGAAACCAGTAAGATGAATTTAGATAGATGAAAATGGAAGAGTATTAGAAAAAACAAGAGTTTTAAATAAAATACTTAGAAGTTATGAATCTGAAAAGCATGAGAGTTATAAATATTAAAAGTAACAATTAAATAAGTAATTAAATATGGGTTATGAAAATGAGTATTTAAAGCAAATAAGAAAATAGTTAAAAAAAATAAATAGTGCAAATAATATATAAATCGAAAAAAGAACATACCTAATAATTTTGGAGGTTTCTACTAATGTATATTTCAACGTGAAGGTTATGTGCATTCCCATTTATAAGTTTTTTTTGTTTAATATAGAATTTTTATCATAATAAATTGGAAAATTCAATAACTCCTAATAACGGAAGAGAACCAAAAGACCAGAAGCTTTGAAACGTAGGAGGTATGTTCACTGTTAAATAAATATTAAATACTAATTTTGATAGGGAGTAATTTTCTAATAAAAACAATTTAAAGCAAATAATTTGCAGTAGAGTATAATTTTACTTTTAGATATAGGTAATAATTAAACTTATAAAGGGTATTTTAGTAATTCAACTTTCAATAGTGGTACCCCATATTCCACTAAACTTTGAACTTACTCAACGACAATAAATCACACAAAGAATTTTAAAATGCAAGAAGAAGAGTAGAAGATTAAAAAAAAAAATTGCGGTTGAAAAATGAGAGAAAGTCCCTCTATTTATAGTCAACAAAGGGTAGTATGAACAATTGTTTTTTGTGTCTTATCTGAAAAGTTCTGACCTTCTCGAGAAGTCACAACCCTTTGGAAAAGTCACAACTCTTTGGAAAAGTCATAATTCATTAAAAATCAGAACTCTTAGGAAAAAAGTCCCAACTTATCAAAAAAGTCACAACCTAAGTTAGGGATATTATAGTAATTTAACATTCAAGTTAGGAGTTCATGCTTATAAGGTAATATAGATAAAGACGCTACGAAAGATAAAGACTATTAGATGGGTTTGTTACCTTGAAGTCCATGAAGTGGTTATAGTGACAAGCTTGAATATTATGTTGATAACATATGGATGAATTCATTATGCACTAGTAGTTTCTTAATTTGAACTTGGTTGAATGGTGTGGTAATTCTTGGTATGGAATTTCCTACAGAAATATAGGATTAGTACATTCATCTTACACGTAACACTTTCTGACTCCAAGTTAGGCTTGAACATGGTGGGAGCATGCAGTTAGATTCAGACTTAAGTAGAAGTAGTCACATATATCCTTGTAAGGGCTATAAGTTGCAACTGTTGAAGGGTAGTATGCCAGAGAAGAAGTGTAGTTGAGAAGTGTTTCTAAACTTAAAAGTTAACAGTTGTATCACTTAAATCATAATAGAACATTCTTACCTCATCCCAATAGTACCCAGTTTCCTATCAAGACCTTTAGATGGGGTGTGACCCATGTTCAATCTATATTGTTCATACTTTATGGATCCATGTTGGTGTCTCACATGAATTTTGCCGATGATTCCTTCCAGAGTTCCATTATCAAGTCTTTTGGAGGCCAATAGAGGGAAAGTTCATTTCTATGTTTATTTTCTTCATGCCTGTGCTAATTCTTGCGCTCTTTGCTCGTGCTTCTACATTTCCTATTGTGGATTGCTAAAACCCTATTTTTAGTACAATTTACTTTATGCTAGTATATAGAACAAATAGCCCAAATAAATCTTTGGTTACTCTATTCACATATCTATTCTAGCTTTGATCTTCATTCGAGGACGAATGATCCAAATGGGACATATTGTAACGCCCTACAACTTCCAAGCAAAGATTTGAACTATGTTTCGTATACATATAAGCACAAACCTGATGATTTCTAAGTTGTACATATATGTTAAGGTCCTTTATTAAGTGTGTCGTATGTGTTTTAGGGTCGTAAGGTACCATTAACACCAAGCCAAGTTCAAATCCATTCTACCAGCTAAGTTTTTCACTAGAGATCATGCAAGGGTCAATTTCAAACGACCATATCTTTCAACATATGAAGAGTTAGGTGACCCATGACCTATCAAATTGAAGGTATTTGAGTTTAGTTTCGAACGCACCAAACCGTTGATCAATGCGATAATAGTACACAAAGTGATGCTTATTTCACTAGAAACTGTCTTGCTGTGCACGAGTTGCGCTGGTAGCACACTAGCACAATGAGGTAGCCTCTGCTGCCATGCCGCGCGCTGGCTGTGTGCCCAAGACGTTATCTGCGATAGTGCATGTCAGAAACCGTATAAAAGACCCCAAAGTTGTGGTTCACCTCCCTAGTTCATAAACTTACTCTAGAAGGAGAAGTTCTCAAGAAACTAACTTTCTCCAAGGTTCATCCACCATTGAAGGTATGGTTTGACCGTAGAATTTCATAATTTCTTCATCTTAACACAAATTAATACCTCCCACTCATGATATTCATAGATTTCCAAGAAAAAGACCCCAAGAACTAATCTCCAAGGTTCAAAAAGGGTTTCGTGATTCTTCTTCTTCCAAGATTCTAGTTTTCTTGGGTATTTTGATGCAATTATGGTATGTAAGATTTTAAGGAGGAATTCCTTTCATCCTCATGTCTAAAATTCCCCAGTTTTCATGAAATCAATTTTATAGTTAAGCTTTATAAGTCTACTTTCATATTCACCATTTTTATGATCCAATAACATGATTTCTTGAATTACTTACCTTGCATATCAGTACATTCCATGTATTGATGCTGCATCGTTTTATGATGTAGATTTCAGCACAATGATTCAGGCTCGCGGGAAGACGTTTCACTAAGTTTCTCTGCTTTCAATATTGTGGTGAGTCCTCCTCCCATTCAGAGGACTTCAGTTATGACTCATTAAATTTTATTCAGTTCAGTTGTGTTAGCTTTTAGCTTTTAGGCAGTCCAGAGTCTTGTCCCGACAACTCGTTTTATTTAGTTTAGAGTCTTTGAGACATTAGTATTCAGTTGTAATAGAGTTATTTCTGAAATCTGTTTCAATTATGATTTTAGCTTACAACTTTCGCTTTAGTTTTCATATGATATGCTTAGATGTGCTATGCCAAGGGTTAGCTAGGGATCTAAGTTGCTTGGACTCGGGTGCGGGTATCCGAGACGGATGCGAATCCGAGAGTCGGATTCGGCAAAATTTAAATTTTAAGATTCGGGGGTGCAAATCCAAGTATGGATACGGGTGCGGGGATACGGCTAATTGGTATGCCTAGTATATATAATATAAGGTGTAATATTATATATACATGGTATAATTGCTTATTATTTTTAGCGTACCTCTAAAAATAAATTAGATCAATAACAACAATAATAATATATCTAGTATAATCAAATAAGTGGATATATATATATATATAATAAAATATTACTAAAAATATTTATGAAATATATATAATAATGAGTTGTATATTTTGATATAATTACATACAAAATAAGAGGAGTATAATTGTTAAAGAAGAGAGAGAATATAATAAACATTAAAAGTATAATTTATTTTATAAATAAAAAAGGACACACTTATCTAGAGAACCCTTTGTCTCTAGTCTTCTTTTCCAAGAAAAGTTGAAAAGACTACTTTTTCAAAAAAGATAAAAAAGTTGTACTTCCTGTACTTTTTCAAGAAAAAACTCCTCTTCTTCTTCTCTCTTTTTCTCTGTACTTTTTCAAGCTCTTTGTATAGCTCCGCCTCCTCTCTGAAGAGGTCGCCGGAAACTGATCTGCTTTTCCCCAAAAAAATTTCTCGGCTCTGGTCAAAGTGTCCGGATCGGATTGACCGAATTCGACACATACCCCGCGCCCGCACCAGTGTTGCGTCGAGACGGATTTGCCAGCCAAAAATGAAGAGTCCGCGCAACATAGCTAGGGATCACTTGTGGTTTCAAGTACCGTGTCTGGCTAGGGTGTAGAGTCGGGTCGTGAAAGTCTCCTAAGATGTCTAAAAAGCCGCATCTAGTAGTCCTTTTTATGGGTGTGAAGCGCACCACAATTATAAGGGGAGGCTACAGAGTGCTTAGGAAATATTTCCTTTCTTTCATACTTTGGATCGTGCAATAGAGCTATCCCCTAAGAAACATATGCATATTCTTGCATTGCTTCAATTTTTCTAACTATTCCTCATTTTCGGGATTATAGAACTAGTAAAGCTCAACTTCTACCGGTAAGGTGTTCTCAGATAGAACTATCATCATTTCAGAGATCGCACAAAGGGCTTGAGAGGAGCCCATTAATTCAAAATCTTATGTTCCTTTTTTTGGGTGAGTAGTTGTATTATAGTGTGAATCGAAGTACAAGGGGTGAACATGCTAACGGACAATCGTCCCAGCTGTCAGTTCAAGCTACTAAACCAAATAGCTATAGATAGACATTGCTGCATTATGCAGGATATCCCTTAAAATTCACTAAGCAAGTTTCTACTCTACTCTCACTTTGTGCCTTATAATGGATCTCTTGAATGGTGTTTCTTATCACGATCTTTGGTTGACTTTTTTGCTGGAAGATACACATGTTCCTCTCTCCAGATATGGTATACTGCTCCTGCTAGCATCATTCTGTACATACATTTTCTTGGCTTTCTTCCTTTTTCCCATTTCTCAGCCCATATGAGTTCATCAGCATAGGGTCTCTATTGATATTCAACCATTGCAACAACATCTTCCATATCTGCTGATCTATGTTGCGCGGACTCTTCATTTTTGCTGGCAAATCCGTCTCGACGCGACACTGGTGCGGGCGCGGGTGCGGGGTGTGTGTCGGATTCGGTCAATCCGATCCGGACACTTTGACCAGAGCCGAGAAATTTTTTTGGGAAAAGCAGATCAGTTTCCGGCGATCTCTTCAGAGAGGAGGCGGAGCTATACAAAGCGCTTGAAAAAGTACAGAGAAAAAGAGAGAAAAAGAAGAGGAGGAGTTTTTTCTTGAAAAAGTACAGGAAGTACAACTTTTTTATCTTTTTTGAAAAAGTAGAGTCCTTTCAACTTTTCTTGGAAAAGAAGACTAGAGACAAAGGGTTCTCTAGATAAGTGTGTCTTTTTTTATTTATAAAATAAATTATACTTTTAATGTTTATTATATTCTCTCTCTTCTTTAACAATTATACTCCTCTTATTTTGTATGTAATTATATCAAAATATGCAATTCATTATTATATATATTTCATAAATATTTTTAGTAATATTTTATTATATATATATATATATATATCCACTTATTTGATTATACTAGATATATTATTATTGTTGTTATTGATATAATTTATTTTTAGAGGTACGCTAAAAATAATAAGCAATTATACCATGTATATATAATATTACACCTTATATTATATATACTAGGCATACCAATTAGCCGTATCCCCGCACCCGTATCCATACTCGGATTCGCACCCCCGAATCTTAAAATTTAAATTTTGCCGAATCCGACTCTCGGATTCGCATCCATCTCGGATACCCGCACCCGAGTCCGAGCAACTTAGCTGCTGATACATCACATTCAAAGAATAAGTGTGCAATGGTCTCATTTTCCTTTTCGCAAAGAGGATGATTCAGACTTGTTGATACACCCCATTTGTGTAATCTATCTCGAGTGGCAAGTCTCTTGCTCAGCTAGTTGCAGCATAAACACCCACATGGGCAAGTCCATATTATTACAAGTTAGTTTTGTCCCTTCTAGTACTGACCTCTCAAACTTGTTATAGAATTCTTTGGTGGAGAAGTATGACATTTTGTGGATATCTGTTATAGCATATCCTGGTCTAATGAAATTTTGTTGGTTGGAGGATCTTTTGAGTAGACCAGACTGCCTGCTTTGGTAGATCTTCCAGTAAGTTCCTCCCCCCTCCATAGTAGATATGGATTCATTTTACCCATAGCTTATCTATGTTATTGCAAATGTTCCATAGGAGCTTAGCTATTACTGCCTTATTCCAAGTAGAAAATAGAAATAATGTCAAGAATGTTTAGGCCGCCAGCTGACTTAGGATAGCATATTCTATCCCAAGCTAATAAAGCTTTCTTTGACATCAGTGCCCTCCTGTCCATAAGAAGTTTTTGCAAGTTGCTTCAATTAGCTTTACCACTTCTTTCGGCAGAACTAAGATCTGGGACCAAAAAATTGGATGGAGAACAAGACAGACTTTATAAGTTGAGTCTTACCAGCATAGGACAAAAATCTAGTGGTCCAAGATTTGATTCTGCTAAGGATCTTCTGTCAGAGAGGTTGGCATTGTACAATGGAGATTCGTTTTGAACTCAGAGGTACTCCCAAATATTTGTAAGGTAAAACACCCATACTGAATCTCAGGACATTTTGGATATCTTGTTGCATCTGAGTTGACACACCAGCACAATAAAGGGAACTTTTAGAGGGATTTGCAATAAGACTGGAAGCTTTAGGGAATTCTTGGAATTTGGTGAAGAGTAACTGGATTGATTGGACATCTCCTTTGCAGAATAATAGAAGATCATTAGAATCCTAGTTGAATCAGGTTCAACCTACTGCATTTAGGATGGTACTTGAATAGGTGTTGAAAGCTGAGGAGTTTTAAGGATTTACTCAAGTATTCCATGGCCAAGACAAACAATAGAGGAGATGGGGGACCTCCCTATCTCAACCCTTTTTTGCATGAAAGGGCTGGTAGGATGACCATTGATCACAATTGAATATGATACAGTGTTAACACACATTAGAATCTAATCCACAAACACCCTAGGAAGTACAGAGCAGTAAGAATTTGCTAGAAAACCCCATTCCAAGGAATCATAAGCTTTTTGCATATGTCTATCTTAAGCATACATCTGGGAGACATGTTCTTCATCCCATATCCCTTTATCAGTTCATGGCTCAATAAGATATTATAAATGATTGCCCTCCCTAATACAAAAGTTGTCGGACTATTATCTATTGAAGGGGCCATGATTGTTTGAAGTCTATTGGTAAGCACTTTAGAGAGAGATTAGCTTATACAACATTGTGCAACAGGCTATAGGTCTATATTCTTTTATGGAAGAAGGATTTTGTACCTTTGGTATGAGAGTGACATTTGTGCAATTAATGGCTCTAAACATCTTCTTGTGCTGAAATACTTCTTTCACTCCTCTGTAATTTCCACCCTGATAGTCTGCCGAGCTTTCTTGAAAAAAAAAAGGCATTGAATCTGTCACGTCCTGGAGCCTGTAAGTCAGCACAACTTTTTAGAGCCAAAGTTATTTCTTCATTGCTGATGGACGTCCCCCAATAAAGTTCCTATGTTTCAAGATCCTACTCTCAACCTAGAGGCTCCCTTAACCCCTCCCCCACCCCTGTCCCTCACCCCCGTCCCTGCCTAGAACAAGACCCTAGTATACCATTGTCCACCAGAGACACTGAAGCCAATATAAACTAATCAATGTGAACAGTGAAACAAGCAGAAATCACTACTAATGTACAAGCAAAAAGAGGCAATTAAAACTAATACCTTAAGGATGATAGAATTAGAAGTGAGACCCTTAAAGACAAGAATAAAACAAGGCAGGACTCAATACAATACAAGTAAGTGAGAATCGCAACAAAAACTCCAAACAGAGGCTGTACAAGAACAAGAATTTAAGGGCTGAATAAACAGAATCAATAAGGACTCAAACGAAATAAAGAAGATGGACGAGTAGTATAGAAACTCAAAACACTGGTTGCCCACAAGAAATATACTAAGCTATGGACAGGCAGGTAGCAAAACTGAAATTTGAGGCAATGTAGTAGGGAAAATCACACCAACAATGAGAAGATATAATCTGGGTACGAATTTAGTCTAGTAAACACAACTATGCTCAGTCAAAAATCAGTGCAAATCGCTAGAAAAACAGAAAGAAAGAAGCAATGTTTGGAATACAGTTGGAAAATGGAAAGTGAAACAGAATGTCTGAGATTTGCAAGGGAAGATATTAAAAAATGGGAAGTAAGTGAGCAGGTGTCCCTAGCTTGAGTATACAAGGCAATGTAGAGTATATAGAGGAAAATTGAAACTAAATGTATGAACCATGTGATTGAAATATTCAAAACATGCAAGTATCTAGGGAATTTGAGATATGATAATGGGAAAATTTTGCTGTCACAAATTACAAATCTATGGATGCAGTGAAACATGAGAAGATATTTTTACAATGTGATTTCCTGCTTTACTGTTTTTATGTTGGCAATTCTGGCTGCAATTGCCTGATTCCATTTGGCTTTGGATTGCCAAATTTTCTTTGTCATTCAACCTGCCTGGTTAATTGATGTCTCTTCATACAAATTGATGCAAATATTAGTTGCAAATGCGAAGTGTTTCATAGTAGACCCTCTAGATTTTAATATAAATAGGAAAGGTGGCTGAAGCAGTGTCTTGTGTAAACCCACTGGCTCGATATGCCACAAGGAGGGTAGAACCTAGTGTTCATTGATATTGGTAGAAAGGATGTGCAAATTATCCATGGATGGGGTTGGTTTGTTTTTTATGAGGCCTTTTTGCCTTACTGATTGCAAGTAATGGATAACTACAAATTTTGAAGTGGATCTTGTAACTAAGCAGTTATGTGTTTGGATTGAAGTGTTGAAACAAATAAAAATAGTTTGTGTGCGGTAAAAAATGTTGATCAGCACTTTTATGTTAAAATGTTTGAGATGCCCTTAATGTTGTTAATAAAAAATATAAATTTGAAAGTATCTTTACATGGAGATAAGGCAAATGAAAAATAGAATGGAGAGGGAGTTAGGTGGTTGTTTTGGAAGGGAATTTCTGGAACTGCAAAAATTATTATGGATAAAATAGTACTCCTTCCATTTCATTTTATTTGTCTTCACAAAGTAGGGGTAAGACTGCATACACAACCATACTCCGCAGAACCCACTTTCGGATTACACTGGGTATCTTGTTGTTGTTGTAGACTTGTAGTAGTAGTAGTATGACTGAGCACCAAGTTTAAGAAAGTAAGGGAGGTTTTTAGTAGTACTAAAATTCCCCTTGAGCTTGTGATCTTACTTACCACGTGGATGTTTGAATTAGAGAGTTGCTAAATATAGAAAGTGACATTCTTTTTTTGATACAAACTAAAAAGGAAAGTAAGATACATGATTGAAATAAAGAGAGTAAACTTTAGCTCAAGCCAAACTTACTTATAAGTTGAGAAGAGATAAGCTGGATAATCAACTTATGGTTTCTGTTGATTTTGACATATAAGTACTTGGGTTACAAGCTCTTTTGGTGTTCACCAAATGCAAAATAAGAAGAAAGTAAGTTTACCCAAACACTCTATATATACATGGCTCTCATTGTTACCAACCGTTCCTCTTTTGCGCCTCCAAGGGTGTGGCCTAGTGGTCAATAAGTGGTTGAGAACCATGAGGTCTCAGGTACAATTCATAGCGGAGACAAAAATCACTATTGGTGGACAAAGTTACCTAGTACTTGTTGCTGGTGAGCGGTAGCAGGTATCTCATGGAATTAGTCGAGGTGCGTGAAATCTGGCCCAAACACCACGCTCATCAAAAAAAGAAAGTCCCTCTTTCGCCTTTCAAGAGAAAATCTTTCTGGGCAGGGGAGGGACGGCACAGATGAAATAATTGAATCCCTTCCAACTTGCTTTAGAATCTACCTGAGACCTGCCTCCATTTTAAATTTGTCCCTTGTTACAAAGATTCAAGGGGAAAAGTCATCTCAAAGAAAGAGGGTTTCGGTGTTCTAGGACCTTTGGCCTTGAAATTTCTGTTGCATAGGGATCCCCTGCTAATTTTGTTTCTTTACTTTTTTACTCAAATAATGTTTTCGGTGCTTCATTGCTTTCAAAGAGAAGATAGTATTTTGTTGCTAGTAGGGGAGTAGCTTTCGTGCTTCCTTTCATCTGGTGGAAGACAATGTCAGTTAAAGTTTTTGACTGAAGTTAGTATTTGTAAGCCAGACGACTAAATGCCCAATGTTGAGGCAGACATTTATTGAAAATCTGTAAAAGATTATCATGTTATGTTTCAAAATTAGATGGATAGTTTTTAGTTCATTATTTTTTAAAAGAAATTATTAGGTAACATTTGTATTATAAACCAGCACTTAGGTAGTGCTAAAATCCCTTTACAACCAGTAAGTATTTAGTAAGAAACGAAAGAACTTCTCTTCCTAGCATGATTCTAAATATTCTAGGATATCTTCTGCATCTATAGGAGAGTTCTTTGTACACCAAACACAAGTAAGCAAAATACAATTATTTTTTTCTTTTCATACTGGTAACAATAAAAGCAAAATAAAATATGTTTTAATCTTCTGTATTGTTCTACAACTGTCTTCAAAACATCTCGCATTCCTCTCCTTCCATAGAGTCCACCAAATGCAGGCTGGGATGGTTCTCCAATAGCTCCTATTATTGGCTCCAATCTCAGCTTCCTCCCAACAAGAGAGAGTGTCAACAATCTATCTTGCTAGGCATTGTCCATTTTATGCCTCTGAGATTGATGAAAATCTTCCATAGTTGGTCTGTGATTCTGCAACGCAAGAACAAGTGTCCCACTGTCTCAGCCGTCTCTCCACACAAACAACAATGTGTAAATAAAATGATGTTCCTCTTTCTCAGGTTTCCATGTGTCAAAACAGCCTCTTTTACTAACAGCCATGACAAGCATGCCACCTTCAGAGGTATTTTGTTTTTCCAAATTTGTTTCCATGTCCAGATGATGTTCTGTGACATTGTCAAATTTAAGTACTTGTACCCTGAATTTACTTAGTATGCCCCTTTGCTATGCCCATTCCACCATATTGTATGAGACATTGTGGAAAACTTACATGTAACTTGTGCCTTGTAGAGTGTAGTAACTAGCAATTGAGTCGTATATACTCAATAATTAATATATAGGTAGGCTGCAAGCATGCAGACCTCTCCAAAAGGGCATGATTCATCCAATTTCCTACAACTCACACAACAAATGAACAAAGTATTAAGATCTTATAAGCTTATCAAAATATAACAAATAAAAGTTTAAAAAAGAGTTAAAAGTCAGAGATAAATCAAATGAAACATACCTTTATTTTGTAGAAGTTACCCAAGTTATAGAATCAAATAGACTAACAAAAAGTCAAGAGAGTCAGAGTCACAAATTTTAAATAATTAGCTGTTTAAATTAAGATAGTCAAATGATCACAACAATTTATACATAAACTCCATGTTCACAAGTTCATAGACCAAAAAAGAGTACATTACATGCACATTTAAACTAAGTTATACTTGAGGAATCTATATGAGTACATTCAATTTAAAGGCCATCTTTCTCAATTTCTTCCATGTCATCTTCCAAATCTTCAACTTCATTTTCAAGGACTCCTTCTAGTGGAGGTTCGTCAATTGACAATTCAACAAAATCATTCATACTTTCATCAATATTAAAAGAGAAAATGGTCTAAAACCCTCCCCCCAACCTATACCCGAAATCCTAACTACACACTCCAACTTTACAGGTGTCCTATTACCCACCTGAACTTTTTATTTCTCTATTTTATACACACCTAAGTGCTGACCTCAACACATAAACCAAATAATTAGGCCTGTGTGATTCCACGCGCTGGGTCCCCCGCCTCTTCAACTCCCATTTCTTATATTTCCCCCATTTCCCTCCTAAAACGTAAAAGAAAAAAAAATCCTCCTTTCTCATTTTCAATCCTTCTCCATTAGCAATGCGCTCTGTAACGAAGAGTGCAGGTTGACAGTTCCACCGGAATGGCCATAGCTCCGCCGGCGATGATCAGACGACCTTCAGACCAATGCGAAAATATACCCATGGAGGAGACGGATCTTCTCCAACAAGAATCACCTTCAAATTCCAACCACAGCTCCTCGAATTTGAATTACAATTCATCGATCACTGTTCATCTTTCGGAGGAGTTAAAGAGGGCGCAAGAAATTATTTCCCTAGCCAAATCTGGAGTGATTTAGATCGTTCCCATTGATGGAATGGAATCTACACCTCAAGATCTACCTAATACTACAAAATCCAACATTCTATCTTACCGTTTGAGAGATCTGCTCAGGCGATTTTGGGGGGAGAATTGCCAAAATCGCCTCTCAACTCAAATGAAGTTTCGCCGGTGATAACTGAGATTCAGGGGAAACAAATCACTATGCTGGAATCCCCTCAGCCCAGCACACCCAATTATGCAAGTAAAATCGATATGAACAGAGGTTGTAATTCAGGCGAACTCGCCAGAGCTCAGGCAAGGAGGAATTTTTCGTCAAAATTAACCTTCTAACGCGCCTAGAGGAGGTGAGAACACCTCCCATGACAGGTCAACACTTAGGTGTGTATAAAATAGATAAATATAAAGTTCAGGTGGGTAATAGGACACCCGTAAAGTTGGAGTGTGTAGTTGAGATTTTGAGTATAGGTTGGGGGGGGGGGGGGGGGGTTTAGACCATTTTCTCATATTAAAATGATCTCCACCTAAAACAATATCAAATGAATTTTAGATTATTGTGAAATAAACTTATATTAAAAAAATTACTCGAGAAATATCAAAAAACTTTCCTAAATCCCAATTTTTTGCTTGGACCACTTGTGTATTTTTCTTTTCTTTGAGACAGCAAGCGGAGATTATAATGCACAGCAAAGAAATCTTCAACCCTTGAAGTTGCCAACTTGTTTCTCTTGATGCTATGAATTAATAAAAAAGTTCTCCAATTCCTTTCACAACAAGATGAAGAAGCCAACCAGGAAGGCAATTCGTAAGTCAAACTTTGTAAAAGTGGAGCATTTATACCATGGTTAGCCCACTAAGATAGAGGCTCCTCATACCCCATATAACATCAACCACATGAGGCTCACTAAAGTGACCATTTCCACTACAAAATGCCCTTTACTCCAAAGAATCTTGTTTTGAATCATTTGGATCTTTGATAATTGAAAGCATTTGATTCTATATAAGGAAATCTCTCTATCTTCATTAGGAACAAGTCTTCTTGTCCTATTGCTTTCACTTTGAAGCCACGATTCATGGTAGTATTTGGAAACCAAGGAAATCTGCCATACAATGCAACAAAATATTACTCTTATTCCACCTAGCCACGAGAACATCTTGAATTTTCTCAAAGAAAATCCTATTGGCCATTAATAAGATCTTTCCCCTCATGCTCAAATTTAATCACCTTTACCTTTTCGCTTATTGTACCCCACATGTCATAAATAAGGTGCAATTGTGGACAATCAGGGTTGGCTCTTCTAAGCATAGATATTATTTGGTTCATACACTGTAAAAAGATTTAAGTCTATCCCACCAGTTATCATCCATCACAAGGGGTTTTATTTCAAACACCCTTGCTTCAAGTACTTTATCTCCCTTGTAATTTTTCCATTTGTCATCCATCACTTTTTTTTCCAATGATGATTTTACTTAATGAATACGAGAAGTCATGATAATATGGGAAGCAAATCTAGTTTCGGCAACTTTTAACAAAGATAGTTCCGAACACTTTTTGGGAAATGGCATGTGCCATGTCATGATTCACCACAAAATTTTAAGCTACTCACTTCACCAATCAATTTTAGTATTTATTCACAACTTGAGAAGTGAGGTGAATTTTTGAAAGGTTGACACATACTTTCCAAAGCAAGATTTAGGCAATGAACGACATATGGTGTCCAAAATATGTGAGGAAAAGTTTGTTCAACAATAGAACAAGTAAGTTTCATATTTCCTGCATCATCGGTGATAACTTGACCAACATTTTTTGGATCAACATCGTATATGGCTTTAACAAACAACTTAGCAAAATACTCACCATTCTTAACAATTCCACTAGAATTAACTGATTTCAATAATATTGGTCCATGACTAGATGTTCACATTATATTTATCAATGGTCGTTTTTTAGTATCAGACCATCCATCCGAACAAATTGATAATTCTCTTTTTTCACATGTATCTTTAATGGGTTGTAATTTTCTATCGATGTTAGCCTTTTCTTGAGCCAAAAGAGTAGTTCGTAAACTATTATAAGTTGGTGGAGCATAACCAGGTATATGATTTGCTGCTAAAAACTCCGAATACCTTTTAAAGTAAGGAGAAGTTGCGATTGAATGATAAACCTTTTTTTTACACTGGCCACGTTTGTATCTAAGTTAGCAGGTAGTACAGAAAAAACCATATTTATAAATAAGAAGAAAAAGAAGTAATCTTCTCCAAAATTGAACCATAATTCTGATGGACCCTAAAGTACCTATGATTTACTCAGTCCTATTGGATTAGACATTTTATATACCAAAAACAGAACAACAAAATACATTTAAGCTTGACATCTTGCAAGTTGTTGTTCCTATTCTCAAAACATTTACTATTTCTCTCTCTCCATATAGTCCAGCCCCAATCTTATTAGGCATTCTTTGGGAAATGCCTTTGAGATAAAAGGAAAATCTGTCACAGTTGGTCAGTGAAATTGCAGTTTAGAAAGAGGTGTCTCACCGTTTGTGTTTCTTTAGCACATAGGGAGCATCTGTTGCATAGAGAGATACCTTTCTTGGCCATATTGTAAATTGTCAAAACTGTTTAATTGGCTAGCAGCCAGGTAAAGCATGCCACTTTGAATGATAAACTTGATGCGTAGAACATCCGAGCCACCAACTTGTCGGTAGTGTTTCCGTTAGAAATGCTAAAAGATTTCTTTGTGCTTCACCAGATGAACCTTTTCTCTTATTTGGTTGTGATAAATCTGAGCCTTCTGGTAGAGATACATAATCTGCCTTTTTTCTTACATTCAATTGTACCATTGATTTTTTCTTTACGGCTTCTTCCTTCTCCATCTTCAATCCTACACATACTTCATGGCTGATCTCTTTGCATATTGCAACTTTCTAACCGGAAAGCTTTAGAAGATGTGCATTTACTTTAGAATTTGAATCTGTAACTTTTTATTGCAAAAATTACATGACCACACTTTATTTCCACCACCATTAAGAGCAACCATAACAACCTTAATATGATTCCATAAAGGGTTGTCCTCAAAATCTGTTCCAACACATTTTGTTGGTTTCAAAATACTTTTTTTTTTTCCAGCCGCTGTTGATGATGCCACGGGGATGAAGAACTTTTGAATATGGCTCTGGAGGAAGAGAAATGTTCTATGGTCCTCCATGGCATCATTAGTAGCGCTGAAAAACAAGAAGGAAAGGGTATTTCGAGGCCAACAAAAAGTGTTGGATCAAGTTTTGATGATAAACATTTATGGATTCATACTAAGGCTCTTAATGGTGGTGGAAATAGAGTGTGGTCATGTAACTTTTTGCAATAAAAAAGTTGCGGATTCATATTCTTAAGTAAAAGCACATCTTTTAAATTTCTCCGGTCATGGAGTTGCAATATGGAAAGAGATTAGCCATGAAGTATTTGGCAAATGAAGAAGCTAAAAATCAGTGGTACAATTGGATGCAAAAAAAAGGGCAAATTCTGTAACTCTACCCAGTGTAGTCAAAGGCGCGCTTAAGCCCTGAAGCAAGGCTCAAAATGTGTTGTGCGCTTCGCCTCGCTTTATGTGCGCTTCATTGTAGTCATCAAGGTTCTAAGACAAACTTTTCCTCGCCAATGAACCTCTTCTGAAGAAGTGACACTAAGCAATTGGTATTTTACTTTATCATAAAAAAAAATTTCAATTTCTTTGGTCACATATTTGTCATTCATGTTTATAATTATTAGACTTGGACTAAACATATATATTTGTATATTTTTTCTCCCTTTGCGCTTTTTTTCATTAAAGCCCACGCTTTATTTGCGCTTAAAGCCCCAACAGACCTTAGAGCTTTTTTGCGCTTTTCACCTTTGATAACACTGACTCTACCGGAAAACTCAGATTTAATGACAACCGAAAAAAGAGAAAAGGTTCAACTGGTGGAGCACTAGATAAATCTTTTAGCATTTCTAACAGAACCACTGCCGACAAGTTGGCAACTCGGATGTTCTATGCATCAGATTTATCATTCAACTTACAACTTCTCCTTACTTGAAAAAGTATTTGGTGGCAAATCATATGTCTGATTATATTCCACCAACTTATAATAGGTTATTAACTACTCTTTTGGCTTAAGAAAAGACTAATATAGGTAGAAAATTACAACCTATTAATGATACATGTAAAAGGATTGTCGATTTGTTTGGATGGTCTGATATTTAAAGGCGACCATTGATAAATATAATGAGAGCATCTAGTGGTGGCCCAATTTCTTGAAATCGGTTGATTCTAGTGTAATTGTCAAGGGTTGTGTGTATATTGCTAAGTTGTTTCTTAAAGGCATAAAAAATGTTGTTCAAGTTATCACCGATAATGCAGGAAATATGAAGCTTGCCAGTTCTATGTTGAACAAATTTTTCCTCACATATGTTTGACACCGTGTGTCATTCATTGCCTAGTCTTGCTTTGAAAAGTATATGTCAACTTTTCGAAAAATCACCTCACTTCTAAAGTTGTGAATGGTCAAAGGATACTAAAATTGATTGGTGAAGTGAGTTGCTTAAAGAATTTTATGGTGAACCATGAAATGACGCATGCCATTTTCCAAAATCATTCGAAACTATTTTTGTTAAAAGTTGCCGAAACAAGATGTGCTTCCCATAGTCTCATGACTTCTAGTACCCATAAAGTGAAATCGTCGCTGGAAAAATTACAAGGGAGATAAAGTACTTGAAGCAAGGACACGTGAAATAAAATCTCTTATGATGAATGGTGGGATAGAGTTGAATATTTTTTAAAGTGTGCGGAACCAATAGTATCTATGCGTAGAAGAGCCAACCTGAATGTGTGGGAGATAGCTACCGAGGGAAATTGAGTGTAGTACTAGAAGATGCATGTCATTTTGCTAAACTGAGTATTTAATCAAATCTCCAACTTGTTTGGGATTGAGACAGTTGTTTTTGAGTATCTAATCAATGGTAGAACCTGAATTTCCTCCTTGATTCTGTTCCTGATACCCTGGCAAGAAGAGCTTGTGTTCTGGGTGTAATGTATCAGCTCTCATATCTTCATGTCCTATTCTTGGAGCAAAAGGAAAGTCAGAACTTAGAAATATGCTGCTTGTATAATCTAGTGTTAATATCTTGAAGACAACTAGTGTATTTCAAAGTATAAGTTGGAAGCTTTTAATAAGTGACCATTAAGTTTAGTGTTTCAAGAACCATCAAGTGAGTAGTTGATTAAGATGATGCATATCTACACATCAACACAAATACATCTCTTCGCATTTAATTATAAATATTCACATTTGATATTCCTCGAGCACTTGTTGAGTTTTGGCAAGCTAGAATTTGGCATATTGTTTAAATACTATGAAAATTTGTCTATAGCAAAAATAGTGCATTATTGTACCATTCATTATCTCGTGTTTTTCAAAAACTCAAATGAACATTTATCATTTATTATTTCTTCTTTACCAATTAACATGCCATTGTTATTTATTTCAAGATCTTATGTCCTTCACAGATGGTGCTGACGTCTCTGCCGCGTTGCTGACAATCGGTGCAAGTTACAAGGTGATTTATAGTTCTGTGCATGCGTAGAAGATCAGATCTTAGGATGGTTAAGTATAAGCTTATCTTAATGTTACTACTTGGAGCACTACTCTTCCTGTCTTGCCTTAATTTATTAATGGTACTTAGCTTGATAATCTCAAATATTAGGAGATTACGTGTCAAATGAATGTCTCTGACCTTGCTGTGTTGAATTTTGGTCTTTTATGTTTGTGTTGCTTCTCGAGTTTGTTGGGTTAATCCATCCACTGGAGAAATGATTTTTCTTTTGCGTATCTTGCAGAAGGAGGCCAGTTGTTTTGCGTTTCTTTAAAAAAACGACTACAAATTATGCATGACAACAGTTGTTTTCATGTATCAAACTACCACAAAGAATTTGAGGAAAACGAAGTCTTAAGGTTCTTGTTTTCTGTTTGAGTCTCATACTTAGTTCATGGTAAAATGCAGCTGATCAAACAATGAAACATTAGAAAACACATGGTTGAGGATGTTAATGCTATAATTTTTCTTGAAGTAACATTATACATTAATTAATTTTGGTCTTGTGTAAACATTAGAGGAGCTTCTATTATCAACCTCCATGTTAGTCTTGCAATCAAACAAGTGCTTAACCCCATTTTGAGAAGGGATTTCATAGTCTGTTTCTTTCTTTCTTATCTCTAAAAGGTATTTAGTGTTCAAACATATGGTAAAAGGCTTTCTATCTAAATAAGTATTTATTTTTCTATTTTTGAACTCAATCTTGAAACTAGTTCTAATTGAAGTGAGATAAGTTTCCTACTCACCCACTAATTTGCTTACTGAGAAGTATGGGAAAATCTAAGAAGTGACCAATGAGGACAGTAGTAAAACCAGTGAAGCAGTCCATTAACTGAGTCTTCACTGAAAACAATGACAAAGAAAAATGAGAAAGATCCGTTGGTGAAGATGTAACTCCTGACATTGTCAGCGTTAGCTATTTTTATCTATCTTTATACAGTGACTAGTATTTTCAAGCTTTACAACTCACTTCACTACCCTACTTTTCACTGAATTCTGAATTATCATCTTGGAATAACACAAGTGATATTACAGCACATCAGTGCAACTAGTTGGAGATAATAGGTCAAATTTAGGGATGACAATGGGGCGGGGCGGGGTGGGTTTAAGGTTGTGTGGGGCAGGGCGGATTGTGGGTATATGTAATTTTATGTGGGTTCAAACTTAATTTTAACTTTTACATGTTATAAGAGTCATAAATCACTATTTATTAAGATGATTTCTTTAAAGCTACTAAAATATTCAAGATAGTAAATGAAAATGTTTCAACAAAAAATAATACAATTTCTAACATGTTTCCCAATTGATCTCTAAAAAATAATTTTCAAAAGTCACTATCCTATTAAATCAATACAACTTAATGAAAAAATGAATTTATTTTTATGAAATATATTTTTAGTATCAAACTTCACTAGAAAAAGAAAATATTAAAAAATTATGTAGTGTGAGGCGGGTTGAAATGAAAATAATTATTATGCGGGGCGGGACGGATAAAAAAATTTACGGATTGATTGCACTGCGCGATTGCCATCCCTAGTCAAATTTCAGTATAAAGAAACAAAAATGAAATATATAGTGTAGGTGGTTTCTTTTCAAGTGTTATAAGGGTTTGGTTTAACTAAATAGCTTTGATTCTATGGAAATTAAATTGTCTTGCTCTTGAATTCGACCATCATTAGTTTCGAAAATTCATGGAAAAAAGTGTGATTTGTGTGGCTTGAAGTCATGTTTGTTTATCTAAATAAAAGGTAAGGACTCAAAACAGCCATTTTAATGCACTTGTCATGATGTTGCATCAAAGTGGGAAAGGCATCTCACTGACATAGTACTCTACAAGTGCTAAAACTAGCTTGCCTTTGTAACTTTGCAGATCCTTTAATTTGTTTGAACAGTGAAAAACCAAAAGGTAAGCAGTTAGTCCACTGAGTTCTTCCAATGGAATACCTACACCCAAATAATTGAAAAGATCTATTTTTTCATCATGACAGAAAGGGCAAGCCATCAAATTGCTGCTTACTGCTTACAAAATTGAACCGAAATAGATAATTCAAATAAAAAAAGTGTTATTAATTTATTGGTAATGAGTTATTGATTTAGCAGTATTGGTGACACTTTTAGATTTTTTATTATCGGCTTATCGGTTCTTAAGAATTTAAGATTTTTTCTTAACGGTTAACTGATAATTCAATGGTAAATTAAATAATTACTGCCTCTGTCTCAATTTTTGTGGTACTTTTCATTTTTCGAGAGTCAAATAGTTTAAGTTTGATCAGAAATTTGCGCGTGGAATCTTCAATCTTTTTTAAATCAAATTTATATATTTGTAAATTACGTAAAAAGTATTATAAGTCACAATAATTGGCAATTCAAAATAACTAAAAGATATATGAAAAATTTACGGTCAAAGATAGACTTGTCTGAATTTCGAAATTCAAGAAATGCCACATAAATTGGGACAGAGAGAATATACTTTCCCATTTGTTATATAAAGTCCTTAACTTAGAGTTTACTTCTATACTGTTATTTTTGGTTGTCTCAAGCTTTTGATTATTTTACAGTGTGATGGTGTTTGCTTTTGAGCAAGATATTGTGCATGGTTTATTTAGTTTGTGACCTTATTTTAAGTAATTTTCAATTAAAAAATTGTGACAAATTTTAACAGTTAAATCGATAATCAAATTAATAATGATCAATTAACAATAAGTCAATTTTTAATGATTCTAAAATGGTTTAGTATGTCTACAAACTGATAATCAATAAGTCGAATTAATAAACTTCAAAATCAATCCGATCAGTATGCAACTTTTCTCCTCACTATCCATTTGGCCATAGATATTTCCAAATATATTTGGTGGGGAAATTGTCAAATATTATTTGGCCATATAAGTTGTTATTTGGTAAATATCTTTAGCGAACAATCCAAATTTCCAAATACCAAGGAAAACAAAATAGAATATGGGAATATTATATTATTTAAGAACTTTTTTAAAATTACCCTCAGTTTTTATGTTTTATAAAACACTCTTTGTTTATAGTTGTGGATTGAATTTCAATCTAGTTTGCTGAACAAAATTTGTACAATTATATATAAAATTTATGCAGTTTTTATCTGAGTTTAATCTCCAAAGTAACTTCCATTACAAGAAGTAATAGTAGTTTTTCATATACAAATGAATGATATTTTTTAGATTCATATTTAATGGTGTTTGGTGTCATCACATTTCACGGAACCGTTCATTATATAATGATAATATAAATTTATGGATATTTTTAATAGTTTTTAGAATTTATGGGTATAAATTATATTTTTTCTAAAAAGTCAAATATTTCTCTCAAAACCTATGATCAAACGTATGGTAAAACTTCACTCGAAAATAACTTTCCAAAAATATTTGGAAAACTATGGTCAAATGCTAGCTTAACTTTTTAGATTCCTCGTGGGAGGCAAATTTTGTATTTAGGCATGTGATATAAGTCATGATCTTAAATTAACATTTGGATATGTGATACGAAATTATGCTTTCAATTTCCAAATGCTCCCAAAAAAAAGTGATTTGAGATTCTAAATTTTGATTATAAAATGTTTTAATGTACAACTTGACCATATGTTTAATTTTGTAAGAAAAAAATAAAGATCTATCATTTCAAATTTTACAACAAAGGTTCATGTCCGACAAAGAGATTATTCGTACATATACAGATATTATATCAAACACATAATTTATAGGATCATTTTATTCAATTCATTAATCTACTTGCGCAATCACATGTTCCAAACAATAATCACATTATATAAAATCACTATCATCATTGTGCCTTGTTACGAAAGATCGTTCCCAATAATTTGTCATCATAAACCAACTACATTAAAAAAAACATGTAACATGTAAGTCAAATGGCAAGTAGATTTTACTATAGTCCATGGATTTTTGGTGATTCGGGATTCTAGCTTTTTTTTTGGTCAAAAGTTTTTATGGACGTCTGTTAAGACCTTATTAATGGCGTCAGTTGATCCCGAGGGATAAACATGTGTATTTTCAAGTTCAAACAAGCCCCAAAGCAGACACTTGACACATAAAAAGCAATTCACCAAACCAACATATATAATCACAACATGTTAAACCATATCATATAACAAGCTATGTATCCACCAACTGTTATCCAATTTGTGTTTAAAACAATAGTACTGATTATAACAAACTTTACAGAAACACAATGTTACCAAAGTTTAATGAACCAGTGAAGAACAGAAATCAATTCATAAAACTAAAATCCGTAAAAACGTATGTCCTCCCAAGATAGAATGATCTCAATCACCAGTGTATTGATACCCAAAACGCTGCTGTCAGCGAGTCACTCAACGGCAATAAAGTACACGAAGAAAATTTGTGCAGAAGAAGAAAAAGAAATCAAAAATTTTCGTAAGTCAAAAGTCTGAATAATTACGGGTATTTATAGCCAAGAGGAACTGATTCCGAAAGGTTGTAACCTTTCAGAATCCACACGACCATTCATGAAAGTTTGCAACCTTTCAAACAGTCATGGTTGTTCCTGAAAGTTGCAACCTTTTAGAACAATCATCTCCAACGGCAGGAAATTCAAATAAAACGAGAAAGTATTTTAAATATAACGGGTCGCGTGGATCCGAGTCGGGTCGAAACGTTTTGGTTAATTAACTAAATAATTTAAACGTTTTTGGCCATTTAATTTAATTAATTAAATAAATAATTAAAACAAAACTTTGTCCAAAAATAATCTCTCGATCAATCATTTTCCAAAGCCAAAACCAAAGCCGAAGCCGAGCGAGCGACGACGGCGACGGCGCGAGGGGGTCCCTCTTTTCAACCCTTTTAACAACTAATAGAAGTGTATCTCTATTTAAACACTGCTATTTTTCTTTCCACCACCAATGAGAGAGAAATGCCTTTTTTTAAAGCATAAGAGAATCTTTTCCAATTCCTGTTTTCATCTTCCCTCCATTTCCCATTAACTCTTGATATACCCAACACCAACAATCTCGAATCATCAAGAGAAATCAAGAAAAACAATTTCAATATATGTGAATTTATGCCCACTTTCATCTCACAAGTGTAATCTCACAGAACTCATCATCGACATAATTAAATACACTAATAAACTCACACATCAAACACTAAGGCATAAACATATGCTAAATGACTTATTTATTTTCATTTAGCTATGATCTGCAGGGGACCAACTTTATCCATGTATCATAGCAACATGATATCTGACTCTCTGAATATATGTAACTACTTGTACGGAACCTCACATTGAACTTGAGCCACTCATCACTAGGAAGGTTATAATTACCTTTACCTTTCTCATGCATTATAACAAATGGTCAGTTTCACCAAATATAACTCTGTGTATAACAATTATAAATACACTTGTAACACACGTAATTCAATATAATTCATCATTTAATAGCTTATGCATTTTAAGCATCAACAAACATATCATAGATTACAAGCATGTCTGAAGACCAATTAATAAGTATTCAATTTAGGAGTATACATATAAATATAAATCAAAGTCTAAATTCTAATTAAATCATTACCTACTTCAATCGAAGAACTGAATGCAAGTTGATCCGTAAGAGTCTTTCCTTTTTCGAAACTTTGAATTGTTCATGGTCTAAAATAAATAATTACACAGTATTCAGTCACTTACTGCACATTTCTAAAACTTAGGAACTAAACCTCATTGATTTTACCATTGTTCATAACCTATATGTAATGATCGGGAATGTCATTTTTGATTTTTTTTTTTATAAATTACCATTTTATCCCTCCAAATAATTGCCCGATTCATTTTCAGATTGGTTTGTGAAGTTGGTTTTGAAAGTTTAGTAAAATGTTGGGATTTTTGGAAGTTTTTAGTTTTGTAAGGCTTAAGTTGGTTAAAAGTGGTTTTTTATGTCAATCAAAGTTTTTGAGTCTCGAAATGGAATTCTTTCAGTTTCATTAGTTCCAGAATGTAGAATTTGGTCTAGGAGAGTCATGGGTTTCTAATTCGGAGTTGTATTGTTGATTTGAGGCATTGAGTTGGAAGTTTAATAAATTTTAGCCTTTGGATTGACCTTGGTCAATATTCGGTGTTCAGATGCTCGGATCATATTTCCTATCATTCCATTAGATTTACGGACTGAATTTAAACCTAGGAGAGGTCTTGGTTGATTTTTCGGAGGCCCCGAGGTTAGTTTGGTCTTTTTGAGTGTTAAGTTAGTTTACTGCGACTTTTACAAGTTTCCGGTCAAGGAAATCTCATATTCGTATTTATGTGGTTCTCTTGAGTCTGGAACGTCGAGTTTAGTTGGATATAATATATGATTTGTATGTACGGAGTTTCGAATGACTCCCAGGGTCTTTTAGGAGACTAGTGTGTTTCGCTAATTTTTTTGGTATTCGTTGTACCTCGCATTTGTGAAGGTCTGCTCACTTTCATAACCTTTGCGTTAGCGAAGACCTGATCGCGTTCGCGAGGGATTGAGTTTTACCGCGAAGGTTTGCTCACATTCACGATTATCGCGTTCGTGATAGACCTATGCATTCGCAAAGAGTCATATCATTCAGGGATCACGTTCCTGATCAGGGCGTTGTGTTCGTGATGGTCGCTTAAGCGAACCTGAGTTCGCGTTCGCGAGGCCTTGACATTATTATTTTAAAAATTGGGGTTTCAACTCTATTTTTCCATTTTCAAACTTTGAGAGCTCGGTTTTGGCGATTTTAAAGAAATTTTTTAAGATTCAGTGATTGGGTAACGATTTCTAGCGCTCTAACTCTTTTATCCATTAAATATTTCATAATTTTTATTATTAAACATGGGTTTTGGTTCCAAACTTTGAAGGTTTTTGTAAAGGCTTAAGGTTTTGATAAAATGGTGAATTAAGGTTTGTTTAAAATCCATTTTTAAAATGATTTTCACATGTAGTTTCCAAAACCTTTGGGTAATGTAATTTTATTTTAAATTCTAGATTTACTCCCTTATTTCTGGTATTGAGTTTTTGGGTGATGTTGACCCTATTTTCTAAAAATATTAATATGGGTGTTGATAGTTACGAATTCTTATTGTGAGTTCTTATTTGAATAGCTTGTGTTGATTAGGATACTGTTAGGAGGGGAAAAGCTTAAGTGCAGGAGTGATTATGTGATTTTCTTAAGGCAAGTGAACTTCTATACCTTTGTTAAGCTTGTGGAATCTTGTATTTTCTTGTCTATGTGTTGGGGAGTAATGAAAATTGATGATGGATTGAATTGTTCACATTGATTGATCTAAATGATAATACAAAAAAAAGGATAACAAAAAAGGCAATGTGATGGTAATTTGATGTGTATGATGTTGTGAATGACTTTAGTGGTAATGTTGATACGTTATTGATGAAATACTATGATTGAGTGGTTATGAATTGTGAATTGATATGGAAGTTGTCCTCTCCTCATTATTGTGTGAACATAGCTATTTGCATTGATTCTGAAACTCAATTGTGATGGTTCTTTGTGAAATGCTGGAAAATGAGGAACAAAGAGGATGTAGTATATCCGAGGGACGTTCCACACATCATGGTTGATACTATATTCGAGGAACATGCCACACATTTTGGTAGTTGAATGGAATGATATGTCCCTCGTGGGTCTCGTGGTGCGAGGCAGCGGGTGTGTAACGTTAGGACATACATGCATCACTCTATTTGATATTTTATATGATTGCATCGTACTTCATATGATTATGATTATTGATCTCATGTTGTTGAGACTCTTGATTGTGATGATAGACTAATTGTGCAGAGGTGCGACTCGAGATACCATTTGTGTGCTATTTTGTGGAGTGGAAACTGTTGGAAACTTTGTGTCACAACCCAGGGGTATCCCCTAGATGTAACATGGCGTACAAGACCCCGAGATGCCTCATACAAGACACTTAGCTTTCATAGTCAAGATAATAGAAAATCGACGAGATTTAAAACATTTTCAACCTAACCAAAGTTTTTAATTGCAAAGCGAAAGTCTAAAACACTTGTCTCAAAAGCCATCTAATACAAAAGAATCTCGTGACATAGCCCGTACATCAATGTTCAAAACTTAAATTAAAAGAACATAAGGAAAGTAGTGGTCAAATCCTCGGATGAATGAGGACTCACCGATCTTCAACTCTTCCTATACTATAGATCCTAGCCACGGGGATGAGCATCGAGAACGCCGAACCCTACATTTGGATAAGAAATGTAGGCAAGAGATGCGTTAGCACAAAAATTTGTTCAATATGACAGCTTGCATAAACATAACATAGGTGTTAAACAACATAAGTCATGAAGAATAATCAATGCACATAGTAGATCATTACAACACGTAAGACCCTCTAGCCTTACTCATCTTGGAAGGCAAACTCAAGAAACAATCCAAGCTCATCACCTATCATAACATATCACAACTTATCTCCTAAGGATCTAACACCCCGAATTTGAAAAGAGGTAAAAATTGCAGATTTGGAAAGTTGAAGGTGCCAACCGACGGTGGCCACCCACGGACCGTAGGTGGGTCAGTGGTTGAACACCTCAGGGAATTAGGCACATAAGACTAACGACCTGACCAACCGACCGTAGGACGATTGACAGTTTGTGGTCTAGGGGGTTTGTGGATAGCCCAAAACTCTCTGAACTTAGTGACGAACCACCAGGATGGACCATAGACGGTCCGTCGGTCGGGGGTCCGTGGTTCGTGACTGCAATTATTTTTAGGGGCATATGGGTCTTTTCTGATTTTAATTAGATTAAAGGCGTGTCGTTTTGCCTAGAACTAGATCACCTATATAAGGATTTTAGACCCCAAAACTCACTTAATTAAGTCATTTCCTCAATTCCCAAAAGAAAACCCAAATCCCCTCTCAAATATTCTCTCTTTAGAAGGTGGAAGAAGAATAAGGAGATTGAAGCTAGGTCAAGATCATGTCTCCCAATCTTCAAGCGTTTGTGGGCTTTGTGACTAAGGTATGATGGCTTTTCATCCATGGGATCCTTCCTCCTATGGAGTCCCCTAGAATTCCACAATTTAAAGAAGAATTTCCCTAATTCTAGTTAGGGTTTCTTCCAATATTATGGGTTATGATGAATGTTGATCCAATTGAGTGGATTATGATTGTTTATGATTGAATTGATAGAATTTCATGTATTAATTTGAAATTACATGTACCCATGCCTATCCTATGATGTTAGGGTAGAATTTATATGTTGGGTTTGATGCCATGTGAGGGAAACTCTATGGGTTAGATATCTCCTTATAGGATTGATGATTTATGACTAGAATTGCTTAAAATTGAAGCACGTATGATGAATATGAATTTAATTGCTTGAGAGAAAAACATATATGATGATCATGAGATGTAGTGCTTTGAGAGTAAAGCCTAGACTATGAATTGTTGATTGATTGATGTTATGATGTGGAAGGGATACTTCACATAATGAATTGATAAGCATGATTGAATGAATGTGAAAGGTTTACTCACATGAATGATTCTAGGTTGAAAGGATTGCTCACCTAAAATGAATCTAGACTAAAATGCTTAATGAATGATGAGGCTAGAGGCGATTACCCTTGACCTCTGTATGTAAGGATATGAGGTGATTTCTCATACTCTTTAGAATTGAACAAGAGGCGAGTCCCCACGTTCTTACCATGATGAATGGACATGGAGGTGAGTACCCATGCCCCCTATGAAATGATGTGGAGGCGAGTACCCGCATCGTATGATGAGATTGTAGAGGCGAGTACCCGCGATCTAAAAGTAAGTCAAGAGGCGAATACCCATTAGCCTTTATGAACTAGGCATTGAGGCGAATCCTCATGTCTTTAAAAGTAAGTATGAGTAATGTGATTATGTTATGAAGTTGACTTTCTTGGAGTGTTACCAGATAAGTCTTCCATAATGTAAGCTTGACTAGAGGCGGATGACCTAAGTCTTGGCTAAGGTTAAGTGAGGTTACTTAAGGGAGTATTCCTCTTTCATTATGATGCTTATTATGTCTTGATTATGCTTATGCCTTATGTCTTGTGTTGACTAATGTTTATGTTATGTTGTTTATGCTAGCCATCATATTTAGTACTTGATTGTACTAACACATACCCTTGCCTACATTCTTATCAAATGTAGGGTCCGGCGACATTGATTCTCACACTCGTGGCTAGCTTCGTTGTTGATCAAGGAAGTGAAGTTTTGGTGAGTCCTCATTGTGTTCGAGGATGTGATCACCACTTTCCTTTATGTTTTTCCTTTATGTCTTGGACTATTGTATGGGTTGTGACCCACGACTTTATTCATGTTGTTTAGATTGTTTGAGACAGTTATGTTAGACTTTCGCTCGTTTTATAAAAGACTTTGATTGTATTGGAAAGTTTTAAATTCCCGCTCATTTCTATTAATTTATGTTATGATATGCTAAGTGGCTTGTATGAGGCCTCTCGGGGTCTTATACGCCTTGTTACATCTAGGGGTACCCCTGGGTTGTGAGAAAGGGCATGAGGAATCGTCTTTTGCCTTCTTATAAAGGATCATGGGTAATCGCCTCTTGTCCTTCTTACTTTGGGATCATGGGTAGTCGCCTCTTGTCCTTCTTACTTTGGGATCATGGGTAGTCGCCTCTTGTCCAACTTGCATTATAGGAACGTGGGTAATCGCCTCTTGTCCGTACATCATGTGACATGGGTATTCGCCTCTTGTCTTTCTATTATATGACATGAGTAATCGCCTCTTGTCTTTTACTTAGAGGTCATGGGCAATCGCCTCTAGCCTCATCTCAATTCCGTAGTTCCTTAACTTAGATTCATTTTAGGTGAGAAATCCTTTCGACCTAGAATCATTCAATGTGAGAAAGTTTTTCACATTCATACATAAGAAATCATGTGGGAAAATTTCCTCCACAAGAATAACATCATTAATCAACAATTCATTACATATGCTTCACTCTCAAAGCAATTCTTATCATAAATCATCACATATGCTTCAATCTCAAACCAATTCATATTGTATCTTATTTATCCTATAAGAATACACATAAATCCATAAATTCTCCATTCATAGAATAAAATCCATTTTAATCAATTTCTTCCTAGAAACATGGGTTAAGCATGGGTACATGGAATTTCATCATAAAAGCATAGAATCCTCTCAGTTCATGTATAATAAATCATAATTCAATCAATTGAATCAACATTCATAAAGACCCACAACTTAGAAGAAAACCTTAACTCAAATTGGGGGAATTTCTACTTTCAATTGGGAGAACTTGGAGGCTCCATGGATGCAATGATTTCATGGATGAAAAGCTATCATACCTTGCTATCAAAGTCCACAAATAATTTGAGAATGAAGATTTGACCTTGAGCCCTAGCTTGAATCTTCTTCTTCAAACTTCTAGAGAGAGAAATATTTTGGAGAGGAAGAACCCAACTTTTTTTGATGAATTTAAGAGAATGAATTGAATGGGTAAGTTTTTGGGGTTAAAATCACTTATATAGGGGTCTTAGGCATGGGTAAAACGGCATAGTATTATTTTAAAGAAATCTGAAAAAGACCCAAAAGCCCCTGAACTTACAGCTGAGTACACACCCACACGCCACCCTTCACGAGCCGTCAAGGACTTCACGGCCCGTGGTGGTAGCCGTAGTCCTTGACCAGTGGCTTGGAAATCCTGCCCCAAAGTCTACTCTGCTCACGACCCACTCCACGAGCCGTCAAGTGGCTCGTGTGGAGGGTCACCATTAAGGCAGTCAGTGCATCCCCTTTCACAGGACTCACCACATCCCGTGGTGCCCTCCACGAGTCGTCTAGGTGCTCGTGGGGTGGTGGTGGTGTAGCGACCCTAAAAATTGATAGGTGAAACTAGAGCCTAACGTATGAATCTTAAAAGTTTCAGCATAAATTGGAGTTTTGAAATTTTCCAGAAATTTAACCAAGTATAAGTTCAAGAGAGGGTTCAAGGCATCACTGCCCTTCGAAGCTCCCTTGAACTTCGCCTTAGCTGGATGGTAGACCATTCCAAGGCCCTTAGAAGCTCCCTTGGTAATTGCCTTAGTTTTATTTAGGCAATCCAAGGGAGGCATAAAAAGGGGTAATTTCGTAATTTCCTTTTTGGTCTAAATTAAATCGGTATAACCTAGTTTATTTTTATATAAATATATATATATATATATATGATATAAGTAGGTCATTTGAATACCCCCATGGATATGCCTTAGCTTTAAAAAAAAAAAAGCCAAAGGTAAAGTCCAAGGGAGGGTCCAAGGCTAGTGGATCACTTCAAGGAACTTAAATGCTCCCTTGGACTTTGCCTTAGTTTTATTTGGCAAGTCCATGTGGGCAAGGGGCGTTTTCGTAAATATTATTTTTAAGTTAAATTAAGAAGTGGGTATATTTTTTTATTATTTCTAAATAACTATATAAGGTATTAAAACATTTAATATGGTATTTTAGAATTCATTCTTCACTTTTCCCTAAATCAAAACCCTTCTCTCCTAAAAGGTTCTCTCTAGAACTCCATTGAAGGGCTAGGTCAAGTTCAAGCTAGGGTTGAAGGTTTCAAGTGTTTTCTTCTCAAAAATAATGTGGGATTCATGAAGGTTAAGGTATGGGGATCATTTATCCTTGATTATTCTTCCCTTCAAGGAGCTCAATCCAAATG
This sequence comes from Solanum okadae, assembly GCA_036553675.1. Taxonomy (NCBI): domain Eukaryota; kingdom Viridiplantae; phylum Streptophyta; class Magnoliopsida; order Solanales; family Solanaceae; genus Solanum; species Solanum okadae. The sequence continues at coordinate 43,840,063 of CM071686.1, forward strand.
ATTTCAAAGCTCTTCCAAAAATACAAAAAAAAAACCCTAATTTCGATTCTAAGCATGGGTTCTTGCATTAAATGATTTTTAATGATGATTTATGCTATTATTGATGTTTATTGATGGTTTTAAGAAAGAAAATTTCATGAACCCATGTCTTTCTAAGTTTCCTAAATTTGGCTTATGAAGTGGGTTGAATGTTTATTATTGAATGATGATGGAATTATGCTTACATTGAGCTGAATAGTTGTTTTCTATTATTATCTATGTTTATATATTGTGAATTGTTGAAGAATTGAGGAGTGGTGATTGTGGCTTTGGAAAAAGGGTAAGTTGACCTAACTTCATTGTTAATGTAGAATTGATATAGAATTGTGATAGATTGATGTGTGATCCACTTATGGTGGAGGTGCTTATATGTTGAATGTATTGTGATTATGGCCTTGAAGGCATTGTATGAGGAAGTTGAAGTGTTGACATGATATCATATATGTGAATGTGATGTGAAGGATTTGAATGAGAATCTAATGATGTATAGGTAATCATGTTGTGAATGTTAAGGTGTTCATGTGATCTCAAAGTGATCTTGTATAAGTTGCTATTGTATTGTGATTGTAAGTATGTCCTTTCTTAATGTTCATATGTGATGATGATGGAATGTGAAGGATTTCTATAATGTGATGTATGTCTTGAATTGGTAGACTTAGGTGCCTCTTCTTGATACATGGAAGTTATGGAATGTAATCTCTTGACTTGGTAGGCTTAGGCACCCTTCTCTTGAGTAATGAATGTATCTTGACTTGATGTCTTATTGTATTGAATTGGTAGACCTTGAGTTGGTGCCTCTTCATAAATGAATGAACGTCTAGAATCGGTAGACCTAAGTATGGTGCCCTTTCTATGAATGATTAATGAGGCTTCTAGGCTATGTCTTGAACCGGTAGACCTAAGCATGGTGCTCCTTCATGATGAGCCTAGGACCCTAAGTGAATGTAAAACCTTGAAGCGGTAGACCTTATGATGGTGCCTCCTTCTTGTGTGAAATGATAGACTTAGAGTTGGTGGACCGGAACGGTAGAAAGCCCTCTCTAAGAAAGTCAGTGAGCTATCCTTAATGAACCTTGATCGGTAGATCCTTGTGGTGCCCTTCTTGGTAGATGTGTTATAGGTCGGTAGACCTAATGATGGTGCCCTCTCCAGTACATACATGTGAATGAAATTACTCTATGGTAACTAAGGCTAAGCACCGAGTGGATATGGTTAAGATGGTAGCTCTTCCCGAGTATGAGGCGAGAGTACAATGAACATCTTTGGATATCCCCTAAACCATGTTCCTACATGGGATGTGTCCTAGTTCTACCATTGGCAAGTAGAACACCTTCCACGGTGTAGGGTTTTATGACACCGGATTCCATGCCTAGCTAGTATGGTCTATGTCGGTTAATGCATATTTCCATCATGTGGGATGTGACTCTAGTCATTGGATAGGTTCTACAACGTGTAGGTAGTAGTATGGGATACTATCTACACATGGCACGAGTAGGCCTTGAAGAAACTAAAGTGAGTTCCCTAAGCCTTAATGGCTATTGTATGAAAGTCCTCTAAATGCATGAATGTGTCCTAAATGACTCTAAAGAAGAATGTTGACTCGTCACCCTTTTTAATATGTTGCATATCTCTCTTATATTAAGGAAATGAACTATTTAGCATGTTGTACTGAAATGTAAAGGTTCTTGTCTATTGTGGCCTTGAGGAACACTTTGGTATGCATGAAGAGGTTGTATGGGCGGCCACTTCATGTCTCCCTTAGGTGTGTCTTAGGGTAACTTTAGATGGAGGTCCTAAGATCTTGAAATGGCTTATTTGACTAATATGTTTATGTGTTGTATATTACTACTAGTTATGCATGATGGCTTGTGATATGAAGCATGATAAGTGGTAAGTTCGCGTTAGGTGGCCTTAGGATGATGCTTTAGTGTGGATGGTGGTATGGGACGTTATTCATACATTGCACAAGGTGTTGTCCAAGGGTTACTTGAAGTGGATGGTTTACGGTGAAGGAATGTGTTATGTGTGGAGTATGTGCTAAAGTGGTTAATGACTTGTATGTTGGTTATGATTAAGTATTGTGACTCTTATACTTGTATTTTCATGAAGTTTTACCAAATGGCATAAAGCATGTTTCTCCAATAAATGTCCCCTTTTAGCATGTTTTTGCATGGTTTCCATACTTAGTACTTCCCCTCTTCTTACTAAAGTGTAGGGATTGGAGATGTTGATGTTCTATGGTTGATGGATAGGTTCCTAAGGTGCTTGAAGATGAAGACTTGGTGAGTCCTCATAGATTCGAGGACAACACCCAATATGTTTCTTTATGTCTTGTAGTAGTTTTGTATGGGCTTAGTCCCAATGTTGTACTCTAAAGGTATTAGAGGGTTTTGAGACATCATGTATAAAGTCTAGAAGTCTTCCGCTTGCTATTTTATTAAAAGGTGTTCTTTCGATGGTAAAGAAAGTTTTAAATTCCTTATGATTTTTAGTGTCTATGCGATGAATGAATGCTAAGAGGCTTGTATTAGACCTCCGAAAGGTCGAGTACGCCAGTTACGACTAGGGGGTGCTCTCGGGTCGTGACAGGGGGATCCCTTTTAGGCTTGACTCTGTGAGCCTTCACGGGCTACACCATGGCTTGTGGTGCCCTTCACTGCTCGTCTAGGCCTTCGTGAAGGGTGCCCAGGCTCAAATCCTTGGCTTGTGACTTTTAACTTAGTCCTTTGCTTAGTCTACTAGATTCTGAGGTGCTACACTTTGGTTGATGAACCTAATACATGATTGTGGTTGATTTTGTAATTGTTGAGGTATTACTGTTGAACTGTGTGCTACTTGAAATTGTGAATTGTTAGGTTAGGTTGATCTTTATGGAGGTTTGATTGGAATGAAAGGAGTACTCGTATTCTATTTTGTTTTACCTTGTGTTTAGTAGTTTGCTTGCTGAGTACTGTGTCGTTTGGTACTCACTCCTTGCTTCTACATTTGTGTAGGTTACGAGTCTGGATCTGCGTGATTATTCTTCTTCTCTATTTCGTCTGAGGCTTTTTGTGGAGACTTGAGAGGTAGTTGCTTGTCACTTCAACAGGCCCTCTTGCTCCTTATTTATATTCTTGTTCTACTCTAGAAGTAAAGACATTGAGACATGTATATCTTTCAATTTAGTTGTAATACATTAGTGGCTTGAGCACGTGACAACTAGGTTTTGGGGGTAGTTATGAGATGATAAAAGTCCTAGTTGGTGAAAAATTATCTCTCTCAAATCTAATGACGAACTTTTGAATGTTAGTGAGAAAATAAGGTCTAAAATGGAGAATCAGACACTATATTGGTCCCTCAGTCTTTCCCAGGCTGCTACAACTACCGCCTGACCGCGCTATAACAATCTCGTTACCACAATGAGGGGCCCACAATGGCCTTAAACAGTAGCTCGGGGGAGTTTTCATCACCCCCCCCCCCCTCCTATTTCACAACACACACTTGAACTTTTGACAACACACATTATATCTTATCGCGACAATCGATATAGTCGGATTTAAAAGAATTCGTCTTTCATTTTGAAAATTTCTATGGACCAATAATTATGTCCTGAACTATCATAATATAAACTCAAGGTCATCAAACGCTACACTGTGATACACAATACCAGATTTTTGTAGATTTTTACCAAGTCTCGTTTTGGGAAAACTCTACTCGGACACTTGCATCCAAACAAATGTTATAACGACGGGATGAATCGTTACAATTTTACTTCCCAAACAAAAGTAAACAAAGAGAAGTGAAAATAAGTTAAAAGTACAAATGGGACACACATGAGAGAAGTGCAAATCATAAAATCTACATTTTGATCATCACCCATATGAAGGATGAAAAAAAAAAAAGGGTACAATGTTGTATGTGAGGGGGCAAATAGACAAACACGAGGGGAGTCTTGGGACTTGACACACATTATTAAATACAAATGTGTGATAGTAAATTCAGAAAGACAGAACAATATACGAATCCAGAGTAGTAATAATGGGAAAAATCTGCCCCCACCACAACCACACAAACACAAACTTCATTGCCACTGACACTGATAGTTCTGACTAAACCTACATACAAGCCCCAAGATAGGAAAACCCAATTATACTGCCACTATGGTCCCAAAAGGGATTCACTTCACTTGCATGTGACTTTATTTTCATTAAGAAAAAATATGTATATGTATATATACTTGTTATTTAACCCACTTCCATAAGATAATACTTCCTTTGTCCCTAATTACTTGTCCATTTTTCATTTTTTAGTTGTCCTTAATTATTTGTCCATTTTAACAAATCAAGAAAGGACAATTTTTTTTACTTATTATACTCTCAATTAATTACTTTGAAAAAGATAGAACTTCTTGAAAATCTTAAATTTTTAATTCATCAACTTCATAATTAATAGGGGTAAAATGGTAAACTCACTATATAAATTTTTAATTTATCCACTTCATAATTAAAGAGGTCTCTTTAATTTATTTTTAAAAACAATAGTATAAATTACTCCTAACAAGCTACATCAAAATTTTGTAATAAGTCAAAATAGTTGAAATCGCAAAAGACACCTCTAAATGTGAGTTCATATTAAGTCTCTAAAATCTAACAATCAGAATTTGTTGAGTATTTTATGGAGATTAAATGTGCTCACTTTTAGCAAGATTACTAATACCAAAACGACTCAAAAACATATTTTAAAGGACCATTTTGAATTTACTCTAAAACATAATAATTTTATTGATTTCTCTCGCATTTCAGGTAGGATTTTTATAAAATTTAGTCAAAGTTACTTTTAACAAAAGTGGAGCAACGTTAAATGATTTTTATGTAAAAAAAAAAAAAAAAAAAAGAATAGCAACTTTTGAGTGATGAAAACAAAGTTAGATGAGCACCCATGAACAATAGTCCTTTGTTATATTTAATCTTCTTGTGGTATAATGTGATATAACAGAAATCCTTAAATGTTCCCAGCTGACTCTAGATTAAGGCTGGGCACCGGATCGGGTTGTATCGATACCGGTTTATTCCGGTTTCGTTCCGGTTCCGGTTAATTATTTTTTATTAATTAATTTATATTTTATAATTTATAATTTATATATGGGCATATTTTCAAAAAAAATAAAATTGGATTGGATTGATATATATTTAATTTGTGTCATTGTTTTGTCCTTATTTTTATTTAATTTTTTAAAATTACAAACTTAAGTTATTTAAATTACAAGTTATAAGTATAACTTATAACATAATAATAAGTAATAACTTATAAACTTCAAAAGATTCAAAATTTCAAATCTTGAAAACTTAAGCTCAAAAACATCAAAACAAAAAAAACTTTATTAAACTTAGACTTGCAAATTTAATAAGTAAAAATTTAAAAAAATATCTTTAAAATAAACTTAAGTAAAATTACATTACAAATTTCAAAACTTAAATTTCAAAACAATTAATTTAAACTTAGGAAAATAAACATTCATATTTTCGTAATTCAAAAAATCAAAATAACTAAAGAAAATATTATTTTTTGAAATAGCTATATGTGTCGTCCCATTTATCCCATCCCGTTCTATTTCAGTCCGTTCCGATTCCGTTCTGGTTCCGCTCCAGTCCGGTTCCATCCCGGTATATAGTGGGACGGGACGGAACATAGTATCCATCCCGATAATTTGGGTTCGGTTTATCTCGGTACCGGTTCATTCCAGTCCGGTCTGGTGCCCAGTCTTAGACTCTAGATAGTGAATACCTTGCCTAATCTCCCAGTCAGTTGTCCGATGCTTAGAGTCCGTTTGAATTGATTTTGATTTATTTTTATCCGTTTATAAACATTTTTTTAATTTATTCAAAAAAGAAGAAGCTATTTTAACTTTAAAACATTTAAAATAGGTCAATTCAAATAGACTCTTAGGCCTTATTTGTTTTCATTAAGATTTAGATGTCTGAATCAGAATGCATCTGAATGATTAAAATGTTGTCTCTAGGTCTAAACACCAAATGATTAAGGTTGTTATCTTTAGATCTGAACACTTAATGATTAAAGACTGTTTGTTTTTCAACATCTGAACGTACATAATTTATTTACATGAACATGATAAATATACAATTCAACTAAACATTAATTAAATATAAAAAAAGAATTAACAAAATAAAATCACATTTGATTAAAAAAATGGAACACTTATACTTACTAGTGATGTGGAGATAGTTTGTAGTGATTGTGAAGGTAATAGTTGTTGTTAGTGGCTAGTAAATAGTAATGATGGTGGTGATAGTTGTGACGGTGTAGGTGGTTGGTATTGTGGTGACTATCATAATGGTGGCGATTTGTAATGGTGTTGTGGTTGTAATGATGAATTTTATTAATGTTAGTAGTTGGCGGTGCTGATGGTGATGGCTGCAGAATGTGTGGTAGTTGGCAGCGGTGCTAGTTATGATCATGGAGTTGGTTGGTAGTAGAGATCGACCACATCAATGGTAGTGACTAATAGTAGTGGTAGCGATGGTTGTGATGGCATAGATGGTTAATAGTACTAATTGGTGATTGTAGATAGAGTGATGATAAATATTATCTATACCAGAATACCTGTTAATAATATTAAGAATCTTTTTAGAGGTGACCAGGATAGGTCTTGCCCTCATTTGTTAATAAAGTACTTGAAGTAGAACAAATATGAAAAGGCACATTATATTTTGTCACAAGACTTTTGATGGCTCAACAAATTAGTAAAACATTTGTGATTGGGAAGTAAAGGGCCAGATTTTATAACCATAGAATCAACAACTTGCCTGTAGGGAAAAAGTACACAAACTTTTTGATGTCACAGTGTACTATCATCAAGTGGAGATAGAAAGAGAGAGATGATGAGCTAAAAAACCTAAATTGATTACTAGAATAAAAAAGAAGACATTGGCTATGTCACTTTGCAAGTTACAAAGACAGTCAAAGCCTAATACACAATTTATGCCTATTCTACTTCCAAATTGTTAGTTATGTGTAATCTTGCTATCTAACAGATAACTAAAACTACACCAGCTATTTATACAATAGTATCCAGCAACTTCATCAGCCCCAGCTTAGTGATTCACCCTAATCCATTCATACCGGCCAGAAAGCGGTACATCATTTACCACATCAAAGTTGTACCTGGTAGGTGAAATGAACAAATTTTCACATTAGTTTGACATATGCACGCGTTTAAATAGGAAAACATCCAAGAGAAAATGACTACATACTTCTCCATAAAAAGGCGCTGTTGTTGCTGCTCAGCAAAGGTGAAAAAATCCTCGATTTCATGAGCTGAAGGGATATTTCTAAGGATAAAGCTCCTTGTTCTTTGAGTTGTTGTGTTTAACTCTGTACGCCTTGTCGCAGAACCAGGGTTGACCATAGCATCCACCTCCCTCACCAAGCTGCAAGGCGTGCTTTCTCTAGTGCTTCTAATTATACAAGAAACAACACATTCACAACTATCGTTATAAGACCCTATGCAAGTATTGAGCGAGAGAAAAAAAAAAAGAAATTCTGCTGGAACCACAACAAATAGTTATCTACCAACACCTGATCTTCAACAACAAACCAAGTGTAGTCTCAAAAGCAGGGTCTATAGAGAGGGTACACTGTACGCAGATCTTATCACTACATGATCTTCCACACCCCAAAAAGGGGTAATAAAGTACTGAAATAAGATAACTGAATACAAAAAAAATAACTAGTCCTAGTTTCAACGCAACGTAAGACAGCAAATAATACACACGGGGTGAAAATGAAAAGGGATATCCTATTTTTAACCTAGAATATTACTGAAGACTTTGCCTTGGCTTACTCTCATTATGAGACCCCACGACTAGGACATGTCATGAGAAAAGCACATAGTGAAAAGAAAAGCAATCAATGGCTTTATAAGCTAAAATATTTTTTCTATATTACAAATATATTCATGACCACCACCAAACCCTAATTTCTTCTTTTTCTTTTCCCATTTTACTGACCACCATACATCCTTTAGTGCATCAGAATAAACAGATATCTCTGTTATGACCAGTCACAATGCTTAAGAATATGATACTAGACAAAAAAATAAGAGAATATCCAACTTGTTATCAGAACAACTAAGATCCAATTAATTAAAAAATCTAGTCCATACTTCATTTTTCACTAGGAAAGCAGAAGAAGAAAGAGGTCCAACAATAGAAAAGTTAGGGGCTTCCATTTAAAAAAGAGACAACAGCAGAAACAGAAACAGGACAGGACATTTTGCTGCATTTAAAGAAATTTCTCATATTAAACTATATTTGCAATATTTTGCTCTTTCTAACACCAAATGATAGTAAGCCCCTTTTCTATGCAGTTGGAATATGGTATTCCGATGGTTGTATACTATATGATACAAGAAATGGCTATTAGTTACTACAATTCTTTTCATGTAGATTCACTAATTCTTCCTTGTCAAAGAAAAATAATATATGACCAAAATCTTGAGGTGCTTGAATGGTAAGAATAAGAAAATGTTTTAGCTTCATAAGTAACACAAAATCACTATTGACCACCTTCTCCATAAATGTTAACACCTATGTTGCTCGGACTCTTTGAAAATGTAGTTTTGAAAGTGAAGAGTCCGCACAACTTAAGATAAACACTATAAGAAAGTGCAACAAGACATCCAAGGTCCCAAAGAGGTGAAGCTACAAACAAAAGCAAGCAAGAAGGGCCAACAAACATCATGAATAGGAAGAAGCAAAGGCAAAGGAATTAAGGAAACAAAACCGAAAATTCATAATTTCCTTGACCTGTAAGAGAGAAAACTTACAAAGCAAACAATTTAAAATAAATTAATGAGTTTATAACTAAATAAATGAAGAGAAAGAAGACTCCAACCACGAAAATATGCATTAGAATTTTAAAAGCATGATCTCTTCAATCTTCAAACTTTAACGAGATTTTTTTCCAGAAAAGGCACAATAAAAGTGGTACCCACAAATGCAACACCAAAAGAGAGTCTTTTTCCGTGAATGTGAATGTGAAACGTGCTCAAAGGGCCCTCCCTTTCAAACAAAAGCAACAAATTCATTTCCAGCTTCAAACAAACAGAGGATAGATTTCCCTTTTAGAAGTTGAGAAAGAAATCATCCCCCCCCCCCCCTAGAGCACACACTAATTGAACAAAACTAGTAAGCATACAACTACTTCAGTTAACAAACATGGAGAAGAAAGAGGAAGAGATTTATACCTATCTCTGTGTTCAGAATCAAGATTATTCTCACCAAATGAGATTTCATCCTCTGCTACCCAACCTTTTTGGTTAATTGAAACAGACCCAACAGAGACAGACTCTGGGTGTGAGTTAGAATTTTCCGAGTTCGGAATGGGGGTGGGTGGTTTGTGAAGGCGGCGGGAACGAAGTTGAAGGTAACAGGAATCAGAAACAGAGGACAGTGGGGGTGGTGGAGTTGAAGAAGAAGATTGAAGACGTTGAAGTGCTAGGGTTCTTGCTCTAGTACGAACACCAAGAGAAGACTCCATGACATCGCCAGTTTTTCTCAAGTATTTTCCCATGATTTTGTAATGGAAAACAGAAGAGGGAAAGGGGCAAAACAAGAGGGAAAAAAAAGGGGGGATGAGTTTTAGGTAAAGTTAGGGTTGAAACGGGATACTTATGACTCAACACTCAACAGTAACGTTAACCATTTTTATTTTATTTTTTCATTTTTTCTATTTTCTATATTACTTTCAACACATCTATACAACAATAATATATTCAATAAGGTCTAAGGAAGGTATAATGTACATTGATATTATCATTATTTTGTAGAAATAGAGAGCTTGTTTTCAAAAGACACTTGATTCAAATGCATCTAATCCAAATAGTAGAAGAAGAAAATATAGTCATTAATAAAAAAAATAGTACAATGTTTTATGATTTTATTATTTTTAAAATGATTACTTACCAATAAATATTTATATTATGATAAGCTATTTATCGTATTAATCGCTATTATTTTTTAAGAGTTGTGTAAAGTATAAAGTGGTAGTGAATTGATTTTCTAATGAATCAATTTATTACACATTGACAAAAAAAAAAAATTGGAATGATGGGTACACTTCAATATAATAGCCAGTACAACTACAAAATTATTTAACTATTTTTTGAAGAAAAATTCCGTTGAAAATATATCCTCGAAATGTTGCATGCTACTATCTTTTCGACCGTTGTTCACTTGTGTTATATTTAGGATGACAAATTTCGTTCGATGTTCAATATCTATATTGATATGATGGATTTAGTTGGATATGGATAATTGCAAATGAGTTAGATATAAATAGATAAAATATTCATTTTAGATAAAATATTCATTTTGATCTATATTTGATATGGATAAAAATGAATACATATCAAAATGAATAAACTCAATGGTTAATGATATTTATTGCTTGTTATTATGTAAAAAATAATTTCTTTCAACAATATTTTTTTCAATAAACTTTTTCTCCTTTTAGGGTGTATTTGATTATCAAAAGAAATATTGTCATGTTTTCCTAGAAAATATTTTTCTAATTTAAGGTAATTTTTTTAAAAATAATCCATATCATATGTATATAAGTAATTTTTCTTAAATTAGAGGAAAGTAAATTTATTTTAAAAATATCTTTTTTTCCACACCAAACACATTTTTATTGTTGCTAACCTATTTATTTTTAGAAGCAATTTTTTTTTAAATAACTTTTTTGAAAAAGAAAAAGTAATTTGTTTTTGAATAATTAAAAAGTATTTTTGATAAGCAGATTGTGTTTGATTAATCTTTTTAAAAGTTACTTTTGAGAGTCAAATTATGAAAATGACTAGTATCAAATCACTTTTAATATTAATATTATTTTATATAGAGAAATTATTTTAACTATCTATTATAAATTTTTAATTTAATTTATATTTTTATATTTATTAAATTTAAATCTACATATTGAAAGTTTCAATAAATATTATTAGAGATAAATAAAAATAATAAATTAAATATCGATATAATATTGATGATTCAAATATAATTAAAATTATCAAGTAAAATAAATTTAAAAAACATTCCACAAATTAAGTGAATACACATGAAAATTTACCAAATAAATAAATGAATATAAGGGTTATATTAGTAAATATGTATATATGACAGGGACATATCGGTCTTGAAAAAAATAATTTGTTGCTTCTGTTTCTGCTTTTTTTAAGAAACAGATACTTGTAGCTTCTTCCCAACAACAAGAAAAATTGTCTTTGCTTTCTTTTACAAACAATTTACTAATTAGCTAAACACCTTAATTTTTTAAATAATTTTTTTAAAAAAAAATTCAAAATAAATAATTTTCATCTTCCAACAATAATGTCAAATAGACTCGTAATAAGCGTATTTCTTAAGAGGTTGTTACACTCTTCTAAGAAGAGTGCAATTGATGGTTTCCATATGTTATGTTGGATAACCATCCCATTTAAAAGGGATTGGATCCTACGATAAATTATATATTTTACCCATTTTTCCACTTCTAGGTACTATTAAGGACAAATTATTTTCAGTTATTTACAAAAATTTTAGTTTGTTTTTCTTATTTAAAGAAAAAGTAATTTTACTATATGAGAAATGTGAAAGTGTCGTCTTTTTCTATTCAATTTAATAAATTTATAAGTGGATAACATCTCACTTTCTCATACTGTTATTTGTGGCCAACTTCAATACTAATAATTTACACAATATTTCTATGTTTTAATTTATTTGTTTTATTATGATTAGAATTTAAAAAAGTAATAAAGACTTCTGAATTTTATAGCCTTAAATTAGATATATATCAAAAGTATCAAAATGTTACTATTATTGTTGTTACGGTCAGAGGAGTCGATGTTTAATCCTGTGATATTAAATATGGCAGGTGAAAAATTGAAATTAAAGAGTTATAAAAATAGAAAAATATTTTTTTTTTAAAACTAAATTAAAAAAATAAAACAAATACATTGAAATGGATAGAGTACTTAATTTCTCTTTTTATGTTCCAATCTATTGTGTAAAATAATTTTACATCACTTGAAAGTATGAGAAATTGTCTTATCGGGATGATATATAGAACGGTTATGATGCATGTATACAAAACATAGATTCAAAATAAGAGAACTATAAATTCAGAAGGCACTTGACATGCGCTAAATAATCGATGAGAAGCCTAGAAAATATATCATAAATGATCTCTTCAAATATTGAAGATTTTGTTGGACTCTTTCTCTTTTTGTTCTCTATTGAATAAAGTATTTGTTACGAAGTAGTTTCATGTTAATCTCTTTAGATATTAAATACTTGAATGATTTCAATGCTAAACACATCAATTAACAATAACATATATCTAGAAGTTTTAGAACATATATTTAACTTCTTTGGTCTGGGAACATAAACTAGCTATAAATTGAGAATATAAACAATAGAATCTTAAGAAAGATAAAAGAATTATACATTCTTCGAGTCTCCAAAGTAATACCATATATATATATATATATATATATATATATATATATATCACTGCAACGGCTAGCAACGACTAGTTAGGCTTTCATTAGTTACTAAATATTAAGTTTGTGTAAGAAATAATATTAGGAAAAAAAATTAATATTAGCTAATGGCTAGTTAAATTTCAATAATTACTTTCAATTAATGACTCTGTGCGATTACTTTTGGAACTCAAAGTAGTATCTATAGTCATTTTAGAGGAGCACACTATATATAAAAGTACAGTCGATCCATAAGACCAAGAACCTCAAAACTAGATCCTTTTGTGTTCAAAGGAAGTGATTGACATGGATGCCCGAATCTATAAGCTTTTCAAGGGAGATTGCCAAGAAAGAAGAATCTCTCATGCCACAAGGATTATGGACCTTCAAATGGTGATTATGGTCGACACTCTTTCACGACTGTAAATCAAGTCTATTTTCCATTGTAAGATTGTTTGTAAACTCTGTATCATCTTTTAACTTTCGATCCTTTATTTGGTAACATGTATTATAAAAGATCGTTTTATTTTCTCAACATTTTGCTTTCAATAAATAACTCGGTCCGATTTCTTGTGGAACTCAAAAATGATATTTATCACCCCTTAAACAAAGCCATTTTGTTGAGCCCTGGGTTTCACCTCCCTTCACCCACTTTCTCTGAAGAAAACATGATATTAATTGGTTCATGTAATGGATTCATTTGTTTGTTTAATGGTTCGAGGAATACCATAGATCATTTAGTTATATTAGGAATCCTCTTTTGGGTGAATATTTCAAGATTAAATTGTCCAAATGGAAGAAAATAATTCAATGTGTTGCTTATGCATTCTGCTTTAGTGAAGCCTCTGGACAGTATAAAGTATTGAGATCAGTAGTTAGAAAGTTTGTGGGACATCCACAAGTATCAAACTTGGAGGTTTATACAAATGGAGAAACATGGGCGAGGCTCTAGAACCTCTATGCGGATCATTTTGTAACGCTAATGTCAATGGTGTTGTTCATTGGATGAATTCAGAAAAAAGTGCTAGCATTTACTCCTTTAATAATTGGATAGAAGAGGTGAAGTCATTGTTTGCTCCACGTGGTCTGAAAAACTTCATCTTCCCACTTGACACTAGCAGAGTTGGGGAATTGTCTATGTTTTGTAATAATAATCATAGTCAGAATGTTGATATATGGTGGATGAAAGAGTATGGAATAGATGAAACTTAGACTAATGATCGCATATTGAAGGATATTATTCAACTAAATATCTATTGTGATAGATTTATACCAATCTCAATTTGAAAAGATGGAGAAATATTGATGCAAAGGGATCGTGGCACACAAATAGTTTCTTACAACCCAAAGCAAAGAAGTTTACGAAGGTTAAACTGTACCTTGGATTTGCAACAACTAGCTACATCTCAAGTTTTTACTCAATCAAGACTATTATAGGGGAAAGTTTTCAAGTCTCATATGTTTACTGAAGATTGAGATACTTTAGCTAATTAAGTTGTTTTATTTCCCATGAATATTATGTTTTGCTTCTATGTTTCTTGTATAGTCTAGTGTAAGATCAGTCAACTTTTCAAAATAAAGAGTAGTTTACATATTAAAAAGAACTATACTTTTCAAAATAAAGAGTAGTTTACATATTAAAAAGAACTATTCTTTTTCTTTTTAAAATTATCTTTATTTTAATATATGGAGTTTTACATTATTAAAAAGTCATTTTGAAAAAACATTTAATTAGGAAAAAGGTAATAACAATTTTATTTTATTTTGGAAGAAAATATTTTTTTAAGAAGCCTGTCTAATCTATAAATACGGATTATTTTAAAACAAGGGACTAATTATCCATGTATCACTATTAAAAGATGTGGTAAAGTGGATGTGATTGCTCCTCTCTTAACTAGAGATTTCAAAATCAAGTCTTGAATATGAAAAAATCTTTAATAGAGAGCATAATCCCCCAAATAGGATTCTACCCGACACAAATCTGAATTAATCAAGCTCCAATACAAATTTCAAACACCAAATAAAACTATTTTTTTTAAAAATATCCATGTATCATTTGTCTTGAATGTGTGTGTGTGTGTGTGTGTGAGAGAGAGAGAGAGAGAGCCTCAGATGAGTTTAATTGGCCAAAATGTAGCATGCAAGTTCCGAGGTCCGAAATCAGTTGCACACAAATTTCATAATAATACTTCCTTCGTTTCTATCGTTCTTACTAAAAATATATGGTCCATAATACTCCCACCGTTCACTTTTACTTGTTACTTATTCCTAATATAGATTTTCATTTTTACTTGTCACTTTTGACATATAAAAAAAAATAGCCATTTTTTCCATGTGTGTGTGTGGGGGGGGGGGGGGGGGGGGAGGGGATCCCAAATCGGCATTGGAAATGGGAGTCGGATCTCGGGTCAGGGTCAAAAGTTAAAACGCAGGTCGAGGTTGGATTCTAGATTTTGAATTAGGGTTGGGATTTGGGGTCTCAGACTGGGGTACATAGTCGTGTCCCATGTCGGATCAAGAGTTAGGGTCTGGTTTAGGGTTAGATTGAGGTTGTATCCGTGTTTTTGATTGGGGTCGAGATTTAGGGTCTCAAATTGGGGTACATAGACGTGTCCATGTTGGATCGTGATTTAGGGTCTTAGATTGGGATAGGGTCTCAAATTGATGTTTGATTAGTAAGAAGAAAATATAATCCCAAAAATATTTTGGTATAATCAAGGCAAATACTATATTTTCTTCTTACTAATCAAACATCGGAAAACAAGCAAGAAAACCACTTATTTTTTTTGATGAAACATTTTCTAGGAAAACATTACAAACACACCCTAAATGGTCGTTTGGTACAAAGATTAATAACGCATGGATTAGTAATGCAGGGTTTATTTTTATTAAGTGTTTGGTTCATTGTTTTCCACCTCATCTTGTGTTTGGATTAAAACTCTATTAAAAGCTTTTTTTTTCCAATTATATCCTTGAATTATTATTATGTAATTGTGTCAAGGTAGATAATTGCCGGACAATATTATTTTTTATGACCTTCTAACTAGCTAGGAGAAGAACAATTTTGTTGTCATATTTGTTATTTTTTTCACTTGAATTATTCGAGGATAAATAATTGTCATCTTAATAAATTGATCACTCACAAAATGTCAATTTTCAATTTAAAAAGATAAATCATCTACTTTTAAAATTGGAAAGACGATAAATAATAGTAAAATTGAGTAAACCATCTACATTTATACATAAAAATTGCAAGTTATAATTTTAATATGTATACAATTTTATAAATTGTTCAAAATACAAATAATTAGAACCCCCCCCCCCCCACACACACACACATACATTTGCCTTTTTAATTAGTAAATGTTAAACAACTCGCATTTCAAATATTGTATTAATTTCTATTGGAATTATTTAGAAACAAACAGCTCTCTCTAAATAATTTATAAGCTAATTTATTTGAATAAATTTACTTGTACAAATATAAAACATAAAATCAAGAAAATAAACAAAATGATTTGAGGGATATTTTTGTCTTTACATAGACTTATCCCGTGGTATTAAATCCTATGTATTACTAATTTCTCCAAAGGGAAGGTATTAGTAATACATCTACTAATACCATGTAGGGTGTATAACTAATCCGTAGATTAGTTATACATAGGGCCAAATTCTTACCAAATATGGTACTAAATAATACCATACATAATACATGGACTATTTCTCATAATACCATAATACATGTCCAAAATTAAACCTCAGACTTTGATCATGATTTCAAATTACCCTCATATTGGAATTTCATAACCTTTTTTTCTTCTAATGACATGCTATAATATTTTACCAAAACAAAGTGATAGAAGAACAAAGTTGTTAATTTTCCAAATAATTCATGGACAATATGACCTTTATTTCTTTCCTTGTTTTGAATTGTAATTGTCGTAAATTGATGCACGAATGGAGGAAAATAGTAAGTCAAATATACATTGAATTGCCTATTAATTATGTGTTATTCACTGTATTTCATTGGATTCCTTTTTTCTAATAATGCGGGAAAGTGAAAGCCAACACGCGTTTTAAGTTTAAAAGGGAAATTGCACACGCCATTGACATTTGGTTTTTGGAGTACTTTCTTTTGTACATTTTTATTTGTATATTAATTTAAATAAATTTATATTTTTTATTTATCACTTTTCTCAAGATTTTATACTCTCATTAATCTATATTAAGTGAATTGATCCCATATCAATCATTAATTTTTAAGGGACGTGCAAAATCAAAAGTTGACAAATAAAAGTTACTGGTGGGAATAAATATTACTCTCTTCGTTCATTTTTACTTATTATGTTTGGATTTGACACACTCATTGAGAAATCAATGATTGATATGACTATTTTATCCCATTACCCTTATTAATTGATGTTTAGTGTTCCCTCTGTCCATTTTTACTCGTCCACTATATTAAAAGAGCGAATTGTATGAAATAACAAACTATTAATTCAAATTAAATGTTATAGTCATAGTTTATTTTAATTGTAATTCGCAGCAAACATCCCATTTTTTTGCTATCTGATTCTATTATACAATTAGCCATTTTCGGTATACAATTAGTCATTTTATACATATCGGTATAAAATGTATAAAATGTGTTTGTGTTTGTATAAAGTGAGAGAAAAAATGTATATACAAATACAAATACATATATTTTCATCTTATATACTTATAATTATATAAATACAAATCTTATTATACAAATTACAATGTATAAATAAATTTATACAAAATTGAACAATTTGTATAAAATTGGACGTTTCTAGCGAATTATACAAATCAAAAGCTCCATCCATAGCAAACATAAAATTTACTATAGAGCGCAATTATGCAAACTATAGTTATAACATACAAATATGATTTTTATGTTTGCTATAGGTGAAAGTTATAGTTGTTCAACTTGTTTAGTTTGAAAAATCAAGAGATAAGTATCCTTTTGTGTTTGTTTTTACCCTTGCTATTAAATATTATTCAACATCTAATGCATTTTCCAAAACATTAAATTTAATATATTCAAAGAATAATGTAGTACTCCCTCCATCCTTTTTTACTTGTCAAATTTTGACTAGACACGCCTATTAAGAAAACAATTATTGGTCTAGTTAGTTTACAATTTCATTCCTATTAATTGATAGGATCTTAAACATATTTACTCACTATATTTTTCAAAAGCATTATTATAAATTGAGGGTATAATAAAAAGAAAAAAAATGTCCTTCTTTGATTTATCAAAAATGACAAGTAAAAAAATTAAATTAGAAAATATTTAACAAGTAAATAGGGACGGAGGAATATAAAGCAATGCCAAATGCACAAGCAACTCATCTTGTCTTTTCAACTTTGTAAAGTTTGTTTCCACATCTGTATTTGAAATTTTTTATTATATATCCCAAACTCATAAATTCGAGTATGTCAAACTTGTGAAGAATTTTTAAAGGAGAGTTAAGATGTTAGGGTCAAGATTTTAGAAAAATATGTGATTCTAATTAATAGCAAAAAGATGAATGAATTACTTAATTGATTTGAATAGGTCTAATTTGTTCATATGTAATGAATGTTAAGATCTTTAAGATATTTACTTAAAGATTTTGTGGATTGTAATGTTTTATCAATTCTCTTTTTATTACTATTCTATCACAATAATATAATCATCAATTAATCGTGCAAAAAATGCAGAAAGTTAATTACGCAAAATATAAAATGATATTTTCCATATTATAGTGTTAAGTACATATTTATCTTATTGGAAATTAATTACATTTTCGTATGCTCTACAAAAGGTTTAACTTCTTTTGTAAAATATGGATATATACTGAAAAATCATTTTTTTTTTATATATATTGAATTACATTTTGAAAATCTTAAAATATGTTCCCTTTGTTCTTAATTCTTATCAACGTTTTAAAGTGGAGGCATAAGATGAGGCATTTTACATAGGTATGATCGAGCGTAAAACTGTAATTTCAAGAAATCTTCACGTTAACTTTTCATACAAAAAAATAATATAACTTATAAAAAAACATAGATAAACTTTAAATCATAAAATACAAAGTTAAGATAAATACTAGGAGGTTCTACCAAATAATACAGAAATGTATAAATTAAAAATGTAATAGTATAATACCCCGTTATCATATTCTAACAAGGGAAAATTATGTGGTTAAGCAAATTTATACTATTTAATTACTTATTATAGCTATAGTTTGCTATAATTACCACTCGTGACTAACATTAACTATTAATTACGTGGGCTGACCTGGAGTTTGTATAATTAGCCACGTTTGTATATGCATAATTTGCCATATTTGTATGATTCACAACTAACAATTCTTTGTTTGATTTGTATTTGTATATGACGATGGTTTTCTTTGATTTTTCAGTTTTGTCATCATATATATTCAATCTTTTTGTGTGTTACTTTTTAAAGTTTGTATAAATGTGTAGTTTTTGGATTTTGTATAATATAATTTATATAATGTAATTTGTATAATATATTTTCTATAATTGATTAAAGTTCATATGTTTATGTTTGTATCAATTCGTTATTTCGAGTTTTATCAAATTTGCATAATTCCAAACTTTATATTACTCAATTATACAAAAACATGCGAATTATACAAACGTACCTGCGAATTATACAAACGTACCTGCGAATTATACAATTTATTGTCCTCTCTCGCTTTCCTCTCTCATCCCTCTCCCAATCTCGCTCGCCTCTCTCCTCTCTCTCCCAATCTTGCTAGCCTCTCTCCTCCCTCTCCCAATCTCGCTCGCCTCTCTCCTCCCTCTTCCAATCTCACTCGCCAGAATATACAAATACATATATAATATACAATTATCTAATCGATATACATATACAATTCACCTCTCTCCCACTCTCTGCCCTCTCTCGCTTGCCTCTCTCCTCTCTCTCTCCCAGTCTCGCTCACCACTCTCCTCCCTATAACATGTAGTTACGAATCGTAATTAGAAAATTGTAGCTATGGAGCGTAATTAGGCTATTTTTGAGTGGCTAAATGCAAAAGATCCTCTAACAATGCATGTATCTGAGGGTCTTTTTTTAGAATGATTTTCATAAGTACATTTTGTATCTATTATACATGATCATGTATATGGGTTATATCATTTAGATACATTTGTGTATAAAAATGTATATAACGATACCATGTTAATAAATTCTTTGTTAGATACAAATACATGTATATACCTAATAGACATATGGAGACTTACTGTATATACAATGAATACAAAAAGACACATTAACTTGTTTAAATGCATCAGATACATCTAACAAAACAATATTCAAAACTTTTGAGACTGAGATACATAATATTAATTTCAGATACACATAGAAAAAATCATGTTTAATCTTTCTCCCCATTGTATCTAAAGATACAATACACCATAATGTATTTATCAAATTAAAATAGACTTGAAAATCATAGAATCCATGACTTAAATGATAAAGAGTTTATGAAGTCTTCGACGATATTTGTGAATTGTTTGGCCAGTCCATCGATTAACTTGGAAAGCCTTTTTTGTAACAGTTACTTCGATTTGGTCTTGTTAGAAAGGAACAATACAAGATAAGGTTTGGGTTCATGCAATTTTGTCGTCCATGGTGATGATATCTTGAGAAGAAGAGAGTAGATTAGACATTGTTGGAATGAAATTGTATGGTAAAATTCTTGAATAAGAAAGGAGGAGAGATAATTAAGTGATAAATAAGAGAGGAGAAAATTAAGAGAGAGTGGTTGATTTGGAGTTAAAGAGTAAATTAAGAAGATAATTAATTAATCCTAGTTTAAGTGATGTTGGAATATGATTGTATCTTAAATAATATATGGTATAAAAATATTAATATATATGATAGTGATGTATGTCTAATAAGATAGTTTGTCCAGTATTAAATTAGAAAATCCGACCCAAATCGAATTGAAATGAAATACATTTGGTTTCGTTTCGGTGCAGACTTTAAAAAAATAAAATTCGAAATATCGAATATAAGTTTGAGAAAACCAAACCGAAGAATTGAACGTCCACCCCTACTTTACACCTAAGTTAAAAAATATTTTTTTATATGTATAATGTTTTTATAAAATGTTACGTAGATGGAGGATTAAAAATGTCAAGAATGAAATAGATATTGTATAGGATAAAGGAGGGAGAATGTCTATTAACTGTTCAAAGTTTGAAGAAAAAAATTACCTTTTAAAGCAAAGTTAAAGGGTGAGTGACGTGTAAATGATTTTCACCCTATAATTATTTATTAGTTTATCAAAAAAGTTAGTTTCGTTTTGCGCAAAAAAAAAAACAATATTGTTATCGAACAATATAAAGTAGAATAAAATTCAAAGAAAAATATATAGTGAAATTAATAATGGAGAAGTAATAAAAGTTAAAATCACGAAGAATATTTTCATAAGGATAGTCACATCAAATTCACTTTCATTATATGATGTTGGATCTTATTTTTGCTCGTAGTAATATTACTTTTTTTTTTAATGTGATAGGCGAAGGAAAACTGCAGGGAACTTAAAAGATATAGGAAGTTATTGGCAGAGGCGTATCTAGGATTTCGGGATGATGGGTGCATTATTACAAAAAAGTTGATCTAAAATATAAATTTGATCGGTTGGACATTTAGGTTCTTATTACTGAAAACCGTTAAAATTAATATTATAGGTCCAAGACTAATTAAAATGTCAAAAGTGTTACCAATAACCATTTAGAGATGTGCTATCTAATTTTACAAAGAAAAATAAAACAAGATGAATATAAAATTCAAATTTCTTACCTCACGTAGAGAGGTGCACCCAGTCATCATCGCATTATATGATACTCCGAATATGGGTTCACACATCTATATTTCAATATTTTTCAAAAATATAACACTACTATATATGATCTCGGGAGGGGAGCATGGGTTCACGTGAACCCGGTGACCCCTCCTTGGATACGCCTCTGGTTATTGGGCGTTTGATAATTTATTAGAGTTATGCAGATAATGTAGAGATTAGTTATGAGTGAATTTACATATTATTTTAGGTAGGTGTTAGTTATGCAATGATTAGTTATTCCACTTTGCATAAAATAATACATAAATTCCCTCATAACTTAAACATATATTAGTTATGTGGGTTTCTAGATTGTCAACCAAACGTCGTATTAATTTTATACGTGAATATTTTATTTCCTATCTACCTACCAAATATTATATAAGCTATGAGAAAATCAATACATAAATAACATTTTATTATCTAGCTACCACACGACCCGTCACAGATTTGCAAAAGAGAAATTATGCTTTGTTTCTCCTATGAGCTTTGAAAATTAATTAATTAAATAAGTAAATATAATAAAGAAGGAAAAATGAAGCTAGAGTCTAATTCAGAAGAAAACTATGTCATAAAGGCAAATAGAGTAATTTGGCCTCTAGTCTAACCAAGTTATAATACAATTTTTATAAAATATTTTAAAACTTTGAATAAACAACTTAAAACTTTATATTATTAATAAACATTTTTTTACTATAATATCCTAGGTAAGTATTGTAAACATATGATTGATATCTTATTAACTTGAATTGATCTTTATTATATTAGAGGATGTTTGTGTAGCTTCATCACTTCATAAAAAAAAGAAGCAATCAAAATCAAATTATTAAACTAATCCTTTAATTAGTACTATGCTTTAATATTTGTTTCACCGAAATGAACTCTAAATCTCCACAAATGAACTCTAATTATATTTGTATGTTAACAATATAATTACTTAATTAAGAGGGAGCAAAAAATAAGTATCACATATGTAGAAAATAATTATTAATTGATTTTGAAAATATGACAAGAAAGACCACAAATACAGAAAATACTTTTAGAGCATTAGAAGATTAGATCGCTGTTAATTAACATGCTAAAAGTGAATCATTAGTTTATTTTAAATAGCAAAGCAGTTTATTGATGTAGAAATTAAATATTTTGGACATATTTTAATTAGGGCAGCAGGTATTTAAAGTAGCAGACTTTAGGAAAACATGCAGAAAATAAATTATTAAATTTTTATCTTAAGGGGCAGTAAATGATGTCACAGACCAGTGGCAGAAAAATGCATAACAAAATGCAATTCAGTTATTTAACATGCTGGAAATTAATTAAGTTATTTTAAGTAGCCAAATAATTTATTTTAATATAGAAATTATTTATTTTTGGACAGAATTTAGTCAGTGCAGCAGATATTTAAAGTAGCAGATTTTAGAAAAAAAAATATGCAGGAAATTATTAATTGATTTTTAAGTGGCAAGGCAATTACACTAAATGCAAAATTTTAATCATCTTGTGCAGATTCAAGAGGTCGGAGTATTTAAAACAGTATTAGCATGCTGGACAGTTTATTAGCTTATTTTAAGTGTTAGAAAATAAATGTGTTGCAGGGGTTATTTAACAGTGAGCAGAAATATGCAGCAAATTACTTCAGTTATTTAACATTGTGAAAAATTATTTTTTTATTTAGTCTTATAGGCATGGCTTCTAAGTGTGAGCATAATGAAATATATATATATAAAGCTGAATCTAGACTAGGTTGATGTGACACCTCTCAATGACCACCATTTCTATTTATCTATTTACTCCTTTTTTTTAAACATTTTAATTTCATTTTTATACATAATTTACTAATTATATAGATTAATAAAAGACTAATGCAATAAATATATAATCAAGCCTACATAGTAACCACAATTGATTTTTATGACCACTCTTAATTCATCATTAAAAAGACAATAATGAAAGGACATTAGTGGGAGCAAATGGCAAAACCGTTTTAATTGATTTAAAACCTTCAAAAAAATCAATGCTAAGATTAATCCTTATCATTTATAATAAAAGACTCTTTATTTTTATTTCAATAATTTCTTTCAGTTACAACATAATTCTGTAATACTTAATTGTAGAATTTGAAAGATTTCTACACCATTAAAATTTGAAGACAACTATATAAACAGAATACAGTATACATTCACAATCTCAATTTTTTCATGAATCAATATGAAATTTATGTAATATAAATTTGCAGAAATAGATAGACAAGAAAGAATGAGTCTAAGGAAGAAGGCCATCACAATTCAAGATTATTTTGTAATCTCAAACCATGAACATTACTAATGTCTTATATTTTTTTGTAGAAATGTTGGATCAACAACACATCATATTATATGAACAACTCTTCGTTGATTACCTTTCAAGATACCATTCATGTGATTTAACAAAAACAATCATCAGGCTGCTGCTAAGCGTTCAAAATTTGACGAACTTCCGAGAGTGAAGCAAGAAGAAGAAAGGAAATAGGAATTGATACTTTTGAAGAAGTTTTAGCCTAAATCTACAAACGGTTAATTTGATAGGTAAAATTTTCAACCCAACTCTTGTATGAACGCTGATTTTTCTTCTTTTGTTCTCTTCCTTTTTTCACTGAAATACTTTGAATTTGTATAACAAAAAAGTGATACTATTTAAGAAAGTATTGATATTGAGGACTTTTACATAAAATTAGAAAGATACAAAAAGAAAATAATATAGAGTACTGAAGGAGAGAAAGAAAAATGAAAAGAAATATAGAGTGATGAGAAAAATAGAGATATCAAATAAAAGAAGAAGAAAAAAGGCTCCATATATATAATATTGCCAAAATTAAAATTTAATGTACAAAGAATAATTTATTTATTTTGTTCCATATATAACTCTATATATGTTCCATATATGGTTTTCCGAAATTTATATGTTCGTTCCATAAATAAGTCTTAATATGTTCTATATATATATTCTCCCTAAATTTGTAGAGAACAACAATAAATTATTTAAATAGTAGGAGATATTATTTAAAAAGACAAACAAAAAGAGAGATGGTAATTTAATTTTAATTCATTATAAGGAGAAAAAGAAAAAAAATGGCATGGCTTCAGTTTTTAGAGTAAAATTTGGAGATTCAATTTGTAATTAAGGAAAACACAAATTAATGTGGTAAGAAAAAGAAAATGATGTGTTGTTGATCCAACATTTCTACAAAAAAAACACAAGACATTAGTAATGTTCATGGTTTGAGATTACAAAATAATCTTGAATTGTGATGACCTTCTTCCTTAGACTCATTCTTTCTTGTCTATCTATTTCTGCAAATTTATATTACATAAATTTCATATTGATTCATGAAAAAATTGAGATTGTGAATGTATATTGTATTCTGTTTATATAGTTGTCTTCAAATTTTAATGGTGTAGAAATCTTTCAAATTCTACAATTAAGTAATACAAAATTATGTTGTAATTGAAAGAAATTATTGAAATAAAAATAAAGAGTCTTTTATTATAAATGATAAGGATTAATCTTAGCATTGATTTTTTTGAAGGTTTTAAATCAATTAAAACAGTTTTGTCATTTGCTCACACTAATGTCCTTTCATTATTGTCTTTTTAATGATGAATTAAGAGTGGTCATAAAAATCAATTGTGGTTACTATGTAGGCTTGATTATATTTTTATTGCATTAGTCTTTTATTAATCTATTTAATTAGTAAATTATGTATTAAAATGAAATTAAAATTTTTTAAAAAAAGGAGTAAATAGATAAATAGAAATGGTGGCCATTGAGAGGTGTCACATCAACCTAGTCTAGATTCAGCTTTATATAGATAGATAGATAGATAGATTACTTGAGTCGTATGGAAAGAAAAAAAAGGACTACCGAAAATTTGAAAATTTGATTGTATTAATTTCTTTTTTATTCTATTTCCTTTTTTAGTTTATTTCAGATTATATAAAATCCATACAAAAGAAAACATACTTTATATATAGCATTATATAGCAAAATGAATAAAAGATATGATTGAATACATGTAAAAAATATTAATAAAGATTTAAAGACTAAAATTCAGTTTTTAGAGTAAAATTTGGAGATTCAATTTGTAATTAAGGAAAGCACAAATTAATGTGTTAAGAAAAAGAAAAAAGAAAAAAGAAACTAAAATGAAAAAGAAAGGCATAAAGGAAAGAAAAAAAGGACTACCGAAAATTTGAAAATTTGATTGTATTAATTTCTTTTTATTCTATTTCCTTTTTTAGTTTATTTCAGATTATATAAAATCCATAAAATAAAAAAACATACTCTATATATAGCATTATATAACAAAATAAATAAAAGATATGATTGAATACATGTAAAAAATATTAATAAAGATTTAAAGACTAAAATTTGAAGACATGATACTTCACAAATTAATTAATACTATGTGTAGTATTTATATAACAAGAAATTATAAATAAAAATATTTATATTTGTAATTCTTGGATATATTGATGAATACATTCATTTTGTTACCATACGAATGTTATTTAGTAAATTCATTGATGTTCATAATTTGTATAAAATTTGTTTATAGAAGAGTGATGTAGTACCTTTTATAGGCAAAATAAAAGTGATATTTTTAGTTTATTTTATTGGTAATTTTGTCTTTTTTATTATCATTTTTTCGTTTTTCATTTTGTAATTTATGAGTTTTTTTGTTTGATACTTATATTGAAGTTTGAATAATCCGAATTCAAGTATTGTGGAGCCCATTTATATTTATTTTTTTAAAATTGTAAGAAAATTGCTTATGCAGGTGTAAAGATATAAGTTCATTCACATATTTATGGTTCATATGGATATAGATTAAATAGCATAATTAAAAAAGGAACTAGAGGTATAAACGTAATAAAAATCCTCATACACTATATATTTCATAATATATCTTTTAAATAAATCACATTTACTAATTCACTCAAATATATGTTGTTTAAATTGTTTAAAGATTATTTTATTTTCATAAAAAAGAGGGTATACTAAATTTAAATATATATATTTTATACCGCGCAAGGCGCACACAGATTCACTAGTTATAAATAATCTGAGATCTAATAAAATCAAACAATCATAACCCAATTAGCATGCTGAAGTAAATAAGGCTCAAATTCGATTACTTAAACTGATTTCCAAATGAAAAGATGCATCCAGATTATGAGACAGGTTAATTATTGCATAATGGTTGGCAAAGTTACTAGCGAATTGGTTGATTTTAGGCAGATTATTAAAGACTCCGACATGCTTATCATCTAGGCATATTATCTATGGCAATCAAACATAACAAAATAAACAAAGCTAAAAAGGAAAAGAAACAATTAGCACGTATGTTCCCTCCTCCTTAGACGATCCCCAAGTAATTTCATATAATAGAGAGTTTAAGTTTACAAATTATTACAAGAAAATAATAGAAATTAAATAATGTACAAAACACAAATTAAATAAAGCAAAAGCAGATGTAGCCAAATATATATAAGAGTAAACTTGCATAATAAAATAGTCAATCATACATATGATATAGTTCAGAAGGTGCACACAACATTCTAACAAGCAACACAAAACCATTCGAAGTAATATCACATAAAAGAGAGGGACAAAGAGAACTAATTCGAATGCTTCCTTTTAATTTGTTCATCCATTATGAACTCATGTATAAAACTTAAATAAACTTTGATGCAAAATCAAAAGTTTAAGATATGCGGAGAACACTAACCTATTATGCAGTTTAATAAATCAACAATGAAGTACTAAGCAAGGTTCCCACCCGAAACTTCAGCACAAACTTTTTCGTTTGCAAGGATTCTTGTTTTTTTTTGTTTTTTAAGTGTAGAGAGAGTAATTGATATTTGCTCAAGTGTTCAAATGAGTGTGATGCAAAGAGAGGTCTCTTTTTATAGTCAATAAGAGAGCACACCAATAAAGGAAATGAAATAATATTGGGATCAATTATAATATTTTCCTTAAACAAATATGAAGTGAAATCAATCAATATTTACAAAATAATCAAGTAAGAGATCTGGTCAAACTTAATTAAGGTAAAATAGATCAATTAACTAAAACAAAAAAGGGTAAAATCTGGCAAGAGAATATAATTATGGTAAAGGGCATAAAATACATATACGGCTTAATCAAAGTCATCACCAAGCAAATCAAGATATAGAAATATTTACCATAAGCAGTATAATCTAACCAAATCTAAATAAGACAAGCCAGAGAAGAGAAGGGTCAATTAATAACGATTATATGACTAACAATCAACGATTATTATGAATCCAAAAGGGTAATTTACATAAAGCCAAATCACGACTTAAATACCTCACTGAAATTACTCAAATTGATTCAAGCATATCAACAAAGCCAACAGTATTCATACACACAAAACATAGTAATTACACAGTCTAGGGTAATTACACTGACCTGTTTGGTTGCCATAGTGTAATTACACTGTAATTACTCATGTCCTGTTTGAATGTCACAGTATAATTACACATGTTCTGTTCGGATGCACAATTGCAATCATAAAATTATATTAAATTTAAAATAAAAATTAATTATTTAAAATTTATACTAGACAAATATGAAACTTTATAAATGACATTAAATTAAATATTTAAGATATATATTCTTTTTTGAAAATATATTAATTAATAAACATATATTCTTTAACTAATATTATGAAAAAATAATTGATTTATTCTATTTTAATTTAAAAATTAGAATACTAATAAAATTATGCTAATGAGAAAATAAGCATGGCATAAAGAAATAGATAATACGAAAAAATTGCATAGAATCACGTAAAGTAAGGTTGAGAACAAGAAGAAAATGAAATATAATAATATAAAATAAAAAATAAACTTTTAGAATAATAAAAATAAAAAAAGAACTTAAAATAATAGAAGTAAAAAAAAATTAAAATAAAAAAATTAAAATAGAAATAAAAAAAGAAATTAAAAAGCAATCAGCTGGTAATTACACCATGTAATTACCAGCAATTCACAACCTCTGCCTATGAATTGTAGAGTGTAATTACCCCTGTCAATTACACCAATTACCTGCTGACCAAGTAATTACCTGTCCAACCAAACAGGACAAACAGTGTAACTATACCCAATTACACCAAATCCAATTGCCAGGGTGTCCTTTCAAACAGGCCCTAAACTTATGTATTGAACTCAAACTAAAACGGGATGACATTTTGAAAGGGTAGATTTTGAGATTTAATCTGAACCTCCCATTCTTTTCCATTTTGAGATTTAATGGAGAAGAATGGACGGTTCAGATTAAAACATGAGGTTCTTTGAGACTTGAATCTGATTGGCTAAAAATTAAATAAGATTGGAATTGACTAGAATCGAAATGACTAAAATTGAAATACAAGTTGAATTGAATAGGCTAGAATTGAAATAAAATCAGATAGATTAGGCAATGATTTAAATAATTTAGAGGAAGATTAGGGAAATGCTATTCAATTAATAAAATACTACATATATTATAATATTTTCATACAAATTAAACACATCTTAAGTTTTAACATATTTAAATAAATAAGTAAAGTAATTATTTCGATTTTAACTATCGATAAATATAATAATTTAATAATAATTATAACGATTATAATAAATTATGCATGCTAAAATATATAATTTTTTAGACAAAATCATTTAAAATTTTAAACCCGAAATATGTTTTAAAAATACGTATTTAATTGAATAGCACTTTCAAAAAGGTTATAGGTTGGTCAAAATTGGATGTCATCACCAAATTAAGTATGCCATTTTTTTATTTTTTGTGTGTAGAACTTTGCACTATCTCTTTTTTGGGTAGAGAAAAAACCATCTCATCTATCTCTAATTACTTTTTCAATTTAGTTTTTTTGTTTGTCCCTTTGTATTTGTCCATTTTGAAAAATAAAGAAAGGACTATTTTTTTTTTTACATATTATACCTTCAATTAATTAATTTTGAAAAATGTAGAACTTCTTGAAAATCTTAAATTTTTAAATCATTTACTTCATAATTAATAGAGGTAAAATAGTAAACTCACTATGTCAATCATTGTTTTCTTAATAAGTTTGTCAATTCAAAAGTTGACAAGTAATTAACTAGGGTCGAGCCCAGTTGCTAAGCCCAATTTCATCTCATCCTAGAGGCTCATTTTGGTGCCATGTGACAAATAACGTGGCATGCCAAGTCAAACAAGAAGCCTATAGGATCATAACATGTGTCAAAATGACAAGCTCGCTCCATAAAGCCCATATGCCATGTCAGTTAAATCTGATTGGCTGAAGGGAAACTTGTTCCTATCACAACTCATCTATCCTAAAACTATAAGTAAGAGTCCTCATAATTCAGATTAAGGACCAAAAAATTTAAACACCAAAAATTTTAAACAAAAAGCTAGAGAAGGTTCGTGGATCAAACGCCATAGATTCCTCTATAGCTACAAGTTTAAGAAATTAAGTTCAAGAATGATCAAGATCAAGACCATCAGATTTTAGAACAAGCTCGAAACCCTTGAATTCAAGTAAAAGTCAAGATCAAGACAAAATTCAAAAGTTCATCGAAGATTCAAGAACAAACTTTAAAACCCTTGAATCCAAGATCAAGTTCGAGACAAATTTAAGCTCAAGCTCAAGAGCCTTTGAATTTATATTTCAAAAGACGAATTCAGAGGAATCGTAGAGATTAAAACACTCGCACTTTGAAATCAATAAATACGATTGTTGCGATACTTTTCGTTCTTGATAACTGTTTCTTGACGCGAATTTTACCATCTACAAATTCTGGGCGTGCAAATTTATTTGAAACAAATTTTAAAGTGATATAAAATAAATTGCAATCATAAATAAAATATGAATCAACACAATTTTATTAATAAATAATGCGGGTACAATTGTGTTCCTGATCCCTTGATTCTTATCTCATAAGATTTATCCATGATTCGAGGGCCGTTAGCGACGTATTTCTCGAACTAGGATGATTTGAGTTTGATATCTTTATGAATATTCCATGAATTTGCAGAATATTCGAGATGCCTCAGTAAAACCTCGGTACCATCAGTTTTTAGTTTTAGGTCAACTTCAAATGATCATATCTTTTAGCACATAGAGATTTAGGTGACCCATGATATATCAAATCGAAGGTCTTTGAGACCTCTTTTCAACGGCTCTAAGTTTTCTAAATTCTAAGCTCCAAGTAAAAATTTATGGTTGTTTGAGTGAAGCCTCTCTAGTTAAGATTTTTCATCCGTTTAAGGAAAGTGTATTTTGGTCTTTTCCTTACCCCAATAGGCCTACCCACGTTTGCTCACCCAATTTAAGGGTCTAATTAGACTCTAAGTTAAGTTTTACGTTTCTAAACACTTAGAATTTTAGGGCGATGTTTCAAGAAGAGGAAAAAAGGGTTTTCAAACGTTCATTCAAGGGTTGAGGAATTTCGCCAAAAACAATTGTTCTTTCTAGGTATGTAAGGCTTTACACAGTGATGAACTTGTTCGTCCTCACATCCTACACCTATTTCATCCATGAAATTGATATGTTAAGAGATTCTTGATGTAGTTCTTGATTGTTGATTCATTCTTCAACAATAGAGATTCTTGAGTTCTTGGGTTGAAGGTCTTCAGATTTTGTTGTGATTATTATTGATAGAGATTGTATGAGGTTTCGAAGAATTCATATTAGGTTTGTGAATTCAAAAGAGTTTAGGAGGAATCACTTGGTTCTTGATGAGTTAGGATCCGAAAAAGAGAAGAAAAATTCATCGGGCTTCTGGGTACAGGGGTGGGGCAGCGCGCCATCAGTGCGCCATAACTACTGGTCAGTAGTTTGGGGCCTGGCGCGGCGCGCCAGCTGTGCACCCCAAACTACTGTCAGTAGTTTAGGGCCTGGCCCCTGCGCCACTCAGTGCGTCAGTGTCGCCTGGACCTTTTCTTTTTGTCATCCATTCTGTATGTATTCTTTCGAATCGTGTCTATGTTCTCTTCTTAATATGAACTCTTAAAGTCTTCATTAATCCTTGAGAGAGTCTACAGATCCCACTCACATGTCTTCATATTTTCTAAATAAAATTAAGTTAAGAGGAATGTTTAAAGATTCTACTTCATAAAAACTTAAGAGTTTCCAAATGATGTTTATATATATATACCCATATTGATTATTGGGCTTGAAAGATAAGTCCACAAGTGCATGCAAACACGTCTAATATTTTGGAAGGTATTCCAATAAAGTAAAGGTCTCTTCTTTGTAATGGGTGAATTGAGCATAAATTTATATTGATTATTTTGGAGTAGTATCGAGCACCGGATTGTGTTAGAGTCTTTTATAACTCAAAAGTCCCATAAAACTACGTAGCCAGCGTAGGATAGAATATCATTGATTTTTCACGCGACTCCTCACTGCCTCTGAGAAGGCCTATTAGATGGATCCATAGTCACAATATCATCTTATACCTCGGCAAGGTATAGGATGGCCCTTGCAACGTGGTCGAAACGTTGTATCATTGCTTGGCTCATGGTAATGGTTATCGGTTAGAGAAACTCCCCACAAAAAAAGTATTATTTTCATATTGTCTTATTGCATATCTTATTGTAAATTTCAAATGGTCTACACTTCATGTACATGTATTGATTCAGTTGAGTTGTTTTCATTTCAGTCATACAGTTCAGTTTTCTGTTTTACTCAGCCCTATTACATACTTGTATATTTAATGTACTAACGTCGTTCGACCTGCATCTTTTATGATGCAGATACAGGTATTCAGGATCATCAACAGGCGCTTCGTTGAGATCATCACTCATTCTTAGATAGTATTTGGTGAGTTATTCTTGCTTTTGGGAGACTCCAATTTCATTTTAGTTTAGTAGTATTTGAGGTGTAATGAGTTTTGTCTCGACATCTATCTTAAATTGTTAAAGACTTCATAGACAGACAAGATTAGATATGTTCATTGTTTTATCAGGTTCTTGATTTAAAGTGATGACTTATGTTGAGTATTTTAAGACAATAATTTGAGGCTCTTCTTTGAATGTCTAAAGGTTCATCTATTTAAGCTTTCGCGTATTATGTAAAGTCATGTGAATCATAGTAGCCATGACAAGGATTCACTTGGGATAAAAAAATGGTTCTTGAATTCCAGTCACGTCCAGGGTGTAGGCCGGGTTGTGACAACCTCTTTAAGGGAACATAGTACCCTTTATGTAGACACGAACTAGGGTTTAGGATTAAGTAACCTCCAATAATCCTAATTGGAATTGAACACACTTTGTAGAGTCTCAACTCGAATTAAACACATCTTTTAGAGTCCCACAAAATTTCAATGTCTACATCCGGACCGTATAGTTAGGTAAAGTTCTTCATAAAAAAAATTAAAAATAAATTAACAAGAATAAATGTGTAATTAACTATTTTAATACATGTATAATTAATATTCACATAACGTATTCCACCTTCTACCCCATATAATTTATACATATATTCCCTCAGAAGTTATCTTGGTATTAATTATGTAGGATTACAAAAAACACAATCAAACACCATATAAAAATAATATATGAATAACTTTTATACAACATATGGAATCC
The DNA here is from genome assembly GCA_036553675.1 of Solanum okadae. Classification (NCBI taxonomy): domain Eukaryota; kingdom Viridiplantae; phylum Streptophyta; class Magnoliopsida; order Solanales; family Solanaceae; genus Solanum; species Solanum okadae. Next base: position 43,873,156 of record CM071686.1, read on the forward strand.
AACCAATCAAACATGGTATAGGTTATGTTGACGTTTATACCAAATACAAAACTTTTACCAAACATACTAAAACTAATAGAACACATATGTGTTCTAAAAATGATTGTTTCACTTCTCTTTGAGAAAGAAACAACAAGTTCGTCTTTATGACCTTCATGTCCACAATTGTTTGTGCTTGTTGTTAGCTTTTCACCTGGATTTTTTTCCATTGCTTTCCTTGGTCATCCATGCATTCTTTTGTATCTGGGTGACGATACAATTTCATCTAAAATATCTTTTGGAATCGACCAATCTTCCTTATCTGACATTGGAATCAATGAAACTTTACATGTGTTTGCTAATGCGTCTAACTTGTAGTAATTAGAACACTAGGGATGCATGTTAGTAACAAGTACATTACAAATCAGCAGTTTCTCATGTATAATTCAAAAATAAGCTATAATATTTCACAAACATACCATGATATATAAATAATAATGTATCATCTCTATTTTAGAGTAGGGATATGATATAATTTGTTCCTTACTCTATGAGATTCTTAAATTTTTTATTACTTTTTAGGTGTACCTCTACCCATTCTCAAGCCCACTACGAACAACCTCTCACACTTTCTAACCGGTACATCTACACATATCCGCTTCATATGTCCGAACTATTCGAGTCTCACTTTCTACATTTTTCCTCTATGAGTTCTACTCCCACATTGTCCTAAATAACTTCATTTTGAATATTATCTCTCTTGTATGCCACACATGCACCTCAACATTCTCATCTCTTCCACTCTTATTTTATAGACATGAAAATTCTTGACTAACCAACATTCTACCTCATATTATATAATCGGTTCAATCATCAGTCTGTATAACTTACTTTTCTATGTAACACATTTTTATCTCACAGGACATCATATGTGAACCTTCATTTCATCCACCCTGTCCAATATAATATGTAATATATTTTTCAATCTTCTCATATACCTTGAATTACTGAATCTAAGTACTTGGAACTTCTTTCTTAGGGAAGGGTTGTGCGTCAGTACCTACGTCCATGTCCGTCATAGGAGACATCATTGAACTTATCTAGATATATTCAACTTTTGGTCCTACTCAACTTGAATTATTTTTTTACTTCTAGGGCGTGTCTCCAAACTTTCAACTTTGTGTTAAATATGCCTCGATCGCGTCTCATCAATCAGTACTATGTCATCTGCAAGTAACATGCACCAAGACACTTCCCTGCCCCCAAATGTGCATGTTAGCACACAACCATCGCCAATGCAAATTAAAAAAAGGCTAAAAGTGGATCCCTCATGCAACCCCATCAAGATTGAAAAGTGTTCTACGTCACCTCCCACAGTCTTAACTCGAGTCTTATTACCATCATATTTCCAAATATTTCCAAAGAGCCTCCATTGCGACTTTGTCGTAAACTTTTTTGAGGTTTATGAACATATACAAGTCCCTCTTGTTATTCCTATATTGCTCTACCAACCTCCTTACAAAGTAAATGACTTACATCCGACATGAAACAGAATTGGTTCTCTAAAATAGACACACTCCTCCTCACCCTCGCTTTCGCTACTCTCTCCCAAACTTTCATAGTGTGGTTTAACAGCTTGATACCTCTATAATTATGGCAATACTAAATATCACCCTCATTGACGTACAACTGGATCATCATACTGCACCTCCATTCTTTGTTGTCCTAAGAATGACATTAAACAATCTGTTGAGTCATCCAAGCCTGCCTTGCTCATGTTCTTCTACAATTCCATCGAGATTTCGTCTGGCTTGATTGGTTTTACTTTGTTCATCTTCCGCATAGCCCCATCCACTTGCTCAATATTTGAAAGATCTGTACAAAATGCCTCTACGAGTACCCAATGGAAATGAAGGATCAATGTAACATTGGAGCATGTTGGTATGACTAATCCGAATTCACATCCAGTAGGGTCCATTGAGGGATAGCACTCCCTACAACCAAGGATTTTGCCACACTCCGCATGTGTGCATATTTCGATTACAATGACGTTGAACACAACTCTAGATATGTAATCCAAAGTTCATTTGCACCAAACTGGAAACTTTTATATTCTTATAGCAGTGACAATTTGAAGTATTAAAAATGTGTGTCATTATCGGTTTTATCCAATACTCTAGGAGAAACACGGTACAGTTTACCATGAAAATTTGCAAATCTGTTACCGTGCAACTCCCTTCTCAATGGCAAACCACGCTCTAATGTTAACTATAACAACCACAGACATTGATATTCTTCATCAAAAACAATAAGAGCTATATATATATGTGAAATCTTGAGATTGAATCCTCCTCTATTTCCATAACTTGACTGAACTGTCATGACTTGCAGAGCCAACCATTCCAGTCGCCGGTGACTGTGCTAGGGCAGCGATAATGTTGTCATGTGCTGGAACCGTCATGCTTTTGTTCTCAACCATGTCCCACAGCTCCAGAGACTGCAACATAAATTTACAAAATAGCAGTGAAGTGTTGAGCATTGTCACTAAACAGTAAAAAGTGTATGAACATGAAGTAGTCTATCAAACGCAATTACCCTCATTCCTCCAATCACCAATAGAGCAGGATAACTAGGATGAAAAACGCAAGAGTGGAACTGATTCCCCGTAGAACTTAGCTCATGAATGCAGTCACCGGTGGCCAATGACCAAACTTTGACAGACTCCTCACTGACTGATGCCAGTAACTCACCGTTGAGATCCCAACACAGGTAGTTCACCACTCCAGGATGCCCCTATAAGCAAACACCGATATATAATGTCGAGAATGACAGGCAAAATATATTAAATAAACTCGAAGTCATCTAGCACGAAAACAAACCTGGAAAGAATGAATTTGCCTGTCATTTTCGACATCAAAGACGGAAACCATCTTATCTGAAGCCGCAGCCAACAAACGCCCAGTCATTGGTTGAAACCTCACTTGCGCGCTTCCTTCTTGCTACAAACAGAGAGAAATGAAGTCGACGGTTAGCTCAATACAAATCTACTACTGCAAAGTAGGTTTATACATAACAGTAAGTAACATTAAAAAGCAAACCTTGGACACCCGAGTACATGAAAATGGACTAATACTCCAGTAGCGAATTTCATTGTTGCTATCGCAGAAACAGAATAGGTCGTTCTTTTTAGGATGAAAATCCAACGACATAACATGATAACTATGTCCCGTGTAAGCATGCAAACAATAGCTAGGCTGCAAATAAAAGTTCAGCAATGGATTGTTTAGTATGAATTTGTTTAACATTTGACTTATTGAAAACATGCAATTGTAGCTAAGGCCTTACAACTACATCTCGGAGTTTTTAAACAAGAAAAAGGCAAAAAAATAATGAAAAAATCTGAAGTTCCAACAGAAAATATAAAAATAATTACATTGGTTGCGTCCCATAATCTCACAGACTTGTCAAATGAAGCAGTTGCAAGTTGAGAAGAATTAGGCCGGAAGCGGATATCTGTAATCAAGTACTGATGTTCCTCAGGGGTGGTCTCTGTTTGTAGAGTATCCATGTTCCAAAGAACAGCCTGATGCATACATAGGAAATGTTTCATAATTTACAATTTCTTAGATGAATAATGAAATAAAATAGAGAATAGAACCTACAATCACATATCATAGAACGAAATAAAACAGTAATCCGATTATTTATGCTAAAGCATTAGATATTCTGGAGCAGCCTACCTTCTTGTCATGTCCAGCACTAGCAAGTAACTTCCCATCTGATGAGAAATGACAGCAAGTCACTTTATTTCTTGTGCGTATACAACCAACTTCACCAAAGGAGAAACCTGAGATGAATCGTTTAAGTTAATAATTTTGCAACAAAAAAGAAAGACAATAGAGCTTTTATAAGTCCAATTGTGAGATAATTACCTTTTGAAGATTCAGGCTTGTGCTCAGTAAGAGTTTGCTTCAATGATCCATAGATGTTTCCATCTCCCCCGTCTTGTGACAGAAATGATTCCACATTATCAATGTCTCCAAAAGGCTCTAAGTCATCCTGTACGACAGAAGTCATGTTGAGCATTATACGATTTAAGATAGTAAAAAACACTTTCAAGGTCATGGCATAATTAGCATATTAAACTGTGAATTTATATGGAAACTAAATACTTCATTAACAAATATGAAAGTGGATATATAGAAAAAAAATGCAAACAAACATTTGCATTAAAAACTGAAAGAATTACCAGCTGATTTGTAGAGGATGCAATACCGCCAGTTCCCTCTCCATACATTATCAAACCTTTTGACATGCTAGTCAACCCATCACCTGGGGTATGAGTTGATTGTGGTGAACTTGGTGAAGGGCCAACTGTGTTACCAGTGCCAGTACTATTAGCATGTCCAGAAGACGAATGTTGCTTCCTTTTTCTGTTGGTCTGGGAAAAAAGTAAGAAGATGGATGAACTACTCGTTGGACTGATTAGATAATTTATTTTTCAGGAAACCAAAGCATTTAAAAGGAAAAAGAAAAGACGGAAATTTCTGACTGGAGCAAAAGAAGGAAGGTAAGGCAGGCACAGATATCACTTGTTAACAATAGTTGATGTCGCATGAGTTTGATGATATCAAATTCAGATAAAAAAACAGCTTTTTTTACGCTTTCCTTAAGCTAACCTGTTGCAGTTGTTGCTGTTGTTGCTGCTGCTGCTGCAACTGGTCCTGTTGTTGAGATGAAGAGTGCTGCATTTGGGACATTTTCATCTGTTTAAGACAGGTATATAGTATAAGCACTTTAAACTTTAGCCGTTATACGAATTGGAATAAAATAACATAGACCCTTCCACAGAAACAGACATTATCATTTACAGACAAAATGTCTAAGCCTCAGAATAGTTGTGCAGTGTAACGGACAAAAAATAGTATAGTTGACGCCCAAAAGCAAAATATATTCTCAACTATAGGAGATCCGAGTTAACCTTTGGGGAATTCGACTGTACTGGAGAGCAAATGGATCCATCATTTCTTGGGGGCTGACCATCTTTGGCATTAAAGTTCCCTCTAGGTAATCCACCAAACCCATAATTAGGTGAGTTTCCAAGGTTACCTTGGGCTTGAGCTTGAGCTAGGACCTGCTGTTGTTGTGTTGCCAAAAGAAATTGATTTTGGGTCTGTAAGTTGGGTTTTTGTACTTGCAAACCCAAGCTAGGCCTTACCTGGTCAATTCCCTGAACATATCATGAGCAAAGCAACCAACTATGCACGTCAAAAATTCAGTATACTAAAAGCAGTGATGACCAAAAGTAATAGGTAACTTACTGTTAAAGGCCAACCCTTCAATGGTAGACCAGTGCCACCTTGGTTCAACCCTGAAGAACAAGGAGTAAATATGAGGACTAAATTGCCCAAGTAAGATCATCTACAATATAATTGACAAACAAGTACTCAGAAAAGACAGGAAAAAACTAAACAGACTCATCAGAAAGAGAAAATGAGACGATAGGAAAAGGGGAGTTTCAAGAAAGTTGAGCTGGAAAAATAGAAATCCTAAAATAAGCAAATAAACAGAAAAAGGCAGAGAGACAATTCATTTGTGCTCACATAAAGAAGACCAGTTCCAGTACTTTCGTTTCCACCCATAAACCATAATATATTGCTGCTAAAGACAGATGAATGAAGCTTGAGATGTGATACAGACAATTATTAAAAGTGAAATGTCATAAATATAAAATAAAAAGAATTGGATTTGAAGTACATTGACAGTGTCTTTGGGGAAAGAAGAAACCTTAAGAAGAAGCTTTTAATATTTAGTCTAGCAATGCTTTAATAATTTGTCGTGAACTTCAAACAGCGAAAAATGAAATTATCCATGATACCATTCAACAATTCAAAGAACTCAGATTTGAAGGACAATGATGGAGTTCCACAAAACTCCACATGATTAAGTGTCTTACGGGAAGATGAGCAGGTTTTCAGAAAAAAACCATGTTTCATATCAAAGATAAACAAAGATAATTAGGTGAAATCACTACTAAGAAGTGCATTTCATAAAAACAGATATATTTTCCATTTGAAATTATTAGTAATAGGTGGACAAAGAATGTCAATCAGAAAATGTATCTCTATTTTTTTTATGCTGAAAATAATTCTTTTGTAGTAATACCTGCACCAAGACCAGCCTTTGACTGAAGAATCGCTTGCCCATAAATTGATGAAGGATCCATGGGCAAAGACTTGTGAGTGCCACCCAAGTTCACTTCCCCTTTAATATCCTACATAGTTGAAATAGGTATCGCCTTTAGCTTGGTAAAATAAGACGAAATACCGAGTATTATATAAACAAGAGATATCCTGTGTAGTATCTAGAACTAAGAGCTCATGTAATTACAGTTGCCAGCTGAGGCCGTCCTTGTATTTGCTGCAACATGTTCCCTGAATTTCCTTGTACCAACTGGCTGAATCAACAGAGAAGAAATAGAGATACAAATGATTCAAAGCATGCAACAAATAGTTACGTGTTGTGTAAAATAATGCAATAACATATGGAACAGTTGCACCAACCATACCCTTGATGATTAGTTGCTGACTTTAGAAGTGCCATCCTATTGGGATCAATAAGTGCTGAAGATGTTTCCGAGTCCATGGACTGAGGGTGCTTCATTCGTTCCTCATACATTTTCATTGCCAATACACTGGCAGATGGCTGCCCCATCATACCTTCGGAGTTGATAGCATTTATAGGACCACCATGAGGGGAATGATTTGGATCCCTTCGCTGTAACTGTGCATTTCGTTGTTGCATGAGTTGCAACTGCTGCATTTGTAACTGCTGTTGATGCTGATGCTCTCTTGCTTTCATTTGTTGAGTCTAAAATAAAAGGAAATACTTCAAAGTTGGTACGAAATGTGTAACGCTTCTTTTAAATAATTTGTGTCATGGGTCATTGCTTAAGTTCAACAAACCTCTATGTATGCTGCTGCTGCCTCGGAATGTTTTTCATTTGTCCTTGCAATGAAAATGTCCCAAAACACAGACCACCATTCAAAAAGAAATCCTCCAGGTGCATCAATAGCTATAAAAGTATGAACCAGAAGATCAAAACATAGATTCCCATCAAGAAAAAAGAATAAAACATGTCGAAAGTTATACAGATGTCTACCCTTAAAACGTAAAAAGAAATACAAACGTAGAGCATCATCTAACATCATTACCTACAGGATCAGTAGCAACCTTTCCTTCGGTCATGAAAGCTTTTGCAGAATTATGCAGCTTTCGTTTCAGCAGATAGTCATGAATGTAAACATCCAGCCTAGAAAATTTAACAAGAGGCCAAAAAAATAAGGACGAAAATCAACAATATTACAAATGAAAACAAATAATATCCCCACCCTGAAAATTTGTCTCGCACTGTTAATTATTTGGTAAGTCAAAACAATTTATCCTTTAACTTGTCAAAAAAATGTAATTTCTTTAAAGTAAACAAATTGTAATCTTTTGAAGTTCCTTAATGTAGTGAGGATTAGATAAATTGATCCTCATCCACCACTCCTTGTAAGGAATAATCTTCCTTTCCCATTCCCGCCCGACTCTGCACTTGTAACTACTCTCTCTATCCAAATAGTTGTTCACTTTTGACTTGACATATATCTTCAGAAACAATCAATATATTAAATTTAATGCTTTGAGAAATATGAGTAAATTATCTCTTGATTTTTCAAACCGAACAACTATTTTAATATAGTCCATTGTTCCTTCTCTGCATTAATCTTACAATCTTCTCATAATCATTTATAGAAAGTAAAAACGTGAACAATTATAAAACAAAAAGAAGAACAATCAATTTGGTACATACATCTTATCTGCTTCCCAATTACTCTGCGCCATTAGTCAAACAACAGCACAATCGACTCGCTATTTTTCAGCTGCAAGTGAGAACACAGTTTCAGACAAGTTACCACAATTTAAAAAAAATAATTAAAGTGATTCACATAAATGATACCAATTACAATTATTCCAGCATTTCTGATATAAAAAAACAAAGCAGATTTCCTGGAGAAGAATCAGCTCCCAAAAACAAAAGAAATAACAACAAAATCAAGATCTCCGTCAATAAAATCCTTGTTTTGGATTCACTAATCAGTCAAACACGATCCACTATATATACGAAGATCATTCATTCCAATTTCCTCGTAGATAATCTGAATTAAATTTAATTATTGAAGTAGATGAAATTCATCTTGAGATGAACTTAAACATCCACACACAGAAGAATTTGACAAAAAATTCTCAACTTTTGAAGAGGAGAGAGAAAGAGGACAAAAAAATATCAGGACAGCCTTGTCCAGTAACTATCCGAGCCTTAGCTACGGAGAAACTTTAACTCTTGCTTTAATTATAGGTCTAGTGTTAGGTTCGGTGCTTCTTTAACATGTGATTCGCTGATTCCCTAAAACACTACTACTCACACATTTGTTGGAAAATTATTGGCCTAAGTCATCGACGGCCCCTTAAAATTGTCCGCATAATTCACTTAGACACTTCAACTAAGACTAGTACCTATAGAACACTTTTACCTATTCAAAAATTGTTCCTATTAGGCATTTTTTGATAATCACCAAAAAATATGAAGAGTCTGTGATACACTTGCGCTGACATGGCAAAACGCCTAATTAAAAAATAACATGTGGCACTGGGGCCCCAAAAATATAAAAACAAATAAAATTTTGTTTAAAATTATTTCAAACACATTTATATCTATTTTTAAAAAAAAATAAGAAAAGAAAAAGAAATGAAAATTCAACCTATTCTACAGAACTCCACCCCTAACCAACCCCCTTTCCATCTTCATCTTCTTCCCAAAACACATTCTTTCTCAAATCACAAAACCTAATTTCTTTTCAAATAACTTGAAGATTAACTTTTTTTTAAAAATTTATATATTTTCATACTAAGAGTGAAGAAGAAATAAAATTTTGCTGGTGGTTTTTCATTTCTACATCGATGACAAAAAGAAATTGATAGCTCAAAAATTAATTCTTTCAAATTTTCGAATATCATTTTTGATAAATTTAATGGGTTTATACTTGAATTTGAGTAAAAATATTTGTTCGAAAATTGTGATAAAAAATATTAGCTAACTTTTTTTATATGTAAAAATCATTTATCATCTTTCTTCTTCTTCATATTTGTTCCATTATTTTTATGAGATTTGAAATAAATAATGCAAAAGAAAGTCTTTTTTTCAAATATGAATCGTATGATTTCGTCATAGTTGATTTTCATTTATCTTCAAATTTGAAAGAAATAATATTTTTTTATATAAAAAAAAAAGACAAACAATGTTGGAGCTAAAATGGAGAAAGTTTTGCAAACTAAATTTTGAAGAAGATGAGTAGTCTTCTTTTTTGAAAAAATTGTAAATGAAAGAAGAAAAAATGTTTTTAAGTTAATTATAGTGCCAAGTGTCAATAAAAGAAGAAAAAATGTAAAAAAAAGTTTTAAAAACGCTATTTTGAATCTTTTCACGCGCTTCAGGGAAGCGCAAAACACATTTTTTGCCATATCAACGTTTTGTGTTTAATAGGTACATGTTTTGAACAATTTAGGTGTTCAATAGGTACAAGTCCTAGTTAAGGTGTCTAAGTGAATTATGCGGACAACTTTAAGGGGCTGTTGATGATTTAAGCCAAAATTATTAGTATTATTTTACTTTTTCCGTTCATTTTTACATGTCACTATTTGACTTGACACACCTATTAAAAAAAGAATTATTAATATAGATATTTTACCAAACTATTCCTATTAAATGGTGTTTAGTATTATGTCTTGAAAAATATTTTGAAGAATAAGTATTTAATGCGGAGGGTAAATTAATGAAAAAAATAATTATATTTTCTTGAAATGTCAAAAGTGACAAGTAAAAATGAAAATCTATTTTAGAAATAAGCGACAAGCAAAAGTGAATGGAGGGAGTATTTTGGCGGAATGATCGAAAACTGATCATGTACTTAACTTCGTTTGTTAGTTAAACCCTCATATTTATCAGTTTGTCAATTGAACACTTAAATCCATTCGAACACAATATTTTAAACTCTTTTCTTCATTTGACTAGTGTGTGTACAATTGATTACACGTGGAATTTCCATGTTATTTTTTAATAAACACGTATGAAAATACATGTCAAAAAAAAAAATTTAGTCCACTTTTACAATTTCTGAAAATTTTTAGCTCTCAGATTGAGCATCAAAAGTTATGTCAAAAAAATGAAATTCTTCCCGATTTAACTTAAAAATCAACTACAAGTCCACCAACACAACCCAACGAATCTCAATCATAATTTTAAATTAATTAAACAAATTTACAAGATTCATTTGTTCTTCTTCAAGCTTTCTCTAACTTATCCATGGAGTTTCAAATTTTTCAATATCCACCAATCACCCTTCATGTTAACCAATAATTACATCTCTTCTTCGAGCCAACTAACACAAATAATAATCTCAATATTTTTAGACAAAAAATTAGAAAGGTTAGAAATGGGGGCAGGACAAAGTGATTAGGATGGGGGGTTGATTTGTAGCAAAAGAAAAGTGTGGGTTGAGGAGGAAGAGGAGGATAAGAGTGGATGGTGGTGATGCAGCTCAGAATGCTCAATCGAATTGTAAGCTACCTAGAGACAACCTAAAGAGCAAATGTACAGAATTGCTTTTGAGTAGTTTTCTCAAGAATTCCAGATTTATGAAAGAAAAGAGAAAAATGTTACAATCCCCTAATCTCAATCTATATAGAAATACAAATATTATGGAGGAAAAGTTAGTTATAGTTGTAACTAACTAATGGACAACTTCCAACTGTAACTAACTTCTTGACAACATGTGCCAACTACCCCTAACTAATTGTGAATTAACTACAACAAATGTAGTAAATCAATACAAAGTAAAATATGATCATATCAATAGATCCTTGACCTGAAGGATCAAAAAGTGGAAAGGCCAGGGTGAAGGATTGATAGTCTTCCCAGGTGTTATCTTCAGGGCCCGAGTTGAGCCATTGGATCACTAGTTGAGTGATAACATGTCCATTCTTTGGAATTATTCTCTTATCCAAAACCTTCTCAGGGTAGAGCAGTACCAGCAGCAGAAGTCACCACAGGTAAAGTCATACAGGCAGGTTGAGAACCGATTTTCTTCTTTAGTTGAGAGATGTGGAAAGTGGGATGAAGTTTAGCAGCTGAAGGAAGGGCTACGGTATAAGCAACCGCTCTCACCTTTGCCAGAATTTCAAAGGGACCAAAGAACTTTGCTGATAGCTTTTGACTAGAGTGAGGTTTCAAGGATAACTAATATAAGGCTTCAATTTGACATAGACCTAATCTCCCACATCATAAGACCTAGTTGTCCTTCCTTTATAAGCTTGTGCTTTAATTCTGGTCTGAGCCCTGAGCAAATGAGATTTGAGAGCTCTTAAGGTAGCCTCTCTAGCTTTAAAACTTCTAACCACCAAGTCCAATTATGAATCAAAGGGTAAATAAGGTAAGAGAGAAGAGGTTTTTAGACATACACAACTTCATATGGAGACATGCTAATGGATGAGTGGTGAGATGTGTTGTACCACCATTCAGCAAAAGCTAACAATTGAGACCATTCCTTGGGCTTCTTATAAGTCATCCACCTTAAGTAGCATTCCAAGCATTTATTAACAATCTCAGTTTGGCCATCCGTCTAAGGGTGATAGACAGTAGAAGTCAACAAAGACACCTTATGTAGCTTGAACAACTCTTTTCAGAACCGACTAGTAAACACTATATCCCTGTCAGACACAATGGATTTAGGCATACCATGTAGTCTGAAAATCTCGCTCATGAACACCTGAGCCACATCTAAAGCAATGTATAGATGTTTGAGAGCAATAAAATAAGTTGCTTTGCTCAATATATCAACAACCACAACAATAACCCCCTTCCCAACAACTTTAGGTAAGCCTTCTATGAAATTCATTGACAAGTCTTGCCATACCTTGTCAGGAATAGGAAGAGGTTGCTACAAGCCGGGATAGGCCACATTCTTATGATTACACCTCTAGCAAACATCACAGGCCCTCACATTAGAATAGACATGTTGCTTCATTTTCTCCCAATAAAAATCTTAGCTCAGTCTCTTTAGTGTAGTTGTAATACCTGAATGCCCTCCTAATGAACTCTCATGATAGAAAGCAATCAACTTTACTCTTAGTGTAGGGTCAGCACCAACCGACATTTTTTCCTTCCTACTAAAAATCCCAGATTGATATTTATAGAGAGGTTTTTACACTACCCCTGACTGTAGTTGCAGAAAAACCTTTTGCAACTCTGAGTCTTGACTCCAAGAAGCTCGAATATCACACAAAATATCAGCTTGTACACTAGAGATGCTCATAGGATCCTCCTTCCTAGAAAGGGCATCAACCACAATGTTGTATTTCCCTTTATTGTATATGATAGAATAATCATAGCCTAACAACTTGACCAACCAGTTCTATTGGCTATGAGTAGTAATTCTCTGATGTAGAAAGAACATAAGACTATGATGATCAGTCTTGATAACAAAATGTCTTCTTAAAAGGTACAACCTCCACTTCTGAACCGCAGAAACCACTGCTAAAAGTTCCCTCTCATACAAAAACAATGATTTGCACCTATATGATAAACCTTGGCTAAAAAATGCAATAGGATTAGTGCCCTGAGCAAGTACAACTCCAATACCATTTCCAGAATCATCAGTTTCTACAATGAACCCCTTCGAAAAATCTGGAAGGGCTAGCACATGTGCAGATGTGATGGCCTGTTTCAAATGTTCAAAAGTTGTAGCAGCAGTTGGATCCCAATGGAAGTTTCCATTTTTCAAGAGGTCATTCATAGGTCTTGACAACTCCATACCCCTTGATGAATCTTCTAAAATACCCCGCCGCACTAAGGAACCCTCTCAACTTCTTAAGAGTAGTAGGTTGTGGCCAGTTGATTATAGCTTCCACTTTCTGCATATTCATAGACACTCCTTGTGCTGAGATCACATGACCAAGATAGTCAATTTTCAAAACACAAAAAACATATTTCTGCTTCTTAACATATGTGCCCTCATAATCTCAAAAGTTTTTTATTTATACAGTAGGTGATCCGACCAAGTCTTGTTGTATATAAGGATGTCATCAAAGAAAACCAAGATGAATTTCCTAAGATAGGCATGAAAAATGTGATTCATCAGGCTTTGAAAAGTAGGGCTGGGTATAAACACCGAAAATCCAAAATACCGAACCGAATCGAAGAATTTCGGTATTTCGGTTTTCGGTTCGATATTCGGTATGTGTTTTAGTATTTTTTGGTAGTTCGGTTCGGTTTTCGGTATATAATTTTTGTATTATTCGGTATTTCGGTTTACCGAAATATATTATATTAAATAATAAATATTATAATTTAAATTTAAAAGCAAAATTAAATTAGGTTGAAAAAGTGCACAAGAATCAAGACCTTTTGTGAGTCTTTTCAAACTTTTCCACTTTTCTGTGTTTCTTTACACTGTACACTACTATTTACTCTCTTTTCCACTTTTGAGTTTTGACTCAAGTGACAAGCAGCAGGCACTAGGCAGTCTGCAAGTTTTTATTCATATTTTTAAATTAAACAAAAAAAAAGTAAAATATTAATGTTCCTCGTTTTTGAAAGAAAAAAAGGAACAATGAGTCAATGACGGATTGACGTCGGTGTCAGTCTACAAGATTGGTGTCATGGTGTGGAACTTGGAAGATTCATACAATAATTTAAAAAACAAAGTAAAATACTAAAATAAGCAAAAAGAAATAAATATAAACAAAAAAATTACAAAATTGTAAAAAGCCCACAATAAAAGAAAAACCGAACTAACAAAAACCGAACCGAAATAACATAAACCGAACCGAAATAATAAAAACCGAACCGAACCGAATTATTTCGGTTCGGTGTTCGGTACACATGATACAAGAACCGAAAACCGAAAAAAAAAACCGAAATACCGAATGCCCAGCCCTATTGAAAAGTACATAAGACATTACTAAAAATTCATAATGGCCATGATAAGTCTTAAAAGAAGTTTAGGAATATCACCCTCTATCATTCTAATATGCGAATATCCTAATCTGAGATCCAATTTAGAAAAAAACTTAGCTCCATGTAGCTCGTCTAATAGTTTCTCAATAACTGGTATAGAAAACTTATCTTTAACAGTGTAATTGGCAGTTCTCTATAATCTACACACATTCTCCATGACCCGTCCTTCTTCACATAACAATAGGTGATGATTAAGGACTATGCCTAATCACCCAAGAGTCTAACATTTCATCCACCAACTTCTCAATCTCATCTTTCAGCATTGTTGGATACATGTGGGGTAATGTTGATAGGTGAAGTCCCTTCCTTCAAAATGCTTTTGTGATCATGAGCTCTTGAAGGTGGTTATTCTATTGGAACCTCAAATAAGTCATTATATTCTTGCAAGATAGCTTGTATGTTTGTATCAGTCATGTCACTGTTTGGACTACCTTTCATGATCAGCAGAGATCCCATACCCTCTAGAGCTTGAGGTTGCTGAAAAATCCCTATAGAGATCATACATAGCTCAACTGGTTTGGCCAATAGCTTCTCCATCATCTCATGTTACACTAGCTTTGCAGGTGGTGATTTGATCTCTTATGGCCCATGATAATGAACTTCATTCTCAGCTTCTTGAAGTTCCAGACAACATCCCCTAGTGAAGCCAACCACTGAATGCCTAGTACCATATTACACCCTCCTATAGGCAAAACAAACATGTCTGACTCAAATGAAACACCCTGCATCTTCCATACCAAGGATTTACAGACATAATGACTATGAATTTTTTTCCCATCAACTACAAAGACAGAGAAAAGTGAATAGTAGTCAAAACACATTCCCACTTCTTATAATATCCAGATCCAAGATGTTATGGGTACTGCCTGATTAATTGTACAACTTTCCCCTTAACAGAAATAGTAACATTCATGGTCCTGAAATCATGCAACTCATTCATGGCATGAACATAGACATGAGGTAGGATAGACCCCTCAGCATTAGTCTCTAGTCCATGTCCCAACATAGTCAAGAATTCAGCAGAATCCCACACATCCTCTTCCAATTTTGTCAATTTTTCATTCTCATCTACCTCAATTGAAAACAATTGCCTCTTCTCTGGACAAATATGACCAAAATTTTATTTTTGATCACAGTTAAAGCATAAACCATTGCTTCTCCTCTCATCCATTTCAGTTGCAATAAGAATTTTAGCATTCTTGAAGGGCGGTTTGGGACCTATAACATTGTTGTTCTGTGGTTTGGAAGAATGAGTGTATTTAGTTGAATTTGAGTTTTGGGAATAAGCAGGGGTGGTGTTGTTTGAAAACCTCGTCTAGGAAGCACCCAAATAAATACTTGTTTCTGCACTACAAGTGTTTGTTCCTGGACCTTGGCTAAACTAATGGCTTTATCCTAAGTCTTGGGCAGCATCTTCACTGGTAAGCCAATTTCAGGCTTCAAGCCTCTCATAAAATAGCTAACAACATACTCTTCCGACAATTCTACCCTAGTTAACAACTCATCAAAAAAATCAACATACTCCTGAATATAAGATATTTTTCTGAGATCCTTAAAATCTCCCATTTGGTAATCGAACAACTCTTCCCCAAATCTGGCATATAGACATCCCATATATTCACCCAATCTAGGCCACTCTCTTATTAACCTATGTTTCATGTAGTATTGGTGCTACTGTAATGCCTTCCCCTCCAGATTACAAGAAGCAATTTTCACCTTCAAACCCTCTTCCACTTCTTCTACATAAAAAAATTGGTCGCATCTATACATTCAGTCCTTCAATCCTTGACCATCAAATTTTGAAATTCCTATTGAAACCTGCGATTAGGTATCTAGTACGCCTCTTGCCTTTCTCGTCTGTGTGGTCGTGCTTTAGGACCACCTCAGGAAATCCAGTTGACATTTCCCAGTTATCGCCCCATTTCCCAACAACATCTTCTTGATTTCATCCATTGCTTGCGTCAATCTTTAATCCACCATCGAACGCAACTCTATTACAAAACCCACTACTCCTTCCATGAAGGTTTTGAGAGAATCCATTTCTTTTCTCAATTCTTGCTAGGGTTGTGATCACCCATTTGTTAAGGTTAGAGGATCAATGGCTCTGATACCAATGATGCAACTTATAATTCTCAATATAATT
This sequence comes from Solanum okadae, assembly GCA_036553675.1. Classification (NCBI taxonomy): domain Eukaryota; kingdom Viridiplantae; phylum Streptophyta; class Magnoliopsida; order Solanales; family Solanaceae; genus Solanum; species Solanum okadae. The sequence goes on from CM071686.1 coordinate 43,889,394, forward strand.
GTAAGCTACCACTAGAAACCTAAAGAGCAAATGTATAGAATTGCTCTTGAACAATTTTTCCAAGAATTCCAGATTTATGAAAAAAAAAAAGAAGATGTTATTCCATTCCTGAACTATCCAAGATGATCTTACAATCCCCTAATTTCGATCTATATAGATATACAAATATTATGGAGGAAAAGTGAATTATAGTTGTAACTAACTTCTTGACAACATGTGCCAACTACCCTTAACTAATTGTGAATTAACAACAACAAATGCAGTAAATCAATACAAAGTAAAATAGGATCATATTAGGTGAATGAAGTTCCAAGAAGAAGCAGAGAGAGGGCTGGGGGCGGAGGACTGAGGATTGGAAGTTGGGGTGGGGGAGGGATGGTTGATACGATAGGTTTTCAATTTTTTATCAATTGATTATTATATTTTAATAATATGTTTAATATAAAATATCGTATTTACTCGCATTTAAATGCGTGTAATTACGTATTTTTCTACTTAGCAACATCAATGTCACATAAGTTTTATTGATGGTCAAATAGGTTTAAAATATTGTGTCATGACGGTTTAAGGTTTCAATTGGCAAAGTGATAAGTCGAAGGATTCATCTGACAAACAGAGTCAAGTATAAGAGTCTCATAGGTCATTCCACATTTTAATTTTAGAATATATACTTGGAGCTTAAATAAATTGTGTCTGATCTATTCAAGATCTAACGATGAAAAAGTATTTGTGTTATAAATGTAATAGATTTATCAAAAAAATTACTCATATGGTATGGTATGATACGGTACGATATTTGAAATTTTTGTACCATAATTTTGGTATTCGGTTTTAAAACTATTATACTATTATCATACCAATTTAATTCGATATGGTTTGGTATTTTGAAGTGAGGTTTCGACATTTTGCGGTATGGTAAATCAGTAACCATAATTTGTGTAACTTCGACTTACACATACTCCTATAATAGAGTATTACGACTTCGATAATTCAAAAAATTTCTCAATTGTATCATACTAACACATTACACATGTAGAAATATATATTTATAAGAAAGTACAAACAACTCCTTTTGTTACTCAATTACATTTCAATCAAAATAAAGTAGTCAAAGTTTCATTTTCTAAACATTTTGTTTCTACTAATACTAGGTTTGCACATTTATTAGTATTTTAATAATATATATATATGTTATTTACGTAATTATATACTTCAGTATGGTATTCGGTATTCCGGTATGTCATTTCTAAATACCAAATACCGTACCGAATTCCAAAAAAAATAAAATGTATATAATACACCATACCAAATACCATAATACCATAATCACGGTATCAAAATTTTTGATATGATATGGTAATTCGATAAATATCATACCATGTCCACCCCTATTTGCCTCAGGTATGTATACTCTTTCTCATTCCTCCTCGATCCTTCCTTTTTTTAAAAAATATTATTTGCTTGTATATTGTGTAACATTTATTAAAAATTAATTTTTAATCTTTGATTCTAGGGTTGTCCCACATATTGATAACTAATTATATTAATTAAATTGTTGTTTGTTTTACGAAATTTCAACTTTTGAGACAAATGGCTCAATGGTGAAGCTATGAAATCAATATATATTACCAAAACATTTTAGAGCTTTGAATTGAATTATTCAAACATTCGTGTTAATAAATTAAGTTTTTACGACAACAACATCTATGGTAATGTTGACGATTATTATAGTAGCTTGATATTTTTGTTCAGTTTTAAAATGTAGAACCCACAAACATCAAATTCTTGCTCCATCTCTGAACCCTTGCATTACTAATATCTAGAAATCCATAACATTAATAATACACACCTTAATACACAATAGAGTGTATAACTAATGCAAATATTAATTATACATAGCATGAAAACGTGTACCAAACAAGGTACTACTAATACACAAGGGTAATGCATACATTATTTTGTTAATACAATCTACCAAACGACCCCTAAATGAGCAAGAGAGCGCTTAAGGTTGAGAGATTGGCTGTTGTTGGCCAAGCATATGAGCCGACATAGAGGAACTCATGGCAAAATCCTAGTGGTTAGTAGTTTCTAGAAGGGAATGGAATATCATGTGTTTGGATCAATATAAAAGATCTCAGGGCCTTTGACTAGCAATTTAACAAGTCACAATTTCTCTAGATTGGTTGAATGGTTGGTCGTTGCTAGCTACGCACATGAGCCGACATGGAGGAACACGTGTCAAATCCTAGTTGTTAATAGTTTCTAGAAGTGCATGGAATAATCGTGTGTCCGGGTCATTATAAGGGTTTTGACTAGCAATATAACAAGTCCAAATTTCTCTGAAATTTTGTGTCTCTTTTTCACGCCAAACAAGAACATAAATTTTCCTTTCTATTTGCATGTTTCCTTCGATTGAAAAACAATCAAAAAATCTTAGCAACCCCTCTGAGGGAGGATAGTATCCCAGGAGATGTGGTTGTTATAGAGCTTGGTGCCAATGCAGTTCCAGATGTTCTGTAAATTGGCTAATGAGAGCATGTTTCTATCTAGCTTATGGTTAGAGGTATAGTTTGCCATGATAGCATCACAAAACTTGAGGGCTTTGGTGCAGCTGAAGAATATATGTTCAATAACTTCTTTCGGGTAGTCATAGGTTTGACAACTTGGTTGTATGTTCAGGTCAATTTTGTTGAGGTAGTGGGAGCTAGGATGTCTATTGTGTTGAATGAGCAGATGCAAGCTTTGATTTTATTGGGGAATGCAATTTTTCAAATCCAGTCAAACTTCTTTGTAACATCTCGCCAATTTAAAATAACTAGTAAGAAGTTAAAGAATTGGACATAGCCATTTTTGGAAAGAATATAAAGTCTGGAAAATTTGTTAAGTTGAATTTTTGGTCAATTTCAAACGATCATAACTCTTACCTCAGGATGAGTTAGGTGTGGTTCCAGATATCGTAGGAAATATCGTGGAATAATCTTTCCAACGCCGCTGAGTTTGTGCGATTCCGAGTTTATATGAGTGAGATATGCCTATTCGAAGTTGGGCTGTTCAAATAAGGAAATGTTCAATCCGGATTTTAGAAGGGTAGTTTGGTCTTTTCCTTACCTAATTATTTTATTTCGTTTTGGGTAATTAATAGGGGTCTAAACTGATCTTAGTCAGTTTACGCTTTTGGAAAAAGAGTTAGGGTTTTAGAGAAGAGAAAAGAAGAGGAGAAAAAAGAAGGAGAAGCAAGGAAATCGTCAAGTTCTTGAAGCTAAGATCGTGGAATTCGTCAAGGAGCGATCCCTACGAGGTATGTGATATCACATAGCGTTGTGTTAGTTCACCCACGCGCCAAGCATGTTTAATTCATCGTATTTTCGTCCTAAAAAGATTGAGAATATTATGTTCTTGATAGTTGTTCTTGAATTGATTTTGTTCTTGAATATGAGTTGGGATTAAGGAGTTTCTTGATGTTAACGTGTTGTTTCCTTGAGTTGTTTGGGTTAGATTTTTGTGTATATGATTTGGGTGTATGAAACTAAAGTGAATTTGAGAAAAAGAATCGATTTAGGATCAAAAAACGAGATCAAAAGTTCGTCAGAATTTTGCCAGAAAGGAGGCTGGAGCGACGCCCCCCCGTAGCACCTGAGGGGCTGACGCGGCGCGCCAATAGTGCACCTGAAATGAGCCCCAAAAAGTTGGGGCTGGCGTGGCGCACCAGGGACGCGCCCAGATCGTCGTTTTTCACCAGTTTTTCATCGTTTAGCCTGTCTAAGTCCTTCTAAAGTGTACTAACACTTCCTATTGATTCTAACTACTATAAATGACTTCTAAACATCTAGAAATCATTTAGAAACATGAATCATAACCTTGAATCCAAAAAATTCAAATTCAAGGAAAGTTAAGAGCCAAGTCTAGGAAGTTCTTAAAGTCTTTTCAAAAAGTCTTTCAAAAACGCTTTAACTTTTTTTAAGACTTAAGTTTCAAGTTAAGCAAAGAGTAAAGAGTTGAGTTCATTTTTCTCAAAAAGTTACAAGGGAACTAAGTATTCCCAAGAGTTTAAAAATGTTTTCGCATTTGAACAAGAAAAGGGAAACACCGATTTCCAAGAGAGCTTTTAAGCTAAGTTTTGAGTAATTATCTCAAACCAAAGAAAGAAGTTTGTTTAAAAAACACATGAGCTAAGTACATTTTGGGAGTAGTATTGCGCACCGATATGGGGACGCGAGTTCATATAACTCAAGTCTCCATAAACCATGTAGCCATCATGGGTAGTAAAGGATCATACTTTTTAGATGACTCCTTAAGATACTTTTAGCATAAGACTAGTGGATCCACTTAGTTAATGCATTCTATATGACGACAAAGTATAGGACAGTTCTAGCAGCGTGGGCAAAACGTTGTATCACCACTTAGGCTCATAGTAGTGGTTGTCGGTTAGAGAATCTCCCACAGAAACTATATTACTTTGATATATGAGTAAAGTTGAGTTTGTTATTGCATATCCTTAACAAATTGAGTTGTTACTTACTGTTCTAAATGCTTTGTATAAATTGCACTATTATTGTTGTTTTACACTACATTTTGAGTTGAGTTATTCATGAGTTGAGTAAACCCAAGGTAAGTGTTCCTTTCAGATCTTTTTCAAGCTTAAGTTGTGTTTAGCTTTCCAACTTGCATACTCGTACATTCAATGTACTGATGCCAGACACAGGTAACCATGATCAACATCCAGTGCCTTGTTGATCAAGTTGAGCACTCAGAGTCAGTTGGTGAGCCTCTTTACATTTCGGAGGATCCTTTTCATAATCGTTGTTAGGATGATCGGGGGTCTTGTCCCGACATCCCTCTTTGTTTTAGAGGCTTCATAGATGAGTAGCTTTAGTTCTTTAGTCTTTCCGTTTTCAGTTGCATACGTTAAGACTTGAGATGCCATTTTGGCCAAGCTTTATATCTTTTAAGTTATATTTTGAGACTATCTTCTATGTTAAAGTCTTCTGCTGAGTAAGTAAGCCAGGCCAAGGGTTCGCTTAGGGCCAACAATGGTTCCCGAGTGCCAATCTCGCCCAGGGTATAGGCTCGGGGAGTGACAAACTTGGTATCAAAGCACATAGTTCAAGAGTCCTAAGGAGTCTATGAAATCGTATCTGTAGAGTCCTGGTTAGCGGTGTGAAGCGCACCACATCTATAATTAGGAGGATGCGACACTTAGGAAAATTATCTCACTTCCTTCACACTCATTTCATGTGTTAGAGTTTGATCTCTAAAAAGTTTCCTTCTAATTCGTGTTTGCGTGTGTTTTCAGATAATCATGCCTTCACGAAGAGCTGTCAGAGGTCATCTTGCTAGGTGTAATGTTGAGAAGCAAGGGGTACCCAATGCACCTGAAGTGCAACTCCAAGAAGAAGTTACCAATGTTGAGTTCCATGAGGCTATTCGGATGTTGAGCCAAGGTGTGACCAACCAAGCTGGGCAACAAAGAGAAGCTAGACAGGAAGTGACTGATACTTCGAGGATCCGAGAGTTCTTGAGGATGAATCCTCCAAGTTTCACGGGTTCAAGTACTACTGAGGATCCATAGAGTTTTGTTAAGGAACTGAAGAAGGTATTTGAGGTTATGCATGTTGCCGATATTGAGCGAGTTGAACTAGTTGCATATCAACTGAAAAATATTGCTAGGACTTGGTTTGACCAGTGGAAAGAGGGTAGAGTTGATGATGCACCACCTGCGAGTTGGGCATGTTTTGAGGAGGCCTTCTTGGGGAGTTTCTTCCCCCGAGAACTGTAAGAGGCCAAGGTACGAGAATTTCTTACCCTTAAGAAGGATTCCTTGAGTGTTCATGAGTATGGGTTGAAGTTCACCCAATTATCCCGTTATGCTCCGGAGATGGTTGCGGATATGAGGAGCAGAATGAGTATGTTTGTTGCTGGGTTGTCCCGTCTATCAAGCAAGGAGGGCAGGGCAACGATGCTAATTGGGGACATGGATATATCAAGGTTGATGGTCTATGTGCAGCAGGTTGAAGAAGAGAAACTGAGGGATAGAGAGGAATTCAGAAATAAGAAGGCTAAGACAGGGAATGAGTTCGGGCAGCAGGTTCGTCCTTTCAGCAAAAGCAAAAGAGACCTGCTCCATCATCTACTAGTGCACCTACACCTAGAAAAAAAGGTGAGTATAATGGTCAAAATTCGCAGAACTTCAGAGCTAAATCTGCACAGTCTCAAAGTAGTGTGGCACAAAAAGGTAACTAGGCTCCTGCATGTGCTAGGTGTGGTAGAACCCACCCAGGTAAGTGTCGTAATGGCCAGTCAGGTTGTTTTAAGTGTGGACAAGAGGGTCACTTCATGAAAGAGTGCCCTAAGAATATGCAAGGTAGTGGAAATCAGGGCAATAGAGCCCAATCTTCATCAGTTGCTCCACCAGCCAGGGCTGCACCTAGAAGAGCTACTTCCAGTACTGGCGAAGGAGCAAACCGCCTCTATGCGATCACTAGTCGTCATGAGTAAGAAAATTCTCCAGATGTTGTCAATGGTATGATCAAAGTCTTTACTTTTGATGTTTATGATTTGCTAGACCCAAGAGCAAGTTTATCTTTTGTAACCCCTTATGTTGCAAATAAATTTGATGTTATTCCTGAGAAACTCTGTGAACCCTTTTGTGTTTCTACACCGGTTGGGGAATCTATTCTAGCTGAGTGAGTATATCGTGATTGTGTCATTTCCATCAATCACAAAGACACCATGGGTAATTTAATTGAGTTAGACATGGTAGATTTTGATGTCATTCTAGGTATAGACTGACTTCATGCATGTTATGCGTCAATAAATTGTAGAACTCGAGTTATCAAGTTTCAGATTCCTAATGAGCCAGTCATAGAGTGGAGCAGTAGTTCAGCAGTGCCTAATGGTCATTTCATTTCATACTTTAAGGCAAGAAAGTTAGTTTCCAAGGGGTGTGTCTATCACTTAGTCCGAGTTAATGACTCTAAGTGTTGAGGTACCTCCCATTCAGTCAGTTCCTATAGTAAAAGAGTTTCCAGAAGCCTTTCTAATGATCTACCCGGAGTCCCTCCTGAGAGAGAAATAGACTTCGGTATAAACAGTCTTCCAGATACTCGTCCTATCTCTGTTCTGCCATATAGAATGGCACCAGCAGAGTTGAAATATCTTAAAGAACAATTGAAAGATCTCCTTGATAAGGGTTTCATTCGACTAAATGTCTCACCTTGGGGTGCTTCGGTCTTATTTGTGAGAAAGAAAGATGGTTCCCTTAGGATGTGTATAGATTACCGCCAATTGAACAAGGTTACCATCAAGAATAAGTATCCTCTTCTGAGAATTGATGATATTTTCGATCACCTTTAGGGTGCTTCTTGTTTTTCAAAAATAGACCTCAGATCTAGCAACCATCAGTTCAAAGTAAGGGAATGTGATATTCCCAAGACAACATTCAGGACCCGTTATGGTCAATATGAGTTTCTGGTCATGTCATTCGGTTTGACTAATACACATGTAGTGTTCATAGACCTTATGAATAGAGTTTTCAAACCTTATTTAGATATGTTTGTTATCGTCCTCATTGATGACGTACTAATCTATTCAAGGAATGAAGAAGATCATGCTAGCCATCTCAGAATAGTTCTTCAGACTTTGAAAGATAAGGAGTTATATGCTAAGTTCTTTAAATGTGAGTTTTGGCTTGAGTCTGTTGCGTTCTTGGGCCACATAGTTTCCGGTGATGGAATTAGAGTTGATACCCAAAAGATAGAGGCAATGCAGAATTGACCTAGACCCACATCTCTAACTGATATTAAGAGTTTCTTGGGTTTGGCTGGCTATTATAGAAGGTTCGTAGAGGGGTTCTCATTTATTTCATCCCCTTTGACCAAGTTGACTCAGAAGACAGTGAAGTTTCAATGGTCTGAAGATTGTGAGAAAATCTTTCAGGAATTGAAAACGAGGTTGACTACTGCCCCAATATTGACCTTACCAGAAGGTACTTATGGTTTTGTAATGTACTGTGATGCATCTATAGTTGGTTTGGGTTGCGTGTTAATGCAAAATGGCAAGGTTATAGCTTATGCCTCCAGACAGTTGAAAGTTCATAAGAAAAACTACCCAACCCATTATTTTGAATTGGCTGTTGTAGTATTTGAGTTGAAAATATGATGCCATTATCTTTATGGTGTTCATGTGAACGATCAGAAGAGCCTTCAATATGTGTTTACTCAGAAATAGCTTAATCTTAAACAAAAGAGGTGGTTAGAATTACTCAAGGATTATGACATGAGTATTCTTTACCACCCAGGTAAAGCTAATGTTGTTGTTGATGCTTTTAGCAGGTTGTCTATCGGTAGTACCGCCCATGTTGAGAAAGAAAAGAAAGAGTTAGCGAAAGATGTGCATAGACTTGCATGCTTAGGAGTCTGACTGATGGATTCCACAAAAGGAGGAGTAGTGGTGATAAATGGGGTTGAATCATCATTAGTGTCAGAAGTAAAAAAGAAGCAAGACCAAGATCCCATTTTGCTTAAATTGAAGGCAAATGTTCATAAGTAAAAGGTACTGGCTTTTGAACAAATGGGAGATGACGTTTTGAGATATCAAGGTAGATTGTGTGTGCCAATGGTGGATGAACTCCAAGAGAGAATTATGGAGAAAGCTCATAGTTCCAGATACTCCATGCATCCAGGTTCCACAAAGATGTATCGTTATTTGAGAGAAGTCTATTGGTGGAGTAGTATGAAGAAGGGCATTGCTGAATTTATTGCTAAGTGCCTGAATTGCCAACAAGTTAAACTAGAGATCAAAGGCCCGGTGGTTTGGCCCAAAATATAGAACTTCCGGAATGGAAGTGGGAGATGATTATTAATATGGACTTCATCACAGGTTTACCAAGGTCTCGTAGGCAGCACTATTTTATTTAGGTGATTGTCGATAGAATGACAAAATTAACCCACTTTTTGCCGGTAAATACTACCCATACAATAGAGGATTATGCCAAGTTGTATCTTTAAGAAGTGGTTAGACTTCATGGAGTTCTGGTCTCCATTATTTCAGACAGAGGTGCGCAATTTACTGCACAGTTTTAGAAATCATTCCAAAAAGGTTTGGGTTCAAAGGTGAACTTAAGTACTGCCTTTCATCCTCAGACAAATGAGAAAGCAGAGGAAACTATTCAGACCTTAGAAGACATGTTGAGGGCCTGTGTGATTGATTTCAAAGGTAACTGGGATTATCACCTACCACTCATCGAATTTGCTTACAACAATAATTACCACTCAAGCATTCAAATGGCTCCTTATGAAGCTCTTTATGGGAGAAGATACAGATCTCATATTGGATGGTTTGAAGTTGGTGAAGCAAGGTTGATAGGACCAGATTTAGTTTATCAAGCTATGGAGAAGGTGAAAGTGATTCAAGAGAGGTTGAAAGCGGCACAGAGTCGTCAGAAATCCTACACTGATGTTAGGAGAAGGGAGTTAGAGTTTGAATAGATGATTGGGTGTATTTGAACCCATGAAAGGTGTTATGAGATTTGGTAAGAAAGGGAAACTTATTCCCCGGTATATTGGCCCTTACAAAATATCGAAAAGGGTAGGTAATGTAGCTTATGAGTTAGAGCTACCACAAGAGTTAGCATTAGTTCATCCAGTGTTTCACATCTCCATGTTGAAGAAGTGCATGGGCGATCATTCATTGATCATACCAACTGAAGATATTGGGATCAAGGATAGCCTATCTTATGAAGAGATTTCGGTTCAGATTCTAGATCGCCAAGTTCGCAAGTTGAGGACTAAGGAAGTGGCATCAATCAAAGTCCTTTGGAGGAACCAATTTGTTGAGGAAGCTACTTGGGAAGCTGAGGAAGATATGAAGCAGAGATATCCACATCTTTTTGAAATCGGAGAAGTTCCAGACCAAGGTACTAGTTCTATTCTTAGTACTCTTTCATTTATAAGTTAGCATGTTGAAATTGCTTTGCTTGTTGAATGTTTGAGCTGAATGTTAGATGTTACACCCTTAGCCTAGTAAGAGTAATTTCATTCGAGGACGAATGTTCCCAAAGGGGAGATATTGTAACATCTCTCCAATTTGAAATAACTAGGAAGAAGTTAAAGAATTGGAAATAGCCATTTTTTGGAAAGAATATAAAATCTGGAAGATTTGTTAAGTTTGTTAAGTTAGATTTTTGGTCAACTTCAAATGACCATAACTCCTAGCTCAGGGTGAGTTAGGTGTGGTTGCAGATATCGTAGGAAAGATCATGGAATAATCTTTCCAACGCCTCTGAGTTTGCGCGATTCCGAGTTCGTATGTGTGAGATATGCTCATTCGAAGTTGGGCTGTTCAAATAAGGAAATGTCCAATCCGGATTTTAGAAGGGTAGTTTGGTCTTTTCCTTACCTAATTATTTTATTTCATTTTTGGGTAATTAATTGGGGTCTAAATTGATCTTAGTCAGTTTACGCTTTTGGAAAAAGAGTTAGGGTTTTAGAGAAGAGAAAAGAAGAGGAGAAAAGAGAAGGAGAAGCAAGGAAATAGTCAAGTTCTTGAAGCTAAGATCGTGGATTTCGTCAAGGGGCGATCCCTACGAGGTATGTGAGATCACATAGCGTTGGGTTAGTTCACCCACGCTCCAAGCATGTTTAATTCAGCATATTTTCGTCCTAAAAAGATTGAGAATTTTATGTTCTTGATAGTTGTTCTTGAATTGATTTCGTTCTTGAATATGAGTTGGGATTAAGGAGTTTCTTGATGTTAACGTGTTGTTTCCTTGAGTTGTTTGGGTTAGATTTTTGTGTATATGATTTGGGTGTATGAAACTAAAGTGAATTTGAGAAAAAGAATCGATTTAGGATCAAAAAACGAGATCAAAAGTTCGTCAGAATTTTGCCTGAAAGGAGGCTGGAGCGACGCCCCCCCGTAGCACCTGAGGGGCTGACGCGGCGCGCCAATAGTGCACCTGAAATGAGCCCCAAAAAGTTGGGGCTGGCGTGGCGCACCAGGGACGCGCCCAGATCATCGTTTTTCACCAGTTTTTCATCGTTTAGCCTGTCTAAGTCCTTCTAAAGTGTACTAACACTTCCTATTGATTCTAACTACTATAAATGACTTCTAAACATCTAGAAATCATTTAGAAACATGAATCATAACCTTGAATCCAAAAAATTCAAATTCAAGGAAGGTTAAGAGCCAAGTCTAGGAAGTTCTTACAGTCTTTTCAAAAAGTCTTTCAAAAACGCTTTAACTTTTTTTAAGACTTAAGTTTCAAGTTAAGCAAAGAGTAAAGAGTTGAGTTCATTTTTCTCAAAAAGTTACAAGGGAACTAAGTATTCCCAAGAGTTTAAAAATGTTTTCGCATTTGAACAAGAAAAGGGAAACACCGATTTCCAAGAGAGCTTTTAAGCTAAGTTTTGAGTAATTATCTCAAACCAAAGAAAGAAGTTTGTTTAAAAAACACATGAGCTAAGTACATTTTGGGAGTAGTATTGCGCACCGATATGGGGACGCGAGTTCATATAACTCAAGTCTCCATAAACCATGTAGCCATCATGGGTAGTAAAGGATCATACTTTTTAGATGACTCCTTAAGATACTTTTAGCATAAGACTAGTGGATCCACTTAGTTAATGCATTCTATATGACGACAAAGTATAGGACAGTTCTAGCAGCGTGGGCAAAACGTTGTATCACCACTTAGGCTCATAGTAGTGGTTGTCGGTTAGAGAATCTCCCACAGAAACTATATTACTTTGATATATGAGTAAAGTTGAGTTTGTTATTGCATATCCTTAACAAATTAAGTTGTTACTTACTGTTCTAAATGCTTTGTATAAATTGCACTATTATTGTTGTTTTACATCGCATTTTGAGTTGAGTAAACCCAAGGTAAGTGTTCCTTTCGGATCCTTTTCAAGCTTAAGTTGTGTTTAGCATTCCAACTCGCATACTCGTACATTCAATATAATGATATCAGTTGGTCTGCATCGTCTTATGATGCAAACACATGTAACCAGGATCAACATTCAGCGCCTCGTTGATCAGGTTGAGCACTCAGAGTCAGTTGGTGAGCCTCCTTGCTTTCTGGAGGATCCTTTTCATAATTGTTTAGCTTTCAGTTGTTAGGATGATCGGGGGTCCTGTCCCGACATCCCTCTTTGTTTTAGAGGCTTCATAGATGAGTAGCTTTAGTTCTTTAGTCTTTCCGTTTTCAGTTGTATACGTTAAGTCTTGAGTTGCCATTTTGGCCAAGCTTTATATCTTTTAAGTTATATTTTGAGACTATTTCTTTTGTTAAAGTCTTCCGCTGAGTAAGTAAGTCAGGCCAAGGGTTCGCTTGGGGCCAACAATGGTTCTTGAGTGCCAATCCTGCTTAGGGTGTAGGCTTGGGGCGTGACATTCTTGCTCTCATGGTTTGTGCTGATTTTGGTGACTTTGGAGTGAATAAGCTTGTATGCACTCGCTGGTGGTAAACTCACCATTGCTGTACAGTCCCCAGATGGGTCGATCTTCATGAGGGATTTACACGAATAGCCTCAATGCAAGCTTTGATAGCTTCAGGTAGGTGGAAAGCAATGTTGTTTAAGTTCCAGTTTCTATTGCTGTTGAGGTCCCTGATCGATTAACATTTCTTCCTCTCGCTGATTTAGAGGTCCTTGTATATATCATCTTCCTTATGGAATCTTGATGGGGGATCCATTTCTTATTAAAGAAGTAAACTCTATGGTTTCATTCCAACCTTTTAAGATGCATTTCCAAGTTGTTGAAATAGGCTGGCTTTCTCCTCCAATCGGTCACATGCTTGGAGTATTATATTTATTGATTAGGACTTTCCCCCACAAACTGTTGGGTTGTTTTATTAGCCTTTAAGCCAAACTAGCATGCAACGTTTTGTTTTTAACTTCACTTCCTCTGTATACCTTGCCCTCTATCATTTCTTGGGCTAGTGATGGTATTCCAACTGACCAGGTGCATGCATAGCTCTTCACTTCGTGCTTTGTAGGTTAGTATATATATTTTCTTTTAATTGTCTTTTCTTTTTATATTTATTTAATTTTCTTATTTCATTTCTTCTTTTAAAATTAAAATTACTAATTCACACTCCTAATATGTGCTTGCTTGCAACTCAGCCATTTCATTGTCACAACACTTTAGTCAATTGTCAAATATATATTTTGATTGAATTTAAGTGTTGATCAGTTCAAATTTTTCAAAGTACATGAATCAGGATAACAATTCAAAACAAATATAAAAGTCTATAAAGTCATATTTTTTTCCAAACCAACTACATCAGTTATTTTTTGACATATGTTTATTTGGAGTTATAGATAAAAAAATTTAACTATATATATAGTTAAAAACATTATATTTATTTTGTTAATTTAAAGATAATGTTTTAATGACATACGTGTTCAAATTTAATTAAATTGTAATAATTAAACACATAAATCAATATAAAATCTAAAAAGTAAAAAATGATACAAGACCTTGTCTAATTTTAAAAATTACTAATAATACACCATATCAAATTTAAAAAAAGTATATATGCGAATTTAATATATCTTTAAATATGAATATGAAAGAACAAGTAAGTTGAACATTTCACTATCACTCGATAAAAATTAAGCATTATTTAAAATATATAACAATAGATACACTATATAGTTCTATTAAACAGTCAATGAGAGAATCACAAATATTTCTTTAACATATATTTTTAAAACAAATTCTTATATAAAATTTAAAGAATATATAAATAATTATATGTCGGTTTGATTAAAAAAAAATCGCTCATATCAAATCAAACCAAAGCTAAAAAAAATTTTGGTTAATTTTTTTTTTTTTTTTAAATTTTGTGCAATTTTTCAATTTGATTTATACATTGTATGGTCATTTGATAGGATGCATTAAAAAATAAGGGATTTTTAGTACAGGCGATAAAAAATATTCAACTAAAATGATTGCAGGTAAATGTATTGATATTGCATAAATAGTGTATAATTATGTATATTCATATAATTATATGTATAAGAGATGTATATACATTTATATACACTATTTATACATATTTGTAACAATTCATCTTTCTCAACGAGTTGATTTTTATCAATCTCGAATAATTTAAATCTTCTCTAAACAATACCAAAATTTAGATATGAGTCCATCTTTATATTTCGAGTCTTTTAATATAATATTCACTCAAAATAATTCACATTTACGATAGATTAAATTTTAAATTTTGAGCTTCGAAACTCCTGGATGACAAATTATTTCATTTTTCTTTCTCATGCTCTTTCTTTCTTCTTCCATGGCTGGTTTTCTACTCCTCTTCCTTATTTTTCTCTCCATGTTATGCTCCTCTCTTCTTCCTTTTTTTTTTTTTAGCTTTTTGTGGTTTCTTGCCTCAAAATACCTAGCGGTGAATTTCGTCAGTAAAAGAGTAGATTGAACAATCATTTTGGATAATAAATAATAATTGAATTTTTTTGGATAAGAAATTTTGACTCAATGGATATTTTAACTAATTTTTTAGGAAAAAAATAATGTATGCATTAATTTTATGTATTATAATACCTTATTTATCACAAAAATTTAACTTGGGTATAACTATAGTAAAATCTCACTAAATTAATATAGGTGAGACCATTAAATATTATTATTTTGTAGATGTATTATTTAATCTATAATTAATATTTATTAATTTAAATAGTGTTTCGACACTACAAAATTCATTCGGGGATGAAATCTCAGAGAATTTAAATGAACCCACTTGTAAAAACGTCATTAATGAACTTGAGGTCATGATTAATGATCTCGGCTACTGCAATTAAATGAACGTTAATTACATGTTGAATGGGTGAAAATGATACATGTTCAGAGGTCTAGAGCTTAGAAGAAATTGTGGATACCATTGAAAAAAATAATGTTGATGACAAAGTTAGAGATGATACAATACCTTTTGAACTGGTTACGCGTAATAAAACACTTATCATATTTAGAACTCTTCACAATTCTATGGTGCAGTTAAAAAAAACAACACCAAAACTTTTGGATGCAATAAGAAAAGTTAGAGATGAGCTTCAACTAGATTTAAATTTTAACAACAAAATAGAACACAATAGAATCATATTTCACTGAATTGTCTTAGATATATTTGTACTTTTAAATAATTATTAATTCATAATATTAATATGGCCAATGGCCATATATTTATATAGAGATTTCTGAAAATATATTATCTTATCGAAAATGATGATATTTTCCATTGACCCAAATCGAAACCAAAGAAAATATTATTTTAAAATTATTATTAATTAATCGAGTATTAATTTAATAAGATTTTACCGTAATATACTTTATTTAATAAAAATACATTATCTTATCGAAAATGATGATTTTTTCCATTGACCCAAATTGAAACCAAAGAAAATATTATTTTAAAATTATTATTAATTAATTGAGTATTAATTTAGTAAGATTTTACCGTAATATACTTTATTTAATAAATGCTATGCATTAATAATAATATACTAGTAATAAAGGTAAATAATGGTTAATATATTGTTAATACCAACTCTTTGTGACTAATGAATACGACGGTTGAATGGTTGGCCACATGAGACCGACATAAAGGAACGTGTCAAAATCCGATTGGTTGGTAGTTTCTAGAAGGGTATGGAATATTGTGTGTTCGGGTCATTGTTGAAGATCTTAGGCACTTTGACTAAGCAATATAAGAAGTCCCAATTTTTCTGGAATTTGTATTCTTTATATATCCACGCTAACATAATTTTCCTTTATCTCTGTACAATTCTTTCGATTTGCCTAATTCTCAGGTAATTTATCAAATTCTCTTGGTTTGATCTATGTTGTCATATATATAATTGGATGTATTTGATTTTTATCTGTAAAAAATAATGCCCGCTTAACGAAACTTGAAGGAATTACCCGATTGGTAACAGATTAGGGCTCTCTTTTTCCAATTGTAAGCAGCTACTCTGTCACAATTGTTTATTGCAACACTGATTTGTTAATTTAGGTTAGGATTGTTGAAGAAGGTAAACTATTTGTTGTCTTGGAATGCTAGGTTGACTTTTGTGTTTCTAATGATTGGGGAAGAAATATGCATCTCAGTATTTAGCATTACTGTGATGTTTCAATGGTTTCTTGGTTGGCCTACTGTTTGGTTGATAAGGATAGTAATGCGGTTCGTTTGATTTGTTGGTTTCACATGTCTGTTTATCTAGCTTGATTTTTCTTGCTTTTCAAGTTAAAACCCCAATTAGTTGCTCTTTCCCTTTTTACATCTCCATGGTGTCTAACCTCCCAGACCCCACTTGTGGGATTTTAATGGGTATGTTGTTGTTGTCGTTGTATTATGTCTAATGTTTAACTTGGTTTTAATGTTTTAGGTCATCTTTCCAGCTCCACTTGGTTGTGTAGTGCATTTCTTTCCAAGAAAGCTTTTTTATTGGAGATGGCTGAGGTATTGTAACCTTCTCTCTTATGCTGGTTATGCCCATCTTTATCAATATCCCATTGGATCTACCTTACTTGTGTTGGAGGCTCATGTATTTATGATTATAATCTTTGATTGTGGCAGGACGGTCACAAGGTTATCTTGAATGTCTATGACCTGAGCCAAGGTTTAGCTCGACAATTGTCTACTACTTTTTTGGGAAAAGCTATTGAAGGAATATGGTAAGTTGCATTGTTATTTGAAGGGCATTCTTTTCTTTTGAGTGGTGGTCTGATTAGTAATATTAAGTACGATTGGCTCAATTGGGTCTCTGCCTGCCACTTAACTCAGGACCTGTTAGACTCTTTAAGAGCATATCTTAAACATGTTAGCTAGGTTACATTTCCATGTTTTCTTATGGATTTCAATATCAACTAATCTTTAAAAGTGACATTTCTGTATGAGTTGGAAGTTTCCTGCGTTGGTGCATCAGAGCAAAGCGGAACTCTCTTGTGTAGATTGCATATTTGAATGTAGTAGGAGTATTGATTTGGTTGATGTTCTAATCATCTTCCATAATCAGATCTTATATTTAAGTAGATGGTGTCTTAAATATTGGTTTTGAAAAATGTTTTTCGCTCCTATTTCATGGAGCTCTTATCTCTCCTGTAATTTGTACCTGGTGTAGCTCGTTCCTGTCCATCATAACAGTAAAATGAGTTGCTTTCCTGCTCTCCCTATTCAAGTCAGATTGTTGTGTATCCTTTCTGTAGGCACACAGGAGTTGTGGTTTATGGTCATGAATATTATTTTGGAGGTGGTATACAACATGCTCCAGCTGGGACGACACCATATGGAACTCCTATTCAAGTTGTAGACCTGGGTGTCACCCACATACCAAAGGATGTCTTTGAAATGTATTTACAAGAGATAAGCCCTCGATATACTGCAGAGACATACAGTTTGCTTACCCACAACTGCAACAATTTCAGCAATGAGATTGCTCAATTTTTGGTTGGTGCAACCATTCCAGATTATATTTTGAATCTTCCTAATGAGGTTACGAACAGCCCGATGGGTGCCCTTATAAGTAAGTCTTTCTTTGCACTTCCTGTGTTGAACCCCTCCATAAAACATGTATGATTGACATAAATACCTGATTCTGTTTGTCTTTTTAACATCATATGATAATTGGTGTTCTGTGCTGGTTCCTTCTTGTCCATTTTGTCTTTGTTACATCTAGAATTTTCAGGATTATGATGCTGCTTCTTCTGAGTAAATTGTTTTGCTTTATCAGTTATGTGGTGAAGTGTAGGACATGCGGACTAATCACATGATGCTTTCTCAAACAAGTTAATATGTTTTGGCGGCTTACATAATTTGAGATAAGGCTCTTAGATATTCAAAATAGTGCTACTTGAAAGCACATTTGAGCTATATCTATGGTGCTTCGGCCTCACTTTTCTGATTGTAACTTCTCCCAGCGTTAGCTTTATATTTTATATATGTGAAGTTACTCATTACTTGTTAAAAAAGAAATGTACAGTACTCCTCATTTGGATTGAAAGTAATCTTTGGAGAAAATTTAGTGAAAGATGTCCAGTACTTGAACTTACTCCTGTTATTATCTTGATGCAGTGCCCATGATACAACAACTGGAATCAACGTTGAGGGCTAATGCGGTACCACAAGCACCCCAGTTCAGACCAGCTGCTGTTGCTCCTGCTTCCCAGCTGACACTTTCTGTTGGGAAGTCCTCTAGTAGTGGTGTTTATCAATCTAAAAAGCCCGAGAGCCAAGATGGAGAGAAGAAGAATGTGCCCCTTGCGGTGAAACCTGTGGGAGAGCAGGAGAAGACGCCTGCTAATGGTGTTGTGAAAGATCCTCTTGGGGATGCTCGGAGCAAGGTACAAGAGGAAATCACCAGTGAATTTGCTGCAATCATGGCTACTGGGACATTGCGTGCAAGTGAGGCTGCTGCTTTAGCAACTAAAAAAGTTATGCAAAGATATGGAGATACATTTGCTGCTATGAACTAATGACAACGAAGTTGTCTTCATAAATTCATCTGTGTTGGAAATTTAATATCCAACTGATTTGATGTAAGGTAGACTTATTGGATGCTTAGTATGAGATGAGCAAACATTCTTCCTTGAAAGAGATACGCATATTGTACTCTTTCTGGACTTCATACATTGAATAAGAACTACTTTTTACAACTACGACTTGAGTTTATGAATCTTTTTCCTTGAAAGAGATACGCATACTCTACTCTTTCTCGAAATTGAAAATTGAAGCTTATCCTGAATAAACACTTGTTTGGTGTCGTTTTGCTTCGGTTTGGGGGTTAAGTTGGCGTTTCTACCTCAACGTAAACCTCCTTTCGTGTCTTAACTTGCCTTTCCCCGTTTTCAATGATATTGTTGTAATGTTTACAAAAAGATATCTGAACCGAGGTGTAATGTTGCCAAAGTATATGATGATGACATGACAAGAAATCGAAAACAAATTAGACAGTTGATGGAAACAAAGATGATTTTATACTGAGGAAATGAAATGAGAGTGAACTAACTTACTAGACAGATTGAAAAGTTTGTCCATGAAACAAAATATGTCATATAATTGTCTTTTCATTCTTCTTTACAAAGAAACTAATTTCACAGGTTGTCCTTTGTAGATATTGGTTTCTTGATATATCATGTTCTCTCATTTACAAACTATGTTGAAAAAGGAGTTACACTTGCAAATAATATTGCCCAACCAAGATTTAAAATCATATCCCTATGTGGCGCGCCACCACAAACCGAGATTGAGCCTGCATGGAGAAATAGGTAAACGCAGTAGAAGTTGAGCTGTGCCATAGATTGCTCTTAAGTAGTAGAAGTTGGTCATGTTCAGTTTGTTGGTAGTGAGTGTTCTTTGGTATTAGTTTGTACGATACTATTGAGTATATCTAGGTCCCATTTCCTGAAGCACGGCCACTGCAAGCTACTTTGAAACTAAAGCGTTTTTGTTACTATCCCTTATTATAGATCTAGTTATGGGACGTTGCAAGACAAAATCATAGTTAATGTTGCGTGAATTAGGAGTTTGGAAAGAGGTTTTATTTTTTCTACCTATGGTGCTGGTTCTGCAATCTCTGTACTAAAAAAAAAACTATTCCAGTCATCTGACATTTGCAACCTGTTTGTTGAGCTAATTTTTACAACCTTTAGTTGCTGAGTTCACTAGTATTTTCTAAACCTTTTCCTTAATCTCTAAACTAACTTGCGTTTTTTTGTTTTATTTCTGGTAGAAATTGATCTAATTTTTTACTAGGACAGATATTTTTAACCATCTATATCATGACTTCACTACTTTAGTCTACAGGAGTCACGTTTCTATTATATAATATTTTGTATGACTTTGCTACTTGAGTCTACTGGAGTCACATTTCTATCACTATAGCTAGCAACTACATCCAACTTTTGAATGATATGAAGCTCCTATTAAAGGGTATGGTTAGTATCAAACTGTCTACACGTGAATTATTAAACAGGGTCTAAATCAAATCGATTACAAAACTATCACAAATACCAGTTAAATCACTATCCTTGCATTAATCGATGCATGCACATACATACATACATACATACATACATACTATCCTGACTTATAATATATTTGTGTTTTTCTTTCTCTATATATTCTAATAATGAATTACAGGAAAGACTTGGGCTAATGCCTCAGAAACATTTTAGAATTACAGCTTGTTAATCTCCAGATTTGTGGACCATAATGTATTGATTAAGTACATTGTGCTATCTATAGCCTCATTTGCTTCACTCTGTGTGACTTTGGATAAATCATCAACATCGACCGATAACCATGTTGTGACAACGGTCACATAGCAAATGATGCTCAGTAAAAGAACCTACTTGAGGTGAACAATTCAAACTTTCTAGCCATTTGAATGACATACACCACACCCCCTTCTTCCAACATGTACTCTCCAGTGTAGTGTATCATCTTGCAAGGCTAATAAACCGAATACTACTTTTATGACCTTTCATAATATGTTGAATTGTTATTCAATCATGGTACATTTCTCCCTTTTTTTATAATTTCTTATGGAGAACTTTAAAATGATATAAATTTTAGTTGTTATGTTACTATACAAACAGTATTTTTGGTAATCTTTTTCTACAAAAACCGAAATCCAAACTGAATTATAAATTTTTAAAAATCACAACCCAAAATTCATTTCGATTGTTTACCAAATTCTGAATGCCCCTTGCACTCAAGTTTGTGAGTTGGATGGAGAGGCAGGTTATTAGTCACTCAAAAAATGGAAAGCAAAAGGATTCGTTTAGTTACATATTCCAGTTTTAAACAAACAAGAGTATTTTAAAGCTTTCAGCTGCAAAAATAATATAAGATGTAATACAAGTCAATCGATGTCAAGTGTTATACACATTTTAAGTATACAAATTGTTCTCTGCACACGCCTATACCGACCTAAAATTTGGGTGTCACAACATGCTCAGGGAAGAATACATCGAGTAAGTTTAACAAAAGATACACCTGAACTAGTGGCGCCGTGGAGCAAAAGAGCTCTCTAATCTACCTGGTTGATCGATGATCCTGTTCTGTGGATTGAATTTTCCCATTTTCTAGTTCAATGCTTGCTTCTTCTGGTACTGAACATGAATCTGAAGGGATGTTAATGCCTGCAAAACCAACCATGACAGCTGCAGCTCCAATGTAATCCATGATGGGGGGTGCATTTCCTGTCAGTGAATCCACGATTGCAGCTAGCGGAACCTGAATGGTCAGTCCTGCTGTTGCAACTGTTGTGGAGGTCAAGAGAATAGCCTTGGCCCACAGTAAATCGCTCAGCACATTATCAAACATACCTAAATATGGTTATTTAAAGTTAGCTACATGTAGTATACGGCCCCATACTAGATAAAGTAGGCAAAAAACAAAAGTTGGCCATGCCAAAGCCCATCCGAAGAAAGGGAAAAATAGAGAGGAGCGAAGAAATGTAAAGATTAACTTTCACAATTAAAGTATTTAAGGTACAGGATTCCTGTGCACCGGATGATTGATGAACATCTAAATATGATATCTCATAATACTAGCTGATAAAGGATCTCTTTTACAGTTGATGTTCAGTGATCCAAGGGCATGTCACTTAATTTGCTCCTACTGGAAGGACTCATCATTACATCTCTTGAGGCTTAAAATCTATGCTTCCAAGTTGTCACTTCTCCTAATCTCAATTATCAGATGCAGATAAAATACAAAAAAGAAATCACATTAGATCATTAAGTAGAGTATACTTAAAAGTTGTTGTAGTACAGTTTAAAAAGAAAAAAGGCATCCATTTATATTTTTGCCACTGTTTTTTCCTTCCAGCAGCTTAGACTGGGGTGTAAAGCGTCAGAGGTTCTTTCTAACTGACTTGTATGGAATAACCTACTTCAACCTAGAACCTCAAACATTTTCTCAACTCGGCAATGTAGAGTAAAAAAGAGGGATCCATTTTTGCTTTTGTTTTTGTTATACCATCCAGCAGCTTAGTTAGGGACATATAACATCAAGATTCTTTCCACCTGCAAAAGCCTAAACACTTCTTTACAAAAATGGCTATCCATGGTGTTTGAATCTGGAATAAGTTTTAAATAGATGGCCTTTGAATAAATAACAAACACAAAGAAGAAAATATGGTATGGGTTCGAGCAAATAAGAAAGAAGAAGAAAATTTGGTAACAGTTTAAACAAATGGCATTTGAATCTGGTATAATTTTGAAGACAATGGCTATTTATGGTGTTTGAATAAGAAAGAAGAATCAGACACAGCATTATAGGTTTTGCAAGAAAGAAGACGAAGAAGAACTCGCAGGAATGGCCAAGTTTAAGATGTCGATGAAAAACTAGGTGTACAAATGAATAAATAAAGTCAAGTTCAAGGGGTCCTCGATGTGTACCTGGCCTATACTTTTCTCCTTTTTATTAAATAGAAACAAAATCTTCTTTCATAAGTTAAAATCATTTTCTTTCAATCTCACACCAAGACAGTATCATCTAATCACGCAGATTTTACATTGGACTCACAAAAAAACTCTATCCACCTATCTATACAAGAAGGAATATTTTATTTACACAAAAAAATTGTAAAAAGATATTGGTTTTGACTTCACAGATTGGCTTCTCTAGTGTCTCGAAATATCTAATATAGTTCTCTCACCAAATCGTCCAAGACAGGCATAACAGACTGACAGACGCCATCTTTCTCTCTTCTTTGCTTTCATGCTTTATCTTAACATCAACATCAGTTGAGCGTATGGTTTGTAGTCTTTTAGTATGATCTTAAACTATCTTCACCTCTCAAGTTAGCTGTTGCGGTTAAGCTAGGTCCAAAGTCTATTTTTCTCTACGTCGTATCAAATCAGACATCCTAATGTTTTATTACCCAATGCGGAGTGCCTGAGCCCCTATTGTATGTTATCAGCATTCCAGATATCCGAATATGGGCGTACATAGGGTGTTTAAGTCCTACATTAGTTAAGGATATGTGTAGTCTCTTTATATGGTCTTGAACAATCCTTACCTCTTAAGCATCTTTTCTATTTCTCTTCACACTTCCCACCTCCTAGCTTGCTACAACATCCGTCACCATTCTAAGTTATGTCTAAGCTATACTAAACTTAGACCCCTATAGATAAAGTAAAGATGCAATGTTGCAAGAGATGGTCCATATCTTTTTCATGCCTTCTGCACAAACCAATAACAAGATACTACGATGTGTCTCCTTTTCCTCAGTTCACTATCTTTGTAGTTCCTCAAGAACTTCCCTCAAGTCACAGACCAAGTACTTGGGTATAGCATTTCCATTTTACAAACATAGATACAGTGTTATCAAAGGCAAAAAGCGCAAAAAAGCTTTAAGGTCCATGGGGGCTTTAAGCGCAAATAAAGCGTAGGCTTTAATGAAAAAAGGCGCAAAGGGAGAAAATAATACAAATATATATGTTTAGTCCAAGACTAATAATTATAAACATGAATGACAAATATATGACCAAAGAAATTGAAAAAAAATTATGGTTAAGTGAAATATCAATTATTTAGTTTCACTTCTTCATAAAAGGCTCATTGGCAAGGAAAAGCTTGCCTTAGAACCTTGATGATGACACTGAAGCGCACATAAAGTGAGGCGAATTGCTCAACACGTTTTGAGCCTCGCTTCAGGGCTTAAGCACGCTCAAAGCGCGCCTTTGATAACACTGCATAGATATAACCAACTCATGAGTATTATGTACCTCTCCAACTAGGATTAACTTGGGTTTCTGCAGATTTACTTGAAATTAAGGGTTTCAAATGGGCAGATTCTGCTGAATTTGGACAGGTTATGTTTACATATCAAACAAAGAGAAAATCTATTAAATATTTTAACAAGTTGCTTTATGGGTCAATTTGTGCTATTTGTTTATCCCAGATTAGCCCAATCTTTAGATGGGATCACTTGGGTTGCCCCTAAATTGACCCACCATAAAAATATGCCAGTCCAACCCACCCAACCTTGGGTCAGTTTCGGAGTTCATATTTTCATGAGCTAACTTTGTTATTCCTTCTTGAAACTCGGATTGCACCACATCACACCAGTGTCCTGAATAAGTAAACTTTCTCATATGTCGTTCACTAAACACAAGGTATTATCAACCTTCTGACAGTTTCCAGAAACAAAAACTACTTCTCTGTGTCTCAATTTATGTGAACGAGTTTTGATTGGGCACGATGTAATTTTCTTTAAAAAAAGGCTTTTGTAACTTGTGATTTTAGACGTGCCATGACATTTATATCCTAAACATGTCATGATATTTATGCCGATATGAAAGCATGTCATTTAGAGTAAAATGAGAAGTTTAAAGTTAAATTATTTCCACATATATAAATGTGTCAATTCCTTTTCGAACAAACTAGAAGAAAAGAGTATCACCTAAAATGGAGAGCATATACTTCTACTTTTGTCATTCAAAATAGATGTCTAAACGTTCCCTTCTACTTCTACAAATAGAAATAGACATCTGAAACCACTCTTTTCAAACTAAAATGAAGAGTCTAAAGATTGATAGAGAAGTTTGGAGCCACCATAATTTGAATAGAGAGGAGCAATTGTGCTAGGGTTTCTTAGCAAGATGCGGTAGGAGTAACTAAGCTAAGGTTTCTTAGCTAGTTGCAGGCAGGAGTAACTAAGGTAAGGTTTCTTCGCTAGTTTCTGGTAGGCTGGGCTTTTAAAATGCATGTGAACAAACATATTAAGAGAAATGTGTTGTACCTTGATGGGCCAAAACAAGCTCGGATGACAAATAAAGTTCACTTTATGAACAAGATTTAGAAGAACAAAATAAGTTGGGCAAGTTTTAGACCAATTAACACAACAGCAAAGATGGAGTTTATTTATTCAGTATAACTTAACTAAAAAGAATTGGACTTCAATAACTTTTATGCCCTTCTATATAACTAGTCATTAAATATTTTAACTTACAGATTTATTATCTGAATACAAATACTTGTACTCCTAGATGTATTATTGTCATTTGTTGAATCCTAAAGTTTATGAAATGGTGAATTCTACCTCTAGATCTGTACCTGTGTGGACATCCACACCGGTGATCATACAACATTTGCTAGTCATCATAAAGAGGTTTCTCAATTTGCCTCCCAAAAGTCAAATATTTAGTAGATAACGAAGTCACCTTGCATCCATGTATCCTTGCCTAAGTCTTGACACATTTTGAGTTTATCTAGTGGAACCAACATAGATTTTCCAATACTACTCCAAACCACACTAAAATTCTAAATAGATATCAAACCTCTATTACGTGGACCAGAAAAAAAGTGGCATTCACAAACAAGAGAGTGAGACAGATAGATAATCTACCCTGTAGCCATTAACCTTAATGCCATTAAAGAAACTTCAATCTTCGCATGTTCTAGAAGTTCACTTGATGTACTAAGAAGAAGTTTACTTAATGCTTTCATAACAATAAAAATTAGCAAGGGTTGCTACCATGTTATTACGTACTATTGCCAAATTAACAAAGGAAAGTCTGCTAATAATGACAGAGAATTTAACTATTGATATAAATGCTGGATTCATTGCCGCCAACAATCTCAAGATATAGCCAGGAGTTCCAATTCACATATTAACCCCTTTTTTGGTATCCAATTGAAACAACATTCTCCACTCCTTCAATCTCCAATCTATTATTCCATTAGCAAAAAGAGTTGCATCTTGGATTTGTCTACTCCCATCAAAAGCATTCCATTGGGACATAGATGAGCTTGTCTAAGACGCATCTCAGCACCGTGGATTTGTCTATTCCCCTCAAAAGCATTCGAGGATAATGTGTTCACAATGTTCTTATACACTGCCATCAAGTTGATCAGCCAAAAATCCTAAATGTACAAAGCATCACTTTTCTTAGGAATCAGGACTATAAAAGAGAAATCAGCACCTTCTCAAACGACAACTTTGGTAGAAGTGATTCATATGTTCCACAACCTCCTCCTTTAGCACCTCCTAAATAGTGAAAGAATGCAAAAGGAAAATCATGCAGGTGTACCACTGTCTCCCAAAAAAAATTCATAAAGCCTAATGATCTCTTCTTCTGATGGTTATTCCATTCCTCTTTCTCCTCCTCAGCCAATTGTCTAGAATGTGATTCAGTACACATAAGCAGCTCCCATTCCCCCTTTTCACGTACAACATATAATTAAATGCTCAATGAAATTATTTCTTTGGTATGAACTAGTGACACAAGAGAAGAATTTAGAGTTATTACAACCTTTCTTCAAACCAATTTAAGTGTGACTTTTATCTCCAAATAAATTGGGGGTCCACTAATGCTTTCCCCAATCTCCTTTGATTGTTTCCTTTTGGATTTCCTCATCATCATTTACGCCATCTTCTTCCTCCTCCTCTCTTAATACTTTCAAGTTTGTTAAATAGGTTTGTCATAATTGCTTCCACACATCCAAGCACCTTCTAGTTCCATTTCTTCAAGTCGTTCTTAAACATCTTTAGAAAAATTAGATAGGTTAAAGTCAAGTTATCCTATGACCGTTTAGTTTTCCCACCATTTTCTAATTGTTTCCTTGAAATTATATGTTGTAGACACAATTAAAATACATCTGCCAAGAGCTAGCAATCATATTGTGTTTCATAGGCAGGAACCAAATGCAAGCATTTGCTTCAAAGGGCATATCCATGAGCTTCAAATTAAAAAAATTTATACCACATAGCAAGCAATTTGGTCCAAGAAAGCACTGAAGAAACAACAATTAGAAGAGCACATAGAAGAAAAAAGGAGTGAACAATCATAAGCCATGGTTCCCATTTTCACTCATTTATGCAAACAGAGACACAACAAATCGATAAATACTTAAATAAGAAAGGGAAGAAGCCGAATATAGACTGGTACATACCTTTACCAACTATCAAGCCAAGTTGCTTCCAAGTGAGCGTGTTAAATGGCTCAAGGTTAGCAAAGTTGAGTACAAGAGGTATGGGTAAGAATATGAGCATGTTGAATAAACCCAAATATCCAAGAAACTGTGCCATACTGGCATGACCACTTTTCCCATCATCATCAGGTAACTTTTTACGAATGAGGGTTATATAAACAGCATACATAGCAGCTGAGACAAGAGAAAGAATGTCACCAAGAATGGGGTTCGAAGCCACTTTGCTAGATCCTGATTTTGAGTCACCCAAGCTCACAATAATTGTTCCTCCCATACAAAGTAGAACACTGAACAGCTTCACCCAAGTAAAAACTTCTCCCAAAAATACAAGAGACACCAAAAAAGTAAACAAGCTGGAGGAACTGCTTAAGATGGTATTCGACTGTAAAAAAACCAAAACCATAACCACATTACACATACAACACAGAGGTTTGATATGAACAAACATTCCACCCACTAAATGTGATATTTATGCTTACCGTAACAGTTGTATATTTGAGTGATAGATTAAATGTAAGCTGAGCTAGAAACCAAAAAGGGCATATGAACAAGCTAACTTTTGCTACTCTAGAGCGTGTCCAACGCCCTTTTGCATCCAGACCCATATCAATAATTTGTTCACACCCATCAGCAACAACCAATTTGCTTGTTTCAGCATCGTCATCAAGAAGAATATTCTCCTCTGATTCTTTTTTATTTCGCCAAAACAACAAGGTCCCATATTTATCTTGTAGAAAACGAACAATTTCAATAAGGGGAATATATACTACGAATAAAGAATTGCAGAGATATGTAACAAGAAAAGGTGAAACACCGGCATCGACAACGGATTGAACAACAAAACTAGCAGCAATCCATATAGATGCAACAGTAATTATATAAACCAAACCCAAAACCCATCTCCAAGATTGATCTTTCATTCCGATGTCTACTTGCTCATTGATCAACAAATCTATGCTCCAATAATAATATTATTATTTGTTTTGTTTGGTCAAAGAAAATCCAAAAAAGCCGTGGAATTTGCAGATTACAGATATTGGAAGTTTAAAGTCTCCTTCCGGGAAATTTGAAGCATGTGCTTCATATGCTTGCCTTGCTCCATTGAAAGGCTTATTATAGGTTGGGCCCTAATCTCCTCCCATATGCTATTGGATCCAGAATACATTTTAGGGAAAAGTACAAAAAAGGGAAAGAATATTTATATAAGATACTTAAGGGTGTGTCTATTGAAAAAATTATAGAAATCTCACTTTGTAGTTTACTTATTATCATTATTCCCTATAAGTTTTATAAATCTCCAAAATTTGTCATCAGATTAATGTATCAACACTTATATTATTGTATCTCGCACATTAGATTAGTTTATCATGTATAAAATGTAATGTATCTTACTTAACGAATAATGTATCTCGCTCATCAGATTAATGTATCAGCGCTTATATTATTGTATCCGTTTGAGGGATTTCTGTAATTATAAACTTTTAAGGGATAGATTGTAATTTTGCCTTAAAAGTATGTGACTTTGTAATTTGCCCAATGTTTTTCAATTCTCTCATGTTTGATTGAGTTAAATATTTTGAAAAATGTTTTCTAAATCAACTCATTTTCTACAAATTTAAGGAAAGTGACTTTTTTTCAAAAAGTAAGGAAATCATTTTTCAAAACACTCATCCAACTTCAAATTACAATATTTTTTTGTTTGAAAAATAAATTTAAAGCTTATTTTAAAAAAATATTTTCAACTCCAATTTTTAATTTTTTTAAGCCACCCTCACCCCCTACCCCCCTCCAAAAAAATAATAATTTACAGTGTGTTTTTAAAAAAATATTTCCAATTTCTATTTTCACTCCACCCATCAGCACCCCACCCCCCTCAAAAAAAAGAATTTTAAGTTTGTTTTTAAAAAATATTTTCAACTTCATTTTTTTATTTTTTTTACCCCACCCCCCACCCCCAAAAAAAAATTAAAGTTTGTTTTTAAAAAATGTTTCCAATTTCAAGTTTTTAATTTTCAGCCCACCCCACCCCAAAAAAAAAAAATTTAAAGTTTGTTTTTAAAAAATATTTCCAATTACAATTTTTTATTTTTTCACCCACCCCACCTCCTCCAAAAAAAAAATTAAGTTTGTTTTTAAAAAATATTTTCAATTTCAATTTTTTATCTTTTTACCATATCTCATCCCTACCCTCCCCCCTGTGCCATCGCCGCCCCCACCCCCACCCCTCTCCCCAAAAAAAATTAAGTTTATTTTTAAAAAAATATTTTAAATTTCAATTTCTATTTCAAAAATTATTTTCTACTCTCTAGTAAAAATAAAAATATTTTCTCAAAATATTTTTAATTCATAAATCAAACATTAAAAAATCTTTTTCAGAAAATATTTTCCACTCACCAACCAAACATGAGAAAATAAGTCAAAAATATACTTGTTTTCCAAGAAAACTTTTTCCATGAAAAACATGTTCCTTCATACCAAACACACCCTAAATGTCTCATTACTTTCGTACCCCATTTTTTTTAATTTTAAAATGACATATAATTCGCACGTTGATGTCATGCTAGTATCAACGTCCATCCTTTTTTTTTCCTCTCTGATACCATCACAATATATTACAGTATATAAATATAGTTTGATGGTATCAAAGAGTAACTGAGCATTGGTCTTCCTTCTTCCTCCTTCATACCACTAAAGTATAATATACTATGATGATATCAATGAGTAATTGAACAGTGTTTTCATTGAGTTTTGCTTCAATCCTTTGATGAGATTACTCAATCATCCATGATACCATTATGGTATATTTACATACTGTCGTGGTATCATTGATGTATGTTTCAATTCTTCAATATTTTAATTAAAAACAATTTTAAAAGAGTCATAATTTTGATACAGTTTTTTAAAAAATTTCAAAAAACAGAAAAAAATTATAAAAATATATATATTCTACTAATTCAGAGTTTAATAAATAAGATTGTGACTTTATTTCATAAAAAAAAGTTCATAGATGTATCAATATACCTATGAAGTATCACATAGGATTAAGCTCAATCATATATGATACTGATATGGTATCAATATACCAACAAAAGTGTCGCAAAATGATTATTTTATATTAGTGATGTTGAAGTCATGCTGACATCATGCGCAAAATAAGGAGAAAGTGGGATAAAGGTCCTGGGTCCATTAAGGATAAATAGTTTGAATTTGGGTAAATAATTTCATAATTGGGTCTATTTGTGTGGTTTTCCCTAAAAAAAAAGGCCAAAATTGAAAGTAATTACTCGAAAATAGAAATTGTCTCATCCCAAAGTAATTTAAGAAAATATCATTTTGCTCCAAAGTATATTCTCGAGATACATTCTGACAGGAATAATTTTTAATTTTTACTCTATGACTAACACTAATTGCAATGTCATATTTTAAAACCTTTTATTGCATTAATTGCAATGCCATATTTTGAGACATTTTGTTTCTCTGACACAACGTTAAATAACCCTTTCATTTTTTTATGTTCTCTATCTTTGTACTTTCCTTTTCTTTATATATATATGTATATCAGCCTTATAATTATTTTTTGACTAATAAAAATATTTTAAAAATCAAATAATCATACAACAGCAAGAAGTAATTAAAAAGAATAATAAATTCACTAGCTTATTTATTAGAGAAGTAGTCAAATGTCACTCCAACCTATAATCGAATTCTCAACTACACACTTATACTTCTGTAACACCCCAAAAATTTCTAAATTAAGACTTGAAGCATTCTTCATTTGAGTATAAGGTCGTACCGAGTGATTCTTAATTGTTCTTAGGTGTTAAAGTCATTTCTTTAGTGTTATAATGAATTTGGATATGACTCAAGGTCACAAGAACCCCCGAGGACAAAATTGAGTTGAAATCTTCATTTTCGATTAAGTTTTGACATAAGATTCTACTTATGTCAATTTCAAACAATCATATCTCCAAGCACATAATGAATTAGGTGGCTTATGACCTACCAAATTAAAAGTCTTTGAGTCCTCTTTTCAACGCTACCAAGTTTGTCTCATTTCATGTTCAGAGTAAAAAGTTATGACTGTTTTACCAAAAACTGTCAAACCAGAGTTTTCTGAGTCTGTGAACGACGACCCCAATTGATGGGCCGTAGGTTGAACGATGACCCGTCCTGCCAGGTCGTCGCTAGAGTGCTGAGGGTAACTTTTGGGACTCAAATCCTACAAACCCAACCGACGGGCAGTAGGTGGACCTACGGGCCGTCGTTTGGACCCGTAAATGGACTTTTGAACCTTAAAAACTCAATATAGAACCCACAGATGGGATTTACAGTCCGTGGGTCAAACCACGACCCGTAGAAGGTTTTTTTGCCATTTAAGAAGGGTAGTTTAGACTTTTCCCACCCTTTCTAAGCCTAACCCACAACTTTTTTTCACCTGAGGAAGTCAAGATCAAGTTCAAGAACGATGATCAAGACCATCGGATTCAAGATCAAGCTCAAAGCCCTTGATTTCAACTAGAAAGTCAAGATCAAGATAAAGTTCAAGTCAAGATCAAGTTCAAGATCAAGATCAAGATCAAGATCAAGTTCAAGATCAAGATCAAGTCCAAGTCCAAGTTCAAGATCAAGATCAAGATAGAGATCAAGATCAAGATAAATCCCAAATTCAAGATCAAGCTCAAGAGCCCTTGAATTTATATTTGAAAAGGCGAATTCAGAGGAATCATAGAGATTGTAACACTCGCACTTGAAATAATAAAACAATTGTTGCGATAATTTTCCGTTCTTGATTATTGTTTTCTCGACGCAAATTTTACTGTCTACACAGTGATTTTCAGATCATATGATAAAGATGAGAACTACAGAACTCTTGAAATAATAATCCCAACACACGAAATGATTCCAGAAAGAAAATGGAAACTACTGCTCGTGTGAGTCGTGATTATATTGTTGAGTTAAAGCACTACACAAATTAATATTACACAGATAGCCGTAAAAGAATCTACACAGTCAATGTATATAACTTAAATCGTATTAAGTAAGGACATGTAGATTCTTCATTCTGTGAGCTAGTATACATCATTTCTTTGTATTCCCTGCTACAGTGGCTGTAACAAATTGTCCATTTTTGTAAGATACACAATATTTGAAGTACTATTCAAACAGTGGTAGTACTAGATGATCACTCCTCCATCACTTAACAATATCTCTGGAGGGCTGAAGCAACATGATCATCTTTGTTTACCTAATTCTGTTATGGAGTGACTAACCGAAATGTGGATGTCACACTGAAGAACTGCAAGATGCTAGTGATCTTGCATTCTGTTTTCTTGAATTTGAACCCCATTCTATGGCTTCTGCGAGTTCTTCTTGGCACTCTCTTGTAGAAATTATGTTGTCTTCAGTTGACATATGCATTGGGGGTGGTGCTCGAGTTGGAGAAGCGAATGGTGAAACCAATTCTGTTTCAGGTACTGAAAGGGTACTGAGTGCAGTGACCACATCACTAATCAGAGGACGTACTACTGGATCATCTTGCAGACACATAGAAGCAATAGCAACAGCTTGACTGAAATTTTTCCTTGGGAAATTTGCTCCGAGAAGTGGATCAGCCAGTTCAATGTGTCTCTTTGTGTCTTTGAATATGGGTTCAGCCTGGAAGAAGCATAAGAAACACATCTTTTTGCTTAAACACGGAGAGTAGGACAACACAACATGGTTTTTTAATATATCAACAACCCGTTGAATTTAGAAGTAAATCGAACATCAGCCTCAAGAGGGAAAAGGAAATATTAGAAACTAGGCTATCTATGTCATTCAGTTATCAGTCATGATCAATACCAGTGGCGGAGCCACATGCAATGAAATGAATCCCCTTTGTCGGAAAGTTATATTTGCAAAAATAGCAGTAGCCCAAATGTTAAGGAGCATTTCTCCAATCTTTATTAATTTTAATGCAGCATTTTAGATATGAAAGAAGCATAGATTTCAGCAATCTGTCTCGGTAAACACTACTGGTGTTGGATCATGTAATATTCAATGGCGTATGTTTCGTCATAAAAATAGTCATTAAGGTCAAATTAAAAACGAAGGAGAAATGTTTCGCTTACCCAGGTAACTAAGTTCTGCTGATGCCCAAATCTTGTGATATCAACTGCTCTCCTACCCGTAATTAGCTCCAATAAAACTACACCAAAGCTATAGACATCAGACTTGATAGTCAGCTTGCCAGTTTGTTGGTACTCAGGAGCACAATAACCGTAAGTTCCCATGACTCTTGATGATACATGGGTGTTTTCCCCTGTAGGTCCAACCTTGGCTAACCCGAAGTCTGACAGTTTTGCATTATGTTCCTTATCCAGCAAGATGTTGGAGGACTTCAAGTCACGGTAAATGACTGGTGGATTGGCTCTATGATGTAAATATTCGAGTCCTTTTGCAGCATGTAATGCTATTTTCATCCTTGTGAACCAATCTAGTGGAAGTTTATCTCGTTCAAGATCTGAAGAAACACACACACACACATATATATGATTCTTCATTAGTTTGATAGTAATAGGCAATATGTTGCTTTCGTAAACAAAGGTAAACACATAGCTAGTATACAGGAAACGGAATGCTATGACGCCAGTTCATTACTCAAAACTCCCCTTTACAGTTGTGGAGGATAAATAATAGTTTCTTGATTTTGTTACACATTTTAAAGAGTATTGTTTCATCTTCTGCACTAAGAAGGTGCTTGTTGGCAGTAGAAAATGTTTTTAAGATTCTTCTAATATGGTATTCAGCCTTATCGCAGCAAGGGAATTAGAAAACTTAAAAGATTATACAGATATTGTTTTACTATCACAATAGCAAATTTCAAATGCCGGTAGAGTAATAAGAACAACAGCAACAACGACATACTCAGTATAGTTCCACAAGTGGGACGCGTAGAGTAATAAGACTTTAAGGAAAAAATAAATACCAAGCAGATGATCCTCCAATGATCCCAATGGCATGTACTCATAAACAAGAAGTCTTTGATCTCCGTCAGCACAATAGCCAATTAGATTTACAAGATTTGAATGGTGCAGAAGGCTCAACATCAACACCTCCACAAGAAATTCTCGGTTTCCTTGCAATCCATTGCGGTCAAGCTGTTTCACTGCTACAGTCTGGACAAAATGAAGTGATGATTAGTACAGTTTCACGGCAAAATGCTAGCTATGTATTGAAACAAATAGCAGAAATATTGAAGTGTTGAAGCACCTGGCCAGTTTTGTTAAGGTGTCCCTTGTAAACACGTCCAAATCCACCTTCTCCTATCAGACATTCTGATCGGAAGTTCTTCGTAGCTGTTGCTAGTTCCCTGAAGGTGAATGTTTGAGCTGCAATGTTCTGGCTTTCGCCTTTGTTAGAAGACTTTTGGTGTGTGGTTTCTGCTGGCACCTTTCTAGTATTTTCTGCAGAAGATTTATGTATTAAGAAAGCAAAAACTAATCTGAAACTTTATAGTATCATAGAGAATCACTTATTTTATTTTAGGCATAATACATAAATATGCCCTTTAACTTGGCAATGTGCATCCTACATGGTGTCGTCCGTGTATTATGTCACACAGGATTCATGTGTCTATTTGTTCAATTTTATACAAGTTTAAGTATCTACTTGTACACATCCAAAGTTGAAGGGCATAAATGTAAAATGAGTTCAAGTTAAAGGGCACGTTTATGTATTATGTCTATATTTTACGTCTACAACCGTCTCCCTCTGCTTTACTTTTCTATTCTAACTTGTCTTCAAAAAATTCATCTTGTTTTATGGTCACAGTATTCCCCATATTCCCATAATAGCTCCAGCCTCCGATGAGATGGGGTTACTCAGGTGGTAATTACACCCTCCACCCTTAACTTTTAAGGTTGTGGGTTCGAGTCACAATGGGAGGATTATAAAGCAAACATTTTGATGTTACATTTAAAGTTACGAAGAAAGATATACCAGATAGAGGTTGTGAATGAGAACGCTGGTCCTGCTGTGGCTTTGGCCTCGATAATGAATGTGGACGTTGTTGTTGTTGTTGATGCAAGAGAGTTTCTCTTTGACGAACAACATCAGATGTTTCTTTGCTTTTGCTATGTATTCGTTTGAATGCCTTCTTTTCTTGTGATGAAAAACATGAAAAACAACCCATGTTTTCTTTTTTTAATTTCTAAATATCCAACTCTAATTTGCTAGAATAGCTACGAATTTCTAAAACACATACAATTCTATAATCTATAAATTCTGGTTTAGGCAATCGTATTTGCCTTTACAAATTTTGTTGATCTATATATAACTAAAAAGGGAATAGATAGATAGCTAATTAGGCTGTCTAAAAAGGGAAAACCTAGAAATATGTTTAGGCTATTTTTAGGAGGAGGGAGAAATGTTGGAAGTTTTTTTCCGCAGAATATGGTGGACACATTCTTTTGGTAGAAAGAATTTGTAGGGATATTTGGTGAAAACTTGGAGATAAACAATTTAAAGTCTGATTTATTATGTTCATTTGGTTGCAATACTTTCAATGTCTTCTCTTCTTTATAACATATTTATAGGGGTCATTTGGTCGGACGAATTAAGAAAATAATCTCAGTATATGTTATGTTCTTTGATGTTTTGATGATCTCCTCACAAGTGCAGGGACTTGGTCCTCTGCAGAGTATAAATACTCGTCCAGTGGTCAAAGTGCTGTACAACTGGAAAGCTGTCTGCGTCAGAAAGTTGGTGAAGCGGCAGAGTACTCCACCAATCAGAAGCGAGGAGGTTGCTTGTACATTGGACAATAATTCTTCTTGTATAATATATTCAACTTACAAACAACAAAAATATTCATTCATTCAAAAGGAGAGAGCCAACACGTATTCTCAAGAACTCACTAAGAGAAGTTTGCAAGGGACCTGGTCCCTGCAAGACTGCGATGTGAAAGGACGACAAGACAGTTGTCAGAAAAGCTGCCACTTCTAATGTGGTAGGTGCACAACTTTTCTAAACAGCAGGCTCTCATCCAATGGGCGGTCCCAAGGAGTATATGTTCATTTTGATATAGTCTCTTCCAACAAAACATAAACTTAAGATTTGGCAAACTAAATTTGGATTTTCTCTCAAAATTCATAAGCTTGAAACGTAGGCCATCTTCAAGGAAGAACATTGCTCAACTCAACAAAGGAATCTGATAGAGTGAAGAAGAGTCTTTGTTGTACTTAAAGCTTTGTGTCTCATGTGCTTACATTGTGATCCTAATCTATAAAGGATTCAGATCTTGTTTCGGTTTCTAAAAGTCTAAGTCATCTAGAGTTAGGTGATTTAGTGGGCAACATTGTTGTTGCTTAGTCAAAATCTAAATCATCCAGAGGGTGGTGGTTTAGTGGGCGGTGTGGTATCCGCTTAGAAAAATCTATACTAATCGGTGAGGGTTAGTATAATGGGCAGTGTTGTATCTGCTCTGACTCAGCTAAGTGATAGGAGATATTGCTTAGTGTGGAGATTAGCAGGCTAATCTCAATTTGTAAATTGGCTTTTACTTTTTGCTTGGAGAAGATTAGTGGAAGCATTTTGAAAAGTCCTGTTGAGATAGGTCGTGGTTTTACTCCCTTGAGCAAGGAGGTTTCCACGTAAAACACTTGTGCAGATCTTACATTCAGCTTTTTATTTTCTGCACATTTTTTGTTACTGTTTTTGCTGAGACAAGGGACCTGGTCCCATCGAAATAAGTGAATGCATACATTCCAACAATTGGTATCAGAGTTTGGGCTCTCTATGGTTAACACCAAGAGAGAAGTTCCTGCGAGGAATGGCGTCATCACTGAATCAACAAAGAAGTCAGTCTTCCACATGACCTCCTCTTTTTAAGGGTCAGTTCTATAGACACTGGAGGATTAGAATGAGAGACTATCAAAATAAAGAAGTGGAAAAAGATGATGTTCAAAAAGGAAAAGGTTGATATTCTGAGAACTTAAAGTATTCTGTATAGGAGGGTGTCCAAAAAAAAAAAAAAAAAAAATTTTGGTTCCTCAATTATTGATCTATTCATCTCAGAGGCCTTGAGTAAGCTTGATCTCTTTTAATCTTTCTGTCATGAGAAACTCAGGCCTGCGTTGGATGTTATGATAATTGCTATTGCTAACAAGGATACCGAAATGGTTTGCCTAAAAGCTCCGATTCTGAAACAACGCTATCAGAGGGACCAGGTTGAATAAAAAGAAACAAAAAAAAGGGCAGCCCTAAAGGTTCAACATGAAGCTTGGCAGCAAAGCATGTTGAACTTCAAGAGAGGCTTCTGAAAATACCATGCTAAGGGATATGCTCTACTAATTCTATTCTTTCAATCCCTTGCCTCTAAGTCATCCCTTCTCTTCCTAACTCTCTATGTCAGTCCTCATTCCTCTTTTTGGGCATTGTTCTGGTTCTCATTCGTAATTATATGTGCAATGCTTTGATGGCTGATCTTTTATTTTTGAATGAAAAATGCCTTGTTTCTACTGACTTGTCTCATTACTTTATGCATTTTTACTCATGCTCAATGTTGCCCAAGTGGCCATGAATTTGCTTGAATTGCATTTCTGTCAACTTGATTTACTGTTTTAACCCTTTTTTATGATGTATAAAGGGGGAAAATTGTTAAGGTATGAGATCAATGATGAAGGCTACTGTGAAGAGGACATGGTCATGTCGATAGGGGGAATCAAATGCTACTTCAAGAGGACATGGGCATGCTGATAAGGGGAAGAGGTTGAAAAAGTTTGTCATCATCAAAAAGGGGGAAAATGCTATTAGGTGTTGATGTGAAGTTTTGATGATTTGACAAACTTCGGGAAATGATGCAAAAAGGTGACAAATCCAGTTACCTGAAAAGTTCTTGTTGATAGGGGGAACTGGTGAAAGGGGGAACGGTAAATAAGTTGTTTGTCATCATCAAAAAAGGGAAAATGCTATTTTGAAGTTTTGATGATTTGACAAACTTCGGGGTGATGAAACTCCACTTACCCGAAGAGTTCTTGTTGAAAGGGGGAACTGGTGAATAAGTTTGTTATCATCAAAAAGGGGGAAAATGTTAATTTGGAGCTGATGTTAAGTTTTGATGATTTAACAAACTTAGAGATCTAACAAGGAATCAAATCCTTGTTATTGGGACCGATGACAGTGAAATGAATGAATAAACTCAGTGTGAGGAATATTTGTGTGTAATCATCAAAAAGGGGGAAAATGTTATGTTCTTTGATGTTTTGATAATCTCCTCACAAGTGCAGGGACCTAGTCCTCTACAGAGTATAAATACTCGTCCAGTGGTCAAAGTGTTGTACATCTGGAAAGCTGTCTGCGTCAGAAAGTTGGTGAAGCGGCAGAGTACTCCACCAATCAGAAGCGAGGAGGTTGCTTGTACATTGGACAATAATTCTTCTTGTCTAATATATTCAACTTACAAACAACAAAAATATTCATTCATTCAAAAGGAGAGAGCCAACACGTATTCTCAAGAACTCACTAAGAGAAGTTTGCAAGGGACTTGGTCCCTGCAAGACTGCGATGTGAAAGGACGACAAGACAGCTGTCAGAAAAGCTGCCACTTCTGATGTGGTAGGTGCACAACTTTTCTAAACAGCAGGCTCGCAGCCAATGGGCGGTCCCAAGGAGTTTATGTTCATTTTGATATAGTCTCTTCCAACAAAACATAAACTTAAGATTTGGCAAACTAAATTTAGATCTTCTCTCAAAATTCATAAGCTTGAAAAGAAGGTCATCTTCAAGGAAGAACATTGCTCAACTCAACAAAGGGATCTGATAGAGTGAAGAAGAGTCTTTGTTGTACTTAAAGCTTTGTGTCTCATGTGCTTACATTGTAAATCTGATCCTAATCTATAAAGGATTCAGATCTTGTTTCAGTTTCTAAAAGTCTAAGTCATCTAGAGTTAGGTGATTTAGTGGGCAACATTGTTGTTGCTTAGTCAAAATCTAAATCGTGGTGATGGTTTAGTGGGCGGTGTGGTATCCGCTTAGAAAAATCTATATTAATCGGTGAGGGTTAGTAAAGTGGGCGGTGTTGTATCTGCTCTGGCTCAGCTAAGTGATAGGAGATATTGCTTAGTGTGGAGATTAGCAGGCTAATCTCATTTTGTAAATTGGCTTTTACTTTTTGCTTGGAGAAGATTAGTGGAAGCAGTTTGAAAAGTCCTGTTGAGACAGGTCGTGGTTATACTCCCTTGAGCAAGGAGGTTTCCATGTAAAACACTTGTGCAGATCTTACATTCAACTGTTTATTTTCTGCACATTTTTTGTTACTGTTTTTGCTGAGACAAGGGACCTGGTCCCATCGATATAAGTGGACGCATACATTCCAACAGTATAATACTGCATCAAGATTGTCCATCAGTTTATAAAAATTATGAGAATCTTGCGCAGAATTTCTACAGAAATTACTCAAAATGTATTCTTCTATCGATAAACAATGGAACGAAGAAGTAATATGTCAAATAGTTGCAAGTCAACATGTACAACTGATATTATACATCCAATCAAACATGGAAGCAGACCTTGAACAAGTCAACAAAAAAAAGGAAGCAGCCAAAGGTTCTCCCATTTTGCATAACCAAAGGAAATGTCGTACCTTGAAATAATTTTTTTCATTGCAAAAAACACTGATGACTCACCATTTACATAAAAGGGCAACAACACTGTGTCTAAGAATTTCGTATTAATGGGGTTGTGTACATATGCGGCTAAGACCAGGCTCTCCATCAGCATGACCTTTTTTTCTCCAACTCTCTCTCACTCTGTACACTTCATTCCACATTCCAGCTGCTGCATAAACATTAGATAGTGCAATAGAAGCAGTAGATATCTGTATCTCCTTTTCCGTCAGCTTTTCAGCCACCTTCTTTCCAATTTCAACGTTTTCATACAACTGACAAGCCCCTAGAAGTGCAGCCCAAATGGTACCAGTAGAGCACTCATCACTTAGATGGTTCTCTTCCATTCCCTCCACCAAATGCCATGCTTCCTCAAGCCTTCCATTACGTCCCAATAAGTCAATTAGACATGTATAATGTTCTTCGTCAGGGGTCAAACCATACTGCTTCCTCATTAGCGTAAAATATTGCATTCCCTCATCTACTAAACCACAATGACGGCAAGCAGTTAGTACTGCAGTAAATGTCACTTCATTGGGATTAATTCCCATGGTTACCATACGCTGAAAAAGTTCAAGGGCTTGGAAGGCAAATCCATGAACAGCAAATCCCATGATTGCAGAAGTCCATGAAACAACATTTTTCTCTTCCATCGCATCAAAAAGTCGTAATGTGTAACACAAGTGACCTGATTTTGAATACATGTCAACTAAAGCTGTTCCAACAGCTACATTGGCATCCGCATCCGGCAACTCTCTAATAATTTTTGCATGTATTTGCTTTCCTTTGTCCAAATCTGTTAGATGGGAACATGCTTCAAGAGCTACCACAAAGGTCAAGCAGTTTCCTTCTAGCCTATCTCTTTCTTCTCCAGAATACATCTTAGCCAATAAATTTAAGCCTTCTCGGGACAAGCCCTTTTGCACATATCCTGTCATCATGCTTGTCCAAGAAACAATAGTTTTCTCGGGCATATGCTCAAAGAGTGCCTTGGCATCTTCGATTAGTCCATTATTAATATAACCAGACAACAAAGAATTCCACAGTGGAGCATGTCGTTCAGGTAGCCAACTTTCAAAAACTTCTCGCGCTTTACCAATATCACTGCACTTGCTGTACATGTCTATGAGTGCACTGCCAATAATCGCTCTGCTCTCTTTTAATAAACAAGCAGTTTTATATGAATCCACCAAAGTGATAAAGAGACCATGGACTTGCTTCCCAGCATTGAGCAAACGCATCTTGGCGCAAGCAGATAGCAGAGGCACGAAAATAGTCTGATCCATAACTAAAATTTCAACAGCATTCTCCATTGACAAAATGTACCTCACAGCATCAGCATATATATGATTAAATACATAACCCCTTATCTTTACAAGCTTAGAAACAACATCCCTCTCTGTTCCAACAAAAACTTTCTCCGCCAATCCAACTCTACTACAATAAAAATACATATTAGCAATTGAATTTCGACAACTCGACTCAAACCCACTAACAAACGCATAACCATGAACTTGCATTCCCAGAAGTAGATCCTTTACATAGCCACACCCAGATAAAACAGTAGCAACGCTATACTCATCAGGCACGTAAAATTCTCTACACTTCATTCGATAAAACAACTCCAACCCTTCACACTCCCGTCCATTCTGAACATACCCAGAAACCACAGCGTTCCACGTCACCAAATTTCTCCTACACATTTCATCAAACACCATCCGTGCACATTCCACTACCCCACATTTCGAATACAAATCCAAAAAAGCAGTCTCAACAACAATATTTCCAGGCAAAAATCCAGACTTTATAACATGGGCATGCAAGTTTTGCCCCAATTTGAAGTTCTGTGGAGAAGAAGCAATGGCGCGAGCAACAGCTGTGAAGACGAAGTGATTGGGCTGAGCAGCGGTATCTGGGTTGGATTGATATTGGTTGAGCATGAGGGAAAAGAGGTGAAGGGCTTTGTGGGGTTGATTGGAACGAGCGTAGGATGAGATGAGAGAGGTCCATAAGGTTGTGTCTTTGTGAGGCACTTGGTCGAACACCTTGTGGGCAATGGTAAGGGAGTTGGGGATTGCAGAGGAAACATAGTGAGCAATGAGATTTGTGGCGTAAAGAGGAGAAGTGTCAAGGCCGAGCTTGATAAGCCAAGCATGTTTACTCATTCATGCGTGCGTCCTTAAACATGCAAGCATTTGGTTATCACAACTCACAAGTATGGTTACCTCGATTAAGGGAAAATGACTCCTTATTAAAGTGATTCATATATACTCTTACCATTATACAATAAAACATATATATTCTTATTGTTACAAAAGGAGTTCACATATACCTTTTATCTATCGGAAGTGAGAAAATTAGTTTAAAATTTAATTTTTTTACTTTAAATTTTAACAAAATTCATGTATATATGATCATTCTAGTAAAGTTCAAGATATATTTTAATCTTTTTCATACGTAAATTATTTTTTGACTTCTTTAGTTATCATTATTTTTGAGTTTTTTATCCTTTTTTTCTTTCATTCTTTAGTGCAATGGAAAAAAAAAATTATAACTATTTTTTATGACTATATTGTAATTTAGTTATTGTATTTGTAAAAAAAAATCGGGGCATCTATAATAAATTTTGCAAGAAAATTACTGACACAAAAATAAATTTGACCATCAAAATAATAAATTTAAATTGATCGTTGAAACAAAAAGAAATATGTGTGAGGAGGATCAAATATATCCCATATGAATTATACTTTTTTTCAAAAAAATAATTTTTTCACTTCCGTTAGAGGAAAATGGTATATGTGAGTCATTTGTATAACAGTAGGAGTATATATGAGTCACTTTTATAACGAGGACGAGGGTATATCAGCTCTAAATAGGAATGTTGAGGGGTATATCATGTCTTTTTCCCTTAACTTTATTGTTCAAACTTCAAGAATATTTTTAGAATATTCTTCCATTTTTATCTTTCATTTAGATTTTCTATATGATGAGTTCAAAAAACTTTAATTGCTTTGAATTATTTTCTTGGAAATTTCTTACAATAATGTGGCTGAGATTTTTATAAAAACTCTTCACCATATCGATAAATTTAAGGGAAAATTACATGAGATGGCAAACATCCCTTAGTTATTAGTTAATAAGGATATAGTTTGATTTTTTTTACTGTCAGTAAATATAGTTTCAAATTTTTGCCATAATTATTGGGACCCACCACCTCTTTGAATACCAAAACAACAAAGACATTCAGTTGCTTTTCTATAAAATTTTATACAAAATCTTTTTTATCTCTCCTATCCTCATCCCATATCTTTCTCCTAAAATCACTCTTCCACTTCTAAGTTGAATTTCAAATTCCACATTCTCCCCCTCAATTGTGTTTCCACCTTTCGCAGGTAACCGCCAAAATCATGGGTGAATCTATTTTTTCCATTTTCATCAATTGTATATGTATTGTTTGTTAGTTTTTTGATAATTTTTTTCTAAAAAAATCGTTCTCCTTATCAAATTAATAGCAGTATGGATGATTCCTCTCCATATGTGAGGATTACTAGAGGTACGCCATTCTTTGTCAAAGTTGTTGACAATCCATCGTCGTTTTCAATCAGATTAACTCAAGATTTTGGGGTCAATGCAGGATCTGTGGAAAAAGCCAAACTAGTTCAAGTTGAAAAATCTATTGAAGAATTGAGATATAAGAAAAAAATGACCCAATCAAAATTCGGAAAGTCATCAACATTGCGAAGGCTAGCGGCATTAAAATTGTTGAAGGAGGAAGTATGAGAAAAATCCTAAACAGTGATTCAGAGGACATTGAATCTGCTTCACCAGATTCTGGATAAACCTGAAGAACATCAGGAATATCAAGTGTTAGCTTAAAACAAAATTCTAGATAGATATTTGTATATATCATTACTTATGTGCAAATATATATAAAGTATTCTGATTAAATCATATTTGTATATAGACATATGTATATCAAATATTTCATGCTGCCCAACTTTTTCCCTATTTTTGTTTGTATATTTGGTTAGTTATACAAAAGTTTCTTGAATTACTTATTTGTATATTTAGTTAATTATAGAAAAGTTACTTGAATTATAAGTACAATTTCATGCCTAAATCACAATTGTATAATGTAATTTGTATATTCTACTAGTTATATACAAATTATTTGAAGTTATGTATAGTGTTAGTTGTATAGTAATAGTTATATACAATATTGATTGAGACAATTGTATATTTTTTATACAAAGGAATTACAAATATAAATACAGTTTATTTATACAAATTTTTAGTTTTGTATAAAATATTGTGATTATATATAGCATTTTATTGAAATATTGTTTATCTTCATTTTTGTATAGGGTGTTAGATTTATGTGCAAACACAAGATATGAACATGGTATTATATACAAACATTAAATAACTATATATACAAACATTAAATAACTATATATACAAACAAACTACAACACACTCTTTTGTATATAGACAGTACACAACTTTTGTATA
Source organism: Solanum okadae (assembly GCA_036553675.1). NCBI lineage: Eukaryota > Viridiplantae > Streptophyta > Magnoliopsida > Solanales > Solanaceae > Solanum > Solanum okadae. The sequence continues at coordinate 43,933,515 of CM071686.1, forward strand.
CAAACAGATTTCAACACCATCTTTTTATCGAATCATTCCCGATTACCATATATACAACTGACATATGAATTTTATACAATCAGTTTAATCAATAATAATAATAAAAAATAATAGGACTTTACATATGCACATATATAAATATAATACATATACAAAATTATAGTAACTTATACAATTTCATAGATATATACAAAAAAATACGAACATGATAAAATATACAAACATTACACGATTATATATACAAACAGACTACACCAAAAATTTGAAAAAAATACATCACACTATTTTTTTATGAAACAAGCACGATGTCATATATACAATTTTCATATTAATTTGTTGCTTCAGTCGTGCGAGGAAACAAATTGGTATTGTCTTTCTGTCGCTATAGAATTTTTTTTTGGGAAAATATTTGATTTTGAACGTTTAGCTTAAATTATGGGATTATGTAAATTTTTGTTACCGTATTTAGCGCTACTGTTACCATTCACTGAAAAAAGTAAAATATTGTATAAATTTTAAAAAAAAACGCTTTATACAAATTTAAAGCTACCTAACAAACTAAACTATACCCATGGAATGTAATTATGTAAATTATACTCATGAAATGTTATTCCATAAAATCTGTTTGTCATATATGAAATTTTTCCTACATTTAATACTCCATCGTTGGAGTACTCTACTTGTCATCTAAAAAAAAAAAATACTCTACATGTCATCTGCTTTAAAGGTGAATAAGTAAAACCTACTTTTAGAATATTCTTCCATTTTTAAAAGTTCTTTTTGTCGAGTAGTAGAAGTTGTTTTTAGAAACTAAAAAAAAACATGTTTTAAAAAAAATAAAAATTGAGAAAAATATACTTAGACCCTATTTGAATTCCAAAATAGTTTTAAGTACTTTTATAGTGTTTGATTTACTAGGATTTGATGCATTTGAGCCGAGGGTCATTGGAAAACAACCTCTCTATCTCCACGAGGTAGTGATAAAATTTACACACACTCTACCCTCTCCAGACCCTCATTTAGTGGAATTCCACTGAATATATTGTTGTTGTTGTCATATTTTCAAGTCAAAAAGGACAAAAGGCCATCCAAACAACTCTTAGAATATTTTTTAAAAATTTAGTCAAACACTAATTATTATTCAAAGTGTTTTTTTAATTTATTGATGAGAAAAGGGTCAAATGCCCCCTCAAGCTTTAGCCATATTTCCAACTACACACTTAACCTTTGCGGGGGTCCTATTACCCCCCTGAACCTTTTTTTTATATTATTAGTTTACCCTCAGACACTGATGTGTCCACATACGTGAACTCACCTCCGTGAGGCGCGTAAGAACGTAATAAAATGTCCATGTGGAGTCCAAATAAACCTCCCAACAGTAACTTTACTCTTTATTTACCATACATTTATTTTTTATTCTTTTCCCAATTCATTTATCTCCATCTCTTTTGTTCTTGAACAAAAACTCTCTTCTTTGTTCTTCATCCACCATTTTCAAAGCTTGAATTTAGTTGTTGTATTTTCTCCAACTAAGATTGAATTTAGGGTTTGCAATTTTCTCGAATTTCATATTGAACAATCGAAATCTTCCCCAATTCGACAGCTTGATTTTTTTTTCACTTTGTGTTATTAGGATTAGTAAGTAAAGATCTAACCTTTTCTCAGAAGAAATAGTAAGTAAGCTTTCCGAGCAATGTCAGTAATGGAAGATCGTAGAGAAAAGGAAGAAGAACTAGAGATTCGATTAGAAAGAAGATCGTAGAGATTAGATTAGGAAGAAGAATGAGGGTCAATTAGGTTCATAAAAGGTAAAGGTAAAGTTTTGTGACACGTGTCAATTTGTGAGTCGTGTAAATTCATGAGGTCCACTAATATATACATGGACAACGCGTGTAAACAAACATTTTTTATAAATCTGGTTTATGTGGACACATCAGCGTCTGAGGGTGAGCTAATATTAAAAAAAAAGGTGCAGGGGGGTAATAGGACCCCCGCAAAGGTTAAGTGTGTAGTTGGAAATATGGCTAAAGCTTGGGGGGGCATTTAACCCTTTTCTCATTTATTGATCAAACAAAACGTGCTTCTTACTAAAAATATTTGTTTGAAAAGCATTTTAAAAATATATATTTAAAAATAAATTGATTATAGGTTTTTTATTTATTTATTTATTAGTAAGCCGGAAAGTAAAAATTGGCTACATCACCCTTAAAATATGAGATGAAAAAGCAATTAATTTTTTATACTTAGAAAATTACTATTTAGTCTTGTGCAAATGTATTTCTCTTATAAATTCATTCTTTGACCATCAAAGTATGTGATGTAGTGGATGATGTTACTCCTCTTTTACTCAAAAGTTTCGGATATAAACTTTGAATAGGAAAGTTTTTTAGATAAAAAGTGCTCATGAAATGTTGCATTGGATTGAGAATGTTTTCTAAAATAATCCTAAATGTATCATGAAATCTCCTAAATTCTTTGTATAATTGACGAGTCACTAGTATACATAGAAAATTAAATTCATACTTTTTCAAATTATAATATAAAATTATGTCAAATTCATAAAGATTGATTTATTTATTTTATAACTTTTTTGTTTTAATTACTATTTGAGAAAATCAGAAATAATTGAGTTGTGAATTAACTAATTAACAATCCGCAAGCAAATATGTAGAGAAAATATTTTTGTTTTTCACAAATATGATAAAAAGTATTGGGATCTTGACTTCATTTGATATTTCTATTATAAGGTAATTCTTTATTCTTTAATTTATATTTTTTCACAAATGTGTAAATATCTCTCACGATTATGTTTATATATTATTACTGAATTAGAACAATTAGATGTCCTCCTTTCTATTATGCAAATAATTGGCAAAATAGTAATATTAAAAATTCATAAATATGTGCTTAAATAAATACATATTTTTTTAGCAAGTCCTTTTCGATTAGCTTACTCATTATAACAGACTATTACACTATTCATCTTTCTCGATTACAAATAAATGTAGAACCAATAATAACATAAAGAAATATATTTTGCTAAATAAATACTAATAATCTATCAGTATCCCATTAACAGTATTATTTCTTTTGCCTATCTTAATTATAAATTTAGTAATATATTAATAATAGTACACAATAGATAGACGTTAACAAATTATACAATATCTAACTGTATACAATATCTAACTGTAGAGCGGATAAATATCAAATATAAAGCTACATCTCAAGCATATAAAATTTAGGAACAACACTTATTATATATATATATATATATATATATATATATATATATATATATATATATATATATATATATTATATAGAAATATCAACATTTGTCATTTATCCAATATAACAGAAAGTTACTCCATATACTTACTTTTGAAGAAAATATTCTTCTTCATTAAATAAGAAAATAGAAGAAATATTCAAAAAAAAAAGAAAAAGCTTTTTAATTAAAATAGAACTAGATAATTTCCAACACTAACATTTATTAAGAACTAGAAACAAAGCTAATATGATGTCCAAAAGCTGAAAAAGTTAATTACTAAAAGAAGAAGAGAAATAAAAATTCTTTGTAAATTAAAAATATGCTTCTTGAGCCACTTGCTTCTTCATTATGTTTTTCTTTATGTCAAATATGCCACTTTTTATAACTAATTCATGACTTGTTATAAGTTTTTTTATGTGTTATGTTACGATCAAGCTAGTTTTGTTATGACAAATAAATTTGTGTATTTTTTCTTTTTAGCATTTCATTTTATTTATTGTTTCGTAACTTATTCATCTATGTTTTTCTTTGAGAATTTTTCTCGTCCTCAAGATCAATTTTTTCTATGAGCTATCCTGCTTTATTTGGTTAAAACAGGAAAGAAATATGATAATTTTTGTGCTTTTACATAAAGAATTATATATTAAAAAATAAAAATAAATATACTTATCAAAAAAAATTACATTTAGACTTTTACTCTTCCACGAAGAAAGAATATATAATTTTTTTTCTTTTTGCTAATTTGCAACACTCATAACTTTTTTGCAAGTTACTACTTTACTTGAATTTCAAATTCTTTTGAACCTTATGTCACTTATTAATATCTCCACTTTTATTTTATAAGTATTACTGTTAGATATTTTTTAGCTTCAGGCAATTAAGAGTATTAAATGTTATTGCAGTAGAACACTTATATTAGTAAAAATACAGTTATAAAATTAGAATCTTCTAATGTTTGAATTCATCCAATTATGTTATTAGAAAATAAAATAAACTTCTATACATGTAAATTATTTTCTTAAAATCTCTTATTTAATTATTATTATTTTTAAATAAAGTTGTAAAAGAGAATATCTAAGGTAAAGTATCAAACCACTGTGTATAGATATTTTCATTATTTTGACATTTAATATTGTCATACTAAAAGCATAAGGTACAACCGTATAAACCTGTCTTTTATTGCTATTTAGAACCCAAAATATATTATAGGTTGCCAATCAAAGTTTCTTTCTTTCAACCATTACTAATGTATCAATTATCAAGTTAAACTATTTACAAACTATCTTTTATGATTATTTACCATAAAAAAAATGTCACATATTGTTTTAAAGTTTGAAGAGCATTTACACCCTCCCATACAACAAAATCATTTATTTTTCCGAATAAAAAATTCTATAAACCTCGAAACTTGACTCTCTGAATCTTTATCTTGTAAGAAGTCAAGGCACGCATCAAACTCTTTAGCTTAGTGAACATAAACCAAGAGAGTAGCCATCATCGGTTGATAGATCACAAAAAAAAAAGTTAAACGGATAGTTATTAAAAGACGTTGGACTGTGTTGTTTGTTGCCCCTATTTAAAACAAATATCATTTATAGTGAGAGGTGAAACAAACACAAATTGTCCCTGATTTGGACAAAAAAAAACTGGTCGTACAACATTATATGAGCAATATTTGCTGATATCAATCTCTTCAATATTGGTTGATATCAATCTCTTCCGACATGTTCACTTCTGAATTTTTTTAAATTTTCATGTATATCATTTGTTTTGTTTTTGTGATAATTGATTCAAACTAACTCGAATGTTGGAAATATCAATCTGACATGTTCACTTCTGAAACTTTTTAATTTTTCAAGTATATCATTTGTTTTGTGATAATTGGTTCAAACTAACTAGAATGTTGGAAGAAGATAATAGGTGTAATATCAACTTCTGAATGTTTAGATTGTGTTGTCTCATTCTTTATTTGCTCAAAGACTATCTATAATCATTTGTTCTTGTACATCTTATGCCGAACCATGTTGTTTCATTCTTTATTTGCTCAAAGTCTATTTATAATCATTTGTTCGTGTACATCATATGTTTGAACAATAAAGACTATTTATACTCATTTGTTCTTGTACATCTTATGTTGAACCGGGTATTGATAAAGTTTCTACCCAAGAAGTAAGTATTCTCAATATTTGGTAAACCCTCCAAATACACATCAAACAAAGAAATCAAATGAGTGATAGTCCCAAAAAAAATAAAAATACAAGCATCTACAATCACCCTTGGAACGATAGTAAACGGTGGCCTTACTAATGAATCTCCCAACATTCAAGAGTAATTAGAGCATAATAATAATAAATCAAAAAACTCTTTCCATCTCATAGATAGAGATATTCAAGTATGAAATTAGGCAAGAACTAAGAAATCTACCCCAAGCATATATACCCCTTTAATGCCTAAAGGTCGTGTCGAGTATATTTTAATGTCATCGGGGCACAATCATCCAACACACATTTCACAAAATTTACATTTTGATCATCAACACATTTCTTCGTGTTCCCATCACCAATGTTTCTTAATATATTTATGACATCAAAATCAAAGAAAATAGTTTTACCTCACACATTTGTTGTTCGACTTGCTTCATTATTTATGTAAACAAAGAATTTCCTAATTAGAAGATATGTAATGTAGAAAAATTCAAAATGAATTACATAAGAAAAAGAAGTGAAATTTCAAATGAGCAACCCAGTCAGTGTCAAAGGCGAAAAGTTCAGAAAATCATGCAGGAAACATGAACATTTAGAAACTGGAAGGTTTTCTCCAACTGTAGAACTATGCATCCTCTAAGAACACAACGATAAATAGAACAGCAAAGGCACTTATTCATACAAAATAATGACCCATGAATATCTTCAAGAGTCATACACTACACTATTAAAGGTTTACTTTAGAGCAACATTCACATTTAAAGAGGTGTCCGTCAAAATTAAATCTTTGGAATTATCTGCTTTTGGATGGTTTGGACAATCAAACCTGAGTCTCACATGTACAGGTCTTGTTATGATGATTTCTTCTACATCTCTTTTTGATGCCAGCAAGAACTGAAGAATTACATCTCTGCTTACCATTGTCCCGGGGTTTAGCAGATCTGCTATCCTGGCTGCTTTCCGTTGTCTACTGTCACTACGGCCGTCTGAATCCTTTTTCAGTCTCAGATATAGTGCAGCACAAATGATAACCTGGTGGAGAACCAGAGAAATGAAGACAATCACATAATGACTAAAGCAGCATTTTTGGATCTGAAATTCAGTATATTACTTCCCAAATTTATAAGGAGCTTGACATAAGGCATATATATATGTTATTCATAATCTAGTAGTGAAATTAGGCCTATTCGAAATAGTTAAAGGTAAAAAAATTTGCCTTTCAGAAATTCAGTTGATATCAATTTAAACAAGTAAAAATTTCCAATTTATAGCGGAAGAACTTTTCGAAATAATTTAAGCAAATTCCTTACAAGATTTTCATTTATCATTCCATACAACTACAACTCACGTTATAAAATATTACCAAACTTATGAGTACCAAAGTTAACTGGTCCATGCAAACATCCAAAACATACAGTAAATTTAGTTCATTAGAAGGCATGGGTTTACACACCCTAAAACATGCCACCAAATTTAAGCTTCAAGATTGAAGTTTCACCAGAAATCTCTGTGAAAAAAAAGAACGTTGTAACGAGATCGCCTTCAAAATTTCATATAAATGTATAACACATGGATCCCAAACAAGTTCCAAGACTACTACAAAATATAGATATCTTTATGCAAATGTGATCTTCCTTAAAGCTCCCAAAAACTCTTATCTCCAATGGTCAGCTTCAAGTATCCTCTCAAACATTCCTTACGATAGAAATAACTATCGCTAAGCATAAAGCTTACAGGTCTAAAAACTATAGGTTTGGAGCTATTAGATTTTCCAATTACCTTTGAAGTCATGGGCGGCTCAATTATAACGTATATAAATAAACCAAGTAACCAAATATATCAAATTCAATATTTAAAGATTCAACTTATAGAACAATTTCACAAGAGATTAAATAACAAGTTTCGCTCAATATGTAAATCATGTCATCACACCAAGCATAATCATGTATCGTATCGAGAAGGACTGAAGCTCTGTACCAAGAAGGGTCAAAACCCATTGATCAAGAAAACCATATTAAAATGGCTTTCTAGTTCGTACTTAAAATGCACAACTTCCATACTTAACACCAATCAAAAATCCAGAGTCAAAAGATCTGAATCAAGAGGCATGTCAATAGTGACAGTCACAGCCACAAGAAGGACAGAGTCCCAACAAGAATGTCAAGTGATACCAACACAACAAGTAACCAAGACAACCTTTTAGATATATCAACCGGTAACAAGAGTACACAAACCTCAGTCTTTTAGCATACAAATAGTCCACACAACTTCAAGAGTCCAAACTGTAGACAACCAACGTCTCAAGTTCCTCAACTTGTACACGAGTATATATAAATATCTTGTAAGTTGTAACTTAGTTTTGAAAAGGCAAAATTGGACTTCATGAAAAATATAGGTATATGTCTTAAGGTTGCAAAGAGTCAAGAATCACCACAAAATACCTTTCGCACAAAAAGTTGTAATTAAAACACTAGCTATTGGACAAAGGGGATTTCTAAATCGGAAAACTGGACAGAACTTGTCCTATATTGCGTCTCCTTTTTCAAATCCATAACAAAAAACTAGATTTCCACAGAAACATAAGAGGTGTTGACATATGTGTTAACTTTTCAAAACATATTTATTCACTAACAACAAGATATGCTAACAATACTAAATACTGCACAATTCGAAAACAAATTTGATCACTTACCAAAAGGTAGGGTGAGTCTTCAGCCAAAAGGAACAAGTTTTTCTTGTGATTTTGTGGGAAAATACGGTGATGAGAGAGTTCTCAAGATTTCTTAGTCTTAAGAAAACCGAATTTTGTTGAGGGGCAGGAAAACATATGCTATAAAAGTGATGTTTATCACTTAATATAGCTGGAAAAGGGTGGCTGCCCAAAATTCTTATAATATCACACTTGAGTCACGGGACAAGCGGTTATTTAACGCCCCCCAAAAGGGAAGGGGGAGAGAGTTGTAACGCCCCCAAATTATTTAAGCTACTATTCTCACTCCATGAGGTTATTTCTTGATGATAGGAACAACTCCTCCTTGACTCGAATTTTGTGACGTGAGAAAACTTAATTTCCTCGAATTGTGATTGTATTATATATATATGCTTTAATAATAGTAACAAAAGTGTGATATTTAAGAATTTTGGGCAGCCACCCTTTTCTAGCTATATTAAGCGATAAACATCACTTTTATAGCATATTTTTTCACCCTCTCTCTAGAATTCGGGGTCCTTAAGACTAAAAAACCTTGAGAACTCTCTCATAACCATACCATAAAATCACAAGAAAAAATTGTTCCTTTTGGCTGAAAACTGAAGACTCACCTTACCTTTTGGGTAAGTGATCAAATTTGTTTTTGAGGTGTCAGTATTTAGTATTGTTAGCATATCTCGTTATGTAGAGCTCTGTTGTTGATCAATAAATACGTTTTGAAAAGCTAACACATATACCAACAACACTTATGTTTATGTGGACATCTAGTTTTTCTATTATGAATTAGAAAAAGAGGACGCAATATAGGACAGGTTCTGTTCAATTTTTCCGATTTAGAAATCCCTTATCTCCAACCGCTAGTGTTTTGATTATAACTTCTTGTACGAAAGGTAATTTGTGGTGATTCTTGATTCTTTGCAACCTTAAGAATATACCTACATCTTTTATGAAGGGCATAAAGTCCAATTTTGTCGTTTACCTTTTCTAAACTAAGTTACAACATAAGGTACTGGGACTGGCCAGATTTACTGTTTTGAAGACGGTATTATTTACACAGACTAGGCTTACTTTTGATGATAATCTTGTTTTATGTCAACATGATGGAGCTACTAAAAATTATAGAGAGTATTTAATTGTATTTTCAAGGTTGTATATACTCATGTACATGTTGAGGAACTTAAGATGTTGGTTGGTCTACCGTTTGGACTCTTGAAGTAGTGTTCGACTGTTTGTATGCTAAAAGGATGAGGTTTGTGTAAGCTTGAACTTATACTCTTGTTACCTACTGGTATATCTGAAAGGTTATCTTGGTACCTTGGTTACTTCTTGTCACTTGTGTTGTCGTGTTGGTATCACTTGGCATTCTGTTGGAACTTTGTCCTTCTTGTGGCTGTGACTTTGTCACTATTGACATGCCTCTTGATTCGGATCTTTTGTCATCTTGACACCAGATTTTTGGTTGGTGTTAAGTATGGAAGTAGTTCATTTTAAGTACGAACTAGAAAGCCATTTTTAATATGGTTCTTGATTCTCTTGATTGTTGGGTTTTGACCCTTCTTGATACAGGGCTTCGATCTTTCTCGATACATGACTATGCTTGGTGTGATGTCATGATCTACATATTGGGCGAAACTTGTTATTAATCTTTTGTGAAATTGTTCTATGAGCTCTCGTGACACCTAAATCATAAACGATCGAATTTGATACTCTTGATATATATGGTTACTTGATTTGTTTATATATGATATAATTGAGTTTCCCATGACTTCAAAGGTAATTGGAGAATCTAATAGCTCCAAACCTATAGTTTTTACACCACTAAGCTTTATGCTTAGTGAAAGTTATTTCAATCGTAGGAAATGTTCGAGAGGATACTTGAAGCTGGCCATTAGAGATAGAGTTTTTCAAAGCTTCAAGGAAGATCACATTTGCATAAAGGCATCCATACTTCGTAATAGTCTTGGGACTTGTATGGGATCAATGTGTTATACATTTATATGAAATTTTGAAGGTTGGTTCAATCATGACACCATGGCTTGTAACTTAAATTTGGTGACATGTTTTGGTGTTTGGGATGTGTAAACCCATGCCTTGTAATGTACTAAATTTACTGTTTGCTTGGGATGTTCGTATGAAGCATGAACCAGTTAACTTTGGTACTCATAAGTTTAGTAATATTTTATAACGTGAGTTGTATGGAATGATACATGGAAATCTCGTAAGGTATTTCTTAAATTATCCCGCTTTTTCAGTCTCAGATATAGTGCAGCACAATAACCTGGTGGAGAACTAGAGAAATGAAGACAATCACATAATGACTAAAGCAGCATTTTTGGATCTGAAATTCAGTGCAAGTATTTCTAGACTAGACAATTATACAAATTAATTTATCATTTTAAACAACTTGAGCGAGAAATTTCACATATATCCTGGTGAATCTCAGCAATTCAGAATCAAAAGGAAATTGCTGGGAAGAATAATGTACCTCACTTGTTCCAGGACTTGAGTTAACGGAGCAACTTATCTCAACTTTCCCTTCTGGAATTTCCTCACCACGGCTTATTGTTGCCTCTTCTATGGTTGCTGCAATTTCTGCTGTTGAAAAGGCAAGGTGGTCGATTTCATCATACCATTGCTGGGCAATACCAACCTGCATATCCTCATCAATTTAACTCTTTAAACTACTGGAGAGAAGGCACTACTTAAGGTATGTGCTATTTAATACTCCGTTCATTTCACATAGATCTCTTGGTTTGACTCTGCACTGCTACTGGAGGAGTTTAAAAATGAATTATTCAGCATTTGTTGAGAAAAAATGTTGGACAATATTCCTTTTTAAAAAAAAGTGGTCCCAGATAACTATTTGTGGTATATGGTATATACCCAAAAATGAAGAGTGAAAAATCAGCTTGGGATGAAGGAAGTAGAATTTATGGGTGAATACAAATACATGAAGCCTAAAGGTAATCAGAAACCTTTTCTGAAGATGTAATCGTGCTATCTGCCTCGGATATTTCAGTTGCTGCCCCTCTAGTTAGCCGCCATATACAACTTTCACCCAATGGTTCAATTAGATCAACATATTCTGGAATATCCACATCCAGTCGTATGTCAATTTTACCTGTTAAGAAAATGAAGCGAGGTTATCATGTAGTACTCCCTCTATCTAGTAAAACTTAGCCTACTCTCTCTTTTTACATTGATCTATAAAAAACAACTTTTTTAACAGGTAGCAGTGACAACCCAATAACTACTCTCCATTGTAATGCATTCTCTATTTTGGGACATCTCAAACTGCTGATTGTCATAACCGTTAATTAAACCATTAAATTTTAAACCTTGAAACAACACACTAGTCAGATTAACATTTTAGACTCCCTCCTTCTATCTGTTGATGACATAAAATTGGTCATTAAAAGTACTTATATGATTTAACATATACTAAATTAATTACTCCCTGATGTGTGTGTGTAAAAATCACTAAAATTTCACAAACAGCAATTGCCTGTTTAGCCAAGCTTTTGAAAGGTTAAAAGTGCTTATACAAAAATGCTTATTTTTTTTATGACCAGAGAAAATCACTTATTTTAAAGACCAAAGGTGTTTGGCCAAGCTTTTGGTGAAGAAATAAATGTTTTTGAATAGTAGCAAAAGCCTTTTTTCCACTTTTAAGCAGAAGCTGAAAAAAGTGCTTTTGATTTTTAGGACAAGATTACTCATCAAAAATTTACATTTACCAAATTAAGTAACTTACTTTTGCGTAATTTGACACCTAAAAGTACCTTCTTGAAAATATTGGTCAAACACAAACCACTAAGGGAAGTACTACTCACATGATATAACCAAACACAAATTGCTACACTTCCACAGCACTTCAAAAAACACTCTTTATAAGCAACTGTTAAAGCTGATTTCGACAGCTTGGTCAAACAGGTTGTAAATTTGAAACCATAATTTCAAATATGTAATTGGTTCAGTAGTAATAACCTAAAATTTGAACCCAACAAATTTAGGTTCTGGATCCGCCTCTACTGATATATTTACATTTCAAGTATATTTTCAATACTTATCTAACTCCTAACATACTAATCTATAACACACTTACTAGTCCCCCTCTGGAGTTGACCAAAAAAGCTCTTTTATTTTTAAAGGAAGAGTAAATGTATCACAAAATTTATATAAATTAATTACAACCAAATTCTTGCAAGAATATATGATCCAGAAAAAGAAGATAAGATACAATATTGAAGATAAAAATTATAGGTATTGATAAACAACTGAAAGATCAGTAAAAAAAAATCCAGGTATTAGTTTTTTCACAAATTATTTAAACTACATGTGACCAATAGGCAATTACTACCTGGCAACAAGTTGAAAGATTCTATGTGATCAATAGAATTTGCTGCCAATGCTGCATCACTGTAACACCAACATCAAATACAGTAAATTAATATAATTACCCAGAGAAAGCAGGAAAGAACAATGGCTTATAGAGCTTCTTTAATCTGTCACACTTACGCAGCACATACTCGTTCCAGAGGAAATGAGGACCAGTAAGGAAACCCAAGGATCCCCAAATTAGAAAACTGGAAGCTTGATAGAGAACCCGAGTTTCTATTGAGTTTTAATACCGTTTGACCAACTACAGATAAGTACAATAAAAAATTGAATCAGGCAAAGCAGATGTTACAATGGATCCAATCATTGAAGACATGACTACCTGTATCACAAATGAGTATCTGATCCTGAAAAGTTACCACAGAAGACATAAGCTCAACATATGGAATTCTCTTTGACAAGCAATGTGCATCCACTTGCTGCTGCAACCAATCATTAGGTATTTGATTCAAAAGCATCGACTTCTCCAGGATCAATGGCTCACAGATCTCCAAAATATTTGAAAATCCTTTTAGAGTATGGATGAGTCAACAACTGACAAGGCTAACTGATAGAATAGAGACAACTTAAGAACATTTTTGGCAATAATTTATGTACCTTTAATAACCTCTCTGATCAAGCCTGAGGCTAAATCCATGATCCACAACGTCTCACAGCTTCATGCAAGAAAATTAAAGTGAGGGCAGCCCCACAGCTCAAACCATAAAATTTACAAATACGAGTGCAGATATTGTCAAGATATTTAATTTCAAACTAAGGAAAACAATTTCTGCAATATATGAGTTTAGAAAGAGCAATCCTGGGGCTTTTAGTATTCCAATTTCTATGATTCCATAAAGGGGTCATAGAGACAAGATTACAAGCTTGTTTATTATATTTAAATTGCAAGTTCATGAAATGTTGCCCAATTGGGTTCTAAAACAAAATTAACAGCCAATTTGAGGGCATATGTTCCAAGTATCTCCAACCTTATAAACGTGTTATGTTATACCAACATACCTAGTTATGCTGCCCAAAGATAGATTATAAAGCTTAAGGCCTAAGAATATATAGATTACATAGTATTAACAACTATTAACAGACAAACAGTTGCATTATATTTCATGACATTCTGCTTAAAGAGAGAACAAGGAAAAAATGAACCTGTAAAGTCAAACGGAAAACAAGAAAATAGAAACTACAAAGCCGGATCTCTGAAGAAATTTTATGTCAGAACCAGTTGACGACAAAAATGAAAAGTTAAATCGGCATAACTAGTCACTGACGGTGTTTTGTGTTTGCACATCAACATGGGACATCTAATGACCAAACTAACTGTGTAACATGAATGCTCTATAGCATTTAACGCTTAGGACAATAGATTGAATTGGAAAACACTACTGATTTTTTTTTTGAGAAGGTAAAACACTACTGATTTTTCAACTTCCCTTATGAAGGAATCATATCTTATTTGAGCTTCATATCGCCCGTTTCAATCTTGAACAAAGGAGGAAAGTTTGGAAGGTTAGCAGCCAATGAAACAGAGTGAACTCCAATGTTTTGGAGTTGAGAAACACTAATGGATCTGCCTTTGAAGGTTGTGAGAAGGAGGCTATAGATCGTACGTGTATCACAGCTTGATCAAAGTATGCATATGATTTAGATGTTATCACACTCATGACAGTGTCAAAGGAGACGAGGTGCCCCTAAAATCTAACCTATGAAAATATAATAATGCCAACTAAAGTGTAGGTGTGAAACCATGATAAGATGTTCAAAGGAGACTAGGTAATCTTAAAACCACATGAAGGAAGTTATCTCAGAATACCTATAATCTCTTAGACTAGATGCAGATTTAGCGAAAAATAGAATAGACCAGTTTGGAGATTCTGGAAAGAGAAGGGGAGATATAATCTGGTTGAATGGGAGGTCACTCAATTAAGAAAAGGGCAAGGAGGACTAGGAATAAAGAATCTGGAAATTCACAACAGCTGCCTTTTGATGAAATGGCTTTGGAGATTCTGTGATGAAGAAACTTCCCTCTGGAAGGAAGTAATTGTTCACAAGTTTGGACAGAACAGTCCTTGGTGCTCAAATGAAGTGTATTGCACTTATGGGACGGGTGTATGGAGGACTATCAGAGGTCTATGGTCAAAGCTCCAGGAGAACTCTAAAATCAGAGTGGGCAATGGTAACACTGTTAGGTTTTGGAAGGATAATTGGATAGGGGAATCACCACTGCAGGATAAATTTCCAGATCTCATGTTACTATCTAGCAACCCTGAAATTGTTGTGTCTGGTAGTTGGTCCCCCCAGGGTTGGGATCTCAACTTCAGAAGGCACTTAAATGACTGGGAGGTAAAAAGAGTAGTTGACCTGCTAAAAGAAGTGGATACTTTTGGTGGGACAATAATGGAGCCTGATAGACTTAGATGGAGACACAGTTCAGAAGGAAGTTTCACAGTAAATAAGTTATACAAGAGGGAGAATAGCATTATGCAGGAGGAAGAGCTAAAGATATGGAGGAATGTCTGGAAGAACATAGCCCCTACAAAAGTGAAATGCTTCACATGCTAGTGGTAAAAAAGGCATGCCTTACTCATGAAGTGTTACAAAAGAAGGGGAGAATTCTGGTGACTAGATGTTTTTTGTGCAATGAGACTGGGGAGACAAACAATTACTTGTTCCAACACTATAAATTCACTGCTCAATTGTGGAACCTGTTTTTCACTCACAAAGACAGTGTGGACAATGCCTGAACATACAAATGATCTAATGAGTTCTTGGATGAAAAGAGGGGGAAGTAAAAAGTCAGAAAATATGGTGGAAAAATAATACCCTCTTGCATATGGTGGACAGTATGGAGGGAGAGAAATGGAAGGTGTTTTGAAGACAAAATCAGATCAGTCCATGATGTGAAATGGAATTGTCTGGTGACTTTATTTTTTTGGATGTGAAATGGAATTGTCTGGTGACTTTATTTTTTTGGTGTAAACAGAACTGTATAGAGGAAATAGAGGAGTTTAGTAGAATTTCTAGGAGCTGTGTAAAGCTAGAGTCTACTTGCTTTGTAACATGTTTCTGATGGTGGCCAGCATTCCCAATGCTGAAGAATACAACAGTACTAATCCTCAAAATAAATATAGAATAGACCAGAAGAAGAAGATCCATTTAGGAGCTATAAGCTAGTTGGCTTTTATATGTCAATTGAAAATGTAAAAAAACTTCTATTACTGTTACTAGTGTCTAAATTATTAAATGTTGAAATAAAACAAATTCAAATGGAGTGAAATGAATAATGAGGATACATATATGGATATACCCAACCTTAATAACTAGCTTGGTATTGAAGAATTATTTTTTTCATCATCTTGTTCCCATTTGCAATTGAAGAAAGTACAAGGAAATCCAGAAACAGATAATATTCCCAGCATCCATCAGCTGATTATTCCCTCCTTTAATTTTCCTTATTGTTAGACAACGGTGCTTTCTGCCTATTGTAATAAGGTAACTCTAAACTAAGCCTTCAGGAAACTTAAATGTTAGAACAGATAATTGATCCATTTCCATTAGGTTGATAGATAACCAATGAAAGGAACTTTCCTATCCTGCTTCTGTATCAGAAAACCGACAAGCAGATTATGCCTTTTCACCTCACCAAACAACTCAAACGAAAACAATTAAAATTTCACAGCTAGTGTTCTATGTTCATTAATACAAAGTCGTCGTGCAAAATAAGTAAAGTGTCCTTGCATTTGAAATAGAAGTTAAAACAAAGTGCGGATGAAATATATGAAACATTTGCAGATGTATTAACTTGGAAGATAAATGGACCAGATGTCGCATCTACCTGCGGTTAAAAATGAGGAGATCACCATTTGGAGATTTCAGAATGTGCCATGGAAACAGCAATGCATTCGGATTCAATTCCTCAGACTGTGCAGCTAGATCATTTCTAGGCCAAAGCTTTCCCAATATCCAGCTCCATATACTGCTATCTTTATTTGTTTTGCTTCTTGGGTACAATGTGTCCACAACCCTCCTCCCCATATCAGCTCTCCTAATAGCATGATTCTTTCACAACAGGGACACATTTGTTAGCTTTATGAAGTATTAGGGACTACCAAAAAAAAAAAAAAGGAACAGTAAGGGTGTCCTCAACCACTAGGACAAAATCTTAAGGTTGTAAAATAGTGGAACATTATACCTTCATCAAAAAAAAAATAGTGGAACATTATAAAATTCAGGTATAACATAAAGGAGATACATGGAAGCAATACTGTCTTTTGAATAACATATCTTAAGATCATTCTATATCCCATTTGACAGAAATTTTTATATCATTCAGCCAAATAAACAGAAAGTTATTGATACTTGTAGAGAGAACTGTAGATTGTGGGCTAATTCAACAACAATATGACTCGGGGAGAAGCAAGGAAATACACCGATATTACCCTGTGAAACCTAATTTGAATGCTCCATTCCTACTTCACTTGATCATTTAGAGAAAAATTATAAGTTGGGTGTTCCGAAGGATTAAATAGGAAATGTGTGGGAGGCCATGCTACATTGTGGTTCTTAGGAGAGGAACAAAAAAGATTACGTTGAAAAGAATAAAAGTGAGCATGCAATCTTTCATTCTGTTGTGACTATATGGTAGACCTCTCTTGTGAAAGAACTTGGACATAATCTTCAAAAGAACCAAAAGGGATATAAGGCAATTCACTTTGGGTGGAGTGGAAGTTCCTTTTTTAACTCAGGCGACCATGTACTGCATCAAAATGTCTGGAACTGAGTGCAGACTTATTTTCTATTAAAAAGGCTAACAACATCACTCAAAAGTTGAATAACCACATTTGCCTTTTACCACTATCTTTCACTAGGTTCACTTGAGTTAGAAGTATAAACACGTAATCATGGTCAGTTAGCTCAAGTTCTTGAAATTCATGTGTGCTCAAATGTTAAAAGCTCGACCCACTGAATTTAGAAAATTGAGCTTCTCTTGATAAAGTAAACAAGCCTGAGCTTGATTTCACTTTACTGGAGCACAAATTATAATTAAAGGAATTTATTAATTTTTTACATGATGTATGCATATGTTAGAAATTAAGAAGGGACACACTAGAACACTAATACTAGATAGGATCAGAACATTCCGCATAACTAGTATTGAGTTTCCAATATATATTGGGTTGAGCACACAGCAGACTTGTTAAGTTGCTGGATTAGGAGAGGGGGAAGCAAGACACAGAAGAAGTGGTGGAGAATAATCCCACACTGTATCTGGTGGACTATCTGGAGGGAGAGGAATGGAAGAAACTTTGAAGATAGATTCAACAACATTCAGAAAATCAAAGAGAGCTGCATAGCAACTTTCTACTTTTGGTGTAAAGAACATTGTATAGAAAATGCTGAACAATTAGTAGATCTTTTAGGATTACTGTAATTAGTTTCTCGTTCTAGCTTGTTACTACCTTTTTGGAGGTCTCCAGCATACCTTAATGCTGAGGAATACAACATTACCAGTTTCAAAAAAAAAGTTTCCAATATATATTGGAAAACAATTAGCTCAACTAATTTATATCTTTGTTTTTATTTTCAATATACAAATATGTAGAAGTTAGAAAAAAGACCCCAGGAACTTAAACGGCCAATCTCGAACTTGTACAAGCTCAAATTGCTGATTAATAATGAGCTTAGGCCAGGCTGCATTCATTAATACACAAACATTGGTATTTTGACTATTGCTCATAGCTTCAGTTTCGTGTTCTTTTACCGAACTATTTACTCCCTCTTATATAACAATTTGGAGACTCATCTCATGTATATATTACTTTTATGGTGAGAAGAAAGACCATTGACTTTTAAAATATTTTCATAGCTTCACATGAAACACAGCACGTAATTTTTAAGAAATGAATGAATTAATGAATTCTGCTCTTGAGACGTCAACATTTTTTCTGAAAGTGAATTAACAATTTGAGACATCCCAAACAATTGAACTCTTGAGTGATGAAGTGGTTTTATTTTTCACTTGCCAAATCAGACACATCCACATCCTTCTCTTTTTTTGTTCCTCGTAACCATCAATATTAGATAATGAGAAATAGGATATCATACCAAGAAAATTAAAGAGTTCCAATGCAATTACCTCCGAGTCCACAAGATATAGACAGTCCTCAGCGGCATGATAAAAAGAAGCTGCCGGACGCCTCAACTTTGCTGATTCAAATTCTCCATCCTCATGACCAGGGGAAGAACCAATCTACGTCAAATGATCATGTTTGCATTAGAAATTCCTTTCATGCTTTAACAGTAGGATATGACAATCAAAGATGATGAAGCAACACATGCATGCCTGACACATACAGAGTCTAAGATCTTTCCATTGCCATCTAGTACAATAACTCTGTGGTGATTGGAGTCAGAGAGGAAAAGGCGATTGCCACTCTCATCAACTGAAATGCCACCTGAAAGGAAATTCAGAAACTTAAGTATAAGAGACAAATGCTAGGAACAAGGGGCTTCAGTCAAATTACAATCCTCGCATTTGTATATGGGAGCTTTCGCATCTTTTTATCATCCCATGAAATTATTTAGACAAGGGAAGCTTTTTCAAAAGTAAATTGACATAGCTATCAGTTTTGGGTTTCAAAGGGCCACACCATAAGTTCAAGCTTCCTCATAGTGATTCAAAGAGAACACCAATGACATACTTCTTTACGTCTTTCTATCATAGCACTGCTTTATGGCACTGAACATCATCAACATTTATTTTGAAATTTTAGCGAACTACTGTTTGATGATTCCTCTACTTGATCCTTAGAACCTCTAAATTGCACTAGGTTTACAATCCCATCAGTAGGAAGAGCTATAATACATCATTTCATACAAATTACACCTTGAATTCATCCCTTCTTTAAATGCTTAATTGTTCCTTTCTTGTCTAATTTTCCATCATTTTACAAGGCAACAAAAAGAAAGGGGGTAGGCAGAAGGAATCCGTAGATAAACATCATATTCGTAATTTTATACTAAAGGGAAACACACAAGTTGCACGTTTGAGGCAGAAAATCTCAAAATCCCTGCACCTTCATAGTAATTAATATATGGGAATGTCCATAATTATCTTTTTAAGTAAGTGCTAAATCAAAGTACGGGGGACAGCTCAACAGGGGAACCTCTACCTGGAAAGTAAAGAAGCAGGTTTCGCAAGGGAAAACAGAGAGGTGGTTCCTTGAAGTCATCAGTTGGCTTTACCCATGTGCTTGTCAGATTATGCATGATCTTGGGGGTCTCACTCTCTTGTGCTCTGAAATCCTTGATTGCTGACGTTGCAGAATGTAACAGAGAACCTTAGTTTAAAGACAATAGAAGGAAAATGGATGATAGAGTTCCAGTTCTAATCATGCCATACACTGACCATCACCATCACTCCCCCAACAAAAGTCACATTTTGTGATGAATATGCAATTCAGAAGTAATCAATCATACTTCTAATCAAAAAAAGGAAAAGGAACTAATTATCCTTATTAACTAAATCTTTGGATAAAGGTAGTAGCAGCTCCAACAAAAAAAGATTAGTACTTAACATTTATTCAGCATGGCAGATATTTTACTTATTTTTTTAAAAAAAAAAGCAGACACATCCTACCTTTGTCTAGAATCACAATATCTGCTTCCTTCCCATAATAGATTGAAGAACTTTCAGAACCATTAAACAACACGTAGCAGGCCTCACAAGCAATCTGAAAAAGGACGTAGTATGTCAATTCATGAGCAATGAATGGATCCAGTGACAATCACAACATGAGAAACATGAAATAAAGGTTGCAGAAGGTCAGATATCAATGAAGAGCAACAACAACATAACCCAGTGTAATACCACAAGTGGGGTCTGGGGAGAGGTTATTTCCGATAGACCCTCGGCTCAAACAAAGCATATCAAAATCAAGTATGGAAAAGAAATATAATAATGAAGAAGCCATGCTAAAAGTAAATGAGAAGAAAACAGTAGAAATAACTAATAATATCTGCTTCCTTCCCATAATAGATCGAAGAACTTTCAGAACCATTAAACAACACATAGCAGGCCTCACAAGCAATCTGAAAAAGGACGTAGTCACGTAGTATGTCAATTCATGAGCAATGAATGGATCCAGTGACAATTACAACATGAGAAACATGAAATAAAGGTTGCAGAAGGCCAGATATCAACGAAGAGCAACAACAACATAACCCAGTGTGATACCACAAGTGGGGCCTGGGGAGAGGTTATTTCTGATAACCCTCGGCTCAAATAAAGCATATCAAAATCAAGTATGGAAAAGAAATATAATAATGAAGAAGCCATGCTAAAAGTAAATGAGAAGAAAACAGTAGAAATAACTAATAATACAGTAACCGAGGCAAAGGAAAAAACAGATAATAATAAAATAGAAAAATAAGAATGTAGGAGAGTAATAATAACAATACCGATAAGAAAAACTAGGCAACGCTTAACTACCTACTAACCTCCTACTCTAATCCCCTGACCTCCATATCCTCTTGTCTAGTCATGTCTCGATAAGCTGAGTCATATCCTATCTAATCACTTCTCCTCAATACTTCTTCGGTCTACCACTACCTTACTCTCCCCATATCCACCATAGTCAACCTCTTACACCTCCACATTGGGGCATCTATGCCTCTCCTCTTCACATTTCCGAACGATCACAAACTCGCCACCTCGTCTTGTCCATCATAGCGGTCACTCCCACATTGACTCGAATATCTTTGTTTATAATTCTCTCTCCTAGTATGCCCACACATCCATTTTAACATCCTCATTTTCGCTACTTTCATCTTCCGGACATGCGAGTTCTTGACCAGCCAACACTACACCCTATACAACATAATTGGTCATACAACCACTTTATAAAACTCACTTTTAAGTCTTGGTGATACATTCTTATCACACAAGAAACCGGATGCGACCCTCCACTCCATCCACCTTGCTCTAATACAATGAGTAACATCATCATCAATTCCCCCAATTTCCTTGGATTATTGACCCAAGGTACTTGAAATTTCCTCTCTTGGGGATGATTTGTGTATCAATCCTCACTTCCCCATCTACCACGTATTACATCAATGAGCTTGCACTCCAAGTACTCTGTCTTAGTCCTACTCAACTTGAACCCTTTAGACTCCAGGCATATCTCCAAACGTCCAGTCTATCGTTAACTTTGCCACATGTTTCGTCAATCAATACAATGTCATCTACAAATAGCATACCCTACGACACCTCCCCTTGAATATGTCACGTCAATTCACCCATCGCCAAGGCAAATAGAAATGGCCATAATCCTTGATACAACTCCATCACAGCTAAAAAGTGCTCTGAATCTCCTCCCATTGTCCTCACTAGGTCTTGGCTTCTTCGTACATGTCCTTAACCACCCTAATGTAAGATACATGTGCACATTTAGCCTCCAAGCTTCTCCATAAAACCCTTAGGACTCCATCATACACTTTTTCTAGGTCAACAAAGAGAAAATATCACCCAAAAACAACTTATTATGCATATGTTGTATTAAAATATATAGAGGGTAACAAGCAACAAAGTAATACTCAATACCCAAAAGAAACATGGACAAATTGCAAGAAACAAAAGTCGTATCTTAACCCAAGTACACAACCAAGATGTTTTTGATGAGGGTGCTGCAAGTTTAACAATTAATCACAACATTTCCAATACCGACCCATATATCAACATGAATATATGACCAAAGGATATAAAAGATTGAATGTAGCTAACATCGATTGCCTATTAAAAATATGAAAAGAAAGATTGATGACATAGACATACCCCACAACACGCATTGCATCTTCTAGCACAATGCCAATTTTCTCTAATTTAGACGAGACTCAAGGTCTAACTACCATATCAGCACCACTTTGCACATTAAAGGAGATTTAGCTGAGGCCCAACACAAAATTTAAATTATTTAACCAATACTGTTAAAGAAGTCAAAATCTAATGATGAGGTTATTTTTGAGGTCATCCATTTGGTCCTCAAGGAGACTCTCTAGCAATGTTCAACAATCTTTGAAAGCATTATTATCTAGTTTATAATTCATATCGGTTTTCATAGTTTCTGTTATGACTTATAAGAGTTCTAGGGACTTACGACTTCTTCTCTGCCTGTTAAAATCATAGTGTTATTCATAACCCCTATGACAGTATATGAAATAATGTTTCTATAGTGTACCAAAAACATGAACTTATTCATTAACAGAATAGAGAAAGAAACATAGAAGGGATTTGTCTTTTTTTTTTTTAAACTGGTAACATTTGTATTTCATTTAGTACTTAGGTAGTACTGAAAAACCATATTTACAAAAGCAGAAAGGAAGTATTATCTATCCAAAACTGAACCAAATCTAAATGGATCCTAAAACATCTATGATTGACTCAGTTTCATTGGAGTAGACATTTGTACCCCAAAAGTAGAACAACAAAATACACTTAAGCTTTACTTCCAGCAAGTTGTTGTTCCTATTCTCAAAACATCTCTCGTTTCTCTCCCTCCATATAGTCCACCAAATACTAGCAGGGATCATCCTCCATCTTTCTCTGTTTGTAGCCCCAACTCCAGCCATCTCCCAACTGAATAGAGTCTCATCAATCTTGCTAGGCATACACCAAGATATGCCTCTGAGATTAAGGAAAATCTGACACAGCTGCTCAGTAAAGTTGCAATGTAAGAAGAGATGTCTCACTGTCTCATTAGCCTTACCACATAAGGAACATCTGTTGCATAGAGAGATTCCGCTCTTGGCCACATTATCCAATGTCAAAACTGCTTCATTGGCTAGTAGCCATGTAAAGCATGCCACTTTGTGTGGCACTTTGATCCTCCAGATTTGCTTCCAAGGCCATTTGAAGTCTTGAATGTGACCAGGACTTATCTGTTTGTATCCTTCTTTCACCTTGTAACTACCTTTGTTGTGCCCTTGCCACCATAAATAATCCTCACCTGTTTGTATACCTTGAAAATTCTCCAGAACCTTAAACAGTTCAAGTATTCTGGGAATTTCCCAGACATTCAGATTTCTTCTGAGGATCAGATCCCCATGATTATTTTCTTAAAACCAATGATAGAGTTTATCTTGCTTTCCTTAGAACATCAGCAAGGATATGATGGACACATAAACTTTACATACTACAGGAGACCAAGTTAGCAAATAAATATAAGAAAGCACAGTATCCAGGTACTAATGACAGAAAGTTCAAATCTTCATTGAATAGTCAAAATTTGCAATTCCCTTCTGACAAAAGTACAGATATTTCAATAGAGTCCCGTCTTTGAAACAGCTATCAAGTTGTACGACACAATATATGAAAAAAAGCAGATTGAATAAGATCCTTCAAACTGCACTAATTGAG
The DNA here is from genome assembly GCA_036553675.1 of Solanum okadae. Taxonomy (NCBI): domain Eukaryota; kingdom Viridiplantae; phylum Streptophyta; class Magnoliopsida; order Solanales; family Solanaceae; genus Solanum; species Solanum okadae. The sequence continues at coordinate 43,957,511 of CM071686.1, forward strand.
CAACAAATTATGTGAACATACCTCTAGAACATTCTTGTTAGCTAGAAGGATAGGAAAGGCAATGTATTCTTTCAAGGTTCTCCCAAGCAGATGTGTGCAAATATCACTGGAACAAAGTGGGATCTTCATATCCTGGAAACCAATTATTTGAAGGAAAGGATATCTGCAACATTGGAAGAAAGTAGAGATCTGTGAAAATATGTATATAAGAAAATTAACACAGAACAAGTTTGCATAAGGATCTATGCTACCTATCCTGGAGAAACTTTACTTTCTCAAGCATGCTAACAAAGTTTGCCTCCGTGATTGAGGAACTATTTACGAATCCAGCTATGAGCACTAAGAAAATGCCATCTTTCAGAGATTTCTTATCCGGAATTCCATTGAACCAATAATGAGAAGGGCCTGTACATTTTGTTCAAAAATCAACGGAAAATGAGGCAAGTATGCATATATATCCAGTTACAGAAACCAGATAATGAACAAGTTAGTAGTGCCAAAAATTAAGCAAGAAATGTGAAGAATATAGAACAAGTTAGGAGTCGATTGGAAGGGCAGTCCGGTGCACTGTGCTCCCTCTATGTACGAGGTCCAAGGAAAGGGTGGGACCACAAGGTTTATTGTGCACAGCCTTACCTGCATTTATGCAAGAGGCTATTTCCACAGCTCGAACCCGTGACCTCCTAGTCACATAGCAGCAATTTACCAGTGTCGATTGGAAGAATAACAAAAGATTGGAGGATAGGAATCGATGGTCATTGGATATATTATGACTGTAGCAAGTTCATTAAATTATGTTGATGTTCTCTCTTCTAAAATGATAGCAGAAATGGAGCTAGAAGGGGTTTAATGCCAGATGGCTAACCTTGCTTGCTTGGGATAGTCTTGCAATAGATTCAACTGTTGCTAATTTTTAACTGATGGAAGAGAAAACAACACGGAAGACAGGTTGGTCTTTGTGATGTTGCTGAAGCAGTCATCATGCTACTCAAGGAGCTTTGATGGTGGTGCAAACTAGAAGTCCTAACACTCGTAGGTGATCTTCTGATAGATATGTTGGTAAGGAAGATAGACTGGTCACTGGTGACATCAAATCAGGATCATACTGTTCATTATCGGAATAAAAAAGCAAATGCATACAGCTGTGGAAAACAGATTGCCACTCACAACACTTGCTTTTGCGAAAAATAAGGTCCATATACAAAACTAGAAAATGAACTCAGAGTTCAAACATGCCACGGATTGACACATGCTAATAAAGCCTCCAACTGAAAATCTACTGCAAAGGTAGAATCTTAATGACATAAGAAGCATGAATATGTATGCTAAGGCCATAAGTAATTTATCATATGCATCCATCTACTAAACATTGAGCTCTCAGGACTCATTTCACTGATAAGATCCACAGAAGGTACATGATTAACTCAATCGCTGACAAGTTGGTCCAGTACAACAGTCATTTATTGGTCATCTGTGCAAATCTTTGGTGCAGCATATATACAACATACAACATGCCCAGTGAAATCCCACTAGGTGGGGTCTGGGGAGGGTAGAGTGTACGCAGACCTTGCCACTACCTCGTGGAGGTAGAGAGGCTGTTTCCGGGAGACCCTCAGTTCAAGAACATCAAATCTAAGTGACAGGAGAGATATATATAAAACATAACAGCCAATACAAAAGAAAGCGTAATCAACAAATGAGACAAAAACATCAAGAAAGTAATGTGAGGAGTGAAACGCAGTAAACAGCCTAAGGCTAGGACTACTCCAAACGCTAACAACTCATACCCTCGCAAGGGAGGACAACACGCTAACCCTACTAACCTACAACCTTAATACGCGACCTCCACTCCTTCCTATCTAGAGTCATGTCCTCGGTAATGTGAAGCATAGCCAAGTCTTGTCTAATCACCTCTTCCCAATACTTCTTGGGCCTACCTCTACCCCTCCGCATTCCCTCTACCACCATTACCTCACACCTCCTCACTGGTGCAGCATATAGGAAAGAGAAAAGTATTAAAAAATTTCTCCAGCTCAGGATTTTTTTTCTTTTCTTCGTAGGTAAGCTTCTTCAACTCGGCTTTAATTGGTCAGAAATCCCCAGAACTTGATGAATTTTTCCTACTAAAACCTATTGGTATCTAGACATATTCCATATGTGACCTCAGTACATGGTTTCATCCTCACAATTTTACAAAGAAAAACAAAATCACATTTACCAAGTGAGAGTAGCTCACCTTCAGGTTTATCAATAGTAGACTTAATGAAGGAGGGGAAATCGAGTTGTACAAGAGGCTCCGACACTGCTTCTGATATAGTCGAATACCTGAAAGAGACTGTCAAGGACAAGTGAAGACTACTAAAACCTCCAAAATAGTAGGCTGAATGAATTCAAACTACTACATGGAGCACTAGAAAAACAAAATTTTAGAATTACCTATCAATCTTTTTTTCCCCTATAATCTCTTTCCTCTGAAAATTATTAAACCCTAACAATTGTATATTATTTTGGTACAGTGATAACAATTGTATATACCAAAGTAACCGAAGTTTTCTCCATGTTAATACATATATACGGCACTAGAAAAAAATTAGAGCTCAATTAACTTTACCCATTAAGGAATTAAACAAGAACTTATAAGGACAACTTTGCATCATCATATTGTATAAATCATAACATATAATGATAGAAAAAACTTTCAAGATAGTATTTTTTTAAACATCAACTGAAAAATTATTTAATCGCTCTCCTCTTCCTTACTGAAATTTGAAAGAATTTCAATAAAAAAATATTAACAAAATGATAAAGAGATAACCCACATTACTATTCATTGTTGTTCAATCAGGTGGAAACATAGTTCTAAAGAAATTCAAATTGGTGTACCCTGTATCCAGAAAATAGAAATTGTTACCTATGATCCTGATGACATCTATATAGGCACATTGTATTGATGTCTGCACGTAAATTTTTCGAACAATTCAAAAGAGGCCTGCGCAAAATGCCGTCTTTTCCGGGTAGATTATACATGTTTCCTGTCCAGAATCAGGAATTCATATTAGCAGAAAATAATTAGAAAACATTAGCCAAATAATTTGACATTAGGAAGAAGTAAGTACCAGCAGAAAGAAGAGGGAGCAGCCTATAAGCTTCTTTCAGGCGTCTAACTCGGAGAGACATAGCCATACTCGTCTCTCTTTCTCAGCTCTTCAAACTTCACAGCAGGGAAGCTTGAGTTTTAGGGCTAAAATGTAGAGACCTTAAATAACTTCTTGCAAACTACAATTACCTAGTAATAACTTTTTAGTTTTTACATTTCAACAAGATTTAACTCCTAATTTAGTCAAAGTTCCAAGTAAATACCCTTTCATGTAGGGGTGGACATGGTGTAGTAAGATATGGTATTTGAAAATTTTGATATTGTAATTTTGGTATTCAGTTTTTAAAACATTATATCATTATCATACCAATTTAATTCGGTGTGATTCGGTATTTTAAAGTTCGGTTTCATTATCTACGGTATGAAAAATTGGTAATCATAGTTTGTTCAACTTCAACTAATATATACTCATATAATTGAGTATCATGACATCGACAATTTAAAAAAATCTCAATTGAATCATACTAACACATTACACATGTAAAAATATACTATATTCAAAATAAAGAACAAACAACTCATTTCATTAATCAATTAAATTTCAGATACATTTCAATCAAAATAGAGTAGTCAAATTTTCTACTTCTAAACGTTTAGGGGTCGTTTGGTTGGGAACTAGATATCCCAGGATTAACTATCCTAAGGTTACTTATCCTGGGATAACTTATCCCACCATGTATATGGATAACTTATCCCATCACTATGCTATAAATGGTGGAATAAGTTATCTCAAATATTGCAACCAAACAAGACATCTAAATTTATCCCAGGACTATTTATGATTATCCCTCACACCAAACGAGCCCTAAGTTTATAATACAAGGTTGCATATTTGTTAGTATTTTAATAATATTATATTATTTATGTATCTATATGTAACATCTACCTATTTGTAAGAACTAGAAAGAGTTAGAATTGGAAAGAGTCATATTAGGAAAGAATGAAAAATCTAGAAAATTGGTTAAGTTATGTTAAGTTTGAGTTTTTGGTCAACTTCAAATAACCATAACTCCTAGATCAGGATGAGTTAGGTGTGATTCCAGATATCGTAGGAAAGATCTTTGAATTATCTTTCCAATGCCGCCAAGTTTGCGCGATTCCGAGTTTTTATGAGTGAGATATACCCATTTGAAGTTGGGTTGTTCAGATAAGGAAAGTCTAATTCGGATTTTAGAAGGGTATTGTGGTCTTTTCACCACCCCATGATTTAATTTCATTTTTTGGTAATTAATTGGGGTCTAATCAGAATTAGATCAGTTGAGACAATTGAAAAAATTCACGCTAGGGCTTGGAGAAAAGAGAAAAAATGAGAAAGGAGAAGAAAAGTCAAGATTCGTCAAGATCGTACAATTTTGGTTGTGGATTTCGCCAAGGATTCAATCCTACGAGGTATGTGAGATCACATAGCATTGGGTTTGTTCACCCACACGCCAATCATGATTCAATTCAGCGAAGTTACATTGTTTTGAAAGCAAATATTATGAGTTCTTAATGATAATTCGTTTGAAATCTTGTGGGTTCTTGTTGTTGAAGTTTCTTGAGTTTGATTCATGAATTTAGGGGTGTTTTTTAGTAGAATCTTTCGTATATTGATGATTTAGTTGATTCTAAGTGTTTGGAGAAAGAACCAAGTGAAGTTAGAGGGTTTAGAGTTGAAAAACGAAGAAGAAATTTCGGAACTTTTTGGGCAAGGGCCTGGGGCGGCACCCCAGCCAGAGCGCCCCACCTGGGGTTCTAAACTTTGGGCTCTGGGGAGCCGCGCCAGCCAGAGCGCCCCAACCCTATTTCTGAAGTTTGTGATCTGGCGCCCCGCGCCACTCAGAGCGCCAGGGACACATGCAACATGATTCTATTTGGGTGATTGTGGATCGAATGACCAAATCAACCCACTTTTTACCGGTAAAGACTACCCATACATCAGAGGACTATGCCAAGTTATATCTTCAAGAGGTAGTTAGACTTCATGGGGTGCCAGTTTCGATTATTTCAGACAGAGGTGCACAATTTACTGCACTTTTCTGGAAATGTTTTCAGAAAGGCTTGGGTTCAAAGGTGAACTTAAGTACTACTTTTCACCCTCAGACAGATGGTCAAGCAGAGCGCACTATTCAGACCTTAGAGGATATGTTGAGGGATTTTGTGATTGATTTCAAGGGTAATTGGGATGATCACCTACCTCTTATTGAATTTGCTTACAACAATAGTTACCACTCTAGCATCCAGATGACTCCTTATGAAGCTCTTTATGAGAGATGATGCAGATCTCCTATTGGATGGTTTGAAGTTGGTGAAGTTGGGTTGATAGGACCAGACTTAGTTCATCAAGCTATGGAGAAAGTGAAAGTCATTCAAGAGAGGTTGAAAACAGCATAGAGTCGTCAGAAATCCTACACATATGTTAGGATAAATGAGTTAGAGTTTGAAGGAGATGATTGGGTATACTTGAAAGTTTTACCCATGAAGGGTGTTATGAGGTTTGGTAAGAAGGGGAAGCTTAGTTCCCGGTATATTGGCCCTTACAGAATATCCAAAGGGGTTGGTAATGTAACTTATGAGTTAGAGCTACCCCAAGAGTTAGCAGCGGTTCATCCGATATTTCATATTTCCATGTTGAAGAAGTGCATGGGAGATCCTTCACTTATCATACTAACTGAAGATATTGGTATCAAGGATAACTTATCTTATAAGGAGATCCCTGTTCAGATTCTAGACCGCCAGGTTCGCAAGTTGAGAACCAAGGAAGTAGCATCAGTCAAAGTCCTTTGGAGGAATCAGTTTGTTGATAAAGCTACTTGGGAAGCTGAGGAGGATATGAAGAAGAGATTCACATCTCTTTGAGCCCAGAGAAATTCCAGACCAAGATACTTATTCTCTTCTTAGTACTATTTAATTTATATACTTGATGTGTTAGATTTGCTTGTTGGGTGTTTGAGCTGAATATTATATGTTACACCCTTAATCTAGTAAAGGAAATCTCATTCGGGGATGAATATTCCCTAGGGGGAGATATTGTAACATCTCGCTATTTAAAAGAACTAGAAAGAGTTAGAATTGGAAAGAGTCATTTTAGGAAAGTATGAAAAATCAGGAAAATTGGTCAAGTTATGTTAAGTTTGAGTTTTTGGTCAACTTCAAATGACCATAACTCTTAGCTCAAGATGAGTTAGGTGTGATTCCAGATATCGTAGGAAAGATCTTTGAATTATCTTTCTAACGCCGTCGAGTTTGTGTGATTCCTAATTTGTATGAATGAGATATGTCTATTTGAAGTTGGATTGTTCAGATAAGGAAAGTCTAATCCGGATTTTAGAAGGGTATTGTGGTCTTTTCACCACCCAATGACTTAATTTCGTTTTTTGGTAATTAATTGGGGTCTAATCAGAATTAGATCAGTTGAGACAATTGAAAAAATTCTCGCTAGGGCTTGGAGAAAAGAGAAAAGAGGAGAAAGGAGAAGAAAAGTCAAGATTCGTCAAGATCATACAATTTTGGTTGTCAATTTCGCCAAGGATTCAATCCTACGAGGTATGTGAGATCACATAACATTGGGTTTGTTCACTCACGCGCCAATCATGATTCAATTCAGCGAAGTTATGTTGTTTTGGAAGCAAATATTATGAGTTATTGATGATAATTCGTTTGAAATCTTGTGGGTTCTTGTTGTTGAAGTTTCTTGAGTTTGATTCATGAATTTAGGGGTGTTTTTTAGTAGAATCTTTCGTATATTGATGATTTAGTTGATTCTAAGTGTTTGGAGAAAGAACCAAGTGAAGTTAGAGGGTTTAGAGTTGAAAAACGAAGAAGAAATTTCGGAACTTTTTGGGCAAGGGCCTGGGGCGGCACCCCAGCCAGAGCGCCCCACCTGGGGTTCTAAACTTTGGGCTCTGGGGAGCCGCGCCAGCCAGAGCGCCCCAACCCTATTTCTGAAGTTTGTGATCTGGCGCCCCGCGCCACTCAGAGCGCCAGGGACGCCAGGCCCTCTACTTTTTCCCACTTATTTCTGTACTAGTTCCTTAGTAATGTACCTAAGTTTTCTAGTTAATTTCTACACTCTAAGGTATGTCTAAACATCATGAAATCATTCATAAACATGAGATCATGTGCCTTGAATCCATAATTCAATTCAAGGAAAGTTAAGAGTCAAGTTAAGATGAGTTCAAAGAGTTTTCCAAAAGTCTTTCACAAACGTTTTAACTTTGTTTTAAGACTTGAGTTTTGAGTTGAGCAAGGAGTAAAGAGTTGAGTTCATTTCTTCAAAAGTTATACAGGAACTAAGTATTCCCAAGAATTAAATATTTTCACATTTAAACAAGAGAGGAAACATGGATTTTCAAGAGAGCTTTTAAGCTAAGTTTTGAGTAATTATCTCGAACCAAAGAAAGATTTTTATTTTTAAAACATATGAGCTGAGTATATTTTGGGAGTAGTATTGAGTACCTATATGGGGACGAGTTCATAATAACTCAAGTCTCCATAAACCATATAGCCATCATGGGTAGAAAGGATCATACTTTTTAGATGAATCCTTAGTGCTTTTTGGCATATACTAGTGGATCCACTTAGTTGAGGCATTTTATTTCACAGCAAGGTATAAGACAGTTCTGGCAGCGTGGGCGAGATGTTGTATCATCACTTAGGCTCATAGTGGTTTTTCTCGGTTAGAGAAACTCCCACAGTATTATATTACTTTGTATGTAACTGAGTTGCTATTGTATTTCTTTAATACTTTGAGTTGTCACCTACTGTTTTAAATGCTTTGTATAAACTGCACTATTATTGTTTTTTTTACCCTGCATTTGAGTTGAGTTATTCATGAGTTGAGTAAAGCTAAGGTAAGTGTTCTTTTCAGATTCCTTTCAAGCTTATGTTATGTTTAGTTTTCCCCTCACATACTCGTACATTCAATGTACTGACGCCATTTGGCCTGCATCATTTTAATTATGCGAATACAGGTAACCAGGATCAACATCCAGCGCCTCGTTGATCCAGTTGAGCACTCAGAGTCAGTTGATGAGCCTCATTGCTTTCCAGAGGATCCCTTTGGTTATGTCCTGTTTTATTTCTTTGTTCATTTAAGTTGTTAGGATGATCGGGGATCTTGTCCCGACATCCCTCTTAGTTTAGAGGCTTTATAGACAGTTAGTAGTTCATTTGTCTTTACATTGTTATTTCTTATGTTAAGACTTCAGTTGCTATTTTGGCTAAGTTGAATGTTTTATCTTTAAACGTTCTAAGTTATTTTTTAGACAGTTGAGTAAAGATGCATTGTATCCTTGTATTAATGTTTTAAGTCTTCCGCTATGAATTAAGTCAGGTCAAGGGTTCACTTAGGGCCAACAATGGTTCTCGAATGCCAGTCCCGCCCAGGGTGTAGGCTCGGGCGTGACACTATATACTTCGTTATGTTATTTTTAAATACCAAATACCGTACCGAATATCAAAAAAATATATATGTCATATATCATACCAAATGCCATAATACCAAAATTATGGTATTAAAATTTTCAATATGATATGATAATTCGATATATACCATACCATGCTCACTCCTACTTCCGTCAACTAGTTAACTTTGAAAATACTACTCATTTGGATGAAAATTTTAAATTAACTAAAATAATCCAATTTAATTTGGACCATCCATTTAAAATGAATCCCTAATTAAATTTGACTCATAAGTCACCAAACTAAAATTCAAATCAAAGTGGTTAAAATTTGGAAAAAAGGTTTGAAATATATCTGAATTTTGACCGAAATTGTTGTAACAATCCTAAACTTTGGGCAGGACTTATTACCCCTTGCACTATTTAATAATGTATTTTAAAGATATATAGGTGTCCATGTGGACATCATAAATATTGCATCATTATAAATAATAACCTATCTAGTTGGGAATTTATATATCTTTAAAATACACTATTAAATAGTGCAGGGGGTAATAGGTCCTTCCCAAAATTTGGGATTGTTACAACAATTTCGGTCAAAGTTCGGATATATTTCAGACATTTTTCCCAAAATAGTAATATACCTTTGGTCTTCCCCTTCCCTTTCTTGAACTTGATAGTTCTTCAACATTTAAACTAGGGGTAGCTCTCTATTCCCAGTAGTAGAATCAACTTCATCACTCTTTCGTAAATGAATACTTCTTTCGTTGTGACCTTTAACATGGCAAAGACAAAATAGTAATATGCCTATGTTTTCTCTCTGCAACTCTATTTTGTTCAGGTGTGTTAGGACATGAAATATGTCTCAAAATGCCACAATCTTCCAAATGCTTAATGAAGTCTGTTTGGATAAACTCACCACCTTCATCACACTGAAAAATCTTAATTTCTTTAGAAAATTGTTTTTCCACCATTTTCTGGAATTTTAAAAAGACCTCAAAGAATTCAGATTTCTTTTTCAGTGGATAAATCCATGTATATCTCGTGTGATCATCAACAAAAATGACATAATATTTTATATGTTGGGAAGATTCGACAGGAGCAGGTCCCCATAAATCACAATGGATTTTCAATAAAGGTTCTTTCTCAATTTTATTTCTCAAACCAAATGGAAGTTTACAACTCTTTTCCAGCTGACAACTAGAACAAACAGTAGGCATTTTATTCCAACTACTAATATTGATGCAACTATTACTATTCAAAACTTTTAAAGACTTCAAACTAGGGTGTCATAATCTAGTATGCCACATGTTGTCTGACATGTTCCAATCGTGTGCAGTAGTCAAAGCATAGAGATTGTTATCTTCCAAAGCATAGAGTTCATTCCTTTTAGTTCCCTTAGTCAATAGTGTCCTTGTCTTCTTGTCCTTTACAACAAAGTTAGTTTCATCAAATTCAAGAGTGAAACAATTATCCTTTGCAAGCTTACTAACTGAGAGTATTTTTTTATTAATCTTAGGGACTACAAGAACTTCTTTTAACTTTAGACCTGATCCGGATATGTTTCCAACATGTGTTATGTCTAACTTTGATCCATTCCCAATAATGATTTTATCTGGTCCATTGTAGTGTTTAAGATCAGTTAGGATACCTGAGTTATGTGTCATATGGCTACTTGCTCCTGAGTCCACATACAAGGTTTCATCAGCGTTTTGTAGATTAGTAGCAGCCAAAGCTTGTGATAGCTCATCTGCGGCTTGGTAAGAGTAATCCCACATGTAAAAACACTTAAGAGCAGTATGGTTATGCCTACCACAAATTTGACACACATCGGTATTGTTCCTCTCATGACTTTCACTTGAAGAATTGTTCTGAGGACCTGGTCCGTTTCTGCTGTTATAAGAACATGTTCCTTATCCAGCAAACTTCAAGCCTCTTCGTCTAGAATTGAAATTATTGTTTCTTCTTCTTTGAGAGTAGTTTCCTTTTCCTCTGCCTCTTTGGGCAGAAAATGCCATGGTTTTGTTGAGGCACTTCTTCTTTATCTTCCCTCATATCAAAACCCCTGAGAGCATTAACAAATTGATTAAGAGTAGGATATGGTGCCTTACCTAGCATGATAGTTCTGAAGGTTTTGTACTTAAGACCTAGACCTCTAGCAAAATTAATCACTTTGCAATCTTCATCTACAGGCATGTGAATGGTTGCAAGGCCATCATATATGCCTTTGAATTCCTTAATATATTCGTCAATTGTTTTGGTTCTTAGCTTCACACTTTGCAGTTGTTGTTTGAGCTGGAACTCCTTATCTTTTGTTGCTTGAAGATAAGCTTTTTCCAAGCATTCCGACATTTCCTTGGCAGTTGAGCAGCCTACGATCAAGTACATGCTTTCTTCTGTCAAGGTGCCTGAGATCCAACTCCTTAGCAACACATTCTTCTCCTCCCAGTCATCAACAATCTTGATGTCTTCTGCACCCTTCTCACCTGCTACAACTTTCTCAGTAGTCTGTCCAGTGGAACAAGTATCTTTAGGTGGTTCTATGATGAGGTAGGTTAATCTCATCACTTGAATCAATTGATACATTTGTGTCCTCCATATAAGATAGTTTGTTGGCTTAAGTTTAATGGAGCAGGACGAAATAAGATGATGAAGTGAAGAGGTCGAAAGAGTGTTGGTAGAAGGGGCCATTGCGGTTCGATTTTGTGGTTGTTTTTGTTTTATCTAATACGTTAAAGAGCAGAAAAGCTTTATTGCTCTGATACCATGTAGAAATCTCACGTCTAGGATTGGAGAAATCAATGATTGTATTGATGATAATAATATTGAGTTACAAGCTCCTTATTTAGGAGAACAGATTTATTCTAGTTATACTAGGAATCCTACTACAACACAATTATTTACATGAGTAGTATTGTATTATAACTCTAATACCTTATCCTAGTCGACTCCTGCAATATACAGTAGTTTTAGTCGTACACAACTTAGGATTTAGTAGTTTAGTCCTAGTATGACTCTAACTCTAACTCGTCAGCCTACTTCGATGAACCTGTTCCTTCGACATGTTCCATCAGTCTTCAAGTTTCATTCAACACTTCTAGTTGTGATTGCTTGATTTCCTTTCCACTTTTTGGTTTGAAACCAACATCCCAATTACAACATTTGATCTCAAAACTCTTTTTGGTCCAGGCTACAAAAAATTTAGAGAATTAAGGTTATTAGAGAACAAATGTTATCAAGTCATTAGAGAACAAACAATATGAATGCATCACAATACTTGCATTGAAAGTTTTGAAACCATTTTCAGCTTGAAACAACACCCATTCCAGTTACTCTTGGCCTTTTAAATTGAGTTGTGTTTCCAACACCCTTTTCCTTTCCTGGTAGTAGCAGTTTCCTTTAGTGCAACATTTGTATTCTAATATACACCCAGTGTTGTACTAACTTGAGAACATGTAAACCAACTTTCAAGTGGATGATTAATACCTCTTGCTGCACTTCCCAATCCCCTTCCCCTTCCTCGACCACTCCAGGCTCTTGATGATACTCCAGCACCACTTACACTTGCACTTGTTTCATGTCATAGTATTCTTGAAGTTGTTGGAGGTGCAGTGGTTCTAAGTGCATCCCTTGATGCACTTGCACTTGCTTCATAACTTGGTGTTCTTAAAGTTGTTAGAGGTGCAGTGGTTCTAGGTGCAGCCCTTGATGCACTTGTACTTGCACATGCACTTGTGGTTTTAGGTCTGCCTCTCCCCCTTTTTGCAACATCTTCACTCTCAATATTTGTTGATTTCTAATTTGCAAAAAAACATATATTGTATTAGTAAGTTGATTAAACTTTAAAAGTAAGTGACAAAATAGTAATATACCTTTGGTCTTCCCCTTTCATTTCTTGAACTTGATAGTTCTTCAACATTTAAACTAGGGGTAGCTCTCTATTCCCAGTAGTAGAATCAACTTCATCACTCTTTCGTAAATGAATACTTCTTCAACAGTTTACCAGACACCTTAGTTTCACCAGCCTATTTCCTTCTCAGCTTTCTAGGCCTGCCTGTCATTTTTTTTATCACTGGTGGAGCAACAAGAGGATTTCTTGATTCTGGCCACATTGGCATGTTATTCATAGGTTGTATGAAATGTGAGTAAGTCATCAAGTACCTCTCTTTAGAGTAGCATGGATGAATGAAATCATGTGGATCATATTGTTTATGCAACATTGCAGCTAAGGCATGTGCACATGGTATTCCCTTCAACATCCAAGATCTACAACTACACTCCCTCTTTCTCAAACATACAGTGTGTTGTTTATATCCATCCAAAATCTCATATCCAGTTACTCCATTAAACTCAATGTTACATGCCATTGACTTATCAATATTTTCTTCTAATACTTCTATTGCCATTGGAGAAATGTTGGTTATCCAAGAGTTTGGAAATTCACTTAACCTAGCTAACCTAGTCATGACTTTAATCCTTATCTCTTCAAGCATACTAACAACGGTTTTTTGCCTTGCAGTCAAAATCCAAGCATTAAAGCTCTCACACATATTATTATCTATTGCATCAGACTTGACTTCACAATTAAAAAACACTTTGCACCAATATTCTTTATCATAGTAAAGTAGATCATCCACTATGTCTGTACCTAGTTTAGACAACTTTTTCAGATTTTCTCTGAATTCAGCTTCAAAAGTACTTCTAGCACACTTCCAGAACAGTTTCTTCCTTTGCAGCCCTCTCCAATTCTTTGACCAATTTGCTAGTATATGCCTAGCACACCTTCTTTCCTCACAAGCTGGTAACAACTCCTTAATAGCTATATCCAGTCCCTACAAGTAACAACAACTATTAGATAATTAAGTTGAAAAAATAGTAAACCAATGGAGAAATAAAAACAAGTTTACCTTTTGCATGTCTGACATAATGGTGAAACTTGTTCCATCTCCTAATCCCAAGTCTTCTTGCAATAGAGAAATAAACCAACTCCAACTATTTTTGTTCTCATTTTCAACTACAGCCCAAGCAAGTGGAAGCATTTGATTATTTCCATCATTGGCCACTTCAATAAGTAATTGACCCCTGCATACCCCCTTCAAGAAACAACCATCCAAACCAATGCATTTTCTTGATGACATGAATGTCATCTTGAGTGCAGCAAAACAAATGTAAAATGCCTCAAATACTGCCCTACCAGATTCATTAGCTTCACCAAGCTTTACCACACAAGTACTCCCAAGATTAGACCTTAACAACTCATCCTTATAATCATGAATTCTCTCAAACTCCTTAATATGATCACCCATAATTTCATTCAAAATTTTAGCTCTTGCTCTTCTAGTTGTGGTCTTACCAACATGCACATTATACTTTTTCCAGATTAACTCTTACAACTTGAACACTCTGATATTTGATTGTTCAATCATTTTATCTTTGAAAACACTAGCAATGAATTTAGAGTTGCACAAGTAATTTCTTGAAGCCTTCTGACATAAATGTATTGGCATGTAAGTCTTAATAACAAAGTTACTAGTGTCACATCCGGCAATTTGAAATAGCTATGAAGAAGCTTAGAATTGGAAATGTTATTTTTGGAAAGAATTAAAAATCTGGAAAAATTTAGCCAAGTATGGAAAAAATAAGTTTTTGGTCAACTTTGAGCAGTCATAACTCCTAGCTCAGAATGATTTAGGTGTATTTCCAGTTATGTTTGGAAATCTTTTGGAATGATCTTCCCAACGCCGCCGAGTTTGCGCGATTATGAGTTCTTATGAGTGAGTTATGCCCTTTGGAAGTTGGGCTGTTAGCAAGGCAGTTTAGTCCGAATTTGTAAGGGTATTTTGGTCTTTTCCCTAACCATTTCTTTTGGATATATTAAGGTTCTAGACTGATTTTAAATCAGTTTTCCCTTTTAAAAAGTGAGAGTTAGGGCTTAAGAGAGAAGAGAGAAAGAAGAGGAGAAAGAGAAGAAGAAGCAACGATTCGTCAAGATCGTCATGGTTTTCGTCTGGGGTGATCCCTATTAAGGTATGTGAGATCATAGTGTTGGGTTGGTTCATTCTCCCACACGCCAAACTCGTTTTAATTCCGAGAAAAGATTGGTTGTGTTTGTTGAAGTTTGTGGTTGTGTTTGTTGAAGTTATGGTTGTGTTTGTTGAAGTTGTGGTTGTGTTATTGAAGTTTCTTGTTGGTTTGGTGTATGTTTCCGGTTGTGATTTCGAGTTGAATCTATTGTATAGTAAGGGGTTTTATGATTCTAAGTGTTTAGGGCTGGAACCTTTGAAGTTAAGAAGGTTTAGAGTTGGAAAAACAAAGGAGAAAAGTTGGATTTTCGGGGGAAAAGCCTGGGGCGTCGCGCTAGCCAGCGCGCCCTAACAGGGGTTCTGAGCTACCACCCTTGGGGCGGCACGCCTTGCAGAGCGCCCAACAGGCCCCTCTGAAGTCTAAAGGCTAGCGCCCCGCGCCTCTCAGAGCGCCAATCCTTCCCATTCATTCCCCACGTTTTCATATATGTTCCTTGGTAATGTACCTATGTTTTATAGTTGTTTTCAACACTCTAAGGTACATCTAGACATCCGGAACTCATCCATAAACATGTGATCATAAACCTTGAATCCATAATCCAATTCGAGGGAAGATAGGATCCAAGTCAAGTGAAGTTAGAAGTCAAGTGAAGTTAGAGTCAATCTTAGAAGTTAAGAAGTAAGTCAAAGCAAGTCTTTAAAGTTTTTCAAGAGTCTTTATTGAACGTTTTAACTTCATTTTAAGGCTCAAGTTTCAAGTTAAGTAAAGAGTATAGAGTTTCAAGTTAAGTAAAGAGTATAGAGTTTCAAGTTAAGCCAAGAGTAAAGAGTCAAGTTCATTTCTCAAAAGTTATTAGGGAACTAAGTATTCCCAAAGAAGTTTATAAATGTTTTCACATTTAAGATGAGAGGAAACTGAGATTTCCAAAAGAGTTTTGGGCAGTTTGAGTACTATCTCTTTTTAAGAAAAGATGAGTTTTGCGAAAGAGTTTCTAAAACATGATTAGTATGACAATCGAGTATGTCATCAATGTTTAAACAGTATGGTCTCTAGATATACCATCAATGTTTATGCAGTATGACTTCCCAAGTCATCAATGACCATATAAAAATATTGTTTTGATATGTTTTTTTTAGAAAGAGTTTTCAAGAGCAATTACCTATTTTAAGAGGGTAGTTTAAGCAATTATTTAAAACCAAAGAAAGATGTGTTTAAAACACTTATGAGCTAAAGTATTTTTGGGAGTAGTCTTGAGCACCGAATTGGGGACACGAGTTCATATTAACTCAACTGTCCATAAGAACCATGTAGCCAAACATGGGATTTGACGGGTCATACTTTTTAGATGATCACGTAAAGTTAAGCTAGTGGATCCACTAAGTTAAAGCGTTCTATATGACGGCAAAGTATATGGCAGTTCTGGCAGCGTGGGCAAGACGTTGTCTCACCACATAGGCATGTAGTGGTGGTTGTCGGTTAGAGAAACTCCCACAGTAGAAATTGCATGGTTCATCGAGGGGTTCTGCTTAGTATGAATGGGGGTATGGGACTTCATTCATGCATTGCACAAGTAGACTTTGAGAGGGAGCATGGTATTTTTATGATATTATAAATATGATTTTGACGTCATGTTTTAAATAGTTTTACAAGCTTTATATATATTGCATGTGTCTTATTGCTTTATATTTGAGTTCAGTTACTCATGAGTTGAACAGAGCCAAGGTAAGTTCTCTTTTGTATCCCTTTCAAGCTTAAGTTGTTGTTTAACTGTCCAGCTCACATACTCGTACCTTCCATGTACTGATGCCAGTTGGCCTGCATCTTATTATGATTTTACCGCAGGTACCCAGGATCAGCATCCACTGTTGATCCAGCTGAGCACTCCAGAGTCAGTGGTAAGCCTCCTTGCATTCCGGAGGACTCTGTTATTTCGTTTTTCCTAGTTTTGTTTTATTAGGATGTTGCGGGGTCTGTCCCAACATCCATCTCAGTATTATAGAGGCTTCATAGACAATCAATCAGTTAGTGTTGAGTCTCTCATCTGTATATATATAAATATTCTATTTTGAGACTCGAGTTGCCTTTTTGGCCAGATTTTATCAGTTAGGTTGTTTTATGACCTTTCATTGCATGGAGTTATTCTGTTGAGTTAAGGTTTCCGCTGAGTTAAGTAAGTCAGGCCAAGGGTTCGCTTGGGGGCCAGCAATGGTCTTCGAGTGCTGGCCACGTCCAGGGTGTAGGCTCGGGGTGTGACAATTAGTCTTCTTGTCCAAACTTGCATATAACAACCATTTGAAATTTACCTTGCAACATCTTACCCTTACTCTAGTTAGCTCATTCACACACTTTTCAATCTGACTTCTCTGAATTGCATACTTAGTGACTGCCAATGTAAACTCTTTTACACTTTCAAAAATCATACCCAATTGCCACACAATCAGGATCAAATCTGACACTGTCTGTGGTATGTTTTTTCCTTTTTTGTGTTAGGCAGTTTCAACCTCATTTTTTCACCTTCCTCAAGACAACTATCATTTGTGTCAGTTTCAAAACTACAAGCATCAGAAGTTACATAATATGGTTCATCGCCCCCTAGCCTTCCTTCTAAAGTATTTATATTGGTAGCAGTCTCATCAAACCCAAGATCTGCTCCACATGGTACTTCTTTAGTATCTACAGGAATTCTCTCCCTTCTTTTCATCCTCTTCAGAAAGGATCTTTTCTCAGTCCTTAGTTGAATCAACTCCTCATGAACATCACTTCCATATTGATCATCTTTAAGTTGTTCACTATCTTCAGAATCATCACTCTCTTCAGTTGACTCATCAGATCCTTTTACAGGTATTCACTATCTTCAAAATCTGATAGATCAATATTTGTAGCTGTTGGGTTTGATGTAGAAGGAATATTTGAGGTAGTATTTAGAGATACATCTACCCCATTAAAAGTAGCCTCACCTACTTCATTATATTCAATGTTTTCACTAGCCCTATTTTCAGTGGTCCTAACTTTATTAAAAGTTGCACCAAATTCCTCTTCAGGCATGTGGACATATACATCCAAAATAGTCCCATTTTGCAAATAATTACACATTGCTAAGAGAAAATTATCATTGTCAATATCTCCTAAGATGCAATTGTTAGGTGGCCGGATACTAAATTTGCAATTTGGGCTTTACCCTAGTTCTTTAATGTAGTCTTTAATCTCAAAATATGATATTGTATCCACATCAACATTAACATATTCACTCACTAACCCACCCACATATCTTGCTTCCTCACCTTCATACAATAAGGCCCCACCATGATACAACATTAAAGTAATGAATGTAAATCCACTCATACCTATATACATAAACATTAACAATAATTAAGTACAAGTTACTAATAGAATACAATAATTGACTAAAGAAACACACACACATACACACCCAAACTTATATAAAAACAATTCAAGTTAAAGCCAATAACTATTGGATTTTTTTAATGTAACTATAACCCCACACGTACAGAACACACATACCCCACACAGACACGACACAATACTCGACATATCGTTGTCTTCTTAGAATTAGGTATGTAACCCCACACAGACACAACACAACACCCAATATATCTTTTTCTTCTTAGGATTAGGTTATTTATCTGTAACCCCACACAGACACAACACAAGACCCAACATAAAGTTATTTTACTATAACCCTAATACAACACAACACCCAACTCGTCTTTGTCTTCTTGTATGTTTAAAAGGAGAACATAACTCACACAAATATAATACCACCCAACCAACCCACACTGAAAAAATACTTTAGAATATACCATAACAACATGTGTGACAATATGAATATATGAATAACGAGTTACATACGAAGTTTGATATG
The DNA here is from genome assembly GCA_036553675.1 of Solanum okadae. Classification (NCBI taxonomy): domain Eukaryota; kingdom Viridiplantae; phylum Streptophyta; class Magnoliopsida; order Solanales; family Solanaceae; genus Solanum; species Solanum okadae. The sequence goes on from CM071686.1 coordinate 43,975,959, forward strand.
TAACAGTATCATAACATGAACCCTAAAAAATAAGCATGAAGTTACATTTCACTAAAAGATCGAAACTAATATTTAACAACATATCATAACCCCTACGAAATCTATGTATAACAATAACAAAAAAAACAAAATAAAATCAAGAAAAAACAAACATTTGAACTCAACCACGATTCTTGATGACTTAGAAGAATGAAATCGACCCACACATGCACGACTGAAATCAAACACTAAGTACCAAAATCCAACATAGAAAATCAATTATGAGTCTGAAAATCAAATTTTTGAAGATAATTGTTCTTTCCCTTGTTACTTTCTCTTCCTTTTGGTAAAGTTAAACTTGAAAAACATAAACTGATAGCTTTTTGAAATTTTGGGAAGTGTAAAAGTTACTTTTGGACTGATAGATTGTCTTTTTAGAAAGTTAAAAGAGTGGGGGCCAGTGCATGTTGAACAAAGCTTTCAAGCTATTTGGTTGATAATGCCACGTATGCCGAAAATGGGTAGATAAGTTCGGGGGGGGGGGGGGGGGGGGGGGGGGGGGGGCGGGGTTATAGGACCTTAGTATATGTTAGGTGTGTCTCAGGGATTTTGGGCATAGGCTGGGGGGTACTTATGCATTTTCCCTAAAAATTCCAAAAACTATACCTCTTGTAATTCTCATTGATTCATACATTGTAGAGACACAAATGTTTTCCCCAAATCTAAAACCCTAAAAGCAAATTTCAAAATTATCAAATATAAATGTATTAAAAATCAAACAAAATAAATATATAAATGAACTTGTAGATTTTACTAAATCTGAGATATTAAAATAAAATCCCAAAAAAATAAAAAATATATTGTTTAAAAGACAAAATCTGAAATACATAAATATTTTATGAATATCTAAACAAACTCACCTAAAAATTGAAAAAATTGACGGGAAATCCATAATATATACAATCCGAAATACAACATAATCAGTGATTTTGAAAACAAAATCAAAAGAAATCTCACTAAATAATCGAAATTACTTTATCAATCGAGAGATTTCTTGAATTAATTTAGAGATTTATTGAACAAATAAGGAGAACCTTGAATAATTTATTTTTCTTGATCTGCAGAGAAACTTGAAAAAGAGAAACTAGAAAACGTGAGAAATGGGGAAAGAAAACGTGAAAGATGTGGAAAGAAGGGTAATGGGTAGTGGTGTAATTTTTTTGGAAAAATTAGCAAATTAGTCACAATATCTAACATAATTAGTCAAAACAACTACACTTTAAAATATTTATTTAAGATGTCAAAATGTCAATATTTTAGAAAATAATTTGTATTCAAATATTATTATTTATCTTTCCTTTTAATATCTCAAAACAGTCCAACATTGAACCAAATTCTAAACCAGTAACCGATAAAAAGAAAAAAAAAAAACAAATACACCACTGCCCATTACCCTTCTTTCCCCATCTTTCACATTTTCTAGTTTCTCTTTCTTCAAGTTTCTCTACAGATCAAGAAAAATAAATTATTCAAGGTTCTCCTAATTTGTTCAACAAATCTCTAAATTAATTCAAGAAATTTGTTGATTGATAAAGGTAATTTCGATTATTTAGTGAGATTTCTTTTGATTTTGTTTTCAAAATCACCGATTATGTTGTATTTCAGATTGTTCATAATACGGATTTTCCGTCAATTTTTTCGATTTTTAGGTGAGTTTGTTTAGATATTCATCAAATATTTATGTATTTCAGTTTTTTAGTCTTTTAAACAATATTTTTGATTTTTTTGTGATTTTGTTTTAATATTTCAGATTTAGTAGAATCGACAAATTCATTTATATATTTATTTTGTTTGATTTTTAATACATTTATATTTGATAATTTTGAAATTTGCTTTTAGGGCTTTAGATTTGGGGAAAACATTTGTCTGTCTACAATGTCTGAATCAATGGGAATTATAAGAGGTATAGTTTTTGGAATTTTTAAGAACAGGGGAAAAAAACGCTCGAAAGAATAATGGCGACATATGCTCTTTCAATACGTAACTTATGTTAAATTTAAATTTTATTTTAACTTTTTTGAAATATTTCGTCTCATGATTTTGTCTATTCTGTTGTTTAATATTTGTATTCTTTCAAATTAATTTAAAAAAATAAATACATAACTCAACCCTTAACAAACTTAAATATTGACATTTTAAATAAATAGTGAAACTATGGCTAAGGGGTCCCATTAGAAGTTAAAATATTGTTGTTTTGAAAATTTTCTCATTAATTTATCCACATAAGAAAGGAAAAAGACCCAAGACCTTGAACTTTCCTTGGGATGTCCTTTTCTGATTTTTCAGGCCAAAATAAAGAAAATCAAGGAGGTGCTGAAAAAATGGAGCAAGCAAACTTTTGGAGATATTTTTCGCCAAATAGATACTCTGGAAGATGTCATAAAAACACAGGAAGCCCAACTGGCGATCAGTCCTTCGGAAAGGAATAGGTTGAGCTTAAAAAAGGTGGAGGCAGAGCTAAGAAAGTATTGGCATTTTGAGGAAGAATATTGGAAACAAAAGGCGGGAATGAGGTGGTTCAAAGATGGAGACAAAAACACTAAATTCTTTCATAATTATGTGAAAGGGAGAAGAAAGAGATTGAGGATTCATGACATACAAACAACCCAAGGTGATATTGTTAAGTCCACGAAGAATATAGGGGCTGCAGCAGTAGAGTATTTCGAAAATCATTTCAAGAAAGACAGTAGTACCGTAAATTATGACATGCTACAGGTGATTCCCCACATGATCACTTCGGAACAGAATAACGAGATGACAATGATCACTGGCTGTGACGAGGCTAAAACAATGGTGTTTGGGCTAAATAAGGATAGTACAAGTGGTCCGGATGGTTTCTCTCGACATTTCTTTCAAGATTGTTGGGATATAATAAAAGAGGATGTAACAAATATGGTGAGGGCCTTCTTTAGTGGGCAGAAGCTACCTAGATTCATTACCCATACAAATCTAATATTGATCCCAAAGAAGGAAAATGTCAAAACCTTTGTGGATCTTAGGCCAATCAGTTTGAGCACTTTTGCAAATAAGATAATTTCAAGATTGTTGCATGGGAGGATGGCAAATTGTTTACCATTCATTATTTTGAGAAATCAATTCGGGTTTGTTAAAGGAAGAAATATCACAGAGAATGTGCTATTGGCCCAACAAATAATTAGAGATATAAAACTGAGAAGCAAAGAGAATAATGTGGTGGTAAAACTGGACATGGCAAAGGCGTATGATAAAGTATCGTGGATTTTTCTTACAAAGGTGCTAAGAAAATTTAGGTTTTCGGAAAGACTAGTGGACATGGTGTGGAGGTTAATATCCAACAATTGGTATTCAATTCTAGTGAATGGGATATCTCATGGGTTTTTTAGGTCGACAAGAGGGCTAAAACAAGGCGATCCTTTGTCGCCTACTTTGTTTATCATTGCTGTCGAAGTACTATCGAGAGGGTTGAACAAACTTCATAAGGACAGAAGATATAGGGGCTATGGAATGCCAAAATGGAGCCCAAAGATTAATTATCTATCATGTGCGGATGATACGATATTGTTTGGGTCGGCAGATCGATATTCAGTAAGAAGAATGATGGAGGTGTTGCAGAAATATGAAAGGGTCTCTGGACAATTAATAAATAAGGAGAAAAGTTATTTTTATCTACACGAGGAGACGCCACTGGCAGTGGGAATCAAGCTGCGAAAACTAACAAGCATAAAAATGGGTACTTTCCCATTCACATACCTTGGATGCCCAGTGTATTACGGAAAGAAATGCAACTCGCACTATGAAGACATTCTGAGGAAAATTACAAAGAGATTAATGGGCTAGCAGAATAAGTTGTTAAACATACGGAGGGAGGTACATACTGATTACACACGTTCTACAGTTAATGCCAATATACATACTATCAGCTATCAACCCAACAAAAGGGGTGATAGATCTGATGCATCGCATTTTTGCTAAGTTTTTCTGGAGTGGAAACAAGGGAGAAAGAAGGAAACACTAGGTAGCGTGGGAAGACATGTGCTTTCCAAAAGAAGAGGGTGGAGTGGGTTTTCGTACCCAACATGGCATAACAAAGGCATTATTTAGCAAGCTATGGTGGAGGTTTAGAGTATCAACTGACTCATTGTGGAGCACATATATGTGGAATAAATATTGCAAGAAACAACATCCAGTAATGGCTGGGGTGAGAGGTGCTTCACACGTATGGAAAAAGATAGTGGAGATGAGGGAGGAAGTAGAGCAGGAGATAGGGTGGCAAATAAAGTCAGGAAACTCTAGTTTTTGGTATGATAACTGGACAAAATAAGGAGCTTTGTATCTAACTAATGATCTGGAAGAGGGTGGGGAAGAGATAAAAGTAAAGGAGTGTATTAAAAATGAAGAGTGGTATAAAGAGAAGTTATGTGAATTGGTGCCTCAAGAAGTAGTGGATCACATAATCAAGAACATAAAGCTGAATGAGGAGTGATTAAATTGATCAGCCATGTTGGTTGCCTGATAATAGTGGAATTTTTTCGGTCAAGTCAGCACTTGATATAGTGAGGAACAGAAAATCACAGGACGACTGGTTGAAGAATATTTGGCTAAAAGAAATTCCATTTAAAATCAATTTCTTCCAATGGAGGGTCTCAAAGGGGAGAATTGCTACAGAGGATAATCTAAGAAAGATGAGAGTATCGATGGCTTCAAGGTGCTACTGTTGCGAGAATTATGCGCAGGAGACCATGTCTCACCTATTTCTAACATCCCCAATAGCCCAAAAGCTATGGGGATTTTTTGCTATTTGTGCAGGTATTCATGTGGAAGGAGAGCAATTGCAACAAACGATAAATAGATAGTGGTTTGAACTAGCCCCAACTAAATTGAGATACGTATACAAGGCTATACCACACCTGTTGATATAGGAGCTATGGAAGAGGAGAAACAATAGAAGACATGGAAAAGAAGTCTCCTATGAATGTATGAGTCAGCAAGTACTGATAGCTGTTCATCGTTTCGTGAAAGGAAAATACCTTTGGATAACTTTGCCTAATGAATGGAATGGAATAATACACATATTGAAGAATTATAACTAAAGATACATTGGAAGGCAGTGAGATGGGAATTACCGGAGCATGGATGGCTAAAAAGTAATGTGGATGGAGCGTGTAGGGGTAATCCTGGAGAGAGCGCATACGCCTTTTGCATCAGAAATAGTAGTGGGGATTTAATAGAAGCAGAAACTGGATGTATGGGAATTACTACTAGTGTGGAGGCAGAAACGATTGCAGTCCTAATGGTACTAAGGAAGTGTAGGGATCTAAGACTACAAAATATAATTCTTGAAACTGATTCGATCAGCCTAAGAAATATTATTTTGAAGGATTGGAAAATACCTTGGAAGCTCAGCGATCAGATCGAGGAGATAAAGCATCACATAAATGAGTCACGGTGTATAATGAAACATGTTTTCAGGGAGGCAAATCAGGTAGCAGATAAATTAGCGAACATTACTTTGGATCAACAAATTTCGATAACTGTGAGGAACTTTACACAACTACCTAAAGAATGCAGAGTTTTGATGAATATAGATAAAGCGCAGATATCAACACTGTGAATAAAGACAAGGAGGATAAACATCAACATTCATTAATGTAGAGGGAAGGACATAATAGGCTTTTAGCACACACAAAAGATATTTCCAGAGAAGAATTTAGCCAACAACAGGGCTTCAGAATTAGGCACCTATATCAAACCCAAAAAGATCCCTCAGCATCTACCGGACAACAATACCACTACATCAAAAAGAGAGAGTTAATCAGAGAAATCCAACGGCAAGAGAAGACAGAGGAGGAGGTAGCTTACCTTTGTGAGCTGCTAAATTCAAGCTCAATGGTTGTTTAATTAACAAAAGGTATGTTGCTAACCCACAGGAGGAAGGAACGAAAAGTAGAGTTCACTATCACTCTTAAAGAAGACATGGAAGTGGTATCAAAGAAGAGTGATAGTATGGATTAGGAAATCTCATTATATTAGAATTAAGGGGCTGGACTATCCAGTTTTGTTTTGTGGTTGTTAGTTGGTCACATCTGTGGCCCATCTTGTACATAATTATTTGGAAATAAAAAGGCCAATGGTCTAAATTTAACCAAAAAAAAAAATTTCCAAATAATGTTAGCTATTTTAGCTGCTTGACCAAACAAGGTGCTCTTCTCCACATTATTTGTGAAGAAGCAAGGAGGAGTTGATCATATTGTTGTTATAACAAGTACTTCCACCTTTGCTTTTTTTCCTTCAGGTACAATAAGATAGGTGAGAGTTTAATTATCGAGTTATTTTTGTACATTGTGAAGCGAAATTATAATTGTCAATTTACAATTAAAAGACGTGTATGTTTGCTTACTCAAAACAAGTTCAACACAAATAAAAACTCTTTGAGATCAGAGGCGAACCCAGAATTTGAAGATATGGGGGGCACCCAGGGGGGATGTACAATGTACCGAGGGTCGATAAAAAAAATTACACTGTATATATAAGATCAATTTTTTTGTTTACGTGTATATAATTAAAATTGAACCCCCTGAGTATTTGTGAAAGGAGTAGCGCAATGGTAAACTGGTTCAGGAAATCGTGTTTGTGGGCTTGGTCACGGGTTCGAATCCAACAAGCAGCAAAAAAATTTTCTAATTGTTAAGTGTTTTTGTTGGCTTTAAGTTTTAAGGGTTTTCATTAAAGTAAATAAACCGAACGACGACGTTTCAAAGGATTAATTTTTTTTATATTTTAAATCACTAATTGAAAAGTCAACAAATAAAAAAACCCCTCTTTTCTAGGGATTTCAATATTTTAATTTTTCCTCCTCCTAGTCTTCTCTTTCAACGGAATACTTTTGCTGCTTGTTGTTGCCGCCCCCTGCTCCTACTTGCTATCGTTGCTCGCTGCAGTGCCGCTGGTGGTCCTCCGACCTCTGCGGATCATTTCATTCTCTCCTCCATTCGTGATTCAACCATTGATGGCAACCTCTGTAAGTTCTTGTATTTTTTGTTTTTTTTTTAATTTTTTTTCAGAATTCTATATGCTTTGATTTTGGTATTTGTTGATGTGCTCGTATATTTAGCTGATTTAACTCGGATATTCACTTCTCTTAACAAAAAAAATTTCATATGAAAATTTCAATTCTATTCCGTATTCAGTGATTACATGAACATGAAAGTTATACTTTTTTTTGTTTTGGCTTATTGGTTGATTTTATATATTTATTCGTTGGGGTATGGACTATGGTGTATGGACATTCAACATTTGTTCCTGAACATTTAACTTTTATTTTGTTAGAGATTCAAACTTTGGTTCACTGCCTTATGCCTATAATTTTGTTTTGGTCCTTATTGCATGTTTAATTTTTGTAAGTTCTAACTAAATTATTATTTTACGATTCAGTCTCAATATTTAATGAAGAAGTATTTTACTCAAGTACCGAAATCAAGTTTAGCCCCTCATAGTCATAGTCAATCTAATCAAAAAGAAAATACCAATCATTTAGTATCATTAGATTCTTCTCAAGAATTTGATTTGAGTTCTTTAAAGTTTGATCCTGGAGAAAGAACATCAATATTGAGCTATCATTCAAATCATCATGATGTTATTAGAAGAGCATACCTTTTGAATGGTCCTTGTCAACCTCGTTTGGCAGTGCATGAGTATCCTCAAACAAATATTTCTGGATCAATGCGTCGTTTTAATCATGAATGGTTTGATGATATATATCATGATTGGTTGGAGTATAGTGTTAGTAAAGATGTTGTCTATTGTTTGTATTGCTATCTATTTAAAGATCATAACATTAATCAAGGAGGAGAGGAAACATTTTCAACTATAGAATTTAAGAGTTGGAACAAAAAAGGGTGGTCTTGACAAACATATTGGTCTACCGAATAGCATACATAATCGGTCAAAAAAAATGTCAAGATTTACTACGACAACAACAATCTATTCAATTAGCATTTGAGAGGCAATCTAATCAACTCAAGCATGGATATTTGATGCGCTTAAGTGCGTTGGTTGATGTAGTAAGACTTCTCATAAGTCGGGGATTTGCATTTCGAGATCATGATGAATCTAAATCATCACTTTGTAGGGGTAACTTTCTTGAAATTATCTCATGGTATGCAAAAAAAATGTGATAAAATTCGTAATTATGTTTTGGAACATGCTCCTTCAAATGATCAAATGACTTCTCCAATGATTCAAAAAGATATTGTGAGTGCATGTAAGATAGAGACCGTTAAAGCTATTCTTGAGGAATTAAATGGTGACTACGTTGCTTTACTAGTTGATGAATCATTTGATGTGTCACACAAGGAGCAAATGGCTATTGTATTTCGATATATTGATAGAAAGGGATTTGTAATGGAGCGACTTATTGACATTGTTCGTGTTCAAGATACTAGTGCTTCATCTTTAAAGGAGGCAATTTTTAATTTACTTGCTCAACATTTTTTGAGTCCATTAAGTGTGCGTGGACAATGTTACAATGGGGCAAGTAATATGTAAGGTGAGATCAATGGCCTTAAAATGTTGATTAGACGAGAAAGTAAATCGACTCATTCCATCCATTGTTTTGCTCATCAACTTCAACTAACTCTTGTTGGGGTCTCTGTGTTGAAGTGAGAAAACTTGTAGTATTGATCTCAAATATTTTTAATGTATTGGGATCTTCTTTTAAGTGTATGGATATTTTACGAGATTCTCAAAAATCAACAATTCAAGTGGCATTAGATATGGGTGAACTTACAACCGGTAGGGGCATGAATCAACAACTTGGTCTTTCAAGAGCTTGTGATACTCGTTGGGGATCTCATTATAAATCCTTTAATAATTTTATTATTATGTTTGGATCTATTCTTGAGGTTCTTGAATCACTTGCTCTTGATGCAAGGAGTATGGATGAAAGAGCAAAGGCAATGGGACATCTTGAAGCTTGTCAAACATTTGAGACTGCGTTTATGTTGCATTTGATGAGAGATGTCTTAGCAATCACAAATGATCTTAATAAATGCTTAAAAAAAAAAGAGCAAGACATTGCAAATGCCATGCTACTTGTTGAAGTAGCAAAGAGAAGGTTGCAAGTCTTAAGAGATGATGAATGAGATTCTCTTATTGCCAAGGTATCTACATTTTGTATCAAACATGATGTTTTGATACTTAACTTTGAGGAGCCATATGTTAGCTCTTTAAGATCACGACGGAAACTTGCTAACTATACAATCTTACATCATTATCGTATTGAAGTGTTTTGCAATATCATTGATTGGCAACTTCAAGAACTTAATGATTGTTTTGATGAGGTGACTACCGATTTGCTCCATGAAATTGCTTGCTTGAATCCAATTAACTCATTGTCAAGTTTTGACTTAAGAAAAGTACGTAATGAAAATGACTGAATTATATCCAAATGACTTTGATGAATCCAATATGAGTATTCTTGAGAATCAACTTGCAAGTTACATTATTGATGTTCGTGATATTGATGAAAGGTTCTCTGATCTAAATTTCCAAAAGATTAGTTAAGACAAAGAAACATTCAAATTATCCTTTGGTATTTCGCTTAGTGAAACTTGCTCTACTTTTACCAATTGCCACTGCCTCCGTTGAAAGAGCTTTTTTGGCAATGAAGTTTATCAAGAATGATTTGCGGAGTCAAATAAGTGATGATTTTTTTAGTGGTTGTTTGGTGCCTTATTTAGAAAAAGATGTATTTGATAATATTTCTAATGATGTTATTATTAAGACATTTCAAGATATGAAACCTTGTAGAATATAATTGTAATAATGTATGTAGTTGCATTTTCAAATGTAAAATTATGTTTTGATGGTTTCTTAACCTCCCTTCAAGGTCGTGTAGATTTGTAATGTAATGAAGCCATTTTATGCCAAAAAGAATTTTTGTGAAGAAAAAGTGTTTTTGCTTTGATTTGTGTTTATTGTTAGTCTTTCTAATGTTAAATTTGTGTTTGCTCTTCATTTGCACTTTTAGGAGCCGAAGAGAATTCTAAAGGAATTGAAGAACTTGTACAAATTTTTGAATAAGTTGTGCTACTTTATTATCATTTTATAGATATACTTTAAAGTTGTTTCTTAAGATAAGTTGTAATTGTAAGAAATTATTTGAACTAAGGATTTTTTTTGTCAACCCGTTTGTTATTCAATCCGTTCATATATGATCCGACCCGTTTATTTATGGATATTATTAGCATGCTTAACTTTTTTTTTGAACCCCCTTGACTGAATTCCTGCCTCCGCCACTGGGGGCACCACTAAGAGTGACTCAAGGGTAAGCTTAGGGGTGGACCAGATGAGGTGGCAGAAACGAGTGGTTAATAAAGACAGTTTTTAAAAAGGTTAATTGTTAAGAAAAATCTTATTTTAAAGGCCAAAAAAGGTACCTATCGTGGGATTCAAACCCACATTGTTGCGGTTCAAAGCAGAGACTTCGACCAGTGCACCTAGACGACTTTTGTTAATAAGGGTGCACCATTAAATATACTATCGTTTTATAGACTATCTATACATATATATATACAAAAAAAAATAATTAAAAGTTGTCGAGTGCACGTGCATCCCCACCTTGTTAGTCCGTCTATGATTGAGATCATACAAAATGCATTCAGCACAAGACTTTTCTTATTTAAAAATTTGATATCCAATATTTACCAACTCTAGTCAATTTAGATTTGAGCAAAGTTAGTCTACTAAGGAGGAAAATCACTTTCCATCTAAAGATTTTTCATTCACAAAGCTCAATAACTTAAAAATAAAAGAATTTCATATATCCCATCACATTAAGCCTGTCAATTGGATTTCATATTAGAAAGACATCTCTTGGAATTACTGTTGAGACCGTATCGGCGCGGTCCATTAGTGTGGAACCCAGTCCAGCCTGATCTGGAAAGGTGTATTTGTAATGGGCCGAGCTGGCCCGGACCAGCCCAGTGAACATGCTTACATTACATCACATCACTCTTCACTTCTTAGTGTTTAGGAGCCCGGCCTGGCCCATTTAACAGTCTTACATCCCATCACTCTTCACTCCTTGGCGTTTAGGATCTATTTGGATGGATTTATAGCTTATGACATATAAGCATACGTCATAAGTTATGAATCCTAATTTATAGCTTTTAACTTATTTTTATTATTTTGACTTAAAAATTAGTGCTTAAAAATATATATTTTTTCGCTTATCCAATTGCTGTAAAAATACTTTAAAATTATTTTAATTTAAAAACACTTAAAATGAATCAATACTATGAACGTGTACAGAAGAATTTTTACACAGTAGTCAGTACTCCCCAAAATGAATGCAGCAATTTACGTTGGATTCTCTATTGTGAGTGCTTTTTATCATCAGCTGGCAAAAGCATATAATATATTTTTTATTATATAAATAAAGGACGACAAAAGAATAAAGAGAATTACACAGTGGCATTAGATTTTCTCGAGGAAAAGCTGAGATATACCTTTATTTATTTGTAAGAAAAGAAAAAGAATATATTCCTTAATTATTTTTTTCCTTTTAATTAACACTTAATAGGTTTTTGGAAATAAAAACGATATTATTTAAAGTTAATTTAATAAATAATTATTTAAAAATTAAAGTTGTATTTTAGATATGCATATAAGTTAGAAAAAAAAATTAAAAACTCATTGATGTACACTATACGAGGATACCAACTATTGAAAAGGAAATGCATATTTGCGTGTTATAAAGAATCAGATTCTTTGACTGATTTCCTTGAAAAAAATTCCCTTGAAAATTGATTCCAAAAAATCTTTTCTTTTAAAATAATTTTAAAAAGTCAATCCAATATATAACTTTTGTTTTTCACGGGTGTTTGGAGCCCGTATTGGAGTCCCACGCTCCTGATAAAATTTTCTCCACACTTAAAATTCAAACTCATGATCGAACTAATTAAGAATGAAATAATCTCACCACTAGATCACAACCTATATTGGTCCATATATAACTAAATATCATTTAGATTTGATGTACAATACATGAGGATGGAAAATGCAAAATAATTAATGAAATATGATGATTATCAAATCATGGCCTCATAATATGCTGATTAGGCATTAACTTTCTTGAAGTTTGTGCACTGAGAAGACAAAAAGTAATTTGTCCAAAGTAGTAGTCATTCAAATTAAAACAAAACAAAAAAGACTAAGGTACCTCTTCTCCTATTCACACTCCCCCCTCCCCCCCCCCCCCCCCCACTCCCATGAAGATTTGCCCTCTTTCCTTCCTCTAAACTTAAAAAAACCCTAGTCATCAAACACCACAAACTAGATCCAGTCAACAACTATTTTCATTTAGTTTTCCTTCACTTTTTTCCCCAAATATTATTTTTCATTATTTGGACATGAAATTGTTATAAATTTAACTTGAAGTCGAAGTTGAATTCCTGATTTTTCGAAAATTTCAATAAAAAATTATTTTCACAATTTTTACTCCAGATCACTCACAAAGATTTAAAAGCTTCATATAAAAACAATTTATTCATAGAAAAGATAAAAAAAAATAAAAATTACCAAGAGATAATCTAAAAACTTCATATGACAACAATTAATGATCTTGATTTTTGAGGATGATTTATAGAGATGGAGAAAAATTGAATCCTTCATCACATATAGAAGTACACCACTTTTTAACCAAAAAAAAAAGAAGGCAAACGTCATATATTTTGTATAATAATAAACAAAAAAAAGGGCAATTCACTAATGGATTCATAAAATAACAACAATCGATCTATGTTTGAAGAACACAATAAAAGATTTGGTACCTACAGATATATATAATTTTATATATTCATAGTAGTAAAATTGTGTCTTGCTATATATACAAGTCCAAAACAGAAGAGAGAAAAAAAAGGGAAAATTAATTATAAGGCTAGCTAGCTAACATATATAAAATGGTGACGATAACAACAAAGCTAACAGTAACAAACTTCTCAAAGAAGAAGACAAGTAATATTAATGACAAATACCCGTTTTGTGCTCAGACATAAAAAACAAGTAATCTTCATTCATCCGTTACAAACTCTAAAGAGATTGATAATATTCGTCCAAACTTGTCTTGAAAAATTACCGGTTTGATATAGGATTTGGACCACTAGGAACTTCATGAGCAGCAGCACCATATTCTGCTTGATTTTTTGGGATTTTTCGTGGGTGCAACTTCATTGTAGCTCTAGTTGTACTGGAAGTAGACGATGACGATGATGATGATGATGATGATGATGAATAGTTAGGATCTGAATTTTGATCATGATGATTTGAATGGACAAGTATGAACAAAATCAAGAAAAGGGTAATGAAGTAAAGAAAAGATTGTGACTTAAATGTTGCCATGCAATAATAATTTGATTGAAAAAGTAATAACACCCCCCCAAGAGTCCACAAGAGATCAATATCCATCAACTACTTAAACACCCACCAAAATAGTAATGCCTTAAGAAAAAACAGGCCAAAGAGAGAGAGAGAAGTTTGAGGTTAGAGGGGAAAAAGGTTAGTAGAGAAGTTTATTTATTGGAATTTGATACATACATTTATTCAGAGAGAACAAAAGAACCTACTTATCTTGCAAGTATATATGAAAGGTGTTTGCTTGGCCGGTTGGCCCAATATATTGACTTTCTTGCCCCTCCCATTTATACCTTTTTTAACCAAACAAATTACTTCTCCCCCTCAATTTGTTTGTCTAATTTTGATTTAAACAAAGTTTAAGAAGATAAAGAAAAATTATTAATCTTGCGGTCTTAAACTAAAGATAGACAGAATATACTACAAGGTAGAATCATGTGGGAAACTCTAAGTATAGCTATGTTAGATAATTTTTTGAGAGAGAAAAAGGAGAGTTGCGAGTGAGAAATAAGAGAGTTGCTATAATACTCCAAGTATAGCTATGTTAGATAAAAAAAAATTAAAATATCACTAAGTTATATATGTACATGTTTGCTTAATTACGCAATTTTTCCCATTTATATTGCATGTATTCTTTTCATTTTCCCCACTAAATATTTACATACTTCCTCTATCTCTGTTTATATGACTTACTTTTCTTTTTAATCCGTCCCAAAATGTCACGATCCAGACCGCCATGAGTGACACCCACACTAAACTAACCGACGAGAGAACGAACTAACCTGAAACCAAGCCAACACCATTTAAACAAATCCAAGTCTATTATTATATAAAATAATGGAACAATTAATTAGACATAAAAGAATTGAGTCCCCATAAACTCAACTCAACCGTCTAGAAACAACCAATGTGATAATATCCCTAAGAATTGGAAGTCACCATACCAAAACTCTAGAACAATCCAACTGGAGATGCAATCCCTAAAGCTGAACATAACTAAAGCCAATAGTCCATGTCTGATCAAATGGACAAGAAAATGTAAATGAATCCATGGAAGCTAAAAGACAATGTTCATCCTTGAACTCGAAATCAGATGTCTCTCAACTGAGGTCTCGGAAAGATTTGCTGCACTCAACAAGAAAAGAAATAAGTGGAGTATTAGTATAAAAACCAATGTGTGCTGATAGGATCACACGGTCAATCCAACATACGCATATAAGCAGTTCACTACCATATAGTAATCACAAGCAATACTCAATATAGCAACAATTACCAACCAAACATAGACTATCAGTCACTTGACATGAAACCACAAAGCAATAACTAACCACTGCACAACATGTCCCACATGATCATAATGCAAATATCAATCCTCTTATGGAACCTCAAACTAAACTGTAGTATCATATCAGATGTGGTATCCGAGCCAATCATATATAATCATACCAGGTGTGGTACCTGATCCAACCAACAATATCCCCTACCGACGTGATACTCAAGCCACCCAACAAGCACATCAAGCATGCTTAATCAAATAACACAACATGCCTGCAAAATCACACAGTACATCACAATGAACAAGACCACTTGAACCCACAAGTTATAATCACAAGTTCATTTCATATGTTTCCTATCATATGTTGCACAATATGACACTACAAGCAATAAACATGCATATATACATAATCCGGAAGCATACAACCATCACCTTCCTCAAATCAAGCCCCTTGAAAACTCTAAATAATTTGAGTTTTTCCTTGCAAAGTGCATTGGCTTGTTCTTGGTCTATAATAAACATTACAAACAACAATCAATCACAAATGACCTATTAATTTATCTAGATTGTTATCATGAAATCCCAACCTCGGCCAAAATGTGATCATCTTTCCAACATGAAAACATGCTCAAAACCTTTTCTTAATGTTAACCACCTAGTTTCTAAGGCTTAAGAAATAATTTACCAAATTGGAGAGTCTAATTCTTACCTTTACTTGGTGAATTTCGTGAGAAAACTGATGCATGCTGCCCAAAATTGTCTCTCTATGTTTTCAAGAACACAATTATAGATTGTAGGGATTTTGTGCAGTTTTCTGCATAAAATTTTGTTTCCTTCGCTATAGTGACAACTTACCTCGCTATAGTGGTCTGAGCGTCGCTATAGCGGGAGGCTGTCCGCTATAGCGAGATAGTCGAAAGTTCAGTGGCTCAACATCCGAAAATATGTCTTTTTTACAACATAACACCTTTTCTTGACGTTCTGACACATATCTTTCCTGCCAAGTTCAATTTGGGAGTTCTACTTACCTGAATTCAATTCTAAAAGGCCTTATGGATTCCTTAATGTTTTGGCTACAAGTATACATCAGTCAAATCTCAACAAAAGACCCCTCATTTTTCCGGATGGCCCTAGACCTCACCTAGCCCAGATCCCATCTGAGGCTGGCCTAGCCAAGAATTTTAAAGTTACTACTCGAAAAGTTTTCTGACCCGAATTCCTTGCTGTGGACTTGCTCATAATGGTTGTGTCAGGTCGTTACACAAAAAGAATGACACATTTTTATATTAAGTAACAATTTAACTTTAAACTATTCATTTTACCCTTAATGAAATGATTTATATTTTATATATAGTCACACAAACATCTATCACTTATTTTAGGTCATAAGTTTTAAAAGTTTTTCTTTCTTGAACTTCTTGTCAAATCAAATTAACTCATATAAAATGAGACGACAAGAGTGACAATTAGGGATTGAATGCTCTTTGGATCTTTCTCATTCAGTCCCTTCCTCTGTTTTAACGAGGACTCTAACAAGTTTTTCTACATTACACACTTTACAACCTTTAGTCCTTATACGCTAGGGAAGTATCTTGATTTTTTTTGTGCGTGGTTGATATTTAAACGTAGTATTAGTGCTCCATTCATTTCAATTCAATTTGTGTCTTATTTCTTTTTAATCTACTTTAAAAAGAATTTTATTGCCTATATTGAGTAACTCTTTAATTCAAACATATTTTTATGTGGCGTTTTTAAAACAACAAGATTCAAATGACATTTTGGTATATTATATTCCCTCTGTTTCATGTTAGTTATCATGTTTCGCTTCTCAAGTGCCAATTTGATTAATCTTTGGAGCTAAATTGAATTAGCTAGTTAATATGATATTTCAACATTATAATTTTGATATTCAAAATTATACGAAAAGTACGTAAAGTTACAATTATTCTCATATTAATTGATGAAAAAAATATATCTTAAAATGTTGATCAAAATTAATTCAATTTGAATATCAAAAATATTTATTTGAATATCAAAAAATTTAAATTAAATTAAGATCACAATATTCAATTTTTTTCTGAACTTTGTGCCCATCAAAATTATTAAGAACCACATGTGAGACTAAGGGAGTACTAGTTAATAACAGTATATCTTTCTATCAATAGTGACTTTATCTATGTGACCAATTTGTACCAAAAAACTGGTGAGATGATAAATTAATTTGTATAATATATAATGATCTTATATTATAGGTGCAGTGTAATCAATAATTCATATTCAACATTATGAGTTGGCTATATAGAAAAAAGATTTTGACAAGACTCAAATGGACAAAAATGTCGTGTCTTAATAAAAATAAACCCTCTTTCACCAACGCGCATATCATAATTTCATTTTTCTTGATGTTCAATTTGTTTAGTGCTTTAATTAATATTTCCAGAGTGTTATAAGTTCATGCACTATATATATATAACACAAAAATTAATCTCGAAACATGATGTAGAAATTTTCATAAAGGAGATTCAAAATATGAAAATATATAGTTTTTAGTCAGGTATAAAAGTGAAATTTTCCGTCAAAAAACATTGCGATGAAATTCTTTAGTCATACCTAGCTCTGACCCATAAAAAGCGCTACTATATTTAAAGCAAAAAATAAAGTATATAGTTGGAGATGACATTATGGTAAATTTTCCAAACCCAATATAAGGGTAGTTGATTGATTTGGTTAACTTGTCGGGCCAAGAAAGAATCTTAGAAAGAAAGAGAAGACAATTTACACTAGCAAAAGTAAAAGAAAAATAATATGAAATATTTGTTTGACTTGGGCAATATATTGGAGTCCGGAGCTAAAAGGGTAATTTTTTTCTTTCAAAAAACTAAAACGGCACATCAAAAAAAAAATTAATCAAAAGGGAAAAATCGCTCCGTCAAGAGCGATTTTCTTCTGACAAAAGTTGACGTCGTCCGTTAAAAAAAAAATCTTTTCTTCTTCAAAATCGCTGCTATTTTGGTTAACAATAGGCATGAATAGGCATTTTTATAATATTAATAATTAACAATAGGCATGAAAAACGCTGCCCCTGCAGCGATGTGTAAGGAAAAAAAATTTGACTTAAAATCGCTGCTGGAATTTTTAATAAAGAAAAAAAGTTTTTGGACAAAATCGCTGCTAGGAGCAGCGATTTTTAGTCATTGTGTTAGAGGGAAATCACTTCGTCAGGGGCGATTCTGCTCTTTTGATTTTAAAAAAATTTGATGTGTCCTTTTGGAATTTTTGATAATTTTTTTTGCCCTTTTGGCTCCAGACTCCAATATATTGCCTCAAGTTTGGAAAACTAATGTTTCTTTCTTATGTTTTCCTTTACTTCCCTTTATCAATTTTTATAATATAATGTTCCCTTTTGACTCTCCTTGCATCAATCTTGGGAATTCAAAAGTATACTCAATTTTAATTTAACCTAAGTACGCTGAGGAATCTTAGTAGGTAATCATGGTTGAATGTACCATCAGTCTTAAGACTTGATAGTACAGTCATAGCCCAAATATGGACGGGATGCAGAAGTCTTTGTTTTATATAATTACATATGGAATCTTAGTTGCTAATTAGTTGATGATTACCTGAATTTCCACCTTATTGATAAGGGTTCAATTTTTCACATTATAATCTCCTTTCCATTTCCCTTTCCCCTGAAAAGACAAAAAACCTGCATACACTCTTGGTTTTATTTTGTAGCCATATTATTATATTTGTGTAGTTAAAAATCGACATATAATAAAAAGAATATAGGGTCACATGTATATATATATACACCCTGATATTGTAAAAAAAAAACTATAATATAATTTAATACGTTATAAGTAATAACTTGCTTATTTTTGAAGATTATATTACAAGTCTCACCTTCTAGGAATAATTATATTTTAGGTGTAAATTTTTAATTTATTTTTATTTCTATGGTGTGAATTCTTTTGTTCCCTCTTTATAAAAAAAGAAGTTAAACTCAATTTACAAAATCTTTTTAATTTTAAAACTCCAGGTTAAAGATAAAGTTCCGCCACCCATTGACCAAAATGGCAAAATTATAGGCTATATTACATGGTCAATAGAGCAATAATTCAGGTAAAAAGGTGCTACTTAACTAATATCACAATGGTGGGGGATCTTATTTTAAATAAAAAAATTATAATGTACGTACACCTCTTTATTAAAGTAGAACCATATCTTAATTACTTTTCGTTAGCATAATTAAGAAACGCTTATTCGGAATATTTACACTTCTCTTTTCTTTCAAATATATATGCCGTTCTCATTACTATTGCAAACAAAAGGGAGCGCTTTCACATTTTATATCATTGAAATTTAGACGCATATGACTAAAGTTCAATAATTTTTATCTGAACTTTAAGCATATATGTGGTTGAATACAATCGCGTTTGTCTTACGTTAAGACAGTGAAGTTCAGACAAAATTAAAGTCCAACTATTTTTGTCTAAACTTAAAAAAAAAACTATAAAAACTTCACAATTTCAGACATCGTATATTCGAAGTGGATATATATTTATTTGTTAAAAAGCGGCACATTTTAACCTGTTAACATTCGACGTTTTTCATAGTTAATCTTAAAACACAAAATGGGCAGCCATAATCACAAATAATTTTATCACTAATTGGTTTTGAATTATTCTATTAGAGCTTAATATTTGATTTAAGTAATGCTCATGTTGTTAGTTATGACTAATATTCTAATGATAAACTTTATAACACAAGATCAAGCTATTAAGATTTACACGGTTCATAATTATGTTTTATATATGTTGAAAATATCAAATCATAATGAGTTTTTAAGTACAAATTAAATTAGTTATACGCCTATATATGTCGTAATTAACTCGAAATATAGCTCTGAAAAATGTTAGTACTAGTTTACATATATCATTTAATTAGTGGAATGTTCAAAAGACTTGGTGATCCCTTTGGAGTAATTATTAATTAATTTATCTCTATTTGTTAGCATTTCTTTATCAGGTTCAACTTTATATTTCTTTTTTTCATGTTAATGAAAAGGTACGTAGTGGCCGCTCTACTAATTGTTAATTATTATTTCTTTCATGTTACTGAAAAGAAAAAGGATCTCAAGTTACAACACTAAATGTTGTAAGAATTTTTAGACTATATATCGACCTAACTTTACTGGTTATGATAAGAGATAATTAGAGGCGAAATTAGAATTTTAAATTCATAAATTTTAAATTCTTAAAAAAAATTATAGTATTCTTTTATAAATTATTTATCATAGTAAGTAGATTTCCTAACACGAATATAAGATGTCTTAGATTCACCCAAACCTCGTAAGCGAAATGTTGCACATGGTTATTCTAATTTTCAACTTAACATATCAATTTTGATACAAATATTAGTCTCTTTGTCTCAATTTATATGACTTATTTTCCTTTTTGGTATATGATTATTAAGTATTACATAACAATTTAACTTACAATGCCCATTTTACCCTAAATAAAATGATTTATAGCCACAAAAATATCTATCTTATTTCAGATCATAAGTTTCAAAAGTCTTTCTTTCTTTTTTAAACTTCGTGTCAAGACAAACTAACTGGTAGGACAAATTTGACTTGACCTGAAGATTATATGGTAATGATGTATAAAACTAAAATTGTGGGTGTGAATTGTATAAAGATTAAAAAGGAGACAAAGAAAAGTATCGTATTCGATTGATCGCACACCACCACCGGCACCAAAAACGATTGAATATATAGGCTTTCGTCTTGTCTCCATAATGTTCCCATGCATGGCTGGGTCCCAACCCCCTCTATTTTTATTTTATTTATTCTGAAAAAAATTGCTTATTACTACTCCATCCGTTTCATTTTATGTGGCATTTTTTGGATTTTGAAATTCAAACAAGCTTATCTTTGAACGTAAGTCTTTCATAGATCTTTTAAACATCTTGAATTATCAATTATTGCAACTTATAGTACTTTTTACATAGTTTACAAATATATAAATTTCATTGCAAAAAAATTGAAGATTCCATGTGCAAATTTCCTGTCAAACTTAAATAGTTTGACTCTTGAAAAACGAAAAGTGTCACATAAATTAAGACATAGGGAGTACTAAACTACAAGATCTTTAATTACTACTACGTTAAAGGGTAGTTTTGTCATCAACATAATCATTTTCATTTTTTTCTCCCCAATAATTTGGTTCTACTTTTTTTCAAAAAAAAAAACAAAAAAGAAACCTCTCTATATTGCATCATTTAGATGCAATGTTAAATTCAACTACTGATCATTAGCTCTTTATTCATCGGTACATTTAAATTCAGTATTTTTTAATGCAAAAATAAATATATATCCTAAATCCTATTTAAAATTTGAATACATAGTAGGTCTAATTCCATACTTCTAAAGTATTATGAAGGTCAAATCTAAGGGCGTAGCCACCTTTTGCTAAAAGTCGGGTATAATAGTACTTTTTATTGAGAAATTACATTGTATAAGTAGAACAATATATAGTAATTGTTGATACTCCTTAATATAGGTTCAGATACTCTTGCTTTTTTCAAATCTCTATTCAAATTTATAACTTTGTTACTAGTCGAACTCATCAAAGTTTAAATTCTGAATTTATGATCGAACATACATTCTTAGATGCAATTTTACATTCTCTTCAAATAATAAATAGCTTAAAGAATTATATGATAGCATGTTTCGACTTATTCATTTTTCATGAACGGATCATAGAGAGTAATTCATTATTTTGGATGGAAAATGAATGTCGTAAGCATGACACACCAATAATTACAAACTTGAAGAAATAATATAATATAATAAAGTGGATATGGTAAACAAAAGAAAGGAGAAGAAGCAAATTAAAGCTAATAAAGCCACAAACGAGGATTGTGATGGTTTAGTAAGTACTCTTTTATCCTTAATCAGAGATTTCGAATTTGAGTCCATCTGAGTACAGAATTACCTTTGTTAGAGAGCGTTTTACTCCAATATGAAACTTTCTGACACAAACCCAAATTTAATCAAACTCTAATATGAATACCAAAAATCAAATGAAAAACACATGAATAATTCAAAAATGATGAGTCCCAAAAATAGGGTACAATAGAGAAAGCCATCACATGTGACGGTTTGCCTAATTAGCATAGCAAAGTCAATAAGAATGAAGCATTGACAAGATTATTACTAGTATATGATTTGTAAATTAATTAGTACCAAAAAAGTCAGAAATCATTTCCAACTTTTTCCAAGAAAACACAACCGTATCTGTGCCCCTCTCAATTACTACTATTTGTGTCCTAAAATGTCAACAACCTTAGATAAGCAAGTGACACCATCCATATCTTACTGACATTAATTATTTGAATATCATGTTCTCCAACCCATACCCCCCACCAATCTCTTTCATTTGATTAATTATATACTTCCTTCGTTCAGCAATAGTTGTCCACTGTACTATTTTAGGATGTCCAACAATACTTATTCACTTTATAAACTTAATGGATAATTTTACACTTAGTTCTTAATTTACCCCTATTATTAATTACAGTCATTTCTCTATTACATTTTTCAAGACATTGTACTTACTCCCTCCGTCCAACAATATTTGTCCACTATACTAAAAATAGATGTCCAACAATACTTGTTCACTTTATGAAATCCATGGATAATTTTACACTTAGTTCCTAATTTACCCTTATTACTAATTATAATCATTTCCCTATTACATTTTTCAAGACATTGTATTTATTATATTCAAAGAATGATATAGTAAAATCACCCTTCTATTTATAGTTTCTTAAGGGGTGTGCCAAGTCAATTGTGGACAACTATTGTTGAACAGAGGAGTATTATATTCAAAGGATGATATAATAAAATTACCCTTCTATTTATAGTTTCTTAAGAAGTGTGCAAAGTCAATAGTGAACAAGTATTGTTGAACAGAGGGAGTAGGTAGAGGGAGTACTACCTAGATACCTCATAGCCAAGGCCAAGAGTTTCTTTTTAACCATATGTTATACGCCCAATTGACACGCATAACACATTAATCTCAATTAATTAGATAACCCGTTATCGTAAAACAAAAACTTATGTGTTTTTCGTGTATGGAAAATTGGAGGAATTGTGATTTATAGTACTGATCGATGATAATTGTTATGATATATCGGAGCAACCTCCTTTATCACAATCTAAACTCATAATATTTGATTTGTGAGATGAGAGGGTATAGTACTCTAAGAGTCGTGTCTCTCGTATATTCAAGGTTAAAATCTTAAACTTTTAATTAAAGATGAAGAAATCTCAATCATTTCGTCTTACTCTAAAGTGCGCATGCAAGATGGGCTAGCTAGATATGTTTGGTTTTAATAGTGATGGTTCGTGATCGTGGAGTTGTGTTACATGATTTTCCAAAGTCAATTTAATCAAGCTGGAATTTTATCCCCTTACTTTTTATTTAGTTTATTGTGATATTCATATACTATATGAATAGTTGGCTTAATTTGTTTTTTACTTCAATAAGAATTTTAATGGCAGTGTCTAAGCTACTTGACAAAAAATAATTATATTTTGTATTTTGTATACCTCGACATTCTTTTTTTAATTTCTTCCCTCTTTATTTATTTTTTTGGATGGGAGGGGTGATCATGGAGACAAAAAATAATGGGATGGGAAGCTCACAGGTCATGGTGAATGGAGATATTTTTGACGTGTGATGTCAAACCACGAATAGAAATATTAAAAATATCGAACGAGTAAAATAGAAATAGCTAGAATTGAATGTGAAAAGTATGAAAAAAGGTGCTTTATAAGTATTTAATCTAAAAATGAATTATGTTTTGCGGATGATTTAGGCTCCTTCCTTTTTCTTGTGTAGTCACGCTAACAGGTACTGTTAACTAGTATTTGTCTAGTATCTAACTAGCTCGTGTGGTTCACGAGTTTTACTGAAAACTCTCATTTATTGAAATAGAGTATAGTGTGATTTACATGTTGAGCGAAAAAATATCTTCCTTTCTTTGGGTTTATTTATTAATTTAAAACATAACACTTGAAAAAAGAGAAAATAAGTGGTCAAGATGGATTTTCGAAGATAATTTAGATACGACAGACAATTTAGGAGGAGGTAGAAAGTTGCCAACGTTTTTTATTCGAAGACTACTATAAGTACATCATCGTCAAGGCGACCCGATCTAACAATCTCTTGCTATACAAATGGCAAAGAAGAGTGGTGTAAAACCAAGTCGTATTGAGGTGTTTTTCAAATCACAATGCTTACTAATTACTTTGACGGGTCTTTGCTTCTTTTTCTTTTTTTTCAATTAATGAAACATACCGATTATTGTTATTGTTATTACAAACTTAAATAAAAGGATAAATATTTGAAATATAATTAGCACTCATATTTATTTTTTTTAAAAACTAAAAGATTAAAGACTTAGGACCCGTTTGGCCCAAAAAAAAATTGGGAACATTTGGAAAAAACATTAGGAAGTGATGTTTGGCCATATAACTTGTGTTTTTAATGGGTTATAATCATAGCTGAATAATGACGAGTTTGAATATGTGATTAATGTATTGCTCTTGCCTATATTGTTATTTGTTGTTGTTAATTGTTATCAATTATGTTATAAGGTTATTTTTTAATGGAACATATTCATTATAAATTATGATAATACAAACTTATGGGTATTTTTAATAGTTTTTAGAACTTGTGGGTATAAATCATATTTTTTTAAATAGTCAAATATTTTTGGGAAAATTTGGGGCCAAGCACATGGTGATACTTCACCTAAAATATTATTTGTCAAGAATATTTGAAAACTTAAGGCCAAACGCTAGCTTAATTGGGCGGTAACCAGGATCATATGACAAATAATATTAGACAATCGTGATTTTCTAATATCCACACATATAAACATGGTCAAACAATTCTTTCCTTAATGCATGATACCACTTTTATCTTCCTAACTTTCATTCCAATTAGAAATTTAGTTATCTTTCCTAAAGACAGGAAAAAGCTTAACATATTTATATTTAGGTTGCTACGTACCTTGGGCCATCCTTTTCAAAAAATTAATATTTATTCCTATGGTTACACACTTGATTTTCGTTATGCTGATACAACTATTTTGGAGAGTGAATATATATAAACATGGTACATGTATAAACATTGGTTTTCCACGCGGTGTTTGATGCCCACATTATATTGGAGCTTCAACTAAATTCAGATCGCGCACTGGAGGACCTATTTGGAAGTGGTGCTCCCAACAAGAATTTCTTCATATCTCTTCTTCAACATTTTTTACGTGTCTACCTGAAAAATCTAAATGAATAATCCGCTTATTAAGTTTTATCTTTTTTCTTACCTTCGAAAGAATAAAGCATAAGAATATTTTTAAGTGTTAGATTTCTATAGTATTGATAAGAAAAATATCATTCACACCTAATGAATTGCACTGTTTACCGAAAAGATTGATACAATGCAACAACAATTAAATTTATAAAAATGGGGTTAAAGACAATTGTATTATGATTAGTCAAACTTGAGTTTTTTTTTTTTTTTATTCTCATAATGTTTCAATGGTGTTAGATTAGATGACTTTAGCTACGAGCGAAACATCAACGAACTAGCGATAAAGTTTATAGCTAATTTTAATTTTTTTGTTAGTATTGATATTTTAAGTAACATCTCTCACTTGACTTCCTTATAAGTAAGATAATATGCAATAGTCCATTATTTTTTACTAAGAATTTCAGTTCTACAAATATATTTTAAGAAAAATACACTGTCATATCATTTGAAGAATATCAACAACAACAAAAAAAATAATGTGGAATTTGTAATTTTAAATTAAGACAAGTTACCTAATTACAACATATAAAAATGACTTGATGGTACTAAAATACTTACACTACGTAAAGGTATAAGTCCTAAGAATTCAGGGGCGAATTTATAGGCTAAAATATAGAGATGTGAATCTGCTATGTAAAACTAGATATTTTATGTATATATATTTTAAAAGTTGACATAATATTATTTGTTGACACTCATGCTACAAGTAAGTTAAATGATATACTTGATTGAATATTTGAATTATTTACCTAACATATTAGAGTTCAGTATTATAGAAATCCTAGATTCGTGTCGACTCAAAACTGGGGGAGTTCGTGGGGGTGTAGAGGGGAACCATTTTGTCTGTCCCCATAAAGATGATAATGGCACTTCATGATCTAAAGCTTCATCACTTATCTTTTTCTTTTCCTTTTTCTTTCTCTTTTGTTTGTTGTTTTAGTGCATGTGTGTGTTGTTGGGGGGCTACATATCCATAGCAATAGGCCACACATATGCAATATTAGCCACATTTAAAGGAGCTCATCTTGAGTTTCTTTCTTCTTTAGTTGGACCAAGGGTTGATCAATCATATATATAAAAGTTATGCATATGTGAAATATGCATGTATAGTTGAATCCTATTAATTAGTCTACTAATTGATTAACACAAGGAAAGCTTCCAACATGTTGCCAAAGGAGGTTCGTAAAATGTTTTATTAGGTCATCCGCTTGGAAAACTTTGGGATTTTTTCCCTTTTTATTTTAAGTATAACATAAAGTCATAAACATATCTCACGAATAAATATTGGAGATATAAATAATCGAATAAAAGTGAGCTATCTCTTATAGCTTAAGCTTTTAAATAAGTGATCTCAAAATTCCATATGGTATTATAGCAACTAGAAGTTCTGATTTCAAGGCTTTCCACCATCCATTGCATCAAAAATAATCTTCACGTGATTAGCTCTTAAAAAAGGAATCAAAAGATTGAGTAATAAAGTGATTGGAAACGTATTTTGTCTAATATCTTAAACTTTAGTTATGTCGATGGATCGTACACTTATAATATTAAGAATCCATAAAAAGAAGATTTCCCTGCCTATTCTTTCAAATCTTGCATGCATGCTTATGAGGTTGATGATCATAGATAGAGGCCTTTATGTGTAGGGATATGAGGCTGAGCAATCCAGCACGCGGCCTCAAATCTATCCTTGTCAAAGCTGCATGCACCACAACACTAATTATTACTCATATCGTGGTCCATACTTCACCAACATATAATTGAATTCTTATATCATCACATCCTAATTGCTTAATAATTAGTCCTTCATAATTATCCCAATTTAGAAAGAAAAAAGTGAAAAGTATTGAAAACACCTCTGAACTTGGCGTGAATTATTAGTTTTGTCCTTAAACTATTGACAATCTTAAAAATGCCATTTTACTTGACCAATTAAACTTAGATAACATAGCAGGTAGTCTCAAATTCTTCTAGTAGCAGCATATTGACTCTTAATAAAAAGCTAAGTGAAGTGTTGAAAACACCACTAAACTTGACGAGAATTTAGGGGTGTATTTCACTCATGATGCAAGATCGGGATATATTTAAGTTTAGTTAGTCAAGTATGTCAATAACTCGGAGATAAAACTAATAATTCACGTCAAGTTTAGGAGTGTTTTCAAACATATTGCATATCTATTTCTTGGATAATGATGCCTCATCAACTTCCCCAAAACATGCCTAATTTTCTGTTTTTGTATCTCAAATTAGGATCCTACTTTTAATTTTGTCGACTTCTCCCTCCCTAATGATACTGACACATATTAAGCAAATTCAGAGGAGTAGGGAAATGAGTTTTCTTGTAAGTATTCTCATATTATTCACAAATCTTATGTCACAACACATAATGCGATCAGAAGGATTTGTAAAAGTAATAACAATCAATTGAAGTTGATTGATAGCCACAACTTAACCACCACACATTTTTTATTTGTATAAAAAGGTGAAATAACATATAAAAGTCTTTCAATCATTTCACATGCTCTGAGAAAGAAGGGTAAAATATATCCTAGTTTAAGTTTTTTAACCATTTTAAATGTGTTTGACCACCATGAATCAAGAAAATCACATTAACTTATCCACACCAAAAGAGACCGCGATAGATTATAAACTAATAGTAACGGGTAAAAATATAGACTGTGATTTTAAGTGCATAAATCTTGGAAAATAATTTCTTAGAAAATATTATCTTGAAAAATAAGTGGATTCTTACTTATTTTCTAGTGTTTGATAGTAAGCAATAAATATTATTCGAAGAACATTTTTATGTTATCTAGTAAAACACTATGAAGGCGCAATGGGATGGAAAATGGGGATTCTTGGGTGGCAAGGGGTGGGATGGTCAAGGGGTTAGCCGGTTAGGGTCGGGGATGGAGAGATTGGATGGAGACAATAAACTTCGAATGTCACTTATGCAACTTATTCTTCATATACTTCCATTAGAGAAATCATTTTCCTCATTTTTAAAGAACTTTTTTCCCTAACCAAACATAGAAAAGTAAAAAAATCCCTACCAAACACTTAATTAAAACATTTGTGGAGTTCCTCTCCCTCTAAATAAGAATGTTTAAAAGTAATTATTTGACCACCCAACTTCCCCATCCAGTATTTCCACTTTCCTCTTACAACTAACCCCCTCACCCCCACCCTCACCCGGGAAGGGAAAGTGGGAAAGGTTACTTTATGCAAAGTAAAAACACTATGAACTATTGTGTGAATTAATTAAGGTATAAGAAGATTCTTAGGAAAAGAAATTGCAAGAGTAAAACATGGTAGGGACACAGCACAAAGTCTATCTTTCACAACTTTTGCTTTTACATCTTTTGGATTTTTTTCTTTTCATCTAGGAGTGGCTTAATTTGACTCAACACGGTCACGGATAAACTTATCAGATCCAAACATAGTAAGAATTGACAGATTGAGAGCTCTTTCTTGATTCTATGATGGTTCTATGATGGTGGTGCATGGCCATTCTTAGTACTATATATATATATATATACTAAATATGAAAAGGCCCGTTAACGGGCCCAACATTACGGTTTTAAGTTGTATTTATACGTAATCAATCATATGTTTAAACAATAAATTATTTTTTGGTATTTTCATGTAAATAAATTAAAGAGTAATAATGGGCATTACACTTTGAAAGTACTTTTTTTTATAAAATTAAAAAATAACTTATAACTTATATAAGTTATCACGACTAATATTAAAAGAATACGTAATCTAATATTCATTTCAACATTATGTTAGAAATATACATTAAATTAAATAACAAACATATGTTGGATATAAAATATGTCATCTCCTTTAATTTTATGTATTCGACTCATATCAAAAAGGGTAAATCTCAAGCATGTTCTTATTAGATGGATATAGATAATTAAATGAGATGACATGTTTTATGTGGTTAACATAACTATCTAATAAGCGTTTGTAACCACACACAGAGTTTTTTTTTTCTTCAAAATTTGAACAAAAAATGTGTGAAATGAATACCATGTGTTTAGATGCTCCATCGGAACAAGCCGTAGTTTGATAGTGACAAGTTTAATGGGCTATTAATATATAAAGTCAAGTCATAAATTTATTTTATTAAATAATATTAAAATATTATATCTAACTCGCACAACCACAGTTCCATTCAGTTTTTTTTGTATATAACAAAATAACAAAAATTCGGGTAAAATTACATTTATTTTGTCCATCTTAAAGAAGAAAATAATATTTTTTTAACAATATTTTTACTTTTTTAGTATGACAAAAATTTGAGTATTTGTGTCATTTATGTCTAGTGAAAGATATTATGTATAGTTTTAAAGCATAAGTTATGTTTGTAAGTTTTCTATCTTGATTCAATTGATAAGTATTTTAATAATCTTTTTCTTTTTATGAATTACAGCTACATATAAAATAATTTTGAAATTTAAATTTTTCAATATAATTTGTTCGTGAAATTTATTAATATTTCAAAAAAAAAGAAGATAATTTGCTTAAAAAGAAATTAATTTTCCCTTCTTATTTGCGACAAGAGGATAGTAGTATTGAGAATTAATTGGTAAATTTATCAAAATTTGCATAGTTTGACTTTCAAAAAGAAAATTATGACAAGTATTTAAGAATGATGAGAGTAATAAAAATCACATTTAACTGTTTTAAAAAAAATGAAAATTTGAGTTCTAAAATTACTAAAAAAATGATTTCTATAGTTAAAAACATTTTTAAAATTGTACTATTGAAAAAGCTAACTTGATTTTAAATTGTGAGGATTGAATATAGGGCATGTAAAAAATATAGTGAAGATTGAATAATAAATGGGGTGCACAAAATATGAATGAAGTTGATAATGTTTAAGCATTTAAAATATATTATAGATAGTAAAATTGTAATGATATAAAGAGAATGAGTCCACATTGTTACACATGTTTAGAGGCTATTGGTGAGGGAATAAGATAAGGCTAAGTACATAGTACAATACTATAATTTATATTGCCCATTGTACAACTCTTCATAGCCATGATCATCCTTCCATGGCTCTTCTATATAATATAGATAGAAAAAATATGGGCGTCTGGTCTATCACTTGACTCTACTTTCCGTAATTATTACTAATAGTAGTTTTACAGGAATTCTCTTTGAATACTTTGGGTTCATACAATAATATACTACAAGTTAACAATCACAAAATAAACTTCAAAAAGAAGAGTAACTTTTAGGACGTTCCTTCAACAGTAACTAGTACTGGGAAACAAAAAGTAAGAAATTAACAAGGGAATGTTTAAATGGGCACCTAAAAAGAATTGAAGCATTCTCTCATGCATCTATAAACAATGAAGAAAATTTTGTAGTGAATGGAAAAAGGAACTGACTACTACTAGTTCTTACTTCCATCGCAGGGATTGCCTTATCCCAGTATAGATAAGTCCCAAAGACCGCCCTATCAAGCTAACCAGAAAAAATGAGATAGCATCGCTCAGCCTAGAAATGACAGTTCTTACCAACGGCATTGCAATATCAGCCAATTCAAGGAGAAGACTGTAGTAATATCTCCTGAAAGGGTAAAGCAAGACAACGACAGTAAGTAAATTATATTCTGGGCTTGCGAATGCCAACACATACAAAGACAAAGTGCACTGACAAGATCATTCAAACATGTTTTGGTGTATGAATGTATGATGTGGTCATCAATAACAAGAGAATCTAATGATAATGGTAATATGGTGTATTTTTGTACAAGTTATAAGACTTAAAAGTCCGTTAACTCTTAAGGCTTCAGAGGCTTGAGGTGCCAATATAATCAGTCGTGTAATAAAACCAACTATACCCATCCAAAAACCAGAATATGTGAGACAACTTCTCGCAATACAAGACCAAATCTCAATAAACAGCATTAGAACTTCCTATCTTTCAGGCAATTCGAACTGCATATGATATTTAAAGCATAAAAGCATCAACAAACATATATTTGTCTAATAACAAAGATTCTCATTATTTCATGGGGCCAACAATATAAATCTTGACACCACATCTGATAGCTCCACGGGAAAGGGTGAAGCTATAGAAGCCCTAAGAAGACCGTCATCAAGGTCTCAAGCTAATAAAATGCAAGACAAGGTTGATGGCCTTCAATGATTTAAGATACTTATCGTGGAAGAGCCCAAGAATTATGGCGAAGAGTGGGCCTAGTGTTTTACATATTTTATGATCCAAGCCTCTAAGTGCTTTACATATTTTATAATCCAAGCCTAAGTCCAAGAGGAGGAAGATTGGGGCCCACATGGAGCTCCAAAAGAGCTGAAAATTCTTCCGAAAAATGGGCTGAGAATCACGCCCAAAACGGGCTGCTTAGGAGTGTGGTTTTTGGTTCTAATATTGACACTTCCCTTATTTTGTTAGGTAGTTTTGGGAAGAAGTGTGACATTAGTTTCTACTTGTTTTCCTAGTTTTATGTTTTCTTAGTTTAAAGTTTCCTAGTTAGATTTTACTACTTATTTCCGTAAAAGTAGAATTTGAATTTCATGATGTCTGGGAGAGATGTACACATTGGGCCCTATATATAGGGGAATTACCTTTGCTTTTTAAGCACAGCATTATTATTAATATGGAAAAAGGACAAATATACCCCCGAACTATCGTAAATGGTATGCAAATACCCTCCGTCATACTTTTGGGACATTGGTGCCCCTGCCGTCCAAAAACTAGAGCATATATACCCTTTATACTAACGGACATACACGTGTTAAAATCTTATCCACCGATCTAACATTTATCGACGAATAAGATTGCGCCACGTGTCCCTATTTAGTCTTCCGTTAGAGTGAAGGGCATATATGCTCTAGTTTTTGGATGGCAGGGCACCAATGTCTCAAAAATATGACGGAGGGTATCTGCATACCATTTACAATAGTTCAGGGGTATATTTGTCCTTTTTCCCTTATTAATATTACTGAGAGTTATTTTCTTTACATGTTTGTATATTGGCTACTTGGAGTTTATCATCCAACCTTATAAGAACTACTCCCTCCGTCCACTTGTTAATTTGACTAATTTTCAAAGTTAAATTAGATTACATTAATTCGATATTTTAAACAAAAAATTTAGATATTCAAAAACTATACGAAAAGTACTATAAATTGCAATTTTTTGCATATCAATATGATGAAAAAATACATCATAATTAGTCAAAGTTCTTATTGTTTGACTTTAAAAAAGAAAACCATGACAATTAAAAGTGCACGGAGGGAGTATTTATTTTGAGAGGTAAGATTAATTTGTGCATGATATCTATGGTTCTTACGCAATTAATTGAAGAAAGTAATTGTCCTATACTAATTATTGTCTCAATTAAGGGTCTAGATCACTTTCATCTAAGTTCTTGAATTGAAGCTGCTAGTAAACATGATTGGCCCTGATCCACTAATTAGGTCTACCACAAACAATAGGGTTCTTAGTAATTACTTTCGAGATGTGGGAATTTATTTCTCGAATTTTGCTCATCTTTAATCTTCATATTTTTGTTTTCGCATTATTTCCTTCTTTTTTAAAGTAAGTTGATTCTTATCAACATCTCTTAAGAAAATAAAAACAAACAACAGCCATTATTTTTACCAACAATTCCCTAACTGGTCAGCAGTAGAGCAAGTGTCCTGAACCTTACTATCATGTCATGTCCTTAGATTATCATTGCAATTCTGTCCACTTAGTGTCCCCAATTATCAATGTAACTCTCTAGGTACACAATCATGCATTTCCCCTATATACTGTCACTACATTATCTTATAAATTTGTATTTATTAAAGACATCTCAGTTCCATCATCCATGAAGGGGTAAGGTCAGCGTACACTCTATCCTCCCCAGACCCCACAAGGGTATGTTGTTGTTGTATAGCAGTTCCAACATTGGGAATTAAGTTAATATTCTACTTAATCAAAAACTTTAAAGGTTAGTTGTAGAATTACAGTTCTAACATCGTGACTCTAGTATCACAATTAATGGACTAAAGTCCCAAAATTACCTAAATCACCCATCTACGAACCTTGACAATCACCCAAGAAGATCCCAAGTCCCAGGGCATCACAAGAAGAAAACCAAAATTGAAATACATAATTAAAAAAAAAGCATGAGAATGAAGGCTTCTACTTACCATCCAGTCAAGGCCCTAAGTTCCTTGGTGCGTTTAACAGGTATGGAGATTTGGTTGATCAAAATAGTACTTAATTGAGACAAAACAGGCTGAGTACTCGTCACTCTAAGATTCTTCCACCAATTATCATTTTGAACTTTGCTCTTGCTAGATTCCTCGATAAGCTGGTGTTGAAATGTGTACAAGTCAAACCGATCTTCATACATGGAGACAACTGCTTCCATGTTCTGATGCAACCATTGGTTCATAGCAGCCTGTTAAAACATTTCAAAATGCAATTATTCATCACTAGATCAATATGTTATTAATTGCAAAATGCATGTCCTCTGATACAGCCGCTGGCTTATAGCTTTAGACTTCAAAACATTTGTGATTTTACAAGAGTATCATTTGATATAGAAAATAAAATCAAAACATCACACAAACCCAAATAACAAAACATGTAAGCTAAATGGAGGGAGTAATATTTTGCTTGTCTGACGACAGGGGTGCTGGAAGTGTTGCATTCCGGAAAAAAGTTATGCACTTCTGATGGCTACACCATAAAAAAGAATCAATTTTGGAATTTTATTTTACCTTTTTCAACGGCTTTAACTGGAAAATCCAGAAATTGCATTGTAGTACACTATTATTTTGAAGGCTACCATACAACCTGTAAATTTCAACAAACAAGCATGACATAAAACACACCCAAAGCACGTCTAACATTGTTCAATTAACTTTGAGATAGCCTGTCAATCGAAAAGGTAGAACAATATTACTTCCTCAGGTTCAATTTGTTTTACTTTTCTTTTTAGTCCGTTTCAAAAAGAATGTCTTTTTCCTTTTTTGCTACTCTTTAATTTCAACTTTCCACATGACATGTTTACGACCACGAGATTAAAGGAAACTTTGGTACATTCTATATATCTTTAGTTTAAGACCACAAGATTCGAAAGCCTACTTTATTTTAACTCAATGTCAAGTCAAAACCAAACAAACAAATTGAAACAAAGGAAGTATTATTTTTTGTTTTTTTGGACCACTTGCTATCGAATGGAAAATAATATTTTAATAGACTGATGAGCAGGGCATCAAAATTCTTCGGGAATATTTACCGATGGAAGGCCTTAGGGAAGTACCGACGGCATCTTATTTCCACTGAAAATTCATTCAGGCGAGTTGATTTCCAACCTTTCCAAAGCTGTTAAAAAAAATCTTATTTCTGAAGGCTTTTCTACCACTTCCTCTGTCGAAAATCCCAGAAATTCAAGCAGTGAAAGTAACTGGAGTTGATATGTTTTTTTTTAAGAAGAAGAAGAACTGGAGGTGACATGTGAAACTTTAATTAATCCTTATTTTCATCCACCGAACTCCTGCTACCTCCCACCAACATAGGTACCACGTAAATCTACCTACCAAGGCTTAGGCAAATAGGAGAAATCATCTAGTTTTTTGTATCTGCTGGAATTTAAGCCCTGATATCATAGATTTACAACTCACTTCCTTGACCACTAGGCACACCCTTTAGGTGCAGATGGAGAAGAATATATAAGAAAGAGAAAATACAATTCCAAGTGAAGATAAATTGTGTATATATACAAAGAGGGTCAATGATTAACAAATAAAAGAATGTGTTTGTAGCCATGGAGAAGTTTAATACCTCATTGCGTAATTTCTGAAGTGCTCGGGTTGACAATGTACATAAACTCAACCCAAGGTTGTTCATTTCATTTGACATACTACTATCAACAGATATAAGCTCCAAATACATACTTGCAATCCCATCTGCCAACATTATAACCAAATCCTCCAGTACAGAAACTCCGTGCTCCATAAACAAGCTATCATTATAAAAGCCAGGTTTCCTGCCATGATAGACAATAGAGAACATTAAGACATTTTTGGGATAAATTTTTTTTTGGTTGGGAATCCAAACTCCACAGGGACATCAAACAATACCAACTGCAAGGAGAACATACGAAGCAGTAATAGGCCACAACTTTGGTTCTGTTTCAGTTTTAGCTACACTTTACTGCTGCTAAGGTGACAAGTTGGAAGGACTAATAAAGTCTGCACATACTTCAATTATGATCATGAATATTCAAATCTGTCAAGTGTCTCATCAGTCAATAAAGACAACATATTTTTAGTCAACCACTTGGCAACTGGAATGCAATTCTGCATAGATCCTACTGTCTTGCTTGAAATCCACTGCAATAATGTCTGCCAAAGTAAAAGTTATTCATTCTACTATACTTTTTTTCTTCTTGACAAGTTATTCACACTATTTTAGAGACCACACCCGATGAACTTTTGGGTGTACCTCCCCGTCTACATAAAGATAAGTAAATTATGTCTGGGAGCTAATTGGTTTGGCGAGCATTGGGTTCTGAAGGAGCGAGAATGGTACAAGTATGTCATCGACAAACGGGGAAACTTCTCGTTCACCTACTTCAGTGAGCGAGTTGCCACAGAACCAATCTAACCTTCTTGTTTGTCCTTCTCATAGTATGGATTCTTGTGTAGATACAAGACCCTCGGATGGAGGAACGCAAGCATTAATCAAGGAGCCTACTCTTAATAATGAGAAGATTATGATAGTCTCATTGAGCAGCCAGCTTGAAGTGTTTTCCAACATATTGAGGGGAATTTCACCCCAAGGTAAAGAAAATGCTTCTTCTGAAACTTCAAGGTACAATAGTTTAACTTAACACTTACACATTTTGAATGAACAAAGTGCGAGCGGTAGCTTGTCTTTATGCGAGCTTAATGATTCTTTTCCACGTGTTGATAATGTCCTTGTTGAGAGTGTTCATACACTAGTTGATCTTATCATGACCGAATTGATTCTTCTTGCAAGATCGATCTGTGTCCACCTAGTGTTGATACTTGTGTTTTGGATGATATTGCATTGTAATGTGAAACTTGTTTGTGATTCTAGTCCACTAATTGAGGAATTTAGTCATGTGATTAATGAGCCTCAAATTAGTGATGATATCATAAAGTTGATCATTTGAAAAGGAGGGACTCTTTGAGCCTATCTCTTGTGGAAGATCCTATTACTCGTTCTTCTCACAGAGGTCATATGATTGAAACTGCCTTGGAAGATGACATTTGTCTTTTTGAGAATGGGATTACATGTTTTAATTCTTCATCATTGATTGATCATTCTCTCTTGAAGTACAATATCTTATTTGAAGTTGATGAGATCATTCTAATGGTGTGATATGTGATGGTAATGTAGCTCGTCTTGAGGGCTATAACTTGTATGATAACCCACTATGATATGTTGAGAAAGAAGATGATGCTTGTTTTCAAATGGTTACTTCTTTGAGTGTTCCAATTCTTATAATGTGATTGATGATGTTCTTGAATCTAATAGTGATATTACAAATGAGGACACTCAGAATGAAGTTATTTTGTGTGACACCTTTCTTTATTATCTATTTGCATATGATTATGTTCGTACTTGTTTGAGAGTATATCTTATGTGAGGAGGGAATTAAATGGGGTGATTGGGTATTTTGGGCCAAGATGTGAGGCTATGCTTTCCTTTTACCCCCGGTGACACTTTTAAAGTGTGTGAGTTAGTACCATACCACCTTGGAAATGGTATTGTCTTGAAATTGAGGATCATATGTGCTTCATGTCTACTAGAACCAATGAGGTTGTACCATTGGTGCTTTTATGATCTTCTTATTTCATGATCTTAGGTATAGCCAAGTTCTGTGTGTGCGCTTTATGTGAGGCCTTTTTTTTAGAATAGTTGATACTTGGTTATATCACATCCTTGGCATGTTGGTAGGTTTGTGGTATCTTATGCTAACCCTCATGCTATAAGATCCTAGTTGTTGTTTATCTTTTCTATGGTTTTGCAAGATTTGGATTTGAGGATGAATCTTTTTCAAAAAGGGAGAATGATGCAAGCAAGCTTCATCAAAGTCGAGCTAAGGAGTTCGTAGGCTTTTCGTCGAGTTGCTACTTTAGAGGCTTAGAGGGTGCTTGGAATGAAGGCATGAAGCTTAATAACATGCTAAAGTGGAAGTGCAAGGGAGAAGGGAGAAAGGGGCTATGTATACAAAGAGGTTATTCTTATAACACAAGCCCTCGTGACTAAGAAGATTAAGGCCCTTATTTCATTAAAGATATTTTTGTAATAACCATTATTAGTCTTTACTCTTTAGTCCTAGTCTAGTCTAATAAATACTACATAATGTCATTTTATTAGGTAGATTATGTTGATTGATGAACTGTGTGAGACTCTTGTGAGAGTTGAGGCTATGTCCTTTGTTGCTAAACAATACTGATGGGATTGCTTTCTTGGGAATCATTCCTCTTGAGGGTCATCTTAGAGGAAGATTACTTGTTTGAGGAATTTTTCCTCTTAAGGGTGTCTAAGAGAATTGGTGTTTGTTTTGGATTCATAATTGACGGTTTTAGTTTCTATAGCTATTGTTGTCAATTAATTTTCTTTCTTGTGTCATTCTATCTATCTTTTGTTTTATTGTTCTTAGTTTAGGGTTTCTTCCACATTCGATATTGTATCACCTTGCCAGAGAAAATTCTTTGTTCATTATCATTGACTGGCATGGAGAACAGGGACATCATGTAAGTAGGTAAAGCATCTAAAACATTGTTGACATGTGTCACTCAACCTCCTAGAGACAGGTATTGGCTCTTCCAGTTGACAAACTTCTTCTCACATTTCTCCAAAACAGTGTTCCCTTTGATCTACTCTCTTTTTTAAACTGTTTGAAGATCCTAAAAAACACAGATACCTTTTGATTTACTCTTTAGATCCCAAAGGCATGACAAGATATACAGTTGGTAGCTCTCCTACGTTACCCCCCAAAATATTGGCTAAACTGATGATATCAGGTATCTCATTTACTTTTACTGGGTAAAAGCTTTTACCCCAGTTGATATGAAGTACTGAGAATGGGAAATAGAGTGTCATCAGCATATCGAAAATGGGATGGCCAAACCTTGACTATCACCAATCTTCGGCTCTTAGCATGAAAACCCCTTATCCACATGTTTGTTTGGGTCGTCCTTAACTTGCCATTAAGACCCTCCATTGCCAAAACAAAAAGGGAAAGGGGACAAAGGATCCACTTGCCTAAATACTCTCTCAGAAGAAAGCCAGTTAATAGCCTTTGATCTTGAATTTCCTCTAACTCAGTCAGTTGACTAAGGATATTTTGTTTTTGTAACCCCAAATTACCCTGGATAGTTCTCCTCCATTCTTTAAGTTTCACTTTCAGAGCTTTTATTTTGAAAGCTAAGATGTATCTGTTTTACCAACACAAGCACAAGATCCCACCAAGCTTTAACTCTTTCGTTGAAATTTTTGGTCTGTAACCATCACCAATTCTCAAATTTGAAAAAAGAATTAGTCCTCTCCTAGTTGCCACATTCAAGGACTATAGGCCAGTGATCAGAAGTGAATTTGTGCAGGACTGATTGTTTAATGTTTCTAAAAGAGATTTCCCACTCTTCAGATATCAGGAATCTATCAAGTCTAGCAGCTATATCATGGCCTTCCCCTTTCCTCCAAGTGAAATTACTGCCTGCTAATTGTACATCCAGTAATGCCGTATCTTCTATGCATTCAGAAAAATCATTCATGGCTTTGTTGAATCTAGTGAAATTCTTTTTTTAAGCAAAGTTCAACAAGCCATTTGTTCAAAGAGATTTAGGAACACCTCCGAAATGAAAGAATCATACAGGCAACTCATTCTGCTAAAAGTACACATACATGAATATAGCAGGAATATTGTTGGCAGCAGGTTTAGTGACGACTAGCTCTTAGCCCAAAGAAAAGGTAAACAAACAAAAAAAATAAGAACATGAACTACATTGTTCATTGTACATTCACGACTAAGAGAAGCAAGGGCTGATTTTCTTACCTGAGAGAACCAAAGCTAAGAACACAAATAAATTCAGCAAATAGATGCTCCTTCCCTGACTTTATGATGTTCGTCAGGACTCCATATCCATTTAAGTTATTAACTGCTGAAGAAAGACATTCCTGACAATGTAATAGAAAGAAGAAAGATCTAAATAATACAGACTTGCAGCCTTATGTTCTTTCCCAAAATATAAATACATATTTCAAGTCATACCGTGTTAGTTTTGCCATTTTGCAGAGCGAGTTCCTCTTCAAGCCAAGTAACACATAAAGGCTGGCACAACTTCTGAATGACATCATTAAAAATGCCCAGAGAGTCATCATTGCCGAAGGTAACAGCATTCGCAGAAATATTATCTACCTGTTAAGGTGTAGACCATTATTAAAGACAGAAAAGGAAAGGAAAAAGGAAAGGAAAAACAAAAGTGAACTATCAAGCCATCACTTCTGCTCTTCCATCTCCTCTTACGCCGATGTGAAACATTAAAATACTAATGTCCCAGTACCACACAAATCTTATCATGGACACCAAAATACTGACTCAAAAATATTGATAAAAAAGAAAAAAGCTTCATCCAATAGGAGTGCAAAACTATACATCAATGCCATATATTAAGAAATTAACCTTGGTCTTAAGTCCTGACAACCAGAAAAAAAAAATGAACCTTAGGCCTAACTCAATCCTGAGAGATGGCTCATGAGGCTATAACTCATATCCTCAATCAATGTGAGATTTTAACACCACATTTGGAGAGTGGATGATATTACATGGGAGCACAACAATGGAAACCCAACAACAGATATGCACAGGACTTTGCTACCATGTTAAGAAAAATGAACATTAGACCTTAATCCAAAAAGCTAGCTTATGGGATGAGAATTGT
This sequence comes from Solanum okadae, assembly GCA_036553675.1. NCBI lineage: Eukaryota > Viridiplantae > Streptophyta > Magnoliopsida > Solanales > Solanaceae > Solanum > Solanum okadae. The sequence goes on from CM071686.1 coordinate 44,016,011, forward strand.
CCAATACAAAGTAAAGAGACTAGATCATACCCCGACCAATGTAGGACTCATGAGTGAACTGTACGTGTGTTTTTTTAACAAGGTATGAAAGCCAAATGCTCAAACCCATTCATGTTGTATTACCCTATTTTCAAGCCCCATGTTATGTTATCCGCACTCCAAGTGTCCATCGTGGAGCTTGCGAGGAATAGTAAAACCGGTATACCACTCCACTTTTAAGAATGGTTGAATCCTAAGTGTACTTTCAGTAAGATTATGAAGGATCTAGTGCATGCTGTTTTCTTCACGAGACAAATTCATATGTACCTAAATTGTTTCACTATGCTCCACTAGTTTCATGAGTGAATGAGTCTAGTTTAAAGTATCACCAAGATATTTTATCTAATAAGGCAATGATAGAGACAGTGCCTGCCTCTTTCTTGAGCAACTGAAAAGACGCCCACAACAGCCTTAACCTTGGACCTTGAGCAAGGGCGGACAAATTTGAAGGTTGTTTTCCACGGTTCTGTTCAAATTCAATAGCACCAAGATCCACTTGTTTTATGGAAGACAGAGAATTCATCAGTTTTTCTTTTGCGACATCCCATGCAAATTCTATGCTGATGCGATCATTGTTTCTCCTCACACTGCAGTTAAACATGGAAAAGAATTAACAATGAACAGTGATACATAGATCTAACAATTAAAATGTTACATGGATCAAACATTGTCGAAAGACTGCAAAGCACCTTCAGTTAACTAACAATACCACTTAAAAAATGCACTGGTCTAATAACCATTCTTACCTACCCAAAGAGGACATCCTGTCAGGGTCCACATCTCCACTTTGGATCTTTCCTCCAGTATCTAAAGGAGAATTTTTTTCAGTAGGTATTATTCCAGCTATATATGTAAGGATTATGCTGGTCATGAGAAGCATATGGTCAATGGTAGGAACCCATTCAGAAGTTACTATAGCATCAGCATCAACAAGAGAAGCAAGGCAAAAGCAACTCTTGCAACTTTGCATTTTTGATCTTCTCTCCAACTTCATTAAGTACGGAGTAATGACCTTCCAAATGCTCGATGATGGAAAGCGAGATATTTTACAACTCCCAAAGAAAAAACCCCTGAGCCATAGATTGTGAGTATCAGACATTACTGATTACTGAAATAAAATTTCTTTCTTTTTAAAAAAAAATGGGAATGACCTTATTATATTGATGGCTATGCAACAGGAAATAAGAGGAAAGCCTGTCTATTCAAACATAGAAGCAGAAATTTAAACTCCATAACTAACTCTAAGGGATAAAGAAGCTTTAGAGTGACACGGTCTTTGGGCTATGTTTTATAATTTTATCTTCTTTTGCAACTATATCCATAGAAATCTGGTTACCTTTATCTCAAAAAATAAATATCCAGAGAAATCTAAGTGGTCAGATCAGGAAACAAGACCTGTGCATCAACATAGGTGAGCTTTTCGGCATGAAGAGTTGTTGTTTCAAGAGCTGTCCACTGTCCAGCAGCTTAAAACTTGATGTGAAAGCCACCTGTCCTGCCATCTGTAATTTTGTTTTCTTAGTAAAATTATTCAATTGATTTTTCACATACTGCAAGATGCTCACACGACCTTGACTTCCAAAGCAACAACTGCATAACAATAAATGATAATCAATTACAACGATGAACATCCAGTCACTACAAAAAGGTATCCTAATATTTTCATTCCTTTTCCACGTGGTGTGCTATGTTACATGTTTTACCTTTTTTCTTTTGTACAACAATGACATAACCAGTGTTATCCCACAAGTGAGGTATGGGGAGGGTAGGATGTACCAGACCTCACCCTACCTTTGTAGGGTAGAGAGGTTGTTTCTGATAGACCTTGGCACAACAGGAAAAATGAAGAATAAGATACTACATGAATACTAACTAATACTACTAAGAGCCTGTTAGAATTGGCCTAAAAGTTGGTCAAACCTACTTTTAAGTCATTGTTAGCTTTTAGGAGTGTTTGACAAAGTTTAAAATAACTTAAATAAGTTTAAAATGACTTTAAAAAAGTTAAAAGTAGATACTCCCCTACTTTTCATTTTTTTAACGTAAAAGTTACTAAAGTTTGACTTTTAAAAAGCTACTTTTTTAAGTTAAGCCAAACGGGCTCTAAATAAGGAGAAGAGGAGATTGACACCTTGCCTCTCCCTAATAAAAGTACGACAACACTTACTACCTACCACCCTTATTCTCGACCTCCATATATTCTATCTATGATCCTCAATAACTTAAAATGTGTCATGTCCTATCTAATCACCTCCCTCAAGTTCTTCTTGCCTATCTCTACCTTTCCTAAAACCTATTATAGTCAACTTCTCACACCGCCTTACTGGTGCATCCGTGCACCTCCTCTTCACATGCACGAACTATCTCAGCACTGCTTCCCTCGTCTTGTCTACCACGAAGGTCACTCCCACCTTATCTTTTATAACCTGGATCATAATCTTATCTCCTCTAGTATGCCCACACATCCATCTGAGCATCCTCATCTTTGCTACCTTCATCTTCTGATCGTATGCGATCTTGACTAGCCAACATTCTGCCGCAATATGATAATATAAGTCTAAACACTACACTGTAGAACTTACCTTTAACCTTGGTTACACATTCTTATCACAAATTAACCCAAAAGCGAACCTCCATTTCACCCACTCCGCTCCAATACAATATGTGACATCATTATCAATCTCCCTGTTAATTGGATCATAGACCCAAGATACTTGAAACTTCCTCTCTTGGGGTATGACTTGTGTATCTATCTTCACTTCCACCTTCGCTTCATGTGTTTACATCCTTGAAACTTGCACTTTAGATACTCGATATTAGTCTTGCTTAACTTGAAACCTTTAGATTCTAGAGATTGTTTCCAAACTTCTTGCCTATTGTTAACTCCATCACGAGTCCCGTCAATCAATACTATGTCATATGTGAATAACATACAACATGGTACCTCCCCTTGAATATGGCACGTTAATCTGCCTATCACTAAGACACTTTTTTTCTTTTGTATTTGGATTAAATTACGAGGCAGCTTAACATATGAGAGTAAGTGCATTGTTGCTCCTAATTTGCTGAAAGCAAAAACATGACTATGCAACTTTCATAGTGTATGAATGAAGCATGTCCTCACCATACATATGAATTCCAACAAGAAGAAAAAAACAATGAGTTTTGTCTTCTTTTATACGCCACTGTATGCTAGGGTGTCCAATTGGACACCCCTTCATTGGAAAAAAATACCGCATATACAAGTAAAATGATACACGAAGTGATTAAATAACATATTTTGGACACCCTTGGCATAATAGGTTGTTATAGCCTAGTGGTTTATGATGTCTTGAATGTGTGTTTAGACATCTTTAATGAGTTAGTACTTGCGTGTTCAAATCTCACTTGCAACAATATTTTTCCCTTTTTAAAAAGAGCTTTTGTTGTTTAATTTTTGGACCCTCTTCGTGAAATTCCTGTGACAATAGAGTTAATCAAACTTCCGTACAATTCCAAAGCATTAGACAAATGAAACTTGTATCAAATTACACTTGTCCGGCCTAAATATGACCTGTACAAATTGTAAATGAAGCTTAGAAAGGCTAAACAACCACTTGCATATTTAAAACAAATGAACTATCATAGGATATCAAAATAAAATACAAATGTATGCATAAAAAGAAGTAGCATTCTAGTTCCCCGCATGTTTGGGTTGTACTGTTCACAAAGTATATTACACTTCACCATAGCATCTACTATACCAACAAAAAATTTACTTCACCATATTAATAAACCTCCTCACGTATCATATTCACCTCAACAAACAAAATGCACAGCATTTATACAATCGGACAGAGCATTGAAGAACATATACTCTCATCAGCAACAGCGATACACATATCAATGATTTTCTAGCGGAATGCAGAATCCTTAGAACCCTAAAAACTCATTACTTAAATGTCTAAAAGCTCAATCCATGCGAGCAGAATAAAACCCTAGATATCATAGAGGGAGAGGAGCAAAACGGAGAAAGCGATTGAGAAAGCAGTGGTGGGAACGAAGCTTACTGGATTGGAAATACCTGGAGTGATGGATGGACCAAATACCGCACAGGAGGATAACCACCACAATGATATACACATGAATACCAAAAGTCAAATACCGCACACTCCCTTTATTTGTGTTTCCTTTTTTTTCTGCTTATTTATTTGGTTTGCTTTAGTTGGAGCGGCTGCTGAGATTCTATTTTATGCTCTCTTGATCCATCCAATTGAAAATATATATTTATGTGGTAAAATGAGAACAAAATATATATAATAATGGTACTATACAAAAAAGGAAAACAAATAGTAAATGGAAAATATTAGGTAGAGAGTATTATTTAATCTCTTTTTAAGTGTGTATTTCACAAGGGCGAAGACTACCCTTTTATATGATATACAAATAATGCTTTTACAACCTTTGACAAATACGTTTAGTAAAATATTTAATTAATACAATAAATAGATACATTACGTTAGAAATAGATTAAGAGAAATATCCACAATTAAATGGATTTGTAATACTCCCCCTTAAATGTTTATAGATAATGTGTCTTGTTAAAACCTTACTAGAAAAAATTCAATGGGAAAAGGCCTAGTGAAGGAAAAAGATTACACATATTTTGTAATACGTCTTGAGTGCTGTCTCATTAAAAACTTTACTAGAAAAATCCAATAGGACAAAACCTTGGTTAAGGAAAAAAGAGTACATCGCGTATTTTACTACCCCTGATTAAAAATTTATTTGATATCTTGGAGATGGCGTATTTCAATCTTATATCTTGGTTTCTCAAATATTGACGTTGGCAATGTCTTAGTGAATAAATCTCCAAGATTATCACTCGAACAAATATTGAACATTTATCTCACCATTTTGTTGAAGATCATGTGTGAAAAATAACTTGGGTGAAATATGTTTTGTTTGGTCTCCTTTGATATATCCTTCCTTTAATTGAGTTGTGCAAGTAGCATTATCTTCAAACAATATTGTTGGAATTTTTGTTTGAACAGAAAGACCACATAATTGCAAAATGTGTCGAGTCATTGATTTCAATCATACACACTTTCGACTGGCTTCATGAACGACTATTATCTCTGCATGATTTGAAGAAGTAGCAACTATTGTTTGCTTCATCGAACGCCATGATATAGATTGTAACACCCCGAAAATGCTAACAAGAGTCGCATGTCGATATACCACTGCTTAATTTTTACAATATGTTTAATTCTCATTTTGGGAACTTGAAATAATGTTATATTTGCAACCTTGCTTAAAATAATTGTCATCGTAATTTAATGTATTGTATGGGGGTATTTGCGTAATGTTTTAATTAGAAATATGTATAGCTTTAAAAGGAGGTGAAGGATATATATATATATATATCTATATATATATATATATATATATATATATATATAGGTGTATATGTATGCATTTGGGCAGCACACAAGTATTTGAGCAGCCAACTTTTATGGACAGTTGTGTATATGATAAGCACCTCTTGTGTTACTATATTTTGACAACTTCTCTTAGGAAATTCGTCTCACCTGAAGTATAAGTCCCTTAGAACATTATCTAACATGTTGCTCTTCAAGATCACAAGAGAAAATCTTGGTCCTTTTGGCTGGAAATCGAGTTACACTCTTCTCTTTGGTAAGTGGTAAAACATGTTTTTGAGCTGGGTAGCGTTTAGTAGATTAAGCATATCTCGTTCTATAGAACTTTGTTTACTGTGAATAAATATGATTTGGAAAGATAATTCGTATATGTACAACTCTTATGTTTATGTTAAACACTAATTTAGTTGTTATGGATTCGAAATATGGGACGCATCATAGGACAAGTTCTGTCCAGATTCTGAAGTTTGAAATCCTGTATGGAAAACTGTTAGTGTTTTGAATATATCTTTTTATCCAAAATACATTTTTTGGTAATTCTTGGTTGTTTGCAACCTTAAGAGAGGTACCTACATCTTTCATGAAGAGTATACAGTCCAGTTTTGCCGTTTGCTATTTCAAATCTTAGATGCGACATGATGCACTAGGATGGCCAGAATTTACTGTTTGGGAGCATAGTCGTATTTGTACAGGCTAGGCTTACTTGTGATGATAACCCTATTTTACGTCATCATTATTGAGCTGCTAGAAAGTAAATAAGTTATTGAATTCATTTTTTTAAGGTTGTATATCCTCGTGTACAAGTTGAAGACTTTGATACGCTGCTAGGTCTACGGTTTGACTCGTGGAGTTTTGTTGGACTATTTTTGTGCTAAAGAACTGAGGTTTGTGTATAAACTTATACTTGTACTCTTTTTACCTGCTGGTATAACTGGAAGTTATCTTGGTACCTTGGTTACCTCTTGTCACGTTCCATTGTCGTATTGGTATTCGTTAATACATTAAAGACGCTTATGTAACTCGCTCACTTGTACGGATTGTTTGATCACTTAGCACTCTTGTTAGGACCTTGTCCTTCTTGTGGCTGTAACTTTGTCACTCTTGGCATGCCTCTTGGTTCAGATCATTTGCCATCTTGACTCTGAATTTTTAGTTCGTCTTAAGAATGAAAGTTGTCCATTTTAAGTACGAACTAGGAAGCCATTTTTTAATATGGTTCTTGGTTCTCTTGATTATTGGGTTTTGACCCTTCTTGATACCTGCTCGTGCTTGGTGTGACGACATGATGTATATATTGGGTGAGCCTTGTTATTGAATCTCTTGAAAAGTTGTGCTATGAGCATTCTTGACATTTGGACCTTTAAGTATTGAACTTGATACTCCTTGTATATTGTTTACTTGATTTACTGATTTTGTTTCGATCGTGCTGCCCTTGACTTGAGAATGATAACTTGGTGAATTTAAGGGCTCCAAACCTATAGTTTGTACACCACTAAGTTATATGCTTAGCGATAGTTGTTTCTATCGTAGGGGTTGTTCATGATGATGCTTGAAGCTGGCCATTGATGATGGAGATTTTGAAAGCCTTAAGGAAGATCACATTTGCATATAGGCATATATATTTTGTATAACCTTGGGACTTGTACATGATCTTTGTGTTGTATATTTACAGGAGATTTTGAGGGCTGATTTGGCATGTCACCATGGGTTGTAATATAAGTATGGTTATACGTTTTATCTTTTTGGGGTGTGTAAACCCAAGTCTTGTAATATACTAATTTGCTATATGTCTTGAAAGTTGTGTGAAGCATGAGTCGACTGATTTCGGTACTCGAAAGCTTGTAATATTCTTGTTATTTCACCCTCGAGTGTGAGGTTAGCATATGCATGAAGATTTGGTCGGTTAATTGCTTAAATGTTATATTATTTTTTTTGGAGTTTGTTATGAATCTAATCCCTCTACTAGATTAAAATCAGTATGTCCTCATTAATTGGTTTTAAATGTCGCAAATATTTAATTAGATTTCTTGTTTAAGTAGTGGTATAGTTTTGAAAGGATCGCTACATAGATGTACCTCCATATGTGAATAAATAGTCTGTCTAAGATCATGCTTTATATGGGTCAGACAAATATTTTACATCTGCATAACCGATCAATTACGACTTTGATGCATTAATATTAGAATACAACAATCACATATCAATTGTTCCTTGAAGACATCTGAATATATGCTTAACATCTTTCCAATGTCTTCTTGTTGGACATGAGCTGAATCTCGCCAATAAACTTACTGCAAAATAAATATCTTATCTGATATTATTGGCAAGGTACATTAGTGCCCCAATAGCACTGAGATATGGAGTTTCATCAGCAAGAAGTTCTTCATCATTTTCTTGAGGTCAAAATGGATCTTTATTTATATCAAGGGATCTCACAACCATTGGGGTACTCAATGAGTGTGATTTATCCATGTAAAATCATTTCAAAACCTTTTTAGTATATGTTGATTGATAGATAAATATCTCATTTTCTAGATGTCCAATCTAAAGTTCAAGACAAAATTTTATCTTATCAAGATCTTTCATTTCAAATTCTTTCTTCAAACACTCTACAACTTTTGAAAGTTCTTTAGGAGTTTCAATGATGTTCAAGTCATCAACATAAATAGATATTATTATAAATTCAGATTTTGACATTCGTATAAAAATACAAGGACAAATAGGGTCATTCTTATATCTTTCCTTTAGCAAATATTCGTTAAGACAATTATACCACATTCGCCCTAATTGTTTCAATCCATATAAAAAAAAATTGAAGATTTATTGAACAAGTTTCTTTGGAATTTTTATATGCTTCAAGCACTTAGTGCTTCAGGGATTTTCATAAAAATATTGTTGTCTAGTGAGCCATATAAATAGACTGTGACAACGTCCATTAGATGCATTTTAATCTTTTCATTAACTGTCATATTTATTAGATACCTGAAGGTAATTGCATCTACCACAGGAGAATATGTCTCCTCATTATCAATGTTAGGTCTTTGTGAAATCTTTGTGTCACAAGTCATGCTTTATATCTTACAACTTTACCATTTTCATTGCGTTTTTGCACAAAAATCCACTTGTACCCCATTGGTTTGACACCTTCAAGTTCGGACTATTGGTCCGAAAACTTCACGTTTTTTGAGTGAAGCCAGTTCTATTTGAATTGCTTCCTTTCATTTTGACCAATCATCTCTATGTCTACATCCATAGACAGATCTTGGTTCCAAATCCTCATCTTGTTGCATTATTTCAACTGCAACATTATAGGCAAAAATATTATCCACCACAATATTATTTCGGTTTCACATTTTTCTCATCGAGACATAATTTATTGAGATTTCCTTATTCTCATTATTTTTTGGTACATGGACCTCCTAAGTGGTGTTATCATTTATTATGCCTCGGAGCTCTTCATGAGTAATTTCCTCCATATTATGATCATCTTGATAATTTATTTCTTTCTTTTTTCGAGGATTATTATCCTTGAAATCAATTGATCTACCACATTTTAAGTGTGGTCCAAACTCATTTGCCTTAATATTTTGTTCTATCGGGATATCAACTCGAACTTGAGCAATAACAACTGGGATATATGATTTAGTAACTCATGGAAGGTTAGTAAATGCAAATAAATCATCTTTTGAACTTTTTGGTCACATTGATTTGTTCGAGGAACTAAACGAGACAGTGAAAGTGAATTTCGGTCCATCTCATTTCCCAACTGATTTTGCTCTCCCCCTAATGTTGGGTATACTGTTCATCAAAATGACAATCATCAAATTTTATCGTAAATAAATCTCCAGTTCTAGATTCCAAATATTTTATAATAGAACAAGATTCATACCCAACTTATATCCTCAACCTTCTTTGGGGACCCATCTTTGTGCGTTGTGGTGGAGCAATTAGAACATAAACCGCACAATCAAAGATTCTAAGATGAGAAATGTTTGGCTCCTCATCAAAAACTAATTGCAATGGGGATATGTCATGATAACTGATTGACCTTATGCGCACAAGTGTTGCTGCATGCAAAATAACATGCCCCCCCATATTGAAACAAGAAACTTTGTCCTTATCAACAATGATCTAGCTATCAATTGAAGACGTTTAATCAATGACTCTGCTAGACCATTTTGTGTATGAACATGTGTAACATGATGTTCAACTGTTATTACAGTGAACAAACAATAATCATTAAATGTCTGAGATGTTAACTCACTAACATTATCAAGAAAAATTATTTTTATTGCATAATCTGTAAATTGTGTTTTTAACCTTATTAGTTGAGCCAACAACCTCGCAAAAGTCATATTGTGAGTTGATAATAAGCCCACATATGCTTATCTTGTATCAAGACCATATAATATTTAAATGGTCCAAGGGTGAATAGATCCACATATATCACCCTATATTCGTTCCAAAATGCAGGGGATTCCACCCAACCTTAGCTGCTGATGGTTTGATAACAAACTTTCCTTGAGAACAAGCAGCACAAGAGAATTTCTTCGACTGAAAGTATGCTCATGTTAATTCTCAATTATTTTACGCATCATATTATAATCGAAATGGTCCAATCGATCATGTCAAATGATAAAATCATTAGAACCAGTAAATCTTTTGTTTACTATGACATGTAATTCAACCGTATCAATATTTGTATTGTACAATCCAGAAGAAAGTGCAGACAATTTTTAAAGCACAATTTTCTTCTCCGCATTTATTGTTGTAATATAAAAGTATTCAACATTTTCATCATTTGCAGTCTCAACATGAAAGCTATTTTGACGAATAATCTTGAAACTTAACAAGTTTCTTTGAAACTTACTACAATACAATGCATTCTCAATTATCAATTTTGTAGTAATAAGTCCGCTCTTTCAGAACCCTCAATCAATTTTGTATTACCAGATATTGTATTAACATATGCCTTTTCCATAATCAAATGAGAGAAATATTTCTTTTCTCTTAGTATTATATGCGTTGTGGTACTGTTCAGAAGGCACATATCGCCATCACTCATTTTGGATCCAACTCTTCATAAAATAAAAATACATAATAAGAAGTACGAAACAAACTAACAAAAGAAAATTTAAGTACTTCAACTTTAAGTAAGACATTTAAAACACATAACAACATTATTTATTTTCCAGTTCAATGATCAATCTTCCGTTGCAATCTCCAAAGAAGTCCTCAGCTTCTGGACGAGTAATATAATCGAGCCCATCAAAAGCATCATCTTTTAGTGTTAAATTTGCCTCAGCATTCTCATCATATTTATGAGAAGACCCTGCCTAAACATTATCTTTGAGAGTCAAATTTGACTTTACCTGGGCATTAGAAGAGGAGGCACCACTTTTATTTCCTTTTTTTTTTAAAGAAATTTTGATATAGCCTGACAAAATACTCAGGTGCCCGACATTCATTTTTTCAGTGACCTTTAAGGCCACACCGATGACAGTGATCGCCCTTGCCTTTTGAAGGATTATTTTGAGAACTCATATTGTTCTCCTTTTTGTTATGACCACCACCTCGACTATTATTATATCGTCTTTTAATTTTTCCACGTCCACATATATTATGATGACCCCAATTATTTTATCTTATTTCAAACTAGTCGTGTGCTTCTACCCCATTTGCTTACGGTAATGGAGCAGTTCCAATGGAACAGACTTCATGATTTCTCATTAAAAAAGTCATTATGTTGCTCAACCACCAGAGGACATCAGAGGCGGATCTAGGATTTGGAGGCCCTGGGTGCCGCATTGTTCAAGTAAGATAAGCGGATCGGTTGCTTTAATTTTGGGTTACAATCGAGTTATTTATCTTTTTTCAATTTTTATAAACAAATCGATTAAACATGCATGTTAGTAATATTTTCTTTTAGATATTATGAGATTAGAGCTAACTATATAATTTAATTTTTATTTCTTTTTAGGAATTAGTGGCCTTATTCGCTGAAACTTTGAGGAAAAAAAGAGATTTTTCACTCTAAAATTTGAGCTTGTATAAACTATCTAATAGTGTTAACTTAATATATTCATATTCCATTAACTTTATGTGTTGTTGCAAATATATAACAAAGAAAATACAAATTTTAGTTTCAATCTAGTCATCCTACTTAGAAAGAACGTTGGTGAAGATCAAAAGACTTCAAATTAAAAGAACTCTAATAATAATATTCATCATTTTTAAAACTTATATTTTTTTTAAAACTACTGTTTAAATATATTCTTAATAATATTTATGTCACGTTCATAATTCAGTACTCATTAATTAATAAAGAAGAAACACGCGACACTCATATCAAGAGATTAATAATTAGTGAAAGAGAAAGTAAAATAACTTAAGAATCAATTATGGTGAATAGGATTCAATTTGAATTAATAAAGAATACTAGTAAATAAATAAGAATGAATGGAAGGTAAAAATAATAATAAAAAAAACTTCACACATTAATAAAAATGACAAAAGAAAAAGTTTTCAAAAATTAATGTTGCAGACGAGGTTCGAACCTGAACTGCCCGTGGCAAATTGCCTGCTTTGCCAATTGGGACTGTTTACCATATTGTTCAGTGGGTTACAAAGAAAATATATATTAAATTTCTTATATATATATATATATAAAGTTTTTTCCGAGATTAGTGGGTGCTGTGGCACCCCTACGGGCACCCATATATAGATCCGCCTTTGGAAGACATGAGATCAATTCAAAGTATTTCTAAAAACCCTTTCCACGGTATTGTTGTTGTAATATCATATTAGAGGCATGAAAAGTAGTAAGTGTCTTTTCCAACATGTCCTCATCTTTTATAGTTTCCCCACATAATTTCAATTGGGAAGTGATTCTAAATACAACAGAGTTATACTCAATTACGGTTTTATAATCTTGAAACTGTAAGTGCATTCACTCATAACGAGCCCTTGGCAATACCGTTGCCTTGAGGTGGACTTACCTCCCTTTCAAATCTATCTACAATTCAAGTGGATCTTTTACTGTCAAGTAAACGACCTTCAGGCTTTCATCTAGATGATGACGAAGGAAAAATCATAGTCTTTGCTTTATCTTGAATTGATGTTTTATTTCCTTCGATTATACTATCACCATGACCCTTATCAGTAAGGTAAATTTCAACATCAAGTACCCATGACAAATAGTTCTTTTCATAAATGTCAAGTGCCACAAATTCAAGCTTTGACACTTTCGATATGATGAAAATTATCATAAAATAATTGAGTTAATATCATGATGTTTGTTTCTTTATAATAAATGGCAAATTAATATTTTAAATAATAAAACATCATATGAGTATAAAATATATTAAATGCATGAACCTGGAATGTTACAAAAACATGTAAGCTCATGAAATATTGAAACGACAAATTCAAGTCATATTTAATACAATAATATTTATTATTAGTTTCAATAGATATTATCGCCAAAGTTTTGTAAAAATTTCAAGTCATATTTAATACAATACTATTCTTCTTTATGATATACAAATATTTATCATAAATTTATGACAAGAAATTTTTTACGAGTATTCTAACTAGCATGTTATCGTATTGCCTAGTATTTAATTTAGAGTTATAAGTTAGTAGCATATAAACAACATAAAAATATAAACCTGAAACGTATTGATTATTATGCCTAGTAAAGTATCATAATAATACCTAAAGTAAGTTATGTATGCAGTAATTAAATTGTAGATCAAAGATTTACGTAAGTCCTATTAGAGATGTTATAATCATATAAATGTATACCTGACTCGGAAAGAAAATTGATTATTAACTTTTAGGAAAAGAGATAATCTCAAATTAATGATCTCAATTGGTTAGAGACTCATTTTGATAACGTGTTATAAAATGAGAGAAAAAAATACAATAATACTAAACAAGAAAGGAACACAAATGACAATGGAAAGTATTAAGTAGAGAGTATTATTTGATCTCTTTGAGTGTGTATTTCAAAAGGGTGAAGACTACCCTTTTATAGGACACACAAACCATCCTTTTACAACTTTTGACAAATACGTTAGTAAAATATTTAATTAATACAATAAATAAATACATTACGTTGGGGATATATTAAGAGAAATATCCACAATTAAATGGATTTGTAACAATTTACTTTTACTTGTTGAGTTTTAAAAGAGAAAAGACATAAAGTCACCATTGAAATTGTTTCGAATTTTCAAAAAGACACCTTAACTTTGCAAGCGTCCTATTAATTCAAAAAAGTTTTGAATATCGTTGTAAAAGGGTCATTTTGATCCATTTTCTCATCTATGAAGACACGTGTGATTCTCACCCATTTTAATTAAATTTAAATTAATAAAATAAGAATAATCGATCCGAATCTTAACAAAAATCCTTCCATTTGGAGGTCAGTATTCACTCTTCCTTCCCATAAAATTCATCATCTATATCCTTCCCAATATCCTTTTTCTTGCAGCTAACAGTAGTAGTTGTCCTATTTTAAGTCGTTCTTCATCAATATAATATGCACAATTTATACAATAATATTTCTATAGTGAATCAACTTGTTTCTTTTTTTGTTTTCCCATTTTTCTTCTTCCTTGATGGCCTGCACCAGAATCTAGATAGTAAAAAAACTACTTCTATGTCAGACTTGAGTATTTTCAAGTTGGTATACGTCTTTCCACCTTAACTCTATAAACAAATTTTGAATCTATTGAACATTTTCTCAAACCCTTTTCGAGAATTGAAGTTCAGAATCCAAGATTTAAGAGATACATGACTTTGAATCATGCAGACTTATAAAGCTATTAAGGAAGGGTTTAGACTATACTTGGAGAAAGAGGAATTGGGTTGTTGCTTTAGGAGCTCTTGGTGATATATATTGGTTATGGCGTTTAATTTATAGGGCTTATTGTTCACCCTTTATAGTTAGAAAGAACAAAAGATTTTTGAAGCTCATAAGTGTTTTTGTTTCTTTAGCTTAGAAGAGGGTAGGTTTTCAATTCCGCAAAAACAGATGAGTAATAGCTTTCTTGAACCAGATGAAAGACGCGCATTTGAGCACTCGTAATGAGGGGGAAATGTGTGAGATGAAGGTGATGTTGATTGAGCCTTCGCGTCGAATAAGTAAAATAAATCTGAGAAAATGGTTTATGAACAAAGATAATGGGAAAGTAAGTTTGAGCTATGTGTTGGTGACATATATATTGGAATGAAGTTGTAAGAAGGAATAATTTGGAATGTGATACTAAGGTGCAATTGTGGGCATTTAGAAAGGGTGTTGATTTGTGTTTTGCATTGGTTAAACTTCAAGATTGAAGCTAAGTTACATGTTTGAAGGTATTTATATTTGTTCATGTTTTTATTTATTCATGTTTTTGGTTATGTTGCTCCAACTCTGTCAATAGATAGTGTTAGATTCTCCAAAAATATAAAACTAGTGTATTTTTGGAGAATCTGACATAATTACAAAAATAATTTAAGTAATTAATAGAAAAATTAACTGAAATGCGACATTTTTAATTGGTTATGGAAGCAATATGATACAGTCACGCGCGTCATCTGCGTGTTCGCAAACAATGGGTCAAAATGACTCAACGATATTCAAAACTTTTGTGGGGGTAACAAGACACTTGCAAAGTTAAGGTGTCTTTTCGAAAATTCGAAATAACTTCAGTGGTGACTTTATGTCTTTTCTCATTTTTTTAAAATTAAATAATATTATAATATAATTTTCATTTATTTATTACTTGGTGTGTTTTGGTCAATATTTAACAAATAAAAATGAATATAGAAAATATCAAACTAGTTAACATGGAAATCAACGTGAGCTAGTTTGATCTCACTTTCTTTGACAAATATGTTTTCACTTTGCACGCTTCTCTAGTTTGATCTCGTTATATATTATTTTTGAAACTTTTTTGAGTAATTTTTTTTAACAAACAAATTCTTGACCTATTATTGATTTATTTTTTCTTGATCTACTGATTCGATTTTTACCCACATTAAAATCACTGCTATGAACATGATCAAGATAAAATTAAAATGCAAGAAAAAGTGATTGAAACTCTACATCGATATATGATACTTTTGATTTTTCATCACCAAAATAAAAAAATAAACGATACAATTGCATTTGTGTTGCTATCTATTTCATTATGTGAAGATCTAACATATTCTGCACTTTGCTCTAGTAAGTTAGAGAATTTCAGGTTGTTCTATAATATATAGTTAATGGATGTTAGATTAACAAAATGAGTGTAGATTAAAATTTCAAATTATGTTACTCAAGAAGAAACTCTTTAAAAATAATTTATCTTAAACTTCTATTAAGTTCTAGTATTTTTCATATTCGAGTATATCAAGTATAATGAACATAATAAACGTAATTATGTCTTTGTAAGTTGAATTATGTTTCTTCTACACATCTTTTTAAAATCTGAAATAGAAAAAAATAATGAATAAATATTTTTCATGAATTCGTTGATGAAACTTTTAAATTACTTCGACCTTGAATGCCGGTGATTCGCATCAATGGTATTGAAGAAACAAGAATAATGATGAAACAAGAACGATGAACTATTCCTATTTTCGATAAGTCAAGACTGATCTGGACTAACTTGATAAAATACATTTGGAGTCTAATTACCTTATACTACTATATTTATATATAGTCGGCTATAAATATGGTATTTGATCAAACATATTTTAAGTGCTCTTGGGTATGGAGTCGACTTTGTTATGAAGCGTTTTACCTTTAATATGAACTTTTCAACGCAAACTAAAATTTAGTCGATGCCAAAAAACATGTTGAAATTTCACCCAAATTTAATTGTCCAAAAATATTTAAGAATCTATCGCCAAACGCAATCCCTTTTTGAAGTATACATGCCACGATTCCACTATTGTGAAAGTTAACGTTCGAGTACAACTCACAATATTTGAAAGTAGTTCAAGTTATGAATAACATTAAGGGACAAATAGTATCAACATTGGGGTGGTGGCGCAGTTGGCTAGCGCGTAGGTCTCATAGCTTAACGAGTAATCCTGAGGTCGAGAGTTCGAGCCTCTCTCACCCCATTACTTTTTTTTGATACGTACATCCGGGTCGGGCTTACCACACCAACCGGAAACCCGACCCGAATAATTGACCTGGATCCTTTTTTTGTTAGTATTTATTATTATTATTTCCGCAGCCACCTCCAAAACCCTAAAACCCTTCCTTCCCTGTTAAATCTCTGAAAGAGCAGAGAGAGACAGCCTATCAGCAAAGCAAAAATGGTGAAGAAAAGCAAAAGTAAGTAACTGAATTGAAGTTTTGATTCAGTTTTCCTTTGAGTTTTGGTTAATAATATGCAGATGTTTTGCAGAGAGTAAGAGTAAGAG
The DNA here is from genome assembly GCA_036553675.1 of Solanum okadae. Taxonomy (NCBI): domain Eukaryota; kingdom Viridiplantae; phylum Streptophyta; class Magnoliopsida; order Solanales; family Solanaceae; genus Solanum; species Solanum okadae. Next base: position 44,032,879 of record CM071686.1, read on the forward strand.
GGTGTCTTTGAAGCAGAAACATAAGATTATAAGGAAAGTGAAGGAGCACCATAAGAAGAAGGCCAAAGAGGCAAAAAAGCTTGGACTTAATAAGAAACCTAAGGTAGAGAAAGATCCAGGAATTCCTAATGACTGGCCTTTTAAGGAGCAGGAACTCAAGGCTCTTGAGGCTCGTCGTGCTCGTGCTCTCGATGAGTTGGAGCAGAAGAAAGCTGCCCGTAAAGAGAGGGTAATCACTTGTTCCCATGCCATCTGTGCTTTGCCAGATTTATTTGAACTTTATACTGTTACTAGTATGAGCACATGTAATTTTGCTTTCTGTAAAATTATGAAATCAAAGATAGTAATAACTTATCCGCACTGATGTTTACATCAAATTAATAGATAAGCTAGAAACACTTGATTAATTCAATCTGGAAACGTTAACAGTTGAAGAGAAATGTAGGTGTGCATGTGTAATTAGATATTAAGAAGAAAATCTACGGTATTTCGCAAAGCCGCAAAAGGAGAAGTAGGGGAATTCTAACATCAAAACACATATCAAAGTATAATGATATTACATTAATTATAACAGTATTCTATTAGAAAAAAAAGAAGTTCACTTGAAAAAGAAAAGGAAAGAGGCTATTAAATTTCTTCTGAACAGTTATTGAGTATGAACTTATTTTAGCTGCTAACTGTGAAACAACTTATGCCAAACCAAGGAAACCTTGGTAGCAGAGATTTAAGAGTAATCTTGGTTGTCCCAAAGATGATCTTTAATTGGTTTATTACTCATGTCTCCCAAAGTTAACAAATTTTTTTGCCAAACCATCTATGGAAAGATGCTGTATCTGTTGCAGCCTTCTTAAACAAAATGAACAAAGGCCCAAGGGCTTTTATCCATCAGACATGAATGAAAGGGGATGACACCACTCTAATGATTGGAAAAATCCTAGAAAAGCCACTTCCATCCTTTGGCCCAAAAAGTACACTATTCTATAAAATCCCATAAAAAGTCTTCTAAGAGAATAGGTAAAATATCCATGTATAGCCTCTGGTCCTTCACTATTTTTCGTCATATCTGGTGATCTACTGTATCATACTCTATGTCCTGTTCCTCTAATTTCACAGTCACCAAGAACCTTATGCTTACTGTGCAAAAAAGAATCATGCATAAGATCAGTTATACCATATACTGTCTTCGAATTCAATTAAGACAATTCTATTGTTAGATTAAGTACCTGTGGTGGATCATATCCAACATACTCATTATACTTAATAGGGATATCCTTGTGCTCTGATAGAATCTACTTGCTACAAGGTACTTTAATGTCATCTGGTCTTGCTGGAATTATCGAGATCAAGAAACAGGATCTTAGCTTTCTTTTGTCATAAACCTAGAGAAGCCATAATGCCATAGAACCAATCCAAGAGAAGATCATAGGGGATTTGTATTTTCTCAATGCCATCTACGGAGGTTCTAATTCTTCAATCACTGACAGTCAAAATTCAATCTGAAAAATTTCTTAAATCATCCTAATATGTGCCTAACTGATTTCTTTGCAATTTCATATTCCTCGTTAGCTGTTAGATTTCACAATGGACCCATAAATTGGAAGAATTTGGAGCAGCATTAACAATATCTTGCCTAGTTCCTTTTCTAAAATCCAATACGCTCTACGTGGAACCAATAATAACTTTTCTCACTTCATTAGCTTTATCGTACTCCCTTTCTGAACACAATAAAGCAATACATGAATCATAAGAACTAAAGTCGAGCAGTTGGGTTATTTGAGTGTCGTTGGTTATTGTGGTAGTTTGATGCCTTCTATGTTGTCCAACTCTTGCACAATTTGGAGTCTATATCTGTTTTTTATCTGCAGAATAAGTGTATAGAATCGTCTCTTCTCTCTCTCTCCTATCATAAGGCTGCTCTAATAAAGTCCAAACAACACACCCTCTTCTGATAGGGAATAACATGGACCACTTCATTGAGACTATTAACTGCCTCTTGGATGCTTCCTCACTCACACAATAAAGAAAGAGAACTTATAATAGATTTTGTTTCAATCTTGTTTTCAACTCTGCCAAGAAAATCAATGACAGGTTTTGATTGAAACATCTCCCTCAAAATGTATCGAGATTCTTCCATCCTTCCTTTATCACATGAGCCTCTCACCAAGTACATGAAAACCAAAAAAACAGGTTGCGTACCTTTCATTTTGAACTTAGAAAAGAACCCAAGAGCACCTTCCTATGTCTCCGTTCTTACAATAGCTGTTAAGTACTCCACCGACAGTGAATTCATCTGATGTTAGTCCTTTAGCTTGTTATCATAGTGAAGCTTCAATACTTCATGTAGTTGACCTAAGTTGCTACATCCATCAATGAATGAAATGTATATGTGAGCATTCAATCTAAAGATTCTTTAGGGACATTTCCTCAAACAACTTCCTTGCATCTTCTAAAAGATCTTTTGATAAAGTGTCAATGGGTATTACCATGTGATTTCTGAAGGAATTACATAATAAACAGTAAATTCATAAACAACCATTCAAGAACTGCTGATTAAGGTTATTTTTAATTTTTCCTTTACAAAAGGTCTCTTTCACTCGCATCCATTTTTCTAGAGATTTACGTGATAGCAAAATTGAAAACTTCATGGACCTATGATATGGAATTCATGCTTATTATCAAGCTGATCAAATTCCAAAATTTTTGGAGCATTGTCCTAAAACTTTCAAGTGGCTTATTAATTGCGCTGCCACTTGGTTTAATGCGGTGCTTCTTCCTCTCCTTCTAATAAATATATAGATTTAGAGGTATTTAAAGGCTCTGTATCTGCTTGATTTCATGAATAAAGGGTGCGCTTTTGCTACCTTACAATGTTTGATTGCTGTCTACTTGTGCTGGAATTTTCAATGGAATTTATGGAAATGATATTGTGGTTCTCTGTGTCGCTGATATTCACTGTCATCTGTTGATTTTGATATGAAAATATCTTGGTTTTTATATTTTTCTACTTGATACAAAGAAATAGAAAGGAACTTGGACTTGTTTAGGAATTTCAATGAATTTGAGATAAATCATAAACATTTAATGATGGGAATTATCTCCTGGGTCTATGAAATAAAAAAGAATTTGTCTCACTCATTTTCAGGTAAGACTTACTACTTTTTTGTGTGCTCGGGGAGGGTTATATAGATAAAAATAAAACATTAACCGAGTGGAATCAATGACTTAAGCATTTCTATTAAGGGCCTTTACAAAGGTATAGGTGGCTACTGAGCCTGGGCCATCTCAGCCTTGAAGTTGGAAGACCAACTCATATGTCAATGGTGGAAAAAAATCGTGTTTGATATAGGTTTCTTGCTATTGGGTTTCCGGTTTCCTAAGTTTCCTCCTGGTGACATTTTCTGTCCACATATTTACCTCCCACTGATATTGTTTTCCAGGCTAAGAAGAGAAAGCTTGGACTACTTGAGGATGATGATGTGTCCAAACTGGAAGATCTGACTTCAACGAAAGAAAAAGTTGGAGGAGGAAGGGTAAATGATGGCTCAGCTTCTTTTGTTAAACAACGAGGTAAGTGGAATTTTTTTTCTTTATGTTCATTATTTGTAGTTGGCAAAGGAAGTGGGAGTGAAATTAGAGGGCTTACTCCTTTTTTCTTTCTAGCTTGATGCTTGATTTTATGATGTAGATAACTCTGAAAGGGCTTTCTACAAGGAGTTGGTCAAAGTAATTGATGCTTCGGATGTAATTCTGGAAGTGCTTGATGCTCGAGATCCTCTTGGTACCCGCTGTCTTGACATGGAAAAGATGGTGATGAGAGCAGGGCCTGAGAAACATCTTGTGTTACTCCTCAATAAAATTGGTATTTTTTTTGTTCTATTATTGTTAGCATTATCCTGCATCTGCTTGGGTTTTCTTTTCTTTTACAGTACTTATCGAAGATAGCTACAGTGATATACCCCATGTCTTATACTATGTCATTCAGAAAGTAAAAGGCTGTTGGTTGGAGTTTAATCATAGAAGCACAAAGAAGTGGATATTGGTTATGATGTGTGAAATATATATATGTAAAATAATTTCCATATCTAAATATAATATGTATGTGTACGTGTCTCAGCTTTTCAGCCTTTTGATATAGGTCACTAACCTATATTCTGGTCTGTTTTTTTTTGTTCTGGAAATGTTGCATCAGATTCCTAGATTGTTGATGGTTCATACAATGTTCTGTAGAGAAACTTTGAAGGGTTACTTTTTCATTGTTACTTGGATTAGATCTTTTACTTCTCAACTATTTTCTCCAGATCTCATTCCTCGGGAAGCTGCAGAAAAGTGGCTAAAGTATCTAAGAGAGGAATTACCAACGGTTGCTTTCAAGTGTAGCACCCAAGAACAGAAGTCAAACCTGGGTTGGAAGCCTTCCTCAAAGGCTGGTAAGAGTAAGACTAGCAATCTTCTGCAGACCAGTGATTGCCTTGGAGCCGAGACACTGATAAAATTGCTGAAGAATTACTCACGAAGCCATGAGGTACTTCCAGGATCATCTTTATGGGGTTCTCTCTCTAGTTTGTGTTGCAGTGAGTTTTGGAATATGCATTGGAACTTCAACTTGTATACTTTTTGCACAAAGTGCTAGTAACCAATGGGTTTAATTGTTTTCTTTCTCATTCAGATAATTTGAATTTCAAATGAATGCTTTTGGGACATCAAAATTCTAATGGATAAAGCCAGGTGGAATTTAAAATCTACAGTAGCTTGACATTATAATCCCCATTTCTCAAATCCTCTTACACTTTGGACATTTCAAGTCTCTTATCTCTGTCAGTTGTGGGTGTGTTGGGTGTCTCTGAATGTGTTATTAAGAGAACTTTGCTTTCTAAGAATCAAGATGAACTAGGAGACATTAAACTTCGTCATCAACATCGAGAAGTTGTTTGAGCTTCTCTGGCAAAGTTACTTGCACTTTACATGCTCTTTGAAACCTTGAACTTATCGTTTGATAAAAAAAACTTGAACTCATCATATGTGCAGCTTGTTTAGCTGCATTTAGGTGGGTGCACCTGGAAATGGCTATCTTGTCACATGTAAATACCCAATTATACTTGACCACTATCGACATGGGTGCGTTCTATGGTAAAATTCTTGTACGTTTAGATGCATAAGATGAAAGGTTTTGGAGGAATAAAATAAGAAGAAATTTAAAGTACTTCATAGACGTTTCTTTGTCTAGTTTAGTCAATCATGTTATTTCATTTTGCAGTATGCTTGAGTTATTCTTTGTTACCCACTAATGATAATTTCTTGCAGATCAAGAAATCAATCACTGTAGGAGTCATTGGTCTACCAAATGTTGGTAAAAGTAGCCTGATTAATAGCTTGAAGAGATCTCACGTAGTCAATGTAGGTGCTACTCCAGGATTAACGAGATCCCTGCAAGAAGTCCAGTTAGATAAGAATGTTAAATTGCTGGACTGCCCTGGGGTTGTGATGCTTAGGTCTGCATCTGAAGATGATGCATCTATTGCTCTTCGAAATTGCAAGAGGATAGAAAAGTTGGACGACCCAATTGGTCCTGGTAATTGGATTTTGTTTCCCATTTTTGCTTCTGATTCTACTCTTTCAATAGTATTGATGTATCTAATTGCTAGTTCTGTGGGTTTACAGTGAAGGAGATTCTCAAACTTTGTCCAGAAAGAATGTTGGTTACCATATACAAGGTTCCTACCTTTGATTCTGTGGATGACTTTCTTCAGAAAGTTGCTATGGTTAGGGGTAAGCTCAAAAAGGGGGGAATTGTTGATGTTGATGCAGCTGCAAGGATCGTTCTGCACGACTGGAATGAGGGTATGTGTGAATACCATTTAGTTCCCTTCTAAAGAATTAAACTTCAAAAATATGAGGGAGTTTCACGCTCATAGCTGAAGTCACCATATTATTAAAATCTGATGTCCCATTGACACATTCCAGGTAAAATTCCATACTACACCTTACCCCCAACCAGGAACGAGGGGGAGCATTCAGAGGTCAAGATAGTTTCAGAACTTGGGAAAGAATTCAATATCGATGAAGTTTATGGAAGCGAGTCCTCTATAATTGGAAGTCTGAAATCTGTCAACGATTTTAACCCAGTTGAAGTTCCATCAAATCGGCCTGTTAGCTTTGATGATAACATGCTCGAGGTAAGTGATTTCCCTGTTATACTTCTAGGAACACTACTTGTATTTAATTACTGTTGTATTCTGTAATTGCTGTACCTTTGACCATTTCTGAACTTCATATGTTATCAGTTTTAGATGATTGCATCTAGTTTTGTATTTAAAGGCTGCTTTGGCTATTAAGTCATCTTTGAATGCTCTTTGAACCCAATTATCATACGTGGCCATTTTTTTTGCGTTCTCCATTTATGAGCATGATCTCACAACTATAGTCTTTTTCAAAAGAGAGTCTTGAATTATGTTTCCTATATACATTTCAGGACAATTTGCAGCAGCCATTGGCTGAAAATGATAATGCCACAGAAAACCTTGTTAGTGAGAATGGAGATGAGCCAATGGATTCCAGAGAAGGAGATGGATCCCAGACGAGGGGCAAAAGTGCTAGTAGTAGACAGAATGAGAAGTTGTACGGTGAGGAAGGCATGTTGAACACTAAACAGAAGAAAGCTGAGAAGAAAAGGAGGAAGAAAGACAAGACCTCAACTGCCAGTGATATGGACGGCGATTATGACTTTAAGGTAGATTATATCAAGAAGGATTCTGCTATGGATGATGCCGATGAAGTTGTAGCAACTGATGAAAGTAAGAACAACAGATTTGAGCTGCCATCTGGGGTTGAGTTGGATAATGAATGACGACAAACTCCCAGCTAGGAACTATGCTTGAAATTAGTTTTTGTGGTTACTGAATTTTTGTTTGCCTTGTAAAATATATTTGATACCAGAAATCTTTTCTGTTGTACTAAATTGAGGCCATTATATATCACGATAAACATTTTTGTCCATTGCATCTTGTCTCTTTCCCCAGTTTAGTTTGTCTCATAATCTACAGACGAAATATGTAAAACGAGTCCACAGACATGTTATTTGCACGACTAATTTGTAAGTCACAAATATAGTCCTGTTCTGTAGATTAGAGAATTTCTTGATGTGGTGATAGCTTTATCATCTATATACAATTTTTTGCACCATCAACACGACTTACAACATTGTACTAGAATTTATTAAGTTTTATCAACTATGTATGTAAAGTGAAAAGGTACAATATTTATGCTGAAATGATATTCACAGAGAAAGTTCTGTTCCTCTTCCACAAGTATCATACTGTTCCATTGAACAAATCTAAACTAGGTATAACAAGATTTCATCACAAGGATGAATGTAATACAACTACAGTATCAGTCTCCATTTGATATCCCTAACTCAGAGTCCTTGGCAGGCTGGGAATTTATGTTTGTTCGTGGACTAGCTATGTTCCCAGAAGCTGAGGCAGCAGTTGCTGTCGATGTATCTGCTTCAAACGAGTTGGAAATAAGTCCTTGTGTTTCCATCGTTTCACGTGCTGCCTTCTCTTTGGCTTGTTTGGCTCTTTCAAGAACCTCCTCCTGTTTTTGCACAAACCATTGAGGTTACACATTTCTCGCGAAGTAGTCTATAATCTTTATTACTAAGGATTTTAAACAACTCTGGACATCCAGGAATCATAAACAAGAATTTCATCGTTACGATGCTTAGCCTGTGAATAACATAGTAAAGATACACAGGCTGATTGTGTGTATACCAAGAGGAAACATTATGCAAAATTTTAGCTTTTTCTAATTTTACAGGTTTTCTTGTAGTTGTTGGTAAATGCCAATCCGAAACTATTAAATATCATTGAATGAGGGCCTCCCAAAGGAAAATAAAACAAATTGCTCAGACCATTCATATTAATTAATGTAACTTATAGCATTTAGTTTTGCAACTTCAACTACTTAATACCTGAAAGTCCTGAACTTGCTTTTGTTGCTCTGCTTGCAATCTGCCAACTGTACTTAGGAACTCCCCTACTGTAGACTCTATGCGCTCAGTAACTGCTTCCGCCAGAGCTTTACCTAAAAAGAACGCATCAAGGATATTCTTACTCTCATTTTCACCTGCAAGAGAGATGATTTTAGTTATTGGAAGATATGCAGGAATCTAGCAAGACTGAAGAAACAACAAATTAGTGACTAATCTCATATTATAAAGGAAACTCGATGACACCCTCTGTGCACCCAACCAAACCAAAGCAAGAGGAAAAAGAAGGTCTAGAGAAGCCAAAAAGAAATGGGAAGAACTAATGGAAGGTGTATTCTCGGTTTCAAGTTACAAAGCAAGTCTCTTTGAACCGCTACTACAAATCATAAAAAATTGCAGGCTCTTCAAATGGAGCAGAGAGAGAATTTATTCCAAATGAAGGGAGATGTCCCAAGTTAGAAGGACTGTACAATAGGCAAGAACTCCCAAGGCAGAAGATGACTTTGCAGTCAGCAGAAGTTGGCATTCTGGACACAAAAATGATAGAACTACTCTATTAATTCTAATTGATCAGTATGTAGAACTTGTATATCAAGGAAGACACAGCCCTCAAGATGCTTCTCTTTTTCTGTTGAGCATCTTGATGATTCGTTGTACTAGGTTATTTCGTGTGGTCACAATTAGATCTCCTAGCTGTAGAGTCACAGTCATAGCTTCTAAGTTTTAATTATCCATATCACTCTGGCCAACCACATGACTACCAAACTGGAACTACTTTAACACAAGGTAAGGCATATTTAATAATACAAACCAAAGGCTTCGACTATTATCCAACATCCGTAGCTTAAGTATACCGTATGACTAGGCAGGATATACTGTACCTCCTTCATATCACCTTTGCTAAATAATATTTTTTAGCATACAAGCAGCACACCACCATACCATAATGGTACCAAGGACAACAAATAGAGACAAATATGAGAAATGGGTGATATTCCCTACTGAATAACAAAAAATTAAAATGAAATAGCAGTGGAGAAATGGCAAACCAATCCAAGTTAGCCAATACAGCTTTTAAACAAACATAACTGAAACAAGAATTCTCTGCCCCTCCCTTTGTACCAAGAAGCAAGTCCAAAACACAAGTGTAATGGATTCGTCTATTATAAATTACTCCTCTGACTTATATTATGCGACACCCTTTCCTGTTTAATCTTATCTAAAAAGAATGACATCTTTTTCTTTTTTGAATTTGTTTAAATTAACATTCCCAGTTTAAACTTAATGACACGACTTGTGGACTCACTTGATAAAGTTCATTCTTTTACAATGAGAGAGAAAAAGAAAGACATGTGAAATCCTCACCGAGCACTCATGTAATAGGATAATTAGGGTACTTAGGATATGGCTTACATGTCAAACATCTTCTTCAATTTATTAAACTCCGTATCCGGTCAAACACCTACATATAACACAGGGGAGGGAATATTAGTTATGGAGATATCTCAGACATCTTGAATAAGGTGATGGGACACGTTTAATACTTAGAGTTCTATCTCTAGGAAGGAAGACACTATTGGGAAGCTCACTCTAGGTCGGGCTCAAAGCAGAAGGTCAAACCTATCATCTCGCAAGAATCATAAAGTTAAAACTAATCAATATGGACATGTGAAGATTTTTTTCCCCCTTAATTCTCCGGGATCAATAGTAATTCTAGTTTTAGACAAGTTTCCTTTGAAGTAGCTATGACTGCCAAGTATATCTGGTATCTTACTCCTTGCGACTCAAGGCCCCAACCGACCAGTTAGACAATTTGCAAAAGGGAGAAACCATAACTTATCATCATGGATACTAAAAGCAAGCGACTGGATTCAAGATCTTCAGTCAGTACGTTTTCAGTCACTGATGCCACATCAACAACAAGTTTTAAGTCAGTAAATGTGCAATACCACAACACAGCAGCAGACCTACATTATGACTACAGAGTGCACGTTCACCGATAATCGGTGGCTCAAGAACAGAAATGTGGGTAGGAAACTATAAGAAAGGTCATATTGGAAAAGGAGGTCCATCCTCAAAATGCACTCATGGGTGCCCCTGCCAAGAAGCTGCTCCTTTGTTCTTTAATTGCACATCAATCACAAGTTAAATTCATGTCTTGCACATAGAAGCTCTTTCTTTCTTTTCCTTTTGTCACTTCGATTTGGCACTCGAACTCTAATACGAAAGACTGCTCATGGCAAGTGTGAAAATGAGAATTAATACACAAGGGATTCCCAGTAGAGGAAGTAGAGGAAGTTTCAAGTACCTTGGGTCAATAATCCAAGAAAACGTGGAGATTGATGATGATGTTGGCCATCGTATTAGAGCGGGGTGGATGAAATGAAGGCTCACATCCGGTGTGTTGTGTGATAAGAATGTCCCAACAAGACTTAGAAGGTAAGTTTTATAAAGTGTTTATGAGACAAACTACGTTATAAAGGGCGGATTGTTGGCCAGTCAAAAACTCGCAAATTCGGAAGGTGAAAGTAGTGGAAATGAGAATGTCGAGATGGATGTGTGAGCATACTAGGAGAGATAAGATTAAGAATAAAGATATTCGAGACAAGGTGGAGGTGACTTTTGTGGTGGACAGGATAAGGGAGGTAAAAACTGAGATGGTTCCGGCATATGAAGAGGAGATGCGCCAATGAGAAGGTGTGAAAGGTTGGCTATGGTGGGTATGAGAGGATGTTGAGGTAGGCCAAAGAAATATTGGGTCGGGGTGCTTAGACATGACATGGCTCACTTGACCCAAGATAGGAGGATACGAAGGTAGAGTATTATGGTAGAAAGTGAGTAGATAGTCGAACATTGTCTAGTTTTCCTTATTAATATTCTTATTATTCCTCTCCTACATTCTAATCATTATGTGTCAATTACCTTATATTTGTTCATATTGTTGTTTCTATTATTCTCTTCTCATTTACTTTTAACATGACTTCTTCATTATTCTATTTTCATTCCATACTTGATTTTGATATGCTTTACTTAAGTTGAAGGTTTATCGAAAACAACCTCACTACCTTCACAAAGTTAGGAATAAATCTACATACACACCACACTCCCAAGACTTCACTTGTTAAATTACACCGGCTATGTTATCGCTGTTATTGTACTTAATTAAACATGATATTTGTGTTTAGTATACTACATATTAACTTATTTCTTTTGTACACACTTTTTTCCAAGACTAAAACCCTTTCCATCCTTTCATTAACTTCAAACCCTTCCACTACCAGAACAATTACTGGGTGACAGTAATATACACCACTACTTCCTTAAAAGGCTAAACATAAATACATGTTTAACAGATTGTTGAAAAAAATAGGACATACCAGGAGGAGGAGGAGCGTTGGAGCCGGAATTACAAGTGAAAGTGAGTGGTGCAACATTTCCACTTCTGTTTGTGGTTGGAAAAGAGGAATTCCATGGGGGAATGATGCAATTACTTTGGAGACGATGAGTAGGAGAAGGAGCAGGAGAATACAGTGAGGAAATTGTGAATACCCCACTCATATTCTCACTTGAATTTCAGATCTGATTGATTCACTGATTTTCGATGGGATTTTTTTTTCTTACCTGTGGTGGGCTGCTCTACTCGTATTCTTCAAATTTGTTTTTAACTTTATAGTACTAATATTTCTATTCATTCTTTCCACTCTTTTTTTTTTGGTAAGAGGAGTAGGTGGAGATAAATTAAAGAAAAGGGAAAAATATCTTTAAATTACGTAAAATTGAATAAAAATATTTGAGTCATTAATATTTAAGTTCAAAAATGTTTATCTTGTTACTTTTAGGTCAAAAGTGTCATTTTTCGAATGAATATATATATATATATATATATATATATATATATATATATATATATATATATTTTAAAATACATTATTTTCTTAATAAAATATTATTTCTAAAGAATCTTTTTCCTTTTAAAGCTCTTTTTATCAATTAAAATAGAATTACATTATATACTTTTAACGCTGATTATATATATATATATATTTATATAGTAACAATATTAAAATTCTTATTTAGATAATAATTTTAAGAAAATTCTAATAAGATAGAAAATATTTTGTATTTCTTAACATTTTTCAAATTGAAGTAGGATAAACATTTGCTAATATATTTCAAAATTTTAAAATTAATATGAAAAAGAGTTAACAATAACTCCTTGATATTTTAAAGATATTTTATAATTTAAAAAATGTAATAAATCTTTGTGTTTTATGACATTATAATTGCTATATCTTAATTTTAATATTAGCATATGCTTATGCTTCTTCAATTAAAAAAATATTAAGAAATAAAAATATTATCTATTTCATTAGGAAAAATAATTTTATCATTAAATAACAATTAATATGTTCTTTTATATAGAAAAAATAATGATGTGTTATAATATTTTTATCAAGAAAAAGTTATGTTTTTAAGAAATAATAATAATTGTGTTTAATGATGGAGGTGATAGTGTCTAATTAATCTTGTCACATTCTATTTTTTCAAATAGGACGTAACTTCGTCGGACTGAATAAAAATAATTAATTTAAAATTTTGGAGTATTACAGTTATCGCCTAATTTTAGAAAAATTTAAAAACCCTATTAAAAATTCAAGAAATTGTATTATGAAATCAATTAGATTCTAGATAAGAGTCTAAGGTATTCCAAAGAAAAGTTATTAACACCCTTCAGAAACCATAACTATGGATCTCGATTGAACTCATTTTTTTCGATTGAGGAGATAATTCTTTTGTTTTTTCACGAATATAATAACCATAAAATATATACAGAGAATAAAGTAAAGTATTAATGAAAGACAACCTAATATTTGCATATCGTCAATAACATAGATGAACAATAAGAAGAAATTAGAAAATTATTCAAAATGCCTTTTGAGTGTCTTCCTCGGGAAGTAGCTCTGAGTACCTACTAAAAGTGTTTGTAATGAATAAATATTGATCAAACTAAAGTAAGGAAATGATAATAAAAAAATAAAATTCAATTTATGTATGTGTCATGAGAGGCCTTGAAAATCAATTAAATTTCTTCATCGGCCAAGTATCGTAGTATCTTGCTCAAATTAGTTAATATCCAAGAATTATAATATTAAAAAATGTGGAAAACAAATAAGCACAAAACCAAACACGAATGTTACAAAAAAAATAATAACAATTTCATAGTAAGATAACAAAGAACGGAGCAACAATAACAAAACTAGAGCAACAACCATAATGAAAATAACAAATATTTTTTTAAAATTTAAAGCAACAATAATAAGAATGATAAAACTATAGTGACATCTAAAGCGAAAAGAATCATTGACTTGAATTTGCAATTGATAAAAAAAAGCCGTTCTCAAGATAGCCGCAGTTGATGTTGAAATTTCATCCAAAAAATCTAGTTTGCTCACAGAAGAAAAGAGCAATGAAGATCTCTCATATGAAGAAAGTAAAGATATTTTCAAATAGATATCAACAAAGCATATCACAACCTAAATGAAGCAAAAGAGATACGTGTCAAGAAATACAAATGGGACAAGCTAATATTTATCTTTTGTATTTCAGTATTTTTTATACACAATGTTTTTATTATTTAGTTTCTAGAATGTATAGCTGGTAGAATTCTGTTACGAAAGGGTTCCTTTTTTCATGTATAAATAGGTGTACAGAGTAATGAAAAAATACACATAAAATTTCTCCATCTTTTATCTTCAATTTCTTCATGGTATCAGAGCAAGGTTTGATAAAACTGCTCATTGTTTAATCTGTTCTTTCTTTCTTCTTTCCTTATGGCTATAAAAGAAGAAACCCCTGCAGTTAAAGGTGCTGGATCTCCTTCCATGGATCCCAGTCACCTTTATTTTCTGCATTCCTCAGATCATCCTGGGATGAACTTGGTCAATACCATTTTCGATGGCACAGGGTATGAAGGCTGGCGTAGGTCAGTCCTCATTGCTCTTTCAGCCAAAAATAAAATAGCCTTCATCAATGGGACTTGTATTGCACCTGCTTCAAATTCTGGAGTAGGTGTAATGATATGGTTTTGTCATGGCTTCTTAATTCTCTCTCAAAAGAGATTTCTGCTAGTGTCATATACTCCGTTACTGCAAAGAACCTCTGGACAGACCTAGAGGATAGGTTTGGACAACCAAATGGAGCACAATTATACCACCTGCAAAAAGAACTGAATGATTTAGTTCATGATACAAATGACATAGCTGGTTATTTTACAAAGATAAAGAGAATATGGGATGAACTCGACACTTTAAATGAAAATATGAGGTGTGGTTGTAATTGCAATTGTGGTGGAAAGGATAAACTTACTAAGTCTTTGCAAGATGAGAGACTTATTCATTTTCTTATGGATTTAAATGAAGCTTATGCCTCTGTTAGGGGAAACATTCTCATGATCAGTCCTTTGCCCAGTGTCAATGTGGCTTATTCTCTGTTAATTCAGGATGAGAAACAAAGAGAAGTCTATGTGAACCATCAGTATCCTGGAGAATCTTTTTTTTTTCTGTCGTAAATCAAATGAAAATTATTTTTTCTAGAGATGTCATTTTTCATGAATTCGTCTTTCCTTCCTCTACTCCTATTCCCCCTCTTCCTATTTTTCCTCAAGATCATGATTGTAGCAATTCTGATTTTTTACAGCCTGATAATTATTTGATCCTAGTTTATGGACAGATGAATGTTCATCTCCTCAAACATCAGACAATTCTTCTGCTTCATCTCCATACACAATGGATCCTCACTCTCCTATCACTTCTTATGTATCTCTTCCCCTTCCTACTTCTACAGTTGCTACCAGGACTGGAAGAGTTGTTACTAAACCTTCTTATCTCAGTGATTATGTGTGTAATGCAATATGCTTCACACAACTCACTTCTTCTTGTTTTATTCCACTTGTTTAGCCATCTATTCTACCTTTTTCAGCCCTCTCTATTTCTAATTAGAACTTGTTGAACTCCATTTCCTCTATCACCGAACCAACCAGTTATGCCCAAGCTTCACTACATGCCGGTTGGCAGCAAGCCATGCTAACTGAGTTTGAGGCTTTGATATCTAATCTGACTTGGGAAGTTATGGAACTCCCAACAGGTCACAAGGCTCTACCATGCAAATGGGTTTACAAAGTTAAACATAAATCTGATGGAAGTATTGAGAGACTCAAAGCTTGACTGTGATACAAGGAGATACTCAAAGGGAAGGCATCGACTATAATGAAACTTTTTCCCCGGTTGTTAAAATGACTACTATCAGATCTTTTTTTTGTTGTTGAAGTAAAGAGAAATTGGAAAAATTTCCAGTTTGATGTAAATAACGTTTTTCTCCATGGAGAATTGTTCGAAGAAGTTTATATGAAGTTTCCTCCGGGAATGCATCCCTCTTCTCCTAATCTAGTTTGCAAACTGAAAAAATCTCTTTACGGTTTAAAACAGGCATCCAGACAATGGTATGCCAGACTACCAACTGCTCTCAACTTTAAAGGGTATGTGTCTTCTTTAAATGATTACTCTTTATTTTATAAAAAGGACAGGGATCTCATATCAATTGTGGTAGTATATGTTGATGATATTCTAATGACTGGAAACAACTTTAGTGAGTTGAATGCTCTAAAGCAGTTCTTGGATAGTGAATTCAAGGTCAATGATTTGGGGGCAGTTTTGTTATGCCGTAATTTTACTATATTTTAGAAAAATCAATTTTTGAAATGTTCTAAGTATAAAACAATTTGAGAAAAATACTTAGTAAAGAGACGCCACTTAATTTTTTTAAAGAAATTAAGAAAACTTATAATTTAAAAAAACTCTAATAGATTAAGTCTTTAAACTTAGAGAAAATGGGTAAGAGGTTCTTATTTACGCTTCAAGAAGGGTTTTAAGGCATTTGAAGCGCCCGCTAACACGCGGTTATCCTATGACTTGGTTAAAATATTTTTTGACTATTTTTTAGGAAAATGATTTAATATAAAAATAATAATATTAATTTACAATATTCAATTAACTAGAGAAAATAGTTAAAAGAATTTTTTTTAATTTTAAGAAAATTGAACCTTATAAGTAAATAAAATTTTAATAAAACTAGATTAATTGGAATTTATTTAATTCATTTTGAAATAATAATTTGAACCAATTTGAGTAATTAAAGCATGAAAACTATTTTAAATTAATTGAAGAATAAATAAATAAAATGACTAAATATATTCGATAAAAGTATAAGAGTTGATAAAAATAAACTAACATAAAGAATATAGTTCATCTTTTGGAGAATTTAATTAAGTTATTTAAGGTTAGAGTTAAGTGTTAACAAAAAACACAAAGCAATAAATAATGAATTAATTACTTGAGTGGATCCTTTTTAAAAAATAATTACTTATTTTAGATATACTCTTTAATTATTACCATTTATAGCAATATAAAATAATACTATATATTTTATTAGATTTTTCTCTCTCTCTCTCTCTCTCGCCTCTTTCTCTTTTTTTCTCTATCAATTTTTTAATTTTTCTCTCTTGCTCGCTCCTTTCTTTTTGTTGCTCTTTCTCTCTTACTTTCTTTTTGTTTTTTTTCTTTTTGCTGCTCTTTCTCTCTCTTTATGTTGCTTTTTTTTTCTTCCTTTTGTTTCTCTCTCTACTTTCTTCATAGAGTAGTGAATGATTCGTAGAATAAATAAAATTTGTATCAATTATTAATTAATTAAATAAATAATTTAATCGTAACAATTGAAGTGACATAACAAATTGCAATAACCTATAGACTGAATTAAACTTGTATTATTCATGAATAAAACATGTATTATATGTGTGTTATAAATTATTTTAGTTTGTATCACTAAGAACATGAGTGATGTTTGCAATATGTATTACAAATGTATTGTGCATATGTTATAAATGTATTACAAGTGTGTTATTTAAATTATTTTGGTTGATATCACTAAAAAGGAGTGAAGTTTGTAATATGTATTATAAATGTATTGTTCGTGATTTTAATACAATTATGAAATATATCTAATACAACTTTAATACAATTGCAATACCGTTCCATAAACTTCACCTTTTTTGAGTTTTAATCTAATATTTCTCCTAAAATCAATTATAAACTTAACTAAACCCTCTTAAAATTGGGATATAAACTCCAAACGACATTTTCAACTATTTGTAGGAACAACCTATCCAAGCTAAGGTCTCAAGTTCAAAACCCCTTGCCAGCGAAAGCAAGGGGTTTGCCTTCTGGGTCGAGCTCATCAAACCAGGTTTGCCTAGTGTGAGTTACCTCTCCTATGTGGTTTGCGAGCTATTGCATAAGAGCGGGTGTTTTACCCAAAGGGTGGCGGCTGGGGGTTTCCCTTGTCATAAAAAAAAAAAAACTAAACACAAATTCGTAAAATTCAAATAATGAATTCAAAATGAATCTTTATAATGACCATCAATGGTGAACTCTTGTTTTTATAATTTTAAAGATTTGAAATTTCTATTTGAGAACATGATACTATACAATTTTTTTTTTATTTTTCTATTCCTCTTCTCGTCGTGTTTTTGGATAAAAATAGTAAAATATGGGCAAAAACTGATTTAAAAACAGTTATTTGAATGAAAATTTAAAAAAAAAAGAGGAGGAAGAGAAAGAATGACACAGAAAGAGACGACAAAGAAGAAGAAAAATAAAAAAAGAAGAGGAGGGAGAGAAAAAGGGCAGAGAAAGAGGCAAAGGAAGATAAACAGTACTATTTTTTAATTATAAAAAAATGTTATATTTAGTTAGAAAAATTATATTGCTATAGATGGTAAATATTTTTGTAATATTGCATATTTATGTGATTTACCCATAAATAATCACAATTAAGTAAGTTAAGGGAATAAAGGAGAAGATGAATTTGGACCCTTTTTTTGGGCCAAAATTGCTGCTGCGATTTTGGACTTTTAGCCCATTTTCGTCCCTGTATCACAGTGTATATACCAGAGTCTCACAGTGTATATCAGCTCATTTTTCCAATGTATACATCCCATTTCTCCGCTTTCTGAGACCTGTCTTAGCTTTCAATTCCTCTGAATGATGAGGTCAACTCGATAGTGCTGAGTTTGAAACTCCATGGCACATCCGAAATGCAAAGGGAAAAGATAGAAGAGAGTCAAATGGACTCAAACCAAGGGGGTTTCAGGCAAGATAATAAGGATTAGTCCAATGCATATCTAGCTACAATAATTCAAACAGAACAAAACTCCACTATAATGCCACTGTAAAAAAAAATTACAACTGAGGCAATGCTTTTGGATTTAAAAATGTATCAGTAGCCAATCCAAGATTGATTGTCCTTGATTATAGATATTGGCAAATGCATATTAAAAGAAAATTAACACCATATAAATGATTTAATAGAACTTGGCGGAGAGACATTTCTTACAATGAAAAGCTAAAGCTAAAATACAGAAATGAAAAACAACTTTATCATTTCATACACTATCCAAAGTAAGGAATAAAAAGAAACGAAGAGGCCATAAAGAGAGGCAGAATTGCAGCAAGCTTATCACTCACAAATCCATGTTTTAAACAAATTGGTGCGGTAACCACGTTGAGAACTTTAAGTCCAACAATCAAGCACATGGATCAATGACAGACTTAGCATAAATTTAATCAAAATATCGCATTACAACCTAATAATCTAAATTAAACCAAATGCTGGACATCTAATTTAAAAGCTCACGGATAGGCATTCGGTTAAAGGAGAGCGAGTGTTGGAACAAGCCAAGGTTTGGAAGGCAACAAAATCTCATCCTTGACCTTAAGTCCACTACAAGTAAGAAATAATTTTTGACGAGAATCTAAATGAAACAGAGACACAAGCTCAATTCTAACATGACACATTGGACCATAAGATGGTAACAAGACTTAAATGAAGAGGAAAGGAAATTATCAAATCCAGAAAACATAATAAACAACATGCTACTGCCACATTTACTGATTCTGAGATTCCAGTGATTTTAAAGACAATAACAAGTAACAGCCCACAACAAACAACAGAGGGACGGACGCTTGGGTAGGCCAACGCAAGCACGATAACATGTTCGACTTGGTAGATTCAGGTGTACAACAACAGAGACATACTAGTAACTTGTTAAGATCGAAACGAGTTTAAACCAAGAAAAATGAAGCTTTGAGACTAAACATTTGGAAGGATTCACACTATTTTAACTACATTTGAATGCTAAGATGACAAGAATGATCGATCATGCTGACATGAAAAATAAGATAAAGCTTAAATCACAAAGCCGGAAAGTTCAAAAATTATATATTTTAGAAAGAAAGAACTATGAAAGAATCAGTGAGAAATAGCTTGATGAACTAGCTTCAAATCAAAATACATGAGCTATAGCAATAGATAAGAAAAAAATAAAGCCCATCTTAATTAGTACTAACTTGTCAACAAACAACTCACAATACTATATCATTTGAAAAATGTAACAAACCAACAATGAACTGTCCCAAAATAATGATCCATTAGGCAGAAACCAAAATAGAGCATACATCATTCGAAAGGAAAATGAGAGGTAGGAATAAGGATATTACCTTCTTCGGAGCAGCGAGACTAGGACGACGAGCTTAATCACGAAGAACTTCCATCACTGTGAGCAGATTTCGATGAGCTCCAGAAAATAAAACAATTTCGAATTCGAATAGACGAGGCTCAAACTCTCTATTTATTTATTTTTACTCTTTCAAGCTGTGTTTTTTCTATATATCCCCTATCAATTTCTCCTCTTATTAGAAAACCCCCCTGTTTTGGATAACAAAACTAGTGTCTCCTCCCCTTTAAACACATAGAGAAAACGATCTTAAATCGATGAAGAATAGGCTTGATTTTTGAGGGGGGAAAACGGGTGGATTTTGAATTTGAAATTCAAATTCCTTTGCTCCTTTTCAAGACAACAGTGGAAGGGATGGATATTTCTTCGGAAAAAGGGGAAAAAGGGATGGAGAAGTGATCGTCTAGGCCTCTAGGTTATGGGTTAGTTGGACGAGTAATAAGGGTTTGGTCAGCCGCGATTTGCTGCTGGATTTTCAAGCATACTGGAGCAGGAAAGAAGAAGAAGAAGACGCGTATATGGGTCGTGTGCTGTTCTCGCTGGAAGACGAAGATGTGCAGGGGCATGGTCGGTTGTGTACGCGATTTGTGTCGCGTTGCTGATTGCTGTTGAATGTAGAACAACTTTCACATATAGCAAACACAAAATTCATATTTGTATGTTATAGCAAAATTTGCATAATTGCGCTCCATAGCAAACATATATATGTATAATTCGCTATACATATAAAAAAATAGTTGTGTAATTTGCTATACATATACAAAGAAGGCACTTGTATAATTCGCTATACATATACAAAAGAAAGCAGTTTTATACAAAAGATCAATTGTATATTCTGTGTATGTATAAAATGAGAAAGAGAGAAAGGCAAAAGAAAACTGGGCAAGGAAATATTTGTATTGTATAATTATAAGTGTATAGGACGAAGATATATGTATTTGCATGTATATATATAATTTTCTCTCGCTTTATACAAACAGAAGCACAATTTATACATTTCTTTTCTGTTTGTATAAGCGAGAGAGGCGAGTGAGATTTGGGAGAGTGGCGAGCGAGATCTGGGAGAGGGGAACGAAAATATATGTATATATACAATTTCCTCTCGCTTTATACAAACACAAACACATTTTATACATTTGTGTTTGTATAAAGTGAGAGAGGCGAACGAGACTGCCACCAAACGAGAGTGGCGAGCGAGATTCCACCAGGGAGAGTGGCGAAAATAGTAATAGTTTGCTATAGGGTACAATTAAATCAAAGTATATTTATAGCATTTAATTTGAATTAATAGTTTGCTATTATATATACAATTTTCCCTTGAATGTATTGTGTGTGTATATTGTAATTGGGTTTCTTTTGTAGAATGGGGCTGGGGTATTTGTTGTATGTGGGCCGAATTGGGTCTTTTGGGAATATACTGGGTTTATAGTTGTTTTTGTGGGCTGAGATTATGATGGGCTGGTAATGGGTTGAAAAGAGAGTTTTAAGAGGGGTAAAATTGTAGTTAGATTTCACAATTGAAAAGATGGTCAAATGAATTATAATTGTAGCCAATTGAAATTAAGAATTTAGCCAATTTGAGTTTAGTTGGTGATTCGCCTAAAATTAAGTAAGACGAATTAATATTAATTAATGACCTTCTTAATCTTAACAAAAAATAAAATAATTAACTTAATTATAAACTAATTAATTCAAAATTAAAATCATAATTTAGACTAAACTAATTTAATAAAATAAAATCTTTTGAGATGATTTTCGAATATTCATAAAATGACATAATTATATACATAATAATAAAAGATATATACATGTTTATTATTAAAATTATTAAAAATGACAAAATCACTTTAAAAATGACTTGGGAAATATTTTTAATTTTATGAAATTAATTATTTTAAATCGTTTGTAATTGAAGAAGCATGATGTTTAATATAAATTATGGAGGGCCAAAATTGGGTGTCAACAAGTTCATTATTTTCTAGGCTAATGGTAAGGTTTTAACTCCCCGAACTCCCCGAATCCATTTTTCGATTGGTAGAACGTAATCTAATAGGTAATTATCAATGAGAGAGGGTTTTGATCTGGGACATATGGTGGAAAAAGCCCTAATTTGGATATTGGGATCATGGGTTTGATCTAAGGTTGATAGGATTGTTGATAATTTGGGTAATTAGTTATTGTTTATTGATTCCCGTATTATATTAATTGTTTGTAGACCAAGAACAAGCATAACGAATTCGGAAAGAGAAGAATAAAGTTTCTTAGGGGATTCAAGCTTATTTCGAGGTAGGTGATGGTTGTGATTTCATGTTGTGTGATGTATGTTTGTTCTTTCTTCATTATAATAAGTGTATGTATGCGAATGTTGCACTATTGATCACACTAATTGTACATGATGATAGATGAATGATGAATGCCATGAATCATGATTTGATTGTATGATTATGAGAATGTACTTTGTGATTGTGATTGTGGCTTTTTGAATGGATTGGGTGTTGCGTTCCGACACACTAACTTGGATCGATTGCCACGTTTCGACATAACTATGGGATCGATTGCCACGTTCTGACATAAATATTGGATTGGATACCACGTACCGGTATGCTAACAATTTGGATTGGGTTCCATGAGAGGCCCATTGACTATTCATAACTGTGTAAATTGAGAATTGTGAACTTGATCGTTATTCTTAAATGATATTGATATTGTATATGTTCGGTGTATGCATGTTATTATTATGTTGTAATAGCTTATGTATGTTGCACTTAGTGGGATAACTGCGTGATCTTACCAGTACACTGTGGTTGTGTACTGATACTTCATTTGCTCTTTGTTTGTTGAGTACATGACATCTTCAGACGGCTATTGACAGACCTTGCTTAGAAGTTCAGTGATAGTTTGAATTCAAGGGTGAGCCAGTTCTTTCGGGCTTCCATGAGTTCTCTTTCTGTCTATATCCACATTTCAGACTTAGACTAGTACTTTAGTCAGTCTTATATTTAGTTGGGGTTGTACCCTTCTTGTTTAGACTTATGGATCTTGTTAGAGTTTTGGTACATTGACTTTCAAGTTCTAGGTATTACTTCCGCAATGTTAGTTTTGGTTGTTAGACCTTTGTTGGAGTTTATGGGAAGTCCCTATCTTTTCCTTAACATTTAAACCTGCTTTCGTAACTTTAAATGCCTTAGTTGTTTGGTTCTTTGGTTAGCTAATTAGTATTAATAGTTCTCCCACCGGAGGGTTAGTGCGGGTGCCAATTACGATGATCTGGGTCGTGAAAAAGTTGGTATCAGAGCCTAGGTTCGTTGATCTCAATGTATCAAAACGAGTCTAGTAGAGTCTTGTGGAATGGTACAGAGACGTCTGTACTTTTCTTCGAGAGGCTGTAGGACTTTAGGAAATCTATCTACTTTCTTTTGTCTCATTTCGTGCTATTACTTGATTCCAATTGGTATCTGGCGATTTAAATTGGTATCTAACCTTATTCATTCTTCTGTCAGCAGATGGCTAACACTAGGTTCAACGGCGTCAGGCCCGTAGCTCTTGTCAATGCTCCAGTTGAGGAATCTGCAGTGAGAGGTCGCGATCGAGGCAGGGGTAGAGGAAGAGCTAAGGGTAGAGTCCGAGGAAAGGTGACACCTACTAGGGATGAAGCACTGGTTGAGATGCTCACAGAAATGAGGCCCCTCCTATGCACCATAAAGAGTAGAGGAGAATGTGGAGGTTGAGGAGAATGTTGGACAAGAGGAAGAGGTGCAGGCCGAGACTACATGTATTCCTCCTCTAGACCCAGTGTTAGCTCAACAGATCATGTCGTTCTTGAAAGGATTGGTTGGTCCTGTAGTGCTTCCTTTTGTTCAAGCAACTCAAGCTCCCGCCAATCCCCCTATTGCTATCACTGTCCCCAAGGTGGGTGGAAATGTAGGTAATGGTGCTTTCTTCCATCCTTTGTTGGGTCCTGTTATGACTGGTAATGAGCATGAGATGTTGACTAAGTTCTTAAAGTTGAAATCGCTTGTGTTCGATGGTTCTGAGAGTGAGGATGCATATGAGTTCATCCTAGATTGCTATGACAAACTTCATAAGTTGGGAATTGTCCATCAACATGGAGTTGAGTTTGTGACCTTTTAACTTTAAGCTGAGGCTAAGCAGTGGTGGATAGCTTATGTTGAATGCAAATTTTCAGTTTTACCCCCACTTACTTGGACCCAGTTTCATGCTCTGTTCTTAGAGAAGTATGTGCCTCGAACTTTGACGGATCGCAAGAAGGATGAGTTCATGGCTTTGGAACAAGGTGGTATGTTTGTGGTTGCTTACGAGGCCAAGTTTCATGCTTTGTCTAGATATGCTACGCAATTGGTGACTACGGAGGAGGAGAGGATCCTTTTATTTATTAAGGGACTAAATTCTGAGTTGCAAGTATTATCTGTTCATATGACCTCTGCAGGGAAAAACTTCAATGAGGTAACAGACTTTGTGAAGAAAGTGGAGGGGTGAGGCGAGACAGTTAGGCTAAGACATTGGCTAAGAGGGCCAATAACTCGGGTAACTTTCAAGGTTCTTACTCTAAGGAGTCAGGAAGGCCGACACTTGCAGCCAATCCAATTCAGTCCGCTATGCCCGCCTCTACATGTAATTATTCTGGAACTCCACCTCAAAATTTAATTCAGGATAGTAGGGAGCTGCACCTTCGGCGGGCAACAAGCCATCTGTTGATTGTACATGTTACAACTATGGAGAACTTGGGCATATGATGAGAGATTGTCCCCACCTGTGCATATTGGATTCCGCGCAACAACAATCTAGAGTAGTGGTACCCGCGGGAAATAGTAATAATGGTTGAAGGCGTCCACATGGTGGGCGAGGAGGAAATCAGCGAGGCCGCGAAGGTAGGGGAAATGATAACGCAGACAAATGTGCTGTGCATCCAGGTAGTGAAGTCGCCTGTCAAGATGACAAGGCTCAGTGTTATGCTTTTCCAGGCAAGACCGAGGTAGAGGCATCTGATGCAGTGATCACATGTACTATTCTTGTTTGTGACCGGATGGCTAATGTGTTATTTGATCCGAGTTCTACTTATTCTTATGTATCCGTGCGATTTGCCTCAGAATTTGCTATGCATTGTGATATACTTGATGCCCTCATCCATATTTATACCCCAGTTGGAAAGTCTGTCATAGTCACCCATGTCTATCGTGCTTGTCCTATTTTATTTATGGGTTTTCAGACATGGACTGATTTGGTGATTTTGGATAAGATTGACTTTGATATAATCTTAGGCATGACTTGGTTGGCCCCCTATTATGCTGTGCTTAATTGTAATACTAAGTTTGTAACTCTAGAAATTCCGGGAAGAGAAAATTAGAGTGGGAAGGGGTGTACAAGCCTAAGCAAACTAAGATCATATCCTCAATTTAGGCTAGGAAACTGGTAGGGCAGGGTTGTTTGGCTTATTTGGCTCATATTCGGGATGTTGAGGTTGAATCTCCATCTATTGAGTCTATTCCTGTGGTGTTAGAATTTAGAGAAGTGTTTCCAAATGATTTGCCTGGTATACCTCCGGATAGAGATAGATTTCTGCATTGATTTAGAACCTGATACTCGTCCCATTTCCATCCCTCCATATCGCATGGCTCCGACAGAATTAAGAAAGCTTAAGGATCAAATCCAAGAACTTCTTGATAAATGATTTATTCGTCCTAGTGCTTCCCCGTGGGGTGCTCCAGTTTTGTTTGTTAAGAAAAATGATGGTAGTATGAGGATGTGTATAAATTACCAACAATTGAATAGGGTCACCATTCGAAACAAGTACCCATTGCCGAGGATAAATGATCTTTTTGACCAATTGCAAGGTGCATTAGTTTTCTCTAAGATTGATCTAAGGTCTGGTTACCATCAGTTAAAGATTATGCCTGGGAATGTGCCCAAGACGACGTTTAGAACCCGCTATGGGAACTACGAGTTCCTAGTTATGTCTTTTGGGTTGACTAATGCGCCTGCAACTTTCATGAGTTTAATGAATGGGGTGTTCAAGCCATTTCTTGATTCATTTGTTCATAGTCTTTATTGACAACATTTTGGCCTATTCGAAAAGTGAGGAAGAGCATACCGACCATCTTCGTATTGTTCTGGGTGTTCTTGGCAAACAAAGGTTGTATGCTAAATTTTCTAAATGTGAATTTTGGTTGACTTCGGTTGCATTTTTGGGGCATGTAGTTTCAAAAGAAGAGGTAATGGTAGATCCCCAAAAGATTGAGGCGGTTAAGAATTGGGTTCGGCCTAGCTTTGTGATGGAATTTAGGAGTTTTGTGGGGCTCGTTAGCTATTATCGTCGATTTATGAAAAACTTTACTTTAATTGCCACTCACTTGACAAATTTGACCAAAAAGGAGATACCATTTGAATGGACTAAAAAATGTGATGAGAGCTTCCAAAAGCTCAAGACTCTTTTGACCACTGCACCTATTCTAGGTTTATTGTGATGCTTCACATTCTGGTTTGGGTGCTGTGTTGATGCAGAATAAGAATGTTATGGCTTATGCATTGCGTCAGTTGAAGGTGCATGAGAGAAATTATCCAACACATGATTTCGAGTTGGCAACGGTAGTATTTGCTCTTAAGATCTGACGACATTACCTTTATGGTGTTAAGTGTGAGGTGTTTACTGATCATCGTAGTTTGCAACATGTGTTCAATCAAAATGATCTGAATTTGAGTCAACGAAGGTGGATAAAGTTACTCAAGGATTATGACGTGACCATTCAATACCATCCGGGCAAGGCTAATGTGGTGGCAGACACTTTGAGTCGAAAAGCGGTGAGTATGGATAGTTTAGCTTGCTTGAGTGTATCCAAGGGACCCTTGGCTAAGGAAATTCAGACCTTGGAATCTAAGTTCATGTAGTTGGGCATCTCAGAAAGAGGTGGGGTGTTAGCTAACATTAATGTAAGGGCCACGTTCATTGAGGAAATCAATGCCAAACAGTTTGAGGATGAAAATTTGAATGGGCTTAGAATGAAAACCGTGATTGGTAAGGCACAAGAGACCACTCTTGATGCGAAAGGTGTGCTCAGTTTTAAAGGAAGGAATTGTGTTCCTCAAGTTGATGACTTGATTCAGAAACTATTGACAGAATCTCATAGTTCACGATATTCCATT
The DNA here is from genome assembly GCA_036553675.1 of Solanum okadae. NCBI lineage: Eukaryota > Viridiplantae > Streptophyta > Magnoliopsida > Solanales > Solanaceae > Solanum > Solanum okadae. Next base: position 44,059,650 of record CM071686.1, read on the forward strand.
CATCCGGGTGTGACCAAGATGTACCGAGATTTGAAGCGGATTTATTGGTGGCCAGGCATGAAGAAGGATATAGCAGATTTTGTGGCTATGTGTCAGAATTGCCAACAAGTAAAGTATGAACATCAAAGGCCTACATGTTTGCTTCAAAGAATGCCAATTTTGGAATGGAAGTGGAAAATTTATAGCTATGGACTTCGTGGTTGGTCTTCCCAAGACTTTGGGGAAGTTTGATTCTATTTGGGTAGTGGTGGACAGATTGACTAAATCAGCCCATTTTATTCTGGTAAGTATAAATTATAATGCTGAACAATTGGCTAAGGTTTATGTGAAATAGATAGTGAGGTTGCATGGGGTTCCCCTTTCTATCATCTCAGACCGTAGTACCCAATTCACATCCAAGTTTTAGAGGAAGTTACATGATAAATTGGGCACACAACTCACTTTTAGTACATCCTTCCATCCACAGACGGATGGACAATCAGAGAGGACTATTCAAGTGTTAGAAGACATATTGAAGGCATGTGTGATTTATTTTGGAGGGCATTGGGATAAATTCTCACCTTTGTGTGAGTTCTCCTATAATAATAGTTATCACTCCAGCATAGTTATGACACCGTTTGAGGCACTTTATGGGAGGGGATGTAGATCACCCATAGGATGGTTTGAGGCTGGAGATGTGAAACCTTTGGGGGTTGATTTAGTAAAAGATGCTCAAGATAAGGTGAGGAGTATTCAACCTAAGCTTTTAGCAGCCCAGAGTAGACATAAAATGTATGCAGACCATAAGGTAAGAGATATGGCATTTCAGACTGGCGAGAATGTTCTTCTTAAGGTATCACTCATGAAATGGGTGATGAGATTTGGCAAGAAGGGCAAGCTAAGTTCGCGATACATTGGTCCCTTTGAGGTTCTTGAATGTGTAGGGCCAGTGGCTTATAGATTGGCTTTACCTCCTAACCTATCGAGATTTCATTTGGTATTTTATGTGTCCATGCTGAAGATATATCATGGTGACAGGGATTACATAGTAAAATGAGACTCAATTGTGTTAGACAAAGACCTCCAATATGAGGAGGAATCAGTTACAATTCTTGATCGTGATGTGCGTAAACTGAGGACCAAGGAGATTAAGTCCGTGAAAGTTTAATGGAAACATCGTCCAGTTGAGGAAGCTACTTGGGAAATCAAGAAGGACATGCGAGACAAGTATCCCCAATTGTTCGTCGATTCAGGTACTACTCCATTCCTTTCTTAACCTATTTTTCCTAAGTTTTTCACTCGGGGACGAGTGATGGGTAAATTGGTATCTATTGTAATGACCTGTACCCGTCGTTATAGAAAAGCCAACGGTGAACATTTTTGGGCCGAAAAACTTTTTCGTAGTAACTTGGAATTTTCCAACGTAGTCCAAATTTAGACGAAATCGGAGTCAGTAAGGTCTAGGGAAATTGGTAACAATTGGGCGATTTAATGATGATTTTGATCACTTGAGTATATAGCTAAGATGTTAAGGAACCCGTACGACTTTATGGAATTAAATTCGGGTGAGTCGAACTCCCGAAATTGATCTTAGCATGAACGAGTAGTTTTTGAGTGTCATTGGTTGAAGGTGTGTTGTGAAATGGGGGTATTGGAATTATTAAATTAGCTCACTATTCTATGCAAGCCACTACGATGTGAATTTGTGCCGCCAGGGCAGGGCCACTGTAGCGGGGTGGTACCGCTGTTGTGGGACAATCGCGATTTAAGTCAGAAATAAACCCCAAAATGTCTTTATTCTACAATTTTCGTTCTTGAGAGTAAGGAGACAAACCCTAGGCGATTCTTGACAGTTTTCCACCATTCTTAAGGATAAAAGTAAGGTTTTAACTCTCCAAATCCGTTTTTCGATCCGTAGAACGTAATCTAATGGGTAATTATCGATGATGAAGGGTTTTGATCTGAGAATTATGGTGGAAAAGCCCCTAATTTGGATATTGGGATCATGGGTTTGATCTAGGGTTGATAGGATTGATGGTAATTCGGATAGTTAGTTATTGCTTATATTAATTGTTTGTAGACCAAGAACAAGCGAAACGAATATATAAAGGGAATAATCAAGTTTCTTTGGGGATTCAAGCTTGTTTCGAGGTAGGTGATGGTTGTAATTTCATGTTGTATGATGTATGTTTGTTCTTGCTTCATTATAATAAGTGTATGTATGCGAATGTTGCACTATTGATCGCACTAATTGTACATGATGATAGATGAATGCCATGAATCATGACTTGATTGTATGATTATGAGAATGTACTTTGTGATTGTGATTGTGGCTTGTTGAATGGATCGGGTTGTCACGCCCCGAACTACCTTACCGAGACGAGGACACGGGACCTAGGACCACAAGTGATCCCAAGCTAACCCTTCTGGCATGATCACGAGCATACTAAAGATAATAAACTGATGCGGAAGCTAAAACATAAATAAAATGAAAAGACGGGAAATACCCATATACTATAACTGAGATAAATGAAAACTGATGAGTTTAATAAAAAGAAGATATTAACTCAATACTAAGCTGAATCTAACTATTTCTAAAATAAGCATCTAAACTAACTAGAAATGTTGGGACATACCCCAACAAGATCTAGCAAAACTGAAACTAAAGGACTAAAAGTACTGAAAAGATAAACATGTCACTGGTCCTCGAAGAATGAGGACTCACCACTGATGCTGCTGAACTGACGATTGGGAACCGATCTAAGCGTGATCTGGATGCTGAGAACTTGAACCTACATCACAAGAAGATGTAGCGCAGAGTATGCGTCAGTACTTGAAAGGTACTGAGCATGCAGGATAGAATAAAGCTGAAATAACATATAACTGAACAAAGCAAATAAGCAATGATATAATCTTAACAGGATATAGATACTGAATACTGAGCTAACTGAATGTAATGACCAATTTATAACATGCTGAAACTGAATACTGAATATACTGATAAATGGTCAATGCAATAGAATCTGACTGAACTGTGGGAGCTACTAATAACCGATAATAAAACCACACTGAGCTAATGTGGAGTCCGATGTATAAGCCCCATCGAGAGGACCCAATGTACCCGGCCAAAGGTATAGATGCATGCTGGCATGATCACTGAAATGATGCCCACAAAGGGGACTTACAACCTTCGTGGCTAGTAGTTTTGGGACTATTTGGGTACGTTGAACCCTAGTCCAACTCAGTATTATGCTACTCCCAATAGATTAAGTGATTAACATATTTATGACTGAAGTTCTGTGATATACTGGATAGCTCAAACTGAATCATGCAAACTGAGAATGCAACAATTAATCTGATATTGATGCATTAATAACTAAGGCATGTATAACTGAAATATCTGACCTAGCATGTATAATTCAAGAACTAATTAAGGAATTACATAGCTAGGGTTTTGAAATTCAGGCAATAAACTGAATATTAACATACTAATCTGATTTGGATCATTCTAACAGCTAAGAACCCAATAATTTTAACATTCAAGAAACCCTAGGTCTAGTCATAATAAGAGAATCAAGAAACTGACTGAAAACTAGGGACCTAATGGGTGAAAGGAACCCACTAGTGAAATCCCACATACCTGGTGACGAATTCCACGGATTCTATCTTTAGATTTCAGGGCTGGAACTATGGAACCTTGCTGGGTTCTTGAACTAGGGTTCTTGACTTCTCTTCTCCTCTTACACTCTAATTTTCTAAGTTTTGATTAATGATTTGACTTAGGTAAGTTCTAGTTATGTTTCTAGGCTTAAACTGACTAAAACCTCATAATTTAGGGTCTAAACGATGTAGCTTAGGGGTCCAACAAAATAGAAAAAGACCAAAAGACCCCTGACTTAACTGCTGTCGGAGTGACCTACGGACGGGACCTACGGGCTGTAGGTCAACCTATGGTCCGTAGATTGGGGTCGTAGGTCAAGTCTGCCCGTTCGGGCTTCACTAAAACGAGCAGAACTTTTTACTCGGAGGTCGGATTTTAGGAAACTCAGTGGCGTTGGAAAGAGGATTAAATTATCTATCATATCATAGGTCATGGGACACATAATTCTTTTTGTGCTGGGAGTGATGACCATTTGAAGTTGACCCAATCAGCAACTTCCCCCTAACTGGCTGCTGACCTTCACCAACGATCAGACCTACTGACCGTGGATGGAATGACGGTCCGTGCTAGTTGGCTGTCGTTCATGTCAAAGGCTGGGTAAATGAGGCTTTGATCCATGGACACAGACCACGGACCTGGTCTGGCCTACATACCGTGGGTCTGTCCGTGGGTCGAGACTTAGCCGATTTTCTGAGCTGGGTTTGGGGAGGAGTTGCAGTGGTGAACCACGAACCACAACACGGGCTGTGGGTGGCGACCATAGGTTGCACCTGCAATTTCTAAAAATCTGAAATCTGGTCTGCTTTCAGATACGGGGTGTTACACGGGTGTTGCGTTTCGACACACTAACTTGGATCGGTTGCCACGTTCTGGCATAAATATGGAATCGGTTGTCATGTTCTGGCATAAACATTGGATCGGATACCACGTACCGATATGCTAACAGTTTGAGTTTGGTTTCAATGAGAGGACCATTGACTTGACATAACTGTGTAAATTAAGAATTGTGAAGTTGATCGTTATTCTTAAATGATATTGATATTGTATATGTTTGGAGTATACATGTTATTATTATGCTGTTATGGCTTTTGTATGTTGCACTTAGTAGGATAGCCGCGTGATCCTACCAGTATACTGTGGTTTTGTACTGATACTGCACTTGCTCTTTCATTGTTGAGTATAGGGCATCTTCAGGCGGCTATAGACAGACCTCACTTAGAAGATCAATGATCGTTCGAATTCAAGGGTGAGACAGTTCTTCCGGGCTGCCATGAGTTCTCTTTCTGTCTATGTCCACATTTCGGACTTAGACTAGTACTTTAGTTAGTCTTATGTTTAGTTGGGGTTGTACCCTTTTTGTTTAGACTTATGAATCTTGTTAGAGTTTTGGTACATTGACTTTCAGGTTCTAGGTATTACTTCCGCAATGTTAGTTTTGGTTGTTAGACCTTTGTTGGAGTTTATGGGAAGTCCCTATCTTTTCCTTAGCATTTAAACATGCTTTCGTAACTTTAAATGCCTTAGTTGTTTGGTTCTTTTGTTAGCTAATTAGTATTAGTGGTTCTCCCACCGGAGGGTTAGTATGGGTGCCAATCACGACGGTCTGGGTCGTGACATGTATGCATTAACATAAAGTGATTTTGAAATTAATTTTTTGGTATGTATAATTATAAGTCAGGAATTATAAAAGTCATTTAAAAATTGATTATATACATAACATCTATGAGAATTAGATAGGTTAAAGTTGGGATATGTAAGGTTTCTGACTAAAATCTAAATATATGTACCAGTGTTTTAAAAGGCGGGGGCGTGAGGCGAGGAGTAAGCCCTGAGACACGAGGCGTAAGTCATATGGATCTACGGGCGTAGTCTCATGTATATTCAATTTTATAGTTTTATTACTAATAAAATAAGCAAAAGTAAACTTTTCAACGATTTTACAAATAATTTTTTTAAAATAACCTATAATATATAGAAATTATATTATGATTTTTATTTGAGATAAGTATTAATAATCAATAATGAAGAAAAAAGTATTATAATTACTAATTGAGAAATACCATTACACCAATAATAAAAAAAATATGATTTAAAGCAAAAAAAAGTTAAAAAAATAAATTAAAAACGCCCGGCCTATGCTTTTACGCCCAGGACTTACGTTTTTATGCTTGAGGCTTACGCCTCAAATTTTAGAACTTATGCCGTATGGATCATGTCTTTAATTTACTCCCCAGAGCGTTTTTGCTACGCCCCGCCCCGAGACTTGCCATGGGCCTCACCCAAAAACGTTTTTGAAAACACTGATATGTGTCATATTAAGATGTCTGGTAATTCAAAAGACATTTTTGTTTTAGTTTTTAAAGGATATCCACTTTTAATTGTCATGTTGCACTTTTCAAAAGTTAATTTGACTATTTTTCAAAGTGAAATTAGACTACATTAATTGGATATTTTCAACAAAAATTTAGATATTCAAAAACTATACGGAAAGTACTATAAATTGCAACTTTTTGTATATCAATATGATGAAAAAATACATCGTAAAATGTTAGTCAAAGTACTTATCATTTGACTCTAAATAAAGAAACCATGACAATTAAAAGTGGACGAAGGTAGTATAATTTACTGCCTTTTGTTGTTACGAAACACTTCATCTACCAAACTCCATTTTAGAATGAAAACAAATTAAATATTCTGTGAATTAATTCTATCTAGAAATATAATGGATTAATACCAATTATTATTTAATATTTTATTAATTAGTTTTTTTTTAAACAACATTTAAATTTAGTGAAGGGATTGAAATTGTAATCCGACTTTGAAGTGAAGATCTTTCCACTTATAATCAGTGGCGGATCCAGGATTTAGAGTCCGTGGGTGCCAAATAAACTTATCGATTAAATTAATTTTATATTCGATTAAATTAAAAACGTCAATAACAATTATAAAAAAATAAAAATAATGTGCAGCTGTTTTCCTTAAAAAAAAAGGGGCTTGGGGCCTTTTTTTTTTACTTAAAAACGTCAGCAACATTTTTTCAAAAAAATAGGTTCAAATGGGATTCGAACCCGCAACCTCAACCTTCTAAAGTTGCCCTCCTACCATGGCACCACAAGCCAATTTTGTTCTGTGGGTGGCACGCTTTATATTTATATAAATATTATGTATATATACCTATGTATATATAGAGTTTCCGTCGAAGTTCGGGGGTGGCGTGGCACCCCCAAAGCCCTTCATAGATCCGCCCCTGCTTATAATAATATATAATGATTCATGCAGTTTATCTTATCTTCTTCTACTCCATTAATTTGGAAAGATTCCTCAGCGTAATATAAACTCCCATAACTGTAGAATAGGATTATGTTACTCAGTAATCTAATCTATTAGTCACATTAAGATTTGATATATCAATGTAAATATACTATCACTTCAGACTCCATTATTAAATAGTTAAGTCACAGTTGCTAACTCCAATTTGAACTCCTAAACTGTTTTGTATTGTATCTATAAATAAATGTTCAACAACACCTCTGCGGAATGATCTTAAACTCAAATTGCGCATGCGTAAAGTACAGAATAAGGACTAACCTTGCACTATTTGCACTCTTCACTAGAAATCGCATTAACGCGCAAAGAATAATTCGATCTTGCACTCTTTTAACAAACCACTCCAACGAAAATTTATTTACAAGAATTTTCATAGAGAAATAAATCCTTCTGGAATCAGCAGGACCATGTGAATGAGAATTGAACCATAGATAGATCATGTTGCAAACTACTTGCAAAATAGGAAGACAAATCTCTTTCCGCTTCAAGACCATCACCAAGATTAACTGTCCTTTTAATGCTTGCAATAGCGATCCGTGCCGCTTCTCTATCTTTCTCCCGCAACTTTACCTTTTCTTCTTGCAACTGCTTCTCCCATAATGAAGCCTTTTTCTTCATCTTTTTTTCATTAAACGCTTTCCCAAGAACTTGTTTTTGGGATTTCATGATCACGTTAGCGTAGCGCTTTTTTAGCATTGCGGCCCTAAGAATTTTGTTGTCTTTTTCCAACGTATCAATATCAAGCATCGTCATAACTATTATCTTTGGAGATTATTTAAGAATATTTAACGATGAACAAGCTAACCCTAACTTATTGTAATATGGATGAATAAAGATGGTAAGGAAAAGTATAATGTATAGTTATCCATTTTAAAAAGGATTACCAAATTAAGTTTCCTAAATTACGTACGTACGAGTAGTTATTAATATGGAAACTTTTCAAACGCGTAATTTAACCAAATTTTATATTTTCACATTAAATTATTGGAAACTTTTCACATTGTTTCTTTTTTCTCCAGCGGATAGATTTTTTTTTTTCCATAGAAGCCGTATATTCTTCATGAATGAAGATGTTAGAGGATCATATGAATTGCTTTTAGTAATTTCATTTTCTATTTATCGTAGCTTCTTCATTTCCATATTTCTCTTTCCGAACTACTTTCCTATATTTTTCTTGACAGGAAGGTCTATTGAAAATAACTTCTCTATCTTTCAAAATAGGTATACATACACACTATCCTCTTCAGACCCTACTCGAAATTTCACAACTAGTTATATATTTGTTATTGTAATTTCATTTGTTGTGATGACATTAATTAGTGGAGTACTTACGTTTATGCTTACTGGAATCTAGCTAATATGTAGTACCTCCTTATTATTTTCATTGTATTTATCATGCATGCATTCCATTATTTTCTATTTTAAATGTTTGATAAAGAATACAACGTAATTCTACATATTCTCATGATGTTTACAGTACTATTGTAATTATTTAAAACTTATTGAATGTAAATTTATAAAATGATTTGGATTATATTAAATTTAAGATATATTAATTTAAATAAATATTATGAATTAATTATTTAATTTCAATTAATATAAATCTAATCAAAAGTTCAATTTCATTGGTCTGATTTATTGATTTTGGCTACAAAAGATGAGCCTATTTTGCTAAGTTAATGTATCATTTTATCCTAAAGGCCCAGTTTGATGTCATGTGTCCCGTCAAATGACAGGGCATGCAAAGTTAAACGAATAAATCAATAGGATCATGCTATATGTCAAAATAACATGACATGCCTAGTCAAATAAAAGGCCAAAATAATATCTCACATATGTACATGTGACATGTTCTGACCAACCAAATATAGTCATGTCATTTAAATAAGTTGGGTAAATTATGGTTTCATAGACTAATTTTACAACCTTTGGCTATAGTTAATTAAGGTTATTGTTGTTTATGCAAGAAAAAGTTTGTGCATCTACTCCTTTAATAAATATCTTATGCATATGTGCGACCACATTTGTTATTGATATTTAAAAATAAAAAGCTAAAAATGTTGGCTAGGTCAAAATCACTTGTCATTATTACTAACAAACAGTTAAATGGGAAAATATAGTAATTGTACTATATATTATTATTATTCCAAAAATATCAATAAACTATTTGCTTCAAATTATGTAAACTCCAGACCACAACTCCTTTATATCCATATATTTCTCTGCAACTGGTAATTATTCATTTCGCAAAAGTAAATAAGAAAATTCAAGTATTTAACATATCATCATGTCCCCTTTATTTTTGTTGAGAAAACATGTAAATTACGCTTCACTTTATCATAGACTTGCAGTATTCATAATCACCAACAAATCTCTTTCAACTTGAAGATCATTGTCGAAATTAACAGTCTTTTTGATATTTGCAATAGCGATCCTGCAACTTTTGATGTAAAGTACAAATCTCTTTCTTGCAACTGCTTCTCCTGCAACTTTAACTATTTCTTTTTTCTCTTTTTTAGCAAACACTTCACCAAGAATTTGTTTTTTTTTTGGATTTGAAGATCATATAAGCATATCACTTCTTTTACTTCATCACTCCTCTTCAAATTGACACGTACAAAGACATCTAAAACACAAATTCTTGGTACGCATCACTTTAAAGAGGAGTGATGAAGTAAAAGGAATGATATGCTTATATGATCTTCAAATCCAAAAAAAATAAATTCTTGCTGAAGCATTTGATGAAAAAGAGAAGAACAATTAGTTTAAGTTGCAGGGGAAGCAGTTGTAGGAAGAGAAAGTCAAATCGCAACGAAAAAAAGATAGAGAAGCGACTCAGAGCGAACATCAAAAGGACTATTAATTTCGACAATGATCTTCAAGTTGAAAAGGAGGGAAGGGGGGGGGGGGGGAGGGGGGGAGCATGATGATATGTTAGATACTTGAATTTCCTTATTTACTTTTGTAAAATAAATAAATATCATGTGCAGAGAAATGTATGGATATATAGGAGTTGTGGCCTGGGGTTTACATAATTTGAAGCAAATAGATTAGTGAAATGATATTTTTAGAATAATAATAATATATAGTACAATTACTATATTTTCCCCATTTAACTGTTTGTTAGTAATAATAACAAGTGATTTTGACCTACCCAACATGTTAACAATAACAATGTGGTCGCATATATATGTAAAGCAACAAGTAGAATTTTGCATTTGTATATTAAGTTAAAGAATGATGCTTACTGAGTCCTCAGAGGGATCAAACAACTCATTAATCTCAACCAATTCGTTATCAACTTCTTCTTCTATGGACTTCTCTAATCTGGTACTTTCTTCTTCTTTTTCTATAGATTTTTCAACCATGTGCTTTGTTCTTCTTGTTTTTGTGTACTAATTCTCCTTTTATACTTTTTAGTAGGAGTAGCAGCAGTTGTTGCTCTTTTTTTTGGAGTCATTTTATCTACACTGCGTGAAACAAAAATAAAATTATTAACTAAATTACAAAATGAAAAAACAAAAAGAAAAGAAGTCATTAACACAATTTATAGAATAAAAAAACAGAAAATGAGGAAAAGGGGATATGATAAGAAGTTATACAACAAGAAATATAGTGGAAATATGATTACTCAGTTATAAAAATAATCATAAATATACAATCGACATGTAAAAGTAATAAAATCAAAATGTGACAATGCAAAAATAATTTTTCACTATTCTTTAATTAATTATTAAATTCACCACTATATTATATGAATACCAAAACTCATACTCTCAAACTACAAAAAGAAATAGGATAAACAATAGCAAACGTAGCAACTGCTGCATTTTAAAAATTATTTCATAGCAATTGCTATAATTATTATAGCAGTTGCAGTAGTAATTTCAGCAATTATTGTAATTATTTCAGCAGTTGGTGAAACAAGGTTGTTAAAAATACTACAACAAAAACAGAAAGGCTTAAGCAACAATCTACATGTTCCAACAAGCATAAGAATTTTTTGCTGTTACCAACTAGTGGAAACAGAGGTGCTACAGGGGTTGGTAAAGCAAGTGTGTTTGTGGTCCAAGATAGTAAAACTATGTGCAACATATAGGCGATTCAAGGAATTTATTTGATGCAACAATTAAGAAGTCTATTATGGACAACAATTAAGAAGTTTATTTGTTGGGCTAGTGTTGATTAACAAGTAGGGGTGTTCACGGTTTGGATAAAAACCGATCCAAACCGAAAAACCAAACCAAACCGATAAAATAAAACCGATTTTATTTGGGTTTGGTTTGGTTTGGTTTTAGATTTTTGAAAACCGATAGTATTTGGTTTGGTTATGGTTTTATTCGAAAAAAACCGAAGAAATAACCGAACCGAACCGATGAATTATATACATATATTTTATTAATATACATACTTAATATATTATTTTTATAAACAATTTTAAAGATCTTATACATATTTTCATTAAAATTTCTTTATAATTTACTTATTGAAAACAAAAATGCCCAAGATGAAACATTTATAAATAAAACCGATTTTATTTGGGTTTGGTTTGGTTTTAGATTTTTGAAAACCGATAGTATTTGGTTTGGTTATGGTTTTATTCGAAAAAAACCAAAGAAATAACCGAACCGAACCGATGAATTATATACATATATTTTATTAATATACATACTTAATATATTGTTTTTATAAACAATTTTAAAGATCTTATACATATTTTCATTAAAATTTCTTTATAATTTACTTATTGAAAGCAAAAATGCCCAAGATGAAACATTTATCTTATTGATTTCATGTATATGAGTGTCTATGTCAATTCTTTGTGGGACTGAAAATGCTATTGTCTCTTCCTTCTAGGCCAATATAGTGAATTTTAAAGCTTTATTGATAGTAAATTTAGTGATTGAAAGTTTAGTAATCTAAGTCATTCTAACTATTTTTCGTTTTGAATGGATTGTTGTCACTTTTTTCACATTTTAAATGAATTGTTTCTTTTATTTTTGTATATGGTTAATAACCGAATAACCGAACCAAACCAAACCGAAACCGAAACCGATAATCACCAAACCGATAAATGTATATTATATTTGGTTTGGTTTGGTTTTGATAATTTTAAAACTGATTAAGTTGGTTTGGTTTTGGTTTTGATCAATAACCGATCCAAACCAACCCGTGAACACCCCTATTAACAAGGACTTGTTAGAGCTCTGCTTATGCTTTTTTTAAAGAAGCAGAAATTTTAACTTCTTCGCAATAGTAGAAAAACTGCTGCTTTCAATTAAAGCATTTTTATATGTTAACCAAACACTTTAATTTCTCTAAAAAGTGTTTTTGGTTTCCCAACGGCAATGTCAAACAAGCCCTAAGCAGAGGCGTATGTACATGAAGGGGAGTGGGTTCACATGCACCCATCCTCCCTTTCCTAACCCCCTATATAATACTACTATTTTTCTAATTATCTTTTTAAATTTGTATTGATGAACCCAAGGTTAAAAAGAACACTCTAGTATATTGATAAGTATGTACAAATAGGGGGTGCATAACTTAAAGATTTGTGGTTCAAATTTCTCTATTCACATTAATATTTTTAATTTTTAATTAATATAACTAAATGTGCCACTTTTCATAGATCTTTTTAATAATTTATAAATAAAAAGAGGTTCAAATACCTATATTTTTAGGTTGCATTAGCTATGTCTAGACCTTAAGCTAGAAGTGTCAATAAAGTCAAATTATACTTCTTGCTTTCTTTTTCTCCTTTCCTTCTTTAGACGTTTTTATTATATATTTATTTTAACTTTTTCTTTTGACTTTTCAAAGCCCTAAACTAAAAGGTAAAAAAGAGTAAAGACATCATATTGTTCTTCTTTTGGCTTCATTCCACTTTGTTGTTCATGGTGAAGTAGAAGTGAGATTTGAGAACAAGTAACAAAGTATGCTATCTAAAAAATAATAATTTATTTATTAATGTACTTCATTTGTTTTATATGTTTTTCTTGATTTATGAAGTAGTGCCATTATTTGATTGCTTGAATATTTAAATTTATAAGAATTTCTTGATTTCTAAATAGTTATCATAATTGTGATTCTTTTATTAGTAAACTTGTTATTTGTGCTAATATTTTTTTTAAATTATTTTGTTTTGATAAGATTGAATAGAAGTCTGAATATTTAATTTTGTAGATAAAATAATTCTTACATTCAAATCATCAAATCACAAATGGATACGTTTATCATCAAGTTACCAAAGCCAAAAGATGGCCAACCAAATTCTAGCTCTAATCAACCATTTGTGAGTTCACAAGTTGCTCCGGAAGTTCAAAGACATACAAATTCTTTTCCACTTTCAAATACGGATAATATGCTTGATTTTAAATCTCTTGAAGCAGATCCCAAAGGTCGAATGCCTATTTCATCTTATGGTGCTAATATTCGAGATGCGGTAAGGAGGTATTACATTAAAAAAAGCCATGTCAACCTGTTGATCACATCTTCCCTAAAACTAAGTTTGGAGATAAAATGCGTCAATTTCGACCAACTTGGTTTAAGAGAAGATCTCAATGGTTGGAATATAGCATTAAAGCAGATGCGGCATTTTGTTTGTGTTGTTATTTGTTCAAGAATGAACTTGAAAGTCGTGGAAATGCCGGAGATTCATTTACAAGAGATGGTTTTAGGTGTTGGAACAAAGCTTTAGAAAGATTCAAAAAACATGTTGGTAAGGTAAATAGTATCCATCATAAATGTTTAAATAGGATGCAAGATTTGATAAATCAACGGCAATCGATCCAATCTTTTTTTGACAAGCAAAGTGAAAAGGCAAGAAATGATTATCGGATGCGTTTAAATGCCTCAATTGATGTAGCAAGATGTCTCTTGATATCGGGATTTCTATTTCGTGGACATGATGAAAGTAAAGGTTCCAAATATAAGGGTGATTTTCTTGAACTTTTGAAATGGTATGGGGATAGAAGTTTTGATGTGGGAAGCGTAATATTAGGTAATGCTCCACAAAATGATATGATGATTTGTCCGACAATTCAAAAAGATATTGTGGAGGCTTGTGCTAAAGAAACAACTAAGGCTATCATTGAAGACTTGGACGGTGATTATTTTGGAATATTAGTTGATGAATCAAATGATGTTTCTCATAAGGAGCAAATGGCTCTAATTTTGAGATATGTCAACAAAAGTGGAATGGTGATAGAGCAATTCTTGGGTGTTGTCCACGTAAATGATACATCTTCTCAATCATTAAAAAAGGCAATTTATTCTTTGCTTTTGGATCACTCATTATGTACATCCAAAATACGTGGTCAAGGTTATGATGGGGCTAGTAATATGCAAGGGGAAATAAATGGTCTCAAGTCTTTGATTTTACAAGATATGTCATCTGCATATTCTATTCACTGTTTTGCTCACCAATTGCAATTGGCACTTGTAGGTCTTTCCAAAAAGAATTCGGATGTGGATAATTTTTTTATGTTCTCACTACTATTTTGAATACTATTGGAGCTTCATTTAAACGCAGAGATTCACTTCGACAACATCAAGAAGATAAGTTGGAAGAGTTGCTTAAATTTGGAGAAGTTCATACCGGGCAAGGTTTGAATCAAGAACGTGGCCTCCAACGACCGGGTGATACTCGTTGGGGGTCTCATTTTAAAACCTTGGACAATTTCCTGATTCTTTTTTCTTCAATTGTTAATGTGCTTAAGGATATGAAACGTGATTGTCCATATCATCTTGATAGATTTGTGGCAGAAAATCTTTTGAGCAAGATTCATGAATTTGAATTTGTCTTTATGTTGCATTTGATGTTTAAAGTGTTGCTATTGACGAATGAGTTGAATAAAGTTTTACAAAGAAAGATGAAGATATCGTTAATGCTATGCGATTGCTTGACCTTTCAAAGAAACGATTGCAAATGATGAGAGAGGATGAATGGGACTCTATGATGGATGAGGTTAGCTTATTTTGTGGTAAACATGGTATTTCAATTCCCAAAATGAATGAAGACTACTCTAATGGGAAGTCGAAGCGTAAGAGGTCCAATATTTCATATTTGCATCACTTTCGTGTGGAAGTATTTTATGCCGTCATTGATTTGACACTTCAAGAACTCAATAATCGTTTTGATGTGGTGACTAGTGACTTGCTCCTCGGTATGGCTAGTTTGATCCAGTTGATTCATTTGCTAATTTTCACAAGGATAGGATAATGAAACTAGCCGAGTACTATCCAAGTGAGTTTGGTGATAAAGAGCTTCGGAAACTTAATTTTCAACTCGATGATTTTATTGTCTATGCTCAAAAGTGTGATAGCAAGTTTCTCAACTTGAAGGGAATCAAGGATCTTGCAAGAGTGATGATAGAGACAAAACTAGATCAAACTTGGTCACTTGTGTATCTACTTGTGAAGCTAACTTTGATTATTCCTATTGCTACCGCAAGCGTGGAAAGAGCATTCTCATCAATGAAGTACATAAAGAATGATTTGCGTAATAGGATGGATGAAGATCTTTTGAATGGTTGTTTAGTTTGCTATATAGAGTGTAGTACATTTAAAAATGTAAGTAATGATGCCATTATTGACCGTTTTCAAAATATGAAAACTCGTCCAGGACAATTGTAAGTGAATGATGTTTTTTGCTAATATATTACTATATAAAGATTGCTACTACCTACTTGCTCATCAACTTGTTCTCACCGTAAAATTTATATATAATTGAATTAATTGTTTATTTTGAAGATAATGGTACCCCCTTATTCTTGAGATCCTGGATACGCCTCTGGCTCTAAGTGTTCCCTAAAGTTTAAGAGTTTTTAAAATTATATTTTACATTTTTTTTCTTCTGAATTTCAATTTCAAGCTAAAGTATATTGTTATGTTATTTATGTTTGTTGCTGTTGAATATGGTAATGATATGAGAATTCAAGAGCTCAGAGATATTAATAGAAGTGTCGAAGACTCAGAAGTATTTGGTTTAGTAGGCAGATATGTGATTTCATATCGCGATATAAAATCATGAGATGAAATCAGCGTTTGAACATGGGATTTCAAGCTGATTTCATCTCATGAATTCTCCAAAAATCATGATTTGAGATTTTTCATAAAAAAAGTGTCGAAGACCCAGAAATATTTTGTTTAGAATTGAAGAAATCACTGGAAGATTGTACACTTCAATTTGAGGTAAAAAATAATTTCTTGGAACATTGCACTTTTTCTATATATTTTTTTGTTTGTTAAAAACAGAATACATTTATTTTACTAGTTTATGTGTTTTTTTTTAAACTCTAGAAATTTATCAAGTTAAATTGAGCTCACTTGTTTATCATTTTGATATGGAAAATTACAGTTGTTATAGTTTCTTAAAAATGGATTATTTCTTTTCAATTGTGGGGAGAAAAATGTTTTTTTTTTTGTGTTTTTTAGATTATTTCAATGACAAGGGACCCTGCAATTACTATCCGAAAACCTTCGAGTGCATATGTAAAATTTTGAAGCCCTTAGTTAAAATCTAAGTTTTATGGTATATGGCTGCTGACCGAACTAAAGCGTTAAGGTAAAATATCAAATAAACTTTGTGCTAGTGCATAAGTTTTTCATGTGTGATCCAAATCTATGAAAATTTCAAACTCATGTGTGATCAAAATCTATTACTGAAGCTGGTACTATTTGTGCTTGTGCATAAGTTTTTCACAATATTTCAAGCTTGTTTAGCAGTAATGGATACCAATTCTGTTGCACCTTTACCATATCATCCATGTATAGGGAGCATAAAAGTGTGAAGTTTTTTCATGAATTTTGATCCCTTAACTTTGATTAGATTAA
This sequence comes from Solanum okadae, assembly GCA_036553675.1. NCBI lineage: Eukaryota > Viridiplantae > Streptophyta > Magnoliopsida > Solanales > Solanaceae > Solanum > Solanum okadae. The sequence goes on from CM071686.1 coordinate 44,076,451, forward strand.
TATTTACTGGACTTAAATAATTAATTCATAATATTTATTTAAATTAATATATCTTAAATTTAATATAATCCAAATCATTTTATAAATTTACATTCAATAAATTTTAAATAATTACCATAGTACTCTAAACATCATGAGAATATAGAAATAAATGTACAACAACACCTCTGCGGAATGATCTTAACTCAAATTGTGCATGCGTCATAGAGTACAAAATAAGACTAACCTTGCACTATTTGCAGTATGAGTAGGTTGAAAACATAATTGACATTGAAAAGGAGAAGGCGCTACTGGATAAATAGGATAGAACGGAGAAGTACTAGTGTGTGGAGCTGGACCTAGAATGGAAGAAGCGTTTGGACATGGAGCAGATTGGAGAGGAGCAGTGGAATAGTTTCTATGGTAGCCGTTGTTGTTGTTGCTGCTGCAGCCTCTACCACGACCACCATTGTCCATTGGCATATCAACCACCATTGGAATTTCTTCCACGTCCACGTCCTTGAGAAGATGAATTATGTTTAGCTAGTAAAGCAGTAGAAGAATATGATGCGGCAGAGGAAAGACCATTTAATTGAGTCTCATGGAGAAATAAAAGAGATCTGGTCTCAAGAAAAGAAGGAAGTGGAATTCTGGTGGAGATTGAAGTGCTAACAGAGAGATATTCAGAAGGTAGGCCAGAAAGAACTTGGAGAACAAGATCTGATTCAGAGATAGGATTACAAATTGATATCAAGACATCGGCAATGGATTTGAGGCGGTGCACATAATCATAGATAGAAGGAGAACCTTTCTTTAGATTATGAAATTGAACCTTAAGTTGGAGAGTTCAAGAACTAGCATGATCACGGAAAAGACGTTCAATCTATAGCCACACCTCACGAGCATCAGTAAGACTGCTGTTAGGACGAATAATAGCTTGAAGTATCTCTTGAGAGATTGTGGCTTGTATCCATGACAAAACAATGGAGTCAAGTTGGACCCATTGTTGATGAAAAACATGATTAATAGTCGAAGTTCCGTTCTCCATGGTAAGAGTAGGTTCTGGACATGGATGACTTGATAGAGAATTTAGAAGGAGAAAAACAAAGAATACGTAAGAAGAGAAAAGAGTTTGCTGGAGAACTTAGTCATTTTATTCATAACTTCAAGCCTATATATAGGCAAATACTTAACAGATAATCCATTTAAACATGACACATATCAGTCCTATTATCAACTTACTCCAAAAAAATAGAGCACATGACTCCTAAAACAAGCATAACTCTTTACTCCACTAATTCATAAAAATCAAAACAACCTGCAAACTGCTGCAATTAAAAAAGAATTAAAACTCCTAAAGACTAGGTCAACTGCCAGTAGAAAACTACGACTAAACTTTCAACAGTTTCCCCTTAAACTGATGTTTGCTAACAGTCAGTTTACGTCTTTGATTGTACATACACCTAGCAGCCTTCTAAGTTTCATGAATGACTCCGTCTTCAAAGCCTTGGTGAAAATATCGGCAACTTGATCTTCGCTCCTGCAGTAAATCAGATCAATTGTTCCATTATTGCTAAGATCTCTTAAGAAATAAAACTTCACATCAATGTGCTTGCTTCTTCCATGTAGCACCGGATTCTTGGATAGCTGAATTGCTGAATCATTGTCACAAAAAATCTTAGTGGCTTCTGCTTGCTTGAATTTTAACTCCTCCAAAAGTCTCCTCAACCAAATAGCTTGACAAGCACAAGCAGTCGCAGCAACAAACTCGGCTTCTGTAGTAGATAAAGTGACAATTGGTTGCTTCTTAGCCGACCATGAAATAGCACTGGACCCGAACATAAAATCATAGCCTGAAGTGCTTTTCCTGTCATGTCGATCACTAGCAAAATCACTGTCCGTACCCAAGAAGATTAGACTTTTCACTTTTCTTATAAACTAGTCCAAAGTCTCTCGTTCCTTGCAAGTAACGGAGAATTCTCTTGGCTGCCAGCAAGTGCATTTCGGTGGCATTCTCCATGTACCTGCTGATTAAACTCACAGAGTACATTATGTCAGGCTTTGTAGCAGTGAGATACATCAAACTGCCTATGATTTGTTTGTAAAGTGTGCTGTCAACTTTCTTTCCAGTAGGATCTTTGTGCAGCTTCAAACCAAGTTCAACGGGAGTGTTAACTGGATTGCAATCCATTATCTGAAATCTTTCTAGAATTTCCTTATATACTTCTTCTGAGAAATGAAGATCCCTTTCCCAGATTGCACTACCTCTATGCCAAGAAAGTAATGCATCAATCCGAGGTCGGACATTTCAAACTCATCCATCATTGACTTCTTGAATTCCTCAAACATGGCACCACAATTTCTAGTAAAACTGAGATCATCAACATACAAGCAGATAATGAGCATTTTTCCTTCATCCTCAATCTTAACAAAAAGTGTATGCTCATAAGGACATTTCGAAAAACCAACTTTTAGAAAATAGCCCTCAATGCGACTATACCAAGCTCGAGGAGCTTGTTTTAGACCATAAAGGGCCTTTTTTAAACTATAAACCTTATGCTCATTTCCAATTTCAACATAACCAGGGGGTTGTTCAACAAATACCTGTTCCTCCAAGTGTCCATGTAAGAACGCCGACTTAACATCTAGCTGGAAAATAGGCCAAAAATTCTGAGCTGCCAATGAGATAACTAATTTGATTGTATCATGCCTAGCAACAAGAGAAAATACTTCTGTATAGTCGATCCCATATTGTTGCTTATACCCCTTGGCCACTAAACGTGCCTTGTACCTATCAACTTCGCCATTTTCCTTCAACTTTGTTTTGAACACCCACTTCAGTCCAATGGTTTTCTGTCCCTTTGGAAGATCAGACAACTCCCAAGTATCATTTCGTTTGATGGCATCAATTTCATCATCCATTGCTTTTCTCCAATTTTCTTCCTTTACAGCACTCTCAAAACATGTAGGATCACAATCTGAAAACAAAGCAAAGTGAGTAATTGGATCTTCAATTCCAGTTACCTTGTAATCCTTCATCCAAACATGCCTTCTTCTAACACGCCCAAGAGTTTGAGTTGTTTCTTCATTTACTACAACATCTGGTGGTGGAGTTATAGGGGCTGAATCTGATAAATTTTCAAACGTAAAAGGTGTTGAAAATTGCTCTTGTTCTGCGTCACTGTCACAGAGGATTTGGGAAGCAGGCTGCTGCCTATTCCATTCCCAAATGTTTTCCTCATCAAAAGTAACATCCTTGCTGATAACAATCTTCTTAGTCAACGGATTAAACAACTTATATGCTTTGGAAGACTCACTTACACCAAGAAAAACACATTTTTCAGCATTTTCGTCAAGTTTCTTCCTTCTTTCATCCGGCACATGGGCATATGCAATGCATCCAAAAATTCTAAAATGATCTACTGTTGGTTTTCTCCTATTCCATGCCTCCTCCGGTGTCATATTTTTAACAGAAAAAGTTGGGCTTCTGTTTAAAATATGAACACTCCAATTCACTGACTCTGGCCAAAAAGTTTTTGGAATGCTTCCTCTCAATAGCATACTTCTTACCATGTTGATGATGGTTCTGTTCTTCCTTTCTGACACACCATTTTGCTGTGGTGTATATGCAGCTGTAAGCTCTCTTCGAATGCCATGATCTGCACAACATACTTCAAATTCTTTTGAGCAATATTCACCACCACGATCAGTTCAGAGAGCCTTAATGGTTTTTCCTGCTTTATTTTCCACGCATACTTTGAAGCTTTTAAATGTTGAAAAAACTTCAGATTTTTCTTCCATAAAATAAACCCATGTTTTTCTTGAAAAATCATCTGTAAAAGTGATTAAATACTGCTTACCTCCATTAGACGTTGGGTTTATCGGACCACAAAGATCTGAATGTACCAGCTCTAGAACATCCTTTGCTCTCCATGACTTTCCTTTGGGAAATTGAGAGCGAGGTTGTTTGCCAACAACACATTTTTCACAAATTTTGGAAGGTGCTGTAATTTGAGGAAGACCACTGACCATGTTTTTCTGTTGGAGTGTCTTCAAGCCTCCAAAACTCAAGTGACCATATCGGAAGTGCCACAACCATGATGAATCCTTTACTTCAGCCATCAAACAAGATTGAATGTTATCAATCCTCAGTGGAAACAATCTGTTGGAGCTCATTTGAACTAGTGCAATAGCTCCTCTCTCAGGATCATAAATTTCACATTCTCCTTTCTTGATAGTGATGACATAACCTTTTTCTTGCAACTGACCAGCACTAAGTAAATTACTTTTCAAGTCAGGAACATACAACACATTAGAAATTGTTTCCACAAAACCATTCTTGGTTTTAATCTTGATGTCACCTTTCCCCATCACTTCTACAGTTGAACAATCACCAAAAGCCACAGTAGAACGAAACTTTTCATCTAAAGATGAAAAAGAAAATTTGGTTCCGCACATGTGATTATTGCATCCAGTATCTACATACCAAATATCAGATTCATGTTCTGTTCTAGCATGGACAGCCATTAACAATGTTTCTACTTCCTTATTTTCGACAAAATTGGCACTTTCATCTCTTTCTTTGTCATTAGGAAGTCTAATGTAACAATCTGATGCATAGTGACCAAATTTGTGACATCTGTAACACTCTACCTTGGATTTGTCATGGTTTTGACCTTTGCCTTGAGACTAATCAGTGTTGGTTTTGAAATTTCTACTGAAATCTCTTTCTCCACGATCTCTTCCTCCTCTTCCTCTTCTTCGGCCTCTACCTCTACCTCTTCCTCTATAGTTGCTAGAATAAGTATTAGTAGAAGCCTTCAATGCATGCTCCTGTGCTCCAGAACTTCTCTTCATCTTCTGTTCATGAACTAGTAAAGAACTTTGCAGTTCATTAAGAGATAGTTCATCTATATCCTTTGATTCTTCGATTGAGCAGACAACATAATTGTATTTTGATGTAAGAGTTCGTAAAATTTTCTCCACAATGGCTACATCATTTATCTTCTCACCATGGAATCGCATCTTATTGGTTATTTCCATGGTTCTAGCACAATAGTTTGTGACAGATTCTCCTTCCTTCATCTCCAGTGTTTCAAAATCCTTTCTCAAAGCTTGAAGTTGTGCGCGCTTCAACTTGATTGAGCCTTGATACTTCTTCTTCATGGAATCCCAAATATCCTTGGAAGTTTCTTTGCAAAGAATAATTTCCAAGATGGGATGATCAATTTCCTGGAAGAGATAATTCTTCGCTTTCAGATCGTTTAGCTTTTTCGTTTCCAACTCTGCCTTTTGAGCATTTGTCAAAACTTCACCTTCCATCGGAGTGCCAATGCCGTCCTGAATGATTGGCCAATACTCTTTTAACCGTAAGAAGTTTTCCATCAACATGCTCCAATGGTCATAGTGACCATCAAAGCGAGGAATTGCTGCTTGCACAAAATTATTTTCAGTAGCCATGAGATAATCTGAAAAGAAATATGTGGCTACCTCACTTGTTGTCACTCTCAGGATAACCTGGCTCTGATACCACTGATAGAAAATTTAGAAGGAGAAAAACAAAGAATACGTAAGAAGAGAAAATAGTTTGCTGGAGAACTTAGTCATTTTATTCATAACTTCAAGCCTATATGTAGGCAAATACTTAACAGATAATCCATTTAAACATGAGACATATCAGTCCTATTATCAACTTACTCCAAAAATATAGAGCACATGACTCCTAAAGCAAGCATAACTCTTTACTCCACTAATTCCAAAAAATCAAAACAACCTGCAAACTGCTGCAATTAAAAAAGAATTAAAACTCCTAAAGACTAGGTCAACTGCCTACAGAAAACTACGACTAAACTTTTAACATGACTTTCATCGATGAAGCCATAGACACCATGCCCTTTAAACACGGGAAGAAATAACTCTCTCCAAAGCATGTAGTTTGTATAATCAAGAGTGGTAGGAATCACTTTTTTGATGTTGGAAATAGAAACAGTGGAATTCAGAGTAGGAGGTGCAAGGGGAATAGTAGCCATGGAAGTGGCAGAAGAGGTTTGAGTACCGAGCGATGTAGATGAAACCATGATGATACGTAGGAGAAAAAGAGTTAGCGAGAATCTAGGTATCTGATGCCATGAAAGAATAATTATCTTGAATGAATACATTAACCAATTACACGAAGTATTTATAATATTTAAATATGATAAAAAAGACTAAACTATCCTTCTAGCTATACATGTATATTTATCAAAGAATGCAAAAATATCAAATGAAATTGAGGGTCTTTCAAGGGGATATGTTGAAGGTGCTGGGGAAAATTCAGATTTATGTGGGACTCTGACATATGCTTGACCTCTGATTTTTAAATGTTTGCTTTTTTTTTTCTTCTTCTTCTGTAGGTTATAGCAAATTGGTTAATGAGATTGAAGGCCTTAGTTGTTCTTTGGAGCTCCTTGAAAAAGTCACTTAAGTAATGTGAAGTTATTTGAAAAAGTCACTCAACTTGATTTTCTATCAATAAAGTCACTCAACTTATGAATTTTCTTTTATAAACTCATTTTAAGTTAAACTATTCTCTAGAAAATCATTGTAACCAAAAGATAAAAGATATAATTGCACAAACTACCCTTCAAGTTTAGTTTTATACTCCCTCCGTCCCATTTTATTTGGCACTTTTCAGATTTCGAGATTCAAACAAGTCTATCTTTGACCGTAAATTTTTCATAGATCTTTTAAACATTTTCTATTATCAATTATTGTGACTTATAGTACTTTTTACGTAGTTTACAAATATATAAATTCCATTTAAAAAAAAATGAAGATTTCATGCGCAACTTCCTGGTCAAACTTAAACTGTTTGACTCTCAAAAAATGAAAAGTGCCACATAAATTGGAACAGAGGGAGTAATATTTATTTTCATTGTAATTTATAATTGTTATTGCATATATAACATATGAACCAAAATATGCATTAAAACATATATTCGTACTGATATTAAGTCCAAAGCATCTACACTAAGTATCAAGCATCTAGTAATTACTAATGTGGAGCTCATCTTAATACTTGTAACTCTTAAGATAGGCCCCATGTCACACACCTTAATTTTGTCCTCTGGAATAAGGTTTAACTAACATGAATAAAGCACCAAAAATCAATGAATGAAGTGCTAAAACCATGATTGACACGATTAGAAATAAATGTACAACACCACCTCTGCGGAATGATCTTAACTCAAATTGTGCATGCGTAAAGTACAAAATAAGGACTAACCTTGCACTCTTCACTAGAAATCACATTAACTTGCAAAGAGTAATTCGATCTTGCACCCTTTTAACAAACCACTCCAAAGAAAATCTATTTTCAAGAATTCTCACAGAGATAGATAGATCATGTGAAAATTCGGAGAATTATTTTCAAGAATTCTCACAGAGATAGTTAGATCATTTTGAAAATTCGGAACAACTTCAGTGGTGTCTTTTTGAAGCATAGATAGATCATGTTGCAAATTACTTCCAAAATAGGAAGTTAAATACAAAAATCATCTAAATTAAACTTCGCATCAAATTTGACAAACAAACAAAACTTAGCCAACTTTCTTTTATAACTTTAAAGTCACTTAACTATTGATATTTCATTTAGAAAGTCACCAAACCAGTTTAAATAATATTTAATTAAATTTTATTGGAATACAATTTTTGTTTTAAGCATTTTTTTTTATAAAAATAAATAAAAATGCTCATTTTAATTATTCATTAAATTTTATTAAAACACAATTTTTGGCAAATCAATAACAGAAGTATTTCACTTTGTGCATGAAATTATTAACAATTTCCTGTAGTTCGTATAATCAATCTCATTAATAGAAGAATTTCTTAAATCTTTATTTTAAACTACTAATCAATTTGAACAACATTCTAATTAAGAGTAATTATTGAAGAAAGAATTACTTAGAAGTAGTTAGTTGACATGTACAAAATAGAAGTTAGCAGAGTTAGTTAATAGTTTGTTATAAAGTTAGTTAGATAGCACTGTATATAACAGCCTGTAAGTCACATTGTTGAGATTCAAGTTGAATGAGAATTTCACGGTAAAACTTCATCTTCTCTGTAGAGTTAGCTAACAACTTCCTAAATTGGAGAAATCTAACATGGTATCAGAGCGTCTCGATCGCTGAATCTCATGAAAATAGCCATGGCAACTGTCGATAATGAGTTGCCTGAGAAGCTTGGCCACAATCATCCTCTGTTTCTGAGTTCGATTGATAATTCAGGGGCTATACTAATCTCGATTCAACTGACGAGAGCAGAAAACTTCTCAGCATGGAGTCGTGCAATGAAAATTGCAATTTTAGGTCGGAACAAGCTTGGGTTCATTGAAGGAACATGCTTGAAGGAAGCCTATGGCCCTAATCTCACCGCTCTATGGAATGATGTAACACAATTGTACTCTCATGGATCATGAACTGTGTATCCAAGGAACTTCTTGGAGGAATTGTTTACGCCACAAATGCAGCAGCTGTATGGAGTGATCTCAAGGAAAGGTATGAAAAAGTAGATGGATCTCGGATCTTTCAACTGCACAAAGAAATTGCTTCAGCAAGTCAAGGTACCAATTCAATTTCTGTGTATTTTGCTCGTTTGAGAGATCTTTGGGTAGAATTTGATCGCATCACCCCTGTTCCTGGATGTGACTGTGGTAAATCAAGAGATTTTGTCTTGTTTATCGATAATCAAAAGTTGTTACAGTTCCTTATGGGACTGAATGATACATATGAACAGGCTAGGGGTCAAATCCTGATGATGATCCCTTTGCCAACACTAAACAAAGCTTACTCTATGTTAATTGAACGTGAAAGTCAAAGATCTATCTCACAATCTCACAAGTCTGGAATTCAACCTGAGATGAATGCACTTGCCGCTATCAGAACTGGTTCTAATCCTTTGAATAGATTGAAGAAACCTTTCTCTTCTTATAGTTACGACCCTAATGTTGTCTGTAATCACTGCAAGCGTAAAGGTCACACTAAGGCAATATGTTTTCGATTAGTTGTGTATCCTCCTAATTTTGAGAAGAGAAGAAGGGAGAATCAGATTAACAATCAATCAGATAAATGGAACTATCATAGTGAGACAAGTGGTGGTAATTTTCATGCTGAGAGAGGTGGTGGTAACTTTCCTGCTGAGAGAAGTGGTGGAAATTTTCACACAACTCATAATGTTGTTAATAATCCAGTGAGATATCAGGATCATGCACCTAATTACACAGGGAATCTAACAACCCTCAAAATGAAGTAAGACAAAGTAGAGCCTCACATGAGTTTTATGCATTAATAACTTGTTAAAATAATGAAGAATTGCCTTTTTAGTCAGCTTTAAAGAGTTTGGAAGTCAAACGTCAAGGGACGACCAAGACATTCGGAAACTAGTCTTTTACGTGTTGGTGTGTTTTAGTATGTTGTTCATGTTTTTATGTGTTGTTTGGAGTCTAAATTCAGTGGAGGTGACCGTAGTGTCTTAATAAATATTTTTAGGGTCAAAATGTTTGGATACGACGCCCCGGGGGCCACCCTAAAGGTCCTCGAGGAGGACCCCAACCTTGGCCAAGCAAGCTGCCAAGGCAGCTTGAAGTTGTGCTTGGAGGGAGCATGTCCGCGTCGCGGACTAGCTCCACCAAGGGCCAAATGTTTGGTCCGCGTCGCGTACATGTCGCGGACTCTACTGTCTCAACTTTAATTTCCAGAAAATTTATGGGAACACCTCCGTGTTGCGAACTTATTTCCCGACGAAATCTGCGAAAATAAAACTCAAGTTTGGCTTGTTTAAAAGGTCCAACTAAGTGAGAGGTAGTTTGGGTACTTTGGGGAATTATTATAAATGGTTATTCTACCTATTTTAGGGTATTTTAAGTTGGTTAAAACCCTAAAACCTAAAATTAGACCCCATTCTTCAAATTGACCCTTCCCTCTCAAAATAGATTCTCTCAAAAACTCCATTGAAGACCTTGATGAAGCTCAAGCTAGAAGATGGGTTTTCAACTGATTTCTTCTTCCATTTCACGGGTCTTCAATAATTAAGGTATGGTGACTCTTGATTCTTGAATAACCTCTCATTCAAGGAGTTCTATCAAAGATTTTCAAAAGTGATTCAAAGACCAAAATTCCCAATTTTCAATCTAATCATGGGTCCTTTGTCAAATGATTTTCTAAATCATTATATTGATGAATTAATGTGGAATTAAGGTTTTAAATATAATTTTCAAAGGAATTCTTGAAGAACCCACGATCCCCAAATTCTCAAAATTGGCCTATGATGTGGGTCTTTGTGAATATGATCTCTATTGGTGAAATTATGTTTAGATTAGATTGTATTGATGTTTCCTATGATTATCTATACTTATTCTTGTTGAATTGTTGGTATATTGATGAGTTGAGAATTATGGCCTTATGGGCAAATTTATGGGTTAATCCCTTTGTTTATAGAATTGTACTAGATTGTGTTTATGTTATTGAATTAAATTGCTGATTCCTATTACTATCTATGTCAATTGATTATGAATTGTTGAGGATTGATCCATGGTGATCATGGCTTGTAGAATTGGTAAGTTAACCTAACTTCTAGTCTGTAGTATGAGAATTGATGTTGTGCGGTTTGATCCACTTATGGTGGAGGTGTTCACTTTTTGTCTATCTATGCATGTTGAGATCATGGCCTTGAAGGCAATAGATGTGAAGTGAATTGATGATTATGATGCATATATTTATGAAGTTATGCTATGAAGGTTATGTATGAAATCCTCAATGCTAGCATGAAGTTTAAGTATGTTGATGATGAGGAGTATAATGTGAATGATAATGTTAGGGATAAGGTGTGGTCTACATGATTGATTATGTTAGGTACTATTGTGGAATGACCCCTATATGAATGTTTGATCATATACATGTTAGGAGTACCTATTCAATGTTGAATGTGTCCTTGTCTCCTATAATGGAGTGTCGGTGTGTGGTCTAGAATCCCTAAGGGCTTTATATGTGAATTGCTCATGAATTGGGGACATTGTGAATGTGTTGTGATCCCTTTAAGGGAAGAACACTCAATATCAATGTTGTTGCTAATATGTCACTATAAGGACTAATATGCGCACACACACACTCTACATGTATAGCTATGAATATGATGTGTTATGGTGTCTATTGAAAGGTTAACTCTTATATGCACCCTTACATCTTATTATGCATGCAAAGTGTATGATTAGCAAGGTATGAATATGTGTTGTATAAAGGTGTTTATGTGAAAGGCTTTCTCACATATGTACACACACACATGAATGAATGAATAAGGTTTATGATAATCTAGTGAAAGTGAGTCTCTTGAAAGGTTTCCTCAATTGTACTCTAAACTAGACTATGTTATGAATATGATATGATTATGTGAAAGGTCATTCTCACATAATGTAGGTTCTATGATGAAAGGTCATTCTCATCTTAAAAACCTTTGAGCTATATGATATGATGGGATTAAGTCCCTAAAGCCTACTTTATGAACTAATGTTAAAGAAAGGCTTAAAGATGTTTAAAAAGGGAGTTGGAGCTTAGCACCGAGTAAACATGAAAAATGAGAGTTGGGGCTTCACGTTTAGCAAGTCCAATTTCCCACAAGAGAACCTTCACGTTTAGCAAGTCCGGGTTCCCAACATAGATGTTGTCTCATGAGATGGAAACCTCCACGCTTAGTAAGTCAAGGTTTTCTAGTAGCAATCTCATTGTTCCATAACTACGTGCCCCCGTAGGTCTTAGCTTAGTGGATCCACTAGATATCTATTATGTATGTAGGTCCTACTTTGGCAAGTAGTACCCTCTCTTTTCGGTGTGAGAGTAGAACACCGGATTCCATGTAGCTCACATGGTCTATGTCGGTTATGGCAATGTCTCCCGAAAGTTAAAAAATGAACTAAGATAAGAATATGAACTCTAGTTATGATTTCTTGAAGAGTTACTTAGTATAGGTAGGACTATGGACCCTACTTATGCATTGCATAAGCGGACTCTAAGGGCGGTTATGATTAGGCTCTTTATGTAATGAAGACTATGGTCTATGTATGTTAATATGAAAGCATGTTAAGGTTGACTTTACTTACGTCAAGACATGAAGTATGATTATGCATGTGAATTACACTTATGACTTCTTAATGGGTTTGCTTAGTATATGTGAGGGTATGGGACTCCATGTGTACATTGCACAAGTGAGCTTGGGAAGGGGTTGTGAGGGTGGTTTACCTATGATATGAACTAAATGGGTTATGACTAATGATCTAGTAAAGGAATGAGTCCTTATATGATGTTATGAAGTATGTTGGTCTTATGTCTAATGTTAAATGAAGATGTTATGACTTGTTGAATATAATGTGCCTAGTCTATGGTGGCTTCCTAGGAACACTTGGTGTGAGTAGTATTATGGGATGCTACTTGCACATTGCACTAGTGTGACTTGGGGGTTGTCTTAGGTGATGGTTCCTATGTGAAGACTATGTCTTATGGTGTACTTATGACTCTATGAATATATGTGGTTGAATTGATGAAGGCTATATGTAAGTTCACCCTTGGTAACCTTAAGGTGATACATTGCACCAAGTATTCCCTAAGGGTTGCTTGAGGAAAGGAGTTAAGATAAAGAAGAAGGTAATGTATTATATGCATTGAATGTGCCTAAAATGTTATAAGTGGCTCTATGTGCTATTATGAATGGTTTCCGTGTGTATGATGATGTATGTGGTTTATATTGTGCCTATGTACTTAATGTTCTTGAAGTTTCTCTAAAAAGGCATGATGCATAGTTTCCAACTAAATGTCCTTTTAAAAGCATGTTTTGCATGGTTATCATACTTAGTGCATTCTTGCACTAACACCATTCTTCTTCATCTTTTACACCAAGTGTAGGTGGTGGTGGCTAAAGGTTCTTTCCTAGAAGTGATGAGCTTGGCTTATTATTCCCAAGTTCGGGTGTGTCCTTAAAGATTCAAGGACCTTTATGTTAAAGAGTTTCCTTAAGTTCTATGTACTAGATAGTAGTTTCTTTTGTATTGTAAGGGTTGTGTCCCTCTTGTATTGTAGTCATGTTTTAAGATGGCTACCTTGAGACGTAGTACTCCAATTTTTGTATTAAAGGTTTAATGAGGTGACTTTTATGTCTGGTGTTATATTATGAAAAAGTTTTAAATTTTCCGCTATTTTTCTATAATAAATGCTATGATGAATGCTAAGGGCTTGTATAAGACCTCCGAGAGGTCGAATACGCCAGTAACGACTAGGGGGTGCTCTCGGGTCGTTACAGGGAATGTGGACTATAGTAAAGGTATGGAAGTCATCCATGAACAATATAATCAAATCTTGAATATGCTTGGAAAGTCTAACCTGCCGGGGACATCATATATGGCTTCTAACAACCCTGGCAGTGCTAACTCCTTTCAGAGTTCCTCCTCAACTAACACAACAGGTAATCCTATTAATCTCACAGTAGGGGATCATAATTGGATTGTGGATTCCGGGGAAACAAATCATATGACCTACAACTCAAACATGCTAGTACAAAAGAAGCTTCTCTCTTCTAAAACTCCTAATCAAGTTCACGTACCTAATGGAGACACTACTACTGTCACTCATTCATGGTCTTGTAACATCACCAAGAATGACAATATTTAGGATGTGTTAGTCATACCTGTATTAAAAAACAACCTCTTGTCTGTGTCAAAAATTACTAAAGAATTGCAGTGTTCAGTTTCTTTCTCCCTGATTTCTTTGTTTTTCAGGACCTTTACAATGGGCAGGTGAAGGTGATTGGTAGAGAGTCTAATGGCCTCTATTTTCTTCCTACTCACATACATTCCTTCAATGCTAAGGAGGACACTCACTCAGCAGACTCTCAAGTCTTGTTGTGGCATCAAAGACTGGGACACACCTCCTCCAGTGTCTTAGCAAATGTTATCCCTATTTCTTCTAAGCATAGTTCAGTAGAATTGAAAAATTGTACTATTTTCCCTCTAGCTAAACAACATAGATTACCTTTTCCTCATAGTACTTCCATGTCATCTTTACCATTTCAATTGTTACATGTTGATGTTTGGGGTCCATTCAAAATTCCTACACATGATGGAAACAGATTCTTTGTTACCATTGTGGATGATTGTACAAGAATGTTGTGGTTGTTTTTAATAAAATTGAAAAGTGATGTTTGTGTCATTTTGGAAAACTTCTTTGCTTTGGTTCATACACAGTTTGGAGTAGTGGTGAAATCAATTCGAACAGACAATGGTACAAAATTTGTCAATGCTAAATGTCACAAGTTATGCACTTCATTAGGCATTGTGCATCAAAGAACTTGTATCCATACCCCTCAGCAAAATGGTGTTGCTGAGAGAAAACACAAACATATTTTAAGGTAGCCAGATCCATCAAATTTCAAGGACACATTCCTATCAGATTTTGGGGACAGTGTATTTTGAGTGCTGCTTATATTATTTACAGGTTGCCTACTCCTGTTCTGACCGGAAAATCACCTTATGAGGTATTTCACAAGTGCAAACCTTCTCTACAACATATTAGAATCATTGGTTGTCTATGTTTTGCCAAAAATATGTATATCAGTGATAAATTTCAACCCAGGAGTGTTGTTGCTATTCATATGGGATACAGTGAGCAGACTAAAGGTTATGTTCTTTATGACTTGAAAGACAAATATTTCTTCATCAGTAGAGATGTTATTTTCAAGGAGTCTATATTTCCTTTCTCTCTTCCACCATCTAATACCTGGAAGCTCTTTCCTACAACTGTTAGTTCTACAGATGATGATCAATGCACTGCTTGTGACCTCTCTAGTCCTTCACCAGTTCCTATGGTGCCAGCTCACACTTCAGAACCACCTATTCAGAGAAAATCCCAAAGAACTACTACTACCCCTCTATGGATGAAAGATTATGTAGCCAATGTTCAACATGCTCCTTCCACATCCAAGCCTTTATACTCTATTGATTAGTACCTGGGCAATGACAAGTTGACTGCCCCTTATCAGGCTTATAATCCTCTTTTGGTGCTGATGTTGAAACATCCAGTTTTGAAGCAGCATGTAGGGATCTTAGGTGGATTCAAGCAATGCAGGCTGAGATTACGACATTGGAATCTAACAACACATGGCAGGTAGTTCCTCTACCTTCTGGTAAAACAACTATTGGTTGCAAATGGATTTTTAAAATCAAATATCAAGCCAATGGGCAGGTTGAGAGATTTAAAGCTAGGTTAGTTGCTAAGGGGTTCAATCAGAGGGAAGGGTTGGACTATCAGGAGACCTTTTCACCTGTTGTGAAGATGGTGATAATTAGAAGTGTTTTTGCCTTAGCTGCAGCTGGTAATTGGCATGTACATCAGATGAATGTGTACAATGCCTTCTACGGATTGAAGCAAGCACCAAGACAATGGAATATAAAGCTCACTGAAGCACTCATCAAATCAGGATTTGTACAAAGTCAGCTTGATTATTCTCTATTCACTAAAAGAGTTGGGACTGCTATGGTGATAATCTTGGTATATGTAGATGATATGATGATCACTGGCAATGACATCAACTTTATTCAGGAGACAAAAAGAACCTTGCAAAGTTCATTCAAAATGAAGGACCTTGGAGAACTCAAGTATTTCCTAGGAATTGAGTTTGCTAGATCTCAAAAGGGAATAGTGATGCATCAGAAGAAGTACACTCTTGAGATCATTTCTGAAGCTGGACTCAGTGCTGCAAAACCAGCTACTACACCACTTGATCCATATGTACAATTAACCACTAAAGACTATGATGAAGCCAATGGTAGAGGCAATACTGACAGGTTACTAAAGGATCCTAGTATCTACAAAAGATTGATAGGGAAACTCTTGTACTTAACTATTACTAGACCAGACATCTCCTTTGCCACACAAACTTTAAGTCAGTTCCTGCAACAACCAAAATAGTCTCACCTTAATGCTGCATTAAGAGTTGTAAAGTACATAAACGGACAAGCAGGTTTGGGAATCTTATTGTCCAGCACAGGCAATAAACAACTTCAAGTAAATTGTGACTCAAATTGGGCCACATGTCCACACTCCTGGAGGTCAGTGACAGGATTCATAGTTAAACTAGGATATTCTCTCATTTCATGGAAGTCTAAAAAGTAGGGAACCGTCTCCAGAAGCTCAGCTGAAGCAGAGTACAAGAGCATGGCTACTTCAATGTCTGAGATAGTATAGATAGTTGGACTGCTCAAGGAGCTAGGAGTAGGAATTGAAACACCAGTTATCATTCACAGTGACAGCAAATCAGCAATACAGATAGCAGCAAATCCAGTGCATCATAAAAGAACAAAACACATAGAGTTGGACTGTCACTTCATGAGAGAAAAGATACAGCAAGGCATGGTTGAAACAAGATACTTGAACACCAAGGAGCAAATAGCTGATCTACTGACAAAGGGCCTAAGTAGAAATCAACATGAGTACTTACTGTCCAAGTTTGGTGTATTAAATTTATTTATACCCTCAAACTTGAGGGGGAGTATTGAAGAAAGAATTACTTAGAAGTAGTTAGTTGACGTGTACAAAATAGAAATTAGCAGAGTTAGTTAATAGTTTGTTATAAAGTTAGTTAGATAGCACTGTATATAACAACCTGTAAGTCACATTGTTGAGATTCAAGTTGAATGAGAATTTCACAGTAAAACTTCATCTTCTCTGTAGAGTTAGCTAACAACTTCCTAAATTGGAGAAATCTAACAGTAATAAAGATTGAGATAAGTACATAATACAACTAAAATTGTCTTCTGTTTGATCAAATATATTTACTTCTCATTACCATCAACAAACAAGTACATGAGAAAAATAAACTAATGCATATATATACTACCTATATTATTCTACAAATATCAATCCGGAAATAACCATCTTCAATTTACAATCGATTTGGAGCACCGATGATGGACATCAAATCTCTTTCGGCTTCAAGATTATCACCAAAATTAACTGTCCTGTTGATGCTTGCAATAGCGATCCGCGCCGCTTCTCTATCTTTTTCCCGCAACTTTACTTTTTCTTCTTGCAACTGCTTCTCCCATAATGAATCCTTTTTCTTCATCTTTTTTCATTAAACGCTTTCCCAAGAATTTGTTTTTGAGATTTCATGATCACGTTAGCGTAGCGCTTTTTTAACATTGCGGCCCAAAGAATTTTGTTGTCTTTTTCCTATGTATCAATATCAAGCATCGTCATAACTATGTAGCTAATTATCTTTGGAGATTTTAAGAATATTTAACGATGAACAAGCTAACCCTAACTTATTGTAATATGGATGAATAAAGATGGTAAGGAAAAGTATAATATATATACATATAGTTATCCATTTTAAAAAGGATTACCAAAGTTTCCTAAATTACTTACGAGTGTTATTAATATGGAAACTTTTCAAACGCGTAATTTAACCAAATTTTATGTTTTCACACTAAATTATTGGAAACTTTATTAATATGGAAACTTTTCACATTGTTTTCTCCAATGGATAGAAATTTATTTTTCATAGAAGCCGTATATTCTTCATGAATGAAGATGTTAGAGGATCATTTGAATAGCTTTTAGTAATTTCATTTTTTATTTATCGTAGCTTCTTCATTTCCATATTTCTTTTTTCAAACTACTTTCCTATATTTTTCCTTGAGACGAGGGTCTATCAAAAATAACTTCTCTACCTTTCAAAACAGGTATACATACACACTATCCTCTCTAGACCCCACTTAAAATTTCACAACTAGTTATATATAGGGGTGTACAAAACCGAACCAAACCGCAAATCGAGTCAAACCAAAAAAAAAAAATCCGACTAGTGGTTTGGTTTGATATTGGAAAAACAAACCCGACTATATTTGGGTTGGTTTGGTTTTAACTAAAAAAAAATAACCCAAGACCAAACCAACCCGACATTATATATATAATTTTAAAATTTTATTTTATACATAAAAATATTTACTTTGATATAATTTTTAAATATTTCTTATACTTGTTCATAGTTTTTATCTTTTAATATATTATTTCAAGTTTGAAACTTAGAATTCTAAATGGTCCAATAAAAATTATAGTCCACAGATGCATGCTGGTAATTATAATAAAGCTTAAATCAAAATTAAATTAATACTAATGCAAAATGAAAATCAATTCAACACTAAGAATGACAATAATATTGAATATTTGTTCCTTAGTTTTACATTGGTTTTGACAATTAAAATATATAATCTAATTTTAGTTTCCTTTAATATTTAGTCATCTAACTAATACTTATTAAACTTATTTTAGCATGATTTAGTACTTTTAAATTATGATCATTTTCATTATGACTTGTTAATTTGTAATTTTTTTTTACGCGCTTTCATTATTATTATTTTTGTTGGATATTTTAGTGTCATTAATCATATTTTGTGTTATTTTTTTAAGAAACACCTTAAATAGTTATATTTTGGTAGGACTAAAGAAATATTTGAAGTACAAGTAAATTATATGTTTGTATGAATACTTTACCGGAAAAACCCAAAAAATTGAAAAACCCGAAAAAATCCGAGGTTGAAAAACCCGAGTTTTATTGGTTTGTTTTGGTTTATAATTTTAAAAATCTGACACAAATGGTTTGGTTTGATATTTGAAAAACCCGAACCAACCCGGCCATGTGCACCCCTATATATATATATATATACATATATATGTTATTGTATTTCATTTGTTGTTATGATATTAATTAGTGGAGTACTTACGTTTATGCTTACTGGAATCTAGCTATGTACCTCCTTATTAGTTTCATTGTATTTATCATGCATGCATGCCATTATTTTCTATTTTAAATGTTTGATAAAGAATACAAAGTAATTCTACATATTCTCATGATGTTCAGAGTGCTATTGTAATTATTTAAAACTTAGTGAATGTAAATTTATAAAATGATTTGGATTATATTAAATTTAAGATCTATTAATTTAAATAAATATTATGAATTAATTATTTAATTCCAATTAATATAAAGCTAATCAAAGTCCAATTTCATTGGTCTGATTTATTGATTTTTGCTGCAAAAGATGAGCCTATTTTGCTAAGTTAATGTATCATTTCATCCTAAAGTTTGTGCATCTACTCCTTTAATAAATATCTTATGCATATGTGCAACCACATTTGTTATTGATATTTAAAATAAAAAGCTAAAACTGTTGGCTAGGTCAAAATCACTTGTCATTATTACTAACAAACAGTTAAATGGGAAAATATAGTTATAGTACTATATATTATTATTATTCCAAAAATATCAATAATCTATTTGCTTCAAATTATGTAAACTCCAGGCCACAACTCCTTTATATCCATATATTTCTCTGCAACTGGTAATTATTCATTTCACAAAAGTAAATAAGAGTATTTAACATATCATCATGTCCTATTTTTTTTTGTTGAGAAAACATGTAAAGTACTTTTCACTTTATCATAGACTTACCGTATTCATAATCACCAACAAATCTCTTTCAACTTGAAGATCATTGTCGAAATTAACAGTCTTTTTGATGTTTGCAATAGCGATCCTACAATTTTTTATGTAAAGTACAAATCTCTTTCTTGCAACTGCTTCTCCTGCAACTTTAACTATTCTTTTTTCTCTTTTTTAGCAAACACTTCACCAAGAATTTGTTTTTTTTTGGATTTGAAGATCATATAAGTATATCACTTCTTTTACTTCATCACTCCTCTTTAAACTGACACGCGTACAAAGACCTCTAAAACACAAATTCTTGGTACACATCAGTTTAAAGAGGAGTCATGAAGTGAAAGAAATGATATGCTTATATGATCTTCAAATCCAAAAAAAAAAATTCTTGGTGAAGCATTTGATGAAAAAGAGAAGAAGAATTAGTTTGAGTTGTAGCAGAAGCAGTTGTAGGAAGAGAAAGTCAAATCGCAATGGAAAAAAGATAGAAAAGCGACTCGGATCGCTATTGCAAACATCAAAAGAACTATTAGATACTTGAATTTCCTTATTTACTTTTGTAAAATAAAAAAAATATCATGTGTAGAGAAATGTATGGATATATAGGAGTTGTGACCTAGGGTTTACATAATTTGAAGTAAATAGATTATTGAAATGATATTTTTAGAATAATAATAATATATAGTACAATTACTATATTTTCCCCATTTAACTGTTTGTTAGTAATAATAACAAGTGATTTTGACCTACCCAACATGTTTAGCTTTTTATTTCTAAATAACAATAACAATGTGGTCGCATATGTAAAGCAACAAGTAGAATTTAGCGTTTGTATATTAAGTTAAAGAATGATGCTTACTGAGTCCTTAAAGGGATCAAACAATTCATTAATCTCAACAAATTCGTTATCAATCACCAAAAGACATTGAAAAATTCTTGGTGAAGACACTTGTTCGAAAAATACCTTATATTTTTTTCGGAGGAAAGGAACAACCTCAAATACAAACAACGCATAAAATAATCTCAAAAAGAGATCAAAATATTGGATGCACCCAAAAATAATGAAAAAATAAATATGGACTAATATAAAATAAAATTTACCATAAGGGCTCATGAAAATCCAGAAAGATTGGTGGTTTTCATATAGGGCTTCACCACTTGCAATAGATGGTTAATTGTAATATCATAGCTAACACGGCCCATGCATAAATAGACAATGTTTATCTATCAGCCGAGAGCAAAGTTCATGTCTTAAAAAATATTTATGTTCAAATCTTTTTCACAAAGAATTCTTTGAATAAAATAAAGTAAGCACAATATTTTTTTTACACCTTTACTAATATCTTTGGTTTTGAGATGCTCAATCAACTCATTTCTCTTGCAACTCTTTTCCACCTCATCAAGAATTTTTTGTCATCTCCTTTTTGTCTTAGTTGAAAATTTTTCATTATCATACATACCTTATGACAATTTAAGTCAATGATGATACCAAACTCTTTCATGTCAAAATAAATCGCAATGCCACTATAACATATCTAAACTTCCTATTTTTGATTGCTACAAATTTGATGTCAAAGAAGTTGATAAACTATGCTTATTTGAAATCTAATACTCACATATTTAAGTTATAAGTGGCTTCCGCAAATAGAAGATCGAAAGAACTTTTTCAATTTCTGTTCTTCTCAAACCTTTCTAAATTCAAAAAACTTACATAATTCTGACTTAACAGTAAAAATCCTCTTAAATATGTATACATATTAATCATTAACTCAAAACTGTAATTTGCATATACCTAATCGAATTCTCAAAGAAAATATCAATTGAAGGACTAACCGGAGAAGACTCAACAATAGAAAATGTCTCCTTCTCTAGGTATATCATGTTGTTCCTCGCTCCTCTATCATTTCCTTTTGAAACCTATAGGCGATTGAAGGACTTTATTTGTCTTACGTAAGTCTATTATGGACAACAATTAAGAAGTTTATTTGCTGGACTAGTGTTGATGAACAAGGACATGTTAG
Organism: Solanum okadae; assembly: GCA_036553675.1. Lineage (NCBI taxonomy): Eukaryota > Viridiplantae > Streptophyta > Magnoliopsida > Solanales > Solanaceae > Solanum > Solanum okadae. The sequence goes on from CM071686.1 coordinate 44,097,966, forward strand.
AGCTCTAAAACTAGCAGATTTAGTAATTGTTGAAGCAATAGAGTAAGCTATTAATAAATCTGCACATGTTATTAATGGGCAGATATGAACTATAGGTCAAACGTCTAATGTCACCTTCACCATGCTATCTATTGGAGGCTGAGCTAATAAAATTAATGTTCAAATAAAATTAAAAGAATTTAGAATTCTAGATTGATTTTTATCAACCTCTACATATCCTTAAGCAACTAAAAAATGGATGAAACCCTAACTTTGAGAAAAGAGAAAAAAATTACCTTTTGGAAATTAAAAATCAAGCTTGACGATGAGATGATGGAAATGACAACAATGAAGATGGAGTTGAAGCAGAAAGAGATGAAACCCCACCAGATCTGTTTGAATCTGAGGCATCTCATAGATCTCACCATCATTCATCACGATTTTGCGCTTGCTTCCATATAACTACCCATCAGTGTCTCCGTTGTTTTCGCCACCATGGCCTTAGGGAAGTTTCCAGTCGAAACTCCATTAGTAAGAGATGAAATCCCACCAGATCTATAGTTAGGAAGTGTTTAGCAAGGTAAAAATGACTTAAAATAAGTTTAAAATGACCTAAAATACATCAAAAACCAAAAGTAGGTCTCCCCCTACTTTTTATTTTTTTGACTTAAAAGTCATTTTAGTTTGACTTAAAAAAATATTTTTTTTAAGCCAATCCAAACAGGCTCTAAGTGTTTTAAGTGAATTGATTGAGGGTTTTGGGTTATATTAATTTTGGTGGATTTTTTAATAATTAGGGTGGCTTCTTTTTCAATTTTGGATAGAAGTTTAACAATTAATGGATCGACGATTAAGATTGAGACACGTGTACCATCGTTAATATTAAAAGTATATATGCACCAAAATTTGGGCGGTAAGGGCACTAACATCCTAAAAGTATAACGAAGGGTATACACATGTCATTTACGATAGTTCAATGGTATATTTTTTCTTTATCCCTTTCTAAAATAACTTTTTAGAAAAATGCTTTTGAAAAAAAACAATTTGTGTTTGGTTAATTTATTTGAAAAGTGCTTTTGATAAGTAGATTGTGTTTGACTAATCATTTTTAAAAAGTGTTTTTGAGAGTCAAATTACGAAAAAGAATAACTATCAATTTACTTTTCATATTAAGATTATTTTATAAAGAGTGTGACTTTTTAAATAAAACACTCATAGTTGAGTGACTTTGTAAGTAAAACATTCATAATTGAGTGACTTTTGAGTTAAATACAAAGTTGAGTGACTTTCTGAGAAAAAAATTATAGTTAAGTGAGTTTTGAGTTAAAACTCAATGTTGAGTGACTTTCAAGAGTGCATAGTTGAGTGACCATCTGAAATATTAACTCTAAGGATAGATAACTTCTAGTAACCATAAGGAATGACCACATAACTACTAATAATGGTGAGAAACCGCTCAATGCTCCATGTGTGAAACCTCAAGGAATTTGAGAAGGTGCAAATCATTATCTTCTCTTCTCTTTCTTCGCTTCTTCCTCCTTGAATAAATGTGGAAGATACGTGTCTTATCTAATTCTTTCTCCTTATGTAAAATAATAATTCTATATAATCTCAGATTTCATGGAATTTTGGTAAGGCAATTCTGTTTCCCTATATGTATAAATCATAAACATGACTTTATATACATAAGAGGATCAAATCTTGATATGAAGAATATCTTCTCATCCTAGAGGATCAGATCTTGATATGAAGAATATCTACTAGGAAATCTTCTATCGGCCTACAATAATTTCCATCTTTTTCGTTCTTAGAGAGCATATTGAGAAATTTTAGTCATTTTTGTAAAGATATGACTCCTGGGCTTGACTCAACCACAAATTCTAGCTCATGAGGAAAGATTTGTCCAAGTCCATATAAGGAGGGAGACCAATTTGCATTTCTCTTTTACCGTTATACACCATGCAAGTTCGAGTCAAATTATCATTCACAATGTAAATATTACATCAATATTTGGTTAACAATCCAATCGCAATATATAGGAATTTTACATAGAGTCACAAATTGTTGGATTTAAAAGGTGTGAATGGAAAATGAAGAGTTGTAACTTTTATGAAGAGTTGTGACTATTATGAAACATTGTGACCTTTCCGAAAGATTCTGACTTTTCCAAAGGGTTGTGACCTTTTCGGTAAGGCACAATAAGCACCATTTCACACTACCCTTTGTTGTCTATAAATAGAGAGTATCCTCTTATTTTTAAACAAGGAAAGAATTAATTTTCTGGACTTCTTCTACTACTACCAAATCTAGTATTCGAAGTGTACTTTACTGCCGTTGAGTGGTTCGCTGACACTGTGGTTTTAGGTACCGATACACCGGTGAGTAAGATCATTCTATCCTGGGAGGATATATTCCATTAACCTCGGGTACTTGAGGGAAATAATTTCCTTAAGGGGACACTGTGCATTAAGTGGGTTCGATCTTTTTCTTTGAGAAAAATATTTTGTATATTATTTCTAATCTGTTTCTCATTCTATTTTCTCTACTGGTTTTAATTTTCTAGTTTTGAAAATATTCTTTAAAATTTGTTGTTTCTTATCAAGTTCTTCAAAGTTTTTGTTCTTAGTATCTAAGGAATACAAGATGAACAAAAGTCTTAACGAAATTATTATACTTGTAACACCCCGACTTTTAAAAACGTCTAAATTAACTCGTATCTTCGTGGAAAGACAAGGAGGGTGAGTAATAAATTAAAAATGATGTGTTATGTGATATTTTAAGTGTTCAAGTGTGGTATCTCAAGTTTTGAAGTTAGGTAAGTGACAAAATAAAGGTTGACGAAAGTTACCGTAAATTCCTTTTTAAAGATTTGTCTGAAATTTGAGTCAAATGTCTCGAACGTTTTCTCCCAATCTATTAAGAGTTATGGTCCCCGCGAGCTATGAAATCAAAGGTCTACGAGTCTAGTTTCCAACGCATCAAACCATTCGTTCATACGATTTCAGAATAGAGAGATATTCGCATTTTCGTGGGACTGCGCAAGCAGGCACGTGAGGTGGGGCCCTAAGTCGGTGGAATGTTACATATATCTTCTCCTTCGACTTTTTTCACCATTTTAAGCTAAAAATACAGAGAAATTAAAGAAACCCATTTCTAGGATCAAGTGAAATATAGATTTTCTCGACTTAAGTCCTTGACAAAAGTTGTTCTACGCGTTGGGCTCATCATCGTGGTATAATTTGTTTTATCGATTGCGTAGCATATCACACTTTAGTGTTGGGACAACAAGGGTTTGGATATATTTGAAGGTTTTGAAGCGTATTACGACCTTAAGACCGAGGTAAGACCCTTCTTTCATCGACTCTAGCTTTTATAAGCAGCAAATAGCAATTTGCGACGGAAATACATATATTTTATAGTATTGTCATGGTATCTTCTATTTTTGTGTGTTGATTATGGTCCTACCTTATTGTAGTATCGAGGGAGTATTGAGTAAAAGTCATTAGGCCACGTGAATTTAGCAAAAAAGGTATGTTAAGGCTATTCCCTACTTACGACATGTTTCCTTAAAGCTTAGAAGCAATGTATTTGGGTTGTTATCCTCGATATACTTGTAGCCGTGATTGTTGATTATTGGCTGCTCGACTTGATATAATCCTCCCTTGTCGGGATTCTTATTCAGTTAGTAGCGTCCCTATGTTGGACACGACTTAGAGGCTATTTGTATAGATTGCTTATAACTAAATTGCTCGCTTTTAGCGGTTGGATTGTTATTATTGCCGTTGGGGCTATTGTGGTTAGCTGCAGGAATGTAATCTATGCCTAGAAGGGCTATGTTCTGCCTACAGGGCTATATGGATGCCTAACAGGGCTATGAGTTGCCTACAGGGCTATATTGACGCCTAAGAAGACTATGTGCTTCCTACAGGGCCGTGTTGTTGCCTAAGAAGGCTATGAGTTGTCTATAAGCTACGTTGATGCCTAAGAGGGCTATGTGACTGCCTACGGGGCTAGGGGACTACTGATTGGGGTATATAGGTTGATTGGCACCTTCCGGGCTTATGGGGGCCTGAGTAGGTGGTCTTGTGTTCTTGTTGTACCTGCCGGGCTTATGGGGGCTTGGTTAGGTTGTTGTTTTATTATTTTTGATAAGTTTAGATTTAGGAGCAAGTCAGTACACTTGTCTTAGACTTGATTTATTTATTGGATTATTCCAGTATATCAGGATACCTCATCATAGTCTATTGCCTTTCATACTCTGTACATTATTTTGTACTGACGCCCTATGGCCTTGGGGGCGCTGCATTCATGCATGCAGGTCCTGACAGACGACTGAGTAGACCTCCTCAGCAGCAGGATTGACTTTTATCCGATTGGCTAGCCCCTTTCCTCCGGAGCTGCCAGAGTTGGGAGGTTTATTACCTTTTGTTGTATATATCTTTATGGGTAGGCTGGGGCCCTGTCCCACCAATCTTTTCTACTCTTAGAGGCTTGCAGACTAGTGTGTGGGGCTTATAGCTACGTTATGGCCATACTGGCCTATGTTGTTGGTTTGCGGAAGCTTGTGAGCTGTTTGATGTATTGTATTGATATATACCTGCTTTTAGTTTTGGTATAGATATCATGGTGGCCTCGACGGCCCAATCAGAATTTCTATGCTAGTTGACTATTTATTTATATGATCTCCTGGGAGTAGCTGTTTCTTTTATAGATCAGTTGACAGGGGCTTTGCCGGCCGATGACTTAGTTTTAAGCTGAGATATACTTGTTTGATTTCTTGATTGCGTGTGGCTGCCATGCGCTAGTAGCAAATGGATCAGCAGGGTCGGCTCGAGCCTGAGTTTTGGCATTAGGAGCTAGTTGCGCCCCTCGAGTTTGGGGCGTGACAATACTGTTGGTATTTCTTGTATTCTACTGATTGAGGGAAACAAATCATGGAAGTAAAAGATTAATGCACTACATTTTCAGAATTTGGTACCTTGTTTAGCAAGATCGAATTGAAAATGTACTAGAAAAATTGGTGGTATTCCGGTTAAAGATTACAACAGGTAACCTTCTTATTATTTATCTAAGGAGGAAAATAGTTTCTAAATGTTAACTCTTTTGACATTTATCATGTGTGTCTTTGGAAAAAGATCTGCAAACCATATGTTCTTGAATGAATTTTTCCTTGGTAAATAGTGTTGCCTTTAAAATTCTGTAGTTTGCAGAATAAGAGATGCACATTTTTTTTTGATAAAATAGTATGTCAAAATGTTATAGTCGGAAGGCTATTTGAAAAGAAAATCATTTCTATGTGATAATCGAAGAATATGTTTTATTCTGTTTGGAGAAAAAAAACTTTTGTGGTTTTGTACTTCTTGTGAATTTGATTGTGTCAGATTTTTGTAGAGTAAAAACTTTTGTAGTTTTCTACTCTGGATAAATGATACTATGCAATTGGTTTGATCAATATTAAAACTTCATCTAATAAGTCAGTTTGTACTTTCTGTTTTCTATAAACTTCACTGTTAAATAGAAAAAAATATACAAAAGTTTTTGTCTTTATTCTAAATACTAACTGGTATGTCTAATTGTGATAGCAAAAAGACAAGTGACTTAAAGTGTGTGCTATTGTGTCTGCAATAGGTGCCTCTATGAAAGGAACTTTGACACTATGTAAAGATTGTCAAAAAGAATTGAAGCACTATAATTCTTTCGTAGAATAATATTTCCAAAAGAGGTTTCATGCTGCCATTGATGGTCTGGGAAAATATGAAGGAAAATTATTTTCAACTATTTGAAAAATATTTTTGAGATGATATGTAAAATGTGGGGGGTTCTTTGCTTATGACAAAGATAAAATTAAACTTAGTATCTAATTTAAATTTGAAGCAAAAGATATGAAATTCAGTGATACTTTTGTATTATGTTAGACCCACAAAATTCTTGGAGTATATTTGATATTATGGTTGTTGAGTTTCTCTTTTACTAGTACATGGTGAGACTAGTATGAAACTACCAAATTATATATATACTTGTTCAAAAGAATTGTGTTCTTTTATGAAAAAGGGTCACTTAAAATGTTGTGATTTTCTTGAAAAGATATGTCTATTAAAATTAAAGTATTTGTATAGACGTGAATATTGGTGAATAGTCATGTGTCATGTTTTGTTAAAGAAGCATTTTGGACTATATTGCCTTTATTGGACTCGATGAATCTATTTTCATGGGTAGTTCAATAACTATTAAATTGAAAGTTATGAAAAGTTCTTTTTGAAAAGGACATTTGACAAGGTGCTGACTCTAAACAATGTTTGTATCACACAAAATTGTAAGAAGTAGGAGCAATATATTTGTGAGAAAAAGCTACCTCACGGAGAGCTTTTCAAACTCAATGTTTTTATTTGTTTTTACTTGCTTGAGTCAGACTGTTTGTGACCTGAACTTTCGGGACATGTCAATTCTAAAACCGTGCAAGAAAAACTGATCAACTTAGAAGTTTTGTCTATCTTTGAGTGCAATAAATAAAAATGTCAAGTTTGTGTGGAATCTAAGTATGCTGAGCATTCTTATAAATCTCTTGAAAGAAATTCTAATCCTTTAGAGTTGATTTACATTGACATTTGTGATATGAAGTCAACACCATCTCGTGGTGGGAATAAGTATCTCATAACTTTCATTGACAATTGCATTAGAAACAGGGGCAGGCTTTTCAACAGATGGTATCATATGACTGGAAACCTGAATATTGTGAAGAATGTTTGATGGTAGGACATAATTGTCACAAGAGGAGGCTCAAGCAACAAGAACAACAACAACCAAAACCACCTCCAAAGAAGATTTGGAGACCTAAAGAGACTGTAATCCAGGAGCCAAGCAAGATACATGCGAAGGTACAGGCAATACCAGTGCAACATTTATCAGCAACTGCTGAGTTTACACCAGTGCCCACCAGAGGTAAGCAATCAGCTACAAGTAATCCAGGGAGTCCAACCATTAAGAGTTATGCACAAATCATAGCTGTAAAAAATGGTTTTGAAGTTTTACAACCCACAGTAGCTGTGTTGGCTGCATCACCATTTCCTAATGAAGGAGGTGGCACCTCCTCCAATAATTGATGACTTGGTTAGTATGGAATGTAAGTGGTATTAATAAGAAATATAAGCAAAAAGAGTTAAATACTTATATAAGGGAAAATCATATAAAACTAGTTGGGCTGGTAGAAACTAGAGTAAAGATGAATAAGGTGGATGCTATATCCCAAAGAATAGCTTCTGGCTGGAGTTTGATACACAACTATGCAAGTGCTTTGAATGGGAGAATCTGGATAATGTGGGATGAAAGAGTTTTTGAAGTCACTTTATTAGCTCAAGGTGCACAATATGTCCACTGTAAAGTTCTGAGTAGAGACAAGAAGATAGATTGTTGTATGACTGTGGTTTATGGATACAATACTATAGAACAAAGGAAAGCTTTGTGGAATTACATCAGATCTCTGGTTAGTCCTCAACCTTGGCTTGTGTGGGGAGATTTTAATGCTCTTTTGCATAATCAAGATAGACTTTATGGAGCTCTTGTCACAAGGGCTGAAATAAAGGATTTTGCAAATTGTGTACAACACTTGTTCTTAAATGAATTACTTTGGAAAGGAGAATTTTACTCATGGTCGAACAAACAACTGGGATCGGACAGAATATATAGCAGGCTAGACAGGGCAATAGGAAATGATGAATGGATGATGCAATATGGGCAGCTGGTGGTAGAATACAAATTGCCTCATATATCAGATCACTCCCCTATGCTGTTGGATATGAAATTAAAACCAAGCAACATTCAAACTCCTTTTAGATTCTTTAATGTATGGGCAAGACATGAGGAATTTGTCTCAATAGTGCAAAGAAGTTGGTCAGGCAACCTACCAGGTAATAAATTAAGGTGCATTTGGCACAAATTAAAGGAATTGAAGCCCCGTCTCAAAGAGCTGAATGATAATTATTACAGAGGTGATACTGAAAGGATACAACACATCAGGAATACTTTAAAGATTGTACAGCGGAACCTTTCCATAAAGTATATTGATAGCTTGGCATTGGAAGAGAAAGATTTGTTAATTCAGTTAGAAAAGTGGACAAATATTGAAGAGAGCATTAACCAACAAAAATCCAGGGCAATGTGGATTAAATTGGGGGACTCAAACAATAAATACTTCACAGCAATGATTAAGGAAAGGAGACATAGGAAGCATATTGTTTAACTCACAACTGTAGCTGGTGCAAAAATTGTGGAATCTAATGAAATTCAAAAAGAGATCATCACATTTTACCAATCTCTAATGGGAATTGCAATGACAAATATTACTGCTGTGAGTAGGGCCATCATGAAGAAAGGACCAACTTTGAATCACACTCAACAACTGACTTTATGTGAAGAGGTAACTGAGAAGGAAATTTATAATGGATTGTGCTCAATAGGTGATGATAAGGCTCCAGGTGTAGATGGATACAATGCTGTTTTTTATAAGAAGGCATGGCCAATAATCAAGCATGACATTAATGAAGCAGTAAGGGAGTTTTTCAAGACTGGCAAATTGTACAAAGCTGTTAATTGTACATATGTTACTTTGCTGCCTAAGGTACCAAATCCATCAAGCATTAGAGAATATAGACCCATAGCTTACTGTACTGTCTTATATAAACTCATAGCAAAGGTGTTGGCTAATCGAATTCAGAAGGTGATAGCAAGTTTGATTTCAGAAACTCAGGCTGGCTTCATTCCAGGGAGGAAAGGGGTAGACAACATCATTCTTGCTCATGAACTCGTACAGGCATACAATAGGAAAAATGTTTCACCTAGATGCATGATAAAGGTGGATATTCAAAAAGCATATGATACTGTGGACTGGAGGTACTTAGAACAAGTAATGGCAGGATTGGGATTTCCTCAAAGATTTATAGATTGGGTAATGCAATGTGTAACCACTGTTTCTTACTCAATTTTAATCAATGGAGAACTGACCAAACCCTTTGAGGCAGCTAGAGGATTAAGGCAAGGAGATCCTATGTCTCCATTTTTGTTTGCTATAGTCATGGAGTATTTGAGCAGAAATTTAAATGACTTGGCAAATCACAAGCAATTCAAATATCATCCAAAGTGCAGCAGGCTCAAGATTACTTACCTAAGCTTTGCAGATGATCTACTGGTGTTTGCAAAAGGAGATCCAAAATCTGTTCACATGTTGTAGGAGAAATTTAATGTGTTCACAGCAGCCTCAGGATTGCAAGCTAATCTATCAAAAAGTGCTATGTATTTTGGAGGGGTCTCAGGTATGGTTCAGAATCAAATTCAACAAGACTTGGGTTATAGTTTTGGTGAACTGCCTTTTAGATACCTAGGGGTTCCTTTGGCCACCAAGAAACTCAGCATTGTTCAATGTCAACCTTTGATTGATAGAATTGTGGTAAAAATCTCCTCCTGGACAGCAAATAAATTATCTTATGCAGGGAGAGTACAACTAGTTAGGACAATGATTTTTGGAGTTCAAGCATATTGGGCTCAAATATTTGTACTACCAGCAAAGGTTATGAAAATAATCCAAGCTTATTGTAGAAGTTATATATGGTCAGGAGCAAATGTGATCACAAAGAGAGCACTTGTTTCATGGGACAAGGTGTGTACACCAAAGTCTGCTGGAGGGCTTAACTTGGTGAATTTAAAAGTTTGGAACAAAGCAGCCATATTAAAAATGTGTTGGGATATAGAACAAAAGCAAGATAGGCTATGGATAAATGGATCCACAGTTACTATATCAAAGGCCAAAGTATGGAAGAGGTCAGAGTTCCTGCTCAAGCTTGTTGGATGGTCAGAAAGATTCTGGGAACAAAAGAGATGTTGCATATACTACATAATGAAGCTGTGGGGAAGAAAAGTATGATTAGACAAGCTTATAAACAAATGCTTGGCAATTTTTCAAAGGTTGAATGGAGAAATCTTATTTGTTGTAACTCAGCAAGGCCAAAGACAATCTTTACACTATGGTTGCAGGCTCAAAATAAGCTCCTCACAAAAGATAGAATGCTGAAATGGAAAATGCAAGTGGAATCTGTATGTGTTATGTGCAATCAAGAAGAAGAAACACGAGATCATTTGTTCTATGATTGTATATTTACTCGCATGCTGTGGAGGAGGTTGCTCCAATGGATAAATCAAAACTCCAGCAGCAATGTTATTGTCAGTCTACAATGGATCATAGTAAAGACTAAAGGGAAAAATCCCCAAGCACAGGCCCTGAGACTGATTTATGCAGAGTACATATATGCACTATGGAAGGAGAGGAATACAAGAATTTTTGAGAAGCATGAGACCACAATGGAGAATATAGCCAGAAGAATAGCATGTGTATGTTGTGTTAGAGATAATATAGCAGCCAGACTCTTCCTCGATAAATCTAGTTTTTAGAATATGATGTTGTTTTGTTTACTGCTTTAGTGAGATAGCCAGTAGAGTGTTGCTGGCTTAGCTTTGTAACTACTATTTTGGTGATTAATAAATTTTCTAATTACCAACATTTTTTTGCATTAGAAACAACTATGTCTATTTGCTGAATGGTAAGCATGAAGCAATAGAATATTTAAGTTGAAAATCAGTTGGGAAAAAGATAAGAAGTGATAGGGATGGAGAGTATAAATCCCCTTGTGCAGAAATATGTTTGGAAAGTGGAATTATCCATCAAACTACTGCCCCATTCACCACAATCTATTGGAATTGAAAAATGAGAAAAAAAAACGAACTTTGAAGGAAATGATGGCTACACTACTTATAAGTTCAGGTTTACCACAAAACCTGTGTGGAGAAGCTATCCTTACAGCAAAAGGGAACAACAAAAAGTTGTCTTTTCAGAAAGAAAACAATAAAAAAATTTGTTTGTTCGGGACACAATCTATTCCATATGAAAAATGGAAAGGAAGAAAATCCAACTTTGAAATATTTTAAAGTGTGGGGGTGTCTAGCCAAAGTCCAAGTTCCTGTTCCTAAAAGGATTAAAATAGGACTTAAGACTGTGGATTCTAAAATTAGACTTGAGTAGTCTAGTGAAGGGTCTAAAAGTCCTTAGAAAGAACAAAAGGACAAACTCTTAATAAAGAGATTCAGAGGTGTAATAAATGTCAAAGGATATCTATTTCCTTCGGATTTGATTTTATAACATTTCCTATGTCTTATGTGCTTTTGGAAAGATGGTGTCAATAGTGAGATTGGTTCAATCTTGAACAATCTTATTGGAAGTTGGTTGATCTTCCTCCAGGAAATAAACCTTTGGGTTCAAAGTGAATCTTCAAAAGGAAAATGAAAGTCGATGGAACTGTTGACAATTATAAAGCAAGATTTTTTGTCAAAGGCTTTAGACAAAAAAAAGGTCTTGATCTTGTCGACATATACTCGTCAGTAAGTAGAATTACATTCATTCTGATGTTAATATTATTAGGTGCGATATATGACCTCCAAATTCATCAAATGAATGTGAAAACAAATGGAGAATTGGAGGAAAAAATTTACATGAAACAGACCGAGGGTTTTGTAGTTCCTGGTAAAGAAAAGAAAGTGTGCGAACTTGTTAAGTCACTTTATGGACTAAAACAAGCACCCAAACAATGACATAAGAAAGTTGACCAAACCATGTTGGCAAATGGATTTAAGAATGATGGAAGTAATACATGTGTTTAAATTAAAATTACAAGGTCACTGTTTATTTATATATTTGTGACATGTTGATCATCAGTAGAGACACTAATGACATAAATGCTAATAAACATATGCTAGAAAGCAACTATGATATGAAAGATCTTGGTGTTGCTGATGCGATCTTAGGTATAAGATTCCTTAGAACTCCATAATGTTTAGCATTGTCACGGTCTCATTACATTATAAAGATACTTGACTAGTTCAAATATTTGGATTTTAATATTGTCAAGACTCCAATAAATGTGAGTTTTGCACTACAAAAGAATGAAGGCAAAAGTTACTCACAATTGGATTGTGCTAGAGTTTTGGGAAGTATGATGTATATCAGAAAGTGTACGCGATCAAATATAGTATGTGATATTAATAAACTGAGTCGGTTCACGAGTAATCCCAATCGAACTCATTGGATGACAATAAAAAAAGTTTTGGGGTATTTAAAACATACTCAAAATTATGTCTTGTATTTTAACAATATCCAGCAGTATTGAAAGGATATAGTGATGCAAATTGGATCACCGAGATCAAATGAAGTAAAATCCACGAGTGGATATGTATTTACTCTTGGTGGAGGAGCAGTCTCTTGGAAATATTCCAAAAAGACATGTATTGATAGCTCTACAATGATCTCTGAGCTAGGTGCTCTAGATAAGGCCGGTGAATAAGTTGAAAGACTCCAGAATTTCTAGATATATATTCCTTTTTGGCCCAAACCTTTGGCATGATCAGTATGCATACACTTTGATAGTCAAGATGCAATAGGTAGGGCATAGAGCATGATGTATAACGGAAAGTTTCATCATATAAGATATAGACATAATACCGTTAGAAAACTACTCTTTAGTGGAATTATCATAATTGACTATGTAAAGTCAAAGGATAATGTGTCGGATACAATTACAAAAAGTCCTAATTAGAGAGAAAGTTGAAAGATCATCTAAGGGAATGATTTTATGGCTTAGGACAAGTCATCATGGCGGTAACTCTACCTAGCAGACTGGAGATCCCATGAGCTAGGTTCAAGGAGAAAAACAAAGTTGTGACTGACGGTTCGGCATTGTCAACCAACTCACTCCATTCTCATGATGAAGACAATGCTCAGGAACAAGGATATAAAATTGAGGCTTGTTAAAGAGTTAATAAAGCTTAAAATTTCTAATGATTTGCTAAGTTTGGCAGATTTGACCAAATAGTGTAACTATGCGATAACACGATTAAAAATCACCTATGTGAGTGTGAAGTGTAAGCCGCATAAAAAAGGATGATTGTCAAAAGCCCATCTCTCTATATACTCATGAAATCATGAGGTGTTCATGGCTGAAACGAACGCAACCGTAAGAACCATAAATGGTAAAAGGTTGATTGTGTGACATATGGTTGTCTAGGTATACACCAAAGCTTGACAGTTCAAAGATAGCAAATCTACCAATTGCCTGAGTATATCCGACATAAGTTCACTACGGAAAGTTCAAAGGGAAACCTACTTATCCAGATGCAATTAATTATTGCTTGTAAAGTACATACTTGTCCCTTTCTTTGTCTTGGAGTCATTCCCCATTAATGCGGGGGATTGTTGGGTTTTAAAAGGTGTGAATGGAAAATGAAGAGTTGCGACTTTTATGAAAAGTTGTGACTTTTATGAAAAGTTGTGACTTTTATGAAAGGTTGTGACCTTTCCGAAAGATTGTGACTTTTCCAAAGGGTTGTGACCTTTTCGGTAAGGCACAATAAGCACCATTTCACACTACCCTTTGTTGTCTATTTATAAAGAGTTTCCTCTTACTTTTCAACAAGGAAAGAATTAATTTTCTGGACTTCTTCTACTACTACTAAATCTAGTATTTTAAGTGTACTTTACTGCCGTTGAGTGGTTCGCTGACACCGTGGTTTTAGGTACCGATACATTGATGAGTAAGATTGTTCTATCATGGGAGGATATATTCCATTAACCTCGGGTACTTGAGGGGAATAATTTCCTTAAGAAGACACTGTGCATTCAGTTGGCTCGATCTTCTTCTTTGAGAAAAATATTTTGTATATTGTTTCTAATCTGTTTCTGATTCTATTTTCTCTATTGGTAAAAATTTTCTAGTTTTGAAAATATTCTTTTAACTTTGTTGTTTGTTATCAAGTTCTTCAATGTTTTTGTTCTAAGTATCTTAGGAATACAAGATGAACAACACAAATTGTGTACATCACATGTATTAAACAACTATAATCTATAACAATGCTACAAATAAGCAACTTACCGCAATCTTGCAAAGGAGAGTCAAAGATATCTCTTGTGAATACTGACTTTATGAAAGCATCAAAACTACAAACCATATCTGCTACTATTGTGTCTCAATAGCTCACTTAATAAACCTGTTATTCAACACAATATTTCAGCACTGCTCCAACGCAAATAAAGTCACTCAAGTTAAACTATTTTAAAAAATCATTATAACCAAACAATAAAAAAGATAATTGTACAAATCACCCTTCAAGTTTAGTTTTGTAATACTTACTTCCATCATAGTTTATAATATTGTGTTTACCTCTCTTATTTTATTTTTTCAATAATTATTTTCTTAACCTAATTATTATTAAGATAAAAAATATGATTTAACTAAATTTTCCTTTATCATATATTATTTAATTTAATTATAATGTGTTTTGGCATCCTAATTGTTATTAACAGAATATTATGTGTATTGACATCCTATTTGGATTCACTATTTCAGCTCAGCAAATGACTACAACTTGAATATACAACTTTTCAAGAAAAAAAAACAAAACAATTTTCCATTCAATTCTCCATGAATTAAAAAACCATTGATTAACTCATAAATTTTTTGATATAATTGAATAAGAAAATGTTATATTTTGAATGTCAAACCTGAACGTTTTGGATAGTGACCGCGAGTGTAACACCCCAGAATTTTTTTGACCTAATACTCAAACCCTTATTTGTAGTGAGTGAGATTTTTGCAAGGAATTTAAAATTTCTTGAGTGTTAAGGTCACTAGGTGTAGCACCTTTAGTTCCAAAAGGAATCAAATTGGAAATAGAAAAATCTGAAATTTTGCAAGTTAAGATAAGTATGAGTTTTTGGTGGACTTCAAATGATCATAACTCCTAGATCAAGATGATTTAGGTGTGCTACCAGATACCTTAGGAAAGGTCTTCGAATTATATTTCCAACGCCACCTAGTTTGCCTGATTTCGAGATCGTATGAGTGAGTTCTCCCCTTTGGAAGTTGGGTTGTTGGAATGAGGAAATGTCCAATCCGGATTTTGAAAGGGTAGTTTCGTCTTTTCCTTAACCGATTAATTTAATTCGTTTTAGTGAATTAATTAAGGGTCAAATCAGAAGGAGATCAGTTTAGTCAATTGGAAAATACTAGGGCTTGGAGAACAGAGAAAAGAAGAAAGGAGAAAAGGAACAACAAGAATTCGCCAAGAACGATCGATTTTGGTTGTGGATTCGCCAAGGAATTCATCTTCCAAGGTATGTGAGTCTCTCATTGCTTTGGGTTCATTCACCCACACGCCAAACATGATTAGTTCAGCGAAAATCGTCCTAAAAGAGTTTGAAAGTTGATGTTCTTCACATGTATTCTTGAATTTGAATGTTGTTCTTGAATTAGGATGAATTGAGGAGTTTCTGAGATCTTTACGTTGAGTTTAAAGGTTGTATTGTGTTAGGTTCTTGAATACATATATTAGGTATCGAGATCTAAATAGAATTTGAGTTCTATAATCGAGTTTAGGCGATTTGGGGCTGAAAAACGAAGAAGGAAAAGTCGATCAGGTTCTGGCGCACAGGTCCGCGTCGCGGACTTGCTCCCCCCAGTGAAGAAAAATTGTCTCCGCATTACGGTTAGGAAGCGAACTCCTCTGTCTCAAAAATTAATTTCACGAGCATTTATTTAGAAACGTCTCCGCGTCGCGGACTATTTCAAGACGGTGATTTCGTATCTTTTCTTAGGTTTAGCTATTGAAAGTCATTCCTAAACATCATGAGACCTTTCCAATCACAAATCTTAATCCTTGAATTCATAATTCAATTCAAGGATCAGTTAAGAGTTAAGTCAAGATCAGTTAAGATCAAAGTCAAGAGAAGTCAAGAGTCAAGTTAGGATAGGTTCTTAAAGTTTTCAAAAAGTCTTTCACAAATGTTTTAACTTTGCTTTAAGACTTAAGTTTTGAGTTCAGTAAAGAGTAAAGTTGAAGTTCTTTTCTTCAAAGAAACATATGGGGACTAAGTATTTCCCAAAGATATTTAAAATGTTTTTCACATTTACATAAGAACGGAAACTGAGATTTCCAAAGAGCCTTCGGGCAAGTTTTCAGAAAAGAGTAATCGCTTTCTAAATGATGCAAGAAAGGAAAACCTTGATTTCCAAGATAGCCTTTGAGCTAAGTTTTTGAGCACTAATCTCAAATCACTGAAGAAATATGTTTTTAAACACAAAGAGCTAATTTAATATAATATTTTTGGGAGTAGTATTGAGCACCGATGGGGAAGAGTTTATACAACTTTTATCCTCCTTAAACCATGTAGCCATCATGGGTAGAAAAGGGTCATACTTTTTAGATGAATCCTTTTCGCATAGACTAGTGGATCCACTTAGTAGTTCACGTCCTATACCACGACAAGGTAGAGGATGGCCCGGGCAGCGTGAGGTGAATAACGTTTTATCATCACTATAGTTCTTAAGTGATGGTTGTCGGTTAGAGAAACTCCCACAACAGTAATTGCATAGTTTCTCAAGGGGTTCTGCTTAGTATGGATGGGGGTATGGGACTTCATTCATGCATTGTACAAGTAGACTTTGAGAGAGATCATGATACGTCTTTTATGATTTTATGTTTTTGAGTTGACAACATGTTTTAAATAGTTTTCTTTTTCTTTATATTGCACTTGTTTTAAACTGCTTTATAATGAAATGAGTTCAGTTAAGTATTCAAGAGTTGAGAAGAACCGAGGTAAGTGTTTCTTTTAGATCCTTTTCAAGCATATGTTATGCTTAACATTCCAACTCGCATACTCGTACATTCTATGTACTGATGCCAGTTGGCCTGCATCGTCTTATGATGCAGACAAAGGTAATTAGGATCGGCATTCTGGCGCATCGTTGATCCAGTGAGCAGTTCAGAGTCTGTTGGTGAGCCTTTTTGCATTCCGAAGGATCCATTTCATTGTTTTCTAGTTTAGTTCATTAGGATGTTGTGGGATTTGTCCCAACATCCATCTCAGTTGTTATTAGAGGGTTCATAGACAGTCAAATGTTAGTTCTTTAGTCTTTTCATTGTCATTATTCCATGTTGAGCCGTGAGTTTGCCTTAATGGCCAGTAGAATGTTCTTTTATGACATTCCACTTTATTATGTGAACTTACCTTTGTTGAGTTTAAGTCATCTGTTGAATTAAGTAAGACAGGACAAGGGTTCGCTTGGGGCCAGTAATGGTCTTCGAGTGCCAGTCACGCCCAGGGTTTTGGCTTGGGGAGTGACAAACTTGGTATCAGAGCACAGAGTTCAAGTGTCCTAGGGTGTCTATGAAGCCGTGTCAAGTAGGATCTTGTTTATGGTTGTGAGGGCCCCACTTCTATAAATGAGAGACTGCAGACATTTAAGAAAAGTTTCCCTTCTTTCATACTCTTAATCGTGTTATAGATCTATGTCATAGAGACTTATTCTAACTCGTGCGTTTCTCAAAATCATTCGATTACCCATCATGCTGGAGGTGGTTCATAAGCAGAGTCGGTTCTTTGTCGAAGAGTTTTTCTTAGCAAGAGTTTTGAGGAAGTCATGAGACTCCAGAGGGGCTTAAGAGAAATCCAAGAGTAAGTTAAGTGTTCAGTTTCAGAGGAATGCTCTCATAATTATATAAGTCGTGCGCTTGAGCTAAAAATGAGTTGTACTCTTTTCCTTAAGCCTTGTTTCAGCTGAGATCCTTTTTAAGAGGTATGTTTAGAGCTTGAGTAGTATTTTCACCCGAAAAGGTAGCATGAGTTATGAGATCATGAGCAGTAGTAGTGAAAGAGCCTAGAGTTAAGGGAAAGTATGCAGAGGTTTAGTAATCCTAGAAAGGGAGATAGTGTTGTGATGAGCTATGTTACTATAGTCATGTACCTAGTAAGTAAGTAATGGAGAGTTTTCCCTTATGGGTAGACTAAGAAGTGATGAGTTGTGAAGATTCCATCATAGGAGGTAGAGTGCATTGTAGCTAGAAAGGAGTTGGTGATGAAGTGTCATTGTGTAGGAAATGACTAAGTGTAAGTGGTGAATAGAAGAGAAAGAGTATTCATGAGGTTATAGATCTAAGCTAGGCTTATGATTTTGAGGGAGAGCCCATAATATTCAAAGTGTAATAGAACTAATTAGGCATTGATGTATAGTGAATGAGTGAATAGTACTTAAGTTGTGAAGGGAAATACGATAGTAAATTGTAAGTATGAATACTAAGAGGTGAGGGTTGGCTATTTGTCATAAGGTCCTAGTGGACGAGTGTTTCTGAATTTGTATCTAGTAGTTGTAAGTTAGTATAGTAAGCGAGCAATCATATTGATATTCGGGTTTAGTCATAAATATTAAGCTTGAATTCGAGATGAGTGTCATGATCAAAGGAATGGCAACATTAAGGTGATGATGTTAGTCTTGAGATTTAATCTAGAAGACTTGGCATAGAGTAGGTGAGGAATTGAGGTGATTAGCGGCAATAGATATGAGTGGTACAAGTGAGAGACCCTAACGTTTAGATAAGGGCAGTGAAGTGTGGCTAAGTCACAAGAGTAACAAGAGCATTATGAGGTGTGCCGAGATGGTATGTTACCAGATGAGTTTCCAATTAAGTTATGATTTTCCATGTGTGCCTAGATAGCATAATTGAGTTGTTAATGTGGAATAGGTCCATATATTTCAAGTGTTAGCTTTAGACCTAAGGGGGAGATGATAAGAGGAGAAATCAGGTCAAGTGTTGAGAATTTCTTAAGGAGCTGGTTAGTTGGAGTCCATGGAGTTGTTAGAGTACTAAGATTGAATGTGGTGGTAAAGAGTAATAGTTTGAGATGAGATTCCCTATTGAGAAGTATAGAATCCGAACTCAAGGATTTGGGTTAAGCTTGAATATAGTAAGAGCAGACCATTAGACTCAGACCTTAGTAAGAGTAACCCATTCCATACCAGTCCAGTCGTCATTCGAGAATGAATGATCCCAAGGGGGAGATATTATAACACCCTAGAAAAATATTTTGTATATTGTTGCGAATCTGTTTCTGATTCAATATTCTCTATTGGTTTTAATTTTCTAGTTTTGAAAATATTCTTTTAACTTTGTTGTTTCTTATCAAGTTCTTCAATGTTTTTGTTATAAGTTTCTTAGGAATACAAGATGAACAATACAAATTGTGTACATCACATGTATTAAACAACAATAATCTATAACAGTGCTACAAATAAGCAACTTACGACAATCTTGCAAAGGAGAGTCAAAGATATCTCTTGTGAGTACTGACTTTCTGAAAGCATCAATTCTACCAACCATATGAGCTACTATTGTGTCTCAATAGCTAACTTAATAAACCACTTATTCAACACAATATTTCAGCACTGCTCCAACGCAAATAAAGTCACTCAAGTTAAACTATTTTTCTAAAAAATCATTATAACCAAAAAATAAAAGAGATAATTGTACAAATCACCCTTCAAGTTTAGTTTTGTAATACTTACTTCCATCATAGTTTATAATATTATGCTTACCTCTCTTATTTTATTTTTTTAATAATTATTTTCTTAACCTAATTATTATTAAGATAAAAAATATGATTTAATTAAATTTCCCTTTGTCATATATTATTTAATTTAATTATCATGTGTTTTGGCATCCTAATTGTTATTAACAGAATATTATGTGTATTGACATCCTATTTGGATTAACTATTTCAGCTCAGTAAATGACTACAACTTAAATATACAACTTTTCAAGAAAAAAAAAACAAAACAATTTTCCGTTCAATTCTCCATGAATTAAAACGCCATTGATTAAATCATAATTTTTTTGATATAATTGAATAAGAAGATGTTATATTTTGAATGTCAAACCTGAACGCTTTGGAGAGTGAACGTGAGTGTAACACCCCAGATATTTTTTGACCTAAGACTCGAACCCTTATTTGTTGTGAGTGAGATTTTTGCAAGGAATTTAAAATTTCTTGAGTGTTAAGGTCACTAGGAGTAGCACCTTCAGTTCCAAAAAGAATCTAATTGGAAATAGAAAAATCTGAAATTTTGCAAGTTAAGCTAAGTATGAGTTTTTGGTGGACTTCAAATGATCATAACTCCTAGATAAAGATGATTTAGGTGTGCTACTAGATACCTTAGGAAAGGTCTTCGAATTATATTTCCAACGCCACCTAGTTTGCCTGATTCCGAGATCGTACGAGTGAGTTATCCCCTGTGGAAGTTGGGTTGTTGGAATGAGGAAATGTCCAATCCGGATTTTGAAAGGGTAGTTTCGTCTTTTCCTTAACCCATTAATTTAATTTGTTTTAGTGAATTAATTAAGGGTCAAATCAGAAGGAGATCAGTTTAGTCAATTGGAAAATACTAGGGCTTGGAGAACAGAGAAAAGAAGAAAGGAGAAAAGGAACAACAAGAATTCGCCAAGAACGATCGATTTTGGTTGTGGATTCGCCAAGGAATTAATCTTACAATGTATGTGAGTCTCTCATTGCCTTGGGTTCATTCACCCACATGCCAAACATGTTTAGTTCAGCGAAAATCGTCCTAAAAGAGTATGAAAGTTGATGTTCTTCACATGTATTCTTGAATTTGAATGTTGTTCTTGAATTAGGATGAATTGAGGAGTTTCTGAGATCTTTACGTTGAGTTTAAAGGTTGTATTGAGTTAGGTTCTTGAATACATATATTGGGTATCGGGATCTAAAAAGAATTTGAGTTCTATAATTGAGTTTAGGCGATTTGGGGCTGAAAAACGAAGAAGGAAAAGTCGATCAGGTTCTGGCGCAAAGGTCCGCGTCGCGGACTTGCTCCCCCCAGTGAAGAAAAATTGTATCCGCGTTACGGTTAGGAAGAGAACTCCTCTGTCTCAAAAATTAATTTCACGAGTATTTATTTAGAAACGTCTCCGCGTCGCGGACTTGTTTCAAGACGGTGATTTCGTAACTTTTCTTAGGTTTAGCTACTGAAAGTCATTCCTAAACATAATGAGACCTTTCCAATCACAAATCTTAATCCTTGAATCCATAATTTAATTCAAGGATCAGTTAAGAGTCAAGTCAAGATCAGTTAATATCAAAGTCAAGAGAAGTCAAGAGTCAAGTTAGGTTAGGTTGTTAAAGTTTTCAAAAAGTCTCACAAATATTTAACTTTGCTTTAAGACTTAAGTTTTGAGTTCAGTAAAGAGTAAAGTTGAAGTTCTTTTCTTCAAAGAAACATATGGGGACTAAGTATTTCCCAAAGAGATTTAAAATGTTTTTCACATTTAAATAAGAACGGAAACTGAGATTTCCAAAGAGCCTTCGGGCAAGTTTTCATAAAAGAGTAATCGCTTTCTAAATGAAGCAAGAAAGGAAACCCTTGATTTCCAAGATAGTGTTTGATCTAAGTTTTGAGCACTAATCTCAAATCATAGAAGAAGTATGTTTTTAAACACAAAGAGCTAGTATAATATAATATTTTTGGGAGTAGTATTGAGCACCGATGGGGAAGAGTTTATACAACTATCATCCCCCTTAATCCATGTAGCCATCATAGGTAAAAAAGGGTCATACTTTTTAGATGAATCCTTATCGCATATACTAGTGGATCCACTTAGTAGTTCAGGTTCTATACCACGTCAATCTATTGGATGGCCCGGGCAGCGTAGGGCTAATAACGTTGTGTCATCACTATAGTTCTTTAGTGATGGTTGTCGGTTAAAGAAACTCCCACAATAGTAATTGCATAGTTTCTCAAGGGGTTCTGCTTAGTATGGATGGGGGTATGGGACTTCATTCATGCATTGCACATTTAAACTTTGAGAGGGATCATGATATGTCTTTTATGATTTTGAGTTGACAGCATGTTTTAAATAGTTTTCTTTTTCTTTATATTGCACTTGTTTTAAACTGCTTTATAATGAAATGAGTTTAGTTAAGTATTCATGAGTTAAGAAGAGCCAAGGTACGTGTTTCTTTTAGATCCTTTTCAAGCCTATGTTATGTTTAGCATTCCAACTCGTATAGTCGTACATTCAATGTACTGATGCCAGTTGGCCTGCATCGTCTTATGATGCAAACGCAGGTAACTAGGAGCGGCATTCCGGCGCATCGTTAAGCCAGTGAGCCGTTCAGAGTCTGTTGGTGAGCCTCTTTGCATTCCGGAGGATCTTTTTCTTTGTTTTCTAGTTTAGTTCATTAGGATGTTGTGGGATTTGTCCCAACATCTATCTCAGTTGTTATTTGAGGTTTCATAGATAGTCAAATATTAGTTCTTTAGTCTTTTCATTGTCATTATTCCATGTTGAGACTTGAGTTTGCCTTAATGGCCAGTTGAATGTTCTTTTATGACATTCTAGTTTATTATATGAATTTACCTTTGTTCAGTTTAAGTCTTCCGCTGAGTTAAGTAAGCCAAGGCAAGGGTTCGGGGCCTGTAATGGTCTTCGAGTGCCAGTCCCGCCCAGGGTGTAGGCTCGGGGCGTGACAAACTTGGTATCAGAGCACAGAGTTCAAGTGTCCTAGGGTTTCTATGAAGCCGTGTCAAGTAGGATCTTGTTTATGTTTGTGAGGGCCCCACTTCTATAAATGAGGGTCTGCAGACATTTAAGAAAAGTTTCCCTTCTTTCATACTCGTAATCGTATGATAGAGCTATGTCATAGAGACTTATTCTAACTCGTGTGTTTCTCAGAATCATTCGATTACCCATCATACTGGAGGTGGTTGAAAAGCACATACAGTTCTTTGTTGATGAGTTGTTCTTAGCAAGAGTTTTGAGGAAATCATGAGACTCCAGAGTGGCTTAAGAGAAATCGAAGAGTAAGTTAAGTGTTCACTTTCATAGGAATGCACCTATAATTATATGAGTCGTGCGCTTGAGCGAAAAGCGAGTTGTACTCTTTTCCTTAAGCCTTATTTCAGCTGAGATCCTTTTTAAGAGGTATGTTTAGAGCTTGAGTAGTATTTTCACCCGAAAAGGTAGCATGAGTTATGAGATCATGAGCAGTAGTAGTGAAAGAACCTAGAGTTAGGGGAAAGTATGCAGAGGTTTAGTAATCCTAGAAAGGGAGATAGTGTTGTGACAAGCTATGTTACTATAGTCATGTACCTAGTAAGTTAGTAATGGAGAGTTTTCCTTTATGGGTAGACTAAGAAGTGATGAGTTGTGAAGATTCCATCATAGGAGGTAGAGTGTGTTGTGGCTAGAAAGGAGTTGGTGATGAAGTGTCATTGTGTAGGAAATGACTAAGTGTAAGTGGTGAATAGAAGAGAAAGAGTATTCATGAGGTTATAGATCTAAGCTAGGCTTATGATTTTGAGGGAGAGCCCATAATATTCAAAGTGTAATAGAACTAATTAGGTATTGATGTATAGTGAATGAGTGAATAGTACTTAAGTTGTGAAGGGAAATACGATAGTAAATTGTAAGTATGAATACTAAGATGTGAGGGTTGGCTATTTGTCAAAAGGTCCTAGTGGATGAGTGTTTCTGAATTTTTATCTAGTAGTTGTAAGTTAATATAGTAAGCGAGCAATCATATTGATATTCGGGTTTAGTCATAAATATTAAACTTGAATTCGAGATGAGTGTCATGATCAAAAGGAATGGCAACATTAAGGTGATGATGTTAGTCTTGAGATTTAATCTAGAAGACTTGACATAGAGTAGGTGAGGAATTGAGGTGATTAGCTGCAATAGATATGAGTGGTACAAGTGAGAGACCCTAACGTTTAGATAAGGGTAGTGAAGTGTGGCTAAGTCACAAGAGTAACAAGAGCATTAGGAGGTGTGCCGAGATGGTATGTTACCAGATGAGTTTCCAATTAAGTTATGATTTTCCATGTGTGCCTAGATAGCATAATTGAGTTGTTAATGTGGAATAGGTCCATATATTTCAAATGTTAGCTTTAGACCTAAGGGGGAGATGATAAGAGGAGAAATCAGGTCAAGTGTTGAGAATTTCTTAAGGAGCTGGTTAGTAGGAGTCCATGGAATTGTTAGAGTACTAAGATTGAATGTGGTGGTAAAGAGTAATAGTTTGAGATGAGATTCCCTATTGAGAAGTATAAAATCCGAACTTAAGGATTTGGGTTAAGCTTGAATATAGTAAGAGCAGACCATTAGACTCAGACCTTAGTAAGAGTAACTCATTCCATACCCAGTCCAGTCGTCATTCGAGGACTAATGATCCCAAGATGGAGATATTATAACACCCTAGAAATTTTTTGAACTAAGACTCGAACCCTTATTTGTAGTGAGTGAGATTTTTGCAAGGAATTTAAAATTTCTTGAGTTTTAAGGTCACTAGACGTAGCTCCTTGAGTTCCAAAAAGAATCGAATTGGAAATAGCAATATCTGAAAATTTGCAAGTTAAGCTAAGTATGAGTTTTGGGTCAACTTCAAACGATCATAACTTCTAGATCAGGATGATCTAGGTGTGCTACCAGATACCTTAGGAAAGATCTTCGAATTATCTTTTTAATGCCGCCGAGTTTGGGCGATTCCGAGATCGTATAAATGAGTTATCCCCTTTGGAAGTTGGGCTGTGGGAATGAGGAAATGTCTAATCCGGATTTTGAAAGGGTAGTTTCGTCTTTTACTTGACCTATTAATTTAATTAATTTTAGTGAATAAATTAAGGGTTAAATCAGAAGGAGATCAGTTTAGTCAATTGGAAAATACTAGGGCTTGGAGAACAGAGAAAAGAAGAAAGGAGAAGAGGAACAACAAGAATTCGCCAAGAACGATCGATTTTGGTTATGGATTCGCCAAGGAATTCATCTTACAAGGTATGTGAGTCTCTCATAGCATTGGGTTCATTTACCCACGTGCCAAACATGTTTAGTTCAGCGAAAATCGTCCTGAAAGAGTTTTGAAGATGATGTTTTTCACATGTATTCTTGAATTTGAATGTTGTTCTTGAATTAGGATGAATTGAGGAGTTTCTGAGATCTTTACGTTGAGTTTTAGGGTTGTATTGAGTTAGGTTCTTGAATACATATGCTGGGTATCGTGATCTAAAAAGAGTTTGAGTTCTATAATTGAGTTTAGGCGATTTAGGACTGGAAAACGAACTAGGTCCGCGTCGCGGACTTGCTCCCCCAGTGAAGAAAAATTGTCTCTGCGTCGTGGTTAGGACGCGGACTCCTCTGTCTCAAAAAATAATTTCACGAGCATTTATTCAGAAACGTCTCTGCGTCGCGGACTTGTTTCAAGACGTTGATTTCGTAACTTTTCTCAGGTTTAGCTATTCAAAGTCATTCCTAAACATCATGAGATCTTTCCAATCACAAATCTTAATCCTTGAATCCATAATTCAATTCAAGGATCAGTTAAGAGTCAAGTCAAGATCAGTTAAGAGTCAAGTCAAGAGTAGTTAAGATCAAAGTCAAGAGAAGTCATGAGTCAAGTTAAGATAAGTTCTTAAAGTTTTCAAAAAGTCTTTCACAAATATTTTAACGTTGTTTTAAGACTTAAGTTTTGAGTTCAATAAAGAGTAAAGTTGAAGTTCTTTTCTTCAAAGAAACATATGGGGGACTAAGTATTTCCCAAAGATATTTAAAATGTTTTTTCACATTTAAATAAGAATGGAAACTGAGATTTCCAAAGAGCCTTCGGGAAAGTTTTCATAAAAGAGTAATCACTTTCTAAATGAAGCAAGAAAGGAAAACCTTGATTTCCAAGATAGCCTTTGAGCTAAGTTTTTGAGCACTAATCTCAAATCATAGAAGAAGTATGTTTTTAAACACAAAGAGCTAATATAATATAATATTTTTTGGAGTAGTATTGAGCACCGATGGGGAAGAGTTTATACAACTATCATCCCCCTTAATTCATGTAGCCATCATGGGTAAAAAAGGGTCATACTTTTTAGATGAATCCTTTTCGCATAAACTAGTGGATCCACTTAGCAGTTCAGGTCCTATACCACGGCAAGGTATAGGATGGCCCGGGCAGCGTGGGGCTAATAACGTTGTATCATCACTATAGTTCTTAAGTGATGGTTGTCGGTTAGAGAAATTCCCACAATAGTAATTGCATAGTTCCTCAAAGGGTTCTGCTTAGTATGGATGGGGGTATGGGACCTCATTCATACATTGCACATGTAAACTTTGAGAGGGATCATGATATGTCTTTTATGATTTTATGATTTTGAGTTGACAGCATGTTTTAAATAGTTTTCTTTTTCTTTATATTGCACTTGTTTTAAACTGCTTTATAATGAAATGAGTTCAGTTAAGTATTCGTGAGTTGAGAAGAGCCAAGGTAAGTGTTTCTTTCAGATCTTTTTCAAGCATATGTTATGTTTAGCATTCCAACTCGTATACTCGTACATTCAATGTACTGATGCCAGTTGGCCTGCATCATCTTATGATGCAGACGTAGCTAACTAGGATCGGCATTCCGGCGTATCGTTAATCCAGTGAGCAGTTCAAAGTCTGTTGGTGAGCCTCCTTGTATTCCGGAGGATCCATTTCATTGTTTTCTAGTTTAGTTCATTAGGATGTTGTGGGATTTGTCCCAACATCCATCTCAGTTGTTATTAGAGGCTTCATAGACTGTCAATGTTAGTTCTTTAGTCTTTTCGTTGTCATTATTCCATGTTGAGACTTGAGTTTGCCTTAATGGCCAGTTGAATGTTATTTTATTTCATTCCAGTTTATTATATGAACTTACCTTTGTTGAGTTTAAGTCTTCCACTGAGTTAAGTAAGTCAGGGCAAGGGTTCACTTGGGGCCAACAATGGTCTTCGAGTGCCAGTCCCGCCCAGGGTGTAGGCTCGGGGTGTGACAGCGAGTTACCTTGTCATTTAAGAAAAACACTGAAAAATAATCCAGAAACACAGAAAAAATTTCTTCCACACAACTGAAAACAATTAATTAAGGCAGCTACTGACAAACCTCTTTTAGAAGACCAGTGATTGATCGAATTCAAGAGTAAGCCAGTTCTTCCAGGCAACCATGATTTCTCCTTTTTCTCAGTCCATCTTATTTGGACTTAGATTAATACTTTAGATATTCATATGTTTAATTGGGTTGTACCCATTTCCTTTAGACTTATGGTTCCTTGTTAGAGTTTTGGTACATTGACCTTCAGGTTCTAGGGAATATTTCGCAATGTTTTGTTAGTCGTTGTTAGATATTTTGGGGTTTGTGGGAACTCTACTTTAATTCTGCATTTAAACCTATCTCCGTATCTTTAAATGCCTTAGTTTATGGTTGAAGTTGTTTAGTTTGGGTTGTAGTACTGGTTCTCCTACCGGAGGGTTAGTGTGGGTACCAATCACGACGGTCTGGGTCATGACACAGGGCATGCAAAGTCAAACGAATAAGTCAATAGGATCATGCTACATGTCAAAATAACATGACATGCCTAGTCAAATAAAAGGCAAAAAAAATGTGTCATATATGTACATGTGACATGTTCTGACCAATCAAATATCATCATGTCATTTAAATAAGTTAGGTAAATTATGATTTCAACGATTAATTTTACAACCTTTGGCTATAGCTAATTAAGGTTATTGATGTTTATGCAAGAAAAAACTTGTACATATACTCCTTTGATAAATATGTTATGCATATGTGCGACCACATTGTTATTGTTATTTAGAAATAAAAAGCTAAACATGTTGGCCCGGTCAAAATCACTTCCCATTATTACTAACAAACAGTTAAATGGGGAAAATATAGTAATCAAGGAAACGAGCTTTTGGAGATTAAAAATCGAGCTTGACGACGAGATGATGGAAACGACAACAATGGAGATGGAGTTGAAGCAGAAAGACAAGGAGCTCAATCTGACTTTAAATCTGAGGCATCTCACCATCATTCATCACAATTTTACGCTCGCTTCAGTTTAACTATCCATCAGTGTCTCCATTGTTTTCGCCGCCATGGCCTTAGGGAAGTTTCCAGTCGAAACTCCATTAGTAAGAGATGAAACCCCACCAGATCTATAATAGGAAGAGCAACATCAAGAAGTAGTAGAAGAAGATTCACCGCTGGCTCAATTCTTGGAATCCAGTCATGAAGCCATTGAAACCCCAAAAAAACCTCCTCTAAGAAAAATTGGAATCAGGGAAGGACAAGAGGATATCTTGTTGAGAACTATTTGAAATTAAGTGAATTGATTAGGGGTCTTGGGTTATATTAATTTTGGTGGATTTTTTAATAATTCGGATGGGTTTTTAAAATCTTTTGGATAGAAGTTTAACAAATAATTGATCGACGGTTAAGATTGAGACACGTTTACCATCATTAATATAAAAAGTATATATGCACTAAAATTTGGACGATAAGGACACTAACATCCTAAAGGTATAACGAAGGGTATACACATGTATTGGTAAATATGTATATATGGCAAGGATAGTTTGGTCTTGGAAAAATAATTTTTTCCTCTGCTTCTACTTTTTTTTAAGAAACATAAATTTTAACTTCTTCGCAATAATAGAAAAACTGCTTTTGTTTCCCATTAAAAGCAGTTTTATATGTTAACCAAACACTTTATGTTCTCCAAAAAGTGTTTTTGGCTTTCCAACGGCAATTTCAAACAGACCCTAAGTGTTTTCTAAAAGTTTAAGAGTTTTTAAAATTATATTTTACATTTTTTTTCTTCTGAATTTCGATTTCAAGCTAAAGTATATTGTTATGTTATTTATGTTTGTTGCTTTTGAATATGGTAATGATATGAGAATTCCAGAGCTCTGAGATATTCATAGAAGTGTCGAAGACTCAGAAGTACTTGGTTTAGTAGGCGGACATGTGATTTCATATCGTCATGAGATGAAATCAACGTTTGGACTTAGAACACGAAAGAGTATTGATAAAAAAACATGCATCTAAGTATATTTTCCTCAATATATGCTAGAAAATTCTTAATTAGTGATAAGATACGTAATATTTTGAAAACATGAATATCTAATTATGAAGTTTTTTCCATAATTTTATATTACCATCAAATATGAAGTAGCAATTCAAACTTAACATAACACATGGTAATTAAGTGGTGAAACAATTAATTATGGCAAATTTGTGAAAATTCCCAAGCATAGGGATCTAAATAATCGGAGGTTTAATGTGCTTAGTCAAATATCATAGAGAGGGACTAAAATTATAATCTATCTATAATTGTGGTGCTATTAACCCTAAAATTATGAATAGGTCACATTCTTTCCACTAATAAGATGTTGTTTCAAAAGAGAATGTGGCATAACCTTGTAAGAAATGCCACAAACAACAAATCTTAAATAGACTTAACTTTCTCACATTGGCTATAATAAATCTAAAATAAAAAAAATTGATGTGAAGTTTTAGTTGATTTTTGCTGCGTAATTGGTATTTAACTTCCTATTTTGGAAGTAATTTGCAACATCATCTATCTATGCTTCAATTCTTATTCTGCTACACGAAAATTCACATAGTCGTGCTGATTTCAAACAAGACTATGTTTTGACATGAAAGAATATTCCATAGTGACTGGACTGAGATGCCATCCTCCTTCTGAATCTCTTCTCAAAGTTACACCCTTAAAAAAACAAAGAGAAAACAAGGCATCTAAATCAATCAAGGTTGGAAAGAAAGACAAATCGACAACCAAGACAACCATCAAAACCAACAAAAACAAAGAAAAAATAAATAATGAAATGAGTTGTTGACCATTGTTGGACCCAATTATAAAGTGAATGATTTCTTAGCAGATCCAAGAACAACAAAGTTTTGAAGAAGCACAAAGAGTGATTGCCCTTAGTTTGATTTGTGCATATCATTTCATGGACTAAAGACATCAACAAAGTCATAGATCTTTAATGGTTTGTTCTTGCTTAAAATTTAATGCATTCAATAATTACCCTACCCATGTGGTTATAATAGTTATTTCTTGACTGTCAAATATTTGTTGACAAAGTTATCATCAAAGATGAATAATTTATATGCCTTTTCTTGGGCTTTCATGGTAAGCTTCACTCTAATTTTAGTCTTTTATTTATTTATTTTACTGAATAATTTTTTTTTTTTTTTTTTTCATCATCTTTATATTTTTAGGCTTGGATATTTGAAGCAATACCTTACCTCTGATGGCTAGTCAAGAATTATCCAAAAGAGATTTTTCAACCAAGAATTATTAGGTGATTGTCTGCCAAGAACAGTTCAAAAATAAGTTCTTAGTACTAAACTACTAATCAATTTGAACAACATTCTAATTAAGAGTAACAAGATTGAGATAAGTACTTCATACAACTAAAATTGTCTTCTGTTTGATCAAATATATTCACTTCTCATTACCATCAACAAACAAGTACATGAGAAAAATAAGCTAATGAATACACTATCTATATTATTCTACAAATATCAATCCGATGATATATTCCTATGTGGAAGCTCTTCAATTTACAATCGATTTGGAGCACCGACGATGGACATGAAATCTCTTTCGGCTTCAAGACCATCGCCAAAATAAACTGTCCTTTTGATGCTTGCGATAGCGATCCGCGCCGCTTCTCTATCTTTCTCCCGCAGCTTTACTTTTTCTTCTTCAAACTGCTTCTCCCACAATGCAGCCTTTTTCTTCATCTTTTTTTCACTAAACGCTTTCCCAAGAACTTGTTTTTGAGATTTCATGATCACGTTAGCGTACCGCTTTTTTAACATTGCGGCCCTAAGAATTTTGTTGTCTTTTTCCAACGAATCAATATCAAACATCGTCATAACTATGTAGCTAACTATCTTTGGAGATTTAACGATGAACAAGCTAACCCTAACTTATTGTAATATGGATGAATAAATATGGTAAGGAAAAGTATAATATATATACGTATAGTTATCCATTTTAAAAAGGATTACCAAATTAAGTTTCCTAAATTACTTACGAGTAGTTACTAATATGGAAACTTTTCAAAAGCGTAATTTAACCAAATTTTATATTTTCACGTTAAATTATTGGAAACTTTATTAATATGGAAACTAATTTTCAAATTGTAATTTCTTTTTTCTCCAATGGATAGAAAATGATTTTTCATATAAGCCGTATATTCTTCAAGAATGAAGATGTTAGAGGATCATATGAATTGCTTTTAGTAATTTCATTTTCTATTTATCGTAGCTTCTTCATTTCCATATTTCTCTTTTCGAACTATTTTCCTATATTTTTTCTTGACACGAGGTTCTATCGAAAATAACTTCTCTATCTTTCAAAATGGGTATACATACACACTAGCCTCTCCAGACCCCACTCGAAATTTTACAACTAGTTTTATATATATATTTGTTATTGTATTTCATTTCATGTCGTGATGATATTAATTAGTGGAGTACTTACGTTTATGTTTACTGGAATCTAGCTAATATGTAGTATCTCCTTATTAGTTTCATTGTATTTATCATGCATGCATGCCATTATTTTCTATTTTAAATGTTTGATAAAGAATACAAAGTAATTCTACATATTCTCATGATGTTTACAGTACTATTGTAATTATTTAAAACTTATTGAATGTAAATTTATAAAAAGATTTGGATTATATTAAATTTAAGATCTATTAATTTAAATAAATATTATGAATTAATTATTTAATTCCAATTAATATAAATCTAATCAAAGTCCAATTTCATTTGTCTGATTTATTGATTTTGGCTACAAAATATGAGCCTATTTTGCTAAGTTAATGTATCATTTCATCCTAAAGGTCCAATTTGATGGCATGTGTCCCATCAAATGATAGGGCATGCAAAGTTAAACGAATATGTAACATCCGACAATTTGAAGTGGCTTTGAAGAAGCTTGAAATTTGGAAATAGTCATTTTTGGAAAAATTTAAAATCTGGAAATTTGGCTAAGTGTGGAAATCAGTGAGTTTTTGGCCAACTTTGAGCAGTCGTAACTCCTAGCTCAGGATGAGTTAGGAGTAGTCCCAGTTATGGTTGCGAAGCCCTTGGAACGATCTTTCCAGCTCCACTGAGTTTGATCGATTCCGAGTTCGTATGAGCGAGTTATGCCCTTTAGAAGTTGGGGAGTTGGAAGGGAAATCTG
Organism: Solanum okadae; assembly: GCA_036553675.1. Classification (NCBI taxonomy): domain Eukaryota; kingdom Viridiplantae; phylum Streptophyta; class Magnoliopsida; order Solanales; family Solanaceae; genus Solanum; species Solanum okadae. The sequence goes on from CM071686.1 coordinate 44,129,896, forward strand.
TCCGGAAATTTAAGGGCATTTTGGTCTTTTCCCAAATTCTTTCTCTTGAGATTACATGGTGTGTTAGGCTGTTTTTGGATCATTTCTTTTATCCCATTTTAAAGAGAAAGAGTTAGGGTTCTTGAGAAGAGAAGAAGAAGAGAAGAAGAAGAGAAGAAGAAGAGAAGAAAGAGGAGATCAACAAGATCATTGTGGAAATTCGTCGGGGGTGATCCCTATCAAGGTATGTGAGTTTTTGTGTGGGTTGATTCTTTCCCCCACACACACCAAGTTTATTCATTGATTGAGAAAGATTGGGAATTTTGTGAAAGTGTTGAAGTTGTTAGTGTTGTGGATGTTGATGGTGGTGTTATCGAAATTATTGTTCGTTGTGAGACATGATTGGGTCGTATATTTTCGTTGAAATCCTATGGTATGTTGAGGAAATTACTATTCTTAGAGTCATGACCCTTAAAAGTTGATTCACCATCAAATTGCAGAAAGTTCTGGGCTGTCGATCCCCATCTACGGGACTGACCTACGGACCGTAGATCGATCGACGGTCCGTACTGGTCAACCGTCGATCAAGACAGAAGTTGGGTTTTGGGGCATCGATCTACGGGAACGACCTACGGTCCGTAGATCGATCCACGGACCGTAAGTCGGGGCCGTAGTTCAACATTTAGTCTTTTTTCTTAAATGAATTCTGGGGAAGTTTCTGACGCGATCTACGGACTCGCAGTACGGATCGTAAGTCCATCTACGGTCCGTCGATGGCTTCCGTAGATGCCGCCTGTGTCACCAGAAATTTGAAGTCTCAGCCAAGTTTCCCCATTCCTTTTCTCACTTTCTCAAGCAAGTTCCAAAGTACTATACCTATGTTTTATGGTTGTTTCCGACACTCCATAGTACGTCTAAGAGTTCAAGAATCCCTCCATAGCATGTGATCGAACACCTTGAATTCATAATTCCGATTCAAGGAAAGATAGTTCCAAGTCAAGTGAAGTTAGCAGTCAAGTTAAGTCAAGAGTTTAAAGTTGAGTTCATTTCTCAAAGTTATTAGGGAACTATGTATTCCCAAAGAAGTTTTAAAGAAGGGTCTTTACATCTAAACAAGGTTGGAAACTGAGATTTCCAAAGAGCCTTCGGGCTAGTTTTTGAGTAATTATCTCATATCAGCAGGAATAAATATGTTTTAAAAACATAAGAGCCAGTACATTTTGGGAGTAGTATCGAGCACCGAATTGGGGGGGGAGCGTTCAAAGAACCCACAGCCCCCATAGAACCATGTTAGCCACCATGGGTAGAAAAGGATCATGCTTTTTAGATGAATCCTTTTCAGATTAGACTAGTGGATCCATTAGGCAGTTTAGGTCTTATACCTTTGGCCGGGTATAAGATGCTCTGGCAGCGTGAGGTCGATCGCTGTATCATCACTATAGCTCTTATGTGATGGTTGTCGGTTAGAGAAATTCCCACAACAGTTATTGTATTTTCATACACAGAGATTATTGTATTTTTATATACATCAGTTCATTGTATCTCTATATACATTTCAGGCTTATTGTATCTTTGTATACACATCAGAGTTTATAGCATGTTTTAAACAGTCTTTCTTTATATCGCACTTGTTTTAAATTGCCTTATATTGAAAGAAGTCAGTCAGGTTGAGTTGAGTTGAGCCAGGTAAGCTATTCAGTTTCTCCCAGATTTTTCCTTCTAGCCGTTGTTGCTTAGCATTCCAGCTTGCATACTAGTACATTCCATGTACTGATGCCAGTTGGCCTGCATCGTTTCATGAAGCAGATTCAGGTATCCCAGATCAGTAGCCTGCACGTCGTTGATCTAGCTGAGCACTCCAGAGTCAGTGGTGAGCCTCCTTGCATTCCGGAGGGCTCAATTATTGAGTGTTCTCAGTTTTTGATTTTATTAGGATGTTGCGGGGTCTGTCCCAACATCCATCTCAGTATTTTTAGAGGCTTCATAGACAGACAGTCAGTCAGCTAGTTTTGAGTCTCTTAACTATGTATATATGTAAATATCCTATTTTGAGACTCGGGTTGCCTTATGGCCATATTTTATAAGTTAAGTTGTTTTGAAATCTTGCATTGCTTTGAGTTAATCTGTTGAGTAGGTTTCCGCTGAGTTAAGAAAGCCAGACCAAGGGTTCGCTTGGGGCCAGCAATGGTCTCCGAGTGCCGGTCCCACCCAGGGTGTAGGTTCGGGGCGTGACAAACTTGGTATCAGAGCAACGAGTTCAAGAGTCCTAGGGAGTCTATGAAGCCGTGTCTGTAGAGTCCTAGTTATCGGTGTGAAGCGCGCCACATCTATAATTGGGAGGCTGCAACATTTAGGAAGATTTCTCATTTCTTTCACACTCATTTCGTGCGTTAGAGTTGATTTCTAAAAAGTTTCTCTCTAATCCGTGCTTGCGCGTGTTTCAGATAGTCATGCCTCCACGAAGAGTTGGCAGAGGGCGTCTTCCTAGACGCTATGTTGATGAGCAAGAGTTACCTGATGCACCTGGGGTGCAAGATCAGGGGGAAGTTTCTAATGCCGAGTTCAGAGAGGCGATTAGAATGTTGAGTCAAGCTGTAGCTAATCAAATTGGTCAGCAAAGGGGAGCTCGACAGGAAGGAGCTGACACTTCTAGGATTCGTGAATTCTTGGGAATGAATCCTTCGAGTTTCATGGGTTCGAGCACTACCGAGGATCCAGAGGATTTCATTGAGGAGTTGAAGAAGATTTTTGATGTGATGCATGTGGTAGATACTAAGCGGGTTGGACTAGCTGCGTATCAGCTGAAGGACTTGCTAGAACCTGGTTCGACCAGTGGAAAGGGGGTAGAGTTGAGAATGCACCACCTGCGAGTTGGGCCTGTTTTGAAGGAGCTTTCTTGGGGCATTTCTTTCCTCGAGAATTGAGAGAGGCCAAGGTACGTGAGTTCCTCACACTTAAGCAGGAGTCCTTGAGTGTTCATGAGTACAGTCTGAAGTTCACCCAACTATCCCGCTATGCTCCGGAGATGGTTGCGGACATGAGGAATAGAATGAGCTTGTTTGTTGCTGGGCTGTCCCGGTTGTCGAGCAAGGAAGGTAAGGCTGCAATGCTTATCGGGGACATGGACATATCAAGGTTGATGGTTTATGTGCAGCAGGTTGAGGAAGAGAAGTTGAGGGACAGAGAAGAGTTCAGAAATAAGAGAGCTAAGATCGGGAACGAGTACGGGCAGCAGAAAGGTATTTCAAACCGTTCCTCCTTTCAGCAAAGGCAACAGGGACCTGCTCCATCATTTGCTAGAGCACCTGCGCCCAGATACAGAGGTGAATTTAATGTTCAGAATTTGAAGGACTTCAGGGCTAGACCAGCACAATCTTCGGGTAGTGTGGCGCAAGGGAGTAGTAAGCCTCCGGTCTGCGCCAAATGTGGTAGGAACCACTCAGGTATTTGTCGAGAGGGCTCCCTTGGTTGTTTCAGGTGTGTTCAGAATGGGCATTTCATGCGAGAGTGTCCAAAGAATAGGCAGGGTAATGGAGGCAATAAAGCACAGTCTTCTTCAGTTGTTCCCCCAGACAGGACGGCACCTAGAGGAGCTACTTCTAGTGTAGGTGGAGGAGCGAACCGCCTTTATGCTATCACCAGTTGCCATGAGCAGGAGAATTCTCCGAATGTTGTCACGGGTATGATCAAAGTCTTTGCTTTTAATGTGTATACTTTGCTAGACCCAGGAGCAAGTTTATCGTTTGTAACTCCTTATGTTGCAAATCAGTTTGAGGTTCTTCCTGAAAGACTTTGTGAACCCTTTTGTGTTTCTACGCCTATTGGGGAGTCTATTATAGCGGAACGAGTTTATCGTGATTGTCCTGTTTCCATCAGTCACAAGAACACTAAGGCTGATTTGGTTGAGTTAGACATGGTAGATTTTGATGTCATTCTAGGTATGGATTGGCTTCATGCCTGTTATGCATCATTAGACTGTAGAACTCGAACGGTCAAGTTTCAGTTTCCGAATGAGCCAGTCATAGAGTGGAGTAGCAGTTCATCAGTGCCCAAGGGTCGTTTTATTTCGTACCTTAAGGCAAGGAAGTTAGTTTCTAAGGGTTGTATCTATCACTTAGTCCGAGTCCATGACTCTAGTGTTGAGATACCTCATTTCCAGTCAGTTCCTATAGTACGAGAGTTTCCAGAAGTGTTTCCTGATGATCTACCCGGAATTCCTCCTGAGAGAGAGATAGATTTCGGCATAGATCTCATTCCAGATACTCGTCCTATCTCTATTCCGCCATATAGAATGGCACTAGCAGAGTTGAAAGAGTTGAAAGAGCAGTTGAAAGATCTCCTAGAAAAGGGTTTCATTCGACCGAGTGTCTCACCTTGGGGTGCTCCGGTTTTGTTTGTAAGGAAGAAAGATGGTTCCCTTAGAATGTGTATAGACTACCGCCAGTTGAATAAGGTTACCATCAAGAACAAGTACCCTCTTCCGAGGATTGATGATCTTTTCGATCAGCTTCAGGGTGCCACTTGTTTTTCAAAGATTGACCTCCGATCAGGCTATCATCAGTTAAGGGTAAGGGAATGTGATATCCCAAAGACAGCTTTCAGAACCAGGTATGGTCATTATGAGTTTTTGGTCATGTCCTTTGGTTTGACTAATGCACCGGCAGCTTTCATGGATTTGATGAATAGAGTCTTCAAACCTTATTTAGATATGTTTGTTATTGTCTTTATTGATGATATACTAGTCTATTCAAGGAATGAAGAAGATCATGCTGGCCATCTCAGAACAGTTCTTCAGACTCTGAAGGACAAAAAGTTGTATGCCAAGTTCTCTAAGTGTGAGTTTTGGCTTAAATCTGTGGCGTTCCTAGGTCACATTGTGTCCGGTGATGGAATTAAAGTTGATACTCGGAAAATTGAGGCAGTGCAGAATTGGCCTAGACCCACATCTCCAACTGAAATTAGGAGTTTCTTGGGATTAGCTGGCTATTATAGAAGGTTTGTTGAGGGGTTCTCAAGTATTGCATCTCCTTTGACGAAGTTGACGCAGAAGACGGTGAAATTTCAATGGTCTGAAGCTTGTGAGAAAAGTTTTCAGGAATTGAAAAAAAGATTGACTACAGCTCCAGTTTTGACGCTGCCAGAAGGTACTCAAGGTTTTGTGGTGTATTGTGATGCATCTAGAGTTGGTTTGGGTTGTGTCTTAATGCAGAATGACAAAGTTATAGCTTATGCCTCCAGACAGTTGAAGGTTCATGAGAAGAACTACCCAACCCATGACTTAGAGCTAGCTGTTGTAGTATTTGCTTTGAAGATATGGCGTCATTACTTGTATGGTGTGCATGTCGACATATTCACTGATCACAAGAGCCTTCAATACGTGCTTACTCAGAAAGAGCTTAATCTCAGGCAGAGGAGGTGGTTAGAGTTACTCAAGGATTATGACCTGAGTATTCTTTACCACCCAGGAAAAGCTAACGTTGTTGCTGATTCTTTGAGCAGGTTGTCTATGGGTAGCACCGCCCATATTGAAGAAGGAAGGAGAGGGTTAGCAAAAGATGTGCACAGACTGGCATGCCTAGGAGTCGGCTTTACAGATTCCGCAGAAGGAGGAATAGCGGTGACGAGCAGGGCCGAGTCATCATTAATGTCAGAAGTGAAAGAGAAGCAAGATCAAGATCCCATTTTGCTTGAGTTGAAGGCAAATGTTCAGAAGCAAAGAGTATTAGCTTTTGAACAAGGGGGAGATGGTGTTTTGAGATATCAAGGTAGATTGTGCGTACCTATGATAGATGGACTCCAAGAGAAGATTATGGAGGAAGCTCATAGCTCCAGTTATTCCGTTCATCCAGGTTCCACCAAGATGTATCGTGATTTGCGTGAAGTTTATTGGTGGAATGGCATGAAGAAGGGCATTGCTGAGTTTGTCGCTAAGTGTCCAAATTGCCAACGAGTGAAAGTCGAACATCAAAGGCCTAGTGGTTTGGCTCAGAGAATAGAACTTCCAGAGTGGAAGTGGGAGATGATCAATATGGATTTCATCACAGGGTTGCCAAGGTCTCGCAGACAACATGATTCTATTTGGGTGATTGTCGACAGAATGACAAAGTCAGCTCATTTCCTACCAGTAAAGACTACTAATACAGCATAGGATTATGCCAAGTTGTATGTTCAGGAGATAGTGAGACTTCATGGAGTCCCAATCTCCATTATTTCAGATAGAGGTGCACAGTTTACTGCACAGTTCTGGAAATATTTTCAGAAGGGCTTGGGTTCAAAGGTGAACTTAAGTACTGCCTTTCATCCTCAGACTGATGAGCAAGCAGAACGCACTATTCAGACCTTAGAGGATATGTTGAGGGCTTGTGTAATCGATTTCAAAGGTAGTTGGGATGATTACCTACCTCTAATTGAATTTGCCTACAACAACAGTTATCACTCTATCATCCAGATGGCTCCATATGAAGCTCTTTATGGGAGAAGATGTAGATCTCCTATTGGATGGTTTGAGGTTGGTGAAGCACAGTTGATAGGACCAGATTTAGTTCACCAAGCTATGGAGAAAGTGAAAGTGATTCAAGAGAGGTTGAAAACGGCACAGAGTCGTCAGAAATCCTACACTGATGTTAGGAGAAGGGCATTAGAGTTTGAAGTAGATGATTGGGTATATTTGAAGGTTTCACCCATGAAAGGCGTTATGAGGTTTGGTAAGAAGGGGAAACTTAGTCCTCGGTACATTGGACCTTACCGCATAGCCAAGAGGGTTGGCAATGTTGCTTATGAGTTGGAGTTACCACAGGAACTAGCAGCGGTTCATCCGGTATTTCACATCTCCATGTTGAAGAAGTGCATAGGCGATCCTTCATTGATCCTACTGACTGAAAGTATAAAGATCAATGATAACTTATCTTATGAGGAGGTTCATGTTCAAATTTTAGATCGGCAAGTTCGTAGGTTGAGAACAAAGGATGTAGCCTCAGTCAAGGTCCTTTGGAGGAACCAATTTGTTGAGGAAGCTACTTGGGAAGCCGAAGAAGACATGAAGAAGAGATATCCATATCTCTTTGAATCCGCAGATCAAGGTATTAATTTCCTTCTTAGTGCTCTTTAAATTATAATGAGCATGTCGTTATTGTTGTTGCGTTTGCATGGTTGTTTGTTGGGTGTTGAGTTGATGTTACACCCTTAGCCTTATAAGAGTAACCCCATTCGAGGACGAATGTTCCCAAGGGGGAGATATTGTAAAATCCGACAATTTGAAGTGGCTTTGAAGAAGCTTGAAATTTGGAAATAGTCATTTTTGGAAAAATTTAAAATCTGGAAATTTGGCTAAGTGTGGAAATCAGTGAGTTTTTGGCCAACTTTGAGCAGTCGTAACTCCTAGATCAGGATGAATTAGGAGTAGTCCCAGTTATGGTTGCGAAGCCCTTGGAACGATCTTTCCAGCGCCACTGAGTTTGATCGATTCCGAGTTCTTATGAGCGAGTTATGCCCTTTAGAAGTTGGGGAGTTGGAAGGGAAATCCGTCCGGAAATTTAAGGGCATTTTGGTCTTTTCCCAAATTCTTTCTCTTGAGATTACATGGTGTGTTAGGCTGTTTTTGGATAATTTCTTTTATCCCATTTTAAAAAGAAAGATTTAGGGTTCTTGAGAAGAGAAGAAGAAGAGAAGAAAGAGGAGATCAACAAGATCATTGTGGAAATTCGTCCGTCGATGGCTTCCGTAGATGCCGCCTGTGTCACCAGAAATTTGAAGTCTCAGCCAAGTTTCCCCATTCCTTTTCTCACTTTCTCAAGCAAGTTCCAAAGTACTATACCTATGTTTTATGGTTGTTTCCGACACTCCATAGTACGTCTAAGAGTTCAAGAATCCCTCCATAGCATGTGATCGAACACCTTGAATTCATAATTCCGATTCAAGGAAAGATAGTTCCAAGTCAAGTGAAGTTAGCAGTCAAGTTAAGTCAAGAGTTTAAAGTTGAGTTCATTTCTCAAAGTTATTAGGGAACTATGTATTCCCAAAGAAGTTTTAAAGAAGGGTCTTTACATCTAAACAAGGTTGGAAACTGAGATTTCCAAAGAGCCTTCGGGCTAGTTTTTGAGTAATTATCTCATATCAGCAGGAATAAATATGTTTTAAAAACATAAGAGCCAGTACATTTTGGGAGTAGTATCGAGCACCGAATTGGGGGGGGAGCGTTCAAAGAACCCACAGCCCCCATAGAACCATGTTAGCCACCATGGGTAGAAAAGGATCATGCTTTTTAGATGAATCCTTTTCAGATTAGACTAGTGGATCCATTAGGCAGTTTAGGTCTTATACCTTTGGCCGGGTATAAGATGCTCTGGCAGCGTGAGGTCGATCGCTGTATCATCACTATAGCTCTTATGTGATGGTTGTCGGTTAGAGAAATTCCCACAACAGTTATTGTATTTTCATACACAGAGATTATTGTATTTTTATATACATCAGTTCATTGTATCTCTATATACATTTCAGGCTTATTGTATCTTTGTATACACATCAGAGTTTATAGCATGTTTTAAACAGTCTTTCTTTATATCGCACTTGTTTTAAATTGCCTTATATTGAAAGAAGTCAGTCAGGTTGAGTTGAGTTGAGCCAGGTAAGCTATTCAGTTTCTCCCAGATTTTTCCTTCTAGCCGTTGTTGCTTAGCATTCCAGCTTGCATACTAGTACATTCCATGTACTGATGCCAGTTGGCCTGCATCGTTTCATGATGCAGATTCAGGTATCCCAGATCAGCAGCCTGCACGTCGTTGATCCAGCGGAGCACTCCAGAGTCAGTGGTGAGCCTCCTTGCATTCCAGAGGGCTCAATTATTGAGTGTTCTCAATTTTTGATTTTATTAGGATGTTGCGGGGTCTGTCCCAACATCCATCTCAGTATTTTTAGAGGCTTCATAAACAGACAGTCAGTCAGCTAGTTTTGAGTCTCTTAACTATGTATATATGTAAATATCCTATTTTGAGACTCGGGTTGCCTTATGGCCATATTTTATAAGTTAAGTTGTTTTGAAATCTTGCATTGCTTTGAGTTAATCTGTTGAGTAGGTTCCCGCTGAGTTAAGAAAGCCAGGCCAAGGGTTCGCTTGGGGCCAGCAATGGTCTCCGAGTGCCGGTCCCACCCAGGGTGTAGGCTCGGGGCGTGACAGAATAAATCAATAGGATCATGCTACATATCAAAATAACATGACATGCCACAAAATCCGCTATTCCATATCCCAACATGGGAAACTCCCGTACTTTATCAAATGGAGCAGAACCCAGCTATGATGCCATTTCTCCCTCCGACAATGTCAAACCTAGGGATGGATCCTCTCTTCAACCCGTTGCACTTGTACCAGCAGGGAGCTCCCCCTCCGGTGTTGGTGCCAACCGACTCTGTGGCTCGAACCAAGGACCGAACATTGTAGCTACCTCGTCCCAGGTATAAATCACTACCCCCCCATTAATTCCAATATCAAATGTGAACTCTCAAGAAGTAGGGGAAACTCTAGAAATGTTGAGGGAGACAAGGACGGAAATCACAGTTTTAAGAGAAATAAACATAATGGTCTACAAAGAAAAATATGAAAAGAATCTAATACTCATTTGTCATCCGAATCTCTTAAAAAGCTCGCTAGACATCAGACCGCTGGTAAACTCACAGTTAGGGAATTATGTGCTAGTTATGAATCCCACGTTGAGGGAAATAGGAAGGCAGGAGAGGCCGAGGAGAAACTTTCCACTAATAGTACCACCCAACATGATAGGATCAATGAATCTAATCATATGGAACTGTAGGGGGGGGAATAATCCGGACTTTAGGAGGAATTTCCGTTCAATGTTAGACTGGCATAAACCACCTTTAGTTTCTCTCTTAGAAACCAAAATGCAAAACCATCAACCATTGCTGGAAGACTTTTCATTCAACAGAATGATAAAAGTCCCAGCAGTAGGAAATTCGGGAGGCATTGTGGTTCTATGGGATGAGAACATATTGGAGCTGGATGAAATTGCTACGACATCACAGGAGGTACACGCCATCATCAAGGTACATAACTTAAATATTTCATGGCTTTTTAGTGTTATATATGCAAGTACTTATAGAAATATGCGTAAAATTCTATGGGAAAATATGCATAATATTAAAGATAATTTTGATGGCAAGTGGCTAATAGGGGGTGACTTTAACGAACTCCTACATAATTCTGAAAAAAAAGGAGGGAATCCTCTGAATGCCTCAAGAGTAACGGATTTCCAAGAAGCCATCAATTACTGTGAACTAATTGATAAGGGTTTCAAAGGAAGTCGATACACTTGGTTAAACAAAAGGTTTAAAAACAGAAGCTCTTTAATTTTTGAAAGATTAGATCGATTCTTAGCTAATAACGAATGGTTACTGAGTTATCCAAATGCCCAAGTGCAACACTTACATCGGACCCACTCTGACCATTGTCCCCTTTTAATGAATATGTTCAATAATTGTGGGAACACTAGGGCCAGACCCTTTGGACTAGAGACTATGTGGACGTCACATCCAGATTTTATTAAAATTGTGAAACAAGCATGGGATAAAAATAAAAGCCTTCTAGGGGCATTGTCAAGTTTCGAATCCGAGGTAACAGGATGGGCCAAATCAACATTTGGTGATATTTTCCAAACAAATAGGAGGCTGCTGGGAAGGCTACAGGGAATTCAATCCTCCCCAAACTACCCTGTTAGCAACTTCCTCCTAGACCTAGAAAATAGACTTATAATCGAATACAATGAAATCTTAAAAAGAGAGGAAGAATATTGGAAGCTCAGGTCCCGAATATATTGGTTAGCACAAGGTGATGCTAATACTAAGTTCTTCCACTCTACAACCCTAAATCACCGTAGAAGAAATAAAATCTTGTCCTTACAAATAGACGACGGCAGTTGGTTAAGCAATCAAAATGACATCCTAGAGTTCACCACCTCTTACTTTGCCAACTTGTTTAACTCTAACCATAACCACTCCCCTAGATGCTTTGTAACTCAAGACCATTCTTTATCCAGAGAAGATCTTACCTCTATGGGTGACACCTTAAGTGAAGGAGAAATTGCACTAGCAGTCTTCTCTTTCAAGCCACATAAGGCGCCTGGGCCAGACGGTGTCCATCCTTTCTTTTACCAAAAATACTGGTTAACAGTAGGACATTCTGTAATAGAATTCTGTAATAAAACATGGGTGATGATATTAATTAGTAATTTCATTTTCTATTTATCGTAGCTTCTTCATTTCCATATTTCTCTTTTCGAACTATTTTCCTATATTTTTTCTTGACACGAGGTTCTATCGAAAATAATTTCTCTATCTTTCAAAATGGGTATACATACACACTATCCTCTCCAGACCCCACTCGAAATTTACAACTAGTTTTATATATATATATATTTGTTATTGTATTTCATTTCATGTTGTCATGATATTAATTAGTGGAGTACTTACGTTTATGTTAACTGGAATCTAGCTAATATGTAGTACCTCCTTATTAGTTTCATTGTATTTATCATGCATGCATGCCATTATTTTATATTTTAAATGTTTGATAAAGAATACAAAGTAATTCTACATATTCTCATGATGTTCAGAGTGCTATTGTAATTATTTAAAACTTAGTGAATGTAAATTTATAAAATGATTTGGATTATATTAAATTTAAGATCTACTAATTTAAATAAATATTATGAATTAATAATTTAATTCTAATTAATATAAATCTAATCAAAGTTCAATTTCATTGGTCTGATTTATTGATTTTGGCTGCAAAAGATGAGCCTATTTTGCTAAGTTAATGTATCATTTCATCCTAAAGGCCCAGTTTGATTGCATGTGTCCCGTCAAATGATAGGGCATGCAAAGTTAAACGAATAAATCAATAGGATCATACTACATGTCAAAATAACATGACATGCCAGTCAAATAAAAGGTCAAAATAATGTGTTGCATATGTACATGTGACATGTTCTGACCAATCAAATATAATCATGTCATTTAAATAAGTTGGGTAAATTATGGTTTCATAGACTAATTTTACAACCTTTGGCTATAGTTAATTAAGGTTATTGATGGTTATGCAAGAAAAAGTTTGTGCATCTACTCCTTTAATAAATATCTTATGCATATGTGCAACCACATTTGTTATTGATATTTAAAAATAAAAAGCTAAAACTGTTGGTTAGGTCAAAATCACTTGCCATTATTACTAACAAACAGTTAAATGGGAAAATATAGTTATAGTACTATATATTATTATTATTCCAAAAATATCAATAATCTATTTGCTTCAAATTATGTAAACTCCAGGCCACAACTCCTTTATATCCATATATTTCTCTGCAACTGGTAATTATTCATTTCACAAAAGTAAATAAGAGTATTTAACATATCATCATGTCCTATTTTTATTTTGTTGAGAAAACATGTAAAGTACTTTTCACTTTATCATAGACTTACCGTATTCATAATCACCAACAAATCTCTTTCAACTTGAAGATCATTGTCGAAATTAACAGTCTTTTTGATGTTTGCAATAGCGATCCTACAATTTTTTATGTAAAGTACAAATCTCTTTCTTGCAACTGCTTCTCCTGCAACTTTAACTATTCTTTTTTCTCTGTTTTAGCAAACACTTCACCAAGAATTTGTTTTTTTTTGGATTTGAAGATCATATAAGCATATGACTTCGTTTACTTCATCACTCCTCTTTAAACTGACACGTACAAAGACCTCTAAAACACAAATTCTTGGTACACATCAGTTTAAAGAGGAGTCATGAAGTAAAAGAAATGATATGCTTATATGATCTTCAAATCCAAAAAAAATAATGCTTGGTGAAGCATTTCATGAAAAAGAGAAGAATTAGTTTGAGTTGCAGGAGAAGCAGTTGTAGGAAGAGAAAGTCAAATCACAACGCAAAAAAGATAGAAAAGCTACTCGGATCGCTATTGCAAACATCAAAAAAACTATTAATTTCAACAATGCTCTTCAAGTTGAAAGAGGGGGGGGGGGGGTGGGGGGACATGATGATATGTTAGATACTTTAATTTCCTTATTTACTTTTGTAAAATAAAAAAAAATATCATGTGCAGAGATATGTATGGCTATATAGGAGTTGTGGCCTGGGGTTTACATAATTTGAAGCAAATAGATTATTGAAATGATATTTTTAAAATAATAATAATATATAGTACAATTGCTATATTTTCCCCATTTAACTGTTTGTTAGTAATAATATCAAGTGATTTTGACCTACCCAACATGCTTAGCTTTTTATTTCTAAATAACAATAACAATGTGGTCGCATATGTAAAGCAACAAGTAGAATTTAGCGTTTGTATATTAAGTTAAAGAATGATGTTTACTGAGTCCTCAGAGGGATCAAACAACATATTTATCTTAACCAATTCGTTATCAATCACCAAAAGACATAAAAAAATTCTTGGTGAAGACACTTGTTCCGAAAAACACCTTATATTTTTTTCGGAGGAAAGGAACAACCTCAAATACAAACACCACATGAAATAATCGCAAAAAGAGATCAAAATATTGGATGCACAAAAAATAATGAAAAAATAAATATGGACTAAAATAAAATAAAATTTACCATAAAGGCTCATGAAAATCCATAAAGATTGGTGGTCTTCATATTGGGCTTCACCACTTGCAATAGATGGTTAATTATAATATCATAGCTAATACGGCCCATGATAGATAGAAAATGTTTATCTATCGGCTGAGATCAAAATTCATTTTTTTAAAAATATTTGTGTTCAAATATTTTTCACAAAGAATCCTATGAACAAAATAAAGTAAGCACAACATTTTTTTTACACCTTTACTAATATATTTGATTTTGAGATGCTCAATAAACTCATTTCTCTTGCAACTCTTTTCCACCTCATCAAGAATTTTTTGGCATCTCCTTTTTGTCTTAGTTGACATTTTTCCATTATCATACATATCAACCTTATGATAATTTAGGTCATGATAGCAAACTCTTTCATGTCTAAGCAAACCAGCATGCTACTATAACTTATCCAAACTTCCTCTTTTCGACTTCTATAAATTCGATGTCAATGAAGATGATGAACTATCCTCATATGACAAACTTTCTCTTTTCGATTGCTATAAATTCGATGTCAATGAAGATGATAAACTATGCTCATATGACAAACTTTCTCTTTCCGATTGCTATAAATTCGATTGCTACTATAACTCACATATTTAAGTTATAAGTAGCTTCCGAAAATAGAAGATCGAAAGAACTTTTCAATTTTTGTTATTCTAAAACCTTTCTAAATTCAAAACACTTCACCATGCCATCTATTGGAGGCTGAGCTAATAAAATTAATGTTCAGACAACACACCACAACAAATGCAGCTAAAATAAACTGATAAAACAAAGCATAATTTACACAATTTATACAATGCCACACACAATCAACAACCTATTACTGATGTCAATTTGAGTGAAAAATTATACCTAACAATAGAGGAAACCAAGATTAATGCTTTGAAGATTTTGAAAAAAGCATTTAGAATTCTGGATTGATTTTTATCAACCTCAACATATCCTTAAGCAACTAAAAAATGGATGAAACCCTAACTTTGAGAAAAGAGAAAAAATTCACCTTTTGGAAATTAAAAATTGAGCTTGACGACGAGATGATGGAAACGACAACAATGGAAATGGAGTTGAAGCAGAAAGACAAGGAGCTCAATCTGACTTTAAATCTGAGGCATCGCACCTCATTCATCAAGATTTTGCGCTCGCTTCCGTTTAACTATCCATCAGTGTCTCCGTTGTTTTCGCCGCCATGGCCTTAGGGAAGTTTCCAGTCGAAACTCCATTAGTAAGAGATGAAACCCCACCAGATCTATAAATAGGAAGAGCAACATCAAGAAGTAGTAGAACAAGATTCACCGCTGGCTCAGTTCTTGGAATCCAGTCATGAAGCCATTGAAACCCCAAAAAAACCTCCTCTAAGAAAAATTGGAATCAGGGAAGGACAAGAGGATATCTTGTTGAGAATAAGGATGATTTTGGGATGAAGATTGGGGAAAGGATGCTGCTAAATAAGTGTATTAAGTCTCTTAATTTGAAATTAAGTGAATTGATTAGGGGTCTTGGGTTATATTAATTTTGGTGGATTTTTTAATAATTCGGATGGGTTTTAAATTTTTTTTGGATAGAAGTTTAACAAATAATTGATCGACGGTTAAGATTGAGACACGTTTACCATCATTAATATAAAAAGTATATATGCACTAAAATTTGGACAATAAGGACACTAACATCCTAAAGGTATAACGAAGGGTATACACATGTATTGGTAAATATGTATATATGGCAAGTATAGTTTGGTCTTGGAAAAAATAATTTTTTGCTCTGCTTCTGCCTTTTTTTAAGAAACATAAATTTTAACTTCTTCGCAATAGTAGAAAAACTGCTTCTGTTTCCCATTAAAAGCAGTTTTATATGTTAACCAAACACTTTAAGTTCTCTAAAAAGTGTTTTTGGCTTTCCAACGGCAATTTCAAACAGATCCTAAGTGTTTTCTAAAAGTTTAAGAGTTTTTAAAATTATATTTTACATTTTTTTTCTTCTGAATTTCGATTTCAAGCTAAAGTATATTGTTATGTTATTTATGTTTGTTGCTTTGAATATGGTAATGATATGAGAATTCCAGAGCTCTGAGATATTCATAGAAGTGTCGAAGACTCAGAAGTACTTAGTTTAGTAGGCGGACATGTGATTTCATATCGTCATTAGATGAAATCAACGTTTGGACTTAGAACACGGAAAAGTATTGATAAAAAAAGCATCTAAGTATATTTTCCTCAATATATGCTAGAAAATTCTTAATTAGTAAAAAGATACGTAATATTTTAAAAACATGAATATCTAATTATGAAGTTTTTCCATAATTTTATATTACCATCAAATATGAAGTAGCAATTCAAACTTAACATAACACATGGTAATTAAGTGGTGAAACAATTAATTATGGCAAATTTGTGAAAATTCCCAAGCAAAGGGATCTAACTAATCAGAGGTTTAATGTGCTTAGTCAGATATCATAGAGAGGGACTAAAATTAGAATCTATCTATAATTGTGGTGCTATTAACCCTAAAAATTATGAATAGCTCACATTTCTTTCCACTAATAAGATGTTGTTTCAAAAGAGAATTTGGCATTACCTTGTAAGAAATGCCACAAACAACAAATTTTTAATAGACTTAACTTTCTCACATTGGCTTTAATAAATCTAAAATAAAAAAATTTGATGTGAAGTTTTAGTTGATTTTTGCAGTGTAATTGGTATTTAACTTCCTATTTTGGAAGTAATTTGCAACATCATCTATCTATGCTTCAATTCTTATTCTGCTATACGAAAATTCACTTAGTCGTGCTGATTTCAAACTGTCACGCCCCGAGCCTACACCCTGGACGTCGCCGGCACTCGAAGACCATTGCTGGCCCCCAAGCGAACCCTTGGCCTGGCTTTCTTAACTCAGCGGAAACCTAACTCAACAGAATTACCTAATGCAATGCAAAGTTATAAAATAACCTAACTGATAAAATCTGGCCAAAAAGGCAACTCGAATCTCAAAATAGACTATTTACATATATACATAGATGAGAGACTCAAAACTAACTGACTGATTGTCTATGAAGCCTCTAAAATACTGAGATGGATGTTGGGACAGACCCCGCAACATCCTAATAAAACAAAACTAAGAGAACAAAACAACCGAGTCCTCCGGAAAGCAATGAGGCTCACCACTGACTCTGGAGTGCTCAACTGGATCAACGGTGTGCTGGATGTTGATCCTGGGTACCTGCGTCTGCATCATAATAAGATGCAGGCCAACTGGCATCAGTACATGGAATGTATGAGTATGCGAGCTGGACCGCTAAACAACAACTTAAGCTTGAAAGGGATACGAAAGAGAACTTACCTTGGCTCTGTTCAACTAATAAGTAACTGAACTCGATATAAAGCAATAAGACACATGCAATATATAAAGCTTGTAAAACTATTTAAAACATGACGTAAAAATCATATTTATATAATATCATGAAAATACCATACTTCCTCTCAAAGTCTACTTGTGTAATGCATGAATGAAGTCCCATACCCCCATCCATACTAAGCAGAACCCCTCGAGGAACCATGCAATTTCTACTGTGGGAGTTCTCTAATCGACAGCCACCACTACATGCTTAAGTAGTGATACAACGTTTTACCTCACGTTGCTCAAGGACCATCCTATACCTTGCCGTAATATAGGAAGCTAACTTTACTAAGTGGATCCACTAGCTTAACATACGTGATCATCTACAAAGTATGACCCGAGAAATCCCATGTTTGGCTACATGGTTCTTATGGAGAGTTGAGTTAATATGAACTCGTGTCCCCAAGTCGGTGCTCAATACTACTCCCAAAAATACTTTAGCTCATAAGTGTTTTTAACACATCTTTCTTTAGTTGAGATAATTACTCAAAACTTAGCCCAAAGGCACTTGAAAACTCTTTCTAAAAAGAACATCTCAAAACCATATTTTTATATGATCATTGATGACTCGGGATATTCATACTGCTTAAACATTGATGGTATATCTAGAGACCATACTGTTTAAACATTGATGACATACTTGATTTGTCATACTAATCATGTTTTAGAAACTCTTTCGCAAAACTCATCTTTTCTCAAAAAGATGTAGTGCTCAAACTGCTCAAAACTCTTTTGGAAATCTCAGTTTCCTCTCATCTTAAATGTGAAAACATTTATAAACTTCTTTGGGAATACTTAGTTCCCTAATAACTTTTGAGAAATGAACTCAACTCTTGACTCTTGAATTAACTCGAAACTCTTGACTTAACTTGAAACTCGATACTCTTTACTCGACTTGAAACTCTATACTTAACTTGGAACTCTATACTTAAAATGAAATTAAAACGTTCAATAAAGACTCTTGAACAACTTAAAAAAACTTGCTTGACTTGCTTCTTAACTTCCAAGCTTAACTCTTAACTTCACTTGACTTGGAAACTAACTCTCCTTGAATTGGATTTATGGATTCAAGGTGTTTGATCACATGTTATGGATGAGTTCTTGACGTTTAGACGTACCTTGGAGTGTCGAAAACAACTATAAAACATAGGTACATTACCAAGGAACATATATGAAAAAGTGGGGAATGAATGGGAAGACTTGGCGTCCTTAGCGCTCTGAGAGACGCGGGGTGCCAGCCTTCAGACTTCAGAGGAGCCTGCTGGACGCTCTGAGAGACGTGCCACGCCAAGGGGGAAATTTCAGAACCCCTGCTGGGGCGCGCTGGTTGGCGCGATGCCCCAGCCTTTTCCCCCAAAAATCCGACTCTTCTCCTTCATTTTTCCAACTCTAGCCCCAAACACTTAGAATCATAAACCCCTCAACATACAATAGATTTCAACTCACAAACACAACCGGAAACATGTCCCAAATCAACAAGAACTTCAACACAATCACAACCAACAACTTCAACAAATACAGCCAACAACTTCAACAAATACAGCCAACAACTTCAACAAACATAATCAACCTTTTCTCGAAATAAAATGAGTTTGGCGTGTGGGGGAAAGAACCAACCCAACACTATGAACTCACATACCTTAATAGGGATCACCCCCGACGAAATCCACGACGATCTTGACGAATCCTTGCTTCTTCTTCTCTTTTCTCCTCTTCTCCTCCTCTTCTCTCAAGAACCCTAACTCTCACTCTTTTAAAAATGGGACAAACTGATCTAAGAAAAATCAACCTAACACCTCAATATAACCCAAAGAAATGATTAGGGAAAAGACCAAAATACCCTCAAAATTTCCTGACGGACTTCACTTTCCCTGCCAACTTCCCAACTTCCAAAGGGCATAACTCACTCATATGAACTTGGAATCGAGCAAACTTGGTAGAGTTGGAAAGATCATTCCACGAGCTTTGCAACCATAACTGGAACTACACCTAACTCATCCTGAGCTAGTAGTTATGACTGTTCAAAGTTGGCAAAAAACTCACTTTTTCCCATACTTAGCCAAATTTCTAGAATTTTAATTCTTTCCAAAAATAAAAAAATTCCAATTCTAAGCCTCTTCATAGTTATTTCAAATTGTCGGATGTTACACAAACAAGACTATGTTTTGACATGAAAGAATATTCCATAGTGACTGGACTGAGATGCCATCCTCCATCTGAATTTCTTCTCAAAGTTACACCCTTAAAAAAGCCAAGAGAAAACAAGGCATCTAAATCAATCAAGGTTGGAATGAAAGACAAATCGACAACCAAGACAGCCATCAAAACCAACAAAAACAAAGAAAAAATAAATAATGAGAATGAGTTGTTGATCATTGTTGGACCCAGTTATAAAGTCAATGATTTGTTAATAGATCTCAAGAACAATTCAAAAATAAGTTCTCTTGATCTCTTCGATCCTCCTCATGATGTAGTAAGTCTTATATTGGTTGATTATTGTTTTATTTAAAGGAGAATACAATCATAACCACTAATAAATTTGGGGCTCTCGAGAGCAATCAGATAGAAGAAATACCTAAGGAGGGAGAGAAGAGAGAAGTGGATGAAAGTAAAAATATCAGCTCGATTGATATATGTGTAACTGTTACAGTTTTGAATATAACTTTTGTTCTTGTAGTATAATTTTTAGAATAATAATAATAATATATAGTACAATTACTATATTTTCCCCATTTAACTGTTTGTTAGTAATAATAACAAGTGATTTTGACCTACCCAACATGTTTAGCTTTTTATTTCTAAATAACAATAACAATGTGGTCGCATATGTAAAGCAACAAGTAGAATTTAGCGTTTGTATATTAAGTTAAAGAATGATGTTTACTGAGTCCTCAGAGGGATCAAACAACATATTTATCTTAACCAATTCGTTATCAATCACCAAAAGACATAAAAAAATTCTTGGTGAAGACACTTGTTCCGAAAAACACCTTATATTTTTTTCGGAGGAAAGGAACAACCTCAAATACAAACACCACATGAAATAATCGCAAAAAGAGATCAAAATATTGGATGCACAAAAAATAATGAAAAAATAAATATGGACTAAAATAAAATAAAATTTACCATAAAGGCTCATGAAAATCCATAAAGATTGGTGGTCTTCATATTGGGCTTCACCACTTGCAATAGATGGTTAATTATAATATCATAGCTAATACGGCCCATGATAGATAGAAAATGTTTATCTATCGGCCGAGATCAAAATTCATTTTTTTTAAAATATTTGTGTTCAAATATTTTTCACAAAGAATCCTATGAACAAAATAAAGTAAGCACAACATTTTTTTTACACCTTTACTAATATATTTGATTTTGAGATGCTCAATAAACTCATTTCTCTTGCAACTCTTTTCCACCTCATCAAGAATTTTTTGGCATCTCCTTTTTGTCTTAGTTGACATTTTTCCATTATCATACATAATTTATGACAATTTAAGTCAATGATGATAACAAACTCTTTCATGTCAAAATAAATCGCAATGCCACTATAACATATCTAAACTTCCTATTTTTGATTGCTACAAATTTGATGTCAAAGAAGTTGATAAACTATGCTTATCTGAAATCTAATACTCACATATTTAAGTTATAAGTGGCTTCCGCAAATAGAAGATCGAAAGAACTTTTTCAATTTCTGTTCTTCTAAAACCTTTTTAAATTCAAAAAACTTACATAATTCTGACTTAACAGTAAAAATCCTCTTAAATATGTATACATATTAATCATTAACTCAAAACTGTAATTTGCATATACCTAGTCGAATTCTCAAAGAAAATATCAATTGAAGGACTAACCGGAGAAAACTCAACAATAGAAAATGTCTCCTTCTCTAGGTATATGATGTAGTTCCTCCTCTATCATTTCCTTCTGAAACATATAGGCGATTGAAGGACTTTATTTGTCTTACGTAAGTCTATTATGGACAACAACTAAGAAGTTTATTTGTTGGACTAGTGTTGATGAACAAGGACATGTTAGAGCTCTAAAACTAGCAGATTTAGTAATTGTTGAAGCAATAGAGTAAGCTATTAATAAATCTGCACATGTTATTAATGGGCATATATGAACTATAAGTCAAACATCTAATGTCACCTTCGCCATGCTATCTATTGGAGGCTGAGCTAATAAAATTAATGTTCAAATAAAATTAAAAGCATTTAGAATTCTAGATTGATTTTTATCAACCTCTACATATCCTTAAGCAACTAAAAAAATGGATGAAACCCTAACTTTGAGAAAAGAGAAAAAAATTACCTTTTGGAAATTAAAAATCAAGCTTGACGATGAGATGATGGAAATGACAACAATGAAGATGGAGTTGAAGCAGAAAGAGATGAAACCCCACCAGATCTATTTGAATCTGAGGCATCTCATAGATCTCACCATCATTCATCACGATTTTGCGCTTGCTTCCATATAACTACCCATCAGTGTCTCCGTTGTTTTCGCCGCCATGGCCTTAGGGAAGTTTACAGTCGAAACTCCATTAGTAAGAGATGAAATCCCACCAGATCTATAATAGGAAGAGCAACATCAAGAAGTAGAAGAAGAAGATTCACCGCTGACTCAGTTCTTGAAATCCAGTCATGAAGCCATTGAAACCTCAAAAAGACCTCCTATAAGAAAAATTGGAATCAAGGAAGGACAAGAGGATGTCTTGTTGAGAATGAGTATATGGGGATGAAGATTGGGGAAAAGATGCTGCTAAATAAGAGGGTGTTTGAATTGACTTAAAAGTTGGTGAAACCTACTTTTAAGTCAGTTTTTGACTTATGAAAGTCTTTGACAATTATAAAAAATAACTTAAAATAAGTCAAAAATAAACTTAAAATAAGTTAGGAAGTGTTTGGCAAGGTAAAAATGACTTAAAATAAGTTTAAAATGACCTAAAATACATCAAAAACCAAAAGTAGGTCTCCCCCTATTTTTTATTTTTTGACTTAAAAGTCATTTTAGTTTGACTTTTTATTTTTGACTTAAAAAATATTTTTTTAAGCCAATCCAAACGGGCTCTAAGTGTTTTAAGTCTCTTAATTTGAAATTAAGTGAATTGATTGAGGGTTTTGGGTTATATTAATTTTGGTCGATTTTTTAATAATTAGGGTGAGTTCTTTTTCAATTTTGGATAGAAGTTTAACAATTAATGGATCGATGATTAAGATTGAGACACGTGTACCATCGTTAATATTAAAAATATATATGCACCAAAATTTGGGAGGTAAGGGCACTAACATCCTAAAAGTATAACAAAGGGTATACACATGTCATTTACAATAGTTCAATGGTATATTTTTTCTTTATCCCTTTCTAAAATAACTTTTTGGAAAAGTGCTTTTGAAAAAAAACAATTTGTGTTTGGTTAATTTATTTGAAAAGTTCTTTTGATAAGTAGATTGTGTTTGACTAATCATTTTTAAAAAGTATTTTTGATAGTCAAATTACGATAAAGAATAACTATCAATTTACTTTTCATATTAAGATTATTTTATAAAGAGAGTGACTTTGTAAATAAAACACTTATATTTGAGTGACTTTGTAAGTAAAACATTCATAATTGAGTGACTTTTGAGTTAAATACAAAGTTGAGTGAGTTCTGAGAAAAAAATTATAGTTGAATGAGTTTTGAGTTAAAACTCAATTTTGAGTGACTTTCAAGAGTGCATAGTTGAGTGGCCATCTGAAATATTAACTCTAAGGTTTACCACAAAACTTGTGTGGAGAGGCTATCCTTACAGCAAAAGGGAACAACAAAAAGTTTTGCCTTTTCAGAAAGAAAACAATAAAAAAAATTGTTTGTTCGGGACACAATCTATTCCATATGAAAAATGGGAAGGAAAGAAATCCAACTTTGAAATATTTCAAAGTGTGGGGGTGTCTATCCAAAGTCCAAGTTCCCATTCCTAAAAGGATTAAAATAGGACTTAAAACTGTGGATTCTAAAATTAGACTTGAGTAGTCTAGTGAAGGGTCTAAAAGTCCTTAGAAAGAACAAAAGGACAAACTCTTAATAAAGAGATTCAGAGGTGTAATAAATGTCAAAGGATATCTATTTCCTTCGGATTTGATTTTATAACATTTCCTATGTCTTTTGTGCTTTTGGAAAGATGGTGTCAATAGTGAGATTGGTTCAATCTTGAACAATCTTATTGGAAGTTGGTTGATCTTCCTCCAGGAAATGAACCTTTGGGTTCAAAGTGAATCTTCAAAAGGAAAATGAAAGTTGATGGAACTGTTGACAAATATAAAGCAAGATTTTTTGTCAAAGGATTTAGACAAAAACAAGGTCTTTATCTTGTCAACATATACTCGTTAGTAACTAGAATTACATTCATTCTGATGTTAAAATTATTAGATGAGGTATATGACCTCCAAATTCATCAGATGAATGTGAAAACAAATGGAGAATTGGAGGAAAAAATTTACATGAAACAGACTAAGGGTTTTGTAGTTCCTGGTAAAGAAAAGAAAGTGTGCGAACTTGTTAAGGCACTTTATGGACTAAAACAAGCACCCAAACAATGACATAAGAAAGTTGACCAAACCATGTTGGCAAATGGATTTAAGAATGATGGAAGTAATAAATGTGTTTACATTATAATCACAAGGTCACTGTTTATTTATATATTTGTGACATGTTGATCATCAGTAGAGACACTAATGACATAAATGCTAATAAACAAATGCTAGAAAGCAACTTTGATATGAAAGATCTTGGTGTTGCTGATGCGATCTTAGGTATAAGATTCCTTAGAACTCCATAATGTTTAGCATTGTCACGGTCTCATTACATTATAAAGATACTTGACTAGTTCAAATATTTGGATTTTAATATTGTCAAGACTCCAATAAATGTGAGTTTTACACTACAAAAGAATGAAGGCAAAAGTTACTCACAATTAGATCGTGCTAGAGTTTTGGGAAGTATGATGTATATCAGAAAGTGTACGCGATCAAATATAGTATGTGATATTAATAAACTGAGTCGGTTCACGATTAATCCCAATCGAACTCATTGGATGACAATAAAAAAAGTTTTGGGGTATTTAAAACATACTCAAAATTATGTCTTGTATTACAACAATATCCAGCAGTATTGAAAGGATATAGTGATGCAAATTGGATCACCGAGATCAAATGAAGTAAAATCCACGAGTGGATATGTATTTACTCTTGGTGGAGGAGCAGTCTCTTGGAAATATTCCAAAAAGACATGTATTGCTAGCTCTACAATGATCTCTGAGCTAGGTGCTCTAGATAAGGCCGGTAAATAAGTTGAAAGACTCCAGAATTTCTTGATAGATATTCCTTTTTGGCCCAAACCTTTGGCATGATCAGTATGTATACACTTTGATAGTCAAGATGCAATAGGTAGGGCATGGAGCATGATGTATAACGAAAAGTTTCATCATATAAGATATAGACATAAGACTGTTAGAAAACTACTCTTTAGTGGAATTAGCACAATTGACTATGTAAACTCAAAGGATAATGTGTCGGATACACTTACAAAAAGCCCTAACTAGAGAGAAAGTTGAAAGATCATCTAAGGGAATGATTTTACGATTTAGGACAAGTCATCATGGGGGTAACTCTACCTAGCAGACTAGAGATCCCAAGAGCTAGGTTCAAGGAGAAAAACAAAGTTGTGACTGACGGTTCGACATTGTCAACCAACTCAGTCCATTCTCATGATAAAGACAATGCTCAGGAACAAGGATATAAAATTGAGGCTTGTTAATGAGTTAATAAAGCTTAAAATTTCTAATGATTTGCTAAGTTTGGCAGATTTGACCAAATAGTGTATCTATGCGATAACACAATTAGAAATCACCTATGTGAGTGTGAAGTGTAAGCCGCATCAAAAAGGATGATTGTCAAAAGCTCATCTCTCTATATACTCATGAAATCATGAGGTGTTCATGGCTGAAACGAACACAACCGTAAGAACCATAAATTGTAAAGGGTTAATTGTGTGACATATGGTTTTCTAGGTATACACCAAAGCTTGACGATTCAAAGATATCAAATCTACCGATTGACTGAGTATATCCGACATATGTTCACTATGGAAAGTTCAAAGGGAAACCTACTTATCCAGATGCAATTAATTATTGCTTGTAAATTACATACTTGTCCGTTTCTTTGTCTTGGAGTCATTCCCCATTCATGCAGGGGATTGTTGGGTTTTAAAAGGTGTGAATGGAAAATGAAGAGTTGCAACTTTCATGAAAATTTGTGACTTTTATGAAAGGTTGTGACCTTTCCGAAAGATTCTGACTTTTCCAAAGGGTTGTGACCTTTTCGGTAAGGCACAATAAGCACCATTTCACACTACCATTTGTTATCTATTTATAGAGAGTTTTCTCTTACTTTTCAACAAGGAAAGAATTAATTTTCTGGACTTCTTCTACTACTACTAAATCTAGTATTTTAAGTGTACTTTACTGCCGTTGAGTGGTTCGCTGACACCGTGGTTTTAGGTACCGATACACCAATGAGTAAGATCGTTCTATCCTGGGAGGATATATTCCATTAACCTCGGGTACTTGAGGGGAATAACTTCCTTAAGGGGACACTATGCATTAAGTGGGCTCGATCTTCTTCTTTGAGAAAAATATTTTGTATATTGTTTCTAATCCATTTCTGATTCTATTTTCTCTACTGGTTTTAATTTTCTAGTTTTGAAAATATTCTTTTAACTTTGTTGTTTCTTATCAAGTTCTTCAATGTTTTCGTTCTAAGTATCTTAGGAATACAAGATGAACAACACAAATTGTGTACATCCCATGTATTAAACAACTATAATCTATAACAATGCTACAAATAAGCAACTTACAACAATCTTGCAAGGGAGAGCCAAAGATATCTCTAGTGAGTACTGACTTTATGAAAGCATCAATTCTACCAACCATATGAGCTACTATTGTGTCTCAATAGCTCACTTAATAAACCTATTATTCAACACAATATTTCAGCACTGCTCCAACGCAAATAAAGTCACTCAAGTTAAACTATTTTTCTTAAAAATCATTATAACCAAAAAATAAAAGAGATAATTGTACAAATCACCCTTCAAGTTTAGTTTTGTAATACTTACTTCCATCATAGTTTATAATATCATGCTTACCTTTCTTATTTTATTTTTTTAATAATTATTTTCTTAACCTAATTATTATTAAGACAAAAAATATGATTTAATTAAATTTCCCTTTATCATATATTATTTAATTTAATTATCATGTGTTTTGGCATCCTAATTGTTATTAACAGAATACTATGTTTATTGACATCCTATTTGGATTCACTATTTCAGCTCAGCAAATGACTACAACTTGAATATACAACTTTTCAAGAAAAAAAAACAAAACAATTTTCTGTTCAATTCTCCATGAATTAAAAAACCATTGATTAAATCATAAATTTTTTGATATAATAGAATAAGAAGATGTTATATTTTGAATGTCAAACCTGAACGTTTTGGATGGTGACCACGAGTGTAACACCCCAGAAATTTTTTGAACTAAGACTCGAACCCTTATTTGTAGTGAGTGAGATTTTTGCAAGGAATTTAAAATTTCTTGAGTGATAAGGTCACTAGGCGTAGCACCTTGAGTTCCAAAAAGAATCGAATTGGAAATAGCAAAATCTGAAATTTTGCAAGTTAAGCTAAGTATGAGTTTTTGGTCGACTTCAAATGATCATAACTCTTAGATAAGGATGATTTAGGTGTTCTACCAGATACCTTAGGAAAGGTCTTCGAATTATATTTCCAACGCCGCCTAGTTTGCGCGATTACGAGATCGTATGAGTGAGTTATCCCCTTTGGAAGTTGGGCTGTTGGAATGAGGAAATGTCCAATCCGGATTTTGAAAGGGTAGTTTCGTCTTTTCCTTAACCTATTAATTTAATTCATTTTAGTGAATTAATTAAGGGTCAAATTAGAAGGAGATCAGTTTAGTCAATTTGAAAATACTAGGGCTTGGAGAACAGAGAAAAGAAGAAAGGAGAAGAGGAACAACAAGATTTCGCCAAGAACGATCGATTTTGGTTGTGGATTCACCAAAGAATTCATCTTACAAGGTATGTGAGTCTCTCATAGCGTTGGGTTCATTCACCCACACGCTAAACATGTTTAGTTCAGCGAAAATCGTCCTAAAAGAGTTTGAAAGTTGATGTTCTTCACATGTATTCTTGAATTTGAATGTTCTTCTTGAATTGGGATGAATTGAGGAGATTCTGAGATCTTTACGTTGAGTTTTAAGGTTGTATTGAGTTAGGTTCTTGAATACATATGTTGGGTATTGGGATCTAAAACGAATCAGGTTCTGGCGCCCAGGTCCGCGTCGCGGACTTGCTCCCCCAGGGAAGTAAAATTGTCTCTGCATCGCGGTTAGGATGCGAACTCCTCTGTCTCAAAAATAAATTTCATGAGCATTTATTCAGAAACGTCTCCGCGTCACGGACTTGTTCCAAGACGGTGAATTCGTAACTTTTCTCAGGTTTAGCTATTCAAAGTCATTCCTAAACATCATGAGACCTTTCCAATCACAAATCTTAATCCTTGAATCCGTAATTCAATTCAAGGATCAGCTAAGAGTCAAGTCAAAATAAGTTAAGATCAAAGTCAAGAGAAGTCAAGAGTCAAGTTAGGATAGGTTCTTAAAGTTTTCAAAAAGTCTTTCACAAATGTTTTAACTTTGTTTTAAGACTTAAGTTTTGAGTTCTGTAAAGTGTAAAGTTGAAGTTCTTTCCTTCAAAGAAACATATGGGGACTAAGTATTTCCCAAAGAGATTTCAAATATTTTTCACATTTAAATAAGAATGGAAACTGAGATTTCCAAAGAGCGTCCGGGCAAGTTTTCAGAAAAGAGTAATCGCTTTGTAAATGAAGCAAGAAAGGAAAACCTTGATTTCCAAGATAGCCTTTGAGCTATGTTTTTGAGCACTAATCTCAAATCACTGAAGAAGTATCTTTTTAAACACAAAGAGCTAATATAATATAATATTTTTGGGAGTAGTATTGAGCACTGATGGGGAAGAGTTTATTGTACAACTATCATCTCCATTAAACCATGTAGTCATTATGGGTAGAAAAGGGTCATACTTTTTTAGATGAATCTTTTCGCATAGACTAGTGGATCCACTTAGTAGTTCAGGTCCTATACCACGACAAAGTATAGGATGGCTTGGGCAGCGTGGGGTTAATAACGTTGTATCATCACTATAGTTCTTAAGTGATGGTTGTCGGTTAGAGAAACTCCCACAACAGTAATTGCATAGTTCCTCAAGGAGTTCTGCTTAATATGGATGGGGGTATGGGACTTCATTCATACATTGCACAAGTAGACTTTGAGAGAGATCATGATATGTCTTTTATGATTTTATGATTTTGAGTTGACAGCATGTTTTAAACAGTTTTCTTTTTCTTTATATTGCACTTGTTTGAAACTGTTTTATAATGAAATGAGTTCAGTTAAGTATTCATGAGTTGAGAAGAGTCAAGGTAAGTGTTTCTTTCTGATCCTTTTCAAGCATATGTTATGTTTAGCATTCCAACTCGCATACTCGTACATTCAATGTACTGATGCCAGTTGGCATGCATCGTCTTATGATGCAGACGCAGGTAACTAGGATCAACATTCCGTCGCATCGTTGATCCAGTGAGCAGTTCAGAGTCTGTTGGTGAGCCTCTTTGCATTCCGGTGGATCAATTTCATTGTTTTGTAGTTTAGTTCATTAGGATGTTGTGGGATTTGTCCCAACATCCATCTCAGTTGTTATTACAGGCTTCATAGACAGTCGAATGTTAGTTCTTTAGTCTTTTCATTGTCATTATTCCATGTTGAGACTTGAGTTTGCCTTAATGGCCAGTTAAATATTCTTTTATGACATTCCCGTTTATTATGTGAACCTACCTTTGTTGAGTTTAAGTCTTCCGTTGAGTTTAGGAAGCCAGAGCAAGGGTTCGCTTGTGGCCAGCAATGGTCTTCGAGTGTCAGTCTCATCCAGAGTGTAGGCTCGGGGAGTGACAAACTTGGCATTAGAGCACAGAGTTCAAGTGTCCTAAGGTGTCTATGAAGCCATGTCAAGTAGGATCTTGTTTATGGTTGTGAGGCCCCCACTTCTATAAATGAGAGACTGCAGACATTTAAGAAAAGTTTCCCTTCTTTTATACTCTTAATCGTGTGATAAAGCTATGTCATAGAGACTTATTCTAACTCGTGCGTTTCTCAGAATCATTTGAATACCCATCATACTGGAGGTGGTTGAAAAGCAGAGTCGGTTCTTTGTCGATGAGGTTTTCTTAGCAAGAGTTTTGAGGAAGTCATGAGACTCCAGAGGGGCTTAAGAGAAATCCAAGAGTAAGTTAAGTGTTCAGTTTCAGAGGAATGCATCCATAATTATATGAGTCGTGCGCTTGAGCTAAAAGCAAGTTGTACTATTTTCCTTAAGCCTTGTTTCAGCTGAGATCCTTTTTAAGAGGTATGTTTAGAGCTTGAGTAGTATTTTCACCCGAAAAGGTAGCATGAGTTATGAGATCATGAGCAGTAGTAGTGAAAGAGCCTAGAGTTAGGGGAAAGTATGCAGAGGTTTAGTAATCCTAGAAAGGGAGATAGTGTTGTGACGAGCTATGTTACTATAGTCATGTACCTAGTAAGTTAGTAATGGAGAGTTTTCCCCTATGGGTAGACTAAGAAGTGATGAGTAGTGAAGATTCCATCATAGGAGGTAGAGTGTGTTGTAGCTAGAAAAGAGTTGGTGATGAAGTGTTATTGTGTAGGAAATGACTAAGCGTAAGTGGTGAATAGAAGAGAAAGAGTATTCATGAGGTTATAGATATAAGCTAGGCTTATGATTTTGAGGGAGAGCCCATAAAATTCAAAGTGTAATAGAACTAATTAGGTATTGATGTATAGTGAATGAGTGAATAGTACTTAAGTTGTGAAGGTAAATATGATAGTAAATTGTAAAGATGAATACTAACAGGTAAGGGTTGGCTATTTGTCATAAGGTCCTAGTGGACGAGTGTTTCTGAATTTGTATCTAGTCGTTGTAAGGTAGTATAGTAAGCGATCAATCATATTGATATTAGGGTTTAGTCATAAATATTAAGCTTGAATTCGAGATGAGTGTCATGATCAAAGGAATGGCAACATTAAGGTGATGATGTTAGTCTTGAGATTTAATCTAGAAGACTTGACATAGAGTAGGTGAAGAATTGAGGTGATTAGCTGCAATAGATATGAGTGGTACAAGTGAGAGACCCTAACATTTATATAAGGGCAGTGAAGTGTGGCTAAGTCACAAGAGTAACAAGAGCATTAGAAGGTGTGCCGAGATGGTATGTTACTAGATGAGTTTCCAATTAAGTTATGATTTTCCATGTGTGCCTAGATAGCATAATTGAGTTGTTAATGTGGAATAGGTCCATAAATCTCAAGTGTTAGCTTTAGACCTAAGGGGGAGATGATAAGAGGAGAAATCAGGTCAACTGTTGAGAATTTCTTAAGGAGCTGGTTAGTAGGAATCCATGGAGTTGTTAGAGTACCAAGATTGAATGTGGTGGTAAAGAGAAATAGTTTGAGATGAGATTCCCTATTGAGAAGTATAGAATCCGAACTTAAGGATTTGGGTTAAGCATGAATATAGTAAGAGCAGACCATTAGACTCAGTCCTTAGTAAGAGTAACCCATTCTATACCCAGTCCAGTCATCATTCGGGGACGAATGATCCCAAGGGGGAGATATTATAACACCCCAGAAATTTTTTGAACTAAGATTCGAACCCGTATTTGTAGTGAGTGAGATTTTTTCAAGAAATTTAAAATTTCTTGAGTGTTAAGGTTATTAGACGTAGCACCTTGAGTTCCAAAAAGAATCGAATTGGAAATAGCAAAATCTGAAATTTTGCAAGTTAAGCTAAGTATGAGTTTTCGGTCGACTTCAAACGATCATAACTCTTAGATCAGGATGATTTAGGTGTGCTACCAGATACCTTAAGAAAGGTCTTTGAATTATCTTTCAACGCCGCCGAGTTAGTGTTATTCCGAGATCGTATAAGTGAGTTATCCCCTTGGAAGTTGGGCTGTGAGAATGAGGAAATGTCCAATCCAGATTTTGAAAGGGTAGTTTCGTCCTTTCCTTAACCTACTAATTTAATTCATTTTAGTGAATTAATTAAGGGTCAAATCAGAAGGAGATCAGTTTAGTCAATTGGAAAATACTCTAGGGCTTGGAGAACAGAGAAAAGAAGAAAGGAGAAGAGAAAGAACAAGAATTCGCCAAGAACGATCAATTTTGGTTGTTGATTCGCCAAGGAATTCATCTTACAAGGTATGTGAGTCTCTCATAGCGTTGGGTTCATTCACCCACGTGCCAAACATGTTTAGTTCAGAAAAAATCGTCCAAAAAGTGTGTGAAAGATGATGTTCTTCACATGTATTCTTGAATTTGAATGTGGTTCTTGAATTAGGATAAATTGAAGAGTTTTTGAGATCTTTACGTTGAGTTTTAGGGTTGTATTGAGTTAGGTTCTTGAATACATAGCTTGGTATCATGATCTAAACAGAATTTGAGTTCTATAATTGAGTTTAGGCGATTTGGGGCTGGAAAACGAAGCAGGTCCGCGTCGAGGACTTGTGTAATGACCCTCCTGGTCATTTTTGTGTCTTGCCTTCTGTGTCTCATTTAGAGCATTCATGTAGTGACCCCAAGTCCTTTATGACTTGCCGGGACTGACAGTTCGGTCACCTGGTCGTTCGTTTGGTTATGATGTGAGTTTTAGTGTTTTGGAGCTTATGAACTTTGAACGATCATTTTCGATCAAAAGTTCAAGAAGATGACATTGGAATCCATTTTTGACAATTCCATCAGCTCCGAAAGGGTCATTTTAGGCTAGTAGCATGGTCAGCATGACTCCCGAGGTTTTCAGTGTGAGTCAGTGCGATTAGGCGTTTTAACTTTAAGTTTAAAGCCTAAGTTTGTCTTTGGTGAACATTCTGAGTAAAACGCACTCGGATGAGAATTCTGTCAGCGCGGTTAGCTCCGGAATGTCAAGTTTTGTCTATATTGACGTATCTTTTGTGTCTCGAGGTTTTCGATATTTTTCGAAGCTCTTTTGTTGTTTTTTACTTAAAATGGCATTTGGGTGTGGGACCTACTTTTTGTCAAGATGACCTCTTATGGAAATTTTGACTGTGCCATTGAGTCCGGAATATCGAATTTGGTATGGTTGCATATTTCATTTGCGTGCACGGGGTTCCGAACGAGTTCGGAGCATCCCGTCGGAGTTTTTATGTTTTGGGAAAAATTGCAGAAAATCTGCTATAAATGCAAAAATAATAGCAACATTTTTCCAAACTTCAAACCCTCATAACTCTCTCATCTTTCATCCGAATTGGACGATTCAAAGTGCGGGAGCTTTGTATTTTTTGTGGCTTCACTGTAGAGTGTTCAAAAGTTGTTGGGTGCACGTAGTTCGAGGTAAATTTCACGATAAACCTGACTGTTGTACCCTATTTCGAGCTGTTGTTTTTGACATCCATGTTTTGGTCATATCTCACTCATTTTAGCTTGGGTTTGGGTGATTTGAAGTCCCACGTGTTGGAAATTGTTGTGGCTTCTTCGTAGAGTGTTCAAGGAGTGCTGGGAACTTTTTGATTCTCGTTAATTTCGAGTTTAGACTGCTATAGGTTTTATTTTAGTTGATTAAAGTTTGGTTTTCTTACTTCTTGGGTTTTGATGCATTTTGAGCCCCGAATTGTATTCCATTTTGGAACACAAGTTTGGGGTGCTGTTTTAGGTTTCTTGACGGAATCAAATTCGAACAGTTCGGTGCGGGTCCCACGATTCCCATTTTGACTCCAAAATTGACCCATCTCCGTTTGTTGTGATTCTGGTGTCTAAACGACCGTAATAACGTTGTGAATCTATTTTTGATAGCGGGGAAGCGTTTCGAGGAGTTCGAAAAGGGAAAGCTCCGAAGAATTGATTTTGGAGCGCGTGTGATCTGCCTACAGGTAGGCTACGGTTTCCCTCGCTTAGATTGAGCTTGAGAGTGTGAATACATGTTGATTAGTTGGGATTTGGGTTGGTAGTTATTGAATCATGCATAGGTCTTTAAAAATCATGTTTCCGGCCTATTTCGAGAGTTATCGGGTAACTGTGAGCATGCTTTGTGTTATTAATTGACCCTCTTCGCTATGTGAAGTGTTTGCATGCTTAATTACTATTTATTTGAAGCATGTTGGGCCTTAGTTTAGGTTTGACTAAGGCTTGCATTAGAAATACATAATTCGGATCTGATAGGCCATAGTTTTGCCCCGACGTCGCTCGACCGACTCAGATACCTGTAGACTGGTGTAGCAGACTTGAGTTTGATAGTTTGGGCCTTACATTGATTGACTAACTATGAACGGCATTACACGGACATTTATGAGCGTGGATCGATTAAGACTCTTTCAGCAGCTACATTAGCACCTTTATGGAGCATCCAGTTTAAGGTCCGGCCTCTATTGCCTATATATTTATATAGAGCATCCTGTTAGAGTTCCGACCTCTATAGCCCAGATACTTATATAGAGCATCCGATTAGATTTCCGGCCTCTATTGCCCAGATACCTATACAGAGCATCCGGTTAGAGTTCCGTCCTCAGATACTTGATACTTGTGATTGGTTACTTGGGTACTTCTGGTGAGCATCCAGTTCAAGGTCTGGCCTCCGTACTGTCAGATTCTACTAATTAGGGTTGAGGTTCTAGTTCGATGTTCTCCGTTCTTGGGTTCTTATATGCAATTCCCTTTAGTTATAGTTGTTCTGAGTACTCGTCGAGCTTATGGGGGTCCGTTCGGGTTTTTATTTAACTTGCGCACGAGTGTACCTTCTGGGCTTATGGGGGTCCAGTTAGGTGTAGCTAGCTTATTGATTACTTTAGTTAGTTCTTTCTACACTCGTGTGCATTCCATTGTTAGTTACATTTTCGTTCTTGACTTCGGTTTGTGTTATTTCTTCTTTTCATATTGCCTTTACTTTTCAAGTTCAGTCGGCCTATGATGCCTACTAGGTACCTGTTGTTTTGGTACTCATGCTACGCTCTGCATCTGTTTCGTGATGCAGGTTTGAGCATCAGTGGCCAACGTTAATCCAGTTTGAAGTAGTTTGATCCGGAGACAGGGGTGTGCACATGGCGTTTTGTACTATTTCAGTCTCCATCTGTGTAAATAAACTTGCCTTTTACCTTTCGAGACAGTCCAGTGTCTGTGGTCCATTTTTGGGACTTGTACTCGTTTTGTTAGTAGCTCTATACTAGTGACTTCCAGGTTCTGGGAGGGATCTTTATTTGTATATATGTTTTGGTTAGCTTCCGCCTGTTTATAGTGTTATCTTAAATTTTGCCTGCTCTTATTTAGTTTCTGCCCTCAGGCCCATTACTTGTTGTTCCGAGTTACGAGTGGGCTTACCTACCGGTGGGTTATAGTAGGTGCCATCATGACTCGAGGAATCGGGTCGTGACAAGTTGGTATCAGAGCCTCAGGTTCACCGGTCTCACTTGTACAGAGCTAACGTCTAGTAGAGTCTTGCGGAGACGTCCGTAACTTATCTTCAGGAGGCTACAAGATATCTTTAGAAAGATTTCCTCTTTTGTTTCACTTTCGTACAACGTGTCTTATTAGTTCCTGAAAATCTCACTTGTTTCACTCTTTCGCAAGATGGCTCGCACGCGAGGCAGTGCGGCCGGGGGTGATGCACCTGGGCCTGCAGACAGAGCCCCAGCTTGGGGTAGGTGCCGACCCTGAGATTGAGCCAGAGCCGCAGCACCGGCCCGAGATAAGGAGGAGGAGTCCCAGGCAGCATATGTACCTCCACAGCCAATGGGGCCGGGATCAGCCCAGCCACCACTCGCACCAGCTGCAGTTCCTGATCTTCATGCCCTGCTGACTCAGATATTAACAGCTATTGGTGAGATGCGTCAGGCACCAGCACCGGTCCCAGCTCCAGCTCTTGCTCCAGCGCCGCAGGGTCAGCCTGCCGCAGCGGCACTAAAGGTTCAACTGCCACCAGTTCACGTGACCTCCTTGCCAGACTTAAAGGACAGGGAGATACCACTGCGCGAGCAGAAGATGCTCGGGGTATTCCAGAGGCTGGCACCACCGATATTATCAAGGGCAATTGGGGAGGACGCCCATGAGTTCCAGCTCACTTGCCATGAGCAGCTACAGTCATTGGGCCTCTTGGAGTCGAGAGGAGCCGACTTCACCGCTCATCAGTTCCGTGGGCTAGCCAGGCAGTGGTAGCGCACGTATCGAGAGTCCAGGCCAGTTGGATCGCCTCCTATATCTTGGTGTGAGTTCTCAAAGGTGTTCCTTGCTCGGTTCATGCCACAGAGCGTCAGGGATAGGCTTCGTGATCAGTTCTCCAGATTGAAGCAGGGCCCTATGATCATTTCAAAGTACGAGACGAGGTTTCATGAGTTGTCTCGACATGCTACCATGATCCTGCCCATGGAAGAAGAGAGAGTTCGTTGTTTTGTACGTGGGTTGCGGTACCATCTGAGGGTCGACACAGAGCATTTGGTTTCGGCTGGCCGTTCATTTCTTGATGTGGTCGACCATTCCTGATCCATGGAGCATATTCGTCGCGAGGCCCAAGGGGGCAACGATAAGAGGGCACACTACCAGGGCAGCTATAGCGAGTCCCACACTAGAGGGAATGACTCCTAAGATAGGCC
Source organism: Solanum okadae (assembly GCA_036553675.1). NCBI lineage: Eukaryota > Viridiplantae > Streptophyta > Magnoliopsida > Solanales > Solanaceae > Solanum > Solanum okadae. The sequence goes on from CM071686.1 coordinate 44,165,715, forward strand.
CCGCCAGAGGTTCCAGCAGGGTCAGTCCAGTCGTCTTGTTCAGGTGGCATTATCTGCTTCTAAGGGAGGCCAGTATCATGAAGGTGGTCCTAGTACGGGCCAGATTTCTAGGGGATCAAATTCCCTCCCTTCCTACCGCGGTTGGGTTACTTCAGGGCGTTCAGCTTCGGGGTGCTTTGATTGCGATGCGCTTGACCATTGGTCCAGAGGGTGTCCCTAGCGAGGGCGAGGGGCGATTGTACCAGCTCCCCTTGCACCTAGACCAGTTTCAGTAGTGCCCCCTCCAGCTAGAAGTGGTGGTCAGGGCCAGGATCGTCGAGACAGCCGATAGGGTACCAGAGGCGAAGCTCGGGGAGGCATGTTAGGTGGTAGATTAGATGCGTCGAGCAGATGTGCTCATGGCCATTTCTATGCAGCCCTGGTGAGGGCGGCGACTGAGGCATCTAACAATGTCATCACAGGTATGCTTTTATTATACCATCAGCCTGCTACAATACTATTTGATCCTGAGTCCACATTCTCGTATGTATCTGTTTATTTTGCTCCTCAATTGGGTATGAGGTCTGAGTCTTTGATAGAGCCGGTTCATGTTTCGACCCCGGTGGGTGAGTCCTTAGTAGTGGATCAGGTATTGCGATCTTGCTTAGTGACTATCCAGGGTTATGATATTAGAGTTGCTCTTATTCTGCTAGATATGGTTGATTTTGATGTGATTCTGGGCATGGACTGGTTATCCCCCTATCATGCAGTCTTGGATTGCTACACCAAGACCGTTACTTTATCCGTGCCTGGCATTCCCCCAGTGTTGTGGCAGGGTGCTTATAGTCACACACCGACAGGGATCATCTCTTTTATGCAGGCTAGACGGTTGGTTGCTTCTGGGTGTTTAGCTTATTTGGCCTATGTGAGAGATGTGAGTAGGTAGGGCCCTTTAGTTGACTCAGTTCCCGTGGTTAGAGAGTTTGCAAATGTGTTCCCTACAGACCTACCTGGCCTACCCCCAGTTCGTGACATTGATTTTGCCATAGATTTGGAGCTCGACACTCATCCTATTTTTATTCCGCCTTACCGGATGGCTCCTGCAGAGCTCAAGGAGCTCAGTGTTCAGGTAGAGGACCTCTTAGGTAAGGGGTTCATCCGTCAGAGTGTGTCGCCTTGGGGTGCTCCTGTTCTGTTTGTGAAGAAGAAAGACGGGACTATGAGGATGCACATTGACTACAGGCAGCTGAACAAGGTGAGGGTGAAGACCCGTTACCCCATGCCTCGTATTGATGATTTGTTTGATCAGCTTCAGGGTGTCGCCGTGTTTTCTAAGATTGATTTGAGGTCTGGGTACCATCAGCTGAGGATTAGGGCAGCGGACATCCCTAAGACTGCATTTAGGACCCGTTATGGCCATTATGAGTTCTTGGTGATGTCATTTGGGTTGACTAATGCACCTACTGCCTTCATGGACTTGATGAAACGTGTGCTCAGGCCATACCTTGATTTATTTGTTATCATCTTCATTGATGACATACTGGTATATTCGCGGAGCCAGAGTGAGCATGAGCAGCATTTCAGGATAGTGCTCCAGACTTTGAGAGATCAGCGGCTTTATGCCAAGTTCTCAAAGTGCGAGTTTTGGCTTGAGTCGGTAGCATTATTGGGGCACGTGGTGTCCAAGAAGGGTATTAGGGTTGATCCGGCGAAGATTGAGGCTATTCGTGATTGGGATAGGCCCACTTCTGTTACTGAGGTTCTTAGCTTCGTCGGGTTAGCGAGTTACTACAGACGCTTCGTTGAGGGCTTTTCTACTATTGCAGCCCCGTTGACTGGATTGACTCGTGTTGATGTTCCCTTTGTTTGGTCAGAGGAGTGTGAGACGAGCTTTTTGAGGCTCAAGGAGTTATTGACCATCGCTCTTATATTGACTCTTCCAGTTGATGGCGAGGGCTTCACAGTTTCTTGTGACGCATCTGGCGTTGGTTTGGGTTGTGTATTGATGCAGTAGGGCCGGGTTATTGTTTATGCGTCGAGGCAGCTTAAGATCCATGAGGGCAACTACCCCACTCATGACTTGGAGTTGGCGGTGGTAATTTTCGCGCTTAAGATTTGGAGGAACTACTTGTATAGATTCGATGTGAGATCTATACCGATCACAAGAGTCTTCAGTACATCATGAGCCAGAGGGACCTCTTTATTATCTACCATCCGGGCAAGACGAATGTAGTAGCGGACGCCTTGAGCCGGAAGGCGGGAAGTATGGGTAGTCTAGCCTTCCTTTCTGTTGAGGAGCGACCCTTGGCTTTGGACATTCAGTTCTTAGCTAATAGCATGGTTCGGTTGGATATCTCAGATTCTAGACGCGTCTTGGCCTATATGGGAGTTCAGTCTTCGTTGCTTGATAGGATCCATGGCTGCCAGTTTAAAGATGAGGCCTTGGTGGCCCTTAAAGATTGAGTGTTAGCGGGTGATGGTGGTCAGGCTACCTTACATCTTGATGGAGTGTTGAAATTCACCAGCCGCATCTGTGTTTCGAGAGTTGGAGGTTTGATGCAGTTGATACTTTCTGAGGCCCATGAGTCTAGATACTCTATCCATCCGGGCACAGCGAAGATGTATCGTGACTTGAGGCAGCATTATTGGTGGAGTGGCATGAAGAGAGATATTGCTGACTTTGTTTCCCGTTGCTTGTGCTGCCAGCAGGTAAAGGCCGAGCATTTGAGGCCTGGTGGCGAGTTCCAGAGATCACTCCTTTCGGAGTGGAAGTGGGAGTGTATCACTATGGACTTCATTGTGGGGTTGCCTCGGACTTCTAGAGGTGTTGACAACATTTGGGTCATCGTGGATCGATCAACCAAGTCAGCACACTTCCTTCCTGTTCATACTACTTTCAGTGCCGAGAGGTTTGCTCGTATCTACATTAGGAAGGTGGTCTGGTCCGTCTTTATGGCGTGCCTATTTCTATCATTTCAGACCGAGGTTCACAGTTCACTTCCAGCTTTTTGAGGGCTTTTCAGGAAGAGTTGGGCACCCGTGTCCACCTTAGCACAACTTGTCACCCACAGACTGATGGCCAGTCGAAGTATACTATTCAGGTCCTTGAGGATATGTTGCGGACCTGTGCTATGGATTTTGAAGGTCAGTAGGACCAGTTCTTGCCTTTGGCGGAGTTTGCGTACAACAATAGCTACCACTCTAGTATTCAGATGGCCCCATTCGAGGCCTTATATGGTAGGCGTTGTCTCTCTCCAATTGGTTGGTTTGAGTCTACAGAGCCTAGGCCGCGTGGTACAGATTTGCTTCAGGAAGCCCTGGATCAGGTGATGGTGATTCAGGATAGGCTCAGGACGGCTCAGAGTAGACATCGTAGATCACAGGCGTCGACCGTTGAGGTTTGCAGTTGGTGATCGGGTATTCCTCCGTGTGTCGTCCATTTAGGGTGTGATGAGGTTTGGGAGGCGGGGCAAGCTTAACCCCAGGTACATTGGGCCTTTTGAGATACTTCAGACAGTTGGGGAGGTTGTTTATGAGTTGGCCCTACCTCCAGCATTTTTAGCCATCCACCCGGTTTTCCATGTCTCGATGTTGCGACGGTATGTTCCTGATGAGTCCCATGTGCTCCAGTATGATACAGTCGAGTTGGATAATCGTTTGACATTTGTATAGGAGCCAGTCGCCATTCTAGCCAGATATGTGAGAAGATTGCACTCGAGACCCATTCCTATTTTTAAGGTCCGTTGGAGGCATCGTCCAGTCGAGGAGGCTACCTGGGAGACCGAGCAGGAGATGAGAGAGCAGTTTCCTGGCTTGTTTGAGCCTTCAGATACTTCTTGATCCTTTCTTTCACGAACGAAAGTCCTTTTTAGTAGTGGATATTGTAATGACCCTCCTGGTCATTTCTGTGTCTTGCCTTCTGTGTGTCGTTTAGAGCGTTCCTGTAGCGACCCTAAGTCATTTATGACTTGCTGAGACTGACAGTTCGGTCACCTGGTCGTTCGTTTGGTTATGGTGTGAGTTTTAGTGTTTTGGAGCTTATGAACCTTGAATGATCATTTTCGATAAAAAGTTCAAGAAGATGACATCGGAATCCATTTTTGACGATTCCATCAGCTCCGAAAGGGTCCTTTTAGGCTGGTAGCATGGTCGGTATGACTCTCGAGGTTTTCAGTGTGAGTCAGTGCGATTAGGCGTTTTAACTTTAAGTTTAAAGCCTAAGTTTGACTTTGGTCAACATTCTGAGTAAACGCACTCAGATGAGAATTCCGTCAGTGTGGTTAGCTCCGGAATGTCAAGTTTGGTCTAGATTGACCTTTCTTTTGTGTCTCGAGGTTTTTGATATTTTTCGGAGCTCTTTTGTGGTTTTTGACTTAAAATGGCATTTGGGTGTGGGACCCACTTTTTGTCAAGATGACCTCCTATGGAAATTTTGACTGTGCCATTGAGTCCGGAATATCAAATCTGGTATGGTTGCAAATATCCTATGCATGCACGGGGTTCCGAACGAGTTTTGAGCACCCCGTCGGAGTTTTTAAGTTTTGGGAAAAATTGCAGAAAATCTGCTATACATGCAAAAATAACAGCAACATTTTTCCAAACTTCAAACCTCATAAAGTGTGGGAGCTTTGTATTTTTGGTGGCTTCACTATAGAGTGTTCGGAAGTTGTCGGGTGCGCGTAGTTTGAGGTAAATTTTGCGATAAACTTGACTGTTGTACCCTATTTCGAGCTGTTGTTTTTGACATCCTTGTTTTGGTCATATCTCACTCATTTTAGCTCGGGTTTGGGTAATTCGAAGTCCCACGTGTTTGAAATTGTTGTGGCTTCGCCGTAGAGTGTTCAAGGAGTGCTGGGCACTTTTTGATTCTCGTTAATTTTGAGTTTAGACTGTTGTAGGTTTTATTTTATTTGATTAAAGTGTGGTTTTCTTGCTTCTTGGGTTTTGATGCATTTTGAGCCCCGAATTGTGTTCCAAAATGGAACACATGTTTAGGGTGTTGTTTAGGGTCTCTTGACGGAATCAAATTCGAACAGTTCGGTGCGGGTCGCACGATTCCCGTTTTGACTCCAAAATTGACCCGTCTCTGTTTGTTGTGAATTTGGTGTCTAAACGATCGTAATAACGTTGTGACTCTATTTTTGATAGCGGGGAAGCGTTTCGAGGACGTTTGGAAAGGGAAAGCTTCGGACAAGTGATTTTGGAGCGCGTGTGATCGGCCTACAAGTAGGCTACGGTTTCTTTCTCTTAGATTGAGCTTGAGAATGTGAATGCATGTTGATTAGTTGGGATTTGTGTTGGTAGTTATTGAATCATGCATAGGTGTTTAGAAATCATGTTTTTGGCCTATTTCGAGAATTATTGGGTAACTGTGAGCATGCTTTGTGTTATTAATTGACTCTCCTCGCTATGTGAAGTGCTTAATGCTTAATTACTATTTATTTGAAGCATGTTGGGCCTTAGTTTAGGTTTGACTAGGGCTTGCCTTAGAAATACATGATTCGGATCCGATAGGCCTTAGTTTTGCCCCGACGTCGCTCGGCCGACTTAGATCCCTGTAGACTGGTGTAGCAGACTTGAGTCTGATAGTTTGGGACTTAGCTAGGCGATATGCTTTTTCCGATGATAGTTATCCTTATTTACCCGATGTTACGGCTTCTCGAATTAAGTCGGCGACGCTAGTTCTGCTTCGCGATTTGAATTTGATTTCGATTCGGTTCCAAGGACTTACATTGATTGGCTAAGTATGAACGGCGTTCCACGGACATTTATGAGCGTGGATCGATTAAGACTCTTTCAGCAGCTACATTGGCACCTTTATGGAGCATCCGGTTTAAGGTACGGCCTCTATTGCCAGGATACTTATATAGAGCATCCGGTTAGAGTTCCGACCTCTATTGCCTAGATACTTATATAGAGCATCCGGTTAGAGTTCTGACCTCTATTGCCCAGATACCTATACAGATCATCCGGTTAGAGTTCCGTCCTCAAATACTTGATACTTGTGATTGGTTACTTGGGTACTTCTGGTGAGCATCCGGTTCGAGGTCCGGCCTCCGTACTGTCAGATTCTACAAATTGGGGTTGTGGTTCTGGTTTGATGTTCTCCGTTCTTGGGTTCTTATATGCAATTCCCTTTAATTATAGTTGTTCTGAGTACTCGTCGGGCTTATGGGGGTCCGTTCGGGTTTTTATTTAACTTGCGCACGAGTGTACCTTCTGGGCTTATGGGGGTCCAGTTAGTAGTTAGCTTATAGATTACTTTAGTTAGTTCTTTCTACACTCGTGTTCATTCCATTGTTAGTTAGATTTTCGTTCTTGACTTCGGTTTTTGTTATTCCTTCTTTTCTTATTGCCTTTACTTTTCAAGTTCAGTCGGCCTATGATGCTTACTGGGTACCTGTTGTTTTGGTACTCATGCTACGCTCTGCATCTGTTTCGTGATGCAGGTTCGAGCACCAGTGGCTAGCGTTGATCCTGTTTGAAGTAGTCTAATCCCGAGACAGGGGTGAGCACATGACGTTTTGTACTATTTCAGTCTCCATCTATGTATATAGACTTCTGAAACGACCCCAAAAATGCCCGAAAATGTGCTTCGGAAACACCTATAATTGTAATTTCCATATATCTCAAAATCCGTGCATGATTTCGGAAATTCGACTTCATATTCTTATTCAGGGGGTAAAATTGAGTGGGAAATGGGTCTAACCCGAATTTTAGAACAACCGTATCAAATTTCGAAAATCGCAAAAAATGCGATTTTCAGGGTCAACTTTAAAGGGGCATATCTCTTAGCACACAAGGAACTGGAAGGGCCGCTACCTATTAAATTAAAGCCCTTCGAGTTATCTTTCCAATGCAATTGGTTTCACCTCATTCCGAGTTAGGATGAAGGAGTATTGACCATTTTCGTAAAACCTGTCCGGGCAGAATTTCAATTTCCAGTAGCTAAAGTTACTGTAGCGGCTGGACGTTTTTCTTTTATAAAAAAAAGGATTGTCCCATACTTAGTTATATTTCTTTCTAGCTTCAAAACACTCAAAAACACTCACTAATCCCTCTCCAAAATTCCACCAAGATCTTCAACCAAATTCAAACATCTCAAGCTTTAATTCTGAATTCAAGACTCAATCTCAAGCATCAATTCTCCATTCCAATCCTCATCAAGGATTCTCCAAAGTTGAGGTATGTGGGTTGATTGTGGAAACCTTCCTTTCCACAAGTCCAACCATTTATCCTCTATTTTACTTCAAGTTTATGGGTCCTTATGATCATTTATGAACTCTTGAATTATGGAATTACTACTACACATTCTATTATGGTCTATTTTTGCATATTATCATGAAATGAAATTATTATGTGATGTTATGGTTTTCATGCTTCCATGATCAAATTATGAAGGTTGATATATATATGTATGTTGTTGGTGGGCTGATTTATATGTATTTCGGAATTGGTTGGACTTAGTATTCTTGAAAGACATGATTTTATCTACATGAACAATAGCCCACCATGTGTTTGATAAAATGCCATTGATAGAATTCTTAGGCAATGGAATGTCCAATGTACATCCTATGAGTCGGATTATTATATAATTATCGAAATGATGATGAAAGGGATACATGTATATGATTTTCTCTATATAAGTGTTGTGAGTCGACCAAGCCTAGCTCGGGGGGTTGTTGGCCCGGGTAACCGTATCAAGGGGTTGGTACCTTGGTTGCCTAGTACGGGGGGTAGTAGGCCCGTATAACCACATTGAGGGGTTTGTACCTTGGTCCCTAGCTCGGGGGGTGGTAGGCCCGGGTAACCACATTGGGGGGTTTGTACCTCTTTCGCCTCTCCAAGGGGGTGGTAGGCCTTGGAAAATACTATATTGATGGTCACTCACCACACATGTACTACGTCCCACTAAATATGATTTTTATGTAAGCGTCATTATATATATCATTTCATTAATGTGCTATCTATCGGGTATGATTATGCATTTTTCCTATGATGTCCATCTATGGTAGCATTGCATTGCATCCCATATACTTAGTACATTCAAACGTACTAACGCATACTCTATGCCTACATGATGTCACCATGTAGGGACCGGAGCACCGCTTGACCATCTTCCTCCGCGTGGCTAACACGATTTCCTATCAAGGTTATTGGTGAGTCCTCCATTCCGGGGACGTTGCTCATGATCTTTTGTTATGTATAAGACTTTTCTTTTTTAGTTATGTTTTGACTATGAGGGTGAGCCCGGTAGTTTGTCTTGGCCCCCGCTAAGTACTCATGGTTAGAGGTGGTGTTCGACAAGTTGTGTATTATGCTTGAGTTTGACTCATCTATGATATTTATGTATCATTTCTTTTTTTTCTCTTGCTCCCTTAGTCCCGATTTCCCCCTTGATTATGCTTATCGCTTATGGTCATTTTAATTGCTTCCGCGACCAAGGATGTGTAATGATATGCTATGAGGCTTGTTTGGGGTTCCTTCGGGTTCCCCATTCGCCGGTCACGTCTAGGCCCTAGGCTTGGGTCGTGACAAACTTGGTATCAGAGCACTAGGTTGATAGATCCTCGGAGTCCAACACACCGCGTTGATTAGAGTTCGATTCATGGTTGTGTTGTGCACCACAACTATGAGTAGGAGGTTATGAGACGTTTTAGGAAATGTTCCCCTTCTCCTTGTTCTCAGTCGTGCTATAGAGTTGAATCAAGTTCTTCCCTAACGGTTGCTCTTTGCTATGCTAGATCATGCCTAATACAAGAGGAAGACGAGCCCGCGCACCCGAGGAACAACCGACCAATGGGGATCTTCGGGATGCCCTTACTTTATTTGCCCAAGCTATGGCTAATCAAGCCAACCACGGGGCCCAAGCTCCTCAGGCTCCTACCCGGCATCTCGGGTGAGAGACTTCGTGCGGATGAATCCCCCAGAATTCTATGGGTCTAAGTTAGATGAAGACCCTCAAGAGTTCATTGATGAAGTCCACAAGATATTAGCTATCATGGGCATGAGGTCAGAAGATAAAGCGGAGTTGGCGGCCTACCAACTAAAAGGGGTGGCCCAAATATGGTACAACCAATGGAAGGAAGAGAAGGGGGCAAACTATGTGGTGCCTTGGGAAGAGTTCAAAACGGCTTTCCTTAATCGATTCTTTCCTCTTGAGCTTAGGGAAGCCAAATTGTTGGAGTTCATGAATTTAAAACAAGGGTCTATGAGTGTGAGGGAGTATGCCCTCAAGTTTAACCAACTTTCAAGATATGCTCCACACTTGGTTGCCGACTCACGATCTAGAATGAACAAATTCGTGATGGGTGTGTCCGACCTAGTGAGTGAAGAATGCCGGTCCGCAATGTTGATTAGTGACATGGATTTGTCCCGCTTGATGGTCTATGCCGAACAAATGGAGGAAGAGAAGTTGAGGAAGAGGAGGGGTCATGAGGCCAAGAGGGCCCGTTTTGAGGGAAAATTCCAAAGTCGAAGGGGAGGCCGGTTTCATCAAGGTCAAGGGTCTTCTCATGCGCCCCATAAGGGGTTTGCCAATGATGTTCCAAGGGCCCAAGGTGTTGGTGGTATGGGTCCTATTGATGTATGTCCGAAGTGTGGTAAGGGACATGGTGGCCCGTGCTTGAGAAATACTGGTGCTTGCTATAGTTGTGGGGAAATGGGGCACAAGGCGATGGATTTTCCCCGAAATCGCAACAAGGGTAAGGAGGTCCGTCCACAAGGTGCCAATGCGGTTCCTTTGGGGAGAGGGGGCCGACAAGATGGTGCCCCAAGGCACAATCGATTTTATGCTTTGCATGGGAAGCAAGGGGTCGATGAAGTCCCCGATGTCGTTACCGGTATGTTGAAAATCTTTGACTTTGATGTATATGCATTAATTGATCCGGGTGCCTCTCTTTCTTTTGTCACCCCCTTTGTTGCCAAAAAGTTTCATGTTGAGCCCGAATTGTTGCGTGAGTCATATAAGGTGTCTACTCCTATTGGTGCATGTATTGTTGCTAGGAAGGTCTATAGAAATTGTCCTATTTGCATCTTGCATAAAATATTGCCTTGTGATCTTGTTGAGTTGAACATGGTCGATTTTGATGTTGTTCTTAGAATGGATTGGTTGCATGCATACTATGCTTCCATTGATTGTAGAACCCGTAGAGTCAAATTCCAATTCCCTAGCGAACTCATTCTTGAATGGGAAAGCCAAAATGTGGTAGTCAAGGGTAGGTTCATCTCTTGCATTAAAGCCCGTAAGTTGATCTCTAAGGGGTGTCTCTATCACCTTGTGAGGATTAGAGATGTGGAGTCCAAAACCCTTCTTATAGAGTCGGTTCCGGTCGTAAATGAATTTCTTGATGTCTTTCCTAATGACCTTCCCGGTGTTCCTCCCGAAAGGGAAATAGATTTTGGCATAGACCTCCTCCCCGATACTCAACCCATTTCTATTCCCCCTTACCGTATGGCCCCGGCGGAGTTAAAGGAGTTGAAGGAACAATTGAAGGACTTATTGGAGAAGGGTTTTATTAGGCCTAGCCAATCACCATGGGGTGCACCGGTGTTTTTTGTGAAGAAGAAAGATGGGTCTCTTAGGATGTGTATTGATTACCGGCAACTCAATAGGGTCACCGTCAAGAATAAATATCCTCTTCCTAGGATTGATGACTTCTTTGACCAATTGCAAGGGGCTAGCCACTTCTCTAAGATAGATCTTCGGTCCGGGTATCATCAAGTAAAGGTGAGGGAGTGTGACATTCCCAAGACAGCCTTCCGGACTAGGTATGGGCATTATGAATTTGTGGTCATGTCCTTTGGGTTGACCAATGCGCCGGCTATCTTCATGGACCTAATGAATAGGGTCTTTAAACCCTACCTTGATTCCTTTGTTGTGGTCTTCATTGATGATATTTTAATCTATTCACATAGCGAGGAAGAACATATGGGTCACTTGAGGGTTGTGTTGCAAAGATTGAGAGAGGAGAAGTTGTATGCCAAGTATGAAAAGTGTGAATTTTGGTTGAAAGAGGTTGCCTTCCTAGGTCATGTGGTTTCGGGGGATGGTATTAAGGTAGATCCTAAGAAGACCGATGTGATTAGAAATTGGCCTAGGCCATTGACCCCGTCGGATATTAGGAGCTTCTTGGGCTTAGCGGGTTACTACCGGAGATTTGTGAATGGGTTTTCTTCTATTGCTTCTTCCATGACTAAGTTGACACAAAAGAAGGCTAAGTTTGAGTGGACCGATGAGTGTGAAAGGAGTTTTCAAACCTTGAAAGATAAACTTGTGTCCGCTCCTATATTATCACTACCGGATGGGCTTGAGGGATTCGTCGTGTATTGTGATGCTTCTAGAGTTGGCTTGGGTTGTGTCCTAATGCAAAATGGTAAGGTGATAGCCTATGCGTCTAGACAACTCAAAGTGCATGAAAAGAACTACCCTACGCATGATCTTGAATTGGCCGCGGTGGTGTTTGCTTTAAAGATTTGGCGTCATTACTTGTATGGGGTACATGTTGATGTGTTCACCGATCATAATAGCCTTCAATATGTCTTCACCCAAAAAGATCTCAACTTGAGACAAAGAAGGTGGCTAGAATTTCTTAAAGATTATGATATGAGTGTGCATTATCATCCCGGTAAAGCTAATGTGGTGGCGGATGCTTTGAATAGGGTGTCTATGGGTAGCCTAGCTCATGTTGATATTGGTGATAGAGAAATGGCTAGGGAGGTGCATCGGTTGGCTAGGTTGGGAGTTAGGTTGGAAGAGGTTGGTAATGGTGGTGTGGTCGTTGTTGATGGTGCTAGGTCTTCCTTGGTTGATGAGGTGAAAGCAAAACAAGATCTTGACTCTTCTTTGTTAGAATTGAAGGCCTTGGTGAAAGAGGGCAAGGTGGAAGTTTTCTCCCAAGGGGGAGATGGTGCCCTTAGGTACCAAGGTAGGTTGTGTGTGCCTTGTGTTGATGGTTTGAGGGAGAAAATTCTTGAGGAGGCTCATAATTCTTCCTACTCCATTCACCCCGGTTCCACCAAAATGTATAGAGATTTGAGGGATGTGTATTGGTGGGGAGGCATGAAGAAGGACATTGCCAAATTCGTCTCCGGTTGTCATAGTTGTCAACAAGTCAAGGCCGAACATCAAAGGCCGGGTGGTCTAACCCAAGACATAGAGATTCCTACTTGGAAGTGGGAAGAAATTAATATGGATTTTGTAGTTGGTTTACCCAAGACTAGAAAATGTTTTGATTTTATTTGGGTGGTGGTTGATAGGATGACCAAATCGGCTCATTTTCTACCGGTAAAGACAACATATGGGGCGGAATATTATGCAAGGTTATATATTCATGACTTGGTAAGGTTGCATGGGATTCCTCTATCCATCATATCGGACCGTGGTACTCAATTTACTTCACACTTTTGGAAGTCCTTTCAAAGGGGTCTAGGTACGAGAGTTAAGCTTACTACGGCCTTTCACCCGCAAACGGATGGACAAGCCGAAAGGATTATCCAAACACTTGAGGATATGCTTAGGGCTTGTGTATTGGAACTTAAGGGTAGTTGGGAGGATCATCTTCCATTGATTGAGTTTTCCTATAACAATAGTTATCATTCTAGCATCGGTATGGCTCCTTTTGAGGCTCTCTATGGGAGGCGTTGTAGATCACCGGTTGGGTGGTTTGAGGTTGGTGAGGTGGCCTTGTTAGGACCAGATCTAGTTATGGAGGCTCTTGAGAAGGTTAGGATGATTAGAGAAAGGTTGAAGACGGCCCAAAGTCGCCAAAAGTCCTATGCCGATGTGAGGAGAAGGGCTCTTGAATTCCGAGTTGGTGATTGGGTCTATTTGAAGGTGTCACCCATGAAAGGTGTGGTTCGTTTTGGTAAGAAGGGCAAGTTGAGCCCAAGATACGTGGGTCCTTATAAGGTGATGAGGAGAATTGGCAAGGTAGCTTATGAGTTGGAATTGCCTAGCGAAATGAATTTGGTTCATCCGGTATTTCATGTGTCTATGTTGAGGAAGTGTGTGGGTGATCCAAATGCCATTGTGTCTCTTGATGTTGTGGGTGTTGTTGAAGATAATTTGACCTATGAAGAGGTTCCGGTCCAGATTTTAGATAGACAAGTGAAGAGGTTGAGAAACAAAGATGTGGCTTCCGTTAAAGTCTTTTGGAGAAATCAACAAGTTGAAAGTGCTACTTGGGAGGCCGAAGCGGACATGCAAAGGCGATATCCTTATCTTTTTCACTCCACTCAAGCTTAAGGTATTGATCTTAGCCCTTTATAAAATCTCAGGTCTTAAGTTCGGCCCTCATGTCATTGCATACATTCATGTTTAAGTTGACAAGTTCAATGTGGTGTTACAACTATGTTGAGGTTTTGAATAAGGTGTAAATGCATTGTTGCATCCTTATGTGGGCTGAAATTGCCATGGTTGTGTCTCTCATGTACGTTTCTTTAACATTCGGGGACGAATGTTCCCAAGGGGGAGATATTGAAACGACCCCAAAAATGCCCGAAAATGTGCTTCGGAAACACCTATAATTGTAATTTCCATATATCTCAAAATCCGTGCATGATTTCGGAAATTCGACTTCATATTCTTATTCAGGGGGTAAAATTGAGTGGGAAATGGGTTTAACCCGAATTTTAGAACAACCGTATCAAATTTCGAAAATCGCAAAAATTGCGATTTTCAGGGTCAACTTTAAAGGGGCATATCTCTTAGTACACAAGGAACTGGAAGGGCCGCTACCTATTAAATTAAAGCCCTTCGAGTTAGCTTTCCAATGCAATTGGTTTCACCTCATTCCGAGTTAGGATGAAGGAGTATTGACCATTTTCGTAAAACCTGTACGGGCAGAATTTCAATTTCCAGTAGCTAAAGTTACTGTAGCGGCTGGACGTTTTTCTTTTATAAAAAAAAGGATTGTCCCATACTTAGTTATATTTCTTTCTAGCTTCAAAACACTCAAAAACACTCACTAATCCCTCTCCAAAATTCCACCAAGATCTTCAACCAAATTCAAACATCTCAAGCTCTAATTCCGAATTCAAGACTCAATCTCAAGCATCAATTCTCCATTCCAATCCTCATCAAGGATTCTCCAAAGTTGAGGTATGTGGGTTGATTGTGGAAACCTTCCTTTCCACAAGTCCAACCATTTATCCTCTATTTTACTTCAAGTTTATGGGTCCTTATGATCATTTATGAACTCTTGAATTATGGAATTACTACTACACATTCTATTATGGTCTATTTTTGCATATTATCATGAAATGGAATTATTATGTGATGTTATGGTTTTCATGCTTCCATGATCAAATTATGAAGGTTGATATATATATGTATGTTGTTGGTGGGCTGATTTATATGTATTTCGGAATTGGTTGGACTTAGTATTCTTGAAAGACATGATTTTATCTACATGAACAATAGCCCACCATGTGTTTGATAAAATGCCATTGATAGAATTCTTAGGAAATGGAATGTCCAATGTACATCCTATGAGTCGGATGATTATATAATTATCGAAATGATGATGAAAGGGATACATGTATATGATTTTCTCTATATAAGTGTTGTGATTCGACCAAGCCTAGCTCGGGGGGTTGTAGGCCCGGGTAACCGTAACAAGGGGTTGGTACCTTGGTTGCCTAGTACGGGGGGTAGTAGGCCCGTATAACCACATCGAGGGGTTTGTACCTTGGTCCCTAGCTCGGGGGATGGTAGGCCCGGGTAACCACATTGAGGGGTTTGTACCTCTTTCGCCTCTCCAAGGGGGTGGTAGGCCTTGGAAAATACTATATTGATGGTCACTCACCACACATGTACTACGTCCCACTAAATATGATTTTTATGTAAGCGTCATTATATATATCATTTCATTAATGTGCTATCTATCGGGTATGATTATGCATTTTTCCTATGATGTCCATCTATGGTAGCATTGCATTGCATCCCATATACTTAGTACATTCAAACGTACTAACGCATACTCTATGCCTACATGATGTCACCATGTAGGGACCGGAGCACCGCTTGACCATCCTCCTCCGCATGGCTAACACGATTTCCTATCAAGGTTATTGGTGAGTCCTCCATTCCGGGGACGTTGCTCATGATCTTTTGTTATGTATAAGACTTTTCTTTTTTAGTTATGTTTTGACTATGAGGGTGAGCCCGGTAGTTTGTCTTGGCCCCCGCTAAATACTCATGGTTAGAGGTGGTGTTGGACAAGTTGTGTATTATGCTTGAGTTTGACTCATCTATGATATTTATGTATCATTTCTTTTTTTCTCTTGCTCCCTTAGTCCCGATTTCCCCCTTGATTATGCTTATCGCTTATGGTCATTTTAATTGCTTCCGCGACCAAGGATGTGTAATGATATGCTATGAGGCTTGTTTGGGGTTCCTTCGGGTTCCCCATTCGCCGGTCACGTCTAGGCCCTAGGCTTGGGTCGTGACAACTTCTCTTTTACCTTTCGAGACAGTCCAGTCTCTGTGGTCCACTTTTGGGACTTGTACTCGTTTTGTTAGTAGCTCTGTACTCTGTACTAGTGACTTCCAGGTTCTGGAAGGGATATTTATTTGTATATATGTTTTGGTTTGCTTCCGCCTGTTTATAGTGTTATCTTAAATTTTGCCTGCTCTTGTTTAGTTTCTGCCCTCAGGCCCATTACTTGTTGTTCCGGGTTACAGGTGGGCTTACCTACTGGTGGGTTATAGTAGGTGCCATTATGACTCGAGGAATCTGGTCGTGACAACTTGCTCCCCCAGTGAAGAAAAATTGTCTCCGTGTCTCGATTAGGACACAGACTCATCTGTCTCAAAAATTAATTTCATGAGCATTTATTCATAAACGTCTCTGCGTCGCGGACTTGTTCCAAGACGGTGATTTCGTAACTTTTCTCAGGTTTTGCTATTCAAAGTCATTCCTAAACATCATGAGATCTTTCCAATCACAAATCTTAATCCTTGAATAATTCAATTCAAGGATCAGTTAAGAGTCAAATCAAGATCAGTTAAGAGTCAAGCCAAGAGTAGTTAAGATCAAAGTCAAGAGAAGTCAAGAGTCAAGTTAAGATAAGCTCTTAAAGTTTTCAAAAAGTCTTTCACAAATGTTTTAACTTTGCTTTAAGACTTAAGTTTTGAGTTCAGTAAAGAGTAAAGTTGAAGTTCTTTTCTTTAAAGAAACATATGGGGAACTAAGTATTTCCCAAAGATATTTAAAATGTTTTTCACATTTAAATAAGAACGGAAACTGAGATTTCCAAAGAGCCTTCGGGCTAGTTTTCAGAATAGAGTAATCGCTTTGTAAATGAAGCAAGAAAGGAAAACCTTGATTTCCAAGATAGCCTTTAAGTTAAGTTTTTGAGCACTAATCTCAAATCAGTGAAGAATTATGTTTTTAAACACAAAGAGCTAATATAATATAATATTTTTGGGAGTAGTATTGAGCATCGATGGGGAAAAGTTTATACAACTATCATCCCCCTTAAACCATGTACCCATCATGGGTAGAAAAGGGTCATACTTTTTAGATGAATCATTTTCGCATAGACTAGTGGATCCACTTAGTAGTTCAGGTCCTATACCACCGCAGGGTATAGGATAGCCCGAGCAACGTGGGGCTAATAACGTTGTATCATCACTATAGTTCTTAAGTGATGGTTGTCGGTTAGAGAAACTCCCACAATAGTAATTGCATAGTTCCTCAAGGGGTTCTGCTTAGTATGGATGGGTGTATAGGACTTCACTCATGCATTGCAGAAGTAGACTTTGAGAGGGATCATGATATGTCTTTTATGATTTTATGATTTTGAGTTGACAACATGTTTTAAACAGTTTTCTTTTTCTTTATATTACACTTGTTTTAAACTGTTTTATAATGAAATGAGTTCAGTTAAGTATTCATGAGTTGAGAAGAGCCAAGGTAAGTGTTTCTTTCAGATCCTTTTCAAGCCTATGTTATGTTTAGCATTCCAACTTGCATACTCGCACATTCAATGTACTGATGCCAGTTGGCCTGCATCGTCTTATGATGCAGACACAGGTAACTAGGATCGGCATTCTGACGCATCGTTGATCCAATGAGTCTGTTGGTGAGCCTCTTTGCATTTCGGAGGATCCATTTCATTGTTTTCTAGTTTAGTTTATTAGGATGTTGTGGGATTTGTCCCAACATCCATCTCAGTTGTTATTAGAGGCTTCATAGACAGTCAAATGTTAGTTCTTTAGTCTTTTCATTGTCATTATTCCATGTTGGGGCTTGAGTTTGCCTTAATGGCCAGTTGAATGTTCTTTTATTTCATTCCAGTTTATTATATGAACTTACCTTTGTTGAGTTTAAGTCTTCCGCTGAGTTAAGTAAGCCAAGGCAAGGGTTCGCTTGGGGCCAGCAATGGTCTTCGAGTGCCAGTCCCGCCCAGGGTGTAGGCTCGGGATGTGACAACGAGTTACCTTGTCATTTAAGAAAAACACTGAAAAATAATCCAGAAACACAGAAAAAATTTCTTCCACACAATTTAAAACAATTAATTAAGGCAGCTACTGACAGACCTCGTTTAGAAGACCACTGATCAATCGAATTCAAGAGTGACCCAGTTCTTCCAGGCAACCATGATTACTCCTTTTTCTCAGTCCATAAGTACTTTAGATATTCATATGTTTAATTGGATTGTACCCATTTCCATTAGACTTATGGTTCCTTGTTAGAGTTTTGGTACATTGACCTTCTGGTTCTAGGGAATATTTCGCAATGTTTTGTTAGTCGTTGTTAGATATTTTGGAGTTTATGGGAACTCTACTTTAATTCTGCATTTAAACCTACCCCCGTATCTTTAAATGCCTTAGTTTATGGTTGAAGTTGTTTAGTTTGGGTTGTAGTACTGGTTCTCCTACCGGAGGGTTAGTGTGGGTACCAATCACGACGGTCTGGGTCATGACACAGGGCATGCAAAGTCAAACGAATAAGTCAATAGGATCATGCTACATGTCAAAATAACATGACATGCCTAGTCAAATAAAAGGCCAAAAAAATGTGTCATATATGTACATGTGACATGTTCTGACCAATCAAATATCATCATGTCATTTAAATAAGTTAGGTAAATTATGATTTCAACGACTAATTTTACAACCTTTGGCTATAGTTAATTAAGGTTATTGATGTTTATGCAAGAAAAAACTTGTACATATACTCCTTTGATAAATATGTTATGCATATATGCGACCACATTGTTATTGTTATTTAGAAATAAAAAGCTAAACATGTTGGCCAGGTCAAAATCACTTCCCATTATTACTAACAAACAGTTAAATGGGGAAAATATAGTAATTGTACTATATATTATAATTATTATTCTAAAAGTATCAATTCAATAATCTATTTGCTTCAAATTATGTAAACCCCAGGCCACAACTCCTCTATATCCATACATTTCTCTACATATGATATTCATTTATTTGACAAAAGTAAATAAGGAAATTCAAGTATCTAACATATTATCATGTACCCCCCCCCCCCTTTTTTTTTGTGAGAAAACATGTAAAGTACTCTTCAATTAATCATAGACTTAAAACATTCATAATCACCAACAAATCTCTTTCAACTTGAAGATCATTGTCGAAATTAACAGTCCTTTTGATGTTTGTAATAGCAATTTGAGCTGCTTCTCTATCTTTTTTCCGTCTCGACTTGACTTTCTAATCCTGCAACTACTTCTATGCTCATCTGAAATCTAATACACACATATTTAAGTTATAAGTAGCTTCCAAAAATAGAAGATCGAAAGAATTTTTTCAATTTCTGTTCTTCTAAAACCTTTCTAAATTCAAAAAAATTTACATAATTTTGACTTAACAGTAAAAACCCTCTTAAAGCTGAATACATATCAATCATTGACTCAAAACTGTAATTTGCATACCTAATCGACTTCTCAAAGAAAATATCAATTGAAGGACTAACCGGAGAAGACTCAACAATAGATAATGTCTCCTAGGTATATCAGGTTGTTCCTCCTCTATCATTTCCTTCTGAAACATATAGGCGATTGAAGGACTTTATTTGTCTTATGTAAGTCTATTATGGACAAGTGTTGATGAACAAGGACATGTTAAAGCTCTAAAACTAGCAGATTAATAATTGTTGAAGCAATAGAGTAAGCTATTAATAAATCTGCACATGTTATTAATGGGCAGTTATGAACTATAGGTCAAACGTCAAATGTCACCTTCACCATGCTATCTATTGGAAGCTGACCTAATAAAATTAATGTTCAGACAACAAACCACAACAAATGCAGCTAAAACAAAGCATAATTTATACAATATCGCATACAATCAACAACCTATTAGTGATGTCAATTTGAGTGAAAAATTGTACCCAACAATAGAGGAAACCAAGATTAATGCTTTGAATATTTTGAAAAAAGCATTTAGAATCATGGATTGATTCTTATCAACCTCAACATATCTTTAAGCAACTAAAAAATGGATGAAACCCTAACTTTGAGAAAAAAGAAAAAATTTACCTTTTGGAGATTAAAAATCGAGCTTGACGACGAGATGATGGAAACGACAACAATGGAGATGGAGTTGAAGAAGAAATACAAGGAGCTCAATCTGACTTTAAATCTGAGGCATCTCACCATCATTCATCACAATTTTACGCTCGCTACCGTTTAACTATCCATCAGTATCTCCATTGTTTTCGCCGCCATGGCCTTAGGGAAGTTTCCAGTCGAAACTCCATTAGTAAGAGATGAAACCCCACCAGATCTATAATAGGAAGAGCAACATCAAGAAGTAGTAGAAGAAGATTCACCGCTGGCTCAGTTCTTGGAATCCAATCATGAAGCCATTGAAACCCCAAAAAAACCTCCTCTAAGAAAAATTGGAATTAGGGAAGGACAAGAGGATATCTTGTTGAGAATAAGGATGATTTTGGGGATGAAGATTGGGGAAAGGATGCTGCTAAATAAGTGTTTTAAGTCTCTTAATTTGAAATTAAGTGAATTGATTAGGGGTCTTGGGTTATATTAATTTTGGTGGATTTTTTAATAATTCGGATGGGTTTTTAAAATTGTTTGGATAGAAGTTTAACAAATAATTGATCGACGGTTAAGATTGAGACACGTTTACCATCATTAATATAAAAAGTATATATGTACTAAAATTTAGACAATAAGGACACTAACATCCTAAAGGTATAACGAAGGGTATACACATGTATTGGTAAATATGTATTTATGGCAAGGATAGTTTGGTCTTGGAAAAAATAATTTTTTGCTCTGCTTCTGCTTTTTTTTAAGAAACATAAATTTTAACTTCTTCGCAATAGTAGAAAAACTGCTTCTGTTTCCCATTAAAAGCAGTTTTATATGTTAACCAAACACTTTAAGTTCTCTAAAAAGTGTTTTTGGCTTTCCAACGGCAATTTCAAACAGACCCTAAGTGTTTTCTAAAAGTTTAAGAGTTTTTAAAATTATATTTTACATTTTTTTTCTTCTGAATTTCGATTTCAAGCTAAAGTATATTGTTATGTTATTTATGTTTGTTGCTTTGAATATGATAATGATATGAGAATTCCAGAGCTCTGAAATATTCATAGAAGTGTCGAAGACTCAGAAGTACTTGGTTTAGTAGGCAGACATGTGATTTCATATCGTCATTAGATGAAATCAGCGTTTGGACTTAGAACACGGAAGAGTACTGATAAAAAAAGCATCTAAGTATATTTTCTTCAATATATGCTAGAAAATTCTTAATTAGTGATAAGATACGTAATATTTTGAAAACATGAATATCTAATTATGAAGTTTTTCCATAATTTTATATTACCATCAAATATGAAGTAGCAATACAAACTTAACATAACACATGGTAATCAAGTGGTGAAACAATTAATTATAGCAAATTTGTGAAAATTCCCAAGCAAAGGGATCTAACTAATCAGAGGTTTAATGTGCTTAGTCAGATATCATATCATAGAGAGGGACTAAAATTAGAATCTATCTATAATTGTGGTGCTATTAACCCTAAAAATTATGAATAGCTCACATTTCTTTCCACTAATAAGATGTTTCAAAAGAGAATGTGGCATAACCTTGTAAGAAATGCCACAGACAACAAATCTTAAATAGACTTAACTTTCTCACATTGGCTATAATAAATTTTTATTTTCATCATCTTTATATTTTTAGGCTTGGACATTTGTAGCAATACCTTACCTCTGACAGCTAGTCAAGAATTATCCAAAAGAGATTTTTCAACCAAGAATTATTAAGTGGTTGTCTGCCAAGAACAGTTCAAAAATAAGTTCTCTTGATCTCTTTGATCCTCCTCATGATGCAGTAAGTCTTATATTGGATGATTATTGTTTTATTTAAAGGAGAATACAATCATAACCACTAATAAATTTGGGGGTCTCGAGAGCAATTAGATAGAAGAAATACCTAAGGAGGGAGAGAAGATAGAAGTGGATGAAAATATCAGCTCGATTGATATATGTGTAACTGTTACAGTTTTGAATATAACTTTTGTTCTTGTACAATAGAACCATTGTACTCCACCTCCATCCGTTGAGCATTTCTTACATCTTAAAGAAAACACTAAATAACCCAATTAACCACTCCATACCTGCTTTATCTTTGCTCTTTTGAAATTTTACCGAAATCTCAACGGGTCTCTTCCCCTTCCCATCCTATAGTACCCAAAGTCCCGATGTCTTTCAAAGTGTGACAAATCACCCAACACAATATCTTTGTCCCCTTCGTTTACGAGCTTGTGAAAGTATGCTTTCTATCTTTGTTTGATGGAGGTCTCTTCCACCCACACCTTGTCTTCCTCATCTTTGATGCACTTCACTTGATCCAAATCGTGAGCCTTTTTCTCTCACTTTTGCGAGCCTATACAATCTCATATCCCCACCTATGTCGCCTAGTCTGACATACCGTCATTCGAAAGCTGCCATAATAATAACATTGTCACAAAAGGCAATGGGTGTTTAAGCACCCATAATGTCCAACATAGGTCCGCCATTATCCACTTTAAATAAATTTTACCTTATCCGAGAAAAAAATATTTTAAGGTTTCAATCAAAAAAAGTCACTCAACTTTCTTTTATAACCTCAAAGTCACTTAAATAATATTCTTTTCACAAAAAAGTCACTCAATTTTCTTTTATATCTCAAAGTCACTCAACTAATAATTCTTTTCACAAAAAGTCACTCAATAAAGTCAATTAAGGATACTTCTAATAGAAAGTCACTCAACTAATAATTCTTTTCACAAAAAGTCACTCAACTATTGATATTTCATTTAGAAAGTCACCCAACCAATTTAAATAATTTTTTAAAAAATTCTATTGAATTTTTTTTTGTTTTGAACAATTTTTTTATAATAAATAAATAAAATGTTCATTTTAATTATTTATTAAATTTTATTAAAACAAAATTATTTCACTTTGTGCATGAAATTATTAACAAAAAACCTTATTATTTTTTGTATTGGATACACAATACCGATTATTTCTTTAAAAAATAGTTTAAAATAAAACTCCCTTAGTACTAAACTACAAATCAATTTGAATAACATTCTAATTAAGATTAAGATAAGTACATCATACAACTAAAATTGATCAAATATATTCACTTCTCATTACCATCAACAAACAAGTACATGAGAAAAATAAGCTAATGAATATACTATCTATATTATTCTACAAATATCAATCCGATGATATATTCCTATGTGGAAGCTCTTCAATTTACAATCGATTCGGAGCACCGACGATGGACATGAAATCTCTTTCGGCTTCAAGACCATCACCAAAATAAACTGTCCTTTTGATGCTTGCGATAGCGATCCGCGCCGCTTCTCTATCTTTCTCCCGCAGCTTTACTTTTTCTTCTTCAAACTGCTTCTCCCACAATGCAGCGTTTTTCTTCATCTTTTTTTCACTAAACGCTTTCCCAAGAACTTGTTTTTGAGATTTCATGATCACGTTAGCGTACCGCTTTTTTAACATTGCGGCCCTAAGAATTTTGTTGTCTTTTTCCAACGAATCAATATCAAACATCGTCATAACTATGTAGCTAACTATCTTTGGAGATTTAACGATGAACAAGCTAACCCTAACTTATTGTAATATGGATGAATAAAGATGTTAAGGAAAAGTATAATATATATACGTATAGTTATCCATTTTAAAAAGGATTACCAAATTAAGTTTCCTAAATTACTTACGAGTAGTTACTAATATGCAAACTTTTCAAACGCGTAATTTAACCAAATTTTATATTTTCACTTTAAATTATTGGAAACTTTATTAATATGGAAACTAATTTTCAAATTGTAATTTCTTTTTTCTCCAATGGATAGAAAATTATTTTTCATAGAAGCTGTATATTCTTCATGAATGAAGATGTTAGAGGATCATATGAATTGCTTTTAGTAATTTCATTTTCTATTTATCGTAGCTTCTTCATTCCCATATTTCTCTTTTCGAACTATTTTCCTACATTTTTTCTTGACACGAGGTTCTATCGAAAATAACTTCTCTATCTTTCAAAATGGGTATACATACATACTATCCTCTCCAGACCCCACTCGAAATTTCACAACTAGTTTTATATATATATTTGTTATTGTATTTCATTTCATGTTGTGATGATATTAATTAGTGGAGTACTTACGTTTATGTTTATTGGAATCTAGCTAATATGTAGTACCTGTTGTTCATCTTGTATTCCTAAGATACTTAGAACAAAACAGAATTTGGAAAAATAGAAAGAAGATCAAGCCCACTGAATGCACAGTGTCCCCTTAAGGAAATTATTCCCCTCTAGTATCCGAGGTTTGATTTGGAATATGTCCTCCCAGGATATAATGATCTCAATCACCAGTATATTGATACCCAAAACGCTGGTGTCAGCGAGCCACTCAACGGCAGGAAAGTACACTTAGAATACTAGATTTAGTAGTAGAAGAAGAAGTCCAGAAATTGGTTCTTTTAAAATGAGAGGAAATCCCTCAATTTATAGAAAACAGAGGGTAGTGTGAAAAGGTTCTTATTGTGCCTTACCGGAAAGGTCAGAAACCTTTAAAAAGTCATAATCTTTTGGAAAGGTCACCACCTTTCATAAAAGTTGCAACTTTTCATAAAAGTCGCAACTTTTCATAAAAGTCACAACTTTTCATAAAAGTCACAACTCTTCATAATAGTCGCAACTTTTGATCAAAGTCACAACTCTTCATAAAAGTCGCAACTCTTCATTTTCCATTCACACCTTTTAAAACCCAACAGTCCCCCGCATGAATGGGGAATGACTCCAAGACAAAGAAACTGACAAATATGTGTACTTTACAAGCAAGAATTAATTGCATCTGGATAAGTAGGTTTACCCTTGGACTTTCCGTAGTGAACATATGTCGGATATACTCGGTCAATCGATAGATGCAATATCTTTGAACCGTCGAGCTTTGGTGTATACCTAGACAACCATATGTCACACAATTAACCCTTTACCATTTATGGTTCTTACGAATGTGTTCGTTTCAGCCGTGAACACCTCCTGGTTTCATGAGTGTATAGAGAATAGGCTTTTGACAATAATTCTCTTTGAAGCGGCTTACACTTCACACCCTCATAGGTGATTTCTAACCGTGTTATCGCGTAGATACACTATTTGGTCAAATCAGCCAAATTTAGCAAATCATTAGAAACATTAAGCTTTAGTAACTCATTAACAAGCCTTAATGTTGTATCCGTGTTCCTGAGCATTGTCTTCATTATGAAAATGGATTGAGTTTGTTGACAATGCCGAACCGTCAGTCACAACTTTGTTTTTCTCCTTGAATCTAGCTCTTGGGATCTCCAGTCTACTAGATAGAGTTTCCGCCATGATGACTTGTCCTAAGCCGTAAACCCATTCCCTTAGATGATCTTTAAACTTTCTCTCTAGTTAGGCCTTTTTGTAAGTGGATCCGAAACATTATCCTTTGACTTTACATAGTCAATTGTGATAATTCCACTAGAGAGTAATTTTCTAACGGTATTATGTCTATGTTTTATATGACGAGACATTCCGTTATACATCATGCTCCATGCCCTACCTATTGCATCTTGACTATCAAAGTGTATGCATACTGATGCCAAAGGTTTGGGCCAAAAAGAATATCTATCAAGAAATTCCGGAGTCTTTCAACTTGTTCACCGATCTTATCTAGAGCACCTAGCTCAAAGATCATTGTAGAGCTAGCAATACATGTCTTTTTGGAAAATTTCCAAGAGACTGCTCCTCCACCAAGAGTAAATACATTTCCACTTGTGGATTTTACTTTATTTGATCCCGGTGATCCAATTTGCATCACTATATCCTTTCAATACCGTAGGATATTTGTATAATGCAAGATATAGTTTTGAGTATGTTTTACCTTTAAATACCCCAAAACTCTTTTCGTTGTCATCCGATGAGTTTAATTGGGATTATTTGTGAACCGACTCAGTTTATTAATAGCACAGGTTATATCTGATCGCGTACACTTTTTGATATACATCATACTTCTCAATACTCTAGTATAATCCAATTGTGAGTCACTTTCACCTTCATTCTTTTGAAGTGCAAAGCTCAGATTATTGGAGTCTTGACAATATTAAAATCCAAATATTTGAACTAGTCAAGTACCTTTCAATGTAATGAGACCGTGACAATGCTAAACATCTTGGAGTTCTAAGGATTCTTATACCTAAGATCACATCAGCAGCTCCACGATCTTTTATATCAAAGTTGCATTCTAGCATATGTTTAGTAGCATTTATGTCATTAGAGTCTCTACTGATGATCAACATATCACCAATATACAAACAAACAATGACCTTGTGATTTTAATGTAAACAGATTTATCACGTACATCATTCTTAAATCCATTTACCAACATAGTTTGGTCAAATTTCTTATGTCATTGTTTGGCTGTTTGTTTTAGTCCGTAAAGTGACTTAACAAGTTCGTACACTTTCTTTTCTTTACCAGGAACCACAAAACCCCTTGGGCTGTTCCATGTAAATTTCTTCCTCCAATTCTCCATTTAAGAAAGTTCTTTTCACATTCATTTGATGAATTCGGAGGTCATATACCACAACTAATAATATTAGCATCCGAATGGATGCAATTCTTGTTACTGATGAGTATATATCGACAAGCTCAAGACTTTGTTTTTGTCTAAAGCCTTTGACACAAAGTCTTGCTTTATATTTGTCAACGGTTCCATCGACTTTCATTTTTCTTCTGAAGATTCACTTTGAACCCAAAGGTTTATTTTCTAGAAGAAGATCAATTAACTTTCAATATGGTTGCTCAAGATTTCATCAATCTCACTATTTACACCATCTTTCCAAAAGGATGAGTCTACATAAGACACAAGAAATGTTACAAAATCATATTCGAAGGAAGTAAATGTCCTTTGACATTTACTATGCCTCTGAATCTTTTTATTAAGTACATTCTCCTTTTTCCTTTCCAAGGTCTTTTAGACCCTTCACTAGACTACTCAAGTCTAATTTTACAGTCCACAGTCATAGGTCCTATTTAATCCTTTTAGAAATAGGAACTTGAACTTTGGCTAGACACCCTCACACTTTGAAATATTTCAAGTTGGATTTCCTTCCTTTCCATTTCTCATATGGAATAGATTGTGTCCTGAACAAACAAAATTGCTTTCTTTCTGAAAAGACAAAACTTTTTTGTCGTTCCCTTTTGCAGTAAGGATAGTTCCTCCACACAAGTTTTGTGGTAAACCCGAACTTATAAATAATGCATCCATCATTTCTTTCAACGCTGGGTTTTTCATTAGATTGAGGTGAATAGGGCAACAGTTTGATGGATAATTCCACTTTCCAAACATATTTCTGCACAAGCAGATTTATACTCTCCATTCTTATCACTTCTTATCTTTTTCCCAACTGATTTTCAACTTCGATATTATATTGTCTAAACATTTCTATTGCTTCATCCTTATCATTCAGCAAATGGACATAGTCATTTCTAATGCAATTGTCAATGAAAGTTATGAGATACTTTTTTCCACCACGAGATGGTGTTGACTTCATATCGCAAATGTCAGTGTAAATCAACTCTAAGGGATTAGAATTCCTTTCAACAGATTTATAAGAATGCTCAGCATACTTAGACTCCACACAAACATGACATTTTTATTTATTGCACTCAAAGTTAGACAAAACTTCTAAGTTGATCAGTTTTCCTTACAAGGTTTTGTAATTGACATGCCCCAAGTGTTGATGTCACAAACTTTGACTCAAGCAAGTAAGAACAAATAAAAAAATTTAGTTTGAAAAGCTCTTTGCGAGGTAGCTTTTTTCTCACTAATATTTTGTTCCTATTTCTTACAATTTTGTGTGATACAAACATTGTTTAGAGTCATCACCTTGTCAAATGTCCTTTTCAGAGGGAACTTTCCATAACTTTCAATTTGATTGTTATAGAACTACCCATGAGCAAAGTTTCATCGGGTCCAATAAAGGCAATATAGTCCAAACGTTTCTTTTACAGAACATAACAAATGACTATTCACCAATATTCATGTCTATGCAAATACTTTTATTATAATAGACATATCTTTTCATGAAAAATCACAACATTTTAAGTGACTTTTTTTCATAAAAGAACACAATTATTTTGAACAAGTATATATAGAATTTGGTAGTTTCATACTAGTCACACCATATACTAGTAATAGAGAAACTCAACAACCACAATACAAAATATACTCCAAGAATTTTGTGGGTCTAACATAATACAAAAGTATCATTGAATTTCATATCTTTTGCTCCAAAATTAAATTAGACACCAAGTCTAATTTTATGTTTATCATACGCAAAGAACCCCCACATTTTAAATGTGATCTCAAAAATATTTTTCAAGTATTTGAAAATAGTTTTTCCACATATTTTTCCAAACTATCAAAATGTCATTGGCACTATGAAACCTCTTTTGGAAATATTATTCTACAAAAGAATTATATTGCTTCAATTCACTTTGACAATCTTTACATAGTGTCAAAGTTCATTCCATAGAGGCACAAAATCACAAACTCTAAGTCACTGGTATTTTTCCATCTATCACAAATAGACATACCACTTAGTATTTAGAATACTAACAATAAAGACAGTTTTTTGTACAATGTGTTTCTATATAACAGTGAAGTTTATAGAAAGTCAAAAGTACAACATTGACTTATTATGTGAAGTTTTCATATTTTTCAAACCAATTGCATAGTCTGATTTATCCAGAGTAGTAAACAACAAAAGTTTTTAGCCTACAAAAATCAGACACAATCAAATTTCACATGGAGTACAAAACTACAAAAGTATTTTTTCTCTCCAAACATAATTAAACATATTCTTTATCACATAGACATGTTTTTCTTTTCAAATAGTCTTCCAACTATAACATTTTGACATACTATTTTATCAAACAAAAATGTGCATCTCTCATTTTGCAAACTAAAGAATTTTAAAGGCAACACTATTTGCCAAGCAAAATTCATTCCACAACAAATGGTTTGTAGATCTTTTTCTAAAGATACACATGATAAAAAATCAAAATTGTTTACTCTTAGAAACTATTTTCCTCCTTAGATAAATAATAAGAAGGTTACCAGGTGTAATCTTTAACTGGAATAGCACCAATTTTTTCTGTACATTCTCACATCGACCTTGTTAAACAAAGCACCGAATTCTGGAGAAGTAATGTATTAATCTTCTATTTCCATGATCTGTTTCTCTCAATCAGTAGAATACAAGTAATACCAACAGTATAATAATTTCCTTAAGATTGTTGTTCATCTTGTATTCCTAAGATACTTAAAACAAAACAAAATTTGGAAAAACAAAAAGAAGATCAAGCCCACTGAATGCACAATATCCTCTTAAGGAAATTATTCCCCTCTTGTATCCGAGGTTTGATTTGGAATATGTCCTCCCAGGATAGAATGATCTCAATCACCAATGTATTGATACCCAAAACGCTGATGTCAGCGAGCCACTCAACGGCAGTAAAGTACATTTAGAATACTAGATTTAGTAGTAGAAGAAGAAGCCCAGAAATTGGTTCTTTAAAAATGAGAGGAAATCCCTCAATTTATAGAAAACAGAGGGTAGTGTGAAAATGTTCTTATTGTGCCTTACCGGAAAGGTCACAAACCTTTGAAAAGTCATAATCTTTCGGAAAGGTCACCACCTTTCATAAAAGTCACAACTTTTCATAAAAGTTGCAACATTTCATAAATGTCACAACTCTTCATAATAGTTGCAACTTTTCATCAAAGTCACAACTCTTCATAAAAGTCGCAACTCTTCATTTTCCATTCACACCTTTTAAAACCCAACAGTACCTCCTTATTAGTTTCATTGTATTTATCATGCATGCATGCCATTATTTTCTATTTTAAATGCTTGATAAAGAATACAAAGTAATTCTACATATTCTCATGATGTTTACAGTACTATTGTAATTATTTAAAAGTTATTGAATGTAAATTTATAAAAAGATTTGGATTATATTAAATTTAAGATCTATTAATTTAAATAAATATTATGAATTAATTATTTAATTCCAATTAATATAAATCTATTCAAAGTCCAATTTCTTTGGTCTGATTTATTGATTTTGGCAACAAAATATGAGCCTATTTTGCTTAAGTTAATGTATCATTTCATCCTAAAGTCCCAATTTGATGGCATGTGTCCCATCAAATGATAGGGCATGCAAAGTTAAAAGAATAAATCTGTCACGCCCCGAGCCTACACCCTGGGCGGGACCGGCACTCGGAGACCATTGCTGGCCCCAAGCGAACCCTTGGCCTGGCTTTCTTAACTCAGCGGAAACCTACTCGACAGAAAAGCTCAAAGCAATAAATTATTGCAAAACAACTTAACTTATAAAGTATGGCCATAAGGCAACCCGAACCTCAAAATAGAATATTTACATATATACATAGGTAAGAGACTCAAAACTAGCTGACTGACTGTCTGTCTATGAAGCCTCTAAAATACTGAGATGGATGTTGGGACAGACCCCGCAACATCCTAATAAGACAAAGCTTAAGAACACAAAACAATTGAGTCCTCCAGAAAGCAAGGAGGCTCACCACTGACTCTGGAGTGCTCAGCTGGATCAACGACGTGCAGGATGCTGATCCGGGGTACCTGAATCTGCATCATGAAACGATGCAGGCCAACTGGCATCAGTACATGGAATGTACGAGTATGCGAGTTGGAAAACTAAGCAACAACGGCCAGAAGGAAAGATCTGGAAGAAACTGAATAGCTTACCTGGCTCAACTCAACTCAACCTGACTGACTTCTTTCAATATAAGGCAATTTAAAACAAGTGCGATATAAAGAAAGACTGTTTAAAACATACTATAAACTCTGTGTGTATACAAAGATACAATAAGCCTGAAATGTATATAGAAATACAATGAACTGATGTATATAAAAATACAATAATCTCTGAGTATGAAAATACAATAACTGCTGTGGGAGTTTTTCTAACCGACAACCATCACATAAGAGTTATAGTGATGATACAGCGATCGACCTCACGCTGTCAGAGCATCTTATACCCGGCCAAAGGTATAAGACCTGAACTGCCTAATGGATCCACTAGTCTAAGCTGAAAAGGATTCATCTAAAAAGCATGATCCTTTTCTACCCATGGTGGCTAACATGGTTCTATGGGGGCTGTGGGTTCTTTGAACGCTCCCCCAATTCGGTGCTCGATACTACTCCCAAAAATGTACTGGCTCTTATGCTTTTAAAACATATTTATTTCCTGCTGATATGAGATAATTACTCAAAACTAGCCCGAAGGCTCTTTGGAAATCTCAGTTTCCAACATTATTTAGATGTAAAGACCTTTCTTTAAAACTTCTTTGGGAATACATAGTTCCCTAATAACTTTGAGAAATGAACTCGACTTTAAACTCTTGACTTAACTTGACTGCTAACTTCACTTGACTTGGAACTATCTTTCCTTGAATCGGAATTATGAATTCAAGGTGTTCGATCACATGCTATGGAGGGATTCTTGAACTCTTAGACGTACTATGGAGTGTCGGAAACAACCATAAAACATAGGTATAGTACTTTGGAACTTGCTTGAGAAAGTGAGAAAAGGAATGGGGAAACTTGGCTGAGACTTCAAATTTCTGGTGACACAGGCGGCATCTACGGAAGCCATCGACAGACCGTAGATGGACTTACGGTCCGTACTGCAGGTCCGTAGATCGCGTCAGAAACTTCCCCAGAATTCATTTAAGAAAAAAGACTAAGTGTTGAACTACGGTCCCGACTTACGGTCCGTGGATCGATCTACGGACCGTAGGTCGTTCCCGTAGATCGATGCCCCAAAACCCAACTTCTGTCTTGATCGACGGTTGACCAGTACGGACCGTCGATCGATCTACGGTCCGTAGGTCAGTCCCGTAGATGGGGATCGACAACCCAGAACTTTCTGCAATTTGATGGTGAATCAACTTTTAAGGGTCATGACTCTAAGAATAGTAATTTCCTCAACATACCATAGGATTTCAACGAAAATATACGACCCAATCATGTCTCACAACGAACAATAATTTCGATAACACCACCATCAACATCCACAACACTAACAACTTCAACACTTTCACAAAATTCCCAATCTTTCTCAATCAATGAATAAACTTGGTGTGTGGGGGGGAAAGAATCAACCCACACAAAAACTCACATACCTTGATAGGGATCACCCCCGACGAATTTCCACAATGATCTTGTTGATCTCCTCTTTCTTCTCTTCTTCTTCTCTTCTTCTTCTCTTCTCAAGAACCCTAACTCTTTCTCTTTAAAATGGGATAAAAGAAATGATCAAAATCAGCCTAACACACCATGTAATCTCAAGAGAAAGAATTTGGGAAAAGACCAAAATGCCCTTAAATTTCCGGACGGATTTCCCTTCCAACTTCTAAAGGGCATAACTCGCTCATACGAACTCGGAATCGATCAAACTCAGTGGCGCTGGAAAGATCATTCCAAGGGCTTCGCAACCATAATTGGAACTACTCCTAACTCATCCTGAGCTAGGAGTTACGACTGCTCAAAGTTGGCCAAAAACTCACTGATTTCCACACTTAGCCAAATTTCCAGATTTTAAATTTTTCCAAAAATGACTATTTCCAAATTTCAAGCTTCTTCAAAGCTACTTCAAATTGTCGGATATTACAATATCTCCCCCTTGGGAACATTCGTCCTCGAATGGGGTTACTCTTATAAGGCTAAGGGTGTAACATCAACTCAACACCCAACAAACAACCATGCAAACGCATCAACAATAACGACATGCTCATTATAATTTAAAGAGCACTAAGAAGAAAATTAATACCTTGATCTGCGGATTCAAAGAGATATGGATATCTCTTCTTCATGTCTTCTTCGGCTTCCCAAGTAGCTTCCTCAACAAATTGGTTCCTCCAAAGGACCTTGACTGAGGCTACATCCTTTGTTCTCAACCTACGAACTTGCCGATCTAAAATTTGAACAGGAACGTCCTCATAAGATAAGTTA